>OZ034805.1:17585158-19985158 GCA_964028335.1 Altica lythri
ACTACATTTTAAAAGTGTCAACAATAAGGTTTTTTACATAAATAACCGGCAATCCGAAATTCGAGACATAAAGTGATAGGAAGAAGGACCACATTTTTTAAGATAATGGCCAAGTGTGACAAGAAAAGAAGACATTTTCGGGAGAGAGAACACGCCGATTGAAATAATATAAATAACAAGAGTTTCTTACAGAAGAGGCATTAGGATTTTGGTTTCGTCAAGGTTGACTTCGTAGTGCCAAGATTATTAAGAAATTGATTTCGTTAGAGTTGACTGCGTAGTGCTACAAATAATAACGAATTTTGTTTCATCCACTGCATAATATTGTAAGATAAGGAAGTTTTCACACAATTATCTGCTGTATCAAGACCAGTGACAAGACGACCCTGTTGACCAGGCGATTCAACCCTTGCCCTGCTACGCTAAGGACTGAGTTGCTGCCTACTATGACCCCCTACACCTTTCGAGGACCATGAACAGCGGACCAAGACCCCTGATTGCGATGGCCGACACCTGACGAGGCTCCCCGCCAACCACGATGCCCTACACATAACTTAGAACCAAGACCACGGACCAGGACCCCTGACGAGAACCCCCACCGACAACGACGCCCGACACCCGACACCAGACGCGGACCATGGGTCACCAACAACGATCCCTGATGAGAGCCACGACCACGACGCAAAACACCTGCCTCGGACCACGGACGATATCCCCCGACGAAAACCCCTCACCGACCACGACGCTCCACACCTAATGGAAATGAGGGACCACAGACCACAACACCGGACGACAGTAGACGCTGACGACGCAGACCTCCTGATGACCCGGAACCACTTCCTGGATGCCCGGACGATGACCATTCCCCGCGACACCGGACCCTTAACAAGGAAAATCGGTGGTAAGGTTAGCCAACCCGCCGGACATGTTACTATGAACCTAGACACACTTGGTAACCTATCGTTTCAAAAGCCAAAAATGAGATAAATATAACATTTTATGTAACAGCCCGTAGACAGTACGGTCCGAATAATTTATGGAAACAATAAAAATGTCGGATTGCTTGGTGACACATAGTTTTACATGTTCACACGATTCGACCGTGTATCGTGTTAGGAAATTTTTCTGGATCCGAACAAATTTACATCCGATTTTGTCGATACCAAACTTTTAATAAGAATGTGGGAGCAAAAACAAAATAACTTGGACTACTAGACGAATCACATGGCCAGAAATTAAGAAAAACAGAGTAACATCTAAAATAACTACAGCTTTTATTTAAGAATAACAGGGGTGTTTTGCAGTAGGTACATACGTACATATAACTTACTCCATAAATTGTGGGACAAAAGTCTTGTGAATAAAGATTAAAATTCCATTCAATTTAATTATTTAATAAATTTTTTATCATGTTTATTTCAATTAGGTAATTAGTTTGATCTTTTATTTTTAACAAGCCTGTCTTTTCCAACAATTAATCGCTGTTGTAGGTAGTTGTATACCTTATATCTTATTCTGTTTATTTCCTTCAAATGACACGGGCACTTTTCTTCCTAATGTTAGCCATTACGCGATGCTTAGTTTTAATGCAGCTACGTTAAAACCAGACAAATATCATTTTGTTCGTCTCAAATGTTGTGAGGAAGTTTCACTTATTTTCGAGCTTGATGAAGCCAAATAAATGTCTTTCTTTTATTGTCTTAATAATGTTTACACGCCATTGAATGTCTTTGTTTTATAGAACTAAGGTGCACTTTGTTCAAATTTTAAATGACATTAAATTTAGTAATGTGTGCCTAATTCCAAAAATTAATCCAATTTGGTTAAATTTTTGTTTTTTAAGATAATATAATAAGATTTTATAACCCAGTAGAGATTTTAATTATAAACACATACTAATGTTTAAACATACCCTTGTTATATGGGTTTATACATAAAAATTGTTTCTACTGAAAATATTATTACTGCGGCCCTATTTTTTTTTGTATTATTAATTTTTGTTAAATTTTGTTACATTTCGGTAGAAAAGAAAAAAATATAATATATGTCCCAAAAGTTAAAACATGAAGAAGACATGAAACACTAACTAGTAGGTACCTACTCTTAAATTTAAACTTAATGCTTAACTAAACTATACTATTAAATTATGTAGAATGGTTTTTCTGTTCTACCGAATGTCTCTCATCAGGTCCTGAAGAAATTCTGATAAATTTCTCTTAGGTTTACGTAGATTCGCCGTCCTAATGCTTATTTATGTTGGGCTTTCCAGCCTCCATGATAAGCCTTCGTAGACAGTAAAACCCAAAAAGCCTTTATTGGGGAAGCTGCTGCAATTAGAGTATTACCGTGTTTTAGAATAAAAGGTATATGGTGTTGTTAAAACCACTTTTGGCGATTTCCTGAATAAATGCATAATGCTCGGTCTGACCCCAAGGAGAAATCGCCATAAGCATAGTGTTCTTGAACAAACTAAAGCATTTTGGAAAGACCTTTACCAATATAAGTCTTACTATTTAAAGCTTTACCCCTTAGTCTTTCGACAAAAGGTCGAGATACATCTCTATTATATATTGTGCACTGGACAGGGATTTTATCTACAAATCTCGTGTCGTGTTTGTCACGACATTCCTCTACGTTCTCCGTATAAAACCCATCGGTTCCCTTCATTTCAGGAGTTACTTAATTTGAAATTTTTTTCTTCATATAAAATAAAATTTAATACCTTAATTTCAACATTATCGTACTCTTAAAATTGACGATTCAGTCGTTTTTTTTAACTGACTTCAAAAAAGGAGAAGGTTATCAATTCGACCATATTTTTTTATATGGATGTTACCGAATATCTCCGGAACTTATAATCCGATTTAAAAAAATCTTTTTGCATTCAAAAGAGTAGAGTGTCCCATTGGTCCCATAGAAATTTGGTTAACGTCTGGTCATCAGTGTGAAAGATATTCCAGGAAATAAGGAGAAGAGTCTCAGTTTGACCATATTTTGTATATATGTTACCGAATATCTCCGGTATTTATATAATAATCCGATTTGAAAAAATCTTTTTGCATTTAAAGAGTCGAGTGTCCGTGTGGTCCAATAGAAATTTGATTAAGGTCTGATCATCAATGTGGAAGACATTCCAAGAAACACCACAAAAATGAATAAAATAAGCTCTGCAGTTAAGTTAATATGTTAATATTGAAGTATAACATAAAAACATAATAATTAGCTCGTAACTGCCCCACTCTAAAGCCAAAGACCTCTTCCCATAAGGAGAAGGAATGAGCATTTAACCAATTCTCTTGCTCACTGCGTGTTGGTGATTGCAGACAATTAAATCTACGTTTCATCACGATGTTTTCCTTTACCGTGCGTTCTTCGTGTTTCTAGGTGTTAGACAATTTAGTTATGTCTCCAAAAAGTCACATTGGTACATGTCAAGATTGTTGGGGATTGAACTCAGTAACTCTTGCACGGTGTTTGAGAGGTTTTAAAAGTATTACATTATGAATCAAGTAGCAACTAAAAATGATATAAAAACTTTTTTAAAAAAATTAAACCGCCTTCAAAAAAATTGTTCTAAAAGGCCAGAAATAAAATCTTCATTTCTTAATAAAATTGGAACCAACTAGGCATCTGATTTCGATTTCCTTGAAGTCGGTTCCAATGGTTTACATCTTTGTAAAAGGTTTAAGTAACTAACATTCGAAAGCTAGATGAAATAGGTAAGATTAAAATAGAGGGTAATTTGCCATTGGAGCCGACTTCAAGGAAATCAGATGCCTAGATGGTTCCAATTTTATTAAGAAATAAAGATTTTATTTCTGGCTTTTTAGAACAATTTTTTTGAAGGCGGTTTAATTTTTTTTAAAAAGTTTTTTTTTTGTTATTCCTTTTTGATAATTATGTCTTACCAATCTCTCTAATCTCTGTACAGTAAATCCATATTGTCTTCCAGTTTTTGATAGACTTAGACACGGTATTCCCTACTTTGTATATATTGGCTTTGCGTAAATGTTTTAATTCTAGAGTATTAGACAGATTTTAGTTTTGGGTACCTACGTGCACAATAATCTTGTAGGTAATTTTTCCAATTTCCAATTATGCGCCATTTTAAAGCGTAATCTTTTAAACACATAAATCTGAACTGATAGTAAACAAAGTAAATAAAACTAGGTTACAGTATATTGTATGCATATTTTAAATATATGATTAGATTTTTTTCATAGCTCTAGTTTTTAAGTTGTAGCTATGACGTAAAAACAGAACAACAACATGTATTAAATAGAAATGTATGAAGGAAGTGTAGTTTTATGCTCATATTGCAACCCATATTTTTAAATTGTAAAAGATCTTCTACAAGCTCGACATAATTGTTAGATTTCTTATTTTCGAGAAAATTCTGCATCACAGAAACAAAAGTTTTTCAAGCCCTTAGTTCTAGCTCATTCATTGAATTTCTAGCCCATTTTTATCAACAAGTTTTTAATATCTGAACAAAGGTAATATCATATTCTTTAAAAAAATAACACCGTAATACTTTTTCTCTTTTACGATAAAAAGTTACTTTAGTTCCTGAGGAAATTAAATTTCTTTCTTTCAGTCTTGATGCCAATGATTCTGGGGCTTGTTTGGAAAGATTTAAGTCTCTTACCAGATTATCTAACTCATAATTATATTGAGAAAAGCATTTTGGCTCATTTGATAAACCTTCAAAATTAACATCATGTTGTGATGAACACAATAATCTGTTCTCGTACACAGGAGTAATTAATTTATCGTTGTCCATGATGGAATAACTAAGTAACTACGCAAAAACAGACGCAAGTCGTACGAAAAAATCAAATCTGTTTGAACGCTCAAATGGGTCTGTCGACGTCGTGCATATTCTGACGTGCTGGTCGCTGGCAGTGTAAACACGCTCATTGGGAAACAGGCGTTTGTTTATTCGGACGAATTCGTCAGAACTTGTCAGAACAAAATTTCGTCAGAATTCGCATCCACAGTAACCGTAGCCTTGGAAAACGATAAATTAATTACTCTTGTGTACGAGAACAGATTATTGTGGGATATATGAGAGAAAAAATTATCATAACAGATATATTTGTCGTCAAAAGTGGGAGGAAATTCTTCAAATAACATTTTAAAATCTCCTTTGTCGTCTCTACTGAAAAATAAAGAATTGACATGCTCTGTTTTCCTCCATTTAACAGCAGTAACTTCATTAACGGACATTTAAGAAATTAAAATTCGTCAACATCGGCCATATTTAGGTACTGGGCGGTAGAAGCGTAGGTACTGACTATCAAAATGTTAGAAAACGCGGATAGTGTAACCGCCTTGTTCTGACGAGCATTTCGGACGGACTCGTCAGAACAAAATTTCCTCAAAATTCGCATCCATAGTAACCGTAGCCTAAGTGTTTCATTGTCTTGTTCTAAGGGTTGAGATATGTTTTTAGGTACTGAAACGTCAGGTGAATTCGGCACAGGGCGCTGAACACACCAAGTACTTGGGTACCCCCATTTAGCTGGATTTTTAGTGTTTAAACCGTTTATATTCACACTACAAAAGTAAGAGTCTTCGTGATGATTTTGTGGTTCTCGCCAAATGGTTGTTGTTCCATATTTAAAGGCACTTTTTTCCACTTTTCCATAATCTTAAATATTCTACTCACGATTTACACACACAATTAGGAGCCTAAAATTTATCATTTTGGTCCAAGAGCTTCCCAAAGTACTCAAAATAGGTATTTTTTACCAACTCTGATATAACTTTTCTACTGTTTTTAAACACATATTGTCCACATATGTAGTAAAAATGATTTGGATTCTTTAAGCAACGTCTCCTTGAACTACTCATGTCGCAAAAACTTTAGATATTATTTATAACACAATAAAAAACGCAGTTTATCGGTAAATTAATGAGCACAAATGATAAACAAATTAACTCAAGCAGCACAAAAAATTTTGAGGGTAGTTTTGACATAAACAAGTCATAAGTGAAACATTATAAACCATCAAAATTACGGCAACAGACAAAAAGTTGAATTTTGTGAACTAGTGTAAACTTTTGTTTTTAAAACTTCCTTTGTTTTTATTAAAATTAAAGCCAATGAATTTTGTGGCAACTTTTAAGATACCCGTTGCTCGTAATATTTTACTCAGTTATTAATATTTTTTAAAGTTTAACGTAATAGAGAATTATGTTCTTAAGTTTGATAATCTTTTTGAAGTAAAACTTCTTTAGGCGCGACTAGGGGTAACTCAGTAATTCTAGCGGACGTGACGTCATTCTAATGTAACGGAAATAAAACCTGATACAAAATACCCAACACGATTCTGCCTTCTACTTATCTATATCTATACTTATAATAAATCTGTAAAGAGGTCAATTCTGTACATAAAATATATTTCCAAAATAACTATCAGGGGGTGATTAGGGATCGATACTGATGCCAAAAATGCAATCAGTAAAATTTTTGTCTGTCTGTCTGTCTGTATAACCGCTATAGAAACAAAAACTACTGGACGGATTTTAACGAAACTTGGTACAATTATTTTTCATCACGCTACAATCAATAGGAGCAGAGCAGTGAAGGGAAATGTTGGGAAAACGGGAGAACTTACTTCATTTTTTAAGCTTCCGTCACGTGTGCAACCTTAATGGTTAAAACTATACAAAAATCATCTTATTTTTATAATTTGAAGGTCAACTGTGAACGGATTTTACAAAATTTCACCCACAAGGGGCAAGGGGAGTTGCGGGGGCGTGGAAAAAAAATAAATCTATAAGTCCTACAGGTTTAAAACTTTTCAAAATAGTTTTTTTTTTATAATTTGGAGGTTAACTGTCAACGGATTTTACAAAATTTCACCAACAGGGGAGGTTGCAGGGGTGTAAAAAATAAAAAAAAATAAAAGCTATGAGTCCTACAGGTTTGAAACTTTGCACAATAGTTATTTTTATAATTTTGAGGTCAATGGTGAAAGGATTTTAGAAAATTTCACCCACAAGGGGGCATGCGGAGGTGTAAAAAATAATCTATACATATAATAAATCTGTAGAAATAAAAATGTATGTCTGTATGTTTGTGCGCGCATCACATTAAAACTAGTGATCCTATTCAAATGCGGTTTTCACAGATGTATTTATCTTCTTTCAACTTAATATCTGGTGTATAAAAATTTTGCCCCCCACCTCTTTAACGAGGTCGGGGAAGAAATTTTTATATAACAATCAACACGCCAAGCAAACGACGTCGCGGGTACAGCTAGTATTAAATAAAAGTTAAATCTGTAATTGTATGAATTGACAGCATGTCAACCAAAATACATTGGTGGTGAATAGTTTTACGCCTAAAATTTGTGTATAAAGTGTTTGTTTTAAATATAAATAAACAAAGTGGAAGTGGAAGAAAGTCATGAAAAAATATTGAATGAAAATGAGTGAGTAGGTACTCTATATGCATAAATTTTAGTTTTGTTGTGTAATTACACTATTTATACCTAATTATTTATACCTAGCTATTTTCGTTTTATAGACTTAAAGAGCTAAAACGAAAAAGAAATTGTGAACGTCAAAGGGCATATTATAAGCGCCAGAAAGATTTTAAGAAAAATGAAAATGAAAAAAAGACGAGACAGCGACATTCATTATGATTTGATTAAGTAAGTTTATATACATACATACATATATTATGATAGTAAATAATTGTTTATAGGGAAGCTTTACGCTAAGTAAAGAAGCATGTTGCACGTTTTTGTTTATAAAATAATAATATTCGAAATGTTTTAACACTTGCTTATACTTATTTTAGGTTTGGTTAGGTAGCCATAAAGGCCATAAAACCACTAGTCAGGATGGCTGATCTTTTACCAGCAATAACAGATCCTTCGTAGAACTGAAGAAAACAAACTCAACTCAGGATTTTAAATTTTATGGAATATGCTATAAAATGCTACAAAATGAAATGGTTATCTAACTATCGAAGGCTCTTGTGTTGTGTTGTATTACAATAAGGTAGATACAGCTACAAAATCACACATTCTAAACGTAATGTGTGTATATTTTTAATATTGTTCACCTATTATTGAAGTAAAACTTCTTTTGGCGCGACTAGGGGTAACTCAGATTTATTTTCTAACGGAAGTAATTGTAACAATGCTGTTACAATGCTGTTACAATGCTGACGTCATATTTTAACGTTAGATTCTAACGGAAGATTCTGATGGAAGTAACGGTGTGATTTCAGCTATGGGAGGAGCTTAAATTTTCAAAATTTTCAAACGGTTTCAAATACATTAATGTTATTTAGAGAGCAAAATCTATGTTTCACATTTTAGTTATCATAAACCTATTATTTCATATATAAAAAATAATGATAACTTTCAAATTCCTATTTCTAATGAATATTATAAATATAACATTATATCATTTTTTGTAAAGTATATAGACAATAAATATAATTGAATTTTAATTAAATATTTATTTTTCGATACGTACGTCAAAAAGTTTTACTTCAATCGCGCGTAAAGGTTACACGCACACTCTTTTTTTCTTCTAAGAATATTTTTTAATCACAACTGATGTAGTTTTTCAAATATTTGTTGTATTGATTTTAATGAAATTTGATTTATTTATAGAAAACAGTAAACTTTAAAATAAAAATGGGTTTACTCGACGAATAAGTAAACACCATGATACTTCCAATAAGAGATCAGTCTCTCCTAAATTTTTTCTTTTTTCTGGCTAGTGTATTTCTTAATGACTTACTCAGAGTTCAATAGTTTTTTTTAGTTTAATAAGAGCTAATAGAGGTGATAGCTAACGTTTTATAAAAAAAATAAAAAAAAAACTATACAATTGGGTTAGTTTGAGTTTGATGTTTTAATTGTCAATTTCACAAATTTCTTTTTTATAATTCACGTTCACAAAGTTTCTATTTCGACACTAAAAACAGTATCGAAATAGATTCATTGTAACACTGTTTTTGGTAACTTTTTGTTTTACACAATTGGTTGCACTGCACTGATTTTCAACGAAAGAGTTTAGGTAGTAAATCAAAAAGTATGTTGTAGTAAATTATTAACTACATTATCAGCGTTATTGCTAAATTCGGAATATTTTATACATATTTGACAAACATTCTAATCACGAAGACTAGATACCAGGAGTTTAAACGTAAAAAAATGGTCTCAATTTAGGGAACAAAACTATTGCCGGTAGAGTGCGCTTGTGTTCCTAAGATTTAAATACAATATTTCAGAAAATAAATGAAAATGCACAAAAATTTTCAAATATTAGTTAAAAACTATACAAATTTATAAATTAATTATTGATGTCCTTGTTTGTTATATGGCTCTGCTACTTGGCAATCGCCAGATAAGTTAAACAGATATTATTTTGATGTTACTCACTTTTGGTGCTTTGAATATACCCACTTTTTTTACACTGTCATCTGACTTTCGGCCACTAACACAACCATGAACAGCACAATAATACTTTCCCATTTCTTTTTATTAATTTTATTACAAATAATTTTAAATAAATTAATATCATATATTTAATTTAATTTCGTGAAATTTAAATGTCATAAACATCGGTTTGGTTCTTACTGCTCCTCGCGCCGCCAGTGGCAAAAAATAGAACTATGATCTGGCCCGATAATTGAGACCCGAAATATTATGAAAAAGCCTATACCGTGTAGACTCCTGGTATCTAGTCTTCGTGATTCTAATTTAAAATCATTAAAACTGACAAGTGTCAAAACTGTCAAGATTGCCAACATAAATAAATATTTCGAAAAACACTCATTTTACTTTTTTTTATACTTTTAAAAGTTCATTATAAAAAATAGTATGTAACACTCGAGTTACAATGACGGTTTGTAGTACTCGTACTACGAAACCTCTGTCATTGTAACACTTGTATTACAATATACTATTTTATTAAGGTCGTATATGTGCTTTAGAATATATTGATTTAGTTTCCTAGATGACATAAGTTTTAATTTATTTAGATCGTAGTTTTAAGTCCTGGCGGATTTGTCATTTTTTCGATTTTTTTTAATGTTATTTTTTTGCACAGTTTTTAAATTTAAATCTGTGATTGTAAATGATTTTAAAATACTCTCTTGAATCGTTTGTCACTATATTATTTTTGGTTGTGACTCTTTTTTATTTCTCAAAATGATTGCTAAAAATGAAACCACAAAAAAAATGAATATTTTATTAATTTATAATGGATTAGAAATTTTAAAAGCAGAAATATCTTACAAACACATCAATTCGATGGCGTTGCACAAAACATAATATTTCATTGTAAAAGTGAGGTTACCACAGATTACATTGTTTGATAATGGAACTGAACATACTCATGCAGGAAATTCTAAAACTGCTTTAGCTAGAAAAGCTGTTGGAGTAATGAAAACAAACATAGCGTAACTGCAAGCACGGTAATATTAAAAAACCTACGCTAGATAGAGAGAGCATTACAAAGATATGTGAAAAAACGAAGAATCAACAATAATTTCTTATAGCCAATACCCTATGACCTCAATTTCAATATTCCCGCAAAATTTCATCAGCTTTGTTTATTTGATTCAGGATCGGGTTCTGATAGAATAATAATATTTGGTGATAAAAATTTAATTTAAAAAAATTACATATCAGGATAGCAGATGAAACATTAAAAACTGTGCCATCATTATTTTTTCAACTGTATTCTATACATTTTTTTAATCTGATGTAATTCTGTGGGATTGTTTATTACCAAATAAATTACCTT
This sequence comes from Altica lythri, assembly GCA_964028335.1. NCBI lineage: Eukaryota > Metazoa > Arthropoda > Insecta > Coleoptera > Chrysomelidae > Altica > Altica lythri. The sequence continues at coordinate 17,595,941 of OZ034805.1, forward strand.
TAACATACAATACAATGCTTGCTAAAATGAAGGGCTTAGTCGAAAACACAAGTCCTCAGGTAATTTTAATCGACTTTGAAAAAGCTGCAATGTCAGCCATGCAACATACTGTTACAGATGCCGGATGCTATTTTCACCTTACCCAGAGTATTCACAGGAAATTGGGGGAACTAGGTATGAAAGTACATCATCACGAAAACCAACAATTTCGGACTTTTATAAAAACCAACTTAGCTTTAGCTTATGTGTCTGAAACTGATGTTATAAATTGTTTCGAAACAATATGCGAAATTGCTCCTTAATATGAGCGCATGGAGGAATTTATTAATTACTTTGAAATACATACATACATTTAAAAATTAATGAGGCTTTTAAAATGTAAAACCAGACCTAACTTTATACATTTTTTCTGTTGCCCTAAATTAATATTCGGAGTCTGTTCTTGTCCATTATGCTTGAGATTTGAATAAACTGCGAAAAACATACAAATCGCAAAAAATAAGATGGTTAAGAGTGTTTTGGACTAATGTAAGCACACGTCTTAATACTTTTAAAACTACTTTTACGTTTTAAAAATCTAGTGTCTTGTTGTCCATAAGAGAAACCAAATTATAGTTATATATAAAAAAAATTCGGTAAATAGCTAAAAAATAAAAAAGACGTGTGGCACTCGGGGACTGCCGCGGTAAAGCTATTGCATAGCATTTTTATCAACTTATGCAATTATAATTATTTATTTATTTTTTAATAATGCAGAATTTTTTTTTCTTTGATATTAATTCAAGGTACACTTTTTGAGCGTGGTGACCGATAAGAAAACAAATTTTTTGTACGATCACTATGAAAAGAATGCAAATAGACACGGCTTACTTCAATGCAGTTATTAATTCCGTATCTGTGCGGAAAAGTGTGCGGAATTCTCTGTACCGCATTCTGCACATGCGCAGGAAACAAAAAGAAAGTGATATACCTATTAGATCTCTCACGCAACTAAGAGGCTAAGCATTGGCGTGATTCGTAATATAATATTTCGATGTTATTTAATTTTAAAAAGTTTGAATTATTTTTATAGAAAATTAATACACAATAATTATCTATAAACTTTTAATTTAAATATTTGATAACGATATCATTAGTATATAATCGTTTCAAGGTATAATTCGACAAGTGATTAATAATAATTCATATACAGAAGTTAAATATATTAAAAACACACCTCCAGTAATTTTGGAAATTGCTTTGAATGCAACTTTAAATCTTTTGCCACAAAAATTAAAAGAAAAGTATGAATGCGCTTACCCAAAATTTATTGAAAATAAAAAATACCATCATTTTCTGAAAATGTAATTCACGCCTATTTTCAAGAACAAACGGAAAATGTTTATTTCTTTTGTGATAAATTTACCGATCTGAAATATAATTTGGTAAATGTTATAATTTTAATTTTACATTCCCATAATAAAAATGGTTACACATTTCGAATAAGTTTTTTATTTTTAATTATTATAAATCGTGATCGTAGAAAAAGTATTGTGTGCAACATGTGCGCAAAGTACTTTTCCCACTAACTCGATTTGCACAAACTTCTTCGTTCGTGGGAAAAGTATCACTTTGCACACTTGTGGCACAAACTACTATTTTTCTTTTATTGAATAAATGATAAGTTGAAATCGTTTAAAATATTTTTATTATCTTACAATGAATAAGGCTGCTCGCAAACACGACCACTTGTGATCGACACCGGTGGCCGCCACTAGCTGCGGACTGAAACTTTCATGGCATATATATGGACCCATCCAAGCGACAACCTGCGGTAGCCGTCGACTCTTGCTGCTAGTGGTCGGTGGCAGCCACTTTTTTCCCGCGTAAACACAGACACTTCTTTGAGCCACTTTAGTTGATTGCGTTCATAGGTGTAGTTAGTAAATGGACGTTGCAAGAACACACACACACACTAACACAATTATAAATTTAGTGGGTAGTCCAATGATTTAAAGGAATAATAATAATTCTTTGAAAAATCTACATCTCATTACAATAATACAAAAAAAAAATGTAATCTTGAAGTTGCAATTCTTCGAAAAAATTATAAAATTCATTTCGCTCTCAAGTTCTTAATATGGGATGCACCCAAAAACGTCAAATTCTTTGCAAAATACATCGTCTGCGTCTTCGTCTTAATATTAACAAAATAACCAGCATATCAATTTTGTCAAACTAGAGTGACTTTATTAAAACAATTTCTAGAGACTGAAGTCAGAAAATCTGCTTGTTTCAGCTACTGGTAACGGCACAAAGCGTTTTGTCGCGAACACCAGTGGCAGCCACTAAAACGCCGTATAGAGCTGCTAGTGGCGGCCACCAGTGTCGACCACAAGTGGTCGTGTTTGCGAGCAGCCTAAAACGGAAATAGCTAGGTATAAATAATAGGTATAAATAATTAGGTATAAATAGTGTAATTACACAACAAAAATATAATGTATGTATACAGAGTACTTACTCATTTTCCTTCAATATTTTTTCATCACTTTCTTTATTAAAAAATGCACTTTGTTTATTCATATTAAAATACTTTACATACAAATTTTACATGTACAACTATTCACCAGCAATGTATTGGTTGACAAGCTGTCAATTTGACAGGTCAGCAAAATATGTATATTATTTTGCCTATGATACAAATTTACAGATTTAAATTTTATTTAAAAACAAATATAATATAGTAGACGGAGTCGGGAAGTGTTAGGTTTTTAAGTGTTAGGTTTTTTCGTTACGGAATTTCTTGATTCGGTCGTCGCACTCAAGCCCGCGATAAAAGCTATACAATAGCTTAAAATCAAACTGTTTTCTGCTTGTAACGCACTTTTTTTTGTCTTCGAACGATTTGTGCAGCGAATTTCTCTTTTGTTTTATAGTTTCATTTGTTTTTTTTTAACATCCTCCAAACATCTGCCATCATATTGACATCCAACATTTCTTAATACTAGGCTTTCATGACACTAAGGGCTTCCATGCAGTTCACTATAGCCTTCTAAGGTTGTGAGGAAAATAGCCAAGATGAGAATGTAAAAAATGCAATTTAAGATTTATCAAGCAACCTAAATTTTTAAAAATTTACCAGCGGTTCCTTGACTTAATTTTGGTAATTCTCACTTTCTAACCAAATTCAAAAAGTAGGGTGTTCTCAATTCGACCATATTTTTTTATGTATGTTACCGAATATCTCCGATATTTATAATCGGATTTAAAAATCAGCAAGCATAGCTTTTGACCATTTCCTATGACCAGCTTTCTTCTTTACATAAATAAATAAATAAATAAATAAATAAATAAATAAATAAATAAATAAATAAATAAATAAATAAATAAATAAATAAATAAATAAATAAATAAATAAATAAATAAATAAATAAATAAATAAATAAATAAATAAATAAATAAATAAATAAATAAATAAATAAATAAATAAATAAATAAATAAATAAATAAATAAATAAATAAATAAATAAATAAATAAATAAATAAATAAATAAATAAATAAATAAATAAATAAATAAATAAATAAATAAATAAAAGTATTGAAACACTTATGGGGACTTTAACCCAAAAGGTTACAATGCTGTACAAACAAAATTTAAAACGTCCAAAAAATAATCAAGTTAAATTGTTACAGGATACTTCTGATTCTACTCTGCTTCCACTAATCATACTTCAGGAAATCCGAATAATGAACCTACATGACAAATTCGAAATTTTACCATTTCAATAAGCTATTAAATAAATTAAATTCAAAGTTGTACATTTCTTCATTTTTATGATTTATTTTTAATACGAGTAGACATCGATATTCTTAAATTATCCTATGGGAATTTTTCTGTATCAACTCCGTCAGTTCTCGATCCCCTTATTTTTAAGAGCTAAATAATTTTAACCATGGCCTTAAAGGCCGTGGCCCAAAATCATTGTTGCCAGCACAGATATTTAAAAAGGAATCTTATTAACAGTTTAGCTTCTACAATAAAAAGTATTTCCGGAAATCTAGACGCTGACGATACTCGTTATTACGAACAGGCAATTTTCGGTCTTCAAGTAAATCAACAGGAAGTCGTCCAAAAACTTAATCAACAAATTTTAATTACAACAGAAATATTAGAAAATTTTAATACTACTATTTAATTTATTAAAAACAATTTCTTCTTTACATAGAAAATAATCACAATTTATAAAAAGAACTGTTTATAGTAGAATTTTTTTTTTACAGGTTTATAGGTCATTTGTACATAATGTGGGAATTTTGTAATCGATTTAAAACTTATATCAATCCGAACTTGTGTCAAAATCTCTATGTATATGCCTGAACACACTTGAAAAATGCATTGTCATACACTCCTTAGCTATCCTGAAAATTTTGTAGCTCTCGGTGGTCAACTACTACTATTAATTAAAGATACCACAGATTAATAAGAAAGATCACCTTACAGAGATTGAAATCAAAAACATTTCTTTAAAGCAAAATACACGCAATTGTAAAGATTCAAAAGCAAATGCGTTAAAACATCAAACTAACACCAAGACAAGTTACTGGAATGTTCTTACATTTTGATTTTCGCTATGCTCACTTCATTACATTAAAAAAAGAGAATCAAGAAATATCCAACTGTCGTCAGAATAAGACGCTATCAAAAAAGAAACCGAAACTCTTAAGATACTAACGCCGCAACCTCAGGTATTTTTCACTCAATGAACCTATAAACCATGCCAAATTCTAGAGATAAAGCAGTTTATGGTCGCGGACACAATAAGGAGTACTGTCTTCGATTTTTGGTGACTAATTTAGTTTTATTTTATAGTTTATAAATTGCTTATTATATCCATTAATTTTAATTAATTTAAAAAAGATTTGAAGAAGATTTTAAAAGAAAATCTAAAATAAATAAAAATAGAAATCAATAATGTTCAAAAAAATCAAGAAAACCAAGAGAAAAATAGAAAAAAAAAGATAAGAACGATTTAAAGAAAATTTGTAAAGAAAATATAAAAGAAATCAGATATCAAAAATGTTAAAGAGAATTTAAAAATGAAATCAAAAATATTAAAGATTATATTAAAAAAGAAAATAAAACAAAAAATAGACCAGATGAAAGATGTATTAAACAAGAATTGAAGATTTAATGGGGAAATTTTTAGGACAATTAAAAAAACAAAAGGAAGATGCAATGAAAATGAAGGGAATCAATATGGGGAATACGGAACAATTTAATAATACAAATTTACACAAAATAAGATGAAGAATACAAAACCAAAACTTTTAAAGAGGATTATGAGGATGATAAATTGGAACCTTAAAATGTTAAATCGGAATATGAAGGTGAATATTTTTTAACAGAAAATTATAAAATTAAAACTTAAAAAAATGAAAACAAAAATATACCTAAACGATTTGAAAAAAAAAATATTTGTCAAAAACATCACACATGAAGGAAATTGTAAAAATAAATATTACAAAGAATATGATACATATAAAAATAAAATGAAATGAAAATATAAAATTATGAAATTAATATTAATTGACTATTATGAAAATGATAAAAATAATTACAAAGGTAAATATTATATAGATGCAGAAGTGAAATATAAAACTAAGACTTATCAGTATGATGAAACCAAATACAAAACTGAAGCTTATTACAATAATAGAGAAAAATTGCAATATTAAACTAAATTAAATTATAAAAATAATGGTGATAAAAAAGAAATACATACATAAAGCAATTCTATCTAGCAAAATATCAAATAAATATACAATTAGAAAAATGAAAAAGAAAATTTAAATTTATAAAAATGTTATATGTTGGAAAATATCAAGAAAGGGCAAAAGTATCTAAATTATTAAAAAATATTTCTGGGATATACAAAAACAATAAAATTAAATTAATTTAAGATTAAAATTAAATATAAAAAATACTATATTTAAATTTTGGGAATTTTTTATGCTAAGCATGTAAATAGAAGATCTTAATAAACTATTATTTTTGAGATAACTCTCAATGGATTTTTTGAAATTTAGAGATTATATAGTCCATTTCATCGTTTTTGGCCGATTTGATATTAGAAACCACTGAAATAAGATTAAACTGTCATCCAAGTTACCAATGGCGGACAGTTTTTTTTTTTTCTAAATTAGGTCGTAAGTGTCTGAAACTATCAGTGTGGTTTGACATCTACAAAAATATGACATTAATAATTATTAAATTCAACCCTTCAACAACGAGCCGTACATGACGATTACTAGGAATGTGAATTAAGTCAGGACTTCCGTATTGAATACTTTTTATCTACCGGTGAAACAAGATGCAGTTACGTAAGTGTTGTATTAAAAAACAAACGTCCTCATTTAAATTTCTAACTTGCCTGTATCTGAGAGAGATGTAACTCTAAATTTACTTCGAGTATGATTTCTGTCATCGGCCAAAATCCGTGAAATGGACATACAAACAATAAATTATTATAAGCACAATTTACAAAAAGAACTTTTTATAATAGAAAGTTTTTTACTGATTTATAGGTCATATTTTGTGTCATCTCAACAATGCACAGCATCCCTGACATTGTAAAAATATTAAGTCATACAACGCTGTGATTGATCATAGAGAAGATTGTTTCCTTGTTAACAAAATCAAGGGTAGTTGTATCTAAAAACTTTCTAAAACAGTTTATTTTATTACCAGTTAAAATAATAATTACTGTTTTCACATGTAAGAACAAAAAAAAAAAGAAAAAAAACTTCTCTGTCGCGTAATCGATCCCATTATGATAACATAACAGAACTGTCACAATTGGACTGAACCGCCGCCTAACCAACTACGCTACGAACGATTTATTTAATAACTTTCAAAATAATATTATCTATACACAACTTAGATCATGTTTAATATCAATTCGGTATAAATTTCGAAATCTATGTATATGCCTAAACACACTTGAAACATGCATTGTCATCCAGTTCTTAGCTATCCTGAAAATTTCAGAGCTATAGGTAGTCGGGAAATAGGTTTAAATTCGATTACAAATTCCACGGAATGACACAGAGACACAGAACACGGCGAAAATATAAAAAACTTTCTAAAAATGACATTAAGGAGAAATAGAAAAAATGTCACATCCAGTGGGATTCGAACCCACCATCACTGCCTTATACGCAGGCATGCTTTAACAACTTAAGCTATTGGATGATCAAGTGGTTAGGAAGCGAAACGTTATAATGAACTTAAATCCCGTCAGATATGACATTCACTCACTTCCTCCTTAAGCACATGTTACATGACGTTAATGAGAGAGTGACAAGTTTTTTATTATAAATACACTCATGTGCAAAAAAATCGATCCATTCCTTATTTCTTATTTATTTGACGTTGTATAATTTTAGAGACCTTAAATGGCGTATGTAAATTAAGATGTACCCTCGTATACGAGAAATAAAATAATATGTTTAATATTGCTCTTATATTTCTTTAAACAAATTGGTATTTTAAGTTTTTTTTTCAAAAATTGTTTGTGATAAGCAAGAATAAATTTATTGAGTGTTGTTTTTAGTTCAATAAGTGTACTAGTGTCGTGATTTTATTTTCAGAACGTGTTATATTTTGATTTAATTATCCTTCCTAACTCTCTGTTAACTCCAACAGATGCTGCCAGAGCGGTTGCTTTAGTTCAAGATGGTCGTAGCCAATATTATGCAGCTGAAATGTTAGGTGTTAGTCGATCTGCGGTTTAAAGAGCAGTTCGACGATTTAATGACAGCGGTAACTTCACAAGAAGAGCAGGATCAGGTCGTATAAGGACAACATCCGAACGAGATGATCAATTTCTGGTCGCATCATGTTTGGGAAATCGGCATCTAACTTCAATTGACCTGGCAAATCGTCTGAGCGAAGTAAGAAATGTGGATGTAAGCCAATGAACAGTTCGTCGATGACTTGTAGAGGGTAATTTATTATCCAGAAGGCCAGCCCTATCTCCACTACTATTCACAGAACATCGCAGAGCTCGCCTTGCCTTTGCAAGAGAACATCAAAACTGGAGTAATGCAAATTGGAGCAATGTATTGTTCTCAGATGGGTCCAGATTTTTTCTGAGGTCTCCAGGCGGCCGAGAAAGGATTTGGATAAGACAAGGAGAGCGATATTTTCAATGCAATATTGCGGAAAGAATAAATTTAGGGAGGCTCCGTTATGGTTTAGGCTGGTATAAGTTCAAAAGCCCATACTGATTTAGTTATTGTGGATAGAGGTTCTATGACGGCTGCAATATACATAACAAGTATTTTAGATTGGTATTTTTGCTCCTTTCATTGCACCCAATTTTATTTGTATGGACGACAACGTGCGTCCTCACCGTGCTAGAATCGTCAACCAATATATAGAGTAGGTGGGAATTGTCCGTATGGACTGGCCAGCTTGCAGTCCCGATCTCAATCCTATAGAACATCTATGGGATATGATTAAAAGACGTCTTCGAGCAAGAGTACCTCGTCCAAACCACTTGGCTGAACTTGGGGCTGCTCTTCAGGAAATATGGGACCAACTGGATCAATTTGATATCCAGAGGTTAATTACCTCAATGTCGAGACGTTTACAGGCTGTTATAAGAGCCCGAGGGGGAACACTAAATATTAAATTATTATAAATGTTTTTTCTTTATTTCAGAAAATTTTGAATATTCTTTTATTTTCGAGTTTTGGTGTATGTCTCTATCAATAAATGATTTTTTGGATAATCTATATAAATTATTTTAATTTAACATATACTTTTACATCTTTACATGATTTTAAAGTTAAATCTTTAAACTATTTCTTTCTTCACCAAAAAATACCCATCGATCGATTTTGATGCACCTGAGTGTAGAATGGAATATCCTTCAATAGATAGAGAGATTGATAGAATTGATAAAATTTAATGTATAGAAATAGTTAAAAACAATATATTAACAGTAACATAAAAAGTACAAAATATCAACATAACAGAAATAAGAAAACAAGAACCCAATGCAATAAAAGCCGTATCAGTAAAAAATTTAAAATAAGATAAATAGAATAGAACAAGGAACGTCGATCTAAAAGCCGGAGCAGAAGAGGAACCATTTCGATATATATAAAAAATTCTAAGATTCCTCCAATTAATTATTATCTTATTGAAATTTTGATAAAATCCGGTTTACAAACATACTTTTCTCAGTAACAGTATGGTCGGATCATCTCCAAAATTTTATCAATATTATTGTTTTAGTTTTGTTTCTTAAACAGAAAAAGTAAAAAGATTATACAGTTTTGTATAATATTATGGTGTATAACATACTTGTTTATTCCGTACAAAATAGACACAAAACATGAGTTTACAACTTGGTTTACGGGATTACTTTTGCCCTTTGTAATATTACCTTATTCATAAATTTATAGTCATCTTATGGTAACAAAATATAAATCTAAACATTTTTTATCTGTACCTTTTAGAAATAAACACTCTACATTTGGTGCTATTTAAGGTTCTTTTAATACATTTTGATGTTTGTTTGTGTATTTAATCAGATTAAAAGTATTACGCTTTTAACAGCTTTTATCATGTTAATCTAAATTATTTTTTAGGGCCATTAAGAACGTATTTTTACCTTATTTATATTTTAATATCCAAACTTTGTTATACCAATTTTGTCAAATCGAGCATAAAACGTCCTTGGTTATTAAAATCATTTGGATATAGTTAATGGTAAAAAGAAGCGAAGCTGGATAAGAATCGTTTTGGGCAACAAAATAAAAAAATACATGTTTATTGCAACTTATAAGAGGAAAGTGGTTATTTCATTAATATAAAATTAAAAGAAAAAGTAATATTTATATTAAACGATATACAGACATTCCAAGGAAAGCAAAATTTGTAGGGATACACAGATATGCATAGAAAGCTATCAAGGAAATGACAAAAAGTAATTTCATAAGTACGTACCTCTGCCATGGAGATACTATGATGGTCGACAGACAGCAAGTTGATGCCTTATACATATAAACCATTGTGGATTTTGAACATTTATCTAAATATATGTATAAAAAAATTAAATATCAAAGCAATAGAGATTTCTACCTTAGAAAAAAGATTCTCTGAAAGTCCTAAAAAACTAGCTTTCTTTAAGAGCAAAATGTTGAAAATCGTTTGTTTAAAAGCCAAGTGTTGTATAGAATTGTAATTGAGTGTATTTAAAACTAACAGAAAAAATCTTAGAAAACCATTTCAAGCAATTTTAATGTCAAATAACTATTTTTTCTTTTGTGGTAATTCAAAATTTTTCTTTTACATGTTTATCGCTTTTATTGGTGGGGAGTACAGTGAAGGGGGATGGATGCGGGAGCTTGAGTGGCTGACCGCTACTAGTCTTCCGGATCTCCCACCGAATCGGTACGACCCTTGTGTAATAGCCTCCTTGCGGCACACCCCGGATAACGGCAAGCTAGCAGAGGGCCTGAGGTCCCCCCTCATCTTACGGCTAATAATTATATGAACAAACCCAAGTGAAGGCGTGAGATACCGTGCCGATGTACTGGGTGGCCAACGGGTTAAGTTGGTCGCGAACGATCCCTTGGGGCCACCAGGCGAAACCCCCTTGTAATTAGCCTTACTCTGGCATGCTGGGCTCTGCCGGAGCGGACTGTTTATTCCCTAGCTACTTTTAGGAACAACCAAATCAAAAAAAGCGAAGAAGGAAGCAGGAGGAAAACCCTCCCTTTTTAAATTAATAGGTAATTGTATTTATAACGAATATACAGAAAAAAAAAAGTATTATAAAAATAATTTTTTTCCGCAACCGTCAGGAAAGTACGTACTTTCTAGATTGAGCCGGGAATAATCACATCGTTGTTGCCTTTGGGAATATGTAAATCTTGGCAGGTATGAGTTAAATAAATGTAATTAAACATTACCATAACAACAAAGCAATACAGTCATCTGTAATTTAATTTTCGCAATAAACTATGAAAATCAGTATCGGTAGTAAGTTTGAAAATGTGTTTCCAATGCATCAGCTGCTGCTACAGCACAATTATCACCTGCAAAATTAAAGTCCAGGTACGAAAACGCTTATAATTTTTTCCCGGAATGGATGGATATAAAGAAATGCAAAACTATTACACAGAATGTAATTTTGGATTACTTGGCGCAAAAATGTGAAACTATCAAATCCTCTACCCTGTAGAGCCTGTAATCTATGTTGAAGGGTACCGGTAGTAAGTTTGAAAATGTGTTTCCAATGCATCAGCTGCTGCTACAGCACAATTATCACCTGCAAAATTAAAAGTCCAGGTACGAAAACGCTTATAATTTTTTCCCGAAATGGATGGATATAAAGAAATGCAAAACTATTACACAGAATGTAATTTGGGCTTACTTGGCGCAAAAATGTGAAACTATCAAATCCTCTACTCTGTGGAGCCTGTACCCTATGTTGAAGGGTACCATTTTAGTGAAGAAAAATGTAAACATAGCCACTTTCCTAAAGGTAATCGCATTTCTTAAAAAGAAGAATGTTGATTATAAAGCAAAGAAATCAGCATTCTTTAGTAGCGAGCAAAACAACAAATTCATAGGAAGCAGATCATGAAACATATCTAATATTAAAGGTAATTTTAACAAAATATTATGATTGTAGGATCTAAAAGTATCAACTTAATTTGCTGCTTGTAGACCGGAAAAACTAACAAAAAAGTCAATTGTTTTAATAATTGACAAATACCTGATTCTACAAAACATATTAAGAAAACTTTTGTTGTAATTGGGCATGAAAACCTGTATAGGCAATATTTATCTTTACGTCCATCCCATACTCCACATAACAGATTATTCGTGAATTACAAAAAAGGAAAATGTTCGATTTAGCCCGTTGGTATCCATAGTTTTGGATATTTCGGATTAAGAATTGCAGAATTTTTAAATTTACCCAATCCTAAAAGCAACACAGGCCATAGCATATGTCGAACTTCAGCTACGTTATTTGCTGATAATGGTGGAAACATCACAAAATTGAAGTCTACCAATGTCGCTAAAGGTTAAACACTAACAAACAAAATTAAAATTCCCAAGACTATTTAAAAATCATCAGATGAAAACTATCAATGTAAATTAATATAAATAAGAATTAGAATGTTTCTGTTAGTACCTATTTACTGTTAGAATTTCAATATTTAATACAAAATAAAAGCGTGTTAAAAAAAATGTTCGTAATTATATTCTATAAAGAAATATAATAAAAAAATGTATCATTAATTTGTTATTATCCTGAAATTTTGTCTACTCGTCCAAAAAAACAGTATTTTCGTAAATTACTATTGGATTATACGAAAACTACGATATCTAAAAATCTAAAAAGTTTGTGTGATCGGATTGGATTGATGGTCTTAGTCCTTCTAGACGGTTCCAGTACTTTGATTTTTCTCTATCCATTTATTTCCTTTGTTTTTCTAAATTGTACTAGTGTTTCTACTTGATTATAAATTTGATTAAGGATTGTACTAGTGTTGATTCCACAACATGATTCTGGTCCTAGGAAGGGGTTTCAGCTTCTTCCTTTGTCACCTTGTCCACTGTTTCGTAACCTTCTATTCTTCTGTGATCTAGAACCCATAAGAGGGCGTCAGTGTTATTTTTTTCTTGTTTATTTAGTTTGCCTAGCCATTCCCAAACCATCTTTAAACTGATTGTGTGCAAATTCAGAGCTTTGACGGCTGCTTGACTATCTGACATGATTACAGTCTTTTGTCTACGATAGTTTCTTTCGAGATTCAATTCTACACATCTTTTAATGGCACGGATATTCGCTTAAAAGATGCTTGGGTATGCACCCAGGCTTTCTGAGTATTTGTTTTTAGGTCCAAAATCCCTCCTGTTCCTTTATCCGAATACCATTTTATGGTATTTTAGCTTAGCCCAAATATGGTGTCTTTATCCCATTTCGATTTACTACCCAGTTTTGTGGAAAATTTACTCACAAAGTTAAATTTCTTTGGCATGTCATCTTGGGACATTTCTCAAGTTTGATCAAATTTAAGTGATCGAGGCCTTTCCTTGATTATTCCTTCTTTAGCCAGTCTATATATTGTTTTCTTCCTTACTTGAATGTGTAGTGGCGAGAGATTTAGGATTACTTTCATAGCGGCAGTAGGGCATGTTCCCATTGCTCCAGTGATGCATGCACAGGCTAGTCTCTTAATCTTTGAGAGGTTTGTTCTCGTATTTGTCAGATTAGCTCTCAAGCCTCACAATTAATGATTGGTCTCACTATTGCTGGGTACATCCATTATTATGTCTTTGATTTACAACCCCAATTTTTTCCAGCAATGTTTCTGCACACCATAAGGGCTTATTTTGTTTTCGTTTTTGTTTCAGAGTAACCTGTTATCTAAGATAAGCCCTAGTTTTTTAACTTCTATTTTCCTTGAGTGATATTTTAACCTACTTTGACGGTTTTTGAGTTAGGTTTCTTTTTCCTTGAAAATGCTACTAAAGTGGTCTTTGTGTGCTTGATTTTAAGTCCCACTGAATTACATCATTGCTTTGATTTGTTCAGTCCTCTCTGTACTATGTCACAGAGGACGTTTTCATATTTCCCTCTTGCGAGGATAACCACGTCATCGGAATAACCTTGGTAAGATGTACTTAGTTTGGCCAATTGCCAGAGTAAGCTGTCCACGATAAGACTCCACATGAGTGGGGATGCAATTCTCCCCTGCAGTTAACCTCTGGTCGTATTGATAGAGATAGTGTCTTGGCCTTTTTTCATTTCTGCAATTCTTGTAGACAGCAGAACAGAATAGTGTTAAATTAGTTCTGGTGCAGGACATTAACAAATATGCAGCCTAATAATCTTGCAAGAAAAGGATAAATTGCAATTTTTTATAAACTTCAGGTACCAAAATTAGCTACGAATCTGAAAATGATTCCTTAAAATCATACCCTAGTACAGAAACACCTGCACACTATAAGTCAAACCATTTGGTTTTTTAATGGATCTCAGGAGACAGTTAATCCGTAAGCATATGACTCTTATCTGCTTGACCAAATTAGTACGGGGTGTAAAGATCCTGCAATGAGTACCATAAACCCATAGAAGAGATACAATAAACCTAACGGCTGTACTACGATCGGACACTATGTCAGACGGCTTGCGTGAAAAAACTGTAGCGTAGGCATATCACATATCAAAATACTAAATGTAGTTTTTTTTTTCTTTCTGAATATTTAAATAATTTCGTTTAAAAATGATTCATACTTTAAGGAAGTGTTACGATCTATCTGATCCTAGTGTATTATGAATAATTTCACCAGACTATTGTTACCGTGCCTATATTGGTACTTAGTTTCACACTACGGTATATCTGTGCTTAGCCTCTTTAAAGTAGGTACAAGTAAGTTGATTTAAAAAAAAAATCTAAATGAGTGTCTAAAAAAATATCATTTTTTATTAATATTAACCAAAATTAAGTAGTTTTAATTAAGCCAAACGTCAGTTATTTTTTTATTATTCATCAAATTTAGGGCCGGTTTTTACACGTACTTTAAAAATTAATTTACTCTTAATAAAATGAAAAAATTCGATTTGGCTAGAAACTGATTCTGCTTGATTATAAATTCGATAAGAGATTAACTTCTGATTATTCGTGTCTAGTAAGGGTACTTCTAAATTCATTCGAAGAGGTCCACCCGACTTACTGAACTATAGCTAGATTCGATAAGTTTTCAGCTATTTTTTAAGGAAAAAGTTTACAATATTTTTTATTTAAATAATTTGTTTTTGAGATAATTAAATTTATAATAAATCATTTAAAACTGCATGGTGTATAATTTGTGGAGGTCCTACTTTTGCTCCCTTAATTACTTGTTTGGGGGAGACTAGTAATACTCTTGAAAGGTAACCCACGATTAAGTCGAGTTAGATAAGAAAATGGGACGTTTTAACGTTACTTAAGATACGGGTATACATTTCCAATTTATTAATGTTCTACGAAGATGCTGAACATCTATCTAATAATATGTATAAGTATTTATGGTAATATTACTTAGTTAAATTCCAAAAAGTGGAATAATAACGGATGAGTACAGGATTAATTAACTGCGGAATGGCAATGGATCGAAAACCTCAAAGTAGTAGCTGAAATGTAAGGACACCAAGTTAGATATGCAGAATTTAGAAGAACCCTACCCAAAAATAAGATGTTGTCTTCCGAATTAGTATAGTCGATGAATTTTACTTCTGAGTCAATTAAATACATTGCGAAAATCAATGCATCTGTATGTAGTCTTATAACATTTCAACGGGAACATCTACTACGCACAACTTAGATAGAAAAAAAAACTCAAAGAGTCATGGAAAACAAATGTAGTTGAAGCGTAGCAAACCAAAATATTAACAACTAACACATTCTTACAATATAATAAAGAGGAAATATAAAAAAATGAAAAATTAAAGTGGTAATAAGGCAAAAAAAATACAAAAGGATAAAAGATTATCTGCAAATAATATATGACAATAGCTTATAAAGCATGGGACACAAGCTGAAAACAGTAAAAAATGTAGACATTAATGCAGATAAATGGGACAGACATCTATTCAGAATAAGAATGAATACTCTATAACTAAAATAAAGATGTGCTGGATACAATGAACGGCATTACGATAGAAAATCCAAAAACGAAATTTGACAGATCTTTGTTTAGAACACGAACAAAACTAAAATAAAAATGAACCGGATACAATAAAAGACACATGAAAGTCGAAATATAAAAATTAGGTATTAAAACCCATCTGATGCAAAAAGATCAAAAAGTTGACCGAAATGGAAATGAACGATGATATTAAACAAAACGCAAACACACAATACGTTCTTTTGAATCTGAAAATACCAAAACAATTTTAATAATGTACATACAACAATATAGTTGCTTTAGTTTTTAAGCTTTTGCCAACCAAATCGGTTGTTGCACGGAAAGATTTTTTAGTCAAAAAAAAAGGTGTGTGTGTGCGATTCACGCACGATAGAAGTGAAACTTCAGTAAATCGACAAAAGAATGAGATAAATATATATAACAAGGGTAGGATAATTACAAAGTTTATTTGTTTAAAAATAAAAGTATTTTGATTAATTTTAAAAGATATTTTATTCAACAAGCAAGTATTAAACAGTGTGCAATATACATACACACCGACATTTGCTCTCTCGCTTTGGCTCACTAATTACAGCTAAACAGATATAACTGCAACCGTGACGATTTGACACGACCGGACACGACAGACGTTGGTTGATGCGGTGATGCCTAATCGAATATTATTTTAGAGGTATAAGAAGAACATTTCCTTCTGCATCCTGTTGCGTAAATTTTAAAACCGACTATATAATTTCACGAGCTTGGGCACTCAGAATCCGATTTTTTACGGCACTTACGCGATTCATTTTAATAAAAAATTATTTCACCTCTTAGTTTTTAATATGAAAATTCAACAAACAATAACTACTTCACGATTTACGAAGTTATCTAACAACGTAGCAAACGCACTAGAATTGAAGTACAATGTTAAGTATACGGATGTTTACGCATTAAGCGCTTGAATGCAACTGACTCTTGGCTTCTCCCACTATCGATGAATTGACCTTGAAAGTTGCAGTTATATCTGTTGAGCTGTACAGGCGACTATGCTTAGAAGACGGGAGGAGTGAGGACGCTACGAAGTATGGAACAAAGAGGAGAGACCGATAATATAAAATAGTATGTATATTTCTGTCTCATTCTTCTCCGGCTTCATCCTACACATTTTTGTATTTGTGTCTCTTACCTGTCGTTTTTCGTTGCATCCGGTTTGAAATCATAACGATTCTAAAGAAGTTTCACTTCAATAACAAAAAAAATTAACATAAAAGTAAAATTGATGTTACCAAAAAATAATAGGTAAGATTGGTTTTATAAAAATATATCGTTAAACTTTTTTAGAATTCATTTAACTGGATTTTTTTTCAGAAAAAATCCAACTAAGAAAATAACTTTTTCATCTTTATTTGAAGTAAGTAAAATCAAGTTTTATTTCTTTTTATAACTGAATGCAATTTTTCTTTCTTGACTCTAAGCTCTTTTTCTGATATTAAGAAATATCTCTCACCATTAACGGTTATATACTATATAGTCTAGTTCACAAGTGCTTTTTTGCTCAACTTTTTTCAGCAGTCTCCGAAAATTATGAACGAGGTGTCATTCGATTCGGAATCGCATGTAGATGATTTTTGAAATAAATGATGTTCCGCATGCAAAAACTGCAAAAGTTACTAACAATTAACTAAAACAAAAAGAAGAGCGTTTGATTTTTTGCAAATATCTTAAAAACTAATAAAGATTTATTAAATTGAAAAAAAAGATTCAAAAAGAGGAGGAAATTTCCTACAAAAAAGCTTAAACTCTCGGAACTGTTGTACTAATATTTATAATTTTCCTAGATGGTTGAAAATACGACCGAAATCGGGTGCTCTGGCTTGCGTAAGCCACGACTGCTTTGGACACTTTTTTAATAAAAATTATTTTAACATATTAAATAACAAATCTAGGATATGAAAAAAATCAGGTGCTTACTGGAAAGATAAATAAACAATAATCCGCCTGAATTTTTTTTTATCACAATTTATAAATTATTTATGCAATTGTTAATTAAAATGTTTTTCTGCTTGAACATAAACATTGCAAGTGTGATAATGGTTGAACTATAAATTTGAGATTTTTTTCCCCTCTTGGAGCAATTCTTAAAAGGCTTTAGAATAGATCCCCGTTGGTGAAATTTAAAAATATGTATTTTTCAGTTTTTTATTAATAATTATCGTTGTTGGAAAATTAAAAACTTAAATTAATCATTGAAAAAAAGGTTTTTTTTTAATATTATTAATGATCCGTTTTTATGTTATTAGAAGCTGCATAAAAATATTTTTTTAAATTTTTATCAGATATTGTTTAAAAAATTGTTATAAACAAATGCGTTGTTTATTAGATAATTGAAATTTTTTTTACGGAATTTTATTTTATTTAAAAGAAAAAATATTTCTTAAAAAACTTTTTTTTATTGCTTAAAAAAGAATTTATTAATTACCAATTAATTTCTTCCACTTCTAATTATTAATATTAAGGAAGAAAGAACCAATTTTCTTAAAATCAATATTTGTTTTTCTTTTCGATATGAAAAATTCGTTTTATTTAATTTTTCATTGTTTATTTAATAAACAATTTGTTATAAACAAATAAATGTTTACCTTACTTTTTTTCTAATTCTACTTACTGTCACAAAAAGAGACATGACAGCTTTTTTTACCATTTTTTAATTTTTAATATACGGTCTCAGTAATTTCGTCATTCTTATTTGGTTTTTCATCGTTACAATTATTATAATTTATAAACCATTGGAGATACGATAAAAATTCTGAAAACTTATTTATTCTTCATTAGGCAAAATTTGCAATGGAGTTTCACAAATAAAACAACTCACTTTCAGATTCATTTTACGAATAATTTACGTCAATAGCAAAATTCACAATATTATATTTATTGAATGAAACGCAAAACTTGGAAGTAGACTTGAGACTGAAATAATTCATTAAAAACAAAATTTAAAAAAAATAAAAAACAAACAAACTCATGTTTGTTTTTGTGACAGTACGAAGAATAAGAAAAAAAAATAAGGTAAAAATTTATTTGTTTTTAACAAATTGTTTATTAAATAAACAATGAAAAATTAAACAAAACGAATTTTTTTATATCGAAAAGAAAAACAAATAATGATTTAAAAAAAAATTGTTTCTTTCTTCCTTAATATTAATAATTAGAAGTGGAAGAAATTTATTGGTAATTAATAAATGCTTTTTTAAGCAATAAAAAATAGTTTTTTCAGAAATATTTTTTCTTTTAAAAATCATTTGTATCAAAGATTAAAATTCCGTAAAAAAAATTTCAATTATCTAATAAACAACGCATTTGTTTATAACAATTTTTTAAACAATATCTGATAAAAATTTAAAAAAATATTTTTATGCAGCTTCTAATAACATAAAAACGGATCATTAAATATATCAAAAAAAAATTTTTTTTCAATGCTTAATTTAAGTTTTTAATTTTGCAACAACGATAATTATTAATAAAAAACTGAAAAATACATATTTTTAAATTTCACCAACGGGGATCTATTCTAAAGCCTTTTAAGAATTGCTCCAAGAGGGGAAAAAAATCTCAAATTTATAGTTCAACCATTATCACACTTGCAATGTTTATGTTCAAGCAGAAAAACATTTTAATTAACAATTGCATAAATAATTTATAAATTGTGATAAAAAAAATTCAGGCAAATTATTGTTTATTTATCTTTCCAGTAAGCACCTGATTTTTTTCATATTCTAGATTTGTTATTTAATATGTTAAAATAATTTTTATTAAAAAAGTGTCCAAAGCAGTCGTGGCTTACGCAAGCCAGAGCACCCGTTTTCGGCCGTATTTTCAACCATCTAGGAAAATTATAAATATTAGTACTACAGTTCCGAGAGTTTGAGCTTTTTTGTAGGAAATTTCCTCCTCTTTTTGATTCTTTTTTTAAATTTAATAAATCTTTATTAGTTTTTAAGATATTTGCAAAAAATCAAAAACTCTTCTTTTTGTTTTAGTTAATTGTTAATAACTTTTGCAGTTTTTGCATGCGGAACATCATTTTTTTCAAAAATCATCAAGATGCGATTCCGAATCGAATGACACCTCGTTCATAATTTTCGGAGACTGCTGAAAAAAGTTGAGCAAAAAAGCACTTGTGAACTAGACTAATATTTGTGTACGAATATACAGCCTTTAATTTTTTATAATCAAGAAATGGAGGTGACACAATTTTGTTGTCACAAAAGGTTTTATGTAGAATCCAAAATTTGTAGAGTTTTGTCTATAATTAGTAATCTTATAATATTAAGCGAACCACTGTCTGCGTGTATTTTCATAGGTTTTTGAAAACGGCTCTAATAATTTCGTTAAAATTTGAAATATTGGTGCATATAGTCCAGGATATGATGGTTTTCTGCTAGCAATTTTTTTTATATGCATGGATTTGTTTAAAATTTTGACAGTAGGTAGAAAATAGCTTAAAAATCAAAATCTATGCTATGCCAATATGTGCTTTTTTCTGAGGATGGTTACCACCCCAACTCGATGGTGGAACATATTTATCAAAAAAAACGCGGTAATCGCTAGATTGGTAAATTTTATAGGACAAAAATATTCCTTAGAGTTTTTTTGAAAAGTCAGTAGGTACTTAACTGAAAGGTATAAATTAAACGGCAAACAAGTATGTTTTTAAACGATTTTTTGGGAATTACTCAAAAAGATTACGTTTGATCAGGAAAACTATCATAATATAAAATAAAGCTTGTATAAAAAAAAAAAAGGGAAGCCGTCACGGGACGCCTGGCAAGTTATATATGTGACGCCCTATATAAATATATTAAAAACAATTATGATTATATAAAACTGCTTATTCATATTTCTTATCTCTTTATTGTTTATTGTTTAATATGATTCATTTTATATTCAACTTTGTGAATTATTATTGGAATAAAAGTCAGTCTCTATTTAGCTATTGCAGAAAACAGTAGTTTTATTTAGAAACTCATTATAACAAAAATAAAGTTTTTTCAAGTTTTTTTAAAAAACACTTCGAACTACAACAAAACATAACTGGCGCAGTCAGTAGGATCTGCTTCGACGGAAAAAGCAACAAAAATCGTGTTTTTTACGGTCGATTTCAATCGTTTGTGAAGCGTAAAGTGTTAGAAAAAACGGAAAAAACGGACTTTTTGTAAAGTTGCCAGTGGAGGACAAAACATCGCCAAAACTGACAACAACTGTAGAAAAGGACACAAATCGCCTTTCCGAGGACCCTTTTTGGACAAAAATCGCCAATTGGAACCTGGAAATCTGCAGTTACCGGAGGAAGGACTACATTGCTGGAATCCATTTAGAATTAAGAAAATATTAGAATATAAGAAAAAATACGAAGATTTTTAAAGAAGAAAATGAAAAACTTCTTGGGACTATTACTGTAAGTCATTTTATACTACTTATATTAATTTTGCAATCCTTTTATCCATCCCATTTAGTTTACAAGTGATAATACATAAAGAAAATAATTTATTAATTAAAATTTTATGAGTTTTGTTAATTTAAACGACTTAGCTGATAGTCTAAATAATATTTTATTAGATAGCGACTCTGATTTAGAAGACGAAAAAATGACAACAAATTACCAGTTATTAAAATTACATGTAGATATAATTCCAACTTATGAAGGAAATCCTCATACTTTAGGAATATTTCTAGATAGTTGTGAAAATTTAGTTAGATCTTTTTCTAGTACAACAGATCAGAATATAAATAATTTTATTATACGAGCAATAATCGGAAAATTATCAGGTAGAGCATTAACACTCATAGGTTCTAGAATTGAATTAAAATCATGGAATCAAATAAAATCAGCTTTAGAATTATGCTTTGGAGATCAAAGGAATTTAGATTGTTTAGTACAAGATTTATTAATTTTACAACCTTTTAAAAATGAGGCACCTTATAATTTCGGAATGAGATGCCAAGATTGTCGTAGTTTAATATTTTCAAAATTAAATTCTATGAATACAATTGATGCGGCTGAAAAAGTAATTAGACTTAAAAGTTACGATGATTTAGCCCTAAAAACATTTATACGCGGTCTACCAAGTAATTTACAAAATAATGTAAGACTTAGAAACCCCGATAGCTTAGAAAAAGCGATGTCTCTAGTTGTAGAAGAAGAAATTTTTTATTATAGTCAAAATCGAAGTAATACTTTAAATTCACAAAATAATTTTAAACCTGTACAAAGAATAATACCATCAAAAAATTTTCAAAAACCACATTTTGCTAATAATCCAAATAAAAATCAAAATCAGAATTTTTATCAAAGACAAAACCAAAATTTTGGAAGTTATAATTTTCAAAATAACAGACCCTTGCCAAATTTTCAAAATAATTTTACTATACCTCCTACTCAAAATAATTTTACTACACCTCCTATTCAAAATAATTTTGGTTCAAGACCTAATTTTGGGCAAAACCCTCCTACATTTAATAGATCTCAACAATTTTATTCTCAAAACCAAAACTTTAAAAGACAACCTTTTGTCAGTTCAAATCAAAACTTTACTAGAAATTCCAATGTAAGTAAACGTACTTTTAAACCAGAACCAATGGATACAACTTCAAGTAACACCCCTGTTAGACCACAACCAAAGTTCACTTCACAAGAACTTTATAACCAAAATATTCAAGAATTTGAAAATCCTTTTGAAGAATTAAATAATAATCCTAGTCAATATTCACAAAATTTTGAACAAGACTATATAACAGAAAATTATGAAGACCCTTATAACCAATGTTATGAATATAATCCACAAACCTCTCAAAGTAATATTGAAAATCAATTTGACCCAGGTGCAATGCAACAAAATGAAAATTTTCATATGCAGAGCCTCCAAACAAATCAAACTTGATAAATTTGAATTTAGTTAAAGCCAATTTACCCTACATATATATACCATCTTTAAAAGCAAATTTTCTTATTGATACTGGAAGCAGTAGAAGCTTAATAAACCCTGAATTAGCCTACAAACATTATCCAAATTTTATTTCTCATGAAGATTTTAATATTCAAACAGCCCACAGTATTTCTTATCACAATGAAGTTATAAATATACCAGTTTTTAAAATTTTTAAAGTTAACAAAAGACATAAGTTTTATTTATTTAATTTTAGTCAAAAATATGACGGACTAATTGGTATTGATTTATTAAAACAATTAAAAGCAACCGTAAATTTAGAGAAAAAAATGTTAAAAACTCCTAATACAGAAATACCAATAATATACGAATCAGAAGAATTAACTCAATTAAAAAGGAAACTTAAAGTAAAAAATTATTCTATTACTATTCCTGCTAGAACATCCCAAATTGTAAAATTACCCGTTGACATAGAAACTGGAACAGGACTCGTAAACTATATTAAGTTTGGCAATCAAGTAGAATCACCCTGTGCAGTTGTGAATGTAAACAAATTTTTTGCAACAACCATCATTACTAATGCAAGAGAAGAACCAATAAAAATTAGTATTAATAACCCTTTTAAAATTGAAAAATTAGATATTGCAGATATAAATTTTATTGAAAAAATGGAAACTGATTCTGAATTAAACGAATACACCGATAATATTTTAAAATCTAATCTAAAAAATATACGAGTTGACCATTGTAATTATGAAGAAAAACAAGCTATAAAAAATTTATGTTTTGAATATAGAGACATATTTTACACAGACAAAATTCCCTTAACATTTACAAACCAAATTCAACATAACATAAAATTAACAAATGAATCACCTATTTATACAAAGTCATACCGATTTCCTGAAATTCATAAAAATGAAGTCAAAGACCAAATACAAAAAATGCTTGATCAAGGCATAATACAACATTCCACGTCACCTTGGTCTAGTCCCGTCTGGATAGTTCCAAAAAAATTAGATGCATCAGGTAAAAGAAAATGGAGACTTGTAATTGATTATCGAAAATTGAATGAACGCACTATTGATGACAAATACCCACTTCCAAATATAAATGAAATACTTGATAAACTTGGAAAATGTCAGTATTTTACGACATTAGACTTAGCAAATGGATTTCATCAAATTGAAATGAATCCTGAAGACATACCTAAAACTGCTTTTTCGACTCTTAATGGACATTACGAATACAAACGTATGCCCTTTGGCCTAAAAAATGCCCCATCAACGTTTCAACGAGTTATGGATAATATACTTCGTGGTTTACAAAATGAAACATGTTTGGTGTACTTAGACGATATAGTAATTTTTAGTACATCCCTTCAAGAACATATAGAAAAACTAAAATTAGTTTTTGAAAGACTTAGACAATCAAATTTTAAAGTCCAATTAGACAAAAGTGAATTTTTAAGAAAAGAAGTAAATTACCTTGGACACGTTATAACCCCTGAAGGTGTGAAACCTAACCCAGATAAAATAAAAGCCGTGAAAGACTTTCCCTTACCTAAAACCTCTAAAGAAATTAAAAGTTTGCTAGGATTAATTGGATATTATAGAAAATTTATTAAAGATTTTGCGAAAATAACGAAACCGTTAACAAAATGTCTTAAAAAAGGATCAAAAATTATACATGATAAAAATTTTATAGAATCATTTGAAAATTGTAAACAATTATTAATAAATTCGCCTATTTTACAATACCCCGACTTTTCAAAAAAATTTATTTTAACAACAGATGCTTCAAATGTAGCTCTGGGAGCCATTTTATCTCAAGGAAATATAGGTAATGATAAACCAATAGCCTTTGCTTCAAGAACTTTAAATGATTCTGAACAACGATACAGTACAATCGAAAAAGAACTTCTTGCCATTGTTTGGGCATGTAAATATTTTAGACCCTATCTGTTTGGCAGAAAATTTACCATCTTTACAGATCATAGACCCTTAGTTTGGCTATTCAATTTAAAAGAACCAAACTCTAAATTAGTCAGATGGCGCTTAAAGTTAGAAGAATTTGATTATGAAATTATCTATAAAAAAGGAAAATTAAATAGCGCAGCAGACGCTCTCTCACGAATAAATTTAAATGCACTCGAAAATGAGTCAGTTGTTAATAACCCCGGTGATATCAACCAAGAAGCTTTAGAATATTTAAGGCAAATTGCTGAATCAATGTTTAGTACCGAAAATGAGAATTTAAATCCCGAAAACCCCGTAAATGAAGATATACTTGATAATACAGAACAAAATTTACAACATGAAATCCCACAAACGTCAGATACACAACATACAACAGCAACAGAAACAACAAATGACGGAATAAAAATTCTAGACGAAATAATTAATAATAAAGTAAATCAAATTTTAGTTTACCCTAATACTTATCCAAATTTAAGAGTTAGTAATGACACATATGAACATCACAAAATAATAACTATAGAAATTCCAGAACATGATAATGAAAAACTCATTTTTGAATTCTTAAGAGACTATACAATATCAAAAAAGACATATTGTATGTGGTTCCGTAATGATAAACTTTATAATTCATTTAACAAAGTATATTTAAAACATTTCTCTGAAAAAGGACCCAAATTAATTAAATGTACCAAACTAATAAATACTATTAAAGATAAAGAAGAACAAATCATGCTAGTCAAAAATTACCATGAAAGTAAAACGAACCATAGAGGTATACAAGAAACTTTTGAAAGAATTAAACAAAATTATTATTGGATCGGACTAAAAAACTCCATCTCAGAATACATAAATTCATGCGACATTTGCCAACGTACAAAATATGCTAGGAAAAATCCATATTCACCCCTAATGCTTACTGAAACTGCATCAAAACCCTTTCAAATAGTTCACTTAGATTTGTTTTTCTTTGATAATAAAATCTATTTAATGTTAATAGACTCCTTTACAAAGTTTGCACAATCACACGAAGTTGCTGGCAAAACAGCTATTCATATTAGTAACGCCCTAATTAAATATTTTTC
The DNA here is from genome assembly GCA_964028335.1 of Altica lythri. Lineage (NCBI taxonomy): Eukaryota > Metazoa > Arthropoda > Insecta > Coleoptera > Chrysomelidae > Altica > Altica lythri. The sequence goes on from OZ034805.1 coordinate 17,621,626, forward strand.
ATCATTCGGTATTCCCGAAAAACTTGTTATTGATCAAGGAACTGAATTTAATAATGAAACAGTTAAAGATATTTTAAACCTACATAAAATCAAAATTCATTTCACGACACCAGGTCACCATGAATCTAATGGAATCATAGAACGTTTCCATTCCACAATTTTGGAACATTTAAGAATCCTTAAGGAAATTTATCCTAATGAATCAAATAATATAATGGACTATGCAATAATAGCTTATAATAGCTCTATACATTCATCTACAAATTATACCCCTTTCGAGTTAACCTTTGGTCATTCTCATAGTAGAAACCCTAACGAAATATTTTTGCCAACTACTTTCTTTACAGACTATGCGGAAAAACACAAAAATAAACTTGAACATGTTTACAAAAAAGTTAGTCAAAATTTAGATCAACAAAAACAAAAAATAATTTCTAAAAGAAATACACAAGGAGACGAAAATATTGAATTTGTCATAGGACAAACTGTATATAAAAAGAATCCTGGACAAGATAGAAATAAAAAATCTAATAAATTTTTAGGACCTTATAAAATAATAAAACTATTAGATAGAAATCGTGTAGAAATTAAAAACAATAAAAATAATAAATCTGAAATTATACATATAAAAGAACTAAAGAAACCCAATATTATTTTAAGTCGTTCACCTTTACCTATGGACTCGGACAGCCAGTCTTCCACAACCTAACCAATAATCCAGGACTCCTTCCTGTAAATTGACTTCACAAATAATATGTATCAATCAACAATTAAATATATTTATTCTAAATCAATAATTCCTGAAATCACCTTAGCATTACAAATAATTTATGATATATTGGAAAAAATTGAAATTGCTATAACATTTTCAAAACTTAATACTTTTCATAATTCAATTGTTGAACCTAATGAATTACTTAACGAAATAAATTCAATTGTTAACAATCTTAGTCAAAATCAACTGCCTTTTCAACCAAATTTAAAGAATATTTTAAATTTTGAAAAAATTATGAGGATTAAAAGTTATAGTAAAGGTAATCAAATTATTTTTATTATTGATATTCCAATCGTAGAAACCGAAACTTATAACTATTATCACTTATATCCTTTACCTACTCCTCAAGAAAATACCTTTAAAGTAATAATACCTATTTCCAAATTCCTACTCCTTAATGAGCAAAATTACATGACTTCAAATACAAAATGTGAAGAAATAGTTCCTGAAGAATTTATATGTAACGAAGAAACCCCAATAAAGAAAAATCAAGAAATTCAAGAAAATCTTCAGAAGCAAAAAGAAAACTCAGAAGATATCAACTTTCCAACATAAATTTATAAATTAAAAATATTAATTCATAATCAGTAAATTTTGATACAATTAACTTAGAAGAAAATTCAAAAATCAGTTTATGGACAATAATATTGTATTTTTGTTTAATATTATTTATTTTAATAATTAATTTGAAGATAAACAGGAAGAAATTTCGTCAGCCAACCCCAAATGAAGAGAATGAATACGTCGACCCCCGAGACATGGAACTTAGAAATCCTATTGTTGCCCCTAGGATTTCTCTCTAAGGGTGGAAGAGTTATATATGTGACGCCCTATATAAATATATTAAAAACAATTATGATTATATAAAACTGCTTATTCATATTTCTTATCTCTTTATTGTTTATTGTTTAATATGATTCATTTTATATTCAACTTTGTGAATTATTATTGGAATAAAAGTCAGTCTCTATTTAGCTATTGCAGAAAACAGTAGTTTTATTTAGAAACTCATTATAACAAAAATAAAGTTTTTTCAAGTTTTTTTAAAAAACACTTCGAACTACAACAAAACATAACTGGCAGATGTGAATCATTAACATTATTTTGTAAAAGTATAGGTAGGTATGCAGTATTCAATAAAAAAAAGAGTGTGCGTGTAACCTTTACGCGCGATTAAAGTAAACATTAAAAAACTTAAAAACTTTTAAAATTTTGAAAATTTTGAAAATTCTGAAAATTTTCAAAATTATCATGATTTTCAAATTTTGAAAATTTAAAAATTCTAAAAATCTTCACAATTTTAAAAATTTTAAAATATTTTGAAAAATTTGAAAATTTTGAAAAATTTGAAAATTTTGAAAAATTTGAAAATTTTGAAAATTCTAAAAATTTTGAAAATTTTCAAAATTTTAAAAATTTTGAAAATACCTTTTCCGTGGAAAAATACATATATATATACCAATTTTCATAATAATTGGTCCAGTAGTTTTTGAGTTCATCGATAACATATAGACAAACATTCATTTTTATACATAGAATAGATAGTATGCGGAGCCGTGTTAGGTTTTTGCGTCACCGTCGCCACGCCAGAAATCTGATTTACGTGCGGCTATAGATCGATGTTTCACATCAAAATTTGTTTATTATTTAGTTTTTATATTTATTTACCTAAATATTATAAGATAATATGCACTTTTAAGTCTATATTTCAATTTTTAATATTTTTACACATCAGTAAAAATATTAAAAATTAAAATATGAGCTTTAAAAGTGTATTTCTTTATGAAACAATTCATACCCTATCCCGCCAAATTTTTGAATCGATGAGCTTCTTCCCCCTATTGTTGGCGCGCCACCGTCGCGTCACTCAAAACATGAGACCAATTTCATATAAGATATCAGTATATCTCTTTATTATATATTATCGATGCGTTAGGTTTTTTACGTCATACACTCATACGTCACCGTCACCACGCGAGAAATCTGATTTACGTGCGGCTATAGATGTTTCACATCAAAAGAGGGATTCGATTTTGGAACGAAGTTCCTTTTCGCGCGTTACGACTGGGACTAGCCGGAAAAAATTCAGACCAAAAGTTGTCACGACACGACACACGCATGTTTCTCTGTCTGTCTGTCTCTTTCTCATAGATAAATATACCTATCTTTATTTAAATAGGAAACCCTAAAATACATAAAATACATAAGTACAATTAAAAGGACACTAATTTAAATTAAAAGAAAATGTACATTAAAAAGAAAATACAGTAGAGAAAAAATAAGTACCTATAATAGTATTATATTTTATTTCATCCTGTTTTTATAAACTAATAAATTCATAAACATTTTACTAATAGTTAGTAACTTGACTAGTTAGGTACGTAAAATTAACTTAACTGTCAGTTACTGTCAAATATTTTAAAATTTTGTATTAAATTGTTAATTCCTGTATTAAATTAAATTGAAATAAGAAGTAATTCTAGGTATATGTATGTCATCTAAACCTCTGGTATTGTATGAATGGACACTTTTGTTAAAAGAAACGAACTGTTGAAAATATTCAGGTAATAATGGATTTACTATTTTCTATTTGGCTTTGAACAGTGTATTGTCGCGACTTTGTTAAGTTTATACAGGTTGTCTGTAGATAATAAATAATAAAATAATAGAAAATAATAACAATAATGAATCCTGGCAGTGTTTCTGCACAAGTTCCGGATATTGCTGATGGAGTAGAGATATTATACAGACAATAATAAATGCTTACCTATGTATGTATAAACACTCTGTTGTGTTTACAAATTATAATTCCTTTACTAATTAATCGAAAGGAACTTTGTTCCATCCGGGTGTCCCTTCACACCTCTCACTTTTTTTTATAATTATCGCAAACTTAATATTAACGAAGTTATGACTGTTCGAAACTATACTTTAATACTTACATCGAATACAAAAATCCAAACATATGACGTTGAATAACCGGAAAACCATAATTTTTTCTTAGAAAACTTATAGGAATTTTTTAAAGATCTTGAAAAATGGGTTTAAACGACTACTAGTAAATGTGATTTGCATGAAAATTCAGGTAAGTTATAACTAAAATAAAGTCCACTTCAAAATTCTTAAAAAAATAAATTGATTGGTTTTTTATTGATAACTCCTTTACTTTTTAAACTAAGTCCATAAAACAACCATCTTGTAACTTAATTTAATAGCTACAAGATAAAGTACACGAATTTATTTTTAAGCCCTTCGTTTTAAAAAGGGTTGCGCTAAAAGGGCTTGATGATGGTGCTAAACGCATGCGAATACAATATATCTTGTTTAATTTTTGATCTATAACAATAAAAATAAAATTATAATCTTAAGTAAAAGAAAAACTAATTTTTGTATTGTAAAATCTTTTCTGTATCTTTTTAGTTTTTGAGTTATTTTCAAAGTAAAGGGATTTTAGAAAATAACGTGTTTACTATAAACTCAGATTTTTTCAATACTAAACCTTCTAAACCAGTTTAACTTCTAGAATGTAATGTTTGTATATAAACGAAGTAAATTGTAAATGGGCACCGAAAAGCTTCAACCAGGCTGGTTTTTGGCGAGAGTAAGAATGTTACTTTTTGTGTCCAAAAAATATAAGCGGACTTTATTTTGGTTACTTACCTTAATTTTTATGTAAATCACTTTTACTACTGGTTGTTTGAACGGCTTTTTCAAGATCTTTAAAAAAGTTCCAATAAGTTTTCTATGAAAAACTTATCGTTTTCCGTTTATTCAACGTCATATGTTTGGATTTTTGTATTCGATGTAAAAACATCTACTTTCGAACAGTCATAACTTTGTTGATATTAAGTTAGCGATAATTATAAAAAAAAGAACCTCTCTTTTTTTATAAGCTTTATTTTATAGTATGACAGTTTTGTAAATTTTCTAAATTATTCCCGAAAAATCGTTTAATTTGTGAATTTTCAGATACCAATAACTCCTAAAATATTAACTTTTTGAAAAAATTTTTGAGAACATTTTTGTCTTAAAATTCACTATTTCAGCGATTATTATGTTTTAATTATAAATATTTTCCACCCCCAAGTTGGGGTGGTAACCATCCCCAGAAGAAAAACACATATTGGCATAGGGTAGATTGTAAAGTGGAGGGTATATTGAGCTTACCTACAAATTCTCATTTAACTCGATGCATATAAGAAAAAATTTAATTCTTCCTACTAATTTTACCATTATATCTTGGACTAATAAGAGACCAACAATCGATCTAGCTGGGTACCACGTCTGAGAAAATTGTTTTTTTCTATTTTTTCACACAAAATTATTTTCTTACATAACATAGTTACGATAAGCTGTGAAATAATGCATATCAGCTTGAGTAGAACAGTCGGTAAAGCATTTGATTATTAATCCAAAGGTTTAAAGTTCTTGCTCGGGTGGTATTTTTTTAAATGAATGAAATTCCTCTACTATTAAACGAGCATAATTTGATTTATTATTATATTCTTCTCTTATCTATCAATTTTATCTTATAATATTAAGCGAGCAACTGTCATCATATACTGCCATAGGTTCCACCAGCGCGGAAATGTGTTCTGATTAAGGTGTTTTACCAGCAAACTCGGTCAACCAGGTACTAATTATTAAATGTAAAATTTACTTACTACAAACTAATTCAGCTAAAATGTGGTAGCAGAGTAGCTGCAACGACTTCGGACCCATTGTAATTCCACAGAAAATTTATGCTAAAAATATAATCTCATTCACAATTTTCTTCTTCTCTAGTTAATTCAAAGTCCATTCTGTCGACATGCAACACATTCTGTTGTTCTTTTGATTTATATTCCCTCTTTTTCCTCCCTTTATGTTGCGTTCCGAAAGAATAATTATACTCTGTCTGGCAACCGTTGTATTACGTTGTGTAGATCAAAGGCGCTTTTTGTGGGATTAAAATCAATCCTTTTTTAGTTTTTCTCTGTCGCTAACATAACATTATGCATACTCTGAAACAGACAAGATATAATGTGATTAAAAATTCATATTAATATTTTATAAACCCTTAACAGTAAAAGTAATATTTAATTCTTAGAAACCTCATTTTTTTATTGTAAATCTTTTATGTTACAATTCATTTCTTTTAAAATTAAAATTGACACAAGATCCAAGACCTGAATTTAAGTTTAAAACAATTGTGGTGAGTCTGCAGATTTTTGTGACATAAATGTGCAACATTGGACAACAAAACTAAAAACTATAATCGAAAATTACATTCCTTAGTACATTATAAACGCAGATAAAACAAGACTTTATTATCTTGCAAGCCAAACAAAACATTTGCATCAAAAAGTAATAAATGTAGAGAAAGAAAATCTGCTAAACACTGAGTGACAATTATCTTTTGTTGGAATATGAATGGTGGAAAGGACAACCCACTTGTAATAGAAAAAAGTAAAAATCCACGGTGTTTTAAAGAGACATATATAGAAAAGTTACCAATAGGATTGGTATCCAAAAAAAGTGCATGGATGACTTCTGATATAACGACTTCTTGGTTAAAACAGGTTAATACAAAAAGGATTTAACAATTTCTATTGGGGAAACTTTAATTAAATTTAAAGAAGAAATCGCTAAATTAAAAATTACAAATTTAAAATAAGCTTCAATTGATTTTTTTAAACAAATTTATTAGAGCATCACTGATTCTGGAATTTAGTTAAGAAGTTTTATTTCAATTGAATGAAAAGAAATGAAAAGGGGCTACTAGAATACAGGTTGCTAAAAAGCGGATTATTATGTAATTTGTTTTCTTTTTTTTTGGAAACGAGAAAATGTAATTAGCGCTTTGTACCATAACATTATGTATACCTACAATAAAAGTGTTAACTTTACAATTAATATTTAGTAAATAAATAAAATAGTTTTATACATAAGTATTTTTTATAATTATCTTCCTCATAAGCTGCCATCCCTCTAATCCCCCAAATAGTCATATCAATTCTACTGACCGTTATTAAGAAGTTCCACTGTATTGTATAATAACCTAAGATCTGCGATGCTGTATAATGTAAATTATATAACCCAAAATAAATTTTACTAATAATATGGACGACATGGTGTAGTCTATTTGGTATTTACGTTTCCCTCCATTTTAAAAAGTTTGTAAGTGGTTACAACTATGATTTTAATTCTTTATAATTGTAATAATCTATCTATATATATTTTCAAAATAACTATCAGGGGGTGATTAGGGATCGATACTGATACCAAAAATGCAATCAGTAAAATTTTTGTCTGTCTGTCTGTCTGTATAACCGCTATAGAAACAAAAACTACTCGACGGATTTTAACGAAACTTGGTTCAATTATTTTTCATACTCCTGTGCTAGTTATAGTATACTTTTCATCACGCTACAATTAATAGGAGCAGAGCAGAGAAGGGAAATGTTGGGAAAACGGGAGAAGTTACTCCATTTTTTAAGCTTCCGTCGCGTTTGCAACATTAATGGTTAAAGCTATATAGAAAACATCTTATTTTTATAATTTGGAGGTTAACTGTGAACGGATTTTACAATACTTCACCCACAAGGGGAGTTGCGGGGGCGTGAAAAAGAAAAAATAAAATAAAATTTAAAATCTATAAGTCCTACAGGTTTAAAACTTTGCAAGATAGTTATTTTTATAATTTGTAGGTCAAGTGTCAAAGGATTTTACAAAATTTCACACACTGGGTGGGTTGCGGGGGCGTGAAAAATAAAAATTAAAATCTATGAGTCCAACAGGTTTGAAACTTTGCAAAATAGTTATTTTTATAATTTTGAGGTCAATTGTGAATGGATTTTACGAAATTCCACCCACATGGGGGGTTGCGGGGGCGTGAAAAAAAAATTAAATCCATAAGTCCTACAGATTTAAAACTTTCCAAAATAGTTATTTTTATCAGTTTGAGGTCAACTGTGAACTAAGTTTACGAAATTTTACCCTAAGGGGGGTTGCGGGGTCGTGAAAAATAAAAATTTAAATTTAAAATCTATAAGTCCTACAGGTTTAAAACTTTGCACAATGGCTATATTTATAATTTTAAGGTCAATTGTGAACGGATTTTAGAAAATTCCACCCACAAGGGGGCATGCGGGGGCATAAAAAATAATCTATACATATAATAAATCTGTAGAAATGAAAATTCTGTACATTAAAGATATTCAAAAAATAATTAGCGGGGGGTGTTACTATATCGATATAGAACCCACAAATGTGGTTAGATTTTTTTGTCTGTCTGTCTGTATGTTTGTGCGCGCATCACATTAAAACTACTGATCCGATTCAAATGCGGTTTTGACATATGTATTTGTCTTCTTTCAAATTAACATCTGGTATATAAAAATGTCTCCCCCCACCCCTTTAACGAATTCGGGGGAGAAATTTTTATATAACAATCAACACGCCACGCGAACTACGTCGCGGGTACAGCTAGTATACAATATATTTTTTCTACGGTTATTATACAAATGTATCATTTTTTGACAGTAATCTCTAAAGAAATGGGGTACGTTGTTGTATCAAATAAAGAAATATCTCATTTTCTTATCTAATAACACAAAGTGTCCATTTCTTTATTGTTTTAACTTAATCAAGTATACTTTGACAATCATGTATTCATATATTTGACTAATAGTACAGGTTGACAGTAATAAAGTAGTGACAGGTACAACAGATAGTTTTTAATACAATTTTTAAATTAGATTGTTATTTAATTAAAAATGTTAAGTAGTGATGAAAATGAATTAGAATTAACTCCTCCTGCAATAAGAGAAGCGGCAAACGAAGCTTGTCAGAATTTGGTTTCCGAAATTTCAAAACATAAGTACCAGAATGCATATGAAAGTTTCGTGACCTGGCAAAAGAAAGTTTAAGTTTATTTTTCTGAATTAACAAATCAATTTAAGGTATGATTACTGTAAATATTGTAAATAATAGTTAATTTTACTTAAATGATATAACTTATATCGTTATATTTTGTTTTGTATTTGATTTATTTTTGAATTATTGTATTATTATGTGGTATAACCGTAGAAAAAGTATAGTGTTTGACTAGCAAGAAATAACTCATTTCCCACTCGTACCATTCGCAGCATTCGCCTGCGGCTTATGCTGCAAACATCGTACTCGTGGGAAATGAGTATCATTCCTTGCTCGTAAAACAATATACTAATTTGCTATTATAGGAATGATAAGATATAGCTAATATAAATCTAACCTACGTATTTGTTGGGATCGTAGTTTATCCACCATTTTCTCTAAAAATGCAAGTTTAGCCTTAACGGTAGTATCTTTGCTGGTATTTGTAAACTATTTATTTTGACATAAGTTCCTACTTGAAATTTTTTTAACTTTTCAATATGGACTTTTCAATAAAAAAAAAATATAAATATGCGTTGAATAAAAAGAAGAATTAAATCTCGAATGAAAGGATTCAAAGACATTTTTGGTCCTCGCTATAGACGGATTCTGATTAGATCATGTGTGTGGTGGAAATAGAGCGGCTATCGTTTATGTTATTTTCCAGTAGAGTCGATTACAAAATAAACGCGACAGCTCTAGTAAAATTAGGCAATGTGGGGATATTTGCCGACGATCTCCGATCGGCGCGCGCCGCAGCGCCTCCAGAGGAGAATTCTAGTACTATTCAGTTGCTAAGTGGATTTCGTGAGTGTTGTTAGTTAGTCCCAGACCCAGCGGCGTCGTGAATTTGTGCTTCGTTTCAGTTCGAGTGTTTTAAGTTTTGTAGAGTAAGTACCGAGTGTATTTTTATTTTTTTCATCGCAAAAATGGGAAGAAAGCATTACTCGGCGGATGCCTACCAAATTATTAACTCCGTAAGTAAATTTATGAAAAACGAAGCCAAAAATGGGCTACAAATTCCAATCAATAATTTTCGCCAACGAATTATGGCAGCTACGGGTGTTTCTAAGGATGTCATCCATCGAGTAAATAAAAAAACAAGTGCTTTAGAAGTAGATGATGTTACAAAAATGTCAACATCAGTCGTCATTGACGACCGTCCCTCGACATCAACTTCAAATGATTTAAATTTAAGTAATTCTCAAAAAAAGAGGGGTCGTCCGAATTCTAAAACATTTATTAGTCAAGGGCAAGGAGATCGAATTCGATCCATTATTAACAACTTTTACACCATAGAAAAACAACGCCCAACGATGAAGAAGGCTCTACAAAGAGTGAAGGACGCCCAAGTAGGTTTTGAAGGGTCATTACAATCCTTTAGAAGGGTTGTAAAAAAATAAGGTTTCACCTGGGACAAAACACCAGACAATCGACAATCACTTATGAAAAGCCACGATGTAAGGTTAACACGCGTAGAGTTTTTGAAAAAAATTAGAGATTTTCGCCGCGACGGTAGAAATATTATATATACCGATGAAACTTATTTGCATAGTTCGCATACCTCTACAAAAACATGGATAGATACGACCAAACCAGACCAAACATTAAAAGCGCCTTATAGCAAGGGACAAAGGCTAATTATGGTACATGCAGGAGGAGAAAAGGGGTTTGTGGAAAATGGACTGTTAATATTTAAGTCTGGAAAAAAGACTGGAGATTATCACGATGACATGAACACGGAAAATTTCATGCGTTGAGTGAGAACACAACTCATTCCCAACATTCCAGAAAAAAGTGTGTTGGTGATAGATAATGCTAGCTATCACAATACAATGATGGAAAGACTTCCAACCGCCTCATCTAGAAAGGAAGTCATGTTGAATTGGCTAACGGACAAGAGCATCCCTCATACAGTCGACATGACAAAAGTCGTACTCTATGAAGTAATAAAATCGCACAAACCCCGCTTTCTAAAATACGTTCTAGATGAAGAAATGAGAAAACACGGACACTCTGTTGTAAGATTACCACCATATCACCCAGAATTAAACCCTATAGAAAAAATTTGGGCCGCGGTCAAAAATTGGGTTGGAAGTCATAATATAACATTTAGATGTGGTGACGTCGAAAATCTTGCAAGACAGAAGTTCCCCAGCATTACCACTGAAGAGTGGAAAAGAGTTTGCGAACATGTACATAAGTACGAATTAGATTTAATGAAAAAAGAGCATCTATTAGACACTGCCCAAGATTTAGTTTTCAATGTCAATACGGGCAGTTCCGAAGAATGGAGCTCAGAATGTTCAGATAATGATCTTACATTTGGCGACCAAATTGACGAAACTGACAACTGAATTTATTTTAAGTTTTTTTTGAAGATTTTATTTTTAGTTTGAAATAGAATTTTTTTTTAGTTTTTCAGAATTTTTTTTTAGTTTTTCAGAATTTTTTTTTTTAGTTTTTCAGAATTTTCTTTTTAGTTTTTCATAATTTTTTTTTTAGAATTTCTTTTTTTTTTATCAGAATTTTTTTTTTATTTTTTTTGAAGAATTCATTTTTAAGTTTTTATTTTACAATGGACTTTGTTTCAATTTTGTGATATTACCTGTGATATTGATCTGTGATATTTTTTATATATTTATTATTATTTATTTTTATATACTAACACTCGTAACCTCGCTAAAATTTATACCTCACCCCTCTATCCCGATGGCGAAGAATGCTCATACCTCCCCGTGGTCTTCGCTGGGTAATAACAATTTAAAAGTAAGAATTGTTATGAGCTAAATTGAGCATAACTTAATTGATGAACTTAATTAAAAATGTATATAAAACTTTTAACTAGAAAGAAAAAATAAACATTTAAATTGTTTAATTTGCGTATTTTTTACAGAATTTACAAATCCAAATAAAAACCAAATTCACCAAAAAAATTAAAATTGTTACGCCACTGGAATCTATTTTTATCGAAAGACGGAGGAGAAAGCGTTCGCTACCGCTACAGCCATCTTTACAAAACCTCTCGAACTAGGTAATCGGTAGCGTTCGAGTCGAAGGTAAAGATAGGTGGGAAAAGCTGAGCTGTCGCGTTTATTTTGTAATCGACTCTAGAATACATAATCTACCGGTCTAGGACGTTCTGGCGCGACCGATCTGGCGCGACCGATTTGGCGCGACCGTACTGGCGCGTGTCCATTGGGGCGCAGTACGTTGCAGCCGCAAAGCCCATCTCGCGCAGATACGTTCTGGCGCGAAGACTTTATGGCGCACATTAATATTTTTTTTATATTTCGAATATCAGTAAATAAATTAGTTATATTTCAGGCAAAAATTGTATTTTAATAAAACAGTTTTCGAGAGTTTATACTATCATTATCGGTTAAATAATATTTTATCTATATTTTATTTTATTTTTATTTATTTGGTAATGCATCCGGGCATCTCATCAAGTATATACAATATTTATATTCCAAAATTATTTTGGATCTTACATAACCTACATAATAGACATACATTACATAACATAACATTAAAAGGATCGGTAAACACGGCATAATTGACTGGTTAACTGGCTTTGAGCTCATCGACCAATTACCTGCTTGATGTGATAATATAAAAGGTTCCATAATACGCAAACTGTAATTAATTATACTATTGTAATTATTTGACTATTTGCCAGTTATTTCCATATAGTTCTAAAGCATTGTAGGTTCTTTCTGAGAATGACTACACAACGGCAATAAAATGTCTTGCTCATTTACTTAGAAATAGTACTTAGGTTTAATTATTAAGGTATTTATCAGGTCCTGGTAGGTAGACTTTATACAAGCAAACTATTCATTCAATTAATATTCATCATAATGTAGCTATACAGCTTTTCAGCAAAACTTTAGCATTACATTAAATAATGTTGAAAAAAATGCCTGTATAGGTTTGCTAACAATCATTAACCTGTATCTTTCTTATTTGTATAACAGTTTCTCTATTACATACTTCATTTTGCTGTTACAACCCTACACTATAATTATGATAACTTGTAGGATCAGAAATTGCAAATATTTTCTTCTTATAAACGGCTTATCCGAAATGGAGAACCCATCAAAAATCTCTATGAGGCGCTACAGAGTCTCACAGAAGAAATTCAGCGAGAATTGTTGCCAATGCTCGATTGGTTCGAAGATTTTTATGTGTGGCGACCAAACAGACGTGGATGTGGGCGAAGACCACCTATGTTTCCTCCAACTTTATGGTCTGTTTATGGAAGGGTATACAACGACATTCACAGAACCAATAGTTTTGCTGAAGCTTCTTACAGGAGGCTTTAAACGGAGTTATCGATGGATCATCCAACAATTGGGTCATTTATTGATCTGCTAAAGAAGGTGCAGGTCTAAAGAGATATGTATATAGAACAATTTATAGCAGGACCCGCATCCCCTAAAAAATATTATCATTTGTATTTTTTTTAGTGTGATTTGTAATAATTTTAAACTTTTGATCTTATTAAATTTCTATAACCTAGTTTACTTATTTCACTTATGCCATTTTCAATATTGGCAATAATTATTTTTATTGACCTAACTTAAATGTATCAGATCAGGTTTTTAAAATGTATGTAACGTTCCGAATTTTAAATGGTTTTGTTTGTTTACGTTTTAGTATTTTTAACTTTATTAAATTAACACTTTCCCAAAATAGAAGAAATTTAAGTGCCTTGCATCTAACTTATGTTTTCAATTATTTGCGCCATCCAGTAATCGCGCCAGAACGTACTTAGCAAAATCATTATATGATATTCGTGGTTAGCGACCTTAAAAACCTCCACAAAAACCGAGTGCACACTCTTTTTGTATCTAATTTGCATAATATTCCTGGAGACGAGGTCCATCTTAAGCACCAGGTGTTTCGAAGACCATCGTCATTATTATAATCGTATTTAGCTACTCAAAAAAACCACCGAGTACCAGGTGTGCACTGATTTCGTACAGAATTTACATTAAACACTAAGGAGAAGAGGTAATTACCCTAGGCCTAGGCACCAAGTGCTGCGGAGACTTTCGGAATCGTGATATTCGTGTACAGCGTCCCCAAAAACCCCGAGTTTATAAATTGAACCCATTTTCACCAATACTTACCGAATTGTAAGTTTTCTCTCTTTTATCTGTTCGGAATGCACTTTTCGAATACAGAAATGCAATTTCCCATTTTTACATTATAAAATATAGCGACAAATTTTCTGATACTTTAACGAATCGAATGCAAAAAACGCATTCGGATCCATCTTACGTTACAAAATTCAGAGGTTTTAGTTTATTTCCTTGACTATTCGTAAAAACTCTGTTTATGTAGCCAACAACCCTAAGAGCATAGTGCAGGATATAAGGCAACCATGTGATGGTACTTTGGACTACAATACAATACTCATTACTGAATATTATTATTAATATAAAATGCTAAACTTTACTTCACTTACGTGACAGAATTATAAAATAATCTGTCAAATAATCATGTGGTCCGTCACTATGATATTCATACATTAGTTCAGACTGTTTTTTGTATATCTATCCCTTTTCAATGTACTGAATGTTGAAACGGTATTCAAAGGACTTATAGTTAAGACTAATAACATGTGGTAAATATTTCATCTTTGTTTTTACCGACCAATATACCTTATAAGTGTTTCTGTCTCTCTTTTACTCACACAATTACATATGTAATGATTTTTCCCATTTAACTCTACACAATCTTTTTCTACAGAGTGTACGAATAGAAGTATAACTTCAAAAGTTATGGCTTTTAAAACATTCCGAAAAAAACTCAAAAATGTCAAAATACGCCACATTAACATAAAATACATCTAGCGCCTATGTATAACAGGAATTGTTAATAAATATGAATAGTAATAGTAATAAACATACAATACAATACAATAAACAGACAAAAACCAAAATAGAAAATAAACTTAAATGACAGAAGAATGCATAAAAATACCTCTAGCTCCTGTATTTAACACTTAATATAAATAAATTAAAATTTCATTGGCAATTATTTGTGTTTTGTTCTACGCACGGTATACATCATTGTAATCTTATGATGTAGTCTCTCCGCTTTAAAGGATTACATAAAGAAATTGGGTTTGGTAAATTTTTTGATGGTACATGGATTTATTTCACGTTTCAAGACATCTGTGTGTGAGAATAAAATACAACTTTGCCAATCAAAAAGACAAGGAAGAGAACCAAGTTACCAGTTTCGCAAACAGAAATGTTGTACTAAAACGTCCTGCAGGACAAATTCGTTTCTAAATTTTTCGTCTTTTCCTATAATTCAGTTGCTAATCATTTTGGTAATCTGGATTAAGGAATATCCAGTCACGGTAACAGTAGCGGAAACTGGTGTTTCCAGGAAAGTTGTGGGCCGCTGCCTTCAATATTTCAGGAACCTTCTATTTCACTGGATTCTGGAAATCGATGAGCAAATAGGCGATCGTGGACACGTAGTGGAAATTGCTTACGAGAATCGAAAGAATCCTTGCGGACGTCTGCAAAGGACACGGTGGTTGGTTGGAGGAATAGACCGGCAAACGAAGAAAATTTTTCTTACGTTTGTTTCTAACAAAAACGCTATCCCATTAGAGCGGGTTATCCAGGAAAATGTTTTGCCTGGATCCATTAGATTTACCAGTTGGCCTATTATAATATGTTTTCTTAATTAATTTTTCATTTGTAATAATGTGGATTTATTGTTAGTTTTATGAATTCCTATAAGACACCGATGTAAGTCAATTTATATAACTATCTACTAAAGTTTAACTTGTAGGTTTTGTAGACACCGGGTAGATGGCGCTGTGTTTTGATTTCTAGTTAGTCAAAAACCAGAAAAAAAAAACAAAAACAAAAAACTATCACATCTTTTTTAACTAAGGAAAAAAATAGAAATTGAAATAATTAAAAAAACATTAATTGTTAGGTACGCGTACGCCGGGTCAACTAGTAGGTATCCTTATAAAATAGTTAACAATCCTGTATTGAAATATTTTAAATTTTAGTTAATTTTTTTTAAAATAGTTAATTAATAGTTAGTTATGTTTACATTCTTCTATTGATCATTATCATTAAATTGTAATTTTAGGTAGTCTTAATTTTTTACTGAGTTTGATTTTTTGTCGTATCATTTTCTGATATTCAACAATTTATTCCTTTATGCTAGCAGTTTCACAACATTCTAGAAAATTTGCATAATTAGTGTCGACTGTGTCGAGCTTCAGGGGTACGCAGTTTAATTTGTTATATATTGGTAGCATAACTATAATAGTTACAGGTTGAGACGTTAAATTATGATCTATTAGTTAAAGAGAGGTAACTTTATCCGTTTGGGAAAATTTGTTATTGAAATTGACAGATTTTGTTGATGAATATTTATATCCACTACAATTTTAATAAATATTTAAATATTTTATATAAATTTGATATTAAAAAAAAATGTGAGCCGTCACGGGACGCCTGGCAGATGTGAAACATCGACATTAACCCGTGCCTAAATCATAAGACATTTCCAATTTAAATAACATGGCATTTTTGCACTTTTTGTCGTTAATTTTTTTTACTCAAACAAATGTAGCTAAAAATAATTAAATATCTATTTCTTGTAGGAAATTTGCAAATAATTTGTCATCAGAGTTAAATTCACGATTTTTTTTGTAATTTTCACCATAATTTTTATTTATATCAAACTAAATACATATATATATATATATAGGTAATAAAATTAACAAATACAAAATTTGGATACAAAATAAAGTATATTATCGCTTATAAATAATAGTATCACAATGGTATCACAATATTTATTGTACGTTTTCTCAGATTGCTCACAGATGTCGTTAGATTACAGAACGAAAATAAATTTAAAACGTGATTTTGTTTAGCTTTTTATTTAATTGCCTTAAATTCAATAATCTTAAAAAAGGAAATTATTAAAACACAAATTTATATAGAAACACGTTAGTATATTAATATAATTGTAGTTACTTCATAATTTTAGTACAAACAAAAAGCGATAGTAAATAAAAAATAGGAAAATGATGAATTTAACTATGAATACAACTTTATCGTTGAATAACTTTTAAACAGTATTTAAATGGGAAATGTATTATGATTTATGCACGGGTTAATGTGAATATTAAGGGTTGGTTTGGGTCTGATAATTTTTGTTAGGTTATAATCTAAAAATTTGATGGGTGTTTGGAGAACAAAACCAAATTTGGGAAATAACGGACACCCTAATGTTTATAGAGTCGGTAGGTACTCACTCATTTTTATTCAATATTTTTTCATCACTTTCTTTATTAACACTTTGTTTATTCATATTTAAAACAAACACTTTATACACAAATTTTACAGGGACTATTCACCAACAATCTATTTTGATTAACAAGCTGTCAATTTTACAGGTCAGCAAAATATGTAGGTACCTATATTATGTTGCCTATACAAACAAACATTTTTATATATATAGAATAGATAGTAGGCGGAATCGAGTTAGGTTTTTATGAAACAATTCATACCCTGTCCCGCCAAATTTTTGAATCGATGAGCTTCTTCCCCCTATTGTTGGCGCGCCACTGTCGGCGTCGCTCAAAACATGAGACCAATTTCATATAAGGTATCAGTACATCTCTTTATTATATATTATCGATGCGTTAGGTGCTATAGATGTTTCACATCAAAAATGTATCAGGATACCTATTTTAAAAGGTTCTTCATCATTATCGTTTAAATATTTTGTATCTTCAGAGGGAATCTACATTTTTTACAATTTTAAACGTTTACGCACTCTATTGTTGTTCTTCTAGAGACACAAATAAGATATTAAATTAAAGACGTCAATAAAGGTGAGCATTTTTAACTTCCCGCTAAAAAAAATTAATTTTTTTTTTTAAATCGGGAAGTTATTGGTTTCACCCCGTTTTTCGAAAATCGAGTTTTCATCGGATCTCAACGTTTTGAGGTCTTAGGAACCTTCCCTGACTATTTTTACGAGGGTGTCTGTATGTCTGTATGTACGTGTGGATGTGTGTGTGTGTGTGTGTGGATGTATGTAAACCTCTTATAACTTTTGAACGGCTTGACCGATCGGAATGAAATAAAAAGCATTCCAAAGAGTTCCATCTAACTTAGATTACCTGTAAGTTTGAACCGATTCGAGCCGGTAGATTTCGAGAAATTTCAAAATAACCGAAAAAAACAATTGGTAAAAATGATGTTTTTTGGGCATATCTTTTTGGCTATTGCATCGATCAATTTTATAACCTAATCAGCTCTCAAGCTTAAAAAGCCACGTCGAATACCGTTTTGCAAATTAAAATCGGTTGATTGGTTCGTGAGATATCGTTGTCGAAAAATTTCAAAAAAAGTGTTTTTTTTTTCAATAACTTAGAGATTTTTTGACTAACCGATTTTGCACTCCCGGTAACGTTTTTAGGTCTCAAAAAACTGCGTCGAATGCCATCTTGAACATCAAAATCGAATAAGGCGTTAAAAAGTTATGGCTTTTTAAACATTTCAAAAAAAGTCAAAAACGTCAAAATACGTCACGTTACGATAGCTTTGCGGTTAAAACTAGCGGGAAGTTGCAAGGATGGCCTTTAAGGTCAACCTCTTTTCGAATTTTTTTTTTATCATTTCCGGTTCAAAATTTATAACCGGAAGAAGTAATGTTAAGTCGTTTGCAGTGAAAACAATTAAGCCACTTAACTATTTCCGACGCGATATTTAGGGTGAAGCATTTTTTGTGTTTTGTATAGTAAGGAGTATTCTCGTTTTCTAGATTTTTTGTTTTTGAACGCTTGTTCCTTCAGATCGTATTTACGAAAACTTCTAATTATTTACAGCTCGATAAAACTAACATAATTTATTTCTAATTTCCTGCTTATGTGTGTTACAAAGTTTGCTTCATTATATTAACCTGATCTAAAATGCACATTATTAAGAGAGTCAGAAAATTTTATCCTGATATGTGAAAATGTAGAATGAACAAAAATAGTACATTGCGTAACGAGTGCGGAAAGCAGGTGATCCCATCACGAGTGCGTTTGTCGCGTGAGCCGAAGGCGAACGCGATAAAAAGCACGAGTGATGAAATTACCTGCGCACCGCACGAGTTGCGTATTCTATTTTTTATCATTTCGTGAGAGAAGCTCTTGAATTTGTCCAAAATAAAAGGAAAGAAGATAATAAAAGAAGTATTAGTTCTGATCCGCCTGCACCGCAAAGGCGCTGAAGGAGGGTTGGGGGAGACGGATCCCCTCCATTAAAACAAAAATTTTTAGAGTTGAGAAATAATATTTTTATTAAAAAAAACTTTTTTTTATTAAAACATTATGTATAGTTATGAATCTTTGTTAAATACGTTAAATGTAATATTTGAACAGTTGCTTAATTCTATAGACATATTTTTTTATTCAAATTTAGTATATTAGATAATAATTGAGAATCAACAAAATCTTTATTTAGTAATGAAACGTTTGATTGATTATATCGTGGTGCATTTACCACCGCGTTATCAGATGCAAAACTATTGCAAAATTCATCCTTAATTTCTCTTAATTCACTTTCTATCTCATTTATTTTTGATTGGGAAACACTTATCAACTCTGTTTCGGTGATTCATTGCTTTCCGCACGGTCCTGCATGGTCGAAAGCAGTGCTTTCCGCACGGAGTGGTGAAAAGTTTTATATTTCGTAACGTTGAAGAAAGCATTGCTTTCCGCACGGTCCTGCATTGTCGAAAGCAGTGCTTTCCGAACGGATTGATGAAAAGTATGGTATGTGTAATTAATTAATTATGTTTTTCGGTTTAGTAAATATATAAAAAATTTACTTATGAAATTGACAACGAATTAATTTAAAAAATTATAGCGCCGGCGGTTACGTTTCTGTAAGCTGTAGTGTATCTAGGTATAGTTTTTTCTAAAATAAAATTCGGGAAATTTGTTTTCCTACTCGCATGTCGTAATGCACTATATAATACCAAATCACTACGTATACGTTGCCAACTTTTAGGTACACTCTTATGTAATTAATTATACAACTGTTGCTTAATAGATATTGTAACGGGTTAACCGAATAAGGAAAGGACATTTACTTGAACGACTTTTTTTTAAGTTATTCTAAAAATCTATAGCGCATGGTGTCTAGATTAGATCATATTTCTGGCAAATTCTAGAATGATCATTTGTTGTATATAAGGGGATGTATGGGCAGTTAAAAGGAGTTCAAATAGTTCGAATAGTTGATTGTCTATGTAAAACTGTTTAGACATATTCCAGCAGAAATTTTGTGACAATTTTGTTAAATAAATTGTGTTAAAGTTCTCATAAGTGTTTTAATATACAGGATGCTACCTATATATTGAAACACTTATGGGACTTTAACGCAATTTTTTCACCAAAATTTTAACAGATTTACAAGAATTCTACTGGAAAACGGCTAAACAGTCTAACGTTCATAATGAATATTCAAAAACACTCCTTAACTGCTAATACATTCTCTTATATAGTAAAACCGAATATTCTAGTATTTAAAAAAAAAACATCGGTTTTCTGTAAAATTGGTTTACTGACGATAGTTGAACGTGACAACGTCATAAAAAAATACTAATGGAATGGGGAGCATTTTTCAAAAGAAAATTTTATTTTTATTTGTTTGATAGACACTTTGTATGGATATCATTTTTCATTTATCATTTGTCATTTGTCATTTGTCATTTGTCATTTTTCATTTTTCATTTTTCATTTTTTATTTTTCATTTTTTAGGTAACGCCTCATCGAATTATAAGACGTTGTCACGTCAAAACTTGATCTAACCTAATTGCTACATACTAGAAGAACCTAGAATATTCTGGATTTTAGTCATTATAATATACACTCTTTTAACTAAAGCTCCTTTCTTTATTTAGTTATCCCGTTTTTTATTTTTTTTTTTAATAATCAGCATTATGTTGTCAACCATGACAAACTACTGGTTTAATTAAGTTCGGAAGCTATTTTACCCTTTTAAGTTCTTTCGTAAATTGTTAAAAATGTTAAAAATCCGAGTAGTTACGGTTTTTTAAAATTAGACTTCTTTTGGCACGTTCAGGAAAAACAAAGTAGCTTTCCGTGGCATGTCTGTCCCTATGTATACCTAGGGTTGGTGGTGGAGTGCAATGAAGGGGATGGATGCAAGAGCTTGACCCTTACTAGGCTTCCGGATTTCCCCACGAATCGGTACGACCCTTGTGTAATAGCCTTTTTGTGGCACACTTCGGGTATTGTCAAGCTGGGTGAGGGTCTAAGGTCTCTCCTCATCTTACGGCTAATAATTACATTAACAAACCCAAGGGAAGGCGTGTGGTACGGTGGCCACGGGTTAAGTTGGTCGTGAACGATCCCCTGAGGGCGAACCCCCTTGTAATTAGCCTTACCTGGTTATGTGGGGCACTGACCAGGTCAACCATCCCTAGCTGTTAGTGGGACTTATATGGAACCAGAAGTAAAAGGAGAAACGAAGAGGATGCCAGAAGTCGAATGGCAGGTTGCAAAAGGAAAACCCCGGTGAGCTGAAACCGAAAAGTAAGCTACAAAGGCGGGAGTGCTAAAACCAATAGTTGTAGGGCAGGTGGCAATGGCAGAAACAAGAAACCCCATGTCGAATGCAAATGAATAAGGTCAGTTTTAAGATCAATTCAGAGGAATATATTGACCTAATGTCGAAGGAGGAATTCATCTAGGCCCGACGATCAGGTACCTGAAAAAACAAGGCTCGGAGACTCGTGAAGGATGGTCTCGAGATCGCCAAGGTAAAAGGCCAAGTGATCATAGACAACTTCAGGAGGTCTCTGGAAAAAAGTCAGAGGGTGATGACAAACAAGGGGAAAAAGAAGAAGAAACCAAACCTACGGTACAGGTCGCTCCAAAGCAGAGAGGCCAACAATCCAGTACATCCAAGAAGCGTCTAAGAAAGAAAGCTAGATTCTACAAAGCTAAAGACAGTAGAATCGACGATAGATAACCCACTGGAGGAAATACCGGAAGATTGCCTCCAGGTAAGGCAAGACCAGTGTAAAATGAGGTAGAGTTTTCGGCTGGTCACATGTGCAGACGATACAAGTGCTCAATGGCTAAAGGATGCAGTTCCAAGTCTAAAACCCTGGAGAGACGCAAGCCTCCAGGCTAAGGACGGATCAGACATCCCAAAGTTGTGTGCATGTACCGGAGAAAGAGGGAGTGAGGCTAAATACCAACTGAATCTTTAGAAGACTATATGTCGGCATTCACAAGCTAAACACCGGGCTGTGAACCAACATAAAAGGGGCAAGTATGGATGTTCTTCATGAATAGGGAGTCAGTGAAGGCACTAAAAGCGTGGGACATGCTCAACCACCAATTTTCAAGGATTGTTTGGTCACATCTGTGTGGCAAAAGGTGGAAGTCATATATCTCCCTAAAGTCATATAGATCAATAAGTCATTCGTAGTAGAAAGGTTGAGAAACTGTTTGATAGATATATTAGGGACAAAATCTTAACGAAGAACCAATTAAGTGATCGCCAATATACATACCAGTGGAGCAAGTACACAGACTTAGCGCTGGATAATTGAAACTAACTATTATCACAGTCAATAGAAGACTACGAAGTAGCCCTAGCGGCGTTTATTGACATAGAAGAAGCCTTTAGTTATGTGAGACACGACCCAGAGACCGACGCACTCTCAAGGAATGCGAATGGGTTTATACCAACCTAACTCATAGGGTCGTAGTATTCAAGTTACGTGAGGCTTCCATTGAAGCAAGAGTGGGAAGAGGTTGTCCACAGAAAGGGGTACTATTACCCCTGCTGTGGTCAGCACTTGTGGATGACCTTCTTAAGAAACTCCTTCACGAAGGCTTTAGATTCAGTTTTTGACAAATATTTCTCCAACATTTGACAAACATATGGTCTAAATATTTGTTCTAGTTACATCGTTAATAACACTTACAAAATTATTCTCATACATAATATTTAAATATTCTTATGCATCTTGATCAATGTTTATGTCTCCAGAATAACAAGAAAACACAAAAATCATTGTAAGTACTAGTTATATGCAACTACATATGGAAAACGATACAAAGCACTAATAACGAAATTTTAGTAATTCTAGTTTTGATCGTTGATAAATAATGTATTATTGCGCATGCTAAGAAAACCCTTAGATAGTCAATCTTCGTTTAATTCTTTATAAATTTGCCTTTAGTGTTTATTATTCTTATTATCTAGTTCCAAGAAAGTTGATGAAAATTTATCTTACATTTTAAACCAAACTCTGAATATGGTTGTTTTCTATTTCACAAGTTGTGTTAAGTTGCTTATCGAGAATAATAACTCTTAAATTGTGTTTGATTATAAAATTGTTCAGGAAGAAAATTCCAACTATGTTGAGAAGACTCTTAGACTATGTTAGAGACCATAACATTACATGGAGGTGTAGCTTTAGTTTTGGATCATTTTCACATCGGGTAGAGTGTATCGTACTGGATCAGGCCAATTTGGATTGGTGTTCGCCAATCACTGTTGTTGAAGTTAACTTCGGTGCCCACCAAAACCATATTAAAAGTTGAAATAATTTACTTACAGTAATAATTGTTTAACCATCGAAATTTGCCAAATTAAAACCTTTATGTATTTAACCATACTGAATTCATAAAATTTTTACTTCAATCAATATCATCATATCATATCATTCATATACATAGTATAAAACAAAGTCGCTTTTTCTGTCCCTATTTCCCTTTGTATGCTTAAACCTTTAAAACTACGCAACGGATTTTGATGCGGTTTTTTTTAATAGATAGAGTGATTCAAAAGGAAGGTTTATGTGTATAATAACATCCATTAAATGGTGGAGAAATCCTGTTATTTTTGAGGTTTCTAATGTGATGTCGTTAATTATCAATTTTTTTTCGCTTACATTGCAAACGCAGGCTGAACCCTACGAGATTTATCAAAATAATGTACTAATTATTTGTACACATTGAAAAGGTCTACAGAAAACTCTGCGATGGTATATGTCTATCTCTTATGGATATCTCACAATAACATTTTTTTGTCATTTACTTTTTACGACAAATAATGGCTAATTTTCGTAGCGATTTTAACCAATACAGCAATAATCCTTATCCAATTAAATAGCTTAAATACATTATTGATTTAATATAGGTCTATATGGTCCTTTACAGCACAAGATTTAAATGAATATTTTCGAAGATATTACAGATTTAAAATTGCGGGACGTAGCGCTTGCGGTGGTACTGGCCGGCCGGGGCGGCGGTAACGTGCCTATAAATAGCGCATCGTAGGCCGCGATTTTCCTTATAGCACTTTCAATTTTGCAGCGTTTATTACGAAATTAATCATTATGACGCTACCCTAAGGTGGCGCAGTTGAGATGTTATAAATTTACATAAGTATTAAGACGCCACCGTAAGGTGGCGCAGTTGACATCTCATATATTTAAAAGAGCAAAACTTACTTACCTAAGAACTATGAAGCCACCGTTAGGTGGCGCAGTTAATATATAATATACCTAACCGATAAATTACAAAGTACTATAAATAATAGTAAAAACTGGTAACTAACGAGAAAATATGATAAACAATACAAAATATTAATTGTGAAAATAAAAAAAAAATGGAAAAAACATTAGTGGTAGGCGGTGCGAAGTTCGCCGGGTCCGCTAGTTTATTATTAAATCCGTTACAACCAATAAACTTTTGCTTTTTAAAGTTTTCACTTGGTGCCCTATGTCCTTAAAGCAGAAAATCTGAAGATTACATCTCAAATTAAAAATTGTAACTTCAACATTAATAAAACAAGTAAAAAATAGCAGTTTTTTTGCTTATAACTTTTAAACTATAAATTTTAGAAAAAAATCATAACAAAAGAAAAGTTTGTAATTAAATTCTACAAGATGGGTTTGGTTATAAAATTCCAAATTTATTACCCTTGTTGTAAAATTGGAATAATTATTACAAAAAAAATAAAATAAAAAACGGGTCATTTTTTATTTATTTTATTAAACCCTTTGGAATGCATTTAGGATCTTTGTATTATTTATTTTTATTTATACATTTTACGAATTTATTATATTTTTCAAAAAATCTGGATTGCAAAATTATTATGCGAAATCTATTAAATAGATTTTAATGATTTTTTGTTGTTGTTTTATTATATTCTTAAGTTTCCTTGGCAGAATATAAAGGTCCTAAATACATTTTAAAGGGTTGAAAAAAATTAAACTAAAAATTACATTTTTTATTTTTTTGTAATGATTATTGCAATTTTTCAACAAGAGTGTAATAAATTTTAAACTTTCTAACCAATCCCATCTTGTAGAAAATTTACCGTTTTTCCAAAACTTATAGTTTAAAAGTTATATGCAAAAAAAGAGGAAAAAAATGAGTGTGTCAGCTCCGACAGGCGACTGGAGTTTACTCCTTAAGAACGATCACCATAGTATTTTTTGTGTTTTTATAACTATTATGTAAATAA
This sequence comes from Altica lythri, assembly GCA_964028335.1. Classification (NCBI taxonomy): domain Eukaryota; kingdom Metazoa; phylum Arthropoda; class Insecta; order Coleoptera; family Chrysomelidae; genus Altica; species Altica lythri. The sequence goes on from OZ034805.1 coordinate 17,646,872, forward strand.
TAGTGCCTGAAAAATATGCAACACTATTTACAATTATTTAACCAGCTTAATAGTAAAACCAAGAGATGGCGCTATAAATTTATTAAATAGTTATTTTTATTATTAGGCGTATTTTTTAAAAATTTAATAGTCGTGAAGTCCAACAACAATTACGTACATAATTAACTAATCAAGTTTATTCGTATTGTATTTTTATTATAAATATCACGGGATGTTTAAAATTTAATTATATATTTTTTTACATTTTCTCGAAAAATTTTGAATTTTAACATAAAATCGAAAAATTGCTTTATTTTCAAAAAATATTTATTAAAATATATTGATAAGGTTATAATTCGTATTCCGTTCAAAATTAATACAGAATGTAATAAATTTATTATTTAATTTTATTTATATTATATTATTTAAACATGAAAAACATAGCCTACCTCGCATGCACGTGATTTTTTGATTGATTTGCATCATCACTTGTAAATCTATTTTCCATACTTTTCATTGCACCGTTCACTTGGTTCATTTAACTCACTGAACCATTTTTAATCTATATCTATCTATACATATAATAAAACTGTAGAAATGTATATGTTTGTGCGCGCATCACATGAAAACTACTGATCCTATTCGAATGCGGTTTTCAAAGACGTATTTGTCTTCTTTCAACTTAACATCTGGGGTATAAAACATTCTACCCCCCCACTTCTTTAACGCGGTGAGGAAAGAAATTTTTATACAAAAATCAACACGCCACGCGAACGACGTCGCGGGTACATAGAAATAGAACCCAAAAATGTGGTTAGATTTTTTTGTCTGTCTGTATGTTTGTGCGCGCATCACATGAAAACTACTGATGCGATTCGAATGCGGTTTTAACAAACGTATTTGTCTTCTTTCAACTTAACATCTGGTGTATAAAACTTTCTGCCCCCACCCCTTTAACTGGGCGAGGAAAGAAATTTTTATACAAAAATCAACACGCCACGCGAACGACGTCGCGGGTACATCAAAATAGAACCCAAAAATGTGGTTAGATTTTTTTGTCTGTCTGTCTGGCTGTATGTTTGTGTGCGCATCACATAAAAACTATTGATCCGATTCGAATGCGGTTTTTACAGACGTATTTGTCTTCTTTTAACTTAACATCTGGTGTATAAAAATTTCCCTCCCATTCCTTTAGCGGGGAGGGAGAGAGAAAATACAACAATCACACGCCTAGCAAACGAGGTCGTGAGTACAACTAGTATGATAATAAATATCGATAACAGTACTAATAATAAAATATAATAAAATAGTGTTATTAACTATACTGTATACCACCTATATCCATACACAGCATACACAATATACATATATTTTTTTCCCTTTTTCTATGCGTTCAGTATAAGATGTTTGGGGTAAGCATAGAAAGAGAGAGAGAAATTATATTATTATTCTGTTTCACTGCGCCTGCGTGTGTCACTTTTCTCAACGTGACTGTTTCACACGATTTTACTACCCATATTTTTTTTCATACCATTTCTTAAGGAGTAAACTCCAAAAACTGTGATTTTTTACTTGCTTTTTTTATTTTTTGAATGTTTATTAATGGTGCGCAACTTTTTCAGAAGAAGGATAGTTCAATTATTGTCGTATAAGTTGTTTTCAACCAATTTCAAAAACAATTAGCGGGTTCCTCCGAACAGCCAATTTAAAACAGATCCGCCCTCGTCTATTAACGATAACAACTATCTGCAGTGTCGTCAGCATCGTCCGTATTATTTAGCAAGCCTATCTATGGTACGCAACTGTTATAAAGACATTTTTTTATTAACATATTACGTGTTACCATGTTAAATTTAGTTCAGAATATTCAAATTATTCCAAGCTGATAAACAATATTTGATACTTATAGACAACAACTGAAAATATTTTTTTATAATTTACGTTCACAAAGTTTCTATTTCGGCACTTATAACAGTATTGAAATAGATTTATTGTAACACTGTTTTTGGTAACTTTTTGTTTTACACAATTGGTTGCACTGCACTGATTATCAACGAAAGATGAAAGAGTTCAGGTAGTAAATCAAGAATTATGTTGTATTAACTACATTATCAGCGATATTGTGAAATTAAGAATATTTTATTCAAATTTGACAAACATTCAAATTTAAAATCATTAAAACTGTCAAGTGTCAAAAGTATCAAGATTGCCAACATAAATAAATATTTCGAAAAACTCTCATTTTATTTATTTTTTTATACTTTTAAAAGTTCATTATAAAAAATAGTATGTAACACTTGAATTACAATGACGGTTTGTAGGACTCGTTCTTTGCGAAACTCACCGCTTCGCGGTTCGTTTCACAAACTGCACTCGTACTACGAAACCTGTCATTGTAACACTTGTATTACAATATACTATAGACACCTTATAGAAAAATAATAGTGCACATTTTTGGAGTTAGCCAATCACGCTTTCAATAAGTTTATTCAATCCTGTAAAGTTTATTCAATCCTGTAAATTTTTATCATTTACTTCATTAAAACCAAAATCTACAAAAATTAAAAACAATATCTAAAACTTTAAGACAGAAATGTCACTGTAGCCACAACTTATACGTCTGTGTTTTTGAAAAACTTTTTTGAATAAACAATCGAACGTTAATACAGTATATTGACTAATTTTGTTTTAATATTTTTTATGTTACACATTTTTATTCACATATATTCGTTAGTTTGCACACAAAATTTTTAAAATACTTGCTTTGAGTATTTAGAATTTTTTTACAAGTTTTACAAAATAATAATAATAACTTTATTTGCATAATCATTACAGTTATTTGTTAATAATATTATATATTATATGTATAATTCATTCACTTCTTATTTCAATCTCAGTAGACTATGCATTTTATTTCTTGGATTGGCACTTCAATTTGTTGGGTTGGTACCTACTGTCGAAATATTGACAGCACATTGTCAAAGGTAAAATTGTTGAAGATTCAATAACGAAATATTTGATGCTTTCTTAGATTCAATATACAATGCCAAAAAAAATAAGTACAGAAATTCACAACAGCATCGTTAGATGTTATGGTATGTTTAGGAAACAAGCTAACAGCTGTGAGAGTGTTTATTTAAATCAATTGGCCAAGGTTTTTTAAGTAAGTACGATTTTATGTGTATTTCTTTTAAATCAATGCTAGTCGCTAACATAAACTTATATATTTTGCATTAGATTAATTGAGAGAGGTTTTTGTAATGAATTTATAAATATGTATCACTTTTTTAAATAAGATTTATATTATTAAAAGAACACAATCATAACCTTTTTTGACAGATATCATAATAAATTATATACAATGTTGTCAGATTTCAAATTTCGAAATTATACATTTTTGTAACTATAATTTAATTCAAAATTTTGTTAAATATTTTTAAATCTCTTAACTACCGTTGTGTAACTGAGGTATATTTTTTGAATCTAATTAATATGACAAATATTCTAAATGCTTAATTTTTTTAGATCAGTGTATCGAAAATACGGAAGATTATTAAAGAAGCATTGAAAAATAATGAGAAAGTCGCAGATAAAGGATGTAAAACTGATACATTTGAGAAGTTTATTTTAAAAAAAGACTTACAGCGACAGATTTGGATGTACCATGCTAAAACTGAACATTTTACTTTAGACAAACTTTTGACTGATGCTAAACAAAATTTTAATTTTAAAGGGGGACGTACGACACTATACAAACTTATAAAATTAATGGGATACAAATTTAAAAAAGTAAATGGACGACATATTTTATGTGAACAACGACACGTTAAAATTAGAAAGATCGCTTTCATTTGGAAATATAAACAACTAAAAAGTCTTGCTGAGAGAGTTAGATTCGTGTACCTAGATGAAACATGGATCTATCAAAAAGGTAGTTCAGTGCGTCAGTGGGTGCACGATTCTGACCTAAAAAGTAATCCAGCTCGTGTAAAATCCGAAGGAAAGCGATTTACTATTTTACACGCAGGGACTGATACTGGATTTTTGGAAGGATGTGACTTGTTACTAGACTCTTCGAATACAGACCTTGACTATCACAAAAGTATGAATGGTGACCTTTTTAAAAACTGGGTTGTTAATCAACTCATTCCTGCTCTATCTGTATTTCAAGAAAAATGTGTGGTGGTCATGGACAACGCGCCATACCATTCTGTTCAAATTAACAAACCACCCTCTTTTTCAGCGAAAAAAGCAATGATGCAGGAATGGTTGATTAACAATAACATTAGGTTTGACACAAAAATGACAAAGAAACAACTGTACTCTATAATCTTACCTTATAAAACTGACGAAAAGACATATGTAGTGGATGAAATTTTAAAACAACGAGGACATGAAGTACTTCGACTACCACCATACCATTGTCACTACAATCCAATAGAACTAGCATGGGGGTTTACTAAGACATATTATAACAAACATATTACATCTACTTATCTTGACCAGGAAAGAGTTAAAAAAACTTGGACAGAAGCATTGACTAAATGTACACCAGACATGTGGCAAAATTTTTGTAGACATACAGACGAACTTATTTTGGCAGATTGGACTACTTACATGGGAAACTGCTCACATGACAATATTCCTCCTTTAATTATTTCCTTGGAGGAATCAGATTCTGACGATTCCGATTTTGGATTTGATAGTGACTCTGATTCTTCCAGTGAAATAATGGAAGAGGATTGATCATACAAATACACCGACAACATTTACATGTTACATCTAAATCTGCATCTGTATTTGTTTTTATTTGCCTTTATGTAATTTATTTCATTGTATCGGTTTGAAATGTCTCACAAATCTTAATTTTTCTGAAAAATTTCTGTTATAAAGAACATTATTAAAACATTAGCATATTTAAGTCAAATTCGACACCACCTGGGGCGGACCAGGAAAATCAAATTTTTACTGGAGTATAGTTTCCTCAATTAACCCATTGGATGTGAAATTTTATTATCCTACAGCCACTAATACAATAATGTTACACTACGATGCCATTTGGATGTAAAATAGAAGACTTTAAAAAAGATGGATACCTATAGACTTTGAGTACTGTGTTTTTATGTTAAACTCAAAACTGATGAAATAATTTTTTTTACCACTGCTTGAATAATTTAAAAGTTTTATTATACATTTGTAAAAAGGATCTTTTACTATTGCTTGAGTAATTTAAAAGTTGTATTAAACGTTTTTATTAATATATGTATATGTGCTACATTTTGAATTTTACTTATATTATTTATTTGTAATAAAATGTAAATATAAAAGTATATTTTTCTACCAGCATGCGTAAAACAACACTTTTCCGCACGCATTTTAATTCAGAAAATATATCTTTCTCTTTTTTTATTAAATGAATATGTCCTTCAATAACCTTTTGGAAAATTATTGTATTATTGCTTTTATGTTGTTGTACCTACTACATACAAATTGTAAAAAAAAGATTATTTTGCATAAAACTAGAGATTTTTAAAATGTTTGTTCTTAAAAAAATCATAATTTATTAAAACATCTCTGTAAACGTTACTCAAAGCAACAACAAACTTTAATTGTCACAAATTAAAATTTTGTTACATTGTTAGGAGTTGAAAATAAAATTTAAAAAGTGAATAAAGTATCTTTTTTATGCTTGTAGAAAAAATATTGATCCTAACTCTTGCGGGAAAGTATAACTTTCCGCACTTGATAGGATAATAACTATTTTCGTTCTAGATCAATAATATAATATGATAATTGACTATAAACAGGGATCTGTTCTGTGCAAAGGAATGTGTTATTTTGAATATCAGTCAAAATTCATGTGAATTTAAATAGACCATTCTTGGATATTAATAGTACCTACTTGCAGCGAAAACTGACGTATCTACTTTAGTACCTATTCAATTTAATATTAAATACATTGACTTATTTTCGGCAAGTTTTAAATTTGGTTTGCAGATTTAATTACTTAAGATATTTGTAATGAATACACATATTTTTATTGAAGACGTGACAACATCGTATTTACAATTAATAAGACCACAGAACAATATGAACAGACGTGTATTATACTGGGCGAATTTCATGTAACTAACAGAGCCTACTGAGATGGAAATAAAAAGTGAATGGCTTATATATACATTATGCGAATAGTAAAACAAAATTTTTTTTATTTTTTGTTCAATTAGTCTTTACAACTCTTAGTTTAAATATAGGTATTTAAAAGAAGTAAGAAGTTACAATATTATGATCCATTCGGCACCTCGGAACAACTCAGAAAGCAGCATATTTGTGATCTTTTGTTCGAATTGGTTAATATTCAAATGGCACTCGGTTGTATAATCGATGCAGGTTATAGGTAAAGCTTCTTGTGAATATAGGTATGAGTTTTATGTGTAGGAGGCGAGAACTATCCCTTACACCTTAAGTTCAAAGGATGAACATTAGTCCTGTATTTTATTTAAATGGTTAGATATGCAGGGCAATTATTTAGAATAATATTATGAAACAGAACAAGTACATATAAAATTCTTTTATCTACTCTACCTCATATTATGTATCAATTTTTAGTTCGTGAAAACTGTCATTATAGACAGCAGTGCGTGAAGGATTGAAAGTGTGCGTGAAGTAACAATGTATTTTAAATGGGATTTACTTTTTCGCACTGTTTTTGATACACCTTCATATAATCAAATATCCTTAGCATTCGCGTTGCCATGGTGTTGCTATGAGAGCATTAGTTTTGTTAGTATCTTGTAAATGAATTGAAAATAAATTGCTTTCTTGTAATTATTTTTTGTTTGATTATCGTAGTTAAAATATTGTATGAAACTGTGCGTGAAGTGCTTTTTGCACACTTACGCGATATATAGCACTCGCTTCGCTCGTGCTCTAAACATCGCGTGCGTGCGCAAAAAGCATACTTCACGAACTGTTTCATAAATAACTATTTTTCTGCAGATTTAACTATCTTTTAATTTGTGTGATATGGGTTCAAAATTTCCAATACCGTAGATAAAATATAAGCAAGACTGCTGTACCCTTTCTATACGATTTGTATCAATTTTATCTAGGCATGTCCGTTAACAATTTCACAATAGTTAAAGTGGCTTAAAACTAGTGTATCGCAAAGTTTGACTTTAAGGGATTGAGAAAGTTGTAAACAGTGATTAATATGATTTTTGAAGTTATACTTCTTATCATGGACTTGATTTGTGTGGGGTTAAATGGGAAAAATCATTACATATGTAATGGTGTGAGTAAGAGAGAGACAGAAACACATATAAGGTATCAGTACATTGAAAAGAGATAGATATACAAAAAACAGTCTGAGCTAATGTTTTGGAATATAATAGTGACGTATTACATTGTGTTTGACAGATTATTTTATAATTCTGTCACGTAAGTAAACATATAAAGTTTAGTATTTTATATTAATAATATTAATAATAATATTCAGTAATGAGTATTGTATTGTAGTCCATGTAGTCACATGGTTGCATTATATTTTGCACTATGGGGTTTTGTAAACACTTTTTTTGTACATTGATCGTTTTACTGTTTAGTTTTCGTGTTTGAAGTAAGGACACACATCAACTGGTCTTATTTTTCTAATTATTTATTTAATTGAATACAGTTAATTTAAAAAAAAAAAATTATTTCTACTTGCCTGTGTTTGTAGTTATTAAGTTTTATTAGTTAGGGGAGAGTGGGGTAATGGGAGCTAGTGGGTTGTGGGAGCCATTAATATTTACACATACAGAAACGTAGAACTCGAATGAAACCGAAAGAAATGGCTTCCAGAACATTCAGTCATATCACGTGACCGTTGCCGGCCGGCTCAGTAGCAAGCGCATAGCGGTGGCAAAAAGAAGTGTGTTTGGAGTGATCTTGTTACAAAAAAGTGTAAAATCTGTGACACAAAGTGAGTATGTAAACTTCAATTATTGTGCAGTATTTTGCCTTTATTATATAAATTATTTAAGTAAGTTTATGATAAAATAGCAAGACAAATTTATTTTGCAAAGTTTTGTAGGTTATTGATGTTATTTTGAGATGGTTCACTTACGGGTAATGGGAGCTACGCTCGCTCCCATTACCCCGCCATGGCTCTTATTACTCCTTATGAGTAGCAAAATTTAAATGAAATAATTTTGTTTATTTATTTTTTTAGGTGCCAAGAACTAGAAAGAGGAGAAAAAGGAGAAAACGAATAAAAGAGAGAAGAAAGGAAATAAACTAAAGAAAATACAAATAAATAAATCTAAGAATTAAATACAGTTTAAGAATAAATTATCTCAAAAAAATATAAACCGAGTAACTAGACATTTGTTCAAAGGCTGACTTGTTTTACGTTGTTTGGTCGTTTAAACTTAAAACTACCACCAATTATCAAAATTTCGACATTAAAGTGATATTTTCAAAACTAACCGTAGAATCGACTCAGAATGCTCTAAATCGAAATAAACTAAAGAAAATACAAATAAATAAATCTAAGAATTAGATACAGTTTAAGAATAAATTATCTCAAAAAAATATAAACCGAGTAACTAGACATTTTTTCAAAGGCCTACTGACGAATCATCTATCGATGAAAATAATATTTGTGATGATGACTCTGAATACTCTGACTAGGAAAATCTTTTATGGCTCTCATTTCACATATGAAGGCTTCTTGGCTCTCATTACCCGATGCGACGGGTATTGGGAGCGAAAGTATGTTTTATAAAAAAGGGGTTTTTACCTATCTAAGAATATATTACTTGTTAATTATTGAAAAAGCGATAACTAAAAGACTAATTAGTGTCTATAAATATTTATGATTATAACAAAAACTGTTTATTGTTTTTACTTTTTCTTACATGGCTTCAATTCCCCCACTCTCCTAACAGTGCATAGAAGTATAACTTCAGCCGGCAGTCCCACTGACTGCCACACCCTTTTTTTAATTTCAAGTTCATCATCTAATATTAAATCAAGGTTTTTTATAATTTTTTTGCTATTTAATTTATTGCCATTAATCTTTATACCTATCAATATTGTTTTCAATAAAATTTTATTTTTCCCAAATATAATAACAACTGACTTTGCTAAATTAATTTTAAGTGATGTAATTGCAAATACTCAACAAGAAGCTCTGAGTCATTATCAATTATATTTTCTGAATTGACCAAATCATTACAATCAAATGAAATAAATTTGTGTGTCATCTGCATATAAATATCTGCTTCAATTAGTTAAACATATAATATATTCCTAATAGTTGACTGTTTCAACATATTGTGATCTATTATTTAAATAGCTAATAAGTAAACTGATAGAATCTTTTGAAAATCCTACATAATGTAAAATAGAAAATAATAATTGAAGAGAAATACTATCAAAAGCTTTTGAGTAGTCCAATAGTATGAGTGCGGTACTTTTATGCAGTCAATCGATCTAAAGCAGTACAACTATAATCTTCTCTAATATGTAATGATAAGTGATGAGATTCATTTAATATAAAAATAATATTTGTTTCTGCAGTATAGTAACGATTCCTAAAAGTCTGTGTTTACTATTAATAGTTATTTATAAAACAGTACGTGAAGTATGCTTTTTGCGCACGCACGAGATGTTTAGAGCACGAGCGAAGCGAGTGCTATATATCGCGTAAGTGCACAAAAAGCACTTCACGCACAGTTCATACAATATTTTATCTACGATAATTAAATAAAAAATAATTACAAGAAATCAATTTATTTTCAATTCATTTACAAGATACTAACAAACCTAATGCTCTCATAGCAACACCATGGCAACGCGAATGCTAAGGATATTTGATTATATGAAGGTGTGTCAAAAACAGTGCGAAAAAGTAAATCCCATTTAAAATGCATTGTTACTTCACGCACATTTTCAATCCTTCACGCACTGCTGTCTATAATGACAGTTTTCACGAACTAAAAATTGATACATAATATGAGGTAGAGTAGATAAAATTCTTTTTAATTGCAATATTTTTAAAGAAAAAAATTAAAAACAACGAGTTATAAAATGTTTTAATGTAATTGGAAATTTAAAAAAGGTCACAAATAAAAGATTTGGTAATTTTTTATGAATTGTACTCAGCTATTAATTTGCTGAAAATAAAAGTTACACTAAACCGACAAAACAAAAACAAGCACTACTGTTTCCGGGACAGCAAGAATAATTTAACTAATTTCCACCTCGCTGTTTTAGAACGCTCTAGCCACCATATAGCAAAACCTCCTATAAAACCTCTAATAAGACAAAAAAACAAATTACTCTTTTACCCATCTCTTAACTCGAATTACCGCCATATTTTCACTGCAGGTCGGATCCAATAACGAACCTGACCGATAAAAAACGATGATAAAAACACTTGTGGGTTTAAAAAGAGTGGCATATCGGCTAAAGATACGTAATCTCATTTTCTTTTTATCTGTTTTTCACCAGAACTCATTTGAAACGGAAAACTTCTTGAAGACTTTTTAATATAGAGTTCACCACTTCAACTCCTCCTTAATGTTCAAACTTTGAAATGTATTAATATATTGATTTCTAAAAGTTTTAATTTATAATATTTAGTTTAAAAATTTACTGTTTTAAAATAATATTTTCTTTGTTCTCAATCTGAAATTGGTCGATCCGAGTAGCAATATCACTGATAAAAAGTTAGGAAGGCCGATTCATTCATAGTTTTTTAATAGGTATTTGAATCAGATATGTATGATATTGAAAACCTTGTTAGAAGTAATATATCAAAAACTTCAACAATCAGCTGCTTATAAAATAATTTTGTAAACTAAAATACAGTCTTTTTTATATTTTTGCAGTTATCTTTATATTTCTTACTAATTTATTATTTACACATTTTGAAAACAATGTGTGATTGTAAAGAATTTAGTAAAATTTTTGTGTGCAAAGCTGTTTAATATATTCTTAATTATTATACCAGAACTAATTTACAAATTTCGCAATTCTGGTCAATCAACAGAAATGTAAACAGAAAATATGCAAAATTTACTACATAGATAACAAAGAAACACTGGAACAAAATAATAAATTTTTTCTTGAAATAAATTCTAAAATGTTTCTTACTAATTCCATTATAATTATAAAATGTATTTTTAAGGCTTAAATTAATTATGAGGAGGAACATTAAAGTGGCGGTACACATAATTTTTTGTTAGATTTTATGTTTATTATGTTGTAATAAAAAAAAATCATTTTAAAAACTAAAAGCTATTTATTCTTGCAATAAATATTCCTGAAAAAAGTTTTATGGTATATTCACATTATGGTGTCGCTCTCAGTCCGTTCTCGGTGCAATCTAAGTCCGATAAAAAAAATTTCTACAAGCATGCGTAAAACAACACAATATCTCTTTCCCGCACGCATTTTTTTTTTATTAATTAGAGATGTTTTCCGATAACCTTTTTGACAAATTATTGTATTATTATCTTTATCTTGTTGGACTACATACAAATAGTAAAAAAAATTAAGATTATTTTACATGAAAATAGGGATTTTTAAAATTTATTTTTTAAAAAAATCATAATTTATTAAATCACCCCTGTAAACCCTACTCAAAGCAACAACAAACTCACCTGTTTAAGTAGGGTTGCTATAGCTACAGTCGTGTATTTATTGACACTATGAAAGATTTAATTGTCACAATCGCATCTTTTCAAGTATCTAAATAATTTTCAAAGTGATTTTGCTTGTAGAAAAAAAATTGATCCTAACTCTTGCGGAAATTAACTTTCCCGCACTTAACTGCTTGCCCGAACGACGCGCGGGAAAGTATAACTTTCCGCACTTGTTAGGATAATAACTATTTCCTACGACCATATTGGAAAGTAACACTTATCACATTCCCTACCCCCATTTGCGAAAAATTAATTTTCGCACAGAAGGATACCTAAGCAATCAAACACGGTCTTATGATTTAAATTTAAAAATGTAATAACTACAAATACAAAACAAAACACAAACGGACAAAAATTATACAGGATGTTTTTTTTCGGTAGCACAATAGACAATTACACGTAATAAATACCTGAGAATTTGTAATAATAGGTTTCCAACATATTACTATGTACAAAAATTCAGTTTTTTTAATCAGGGTAGTTTTGCCATAACGTCTAATGTGCCAAAGAAAAAACGTATAAGTTTTTTCATTGAAAAAAACTTACGACTGAAATCGAACCAGGGTTTACTTTTAGTATTCTAACGTAAGACACTCGCTTAAACTACTGAGCTAACACGGCAGATATGCTTAGTTCCATATTTGAAGTATCTCTTTTGGAAATTTTACAAAATAATATTTAAAAAAAAATAAAAGTATCTTTTGCTCTTTTAAATAATTTTCCTTTAAAACTGACTAATTATTAAAAAATACGTTTAAAATCTCTTACATTAGTGTTCATCATCCATAGTTATTGTTTTGTTTTTAAATAAATGTTAATTATAAATATTTGTATGTATTTTTTTCTGCTACTTAGTATCGTAAATAAAACTGCATTATTTATAATATAAATTAAATATAGAATTAGAATTAAAATAGTAGAAGCTGTCACGTATATAACAATCACATAACACAATATTTGGTAAAGTTATCACGTGCTCGTAGAAAAAATAGTGTGCGAAAAGTGATTTTACAATCGTGGGATCGTCGCAATATTTCCCACTTGTGTAAAAAGTGTCACTTTTCGCACTCGTTATGAAATATACCATATCACGGTCACACCACACAATCAGTTTTAAAGCAACAGTAATAGTCAGTCGTACATATTTCGTTTTACTGGTTGGCTGTAATACTACTAATTAGTAAAGTTAATTTAATACAGCTAATTAATTGCTTATAAGCAATCCATCTTTGACGCGCTATAACTTGAGACTGAAACGTACGATCACAACACTGTCAAAGGGATACTTGTAGCACAGATTGTCAACTTCAAATCGCCGTTTAGTTTGAAGAGATACGATAAGTACAACACAAGATATGTTTAAGTGTTGCCATCGATTGACAAAATACGGCACTACTTTTTCCCCAACCTATTATGCTTTAGTACGTTTTGTTAATAATGAGATAATTATGGAACTCGTACGAAGGCGTAACGCCAAGATATTATTGAAAAGATGGGATTCTGTGACAGGTGTACAATTTGTGATACAAATAAAGATAAAAATCGCGCTTTATTTGTTATTCTGGTTATGACAGCTATGATAAAATATATCCATAGACGAGCTCTTTAATCGATCTTCGTAAATGGTGTGCGTCTCTGTGATGAGTCGCGATTGTTTTGATTCCTTGATAAGATGTCTTAGAATGAATGACAAAACCATACGGTCTTTACTTAGAAAAGTGTTAGATAAATGGGATTTTTTACCAATGCATAGGAAATTATACTAAACTCAGTAGCAACACGTTTCTACACTGCTTAATACGTAAACTCTCAGCAACATCCAGGCAGCAGTAAGCAATAAAAAAAATTAATAAAGTAAAATTTTAATACCACAGAGAGACGAAAAAGGGCCCAGTCACTACAAAACCATGTATTTTTTAAAACCTATTAGAGACGACAGATATTGTTTATATTTAAAACTTGGAATTGATAAGCGTTTAAAATCATTGGTTATAGCATTATACACAGCAGCAACGTTATATGAAAAACTTCGTCTGAAAATGGTCTTAAAATACCTTGTGACACTCAAGAGACCACGATGTCTTAAATTCAAATGATAGCAGAGTCTCCTTGCCAGGTACGGAGGAGTCCTGAGTATGGACATAATTAAACATCTTATTGAAATTAGATATGCAGATTTACGGTGGCGCTTTCTTAGACCATACACAAAATGAATGCATGAGTTTTGTACCTTCCGTAGCCTACGAGTCATCAATGCATCCAAACAAAAGCCATAGACCACGTCACAAAAACTAAAGCTGCTCAATACCAAAGCATCACATAAAGGTTTACGCGCTGGGACCGTTAACAAATATCTAAATGGATAAATAACCCTGAGGGCTCATAAGCTTTACCCACATACCAGCAACATGTTTTTTAAATCTTAATTTAGTACCTATCTAACTAAAGGCCCAAGTTTATCGACACACTTAAAAACCTTAACACATCACGATCTATAGCTATAACTAGTTGCTGTTCAAGAAAGAGACGATGGTATTTAGAACAAAATAATAATATAGAAGATTTACTTGCGTTCAGTAGAAGTGAGTGATTTTTAACTGTAAATAATAAAGCAGATAGATCATTATTATTGTTAGTCTGAGCTGTCTTAACATCTTTATTAGAAAAAGAATATACATAATAACTATGTTTCGTCAGCATTTAAATAATATTTGCAGAATTTTAAACCAGAAAAGAGTTTACTGGTATATACATGGTAAATAACAGTGGTCCAAGTATTGAGCCATGTGGAACTCCAGATCTCACAGGTAGAGGATTAGATAAGGTGTCATTTTACCTTACCATCTGTGAACGATTAAAGAAGTAATGTTTAAAGAAAAGTAATGACTTCCCACAGAACCCGTAATATTTCAAGATGGCTAGAAGCAATCCATGATCGATGGTGGCAAACGCTTTTAAGAAATCAAGTAAGAATAAAACAGTATTTAAATTAACATCCAGTGAATAAAACTGTAGCAGCCTTGCTTAAGCCCAGACTGCAAACCAAGCAAAATATTATGAGAATGTAAATAATTTCGAACTTGATGATTAACAATCTTCTCTAAAACCTTAGAAATAGCACACAGAATACTTATTGGGCGAGTATCACTCATTGTATGACAATCATTGCTTTTGGGCATGGGCAATACATAACAGGTTTTCCACGGAGAAGGAAATTGCCCCTCGAGCAAACAAAAATTGATTAAATGGGTAACTACTGATATAATTTCGGGGCAACATATCTGCAACATTTGTATAGTAATCTCTTCGGGACCCAGTGAGTTTAAAGTTTCTGTTTAATTTTATGAATAAATGATTATAAATAAATTATCTGCAGTACTAATTATTTTAATATATGTGTGAATATGTAGTAACAATTGAAATAAATTAATAGACATTGACATACAGCTAATAAAAACACATAACTATGCCAAATTTACGCATGAGTATCTTTTCCGTGTCCCACAATACGATTATATTTCTAGGTTTAAAAAATTGAATGCTTAGTGCTTTTTAAATAATGTTTTTTAATTAAATTTTCTTTATATATAAAATTTTTTCGTCAGTATTAAATAAGAAAAAATTGTATTCACAATAATAAAATACCCTAATAACAATTAGTTTCAACACATAGGTAATAATTGATTGGCGTTTGATGTATTAAGTAGTTTTTTCAACTTACAATGCGAAAGTAGAGTGTGATAAAAAAGTAGGTACCTAGATATAAAATAAATGCAGTTATGCTGTATTTTTTCATGTTAAAATTATTGAACTCTCGTTTAATAAACTGAATGCTTATAGTGCTTTTTAAACGATTTTTGTAATAATTAAATTTTCTTTATACATAAATATTTCCATCAATATTAAATAAGAAAAAATATACTCAAATCTTGGAAATAAATTGTGTTAGCAATAATAAAATTCCTTAATAACATTAAGTTCCAAGACAGTAAGTAATAAAGGTAAAGTTAAAATTAGGTAACTGTAAAGATCATTTGGAATTATTTGAAAATACGAATAAATGAAATAATTTTTTATTACATTTTTTAAAATAAGAAGAAACACCAAATGCTGAATATATTTTTTAGTATCTTTACACCACAAATTGTTTTAGTTATTTTAAAGTTGAAAAAGTTGGATAATATACAGAAATATCAAACTTTCTGTTTTTTTTTGTGATAAAAAATATCTTTAATTTTAAAACTAATTTGAATTTCCGTTTATGGCGAAATCTAAAAGTATTTAGATTCACTCATCCTACTACTTTAAACCGTAGTTACGGAGTTGATAACTTACACTTACTTTACTTTAAAAATATATATATACATAAATTGATTGTTTGTAATTGCAACTTTACACCAAAGAATAATAAAATTATTTTAACCTAAAAAATATTTCACTATATTATATACAGTTTAAAATACTAGGATTTTTTAACATCCGCATAGCTTATTTGAATTTTCGGACGTTATAAATTAATTAAAAATAACTGCATTCTTACAGAAAAATTAAGGAAAACTTACAGTTTTTTATTCAAAAAAAAAATATTATTATCACAAAATTTTAAAAACTGCGTGTCTTTTATCGTAATTCAAAAAGTAAGTTAGCGCGAAACCCGTCTAACTTCACTGACTGAAAACAAGCGGTAAACTGCAGAAGTTCGGAACTTCGAAGTAATACTCACGAAAAATGCAGGTAAGCACATGCGCGCATTCGCCGAGTGATGCGTGTATATCATCACAAAATATTATAATTATAACTTCGAATCTATGTGCCATTACTGTTACAACTTTGTTTAAACATTAATCAAAATGTCTGCAGTTTACCAAGTTCTGCAATTCGTGGAACTTTTATACATGATCATGAGAGTAAATCTTTCCATTATTTTTTATTATAAGTTGCGGAAATTAGTTTTATTATATTTTACGCTTGTATAATAAATTAGTGGTGAACGAGTGACAAATAATAGCTTATACCGATGATATTGCCATCAAAACAAAGAACAGATCTTAATTGGAGAGAATGTTAAAAGAAATTGTAATGGAAGGGGAAAAATGGGATTAATCAAGAAAAATCAAAAATAATGAGATTCGACATACATTCAAAAATCAAAAGTTTAGGATAGGAGATCATATTTTTGATAAAAAATTTAAATACCTGAGAATATTATTATTAAGTAATGGCGGAGGAGAAGCAGAAATTAATGAAAGAACAATCACTGCTAATAAGATGTACCACGCAAATAAAAAGTTATTAAAAAATAAACTATTTAGTGAAAAAACGAAAATGAAAATATATACTACGATAATTAGACCTACTTTGATGTATGCTGAAGAAACCCTTAGTATAACAAAAAAAAACGAAAAGATCTTAAAATCCTAGAAAGGAAAGTACTAAGAACAATTTTGGGCCCACTGACCGTAAATAGAACTGAAATCAGTTACAAAATGAAGTAAAAGAAGACAAAGTGACCAAGTTATTTAGGCATGTGTAAATATTACAAAACACCACACCGTAAAAGACTATCCTTGTCTTTTCCCACCGCCTAGATCTCGAAGCATCGAGCATAGTGTATTTATGTTTAAAAATTTATTACTATATCATTATTTACAGTTTTGGCATACTAATAAAGATAAGGAATGGGATATAGTCAGATGCGACAATTAGGTAATTTTTTAATAAACTATTTGCAATTAAGCTAACTAGTCTATATATATATATATTGAAATGGATCCTCCTTCCGGGAACACCCTCTTTCAATAAAATTCTCGGTCGTGGATTCAAAATTTTTAAATTGATTGTCCTAAAAATAAATTACAAAAATTATTAAGATAAAAAAAAATTCTTTCGCTTCTGTCTAAAACTTTCTTCTTCCGTTGTTCCACTCTTACTCTATATCTTCCTCTTCCAACTACTTTCCAACTCCTTCTTGCTGCTGCCTTTCCATCTATTTAATACCTTTCTGCTGCTCAACTCTTTCTCTATACTTTCCTCTTCCTACAATTTTCCAACTCCTTCTTGCTACCGCCTTTCTACTTATCTATCACCTTTCTGCTCTCTTAAAATTTCCAACTCTCTGCTTTTCTATATCTTTCAAGTTTTGGTTTCTTTGTATTTTATTATTCTTTTAATTATTTATTACTATTATGTTTTTATTTTAATTTAAATTCAAATGCTTTCATTTACAATCGTTTTATTTTATCTGACTTTTACAAAAATTAATTCAATGACAATCTAATCAACAACAATATCTTAACAACATAACAATCCATATCTAAACAAAAACAATCCAAACACAAAAATACTTAATCAAGACAACCGATTTAAAAATCATGAACACGTTCCAACATTTCACTGAAAGAACCTGCCCCAAGAAGAAAAATCCATATCAATATATATATATATGTATATATGAACAGTAGTGGTGTTCCGGGTTTCTACCATCCGTGAAACACTACATCATAACATATGTATATATATATATATATGTATATATATATATATATATATATATATATATATATATATATATATATATATATGAACAGTAGTGGTGTTCCGGGTTTCAATCCGTTGGTTGTTTGTGTCTTCACGACGTTTCGCCAACATCTCAGCTGGCATTTTCAAGTGATGCTTCCTTTGCGGCTGCTAAACTTGGAATGAGCTGCGTGGTCCTGTGCTGCTGCTTTTATACGTGTCGGCGGCGGCGCAGATTATATCGCTGTTCTGTAATTGGTGGGGGGTGCGGTTCAGGTGTTGACGTTTCCTCCACCAAAGGTCGTTGACCGCGCCGATTGTTTCCTGACTGCCTTTGGGCCTGGATGGGTACGGCTGTCCTTGTTGCGTGTGTGTTTCTTATTGGTTCTGCCCGTGTCTGTGTATTCTCCAAGGATTTTTGTTCTTCTCGGGTAATTGGATTAGATCGTCTCTGCGATGCACAAAACATCTCCAACACTTGGAAAAGTCTCCTCAAAAGACAATCTAATCCAATTACCCGAGAAGAACAAAAATCCTTGGAGAATACACA
The DNA here is from genome assembly GCA_964028335.1 of Altica lythri. NCBI lineage: Eukaryota > Metazoa > Arthropoda > Insecta > Coleoptera > Chrysomelidae > Altica > Altica lythri. The sequence goes on from OZ034805.1 coordinate 17,665,610, forward strand.
GACACGGGCAGAACCAATAAGAAACACACACGCAACAAGGACAGCCGTACCCATCCAGGCCCAAAGGCAGTCAGGAAACAATCGGCGCGGTCAACGACCTTTGGTGGAGGAAACGTCAACACCTGAACCGCACCCCCCACCAATTACAGAACAGCGATATAATCTGCGCCGCCGCCGACACGTATAAAAGCAGCAGCACAGGACCACGCAGCTCATTCCAAGTTTAGCAGCCGCAAAGGAAGCATCACTTGAAAATGCCAGCTGAGATGTTGGCGAAACGTCGTGAAGACACAAACAACCAACGGATTGAAACCCGGAACACCACTACTGTTCATTCTACCATCCGTGAAACACTACATCATAACATATATATATATATATATATATATATATATATATATATATATATATATATATATATATATATAAATGAATGTTTGTCTGTATGTTATCGATGAACTCAAAAACTACTGGACCGATTATTATAAAAATTGGTATATATATATATATATATATATATATATATATGTATTTTTCCGCAGAGAGGGTTTGTATAATATGCTCATTGATGCTACTCACCACCAGGTGGCGCTGCAGAGTAGCAACTTCTGCCCCGTTCAACCGATTGTCATGAAAATTGGTATATATATATATACTAGCTGACCCGGCCACGCGTTGCTGTGGCTAAGGTTTTTGTTATACTTAGTACATTGTAGTAATCTATTTAAGAGGAACAGTAGTAAAACATAAGTCATGGGGACCACCATGCTTGTTTACATAGATGCCATTTGTAAAAAATATGGCGACCTTCATGACAGATTTTCTACTACTGCAACCCCTTAATACAATGAAATTATTATTTACGAATGAAGACGGAAACGTTAAAGCTGGTATAAAAATTCACTGGATTGATATTAAGCAAAAATCAATACAAAAGAATTTTAAAATTTATTATTATTTTTATTGAAGTTTATAACAAATGAGGATATTACTGTCACGCCTGGAGAGATTTGAGAGAATGTGCCTTAGTGTTATGGGATAAGGAGTAGCTTACTAAAGGCACTCCCGGCCAGGTATCCTGCTGAAGGCAGAAAACTAACCAAGGGTAAGATGAGATAAACAACAGGAAACAAACAACAAATATATTAACGAATAAATAAGCAATAAGAATGAGTGATAAACATTAAGAATAGGGAGTCTTACCAAATAAACTACATGGTGGCATGTCACACTTACTCACGAAAATACGTCAAGAGTCACAATTGTCCAGACCCCAGGGTCTGTTTTAGGGACACTCCAAAGGGTGTCTGACCTCAACAACCTGCTTTTAAAGTCAATTCATATTCTACGTGAGAATCAAAATTAAACTATTTAAACACGTGCCAAGATCTAAAGTAATGACTTTGACCTGGTAAAATGTAATACATAACAATACAATAAAATATAAATTAATAAATTAATATGTAGGGCAAAACTACCCTATCACTTATGTGGCATTACAAAGTAAATAACATGTAACACTTTAACTTATGCATGAATGAGGTAGGTAGGGCAGATAGTCTTAAATCTTTAACAATAATACTTATTATTTTAAATTATAGGTAATTACTTTTATTTTCAATTTAATTTAGCACTAATCGGAACACAATATTTTTGGTTAACCTGTCTTTAGCTAACACAAACAGATTCGACGATTTCCCTACACGTGAACATGCAATATATAGTTGCCCAGTTTATTAAACTATATAGTTTCAAAGCACATGCCACAACTTTTTATGTTAAAACTTTTCAATAATTAAAACTGAATTTAAGTGTCATCTCAACAATGAACAGCATCCTTGATATTGCAAAAATATTAAGTCATGCAACGCTGTGATTGATCATAGAGAGGATTGTTTCCTTGTTAACTAAATCAAGGGTAGTTGTATCTAAAAACTTTCTAAAATAGTTTATTTTTCTTCAAGCGTATAATAATAACTATATTACTTTTTGCAACACAGACCGTAGAAATATCCCATTATTTTACTAGTACAAAAATGAATTTTCATTATTGTACTAATAAAATAATGGGGCGTTGTAATCAAGTAGGTAGGAACTGTCATTTTTAAACTTATTTAATTTGACGTTTGTCTGTTTTGAAAATTTTGTGAAAAATGTCTCAAGAATTGCAATGTACGCCTCCGGAATTAGTTGAAATAGCTAATTCCAGTATTGAAACTCTAATTCCAACGAAGTCGCGTAAACTGTATGATTTTGCATACGAAAAATTTCTAAAATGGTGCAATGAATATAATGTACCTACAGCAATACACGGAAAACGTTATGCTTGCATACTTCACGAATTTGTCCAGAAAGTTTAAAAGTTCTACTCTATGGGCACAGTATTCAATGATTAAAAGTCAATTAAACATTAAACATAATGTTAAAATAGAAAAATATAGCAAATTAATTGCATTTATAAAGCGCCAAGGGGAAAATTATACACCGAAAAAATCAAAAGTATTAACACAAGATCAATTTGATAAATTTCTCAAGGATGCACCAAATAATGTTTATTTAGCAACAAAGGTAGGTACTTTCTTATTTCTTTTTAATCATTATTACGTTTATTAAACCGTTGACAGTGATATCTACTAGCAGATCAATATTTAACTTGACAGCAAATATTACCTCATTTCCTACTTATAACATTTAATGACGGTAGCTCAGTGGCAGAGCTTTTGTCTTCGGTCGCAAAGGTCAGCGGTTCTAATCCCGGTGCTACCAGCTTTTTTTTTATTTATTTCAACGTTTGTTTTAGGTTATATTAATATTTGGAGTCACAGGAGCCCTTAGATGCGATGAACTTGTTAATTTAAAGTCTAGCGAAATCCAAGATTTGGGAAATTTAATTTTGGTTAAAATCATAAACACAAAAAACAAAAAACAACGGTCGTTTACTATAATTGGCGATTTTTATTTGAATTTGGTAAGACAGTATACGGCTCTTCGTCCGGATGATATTGGCCTGCAGCGATTTTTTATTAAATACCAGAATGGTAAATGTCACCGTGTGGTAATGGGTATCCACAAAATATCAAACGTACCAAAAGACGTTGCTACGTTTTTGAAATTAACAAATCCTCATGAATATACAGGACATTGCCTTCGGAGGACTTCCGCAACTATTTTAGTTGACAACGGAGGTGATATTACCGCTTTAAAGCGGCATGGTGGATGGAAATCCACCAGTGTTGCTGAAGGGTACTTAGAGGATTCCATTTCCAGTAAAACACAAACTGCACAAAAAATACTTAATTGGCAAGAACAACCAAGTAATAGTTCTGGAATCGCTGACATAATAATCGACAATCAACTTACTAATAATATGATGTATACCAATGACAAAATTGTAAATGTCGAAGCTGAAAGCGGTGGCAGTGGCTTAAATTTAAACAACTGCAGTATACAAAACTGCACATTTAATATTACTGTTAATAAATAGGTAACACTTTATGTAATTTTTCGTTTGTATTAATTAAATAGTTGAGATATAAACAAAGCCTTCTATATTTTTTATAAAATGCATATTATTATTACGCTTGAAGAAAAAATAGTATATGTTACTCGGAGCAGAAGGCCCATTATATGTTGGCCTTCTACTCCTAGTAACATAATATACTATTTATTAACAGTTAAATTAAAATAATAATTACTGTTTTCACATGTAAAAACAAAAACAAAAAAAAAACAAAAATTCCCTCTGGCGTAATCGATCCCATTACCATAACCCAACCGAAATGTCATAATCGCCGCTGATCCAAATTAGCTACCAAGACTTTACATGAAAACTTTCAAAATTATAATGTCATATTTAATATAATAACAATTCAATAAACAAATAATTTACAATAAAATAATATTGCGACTATAAATGAAAGCTATCCTATTTTTCAAGTTGAATCAAACTGCACACGGTGTGCAAATTTGATTAAAATCGGTTAAGTAGTTTGGGAGTCCATTGCGGACAAACAACGTGACACGTAATTTATATATATTAAGATGTATTTTTCCACGGAGAAGGTTTGTATGATATGCTCATTGATGCCACTCGCCACCAGGTGGCGCTGCAGAGTAGCAACTTCTGCCCCATTCAACCGATTGTCATGAAAATCAGTATGATGATGTATTTTAAATAGGTAGGATGCATATGATATAAGTATTAATGGAAGTTACCAACATGTATCAAATTCAATACTGATTAATAGATAATATAACAGCAAGCAAGAAGATGCGTTAAGTAAATAAACACAGTACTTAATCATAATCTATGTATCAGTTACAATTTTTTTGTAAATTGTAAGTAATACTAACTTGTTTTGTTTTGTTTTTACTTGCTGGTACTACCAGCAGTAAATTACTGCCAAAATTAATATGTTATGTAATGTGACCGACTTCTGTTAATTAATAGTTAATACAATTTTTACGCCATTATGCTTAACCGTTTCATTTTTAAACACTGAACTGTTTATAATTAGCTTAAGTATTATTATATTCAGATATAAGAATTTTTAAATACTTTACGGGAATTCCAGTGTTATCCAGCCAGTAAAGCAAATTTACTGCAAATTTCCAGCTGGCAAAAAAGACTGCGGCAAAGCCTAGTACTGTATACACTTATAAAATACAAAATCCTTGTGTAACTTATGCTTTAGAATCAATATTGCTACATGAATATCAATTCTTATTAAAACGGTTTTAAACTAAAATGTTGATTTTAATTTTATTTTAGGAAAATTATATTCTTACATTTTTATATACTAAAGCAAGTATACATTAAAATTTAAGCATTAATTTAAATCTTTTATCTTAAAAACCATTTTAGAATACGAGACTTGAAGTCTGCTCTATCAAAATATAGATCATAATACATCTAGTTCGCAATAAATGAATATGAAGTAAGATAAAAGATGTAAATCATTGTATAATAACACATTGTAAATGGTTAGTGAAAATGAAAATGTCTCACATTTATCAGTTGAAATAAAATCTGAGGGAACTGAAATTCTTAAAAGTTCTATTAAACAGGAAAAAACAAATTAATAAATGTAACAAGTAGTGACTCATATAGGAGGGGAGGTTCAAATGTTAGTGGAATAAAGGGGATAAATTGGAGATGTGGCGGCAAGTGAAACAGTCATTCAAAACTCATTATTAGTCTATAAATTAAGAAAAACGTCTGGATAAATGGCTAAAAATGTGCTACTCTTACAAAACAACACGCCGGTTCCCAAAAGTAGAGCTGCAATAACTACATACCCACCCTTGACGTTAATCCATCATTCACCAGCCCATCCGCACTACAGTTTAGATCTAGTCACTAGCGATTTTATTTTTGTCTCAATTTTAAAAATTACTTAAGGGGATATAAAGTGAATATAGCAGTTTAAGGCCACATCCAAAAAAATTTTTTTTTAAACCAGCCAGAAATTAGTACGTTATGGTGTAGCGTGTTAAAAAAACTCCAATAATAAAATTTCTTTTCTTAACGTTTCATTTTACATTCGAATTGCTTCTCGAATTTAACGAACCCAACCGTCATATTTATCGATTTTTCCTAACTGACCAATGAGGTCCCGAGTTTAAGATCATATGACTCGGCGGGAAAGACAGGCTTCACCCTGGTACCGCCCTTTTTATTCATTCTAGTTTGGGTCCTTGTGCGGTTAAGAACTTCCGCACGACCTCTAGTTTCAAGTTACCGGCAAATTTTCTTAAAATATCTAAAATTTACTAGCTTTTAAGTGTTTCTGTTACCGTTTATCGTTTATCATACCGAAGATTTACATAAAGATCACCAGACAGTGTTTTCTTTAAGTTTCTTTGGTTTTTTGTGGAACAACGACGGTTGAAGTCCGCCATTGTTACTGTTACCGTTTCCTCTTCGAACTCCAACTACGAAGGATGAGTTTATGGTTTTATCTCTAACTATCTACAAATCTAGGCAAGAATGGTTCTAGATTATATCTTACCGTTAAGACCAAATATCGAGAGAATGAAGCCATATACTAAAAATGTATCTAAGAAACACTTAAGAGATAACGTAAGTTTTTAACAATTTTTTATACCTATTTCGAGCGATAAAGTACCATTTATTTCTATGGAACATCTTACCTTAATTGTATTTACCTGTAACTAAGTGCAGTACCGGAATGAAAATAAACGGGATGTGTTTTTTGTGTATTGCTTATCTGTAATTTATTTATTACTTTTATTTTTTGTACCTGCTGTCTGTTAACTGTTTTAGATATGTTTTTTTATTTTTTTAATTTTTATCTCGCTCTTATTTAATTAAGATCTATCTATACCTTTCAATATAAGTACTCTTTATCTCGAGATAATATTAAAGCAAAAGGTGATATTTTTTATTACTTCTTCATCTAAATTTTAGCTTATCTGAGTACACAAAATGATAAAACAATGAACTTAGCTATAGTTTTTTTTGTGTATTATTAATTATGTTCTTGAACTAAACACAAATGCGTTAAGTAAAATGTGTCTACTATACCGTACCGAGATGAACCTTTTATTTTTTTATTTTATTATTGTTGTGTGTCACTTTTATCATTACAGCTGATAATAAATACTGTTATTTTTACCTTTAGATTTTTTCTTTTCCTAGCTAGAGCCTGTTACTCTGATCAGTACTTTCAGTTTCTCTAATCTATATTTTATTAAAGTAATAGATTTGTTTTTTAAATACATCTTTATCGTACCGATGTAATTTATAATCATAAGGATGAGTAAAAGAAAAGTGTAAGTATAATTTCTCTTTTTAGTATCTTAAATAAAAGTGTGTAATTTAAATCTGCCGGGTTACCTAATTTATTTTACCTTATCTTATATCTCTTATATCTTTCTTATTTTAACTTTATCTACAGCAACTGACTAACTATTTTATCCAACTTAAATATTTAATTTTTATTCCACCTGGGTTTCTTATATTTTCCGATCCTCAAGATAAAAAACATAAGTAGCGCCCATTTTCTTTTCTCTTTCTTTCCTTTTATTTTTTCTCTTTTATCCCTTTTAATTTCTTTTATCTTTTATTAATCTATTAATTATATTCCTTTTTATCTTTTTGAAATTAATCATCTAGCTCGATCGAATCCACGCTCGCTCTCCTCCTACCCCCTGAGTGCCGTTCGCATATGTTAACTTCTCAAATCAAGCATTTAACATCATGAGGAAAAAAAGAGGTTACAATGGTTTATTTTTAGGTCAGAAAATCTCATTTTGTCGGACCGAGCCAGAAAATAAAAACGAGTCTGGTAATAGTATATTGTAATACAAGTGTTACAATGAGAGAGGTTTCGTAGTACGAGTTAAGTTTGTGAAACGAACCGCGAAGCGGCGAGTTTCGCAAAGAACGAGTACTACAAACCGTCATTGTAATTCAAGTGTTACATACTATTTTTTATAATGAACTTCTAAAAGTATAAAAAAAATAAAATGAGAGTTTTTCGAAATATTTATTTATGTTGGCAATCTTGACAGTTTTGACACCTGTCAGTTTTAATGATTTTAAATTAGAATGTTTGTCAAATTTGTATAAAATATTCTGAATTTAGCAATACCGCTGATAATGTAGTTAATAATTTACTACAACATACTTTTTGATTTACTACCTGAACTCTTTCGTTGAAAATTAGTGCAGTGCAACCAATTGTGTAAAACAAAAAGTTACCAAAAACAGTGTTACAATGAATCTATTTCGATACTGTTTTTAGTGTCGAAATAGAAACTTTGTGAACGTGAATTATAAAAAAGCTTTTACCGGACTATCACAATAATTTTCTGGCCCGGTTCGACAAAATGAGATTTTCTGACCCAAAAATAAACTGTAAATTACTAAATTCTGGGCAGTTAAAAAAAAATTGTACATTATACGAAGTGCTTTTACTGGACTCGTAGGCTTGGAGGACTCGGCTGCGGCTCGCCCTGCAATTGCCCATTCCTCCAGTAAAAGACCACTTTCGGGACTTGTTGCGTTAACTACTATTAACGGTTTGTAAAAATTAGTTCGTAGAACCATTAAATAGATTCGACTGAAGAGTGATCAAGAAGAAAAAAATATGGTTTAATTTTTTTTAGAAACGTTATATTCTACGAACTTTTGAAGGTTCTTCATAGCTTTTTTTCTTTTCGAATTTTCTTATAAGTAATTATATTATATATTTAAAAATCATAATTTAAACTAGTTTTAAAGTTTATAAAATATTGACAAAAATTAGACCAAAAGGTTTGTGTGCTTATGCATCCACAATTTTTTTGATTGATTTTTTTTGCAGGGTCATATTGTAGTAAAAACATTCACAACAATATTTATTTATTTTATTAACCAGACGTGTCTATAACAATGCCTCAAAATTTTGTCTTCAATAGAATTTCTAGTTTTGGAAGATAACTGCATTAAAATGTATCACTGTTTTCCTATGGTTTGCTAGAAATGAGGTAGTTAGTTTTCATGACGTTGCCGATCGTTTTAATATAAGTAAAAGCTTACTTCAAAATCGTTCGAAGAGTGACAAAATTGAAACTGAACATTTTTCTTGAAATAATTTTCCAAATGTTATTGGCGTTATTGACGAAACACACATACAAATTGATAGACCAATAGAAGACGCCAATTCGTATCAAAAACACTGTTTTTCTATTTAGATTAGAGGATACTATGCCAACCCGTGCTGAAGTTAATAAACAGAACACTAAGTTGCACGAAGAAATAAAAACAGCAAAACAGTCTTTAAACAGGAAGATTTAAAACGCAGTTGCCCAGAAGAAACACAGGGATACCAAAAGAAAGTTAGAATATATTTGTCATGAAAATCCAAAAATAAAAAAAGACTAGCTCTGGGGGATTCAGCGGTACGTCCTAATCTTGAAAGCAATCAACCATCACCAATGAAAACAATTGCGGATATTGCTTTATTTGGAAGTGCAGCAGATGATAAAATACAAACGGAATCTATTCGCAGCGTAAAAACTCTTAAAGAACTCACACAAGAATTACGTAAAATAGTGTTTAACATTAGTCGCAGTGGGACATATCTTCGTTGGATTTCCAGAAAATCTAATTCTGCAAAGGGACGAAGATATATATCGACAGTCCCTGTTAAGCTCATTCGGGCTCAAATTGATCACCACAAGAGCCACTTAGATAGCAAGTTTTCTAAAACATCAATCCATTATATACTTGGACCAGGTCAAGCATTTTTTATATCTCAAAATGATAAAGCTCGAGTCCCTATTGGCGTAACTGCGGCAAATAAGTAATCAGCTCTTCTAATGCACATGAAATATAGAACCAAATTGCCTGAGCGTCATAAATTAATACCATCTATTTATGCTGGAATTAATTAATTATGCTAGGACAACCGCAAGCCGTTAGATATTCTGGACCAACATACATCGCTATTCGAAGTTCAAAGCATAGTTTATCTACTGCTATTACTCATGCTCAGGATTTAGTAATGCTTCTAGAACTTGAAAACTTGAAGAGTTTCTTCATTAGCTAAAACTGACCATAGAATCTTTAAACCAGTGGTAATCATGAAGGGTTGATGAAGGGCCAAATGAAAATTCATGTTATCAAAAAGTCATAGGGTTTACTATACAACACTTTAAGCGACATGATCTAGATACATTGTTTTTAGCTACAAATGCTCCTGGAAGAAGTGCGTATAACAGAGTAGAGGGCAGATTGGCTCCTCTTAGTCTCATTTGGATGAATGTGGCGTTACAGTTGATGAACATTTAGTAAGATCTAATTTCGAATATGCAGGAAATGTATTTGATGAAGTATGGAGTATAATAGAAATTGATGGCTATAATGTTACTTTAAAATATGTTGAGTCTGGTGAACAAGATGTTCCAGATATTAAATAGTTCGTAGAAGCCAATACTTGTTTCAAATTGTAAAATGTAGAAATACAGAATGCTGTTGTCCAAGAAGTGGTTTCTTCCACCACCGGAAGAAGTGAAACAAACAGTTGATGACTTGGTGTTGGATAAAGGAAGGGAATTTCTTGATCTTCAGTGCTTCACTCAAAGATTTCCTGCAAATGCCCTACGATTATTTTTGCACGACGGTAAAATTGAGGCTACCAAGTCAAACATGCAAAACGTGTAAAGACATCATGCTTCCGTCAAGTCACTAAATCCATAAAAAAGTAAATACGCACACTAATAGAAAAGTTAGACCTGTAATAGTCGCTGATCGTCGTGCTAATGAACTGATGTACATTATTTAAAATTTAGAGCACCACACTGAACAGCACTCCAATGTCATCGGAAACTCATGGACTCAGATTTCATGGACTGAAGACTGTTAATTTGAATGGAATATGTATACCAAAAATTTAAATAAGTTTGTTATGTTCGTAAGATTATAATATTTTTGTCCCTTACTCTATGTTGAATACTGTATCAGTAAAATCTAATCTCTATTCTAAATATATTTTCTTATTTTTAAAATTATAATTATAACATTATAATTATACATAATATAAAAAAAATATACATTTTTAATTGAATAGCTCGTTTCTTTAGCCCCTTCGCTCGCAAGCTCGCTCATGGGCCAAACACACTCGCTGTAATATGCAATTTACTCCACTCGTAAAGTAATATACTATTACGTAAGCATGGGGGAGGTTGTAAGAGCTTTGCTTACTTTTGTTGACAAGGGGGATAGGGGAGGGGTAAATAATTGTAGTTAATCTGCTTACGTAATATTTAAACGGCCCCTTACACAATGATATCAAATGTGTTCCAATACGTTGAAGAACAGCATTTTGTTGTTCTAACAACTTGTTTCGTTTGATTTTTTCTTCAATTTTACGGTCTTCCTGTACCTACCAGCCGTAACGTATAATACTTTTTCCTGTTTACTCTACTCTACTTTCTTTCAAAATTTGAAATTTTGATAATTTATTGTGATATTTTCGTTTTCTTATATGTTTGCTAACAGATTCAATTATATCTTGAGATGGACAAATTAATCCCGTAGATACTGGATCAATATGTTCAGAAGAAGATTTTTTTTTTGATGACGCTGGTTAATCAACTTTTGACGTTCCTACACCTTGTTCCTGAAGATAGTCTATTGTGGTAGTAGATAATACTGCATCTGTTTCAATATTTTTTTTTCCTAAAATTTGTATGTATGTTATGTGTGCCTATAACATCAAAATCGCTCAATAAATTATAGTTTTTAAAAATTTCATCAGCATTAAAACAGCATTAAACACAATACATGTGTCTAAAATTAGCGGAAAATTTCAATGATGGCCTGAAGGAACAAAGTCTTTTTGTTTTTTTTACAGAATGCTACAGATAAATAAATATTAACACATAGCCTGACGCTGGAATTAATCAATACAATTAGCGAAAAGGATTTTATTAAAAAATGAGCTATGTCAGCAGTCGCTTAAAGAGTCGGTAGTAAAAGATTTTTTAGACGGGATTAAATCACAGGAATTAGATCATATTTGGTGTGAAGTAATTTGCACTTTCATCACAGAGGGATATGAACAGCGAACTGCTTTCGAGGATATTATTATTTGAAATCGTCTGTGACCACGTTAGTTTAATGAGTTTGCCGGAAAACTGGAAGCGTTGCCGGAATTTTAAAGTAGGGGTCAGCTTACCTAAATTAACTTGACCCTTTTTAAAAGGCGACAAAAAAATTGGAAGATATATTTGTTACATGCCACGTGATTTTTTTATAATTATGGTAATGAATATTACAAGGGCTCGTGGCGCGTAGAAATAATTTATTTAGTATAAAAGAGCACTTTGTAACACGAACCTTGTATGTATGTATGTATTTATTATACAAAACTTTCGCTGGATTATTTAATTAACCATTATCGGTAAGCTTGTATGTGTTTACGTTGTTGAAGATGGTAGTTAATTTCCTTTTATTATTTAGGTAACTAAAATAAAAAAAAACAATATGTTTGAAAATGGTCCTTGCTTATTAACCGACTTCAAAAAATGAGGAGGTTCTCAATTCGACCATATTTTTTTATGTATGTTACCGAATATGTCAAGTATGTATAAACCGATTTGAAATAGTATATTGTAATACAAGTGATACAATGACAGGTTTCGTAGTACGAGTGCAGTCTGTGAAACGAACCGCGAACTCTTTCATCTTTCGTTGACAATCTGTGCAGTGCAACCAATTCTGTAAAATAAAAAGTTACCAAAAACAGTGTTACAATGAATCTATTTCGATAGTGGTCAAATTCTATAATATTCATTAAGGTATCGAAAGGTAATCACAAGCGAAGTTAAACGAATACGAAAGCAATTTTTTAGGTATTCTATATAGGGAAGTTCTGCTTTCGTTTTGCTTTCTGCCTTTTAACGATGAAATACGATAAAACACGATTAGTAGATATAAATTTTATATAGACTGTTAAAGCGGCAACATCGTAAATGGCTAAAAGCTATTAAAATCACAGACCAAAAAATATTAAAATAAAACTTTCCACCTAAATCCCTGAAGATGAACTCAAATAGGTTCGAAACGTAAGACTTTTTATCTAAATCAGTGAGAATGACATCAAATAGCATCAAAACGTAAAACTTTTTATCTAAATCCCTAAAGATGAACTCAAATAGGTTCGAAATGTAAAACTTTCCATCTAAATCCCTGAAAATGACATCAAATAGGTTCGAAACGTAAAACTTTCCATCTAGATCCATAAAGATGACATCGAATAGCGTCAAAACGTAAAAGTTTTCATCTAAATTCCTAAAGATGAACTCAAATAGGTTCGAAATGTAAAACTTTCCATCTAAATCCCTAAAGATTAAATCAAATAGGTTCAAAACGTAAAACTTTTCATCTAAATCCGTGAATATGACATCAAATAGGTTTAAAATGTAAAACTTTTCATCTAAATCCCTGAAGATAAACTCAAATAGGTTCGAAATGTAAAACTTTCCATCTAAATCCCTGAAGATGACATCAAATAGGTTCGAAACGTAAAACTTTCCATCTAGATCCATAAAGATGACATCGAATAGCGTCAAAACGTAAAACTTTTCATCTAAATCCCTGAAGATAAACTCAAATAGGTTCGAAACGTAAATAGGTTCAAACATAAAACTTTTCATCTAAATCCCTGAGGATGACGTCAAATAGGTTCGGGGATTTAGTTGAAAGTTTTACGTTTCGAACCTATTTGAGTTCATTATCAGGGATTTAATTGGAAAAGTTTTTGTTTCGAACATATCTATTTGAGTTCATCTTTAATGATTTAGATATGGAAAATTTTACGTTTTGACGCTATTTGATGTCATCTTTATGGATTTAGATGGAAAGTTTTACGTTTCGAAATTATTTGATGTCATCTTTAGAGATTTAGATAGAAAGTTTCTATCACAGACACAAACAACTTTAATACAATTTCTGAGGGATTATTTTAATTTATATTATTTTTTGTTATCATAAATACTTACGATTCCTAGTTCTGTAGATTCTGTGCCAGTAATAGAGCTCCCAGCTAAAATAGCCATTAACCTTTTCTCATTTTCATTCAGGGGGATCATAGGACCACCAACCCCAGTTATAACTAACCCCTTATTAATATCTGCCGATTTTCCTTTTACATTTGATTTCCAATCGGCAACTGCCTACAAAGATCGACAAGTTATTATAATAGGTAGATGGTATATTTACAAGAAATGCCATTATTGTAACACACCTTTTGCCACTTTTCGATGTTCTTTTGTAAATAGCCCATGCTATTTAAGGTAGCACTAATTTCCTTCCATAAATCATCGTACCTTCTCTTGCCATTTGTAAAATCGAATTTTTTCGTTAAAATTACAGGGTTTTGTTCGGCAAAATCCAAAAAAGTGGACCATTGTAAAGGATTTGTTTTCAGTCTTCTCTCCATATTAAAGTACGTGAAACACCAATTTATACTTTTTTACATTAAATGTAAAAATGTTAAATCTTGGAGTTATTAAAAAACCTAACCTCCAAAATCAGTTAAAAGCCGTAAAGCGAGAGATGAAAAGCCGTCGCTTTCGAATTTCATTCGGATTCTTGCTCGGCACCAACGAATTCTGTCGAGGTCCGTTCCAGGATACAAAGCGTATGATTCGGTTCGATGTTAATCGTAATCGCTTTCGTATTGGGTTTATAGAATCGCACCGCTCTGTTTTTAGTGTCGAAATAAAAACTGTGTCAACTTGAATTATAAAAATTCTTTTTGCATTCAAAAGTGTAGATGGTCTGTGTGTTCCCATAGAAATTTGGTTAAGGTCTGGTCATCAATGAGGTAGATATTCAAGGAAATACCACAAAAATTACCAGAATAATCTCTGCAGTTAATTTAATATGTTAATAATGAAGTATAACATAAAAACATAATAATTAGCCCATTACTGTCCCACTCTAATCGACTTCAAAAAAGAAAGAGGTTCTTAATTCGACCATATTTTTTTTATATATGTTACCAAATATCTCCGGTATTTATAATCCGATTTGAAAAAAATCTTTTTGCATTTAAAAGATTAGAGTGTCTGTGTGCTCCTATACAAATTTGGTTAAGGTCCGGTCACCAATGTGGAAGATATTTCCGGAAATAGGTACCACAAAAATCAACAGAATAAGCTCTGCAGTTAACTTAATATGTTAATAATGATGTACTTATAACATAAAAGCATAATAATTAGACCGATACTGTCCCACTCTAAAGCCAAGGGCTTGTTGGGAATTGAACTCAGTCCATGGTATTCGGAAGGTTTTAAAAATAGTACATCATGAGTTTGAGCCCACTTTAAAAAATTGAACCGCCTTCAAAAAAAAAAAATAAGAAAAACGCACTAAAAAGCCAGAAATAAAACCTTTATTTCTTAAAAAAAATTGGAAGCAACTAAGCATCTGATTTCGATTTCTTTGAAGTTTAAATACTTGAATTTGTTTCTAAACTCCAAGAACCAAATAATCGGTTGTCGTTTTCGTAAATAAAAAATTAATACATAAAAAAACAACCTCAAATTAAATAACACTTCTTTCAATATTTTTTTGAATTTTTAAATTTTTGATATGGTTCTTTTTGTTTTTATAGACACATAGATTATCATTTTTTTAAGTACATAATTGGCCAAGATATATATATATATATATATATATATTATAACATATATAACTTGCTATTATATTTATTATTATTATTAAGTTAATATGCCATAAATAAACCTTGCCTTTAACTTTATAATTTTTTATGAAAATATTAAAATTTTATTAAAACTTTAATATAGGCAAATTGTTTTAAATTTTTAAGTATTGTAAATTAATATTATATTTCTCGACAATGACTCTATCTTCATGGGCAGAATTCAACATTTAACTTAGATTATTATATAATCTTGTTTGTAAAATATAAAATTTTTATGCGAATGAACTAACTGACGTTATGCTGATGAGATTTCGGGAAAGAAGAATTATATTAACCTATAATATACTTAGAATGTTGGACAGATAACTGTTTTCAAAACTCAACTTATTTAATTTGAATGAGAATGGAAAATATCATAACTATTATCAATAAAAACAAGTAAAATAATCTTATAAACTAAGGAAATAGTGCACAGTGAAACAGTGAAAATAATTGTTCATTAAATATATAAAAATCAAACACAGAAAAGTTCTTTATTGTTAAAAAATAAAATTTGGATACCGTTGATCTTGAAGATATGCTCCACTCCAAGGATTGCATCCACTTTAGGACCATAAAACCATAAAAACCATAAAACTAGTTCAAAACTCTGGATCATCTGCTAATTATTAGAACAGCTAGGCAGGTACATAAATTCTGATACTTATAAATCTTTTATCATTACTATTTGCTTTCAAATTCAATCAAATATCTCCTCGTACAATGTACTACTTTACTTAAGCCTCTTCTTAGATTCTATTTTCTAATTATAAATAAATTTCTCTGCTTACCAGGGTATTCAGTCACTTCTTCTTTACTTTAGTATCGATTTTCTATTAATTAAACTCTTTTATCTTACTAATTTCAATAAAAAAACTCAAATTTTACCAGGAACCAAATTTAATACATGTCGCTCTTTTAACGAACAAAAAACAAGAGAACGATTACAAAATCAACAAAAACTAACAATTGCCTTTTATAACAAAGCTTCAACTACTATCTATCTATTATACCCTACTTGATAAATTGTCACAAAATTACAAATTGTAACACTTGATTTAGATTTATACAATTATTTTTACATTCAAAATTCTGTTAAATTTAATTTCAAACAAAAATCTAATATTTATATAATTCTAACCTAAAATGCTTTTAAAATTTTACAATTTGTAGCGTTAAAATACCCTTTGCTAGCTCCAGAGGGTTCTGCTGAAATTTTGCATAGGGTGCCAGTACTGACATACAAATAAAATAATAGATCAGTTTCAAGTGATTTATTCAATAAAAATTGGTTAATTACTTTGACAGTTAATAAAAAAAATTAATTTAAACTCTTATCTTATTTTTGTTGAAGGCTTGATAACGGTGTTTATTTAAGCAATAGTTGTGAAGTTTGATTTCCACTAAGACTTCTAAACAAACAGCGGGCGATATGGAATTTCCCTTCGGTATTTCCTGTCCGGAAAATCTAAACTGCAACGGACTTTCTGATGATAACTCTTGACGAATTCAAAATGTTGATTTTGATAAACCAAATATTAGGGCTCTTCTTTCAGGTGGCAATAACCCTGTCAATAAAGTTGGAATCAAAACTCCGAATTTCAAATACTTTTATTTGAACACAATAGCTATCAGTCTCTCCATATTTCGAGAAAAAATTAATTATCTTTTAAGTATAAATAATAAAACAAAAATACCACAAAAACTGACCTAGTATTAAATTCAGCCATTGTATTCGAATATTTAAAATATTAGTAAAATAAATAAAATATTATATTCACCGCATTTTGGATTATTAAACTATTAAATTTAAAACCAAGGTAATAAATAACTTACCAGAGACAGAAGGGCAAAGTTGGTTGGAAAACTTTTAATTAAAACAATTCAACGTTCAAATGAACAGAATAAAATCACAAATTGACTCCGAAGCCAATAACTCTCCTACCACTTTGCAGTCTCCCACTCGTTACAACGCCAAAACAATAAATAATTTAAAAATATTAATAGTCCAGGAGAACTGATCGAAATAAACGATGCAATCGTTACAAATTTCTTATTTCATCAAAATTTAAATCTATTACAAACAATATCTTCGCTTGAATCTCAAATATTAATTATTATAAACGTAAGTAGTTTTTAATTTAATCTATGATATAAATTATACTTTTTGAAATGATATATCATTTAGTATTGATACTTTATATGAAACCCTTTTTTACAAACATTTAACTTTCTTATATAAAAAAAAAATATTCAATTTAATTTAAAGTATAACAAACAGTTATATGCATTTTTAAAAATAGATATACTTTTTCCTTTTTTAATAAAAAAAAACTAATCCAATATTCTATATATATTAATTTTGTTTTTCCCTTTTTTAGGAAATAAGAAAAAAAACTTGGTAAATATTTATGGTCATGAAAAAAAAATTTGAACAAATGTATATAAAATCTATAACCTTGAAGTCGGCCTGGAATTAAGAATATCTTCGTTTTATTAATGTAATCAGTAGGTACTTATTTAATTTAATTTTTTTTTTTTAATTATAGCATATTATCTTATAACATCTCAATATATATATTATAACATATAAACTTGCCATGAATATTTATCATAAGTTAATATGCTATAAATAAACTTTTCCTTTAAATTTATAATTCCAGAAAATAAAATTTTATTTAAAATTTTTATAAAGGCAAATTGTTTTTTGAATTTTAAATATTATAAATTTATTTTATATTTCCCGACAATGACTCTTTTCTCATGGGCAGAATTCAATGTTTAAATTAGATTAATTATATACTTTTGTATGTAAAATATAAAATTTTTTATGCTAATGAACCAAATGGTATTATACTGTTGAGATTTAGGAAAAGAAGAATTTTGTTAACCTAACTTTACTTTGAACGGGAGAATGATTAACTGATATCAAAGCTTTACTTATAAAATTGACTGAAAATGAAAAATTTTGTAACTATTACCACTTGAAACAATGAAATTTATCTTATAAACCAAGGAAATAGTGCACAGTGAAACAGTGAGAAATGTTCATTAAATATAAAAAGTTAAACACAGAAAGTTCTTTATTCTTAAATGAAAATTGGATACCGTTACTATTGAAGTGCTTCTCCACGCCTAGGCTGTCTCCACTTCAGGACCAAATATGACTATCTCCAAAAACCATAAAACTCGTTCAAACCTCTGGATAATCTGCTAATTATGGGAACTGCTATACAGGTACGTAAATTTCGGTACTTTTAATCTATTATCCACTATTATACGCTTCTACATTAAATCAAAATTCCTCTCGTACAATCTGCTGCTTTGCTCTTGCCTTTTCTGGACTTTATTTTTAATTATAAATCAAACTCTCTGCTTACCACAAGTATTCAATAACTTCTTCTTTGTTTTAGTAATATTTTTATATCAATCAAACTCTTTTATCTCAATATTTTTCAATAAAAACGCAAATTCAAACAGGAACAAAATTTAATACATTTTACTTCTTCAACGATTAAAAAACAAGAGAGCGATTACAAAATCAACAAATAGACAATTGAATTCTCATAACAATATTCAACTTCATACCTACCTAAATTACACCTACTTGATAACATGTCAATTATATAAAAAATTCGAATACTTGATTTTTTTTTATTTTGATTTACACAATTATTTATATCCAAAATACTATGACATTCATAATGAATTTACAATTTTATATTTATTTAACTATAATCAAAAAACTTTTCAATTTCAGGATTTTTCATTTTCTTCAAAATAAAAACTAATATTATGGCTTTGAAACATCAATATTGATTAATTTAAACGTAAGTAATTTTTAATTAGGTTCATGATTTAAATTATTCTTTATTTGAAATTATGTATTTTTAGTATTGATATTTTCACAATCAATTTTCTTGTTTTATTTAAATATAATTATTTAATTTAAATTATTTCAAATCAACAATATGTATCATTG
The DNA here is from genome assembly GCA_964028335.1 of Altica lythri. NCBI lineage: Eukaryota > Metazoa > Arthropoda > Insecta > Coleoptera > Chrysomelidae > Altica > Altica lythri. The sequence goes on from OZ034805.1 coordinate 17,684,813, forward strand.
AACTTTTTATAATTTTTTTTTTCTAATTTAAAATGTTTAATTTTCTTATTTTACTTAAAAGTAATCCTTTTAATTATAAAATATCACAAACTATTATATGTACTTTTCTTAAAATAGATATGTAAAAAACAACTACTTTTATATTCTATTTTCATATTTTGATTTCCCTTTTTAGGAAAGAAGAAAGAAAAAACCTAATAAAAACTTATGGTACTGAAGAAAATTGAACAAATTTATACAAAATCTAAGACTTTGTATTCTGCCCAGGATCAAGAATATCCTCGTTGTATTAATTTATTCATAACTTTATTTAATTTATTTTATTAATTATAGCATATTATCTTATATCATCTCAATATATATATATATATATGAATAATGGTATAGTGACTGGTTCAATATAACGTGAAGTCAATAGTGGAGTTGCAGTCAATGTTATGGCCAATGTAAATAAAGAAAACTCTTTTATTTTTGTCAAGCTTTCGAATTTATTCAATTCTTTTTCAGGACATCTGTGGTAAAGAAAAATTTTTTATATAATAAAAAACTTTTTTTATAATGTTTTATATATGTGATAACTTACTAATACGTGAGGTTATGAAAGAAGCTGCGAATTCTGTTTGACAAAATTAAAGTAAATCATACTATTAAAATACATAAAAACATTTAAATTTAAAACTTATTATTTTGTTATTTTTAGTATGAAGGTTTGTTTGTAAATGATTGAATTTTAATATGTCTTCAATTTCTTTTATATATATATATGTTTTTTTTAAGTATCTATGGTTTTTATTTTAACACAGTAGGAGAGCAAAACATTTTAATGAATAATTTATTTAGATTTTATTATTATATCAAGTAAATTACTAAATTCGTGAAATACAGAACTTTAATTTCAAAAATTTTTATAAAAATTTTTTTATATGTTAAATTTTATGAAAGTTGTTGTTTTTTGTGTTTTTATTTTTATTTATTTTAATATTATATTAATCTTTATGTTTGTAATCCTGTTTTAATTTATTAATAGTTTTTTTTTAATTTTTTTATATTTATAAGTTAAATTTATTTATATTAATTTTTGAAATGATAGAATGTAACAATAAATATTACTTAGCCCTTCTATATCTGATTTTCTATTAATACATGTTTCCCTTTTATCAATGTGTGTCATTTCTAAGAATAATCTTTTTTTAAGGTTCCTTTCTCTTTCTAAAATTTTTGTTTCTTCAAATTTAAAACTATGATTATTTTTGATTGCATGTTCTGTTAGTGCACAAGCATTATATTTATTATTTCTAATATCACTTTTATGCGAGATGTTCCTGCTGTGTACAGTTCTGCATGTTTCTCCAATATAAACTCTTTCACAATTAGAGCAAGTGATTTCATATACTACATTTGAAATTTCAAAATTACTAAGCGGATCTTTAGTTTTGGTGTATAATCTAGAAATAGTTTAGATATTTTTAGTGCCTATTTTGAAATTTTCATAATTTTTGAATAGTTTTAAAAGTTTAGGAGTGAGTTGAGGGATATAAGGTAAAGAACCAAAAATTGGCTGTAAATTTTCATTTGACAAGACACCATTCTCAATGTCAAATGCTTGTTGTTGATTGAAATTATTGTTGTTATTTATTCTTGTAATGCACGTGGTACTAAAAATTAATAACCAATGTAAACAACTGCAATTTACAGTAGAAAAAGAAATTACTAACAGTTTACCTTTCCTAGATTTAATCGTCCATCGCACACAAAATAACATCTTACAAACAGAATGGTACCGTAAACCAATATGCAGCAACAGGTTTATTAATTTTTATTCTGAACACCCTCATAAAACCAAGATTAACCTAATTTCAGGACTAAAAAACACAGTTCTAAAATTATCACACCCAAATTTTAAAAACCAAGGTTTATTTAAATTAAAAGAAATACTGTTAAATAATTCATACCCTCTTGGATTATTAAATTAATTAATTTTTAGTACCACGTGCATTACAAGAATAAATAACAACAATAATTTCAATCAACAACAAGCATTTGACATTGAGAATGGTGTCTTGTCAAATGAAAATTTACAGCCAATTTTTCTTTCATAAAATTTAACATATAAAAATTTTTTTATAAAAATTTTTGAAATTAAAGTTCTGTATTTCACGAATTTAGTAATTTACTTGATATAATAATAAAATCTAAATAAATTAATCATTAAAATGTTTTGCTCTCCTACTGTGTTAAAATAAAAACCATAGATACTTAAAAAAAACATATATATATATATATAAAAAAGAAATTGAAGACATATTAAAAGTTAATCATTTACAGACAAACCTTCATACTAAAAATAACAAAATAATAAGTTTTAAATTTATATGTTTTTATGTATTTTAATAGTATGATTTACTTTAATTTTGTCAAACAGAATTCGCAGCGTCTTTCATAACCTCACGTATTATTAAGTTATCACATATAAAACATTATAAAAAAAATTTTTTATTATATAAAAAAATTTTTCTTCACCACAGATGTCCTGAAAAAGAATTGAGTAAATTCGAAAGCTTGACAAAAATAAAAGAGTTTTCTTTATTTACGTTGGCCATAACATTGACTGCAACTCCACTATTGACTTCACGTTATATATATATATATATATACAAAAGGAGAAAATTATTAGGCATGTACGCAAAAAAAGAATCAATAAGGCCACAAGTAGGAATGGTAACCGCATACATGCATGTTTCTGGCTCATTAGCCGTCATCAGTGCGGCATAACCAAGTAGGGTATTGCACTTGGCTAGCAAAAGTGTTGGGTACTTGGGAGCACAAGATGTTGGGGAAACATGTGTAAAGAAACATAAAAACACATGTTTCCCCAACATCTTTTGCTCCCAAGTACCCAACACTTTTGCTAGCCAAGTGCAATACCCTACTTGGTTATGCCGCACTGATGACGGCTAATGAGCCAGAAACATGCATGTCTGCGGTTACCATTCCTACTCGTGGCCTTATTGATTCTTTTTGCGTACATGCCTAATAATTTTCTCCTTTTGTTTATATTAATACGCGTTTTCTTGGCACTTTGTTTATATATATATATATATATATATATATATATATATATATATATATATATATTGATATGGATTTTTCTTCAATGGTGCACGTTCATTCAATGAAATGTTGGAACGTGGTCATGATTTTTAAATCGGTTGTCTGGATTAAGTATTTTTTTGATATTGTATTTGTTTTTGTTTAGTTCATAAGTTATGTTGTTAGGATTATTATTGATTGAATTGTCAAAGATTGTAATTTGGTAAAAGTCATTAGAAAAATAAAATCGATAAAATACATAGAATTTGAATTAACTAGTAAGAAATATTGAAATTTAAATTGAAATAAGAAGAGTTGAAGAAAATTATATAATCAGAAGAATTTATAAATAAATAAATAAAAAGTAATTGGAATTGGATACGAGGATACAGAGAGGTTAGAGTTGGATAATTGTAAAAGAAGAAGGTATAGAGAAAGAGTTGAGCAGCAGAAAGGTATTAAATAGATGGAAAGGCAGCAGCAAGAAGGAGTTTGAAAGTAGTTGGAAGAGGAAAATATAGAGTAAGAATTGAATATTGGAAGAAGAAAGATTCAAAAGAAGATAAATTATTTATTTATTTATTTATAATTTTTGTATTTTAGGACAATCAATTTAAAAATTTTGGAATCCACGACCGATAATTTTATTGAAAGTGGGTGTTCCGGAAGGAGGATCCATTTCAATTGGCGCCCAACGTGGGGCTGCTTCGGCACTGAGGGTATGAGATTTTTTTTTACTATTAGGTGTCAAGCTTGCTTTATTAAAAACAAAGTGTGAGATTCTGGAGTAAAAGATTAAATAAATTATAGGTATATTATATGAAATTAAGAGGGGGGAAAGGAAATTACAGATAGAATGTCAGAACAAGGGGATAATATTGATAATCAGGCGAGTCAGGATAGTCAGGGTATTTAGGATAGTCAGGGTAATCAGGTTAGTCAGGATAGGCAGGGTATTCAGGATAGTCGGGATAATCAGGGTAATCAGGATAGTAAGATAATGGATAGAAGGGATTCATCATGGGAACAAATGATGAAAATGTTAAAAAATATCAACAAAAACAATGAAGCAATGAGCAGGAATATGGATTCTATGAAAAAAGAAATAAAACAAGACATGAACAAAAATATGGATTCTATGAAAAAAGAAATAATACAAGACATGAACAATAATATGGATTCTATGAGAAAAGAAATGAAAGATATGAACAAGGATATTAAAGCAATAAATTTAAATATGGATGCTATGAAAAAAGAAAATAAAGAAGACATGAACAAAAATACTAAAGCAATAAACAAGAATATGGATTCTATGAAAAAAGAAATGAACAAGAATATGGATTCTATGAAAAAAGAAATAAAAGAAGAAGTCAAAAATGAGATAAAGAGGCAAATGGGAATGTATAGAGAAACATTAGAAGAAACAAAAACAGAAATAATAACTGAAATGATAATGAGAAAAACAGAATTAGAGGAATTACAAGAAGTAAAAATTAAAACAATCATTAAAAAGGAATGCAAAGATGAAATAAAAGAAATTAATGCTAATACAAATAAAAAATTAAATGAGTTAGAGATAATTATAAAACAAGAGAATGTGGAAAAGAAAAATGTAATAGAAGAAATGCAAAATACAATAAAGAAGATATATAAGATGGAAGAAAAAGTAGAAGAAAGAAAGATAGTACAAGAAAAAGAACATGAAATGTTATTAGAAGAAATGGAAATAAGAAATATAAATAAAAATCAAAATAATATGAAAATAAGTAAAATTGAACATAAATTTTATGGGAATATTAATAAGACTCATAAAAAAAAATTCATAAGAATGGTAAAAAATAAATTAAAATGGTGTAGAGACCATGAAGAAATAAGAGAATACTTGCGTGAGATATTAGATGGGCAGGCACAGATATGGTTTGCTAGTAAAGAAGAAGAAATATTTGTGCTGGAAAAATTTAAGAAGATGTTTTTGAGTTATTTTTGGGGGAATTTTGTTCAATGTAAATTTAGGAAAAAGTTATATACAGGGAAATATCAAGAAAGGGGAAAGCAATTTAAATTTATAAAAAGTTTGTATCGAGGGAAATATCAAGAACGGGGAAAGAAATTTAAATTTATTAAAAGTTTGTATCGCGGGAAATATCAGGAAAGGGGCAAGGTATTTAAAATTTTCAGAAAGTTATATATAGGGAAATATCAGGAAAGGGGTAAAATCACAAAATTTATAAAAAAAAAGTATATGTAGGAAAATATTAGGAAAGGGGAGTATATAAAAAATTATATGTATAGGGAAATTTTAAAACAGGGGGAACAAATTTAAAACTATAAAAAACACAATTTAATAAATGTTAAGAAGGGGGAATGAATTTTATAAAAATAGTAAAACAGAAATGAAAAATTGAATAAAGAAGAATGTAAAAGTAGGTAGATATAAAAGTAGATATGATAGGGAACTCATATGTTAGGGGTAGTGTATTAGGTAAAATTGAAATATTCCAAATTAAAAGCTTGACAACTGATGGTGAAGAAAAATTTCCTACTGAAAGGAAATTTGATTTGGCAAGGTGAAGTCAAATCAAATCTGAGGGAAATTGATTTGGATTTTTCTTCAATGGTGCACGTTCTTTCAATGAAATGTTGGAACGTGGTCATGATTTTTAAATCGGTTGTCTGGATTAAGTATTTTTTTGATATTGTATTTGTTTTTGTTTAGTTCATAAGTTATGTTGTTAGGATTATTATTGATTGAATTGTCAAAGATTGTAATTTGGTAAAAGTCATTAGAAAAATAAAATCGATAAAATACATAGAATTTGATTTAACTAGTAAGAAATATTGAAATTTAAATTGAAATAAGAAGAGTTGAAGAAAATTATATAATCAGAAGAATTTATAAATAAATAAATCAAAAGTAATTGGAATTGGATACGAGGATACAGAGAGGTTAGAGTTGGAAAATTGTAAAAGAAGAAGGTATAGAGAAAGAGTTGAGCAGCAGAAAGGTATTAAATAGATGGAAAGGCAGCAGCAAGAAGGAGTTTGAAAGTAGTTGGAAGAGGAAGATATAGAGTAAGAATTGAATATTGGAAGGAGAAAGATTCAAAAGAAGATAAATTATTTTTTTATTTATAATGTTTGTATTTTAGGACAATCAATTTAAAAATTTTGGAATCCACGACCGATAATTTTATTGAAAGTGGGTGTTCCGGAAGGAGGATCCATTTCAATATATATATATATTTATATATATATATTTATATATATATATATATATTGAAATGGATCCTCCTTCCGGAACACCCACTTTCAATAAAATTATCGGTCGTGGATTCCAAAATTTTTAAATTGATTGTCCTAAAATACAAAAATTATATATAAAAAAATAATTTATCTTCTTTTGAATCTTTCTTCTTCCAATATTCAATTCTTACTCCATATCTTCCCTTTCTTACTATTTTCCAACTCCTTCTTGCTGCTGCCTTTCCATCTATTTAATACCTTTCTGCTGCTCAACTCTTTCTCTATACCTTCTTCTTTTACAATTTTCCAACTCTGACCTCTCTGTATCCTCTTATCCAATTCCAATTACCTTTTTATTTATTTATTTGTTATTTATAAACTCTTCTTATTTTAATTTAAATTTCAATATTTAATTTTTTACAATTTTATTTCATCTGACTTTTACAAAATTAACTCAATGACAATCTAATCAATAATAATCTCTTAACAACATAAAATCCTATAATCTAAACAAAAACAAATCCAATATAAAAAAAAATACTTAATCAAGACAACCGATTTAAAAATCATGACCACGTTCCAACATTTCATTGAAATAACGTGCACCACGAAGAAAAATCCATATCTATATATATATATATATATATATATATATATATATATATATATATATATATATATATATATATATATATATATATATAAGTTAAAATTGAAAATAAATGTATTTTGAGATTTGTTTTAATTTTCTTTTTGTATTATTTTATTCCTTGACTAAAATTTAAAGTTATTCAAATTTATTTCATACTAAAGAAAGTTTACTACATGTTCACATATCTTGGATTTATCTATATCTTTTTTTAGTGTTCCATACCTAAAAAGTATTACTAAACCTCCGATGGCTGACTGTCCGACTGTACAAATTATGTACTGCGTTGCTACTATAACAACAAAAAAGTGTGCGTGTAACCTTTACGCGCAATTGAAGTAAAACTTATTTGACGTCCGTATCATCGCAAAATAAATTCAAATTCAAAATATGTTTACTAAGAAGTAGCTACAGGTTTTTGATTTTTTCGTTTATTATTATTATTTATTGATGAAAGAGTAAAATATTTTTGAGAATCCGCCATTTTATTCAAGTGACAACTATTTTGTTCTGTAATTTATCTAAAATTCATTAATTTCACTTTCACGTTTTAAAAAATTTTGACAGAAATTAACGGTTAGGTTAGGTTAGCTTATCAAAAGTTTTGACGTACGTATCGCAAGGAAGTCAGTAGAAACATAAAGAACTGTGTGTGTGTGAAAATCATGAGAAATCTGATAATTTCTTTCGTATTTTAAATGTTAATTGTCAATCAATTTCTAACAAAACTAATAGAATAGACGTAATCTTAAAGCAAAATGGACCAGACATATTATGTCTATCCGAAACGTGGTCCAATAATGACAATATCGGCTACATACGATTTAATAATTACTCTGTTACTGTTACTTTAATAGAACTAATAAATCACATGGCGGTGTACTAATTTTGACAAAATCTTCTATAGAAATTATGAAACACGATTTTTTGACTAATTATTCACTTGAAGTAGATATTGAAATCTCCAGTACCCCTTTTAAAACACTTCAAACCACCTGTTGTATATTAAATATTTATAGATCCCCATCTGGAAATTTTAATACATTTATAGATAAACTTTCTAGTACATTGATTTTCTGTACAAATAACTTTATATCGTTTATTCTTTGTGGAGATTTCAACATTAATTTTTTAAACGATTCACAGGAAAATAAAATGTGTGCATATAGAGTACTCACTCATTTTTATTCAATATTTTTTCATTACTTTCTTCATTAATAAATCCACTTTGTTTATTCATATTTAAAACAAACACTTTATACACAAATTTTAGGCATACAACTATGCACCAACAATGTATTTTGGTTGACAAGCTGTCAATTTGACAGGTCAGCAAAATATGAATATTATATTGCCTATATTTACAATTACAGATTTAACTTTTATTTAATATAGTAGGCGGAATTGTGTTAGGTTTTTTTATCAGCTTTTTTGCGTTACATTAGAATATGACGTCACGTCCGTTAGAATTACTGAGTTACCCCTAGTCGCGCCTAAAGAAGTTTTACTTCAATAAAAAACAGGTTTTTTTGTATTTTTCTGATTAATTTTAATAACGGCTACAGGTAGACGCTTATTTACACGTATTTAGTGGAATATTATTTTTTAAATAAAAATAAATTAAATATTAAAAGGAAGATCCCATACAACACACGTAAGTTTTAAGCAATTTTTTACTTGATCGTAATAAACAGGTAGAAACTTGAATATTTTTAAAAAAGTTAGTATTTGGAAATATATTAACTATAAAAATAATACATATATATATATATATATAATTTTATAGATGACAGTGCGGAACACTTCGTGCGCGAGTCCGATTCGCACTTGGTCGGTTTTTTAGATAATTTTTTATTACAACAGCATTTCGTAAATATGTATTAAACAAAAAATAAAATAATATACTTATATTGTGTAGGATTTTATTAAAAACCAATATAATAAAATACAGTTTAATAATTTAAACTCAATAAACAACTTCTTTAAACCATAAACTTGATGCTCACATGCGGTAAAATCGGCTCGTCGTTCGTCTTAACGTCATTATCGAGTTGACTTTTTATAATAACAAAACAAAAACAACATACATTTTAATACATAGTAACATAAATATAACTAAGAATATAATCAAATTCCTACAGTTCGGCCGTCCTGATCCGAATCGGACGCCGATTCGCTTTGATTTTGAACCCACGATTTCATATATTCTGCAAACGTGGAGGTCTGCATTGGTCCCTCATGAAAACCAACTTGATATCGTTCATTGGCTTTGACCTTTATAATTTCGTATGGGCCTAAAAACTTTCTCTTTAACTTTAAACCTGGCCCGAACTGAGTCCTCTTCACAGCTACTAAATCACGAACTTCGTAACTTTTTGGCTTTCTTCTTCTTAAATTAAGTTCAATGTTCTCTGTACTCTTTCAAAATACTTAAACCATTTGTTTGGATCATCAAGAGTAATTTTGGTAAGTATAGGAATAATGGTTCTGTTTATTCGTTCTATCTGCCCATTTTCTCTAGACACACCAGTTGATACAGTAATATGTTCAATTCCTTCTTCGATGCAATAATCTTCAAATTCCCGCACAGTGAAAGCTGTTGCCTTGTCTGTTATAATCCTAGTTGGGTTTCCAAAAATCATTTTGTTGTCTGATAAAACAGTTTACTACCTCTTTCGACGTCGTCGACTCTGTAGCGTAAAATTAAGTATATTTAGTAAATTCGTCAATAACGGCTAGTATGTGGTTGTAGTTTTTGTTAGTAGAAGCTAACAGTCCTAAATGATCAGCGTGATAAGTATGTCAAGGTCCTTCCATCTTTGGCAAAGGATGTACAAATCGTTCTCTCTTCCCTTCCTTTTTGTTACCTAATATGCACGGTGCGCAGTTTCTGATAACACTTTTAATCTTATCTTTAAGCTTAGGTATAAATAATTCTCTCCTTAAAATATCCGAGGTCTTTGTTACACCAAAATGGCCAATTTCATGAGCTCGTGTTATTAAAAATAGCTTATATTGCATCTTCTTCGGTATCACTTATAATTCTGTATTATTTTCGTACTTGTAAAGTAAATTGTTCTTTATTATAAAATCCTCATATTCTTTCGTAGCTAGTATCTTGGTTATAGCCTGTACATACTCATCCTGTTGTTGGGCAGCTTCCAAACGTTTTATTAAGCTACTATCCTGTGTCACCTCTAATAACATCATCGTCGGAAATCTGCAGAGCATCCACGTGAGGCATTCGGGTACCTTTGCGATGGTCTATCGAATAATTAAAATCTTTTAGTGATAAGGCCCATCTTGCTACTCTTGTTACCAAATCCATTTTGTCCATTGTTTTTTGAAAAACAGAGCAATCATATAGATTCTGAATTTCTTGACGGCTTAATTAATGGCTAGTACTTCCAATTTATAGCTTGAGTACTTTTTTTCAGCTGGAGTTCGTCTTCTTGCTTAAGTAATAAATAGGGTGAAATTAACCTTCTTCGTTGCTTCTTTGTAAAAGACATACGCCATATCCATTTTTACTTGCGTCAGTGTGCAATAACTCTTTCAATTTGTTAAAAACTTGTATCTGCTCAACCTGAAATACAAACTCTTTATCTTTCTTTAGTAGATCACTAAGTGGTTTTGCTATAACAGCATACGACGAAATAAATTTTCGGAAGTAACACGTGAGTCCCAAAAAAGATTGCAATTCCTTTATATAAGTTGGTTGGGGGAAGTTTCTAATCGCTGAACTTTTATGTTCCGAAGGTTGAACTTTACCGTCCTCCACTATAAAACCTAAAAATTCTACTTTCTTCTGCAGCAATTGACATTTCTTCTTTTTAATTTATAATCCGTAATTTCTTGGCTTTTTTAATGTCTCTAATCTTTCTTTTTCCGTTTTACTGATTACAATGATGTCATCCTTGTAATATAACATTATATTCTGTCTCGTCAGATCCCGAAAAATGTAATATATAAATCGTTGAAATACGGCGGTACTATTGCATAACCCAAATGGACATTTTATGAATTCAAACTGCGCTTTAGGAGTCACAAATGCGGTGTACTTTCGACTATTTTCTTTCACTGATACATGAAAGAACCCATTCTTTAAATCATAATATAAAATAATCACAACATATTTTAGTTACGCCATCTTTCTTTTTTACCAATTCGATCGAGCTTGCAAAATCCGATTTGCTTTCTCTAATAATACCTTCTTCCAATCATGTCTGTATTTGAGTTTCAAGTTCTTTTCTCTCATCTTGGATTCTGATAAATAGGTTCTTCACGCTTTAATAAAATTTTCATTTCTATGTCGTTAGACATAGCTCGTCAACTAATCTAACTCATTCTTATATTTTTCGTCCTTAATATGGTTAACTGTAATAACTTCTTTGTCTTCTTCAACTTTTATTTCTATCAAAAAGTTTTCGTTTTCTTTTTTAAACACAAATATCTCATTGTCTCTAATACTAACATCTGCTTTTTTCAATAAGTCATTACCTACTATTGCTTTATAACTTGAAGTATTCGTAGGAATTACATGTATCTTCAGTTCCACTTCTTCTTCATTGACATTAACTAATTTTGTGAAGGATCCTAACGTCGAAACAAATAACATCCTTATTAATACTAATATTTTGAAAATAATTTTTGTAAACGTCATGTCGAATAGCCGCAATATCGATGCCAGTATTCAGTAAAGCCATCAACCGTTTTTATTTATTTTTAATCTAACTGCACTATTTGGTACAACTTCAATAGTTGTTACACTTAAAGATGTTCCAGGACGATCAGTTTCTCTACTGGTTCCTTGCTTTTGTGGACATCTATTTGCTGGGTGACCAAAATCATTACAACCAAAACATTTTATTCCCTTGCTTTTGTGTGGACAATCTTTTGAGATGTGATCGGACTCTCCGCAATTAAAACAAACTTTACGTCATTTATTCGTTGGTTCATTGTTACCGCTTCTTAATTTAAAGGTTTCTTTCGTCTTACTTTCCTTTCGTTCATCTTTATTATAATTTCTATAATCTTTATCACGATTATTCGACTTGCTTATTCTTTCATAAACTTTCACCTTTCTTTAAACTGTGAAAATTTCTTAGCTCCATAAAGAATAACTTTACTTTTGTTTTCGTCTGGAATCCCGTCTATTATATATTGTATGACAACTTCTTCTTCTATACTAGCCCTACTTCTAATTTCCTTCATGTTTAGGACGTATTCCTGAACAGACACATCTTTTTTCTTCTTCCTATTTATTAACATCTTATAAATTTTGGCGCTACTTACTTTTTCTTCAAATTCATCTAAAAGTCTCTTCTTTAATTCGGACCACGTCTTTATTCCTTTTTCAGATTGAACAAACAATTTGGCCAATCTTAATAACTTCTTGGCAAAAATCAATTTTTGTATATTATTCCATCCTGTAATTTCTGCCGTTTCTTCAAAATATTTTATCCATTTTCTTACTGGATATTCGTCTTAGCCATTGAAAGTGTGAACACTGTTTTCACATCTCTAAATGTCAATGCAAATGAATCGTGTCGTCTTTGGGTCGATCCACATTGCGAAACTTCGTCTTCGTCGTTTTCATCTTCGTCGTCTTCAACTTCTCTATCGTCTTCTTTTTTTAAAGATAGGTTATTCATAAAAGAACAAATGCGCTCCGCTACGTCATTATTAGAGCCCGTATAATTAAGGTCGAGGATATGACAAATTGAAATTAAATCTGGGGTTCCCATGCTAGATATTTCCTCAACTTTCGCCAGGTAATCGTCAGAATTAATATATAGATTAAAACCATTAAAATTGCGTAACGCCGGTGCCGCTCTGTATGTACGCGGCTTACCTTCTTTTTGAAATACAACCTTATATAATGCCTTAATTACATATAGATTTTCCACTTTTAAATTATATTCAGTTTTACTAATATCGAACAAAGTTGTCATTTTTAAGAAAATTATCCCAAAACAAAAATATATTAACTAAGTATCAGAATGCAATATTTTTCAGAGTAACGGATTATGCTTAATGAATTTAATTAAATCAATAAGGGAATAATGTTAAAAAACCAGAATCTTAGTTGTCAACATAAATTATTTTTGAACCGTTTCTGCGCGTGATACCGACTTCAGCACATCGTCTGAGCAAGAAACGTAACAAATTAAATGTGTTACAATCAAAATAAAAATACCTAAAAATACAAATATAATATAACCAAATCTAAATCCCTAGCAGAAAATATTATTCAAATTTAAACGTTTATTCCAAAAAATAACAGTCTCTGGAGTCTCAATGATTCTCGAAATTTTATAGGAAAAAATGCATTCTACCTTGATTATTCTCTACTTTACTGGTCTACTTTACCAGGGATTACTAGCTGGATCTTCTTTGTACAACCAACATTCAACTCGTCCTGACAGTTGACACTTGAAAATCTCTCCTGGAATCCAAATCCCGGTTGAGCCCCCAAATGTAGGATTTTATTAAAAACCAATATAATGAAATACACTTTAATAATTTAAACTTAATAAACAACTTCTTTAAACCATAAACTTGATGCTCAGATCAGGTAAAAGCAGTAGCGTCGTCTCGTTGTTCGTCTTAACGTCATTAGCGAATTGACTTTTTATAATAACAAAACAAAAACAACATACATTCTAATACATAGTAACATAAAGATAACTAAGAATATAATCAAATTCCTACAATTGTTTAAGTTACAATGTCGGAAAATCATAAATGGTGGTGTTAAATAATTGTGTATAGTTGGAATTGGTAATCTTCCGATTCTATATTTAATATTTTTGTTAATAAAAAACACTTTGAACTTTGTGAATAACTTGTAATGATGTTACTAACTACAAACAATAAAATACGTTTTATAATAAAGACAAACTATCGAGAGTCATTTCATTTTCGGGAATAGTTCATTTTTCAACCGAAGCCAAGCTCGATTCCGGTATCGCGCATGCACTTCTCGAACCCCAATGAACTTACACCACTTGTTGCCAGTTTTCACAAAAGTAATATAATAGACTGCTAAAGTTCTAAACATAGCCGCCTCCATTTAAAGTCTGTGGGCTTTAAATATGGATAACACATCAGTAATCATTTGTTTGGAACAATGCATAATTTAGTGGCCGGGCGTTGATAAGTTCCATTGGAAGTCTTCACGGTAGCTGTTCTGATTACGCCATCCTTGCCGGGGAAAACGGCCTCAATGCGACCAGTGATCCATTTGAAAGGAGGGAGACCATATTCTTTGATTATTACCAGACATCCTGGTTCTAAGGAATCGGCAGCAGGCTTCTTCCATTTATGACGTGTTTGGAGCTCGGAGATATACTCTTTGGACCACCTAGTCCAAAAAGTTTGAACCATTTTCTGGACGAATTGGTACTGAGTCAGCCTATTGTCGGGAGTATAGATATGACTGGGTTCGGGGACACTTACAAGCGATTGTCCAATTAAAAAGTGGGCTGGTGTCAGTGGATTAGGATCATTGGGATCGTTAGATAGTGGATATAAAGGTCTGGAATTTAGGATACCTTCTACTTGAACTAAGAGTGTCAAAAATTGTTCAAAAGTCAGGGGAGTTTCACCAATTATTCTGCGTAAGTGATATTTTACGGACTTTACTGCACTTTCCCAAAGGCCACCAAAGTGCGGAGCTCGTGGGGGGATGAATTTCCAAGTTATGCCGTCCTGAACGAGTTTGTTAGAAATATCTTTAGAAGACATCTTTAAGAAATTGGAGAGTTCGTTTTTCCCGCCGACAAAGTTCGTACCGTTATCTGAGTATATAAATAGTGGTTTTCCACGCCTAGAAGTGAATCTTTTTAATGCCGCTAAGAAGGAGTTAGTACTTAAGTCTCCCACCAGTTCCAAATGCAAAGCCTTCGTGGTCATGCAGACAAAAACGCAAATATAAGTCTTAATAGTCTTATAGTTGCTGGTAATACGATCCTTTAAATTAAAAGGACCTGTGTAGTCAATACCGGTGTGAAAAAAAGGTTTAGATGGAGTCACTCTCTCAGGTGGAAGTTCACCCATGATGGGCTTAAGGGGTTTGCAAGTATATTTAAAACAAACAATACAATTTCTTATTAATTTTTGAGCGAGATTTCGCGCATCTAAAATCCAAAATCTTTCTCTGATACTAGATAATGTCAACTGAACACCTGCATGAAATAATTTATTATGTTCGTGGCGTATTACCAGTTCTGACAAAACATGTGCCTTAGGTAACAAGGCTGGGTGTTTCTTTGTATAGTCGTAAGTAGAACGTTTTAATCTTCCACCAACTCGTAATATATCGTGTACATCAAGAAACGGGGATAATTTTAGGATTTTACTATTAGGAGGAACGATCTTATGTTTTCTAATACTTTGAATTTCTAACTGAAAATGCTCAGATTGGACAAGCTTCACTAGTTTTATGGTTGCATTATCAATTTCTGCAGTAGTTAACTGTTCACACATTCGATTATTCTTACATCTGACGTTGTTGACAAAGCGTAAAACGTATGCAATAACACGTGTAATCGTACATAAATTGGAAAACTTATTCAAGTAAGGGAGGTTCATAAATTCTTTATTAGCTATAGATATAAGACAAGAGGAGTTGATTGGTTTTACTTCTGGAAGTTCTGACGGTTGTAATATTATTGACTCATTTGAAAGCCAATCAGAGGTAGGAAGTAGAAGATTGTTAGGTCCATGCCACCAAAAACTGGAGTTGACTAGATCAATGGCAGTTATTCCACGAGATAATAAATCCGCTGGATTTTTATTAGACGGTATATGAAACCACTGATTGGGTTTAGAAAGTGTTTGAATTTGAGCTATTCTATTAGCTATAAAGATCTTATATAGATGAGGAGAAGATTTTATCCAAGATATGGTAATAGAGGAATCTGAAAAGTAATATACCTTATCTATGGCGAGATCTAATGAATTTTGCACCTTTTCCATGAGTTCAGCCAATAAAAGAGCGGCACACAATTCAAGTCTCGGGATTGTCAATGTTTTTAATGGAGCGACTCTGTTTTTTGCACATAAAACATTTGAATATAGCGCACCAGTATTGTCCACGGACCTTGCATAGATCACGGCACCATATGCCGCCTCCGATGCGTCTGCAAAGCCATATAGTTCAGTGGTTTTTAGAGAATGACACAAAACGTGCCTTGGAACTTCAATGTTGTTCAACATTTGAATTTGAGATACAAAATTAGACCACTGACAATGCAACTTTAATGGAATTGATTCATCCCATGAAAGCCGCAGTTGCCAAAGACTTTGCAGGATTATTTTAGCAGTGATGGTAAAGGGAAGTAAAAGACCCAAAGGATCAAAAATTTGAGCCACTATGCTTAAGATGGCTCTCTTGGTGTTTGAACTTTCAGGAATATTTTCCTTGATAACATAAGCCAGGAAGTCACCTCGAGGATTCCAAAGGAGGCCTAATGTTTTTGTCGGTTCATCCATGCATAGATTCATATATTCAGATGACATTTCATTCTGGTTCAATATTGAAGAAGAGTTAGACAGAAACTTCCTTAATGGAAAGCCATATCTACCCAGGATCTCGGTGATATTCTTTTTTATGTTTAATACTTCTTCTACAGTTGATCCTCCAGTTAAAAGATCATCAACATAGAAGTCCCGTAGTATAATTGAACTTATATTAGGATGCGTATTGGAGATGTCATATGCTATTTGGTGTAAACATCTAATGGCAAGGAATGCGGAAGAAGATAAACCGTATGTTACAGTATTAAGTTCATATGTCAAGAGTGGGTCAGAAGCCTTGTGCCGCCATAAAATACGTTGTAAGCAGCGTTGTTCTGGAGCTACAAGGATTTGGCGATACATTTTCTCAACATCACCAGCCAATACGAAATTGTGTTTACGGAAACGAATGAGGATAGAGAATAGATCATCTTGTATCGTTGGGCCAGTTAATAAGATATCATTAAGGGAAAAGCCAGAAGAAGTTTTGGCTGACCCATCGAATACAACTCGTAACTTAGTGGTAGAGCTGTCTGCTTTCATTACACAATGATGAGGTAAATAGTACCCTAGATTGTTAGAATTTGTATTTGGGAGAGACATATGATATAGAGAAAGATACTCATCGATAAATGCAGAGTATTGATCCTTAAGAAGTTTGTTTTTATTTAATTTATTTTCCACTGCGTAAAATCTCTTTTCAGCAAGTTCTCGCGATTCACCCAATTTAGAAATGGATTCCTTTAAAGGTAAATTTACTATAAATCTTCCAGAACTGTCCCGAATTGTATGAGTAACGAAATGTTGTTCGCAAAATAAGTTTTCCTGAGAGATATAATTTTTAGGAGGATATTCATTTATATCCCAAAACCTTTCCACCTTTTTGTGCAATGATTCTTCAGATTCATTGATTGTAGATAAGGTTAAATGACAAACTGTGCTAATTGATGAATTTGGAGTAAAGTTAATAGGGCCAGAAATGATCCATCCAAGTAATGTTTTTTGTAATACAGGGCAGTTTTTTCCCAACTTGATTTGACCGGAACACAACATATCCCAAAACATGCCAGCGCCTATAAGCAAGTCTACAGGTTTACTCATACTAAAATCTGGGTCTGCCAATATTAAATCTTGAGGAATTTCTAAAATGTCTTGGTTAAATGATACACATGGAATGCAAGTAGTGATTTTGTCAACTATTAGGCAAGGAACTATACTGCTGTAAGCTGTGGTTCTAGAAAGAAACTTCACATCTGCCTTAGAATTAATGTTTGAAGTAACCTGGTTTAGTCCTGAAACGGACATACTGATTTTGATAGGGGAGAGACCTAATTTTTCGCATAATTCCTTTGTAATAAAATTGCTTTGCGATGCGCTATCAAGGAGAACACGACAGTTATGAGAATTGCCAAGTTTGTCTAAGACAATAACTACGGCAGTAGAGAGTAATACGCAATTTTTATTTTCAATAGAACATAAAGCATTAGATGGACCTGGAACAATATTTTGATCATTTGAAGAGGAACTAGAATCTATCACTTCCGTTACATTGTTGTTATTTGAGACTGATTCTCTACTAAAGTGTAAAAGTGTGTTATGAAGTTTACCGCATTTTCGACATTTACTGGATATGCAATCCTTAGTCGAGTGATTTCCACGAAGGCAATTTATACAGATCCTATTCTGTTTTATATAAGCCATTCACTTTTTATTTCCATCTCAGTAGGCTCTGTTAGTTACATGAAATTCGCCCAGTATAATACACGTCTGTTCATATTGTTCTGTGGTCTTATTAATTGTAAATACGATGTTGTCACGTCTTCAATAAAAATATGTGTATTCATTACAAATATCTTTAGTAATTAAATCTGCAAACCAAATTTAAACCTTGCCGAAAATAAGTCAATGTATTTAATATTAAATTGAATAGGTACTAAAGTAGATACGTCAGTTTTCGCTGCAAGTAGGTACTATTAATATCCAAGAATGGTCTATTTAAATTCACATGAATTTTGACTGATATTCAAAATAACACATTCCTTTGCACAGAACAGATCCCTGTTTATAGTCAATTATCATATTATATTATTGATCTAGAACGAAAATAGTTATTATCCTATCAAGTGCGGAAAGTTATACTTTCCCGCAAGAGTTAGGATCAATATTTTTTCTACAAGCATAAAAAAGATACTTTATTCATTTTTTAAATTTTATTTTCAACTCCTAACAATGTAACAAAATTTTAATTTGTGACAATTAAAGTTTGTTGTTGCTTTGAGTAACGTTTACAGAGGTGTTTTAATAAATTATGATTTTTTTAAGAACAAACATTTTAAAAATCTCTATTTTTATGCAAAATAATCTTTTTCTACAACCGTGCGTAAAGTATTACCTTTACGAACGGTTTAAGGTTCGTAAAGTTTAACTTTTTTTCACTAGTGAAAAAAAAAGTAAAAAAAAGTGAGATGTGTCAAGGGACACCCGGATGGAACGAAGTTCCTTTCGATTAATTAGTGAAGGAATTGTAATTTGTAAACACAACAGAGAGTTTGTACATACATAAGCATTTATTATCGTCTGTATAAAAGCTCTACTTACCTAACTCTATCAGCAATATCCGGAACTTGTGCAGAAACACTGTCAGGATACATTATTGTTTTTATTTTCTATTATTTTAATATTTATTATCTACAAAAAACCTGTATAAACTTAACAAAGTCGCGACACTACTACACTGTTCAAAGCAAAATAGAAAAAAAAGTAAATCTATTATTTTCAACAGTTCGTTTCTTTTAACAAAAGTGTCCATTTATACAATACCAGAGGTATTGTATATTCTACCTAGAATTACTTTTTATTTCAATTTAATTTAAAACAGGAATTAACAATTTAATACAAAATTTTAAAATTAAAATATTTGACAGTCATCTCTGAGTCATCTCTGAGTCATCTCTGAGTCATCTGTGAGTCATCTGTGAGTCATCTCTGAGTCATCTCTGAGTCATCTGTGAGTCATCTCTGAGTCATCTATGAGTCATCTATGAGTCATCTATGAGTCATCTCTGAGTCATCTATGAGTCATCTATGAGTCATCTATGAGTCATCTATGAGTCATCTATGAGTCATCTATGAGTCATCTATGAGTCATCTATGAGTCATCTATGAGTCATCTATGAGTCATCTATGAGTCATCTATGAGTCATCTATGAGTCATCTATGAGGCATCTATGAGTCATCTATGAGTCATCTATGAGTCATCTATGAGTCATCTATGAGTCATCTATGAGCCATCTATGAGTCATCTATGAGTCATCTATGAGTCATCTATGAGTCATCTATGAGTCATCTATGAGTCATCTATGAGTCATCTATGAGTCATCTATGAGTCATCTATGAGTCATCTATGAGTCATCTATGAGTCATCTATGAGTCATCTATGAGTCATCTAGAGAGAGAGAGAGAGAGAGAGAGAGAGAGAGAGACAACATGCGTATGTCGTGTCGTGACAAATTTTGGTATGAATTTTTTTTGGCTAGCTCCTAGCGTCAGTCGTAACTGTTCGTAACGCGCGAAAGGGAACTTCGTTCCAATAAGCACTGTTTGTATAAGATTATGCAAATACTTTTTATGTGTGTTAGTGGCCGAGATTGTAAGGTATATACCTTCTACCCAGATGACTCGGGTTCAATTCCGGGTAAGTAAACTTCTTTTTTTATTATTTAATTGTGTAAATTTGTGTAAATATATTTAATTGTTAAATTATTGCAGTTTAATACATACAAAACTAGATATTATATTCAGTAATTTTTAATTTGATTTTTAATATGACAGAAATATCAGTTCATGAATAAGGGTAAGTATTTTTATTTAAATGACTGATTGACATTTCAATTAATTTATAATTCAAGCATTTCGCGTTTCTACGTACCGGTATTATAAGGTAAGATTAATTTAGAAAATAAATATTTTGTTATCTAAAATAATATGTTTTAAATATAATATTTTTTTTCGCAGTAAAGCGTAAAAAAAATCAGGCCTATACTTGTATTTCTTGTAAAGAAATTCGGTTGTAGAAAAAATATTGTATGCAACACGTGCTTAAAGGTTCCTTTTTTGACTCATGTGATTGTCGCATTCGCCTGCGGCTCGTGCGACAACATTCACATTCGTCAAAAAAGGTCACTTTACGCACTAGTTGCATAAATAACTATTTTTTTACTATTTGTATGTAGTAGGTACAACAACATAAAAGTAATAATACAATAATTTTCCAAAAGGTTATTGAAGGACATATTCATTTAATAAAAAAAGAGAAAGAGATATTTTCTGAATTAAAATGTGTGCGGAAAAGTGTTGTTTTACGCATGCTTGTAGAAAAATGTACTTTTATATTTACATTTTATTACAAATAAATAATATAAGTAAAATTCAAAATGTAGCACATATACATATATTAATAAAAACGTTTAATACAACTTTTAAATCACTCAAGCAATAGTAAAAGATCCTTTTTACAAATGTATAATAAAACTTTTAAATTATTCAAGCAGTGGTAAAAAAAATTATTTCATCAGTTTTGAGTTTAACATAAAAACACAGTACTCAAAGTCTATAGGTATCCATCTTTTTTAAAGTCTTCTATTTTACATCCAAATGGCATCGTAGTGTAACATTATTGTATTAGTGGCTGTAGGATATTAAAATTTCACATCCAATGGGTTAATTGAGGAAACTATACTCCAGTAAAAATTTGATTTTCCTGGTCCGCCCCAGGTGGTGTCGCATTTGACTTAAATATGCTGATGTTTTAATAATGTTCTTTATAACAGAAATTTTTCAGAAAAATTAAGATTTGTTAGACATTTCAAACCGATACAATGAAAAAAATATTTTAATAAATTACATAAAAGCAAATAAAAACAAATACAGATGCAGATTTAGATGTAATCTGTAAATGTTGTCGGTGTATTTGTATGATCAATCCTCTTCCATTATTTCATTGGAAGAATCAGAGTCACTATCAAATCCAAAATCGGAATCGTCAGAATCTGATTCCTCCAATGAAATAATTAAAGGAGGAATATTGTCATTTGAGCAGTTTCCCATGTAAGTAGTCCAATCTGCCAAAATAAGTTCGTCTGTATGTCTACAAAAATTTTGCCACATGTCTGGTGTACATTTAGTCAATGCTTCTGTCCAAGTTTTTTTAACTCTTTCCTGGTCAAGATAAGTAGATGTAATATGTTTGTTATAATATGTCTTAGTAAACCCCCATGCTAGTTCTATTGGATTGTAGTGACAATGGTATGGTGGTAGTCGAAGTACTTCATGTCCTCGTTGTTTTAAAATTTCATCCACTACATATGTCTTTTCGTCAGTTTTTTAAGGTAAGATTATAGAGTACAGTTGTTTCTTTGTCATTTTTGTGTCAAACCTAATGTTATTGTTAATCGACCATTCCTGCATCATTGCTTTTTTCGCTGAAAAAGAGGGTGGTTTGTTAATTTGAACTGAATGGTATGGCGCGTTGTCCATGACCACCACACATTTTTCTTGAAATACAGATAGAGCAGGAATGAGTTGATTAACAACCCAGTTTTTAAAAAGGTCGCCATTCATACTTTTGTGATAGTCAAGGTCTGTATTCGAAGAGTCTAGTAACAAGTCACATCCTTCCAAAAATCCAGTATCAGTCCCTGCGTGTAAAATAGTAAATCGCTTTCCTTCGGATTTTACACGAGCTGGATTACTTTTTAGGTCAGAATCGTGCACCCACTGACGCACTGAACTACCATTTTGATAGATCCATGTTTCATCTAGGTACACGAATCTAACTCTCTCAGCAAGACTTTTTAGTTGTTTATATTTCCGAATGAAAGCGATCTTTCTAATTTTAACTTGTCGTTGTTCACATAAAATATGTCGTCCATTTACTTTTTTAAATTTGTATCCCATTAATTTTATAAGTTTGTATAGTGTCGTACGTCCCCCTTTAAAATCAAAATTTTGTTTAGCATCAGTCAAAAGTTTGTCTAAAGTAAAATGTTCAGTTTTAGCATGGTACATCCAAATCTGTCGCTGTAAGTCTTTTTTTAAAATAAACTTCTCAAATGTATCAGTTTTACATCCTTTATCTGCGACTTTCTCATTATTTTTCAATCCTTCTTTAATAATCTTCCGTATTTTCGATACACTGATCTAAAAAAATTAAGCATTTAGAATGTTTGTCATATTAATTAGATTCAAAAAATATACCTCAGTTACACAACGGTAGTTAAGAGATTTAAAAATATTTAACAAAATTTTGAATTAAATTATAGTTACAAAAATGTATAATTTCGAAATTTGAAATCTGACAACATTGTATATAATTTATTATGATATCTGTCAAAAAAGGTTATGCGTTCTTTTAATAATATAAATTTTATTTAAAAAAGTGATACATATTTATAAATTCATTACAAAAACCTCTCTCAATTAATCTAATGCAAAATATATAAGTTTATGTTAGCGACTAATATTGATTTAAAAGAAATACACATAAAATCGTACTTACTTGAAAAACCTCGGCCAATTGATTTAAATAAACACTCTCACAGCTGTTAGCTTGTTTTCTAAACATACCATAACATCTAACGATGCTGTTGTGAATTTCTGTACTTATTTTTTTTGGCATTGTATATTGAATCTAAGAAAGCATCAAATATTTCGTTATTGAATCTTCAACAATTTTACCTTTGACAATGTGCTGTCAATATTTCGACAGTAGGTACCAACCCAACAAATTGAAGTGCCAATCCAAGAAATAAAATGCATAGTCTACTGAGATTGAAATAAGAAGTGAATGAATTATATGTTCAAATCTGGCCTTAGGATTAAGTTTTAGAAATTTAGTACAATTTTGAATTATATGATTTTGTTTACATAGTGAACAGGAAACATTATTAGTGGAAGTTAAGATTTTAAATTTATGCGTAGTATTAGAAGCAATTTTAGGGTTTATGGATTTGTTATCTACTTGTTGAGTTTTCAATAAACTACACCGATCCTTTAGGAACTCAATAAAATCTGGTAAATTAGGTTTTTTGATTTTTTTAATTTTTGATAATTTTGAATCCCATTTATGTTTAGACTTATTGTCCAATTTTAAATAAATTATATTAATTAAAAGTGAATCCCAATGTTCAGTAGGTTCACCGAGTGTTTTTAGTACTCTTGTATTTTGGATCAAGATATCGTGTAGTTGTTTTAATTCTGAATGTGATTCTTTGCTCACAGGTAAAAGGTTTAGTAATGCTCTAATATGATAATCCAAAAGAGTTTGATTACCTTCGTATTGCTCTAAAAGGGTTTTCCAAGCTATATCGTAGCTATCATCAGAAATTTGTAAATTTCGCAGAGAATTTGCAGCATCACCTTTTAGTGCAAGTCTAAGGTAGTGGAATTTTTGTACCTTTGAAAGATTCGGTTTGTTATGAATAACGGACTGAAATGTATCCCGAAAGAATAGCCAATCTCCAAAGGATCCATCGAAAGAGGGTAAGTTTATATCAGGTAGTTTAAGACCAGAGTCGAACATAAAGTTAGGAATGAAAATATTACCCGTAGGATTAGCCTGAGTTGTATCCGAACTATTGGTATTTGGAGGTAGGTTAATTAAATTTTGAGTACTAAAGGCGTTATTGTTTACTACTGATGGATTATTATTCAGCGAGTCGTTAGGATTATTAAGATTGTGAGGGTCAATATGAGGTGTTGATACTTCAGCTAAAGAAGTAGTTGGCAACGGAACATTGTTTTGACGATTCAGTTGTGTGTTGACCAAAAGCTTTGCACTAGAACTGATGCTAACTTTGTCATTATTATGAATCTGTTATTGAGATTTAGTTAAGGCTACAACTTTAAAGTATTTATCTTCAAAATCTTCACGCTCTGCTTCATCTAATATTATTTCACCATCATCATCAAGTGATGCTAACTCTAATTCACTCTGAATGTTATTGAATTCTTCTAATACAGTTTGAATGCCGTATAATCTAAGCTGTAATTCATCAAAGTCTTCGCTTTTTGTTGTAATAAATTTATTTAAATAATTAGAAAAGCGTGTAAGTGATGCCTTTAGAATTTTACGTTTACCTCTTAAGGCAATGAGATTTTCTGATTTTTCAGACATGATAAAGATTTGAGTTATTAATAAATAAAACCAGTATTTAAAACTCAGAACGATAGGACACAATTTGGCGCTACTAAATGCGAAAGGAAGGAAATAAGTGAGTTTAAAAGCGGTGCTATAAAATGCGCAAGATTAAATAAGGGACCTTAATCGGTGCTACAGAATGCTTAAAGCAAGAAAAAATGACCTAAATTGGTGCTAAAAATGCGCAAAAGTAAATAAAAGTACCTTAATCGGTGCTAGAGAATGCTTAAAGCAAGAAAAATGACCTAAATTGGTGCTAAAAATGCGCAAGAGTAAATAAAAGTACTTTAATTGGTGCTACAGAATGCTTAAAGCAAGAAAAATGACCTAAATCGGTGCTAAAAATGCGCAAAAGTAAATAAAAGTACCTTAATCGGTGCTACAGAATGCTTAACGCAAGAAAAATGACCTAAATCGGTGCTTAAAATGCGCAAAAGTAAATAAAAGTACCTTAATCGGTGCTACAGAATGCTTAACGCAAGAAAAATGACCTAAATCGGTGCTTAAAATGCGCAAAAGTAAATAAAAGTACCTTAATCGGTGCTACAGAATGCTTAAAGCAAGAAAAAATGGCTAAGAATAATATATTTCATTCTCAAACGCTTTACAAGTTTTTGAAAATTTCAAAGGCAATGACAGTTCAACTAAGAAGAAACAACTACTTCCTGGGCTATATGCCCCAACGGATATTGGATTATACTTCAAAGTCAAACGGGGTTGGAATATCTACAAGATAACTTAACCCAACCATTCTAGTTTGCAGTTAGAAGGGACAACATAACTTATAGACCGGTTTCGGTGTTTTTGCACCTCGTCAGTATAAGGTATATGTTATCCGTCATTGCCTTTGAAATTTTCAAAAACTTGTAAAGCGTTTGAGAATGAAATATATTATTCTTAGCCATCTATTGACAAACACGCTTTATTAAATATGACAATGATACAGTTTTCTGTAATTATTCAAGAAAAAATGACCTAAATTGGTGCTAAAAATGCGCAAGAGTAAATAAAAGTACTTTAATTGGTGCTACAGAATGCTTAACGCAAGAAAAATGACCTAAATCGGTGCTTAAAATGCGCAAAAGTAAATAAAAGTACCTTAATCGGTGCTACAGAATGCTTAAAGCAAGAAAAATGACCTAAATCGGTGCTTAAAATGCGCAAAAGTAAATAAAAGTACCTTAATCGGTGCTACAGAATGCTTAAAGAAAGAAAAATGACCTAAATTGGTGCTTGATGTATGTATTGATATGCTTTGTAGTTAGCAAACAGTAATTATGAATTGATTATTTGTTTAAAATACCCTTAAACGGTTTTATATAAATAAAAAATAAGAATATTTAGTAATTTACAATATTTGAAACAATATTTGACACTCCAGTTGCTAAATAAAAGGTTTTAACTGGAAATAAAAATAAAAAAGGAACGGACCCACCTTTATGATTTTCAGTGTAAACTGTCCTGTTATAACAATGGCTGCCAAAATCTGTTCACCCTGCTTCGGATATTCGCTTATTTCATCCGTCTTCGAAGGACCATGTTAAATAATTGTGTATAGTTGGAATTGGTAATCTTCCGATTCTATATTTAATATTTTTGTTAATAAAAAACACTTTGAACTTTGTGAATAACTTGTAATGATGTTACTAACTACAAACAATAAAATACGTTTTATAATAAAGACAAACTATCGAGAGTCATTTCATTTTCGGGAATAGTTCATTTTTCAACCGAAGCCAAGCTCGATTCCGGTATCGCGCATGCACTTCTTGAACCCCAACGAACTTACACCACTTGTTGCCAGTTTTCACAAAAGTAATATAATAGACTGCTAAAGTTCTAAACAGGTGGTATGACATAGACGAAGGAGCCGACACTGGAATTTCTTAACGAGTAACGTAATGATAGTTCAGGGCCGTGGATGTTTTATTGAAGTTATACTTCTATTCATGCACTTGATTTTTGTGGGGTTAAATAAGAAAAATCATTACATATGTAATGGTGTGAGTAAGAGAGAGACAGAAACACATATAAGGTACAAGTATATTGGTCGGTAAAAACAAAGATTAAATATTTACCACATGTTTAGTCATAACTATAAGTCCTTTAAATACCGTTTAAACATTCAGTACATTGAAAAGAGATAGATATACAAAAAACAGTCTGAGCTAATGTTTTGGAATATCATAGTGACGTATTACATTGTGTTTGACAGATTATTTTATAATTTTGTCACGTAAGTAAAAATATAAAATTTAGTATTTTATATTAATAATATTAATAATAATATTCAGTAATGAGTATTGTATTGTAGTCCATAGTACCGTTACACGGTTGCATTATATACTGCACTGTGCTTTTGAGGTTGTTGGCTACATAAACATAGTTTTTAAGAATAGTCGAAAAGTGCATTCCGAACAGACAATAGGTAGAAAAATTACAACACGGTAAGTATTCCAAATGGGTTCAATTTATGTACTCGGGGTTTTTGGGGTCGCTGAACACGAATATGATGATGTCGAAAGTCTCCGTGGCACTTGGTGCCTAGGGTATTTACCTCATCTCCTGGGGTTTTATGTTAATTCTGTACAAAATCAGTGCAAACTTGGAACTCGGCGGTTTTTTGGGTCGCTGAATACGAATATGATAATGACGATGGTGTCCGAAACACCTGGTGCTTAAGACGGACCTCGTCTCCAGGAATTTTATGCAAATTCGATACAAAATGAGTGCGCACTCGGTACTAGGAGGTTTTTGAGGTCGCTGAACACGAATATCATATAATGATTTTGCTAAATTATTCGCATACAAATTTATGAATTCGGGCGCATTCACAGAAGTATAACTTCTGCCGGCAGTCCCACTGACTGCCACACCTGTTTTTTTTCCATACGGTATTGTATATGAAATTTTACCCACGACTCATAAGTAAATTGCGTATTTTTTAACCTATAATTCTGTCAGTAAGTGTCAAATTATTGAGGAGTTGTGTTATAGTTTCATTTACTAAACTAGTGGAGTAAGTAAATAGAAACCTGTATTATTATGTTTGTTACCTACTACAGTTTTCATTAAATTAAACTAACATTTGACATTTCTCAGACAGAAGTGTCTGCGAAATAGAATACTTTGACAACTTATGCCAAAATTTAAATTTTCTATTTGTTATTTTTAGTTTTATACAAAACCATTTGGTAAGAAGTCGTGGGTAAAGCATAGTACTTCACTCGAGGAACAAATTGCATATTTAGCTCGTTTCTTCAGCCCCTTCGCTCACAAGCTCGCTCATGGGCCAAACACACTCGCTGTAATATGCAATTTACTTCACTCGTAAAGTAATATACTATTTTTTTAACTTCCCTTTTATATTGTGATCTGTTATAATAACAATAGACAATAGCTTTAACACGAGTACATGACATAGTGGGAGCTACACCCAGCGGTGTGCTCATTTACTTACGTTTAGTTATTACTAATGCTAAATGACTGATTACATTACATTTCTACTTAATCTAAAACCAAGTTAATTCCTTACTGTGGAGAGGTCTAAAGGATCCAACCTTTTTAATCTTCTTAATCGTGGAGGGTTTAGAAGCACGTTGGCAAGTGGATTTGGGTGCACTGCTAGTCTGTCCAAATAGTTTGAGCACTGTGTAACGGTTATTTCTTTGACGATTTCAACATTCAGGTCATGATGAATAACATCGTTTGGTACGTACCAAGGCGCATTACAAACATCACGAAGGACTTTTGGCTGGAATCTTTGAAGTCTTTGGATATATGTATTACTAGCAGTTCCCCAGATTTAGATGATGTACATCCACCCCGGTCGTAGTATGGATTTATAGAGTAGAAGTTTATTTTCCATATTTAGGGATGATTTCCGATTCATATACCAATACATTTTTTTATATAGAATGCCTAATTGTAATCGTTTGGATCATATATGTTTCCCCCAAGTCAGGCGATTGTCGATATGTATTCCTAGGTATTTGACATCATTTTTAACAGGTAGAAGGTACTTCTTGGTTTATTGAAACCGGCGGACAATTCCCTCTTCTTAGAGTAAATGTTACTTGTGTGGATTTTGTACCTTTAACTTTAACACGCCATAGTCTCAACCAATATATGGAATTGAATTTTATTGTTTTATGTCGCTGATTTTGATTCGTCTCTTATTGCATCTTTTGATGTTGCTTAATAATGTAAAAACAAAAATAAATAATTTGTCATTTCACATGCATTTTGAAAAATTACCTAAATCGATTTGTCTTGATTTAGAAAATATTCGATAAAGTAAATATAATGACAGCAATATGCAGCGCAAATATCTTTATTCGGATTTTCTTGTAAATCTTCCTACTCTCGAAAGTTACGCCCAGCGATACCCCAAATTAGCCATTCAACTTTACTGAGTAAACAGATACTGAATTCTTAACGATGTGTTGATTATGTTACGAAGAAATAATAGATTTAGCTTTCACAGTAAACCAACTTAGAAGGTTAGGTGAATAAATCAGGCGGACAAAATGTTATTATGGACTGAGGGAATAAACAAAAATAAAATTATAATCAAATGGTTAAATTTGCTTAGTTTAGACATACCGAAAGTGCTGTTTAACAGAAACAAAACAGAATTATGAAATTGTAAAAACAAATTTTTGGAATAGAAATAAATAATTTTGATATACTTACCTATATTTTATTTCGGAAACTAGGCTAAATGTAAAAGTAAAACAAGAAAATCTTAATTTAACTCTAATTAAACAAGGTTTATCTCGTTACAATAAATTGCCTTATTTTTTAAATTTGTGCTAACGGAGAGGCTCTTGAAAATACTTAGGTCAGACGTCAGGCGCCAAACAAGTTTACAGCTGCGTACAAAAGCCAAACGTATAGACAAGCGAAATAATTTTTTTCACAGACCTGATGATGACCTTGTTGGTCGAAACTAGTTGTCAATTATTCTGATTTGAATACAATAAAATAATTTGTGTGGTACGAGATTTTGAGTTTTCTTTGGTATTACCATTTGACCAGATTTGAGAAATGGATGATATTCTCTCTCCAAATAATTTTTTGCCAAGACTCGTTGATACAGTTAAGTAACAATTTTTTTTGTTAGATTCTATAATAAAAACTTTATTAAAAAAATTGAACCGCCTTAAAAAAAATGCACTAAAAACCCAAAAATAAAATCTTTATTTCTTAAAAAAATTGAAACTAACTAGGCATCTGATTTTGAATTCCTTGAAGTCGGCTCCAATGGCAAATTACACTTTATTTTAATTTTAAGTATTAAACCTAGATTTCGAATAAACATTATAAAAAGATTTTATGTGATTCTCCATTATTGTCTCAATTTTCTTATAATAATATAGAATATAAAATTTTACCACAAGATAATTCTTACACACTTTCGATTTATTTAGGTATAAAATTAACATTTAGCTCAGAATTATATGAACGCTTAGTTTTAGAACTATGATTTTGAAATGACACTTGAATTACGGACTAAGTGAACGTAGAAAGTCTAACGATTTAAGATTGTTTTGTGTAGAATTTATTTGTCAGAGTGCAAAAGATATATTTTTATGGAAGAGTCATTCACGTCACCCCTTAACTGGGCCCAGTGGGAGGCCAATAAATGAAATTTTTCGCATGTGATTGTTTGCACTCACAATTTTACAATCAATGCTTCCAACGTATATTTGAAGAAAGTTAAACATCGACTATACCATTATCCATTAGCTCTGAATACCAAAAAAACAAAATATATGCCATTTTTCCAACCCTTGTTAACCAACAGGACTTGCAGCTTCACACTATTAAATTGTATAAGGAGACATGTGCTGGGTCTTTAAATGGGCAGTGTATCTGGAGAGGGGGTGAGAACATAGAACATGTTAAATATGTTCGTTACTTGGGTGTCTTTCTTGATCCTTGTTCAGCTGACAAAGAAAATCCCTAAATTTTATGAAATAAGAAATATTAAAAAAAAATAATGTTGTCTATTTATGACTCTATTGTTAATTTCCTGCTGAACTATAGCATCATTGCTTGGGGTTGCACATATAATTCCAAATTAAAATGATAGGAGGTTGTTCAAAAATATGTTCTCAAAATAATTCATAAGAAAAATTGATTATATTTTACTGATTTACTCTTTAAGGAATTACAGGTTCTTTCAATAAAACAATTATATACATTCTCATGTGTTAAAATTATCCATAAAAGAATCGCGCTTTCAAGTGTACCCGATACATGGCTATGCCACCATGCAGGACAAGACATGTGATTTGCAATGTCCAACAACTTCTACTGTAAACAAGCAAAAATACTATACATTCTTGGCTCCTAAACTATATAACAAAATTCCAAATGATTTCAAAACGATAACAACCATCAAACTTTTTTCCAAAAAATTTAAGATATTTCTGTCAGCGAACAGTGTATCGATTTGATATGGTGTGCATGGTAGATCCAACTTGTCAGCCCGCAGCGCATTAAAATTTCTGTTTAATATAACTTTTTTATTAAATACTAAATTTAACAGTGGCACAACTGGGATGCTCTTTTGTGGCATCTATAGTGTCACTTTCAATCATAGTATAGGTTTGAGATCTCTCCACTAAAGTTTGGGCACGAATTCTGGGTGATACTCATACCTATTTATATTTTTAAATCTATGGTTTGAAAGTTTTTTAACATATCGTTCATACAAAGTTGGCATTGGTGATGTCTTCTCTCAAGAAAGGCCAGTTAAAAGTGGAGTTTCACTAGGCTCAGTTCTGGGCCCACTACTATTTACTGTATAACTAGCGGTTTACATTTCCATAAATATCCAGTAAAATTTCAGAATATGCAGATGACTACAAATTATATGAAGATTCAGTTATTTATCATCAACTGATCCAGAATATATATAAAGCTGACTGTCACTCACGGGAAGCGTCAGGGAAAGATGGAGTCAAAAATGAACTGGACTAAGATGTAGCGAAACTTTATTTCTAGCATGCAAAATTTTCGGTCTTTTTTTAGACATTCATCAGCAAATAGGAAAATTTTGGTAAGTATTAGCATTATATAATATAATACAAAAAACTTACAGAGAAATTTTGTTTTAGGTTTCCCTCGTTCTTACATTTAAAAGAACACAATTGTTCATTTCGATGTTGTCAAAACCAAAATTAAAAAAAAAAAAGATTGTGCGTGTAACTTTACGCGCGATTGAAGTAAAACTTGTTGACGTACGTATCGAAAAATAAATATTTAATTACAATTCAATCATATTTATTGTCTATATACTTTACAAAAAATGAGATGTTATATTTATATTATTCATTATTAGAAATAGGAGTTTGAAAGTTATCATTATTTTTTAAGTATGAAATAATAGGTTTATGATAACCAAAATGTGAAACATAGATTTTACTCTCTAAATACCATTAATGTATTTGAAACCGTTTAAAAATTTTGAAAATTTTATAAATAAATTTTAAAAATTTAAGCTCCTCCCATAGCTGAAATCATACCGTTACTTCCATCAGAATCTTCCGTTAGAATCTAACGTTAGAGTTACCCCTAGTCGCGCCTAAAGAAGTTTTGCTTCAATAATAGGTAAACAATATTAAAAATATACACACATTACGTTTAGAATGTGTGATTTTGTAGCTGTATCTACCTTATTGTAATACAACACAACACAAGAGCCTTCGATAGTTAGATAACCATTTCATTTTGTAGCATTTTATAGCATATTCCATAAAATTTAAAATCCTGAGTTGAGTTCGTTTTCTTCAGCTCTACGAAGGATCTGTTATTGCTGGTAAAAGATCAGCCATCCTGACTAGTGGTTCTATGGCCTTTATGGCTACCTAACCAAACCTAAAATAAGTACAAGTAAGTGTTAAAACATTTTATGAACAAAAACGTGCAACATGCTTCTTTACTTAATGTAAAGCTTCCCTATAAATAGTTATTTACTATCATAATATGTATGTATGTATATAAACTTACTTAATCAAATCATAATAAATGTCGCTCTCCCGCCTTTTTTCATTTTCATTTTTCTTCAAATCTTTCTGGCGCTTATAATATGCCCTTTGACGTTCACAATTTCTTTTTCTTTTTAGCTCTTTAAGTCTATAAAACGAAAATAGCTAGGTATAAATAATAGGTATAGTACCTACTCACTCATTTTAATTCAATATTTTTTTATCACTTTCTTCATTAATAAATCCACTTTGTTTATTTATATTTAAAACAAACACTTTATACACAAATTTAAACTATTTACCACCAATGTATTTTGGTTGACAAGATGACAAGCTGTCAATAGTAACAAAACTTCCCGCGTGAGGATTTAAACGAGTATCTCTTGAACACGGGCGCACTCTACCGGCAATAGTTCTGTCCCCTAAATTGAGACCATTTGTTTAACATTACGTTTAGACTCCTGGTATCTATACTTCGTGTTATCGACAAACAACAGTAAACAATATAACCTAGATTTTTAGGTACCGTTATTACAAGATTTCGTTAGATCCAAGCTTAAAAGAAAAGTGTAAATAGCATTTAGACCTTCCACATCCTTCTTGAAGTTTAGACAGTTAGTGCATTTGTGAATGTAACACATCTCAATGAAGTTCCTTTTGAATTGGTTGTTGGCTCTTTGTGGAATTTTTACACCATCATAGTCTATTGTATGTGGGGTATTATTCACATGTTCACTGAGGGCTGTAACTCCAGGTTTCTTTACGGTGTCACTTTTGTGTAACGCTAGTCTTTTTGATAGTTTTTGACCAGTTTGCCCAATATAAGACTTTTTACACACATCACATTTTAACGCGAACACAACACTACTGTTTTCTAACACTGGAGTTTTATCTTTGAGGTGAGTAAAATATCTTCCCAATTTTTTGTAGGTGGAGTTTGCCATAACGATGTTAAATTGCCGAAACATCCTCGCAATCTGTGAAGAGAGTCCTGCAGCATACGGAAGCTTCGTGGAGAACAATTCTGGTGGTTCTTCATCAGTTGATTTTCTTGGCGATGGGCTACAAACAGGTAGATCATGATGTAGTAATTACTTTAGAAGCTGCACCGCATGCTAGAAATAATGTTTCGCTACATCTTAGTCTAGTTCATCTTTGACTCCATCTTTCCCTGACGCTTCCCGACAGTGATCCAGTCAGCTTTATCTTAGACGCGTCTTTATCTAGTTCACATACGTTCAACGTTTAGATTCACTACAGTATCGGAAAATTAGATCTAAAGAGATTCTCACTATGGAATTACCAACATTAATCCATTTGATGAAACAGAAGCATTGAAATACCACCATAAATCCATTCAAAAGGGCAGTACAAAAGGAGTTGAAATCTTACGAATTTTTCGAAGCGAAGTATTGATTTTTTTATTGACCAATCAAATTTCACGTTCAAGATAAGATGACTTAAGCGGAGATGCTTACCGGTCTTTTTTAGTACCAACGGCTTTATTCATTCTAGGTGTGGTAGGGTTGCTAATAACATCTCGGCTTTCCCGGT
This sequence comes from Altica lythri, assembly GCA_964028335.1. Lineage (NCBI taxonomy): Eukaryota > Metazoa > Arthropoda > Insecta > Coleoptera > Chrysomelidae > Altica > Altica lythri. The sequence goes on from OZ034805.1 coordinate 17,719,065, forward strand.
TTTTTCTTATTGTATCTTAAAAATTACAAGCAGTTAAGTGGTTCTAGTGTCTATTATCGTTTATTCTACCTGAAGGTTTATCTGAAGATTTCCAGACAGTGCTATCTTTAAGATTACTTCGTATATCGTATGGCGGCAAATTAGCCAGAATTATAATATCTCTTTGATCACCAGCTATGAAAAGTAAGTTTATGGTTTATTTTCTAAATACCTACCGATCTAGACAATGGGGTCTAGATTATATCTTACCGTTCCGATCATTTACCGAGAGAATGAAGCCATATGCTATAGAAAATATCTTAGAAACATTTAGAAGCTAACGTAAGTTTTTACAATTTTTTATATACCTATATCGAGTATAAGAGTACCATTTATTTCTCCGGAAAGTTTTATTGTAATTGTATTTACCGTATCAGCAATTAAAAAGTGCAGTGCGCAGTGCCGGACTGAAATTAATCGGAATGTGAATTTTTTCTGAGTATCGCGTACCTGTATTTTTAATACTTATATTTTTTGTATCTCTTATCTGTAAAACTTTTTTATTTGTATTTTTTATTTTTATCTCGTACCTATTTAATTAAGTTTTATATCTTCGTATATGAGTACTTTTTTAACTCGAGTAAATACAAAAGCAAAAGTTGATTTTTTATAACTTTCTTATCTAACTTTTATCTCTCTCACATTTCGCTTATCAGAGTATACAAAAATAACAAAACAATATACCTAGCTGTTATTTTAAGTGTATCAAAAGTTTTGTTGTGTGTCTCTTTTATTATTACAGCCAATAACAAATACTGGTATTGTTAAATAGATATTTTTCTTTTCCTAGCTAGAGCCTGTTACTCTGATCAATATTGTCAGTTTCTCTAATCTATATTTTATTAAAGTACTAGATTTTGTTTTTTTGAATATATCTTTATCTTACAAATTTGATTTATAACCATAAGGATAAGTAAAAGGAAAGTGTAAGTATAATTTTTTTTATTTCTTAAATAAAAGTGTGTAATTTAAATTTTAGCAAGAACAATCTGCCGGGTTATCTAGTTTTACCTTATCTTATCTTATATCTCTTATATCTTTCTTATTTTATCTGGGTTTCTTATATTTTCCCATCCTCAGGATAAAAAAAAAGAGTGTGCGTGTAACCTTTACGCGCGATTGAAGTAAAACTTGTTGACGTACGTATCGGAAAATAAATATTTAATTACAATTCAATCATATTTATCGCTTATATACTTTACAAAAAAAATTAGATGTTATATTTATATTATTCATTAGAAATAGGAATTTGAAAGTTATCATTATTTTTTTTATATATGAAATAATAGGTTTATGATAACTAAAATGTGAAACATAGATTTTAGTCTATAAATACCATTAATGTATTTGAAACCGTTTGAAAATTTTATAAATAAATTTCGGAAATTTAAACTCCTCCCATAGCTGAAATTATACAGTTACTTCCATCAGAATCTTCCGTTAGAATCTACCCCTAGTCGTGCCTAAAGAAGTTTTGCTTCAATAATAGGTAAACAATATTAAAAATATACACACATTACGTTTAGAATGTGTGATTTTGTAGCTGTATCTACCTTATTGTAATACATCACAACACAAGAGCCTTCGATAGTTAGATAACCATTTCATTTTGTAGCATTTTATAGCATATTCCATAAAATTTAAAATCCTGAGTTAAGTTTGTTTCCTTCACGTCTACGAAGGATCTGTTATTGGTGGTAAAAGATCAGCCATCTTGACTAGTGGTTTTATGGCCTTTATGGCTACCTAACCAAACCTAAAATAAGTATAAGAAAGTGTTAAAATATTTTGAATATTATTATTTTATGAACAAAAACGTGCAACATGCTTCTTTACTCAACGTAAAGATTCCGTATAAACAATTATTTACTATCATAATATGTATGTATGTATATAAACTTACTTAATCAAATCATAATGAATGTGGCTGTCTCGTCATTTTTTCATTTTTGTCATTTTTCTTCAAATCTTTCTGGCGCTTATAATATCCCCTTTGACGTTCACAATTTATTTTTCTTTTTAGCTCTTTAAGTCTATAAAACGAAAATAGCTAGGTATAAATAATAGGTATAAATAATTAGGTATAAATAGTGTAATTACACACCAAAAATAAAATTTATGCATATAGAGTACCTACCTATTCACTCATTTTCAATCAATATTTTTTCATCACTTTCTTCATTAATAAATCCACATTGTTTATTCATATTTAATACAAACACTTTATACACAAAAAACTATTTATACAATGTATTTCGATTGACAAGATGATCAGCTGTCAATTCATACAATTACAGATTTAATTTTATTTAATATAGGAGGCAAAATCGCATGAGCGTCGCCAGGATTATTTCCAGGGGGTGCATCTGCATCTACACACTATTATGATCTAATATATATATATATATATATATATATATATATATATATATATATATAATGTAGAATGATTTGGACAGCAACCGGGACGCCTTTAGTTTTTATTTAAACAATAATTTAATAAAAAAATTAAAAAAATATATAATTTTCTGGTAAATTCAGGTATTTTCTTTCATAGCAGGGGGGGTGCAAGCGCACCCTCTTGCACCCTGCTGCCGGCGCCCATGCAAAATCGTGTCAGTATTAGGTTTTGTTTCCGGTTTCTGTTATTAGAATGACGTCACGTCCGTTAGAATAACTTTTTTACTCCTAGTGTCGCTAAAGAAGTTTTACTTCAAAAACATAAGTGGCGCCCATTTCCCTTTCTCTTTCATTTCTTTCTTTTCCTTTTTTTTATTTCTTTTAATTTTTAATAGTCCATTAATCTTTCCAATAATTTATCAAGTAGCTCGATCAAATTCACGCTCGCTCTCGCCTAACCCCCTGAGTGCCGTTCGCATTAGTTAACCTCCTCAATCGAGCATTAAACACCTTTAGAAAAAAGAGGTTACACGGTTATTCCTGACAAAACTGAAGCCAAATATTAATAATTTGCGATCAACCTATCAAGTATTGAATTACAATGCAAATCATGTTATTAATATTTAATTATAATTCTATGAACTCTGTAATCATATTATTTTATAAGTAGAATACAAAAAATTGAGGATATTTTTTGCTTAGAATTTTCCAAAGAACACGAATATGCGTTAACTTTTTTTAAAAAATGATTTTTCATTTAGTTAAAAAATAATTGTTAATATCACTCGTACGACCTCTTACCCAAAAAATTGTGTTTAGGAGGTCAAAATAGGTACATCCCATAAAAATGGTTGGGTCCATCTAAATAGAATTGGCCATGAAATCGAACTGGCATGGTGGCAGGACTATAAACTTTGTATTTGTAACTCTGATCACAATACTGTGATTTTTAAATTCACTGGAATATATTTTAAATTTTTTTTTAGATAACATTGGTTTATATCTGATTTATATTCTGGCCTACTCTCTTCGTGACTAATTTTACATTATACACCTGAATTGATTCGTTGTTATGTGCACACAATTGCCACTGTGGCGAGACATGCGTTACAATCATGACTGCAATTATTGTCCATTGAGGCGTTCAATATTTAGAAAAATAGCCCAATCAGTAATTTAACATAGCTAGTGTTTAGCTTGTCCGAATTTATATCTGTATAAATTATCTTATATTAACAACCTTAATATCCCAATCTTAACAAAAGATCAAAGATTAACTTCCACCAGCTTAATTGTTTGAGAACCTATTCGCTAATAAGCTTGCAAGTCTTCTTCAAGCGGATTCTGTCGGTTAATGTCGGTACAACACAGCTTCACTACATTTTGCAGTTGGTAATAAACTTTGTTTCATTATTTCATTTTCTATCATTTTACCCAAAAATATTTGTCTATCTAATTTAAAACCTGCTTTTGTCGTTTTCCTGATTAGATATAAATTGAAAAATTTATATATCTATAGATACGTATAATAAAACTGTAGAGATGAAAATTCTGTACATTAAAGATATTTAAAAATTATTAGCGGGGGGTGTTACTACATCGATGTAGAACCCAAAAACGTGGTTAGATTTTTTTGTCTGTCTGTCTCTTTGTGCGCGCATCACATGAACTGCTGATCCGATTCAAATGCGGTTTTTACAGATATATTTGTCTTTTTTAACTTAACATCTGGTGTATAAAAAGAGGTGGGGGAAGAAATTTTTATACCACAATCAACACGGAACACGCCACGCGAACGACGTCGAGGGTACAACTAGTGGTTAATATTTCAAAAGGATATTTTAGTATTTTTAAAATTGTTAAAACTAAACTTAGGTCTAGTGGATTTTTTGTACTTTTTTTAATACAGATTTTGAAACAGTTATTTGTTTAGAGTTGGCAGCACAGTGAATTCATTATAAATGCAAATCCTTCAAAGCCCAAGCAAGGGTGGTTCATGAAAAATAACTAAAAGTAGTATACATTTCTATTAAAACATACCTAAAGTTGTTATTTATTCAAGAGTTCACCCTGTAATTAGGGATAAACTAACCCAAACACAATAGAAACCCTAGATAATATTGCCACAACGGGTGAATAGAACCCATGACCGTAGAACCGAAGTTTTTTTTAAGCATAATTCAAATTAAAATAAAAATTAAAAGTAAAATAAAAATATGCTACATATTAAAAAGTAAGAATTAAATATAAATTAATGCAAAAAGCACTTACTCCTTTAATTGTCGGGTTCCATTTCGTCGTATTCATCCGACGATGAGTCAGTTTCGTTGCCTGGTCCGATATGAATTACAATGGGTTGTAGCGTAAAAATCCCCTTGGCTAGCTCCAGGGTTCGTGGCTTCCTTCTGGCTTTCTTTTTTAACTCCCCCAAAACAAATAAAACAGGGCGCCAAGTACAGACATACAAATAAAAAAAAGAGAATCAGTGTTAAATTGTTTATTTAAAACTTTGATATTAGTAAAAAAGTGATTATCTAATTTCCTTATCTTATGTTTTTCTTCTGTTATGATGTGGTGGACGGAATCTCTGTTTATAGTAAGCACCGGTTAATGATGCCGATGGCACGATGTATTCTTCCATCTGGAAAACTGTAGGATCGACCCTGGTAGTGATTATCAATTTGTCCTTGGTGACAACTGGCACAATGAAAAAAAAAATCGGCACGAAAAGCGCTCAGGATAAACCCTCACTTTGGACCCTTTACAATTTGGTAATGGCCCTATGAATTAAAATAATAACAGTCAAAATTCCGTCCCACTAGACCTTAATTTCGATTACAATCATCCAAGGTTTCTCCAAAGTTCGAGAGAGAAAAAAGTTAATCACTTGATATGTTTATATATTTTTAACTCAATAAAAAACTGATTCTTAACAAATGATTGTAATCGAAAGATTTAAATGTTAGTAAAAATATCCAATATAACTACTAAAAATAAATTCACAAAATTTTGATTATTACTTAAAATTATAACAAATTAAATTTACTCACCGGAAGAGAGAATGTAGAGAGAAGAAACTGATTGCTTTAAAAGCACAAAATGAAAAGAATTAAAATAACAACACTTTTCATGTGCGAACTAAATATTCCCCTTCTCAATCAGATAAAGTCTATGCGACTACTCGCAATAACCCGAAAATTATAAAAATTTAATAGTCAATAGGCCAGGCCACAAATAACGTTGTAAACGTTACACCACGGTAACCTGACGGAAAAAAAAAGAATTGAAGACTCTTTTTTTTATAAAGTGAAACTACTAACATTCAAAATTAAATGAGCAAAAAATAAAAAATAAAAATAAAAATAATAATCCAAAACTGGTGAATAGATATAAAATATACAACATTAGTAAATTAAGTAGGTAACCACAAGAATTGGTGTTATTCTCATAAACACTAAAAAAAAAAAATTCTCGACATAAAATTCAATATTAATAATATTATTTATCCTAATCAATGTCGTAAAGGCAGCAATTTGACGCGATGTCAAAAGAGACAAAAGAAAGTTGTTCACAAGGCAATTGTGAACAAAGCGAAAAACAAAAATATGTCTCCAAAACAAGATAAGACCGACGTCAACAGAATCATTGAATACATCAACAAAAAAAACTCCCAAAAAGAGTAATAAAATAAGCCACCAGCCAAGGAAATATTCAATGAACGAGAAAAAATTGAAACCAAATATCAATTGAACGAAAATGTGTCTAAACACTAAAAGAAAAATCGATTGATATTCAGAACAAAACATAGGTTGACAGTCTTATCGCTGTGCAAATACGAGACATATAAACCATGAAAAGATAATTAAGTATTCAACAGTAAAAAAGACAAGACATCGCAGAAATAATTAAAACCAAAAGAAAACATTAATATAGGATAATCAATAAAGGTAAAAACGACGAAATCACTCAGGAACAGGAAACCAATACTCAAACGCCAAGAATACTGAAAGGCAATAATCAATAAGTAAAGAGAAAAATTTTGAAAAAGGAACAAGGCAAACTAAATATTCAAAAATACAAATTTATACTAATTTGGTGGTGCGGCACAGAGGAAAAGCTTCAGCCTGTACTCGCAAATAAATGCTATCCCTAAGGTACAGTACTGACCTGAACTCACCAACCCTTATATAAATTTTAAACTAGAAAAAAAATTAATTAAACAAGTTGAAATGAATTTTAAAAGTTTAAGAATTAAAAAAAAAATCTAAGAAATAGAAATTGAAAAGTTAATGATTAGTTAATAAAACTAATGCCTTCAGTGTAGTGACTCCAGTGTAAGGAAAAAGTAAAGAAATTAGAGAATTTAAAAAAATGTCGAGAAAAGATAAAATATAAAACGATATCTCAAAATTTTTCAATAACGTTACTACAAAATTATTACAAAGGTAACGAAACATACGAAAAAATCACAAAATATATCAAGATGTCCTCGGTATGTGAAGAAACAGTCCTGGATATTAAAAGGAATTTCTGTATTTGGTGTATCACAAATCAATACAGATAAAAAATGAAAGAATGGTAATTGGAAAACAAAAAAAATCCCGAGTAGGTACAAAAACACAAGGAAAATCTATTTGTTTCTTAAAGGTAAACCCTAACGGTTAAAGAAAAAGAAACCAAATAGAACAAAATCCCCAAAATAAACTCCTATTGTGTTCCATCCATACGGAACACCAATAGAGCTAAAAAGAGCAGTTAAACCTAACTGCTACACGATAAAGAGGTCTCACAGACCCCTACAAGATAAGATACGATACGATAATAAGGTCACATAGACCCTACAAGATAATAATGTGGTCAACCAGGACCACACCCAAAATGCCCACGGCAAACAACGATAGGTACCCACACTCAAGACATAACAAAATTCCCAAAAACCATCTTCCAAATCTTAACTGAAAGAAATAAGATAAAAAGGGAGAAAAAAGAAAAAAAAACAAAATACAGAAATTAAAGGAATACACGAAAAGATCTTGACTGTAACTCCCACAACCACACAATAAAGTCATAAAAAAAAAGACAAAAGCCAAGATAGCAACGAAAAAAAAAAGGACATATTGATAAAACGGTACAAACACATTAAAATCTGCCAAGAAGGGCCCTAACTGTTTAGAAAAGTGAACGAATGGGAAAAAGTTTCAAAAAAAGAAAGAAGACTTTAGTTGGGCGTCAAATTTGTAGCGTAAAAATACCCTTGGCTAGCTCCAGGGTTCGTGGCTTCCTTCTGGCTTTCTTTTTTAACTCCCCCCAAACAAATAAAAAAGGGCGCCAAGTACAGACATACAAACAAAAAAAAGAGAATCAGTGTTAAATTGTTTATTTAAAACTTTGATATTAGTAAAAAAGTGATTATCTAATTTCCTTATCTTATGTTTTTCTTCTGTTATGATGTGGTGGACGGAATTTCTGTTTATAGTAAGCACCGGTTAATGATGCCGATGGCACGATGTATTCTTCCAACTGGAAAACTGTAGGATCGACCCTGGTAGTGATTATCAATTTGTCCTGGGTGACAACTGGCACAATGAAAAAAAAAACGGCACGAAAAGCGCTCAGGATAAACCCTCACTTTGGACCCTTCACAATTTGGCAATGACCCTATGAATTAAAATAATAACAGTCAAAATTCCGTCCCACTAGACCTTAATTTCGATTACCATCATCCAAGGTTTCTCCAAAGTTCGAGAGAGAAAAAAGTTAATCACTTGATATGTTTATATATTTTTAACTCAATAAAAAACTGATTCTTAACAAATGATTGTAATCGAAAGATTTAAATGTTAGTAAAAATATCCAATAAAACTACTAAAAATAAATTCACCAAATTTTGATTATTACTTAAAATTATAACAAATTAAATTTACTCACCGGAAGGGAGAATGTAGAGAAAAGAAATTGATTGCTTTAAAAGCACAAAATGAAAAGAATTAAAATAACAACACTTCTCATGTGCGAACTAAATATTCCCCTTCTCAATCAGATAAAGTTTATGCGACGACTCGCAATAACCCAAAAATTATAAAAATTTAATAGTCAATAGGCCAGGCCACAAATAACGTTGTAAACGTTACAGGGTTCGAACAGTTTTTCAATATTGATATCAACACTCCACAATCGTTCTTCTTCCTTCTTCACAAGGTTTATGGCATTGGTCCAATTTTCCCGTGCTACGTTTCCAAAAGAATTTATCAAAGTTGTCTAACGTCATTCAATTTAAAAGTTGTATTGTTTCTTGCCACCTCACCTTTTACCTGTGCCCATATTAATTCAATAGGGTTTAATTGACAGTAATAAGGTGGCAAACGTAATACAGTTATTCCTTTTTCCTTCGCCATTTCGTCAATTACATATCTTTTATATTGTAATTTGTGGCGCTTTGCAATTTGCAGTAATTCCGTTTTCAGCATGGTGTCGCCAAAAGAAATATTTTTGCTCTGGAGCCACTCTTTAATATCTCCTTTTTTCCATGACGTCGTTGGTAACTTTTCTACCAGTTTTGAATGATAACTGGCGTTATCTAATACAATCACTGCACCACTGCAGCACTTGGCAAAAAGTCCAATAGCTGGGAAAAATAATCTTCAAAAACATCAGAGGTCATTTCCTCGTGGTAATCTTTGGTTGTTGTATCAATTGTATCAATGGTTTTTGGGCTATTAGCCGGCGTCGATTGTCTTGCTGACTTGACGTTTCGCCAACACGAGCGGTTGGCATCTTCAGAAGTTGCTTCCTGGTTGACAGTCTGCGACTTACTAAGCTTTACGTGATCGTAGCTCGTATTTATACGTCGGGAAGGAAGTGGGCGGGGCCACAGTTGCTTTCGATTCCAATCGGTTCTGGTTGGTGTTGTTCGTTAAGGGTAGAGTTTTCGCACTCTTTATTATCGGGACCCATGTTTTGTTAATCTTGACTGCTTTCTCTTTTTTATTAAAGTTGTTGGGGTGCTTCTCTATCTCTATGGCTTCTCTATAGAGTCTCGAATGGTATGCTGATGTAGTAGCGAGGACTTGGGTCTCCTCAAACTTAATCCGATGGTCCATAGTGAGGGAATGTTCCGCTACGGTGGATTTGTCTGTCTGCCCCAGACGACAATTGGCCTTGTGCTCTTTAATCCTGGTGTTGATCGAGCGTTTGGTGGTTCCTATGTACACGCTTCCACATGTGCACGGAATGCGGTAAATTCCCGAAGCCGACAGTGGATCTCTTCTGTCTTTTGCCGATCGGAGACATTCTTTGATTTTTCTCGTTGGTTTGAAAATAGTCTTCACATTTTTCTTTCTTAGCAATCGACCAATTCTGTCTGTCACTCCCGGAATAAAAGGCAGAAATGCTTTTGCCACTGGTTGGATTTGCTCATTTTCTTTGGGTCTACGATTTGTTGGTCCAATCGATCTTTTGATTTCCCGTTCTGCATAACCATTGGCCCTTAAAGCATCATGAATATGAGTTAGCTCTGCGTTTAGTGCCTCGGGTTCGCAAATTCTTCTTGCCCTTTCTGCTAAGGTTTTGATGACTCCATATTTCTGACATGGGTGGTGGTTGGAATCCCTATGTAAATACCGATCCGTATGTGTAGGTTTTCTGTACACTGTGTGGCTCAATGATCTTCCTTTTCGTGATAATAACACATCAAGGAATCTTTGGTTGACTTTGATACAAAGTCTAATAACCCATTTTCTACAAAACCATGTTCACTGCTAATGTGTGCGACCTTTTCCTCGAGGAGCATGCAATCCTGTTGAATATCCCTCCAAAAATGCCTGACGGGAATTTGAAATATTGGTGTGTCCTTCATTCAACCATGTTTCATCTAAATAAAAGATAGTTCTTCCCTCGCTCCGAAACTTTTTAATACTTTTTAAGTATTGTCTTCTCCAGCAAATAATTTCTTCTGTCTCATTCAAAAATTTTCGTTTTTTATGCGACTCATACTTTAAACCAATTTCTTTTAGGAGTTTCCCTAACGTATTTTGTCCAAATTTGGGAATCGTATCTACTTCTGCTTAAACAATCATTACTTTGTCCAAAGTCGGAATCTCTTTATTTAAGTACAAAGAATGGACTTGTCTTCTAATGATATCTCTATTAAAGTTATCGACCATAATGGACTTTTTTGCTACGTGTTTTTTTGGTTCACTAACACTTCCCTGTTTTCTCTCACTTAAAAATCTATAGATACTTCGTTCACTAACACCGGTCATATTGGAGCACCTAGTCACCACATCACGAACAGTTGCTGATGCATCTTGATATATTAGTGCATCATGAACATTTAAAACAATAGTTTTTTCTCTTTGAGAAAACGCACTTTGTTTTAAATGAGCCACTTTTACTGGAACAAAACTCGAACTTGACGCCATTTTCACTACCGAAAATGTTCTTGGAGTAAAATAATAAAAATATAGATCACAATATAAACCACCAACACTAACGAGTACCTATATTCTTATGTATTAGGATATAAACAAATTCATCGATTTTGGCCGATGACAGAAATCATACTCGAAGTAAATTTAGAGTTACATCTCTCTCAGATACAGGCAAGTTAGAAATTTAAATGAGGACGTTTGTTTTTTAGTACAACACTTACGTAACTGCATCTTGTTTCACCGGTAGATAAAAAGTATTCAATACGGAAGTCTTGACTTAATTCACATTCCTAGTGACCGTCATGTACGGCTCGTTGTTGAAGGGTTGAATTTAATAATTATTAATGTCATATTTTTGTAGATGTCAAACCACACTGATAGTTTCAGAAAATTACGTCCTAATTTAGAAAAAAAAACTCTCCGCCATTGGTAACTTGGATGACAGTTTAATCTTATTTCAGTGGTTTCTAATATCAAATCGGCCAAACACGATGAAATGGACTATACCTGTTTTTGCAATTAAACACCTTAATCCTTAATCCCTTAACAACCCTAACGACCACAATTATTCTGTTAAAATCGAAAAACAAAATCCCACCAAAAACATTTTCATGTAAAATGTTGCCAAGACGAGCCCGTATGACTCGCACTGTCAAAAAGTTATCAGATCTCATGTAGAGCCAAGCTTCTAACACTACACGCCCTAACTCTACAAGGCCTAACTTCACAAACTCTACACCTTAGTCAAAATATGTGGCTTGGCCATTTCGCTACATTCACATCGGCGTAAGGTGAAAAATCAATTCACTGTTCATTACTTTTGTGTTATACAATAGTTCTTGTAGTAACGAACGGCCAAGCCACATATTTTGACTAAGGTGTAGAGTGTTAGAAGCTTGGCTCTACATGAGATCTGATAACTTTTTGACAGTGCGAGTCATATGGGCTCGTCTTGGCAACATTTTACATGAAAATGTTTTTGGTGGGATTTCATTTCTTTTTGTAAGTTGTTTGTAACAAAGTTTTTTTTTATTTATGTCTAAGACAATCGACAATCAACAAAACAAGACAATCGACAATCGACGCGCTCGCTGTCAAGGACAATTTTTTTTTTATTTTTAGCTACTGTGTGGACGTAAGAGGCAGGAGACGTTCGCACACTTCTATTCATTCATATTTATATGATCTGATCTGAAGTATATGTCTCTCAATATATGTCGATATGTCTCAATATATGTCGATTAATTTTTTTTTTCTCATACAAACTCCCATCCCCTAGTTTAAGGGGTTGGGGGATGAAAGTTACAAGTTTTATAATTTTTTTGTTGTTTGTGTGCTAATACTAGCTTACATACAAAATTTCAGCTTTCTAGGACATTAGGAAATACCTTAATAATTTTGATGATCATCAGTGAGTCAGTGACGAAATCAGCGTTTTTTAGATATAAATAAAATCTGAAGTATAAAAGCTAATGTAATTAAAACTTAATATGTTCAATAAGTCCGCTATTGACAATATATCCCGAAAATTTTGTTGATCTAGCATAATCCAAACCCAAGTTATGAGGGTTCAAAAAAACGACGAAGCGCTTAGAAAAGGTAGGTAGTGCCCGTGCGCTTCGCTTGGCTCGTCTTGGCGGGGGCACTACCGTGCCCCCAGATATTCTAAATATCGTATTATGACTACTGATCCCTGACCTAAGAAGATTAAAATATGATGATTAAAAGAAATTTTTTAATACCGATATAAATAAGTACGTGCGCTACTGATTTAAGATCTTGTTTACAACATTTTACTATTTAATGACTTTGTTTAGCTGCCAACTTTAAACAAATATAATTTATATTCCTTTTGTGGCTTCAACTATATAAGTTTACTTCTTTTATTGGGGAAAATAATTGCCAAATATTAAAATATTAAATCAATATTTTGAAAATGACCATTGCTTATTTATCTTGATGGATATGTCAAATTTGACAAGGGTCGTTTTTTTTTAAATTGAAAATACCTAACAAAATTAAAATAATTTAAAAAATGTTTAAAGTTTTTTCTTCTTTACTTCTGAACTTTCGACAACAAGATCGGTTGTCGTTTTCAAAGATAAAATTTTTTTAATGCATTTCTTTTTTGTGCAATGGTTTTATTATTTAATTATTTTGATTTTTGATTTTACTGGCAAAAGTTCCCCAATAAAATAAGTAAACACAGTTAGTTTATGTCCAGTAGTTGGTTTTAGTGCAGTTGCAAGCAAAATTGCTAAATTTTTACCAGGAATTATTTCTTCAGTATTTTCGTATAAATTGCACCCTAAGTAGGTTATTTAAAATCTGTTAGGTTTTTGTATTTTTATCCGAAAATTTATAGTTTCTCAACAAAAAATGTGCTTCTTTGAACTAGCTTACTTCTTAGTTATTCTTTTGCGATGGGTAGCATATCACTTTTAAGATTTTTACTAATAGTCGTAGCAACTTCCTCTCTTGTATTATTGTACTCAATTACTTAATTTAATAGTATTAGTGGTTTAAGTAACAAACATTTAAAATCAACTTATAAATAAAATTCATATATTATTTTATTATTAAATCACATTCTTCTCACCATGTCCACTTAGGTTATTCACCCTATATAAACTTCCAGAACGGCTCGGTACCTACTCGAACACGTAGCCCGAACAACAGGAAACACCGAGTTTATAAACTGTTCATACATCAGGAAATATTTTATTTATCTGAAAAGTTTCACGTTCAAGACGGCGGAAATAATAGAATTCGGCACTCAAGTGTGATAAAAGAGCTAGAAACAAAAGTTCCACGAGTATTTTCCGTGATTTGTTGTTCTTTCCAGCTTCTTACATCAATCTTTAAAAGATAAGCCTTTACCCCCCACCCTTCTATGACCACAAAGGAACTTCAATAATTAATGTCAGACGAAAAATATATAGCGCCTGCTATAATTGCCGCTACATGACTACAACAGAGAAAATACGAATCAATAAATGTATCAAAATGAAAGAGAATTATTACTAAAGTAATTTAATTGATTATAATCACATGTAATTATTTTGCTTTGATTAGGTTAAAAGTAATATTGTTTTTTGCTTAATATATTATTGTCAATATGTTAATCGCACTTAAAAAATATAATCTAAAGTAATTCCTTTTTCTGCCGGAGATTCCTTAGTGTCCAATTCGTCTTCTAACAATGCCTGTATTCTAGTTATATATCCCAGCATTAACAGAAATTCATTTTTTACATCTGTATTTTAATTTTTTGGACTAACCCCCTTTAATATCTTTCTTATTATAGACCAAGGTGGATCTGTAAAAAAGCGACTAGATTTGGCTGTTGAATTTGGTTGATAACAACTTATACAACAATAATTAAACTATCCTCTTTCTGGAAAGGGTGCGCAACATCTATAAATATTTAAAAAATAAAGAAAACAAGTTAAAAATTACAGTTTTTTCTTCTTTTTTTGCTTATAACTTTTAAACTATAAATTTTGGAATAAAAGTTAGTATAAAAGGAAATATTTGTAATTAAATTTTCTACAAGATGGGATTGACTAGAAAGTAAAAAAATTATTACCTTTGTTGAAATGTAATAATCATTACAATAAGGTCAATTTTATTTAATTTTTTTTAACCCTTTAGAATCAATTTAGGACTTTTATATTCTGGGAAGAAAAACTTAAAGATATGATGAAACAACAAAAAAAATAATTAAAACCTGACGTCGTTTGTCAAATATGTCTATTTTCGCTTAGAACACTGACAGGCAAGGTTACACCACAGAACCAGAGAGTGGGAGAATTTTAACATGTGGTCTTGATTCACTAAGGTATTCGTGTAAAGTAATTTGATTTATGTTTTGTTGAGATTTTCTTTTCCCACTTTCTATTTTTGGGTGGAACATCCTATTTGAGGATGTCTCTTCCTGGCATGGACAAGAGGAGAGAAATTAAGAGAGATTATATGGTTAATGAGGCCATTCAATAATCTCCCCTGGACAGAATACAGGCTAATGAGACCTACTGTCATTTTTCCCCTCTTCTCTTTGCCACGACGAGAAATCCTCGAAAAGTGTTCTTTTGTGCGGTTGTTAGGAAACAAACTTGAGAATTTTCATCCCTAGTGCAGGAAAGGGGAAAAAAGCTCAGGGTGTGACTGGTAGGTTAATGAGGCCATTAAGTCACTACTCTGAAGACAGATTATTGGCTAATGAGACCTTCTGTCCTTTTTCTCCTTTGTCCCTTCACCCGGGAGGAAACTTTACATAGAACTGAAGATAACTATGTTACGACCATGGTGGAAATAACTTAAAAGAGATGTAATTTTTCGTTTGATAGTTGCTTATTTAATGTGACTTAAGACTGAAGGTGCAAATTCCAAAGATTAGTGGACTAGTCAACTATTAATGAAGAATCATTAAAATTTAAATTTCTGTCAAATTTTTCCAAAGTTAGTAAGTAGGAAAAGATTTCACTAAGATGACTAATGTCTGATCTTTTATTAATTGTGTTGTCAGACTGATAGATGTGTGACATTTCCAGGAAAAGCCTCTTGGTCAGATTTCTCTTAATATCAAGGATTTTAACCCTTTCAAAGTTCATATGATGATCTTCTTGGTTAACATGTGTGGCTAACATGCATCTTTCTGGATGTAGTCTAATGTCACTTCTATGTGCCCGGATTCTGTCTTTGAGACATTGAGACGTTTGGCCTATGTAGACTTTATTGCAGCTTTCACAAGGGATGCTATAGACCACATCCGAAGATGATGTAAGTGGTGTTTGATCTTTAAGTTTAGAGAAGATTGTATTAACTGTTAGTACCGATTTATTAGCTACTTTCAAGTTAGGGTTTTCTTTGAATATCCTGGCCAACGCAGGTGTCACCTCTCTAATGTAAGGCAAAGAAATATAAAAGGTTGGTGTTGTATTATGGTTGGCATCCTCAGGCACCGCAACACCGTTTACATTGTTTTGAGTGTGAGTGTTGTTATTCACATTGTTATTCGACAGTATATTAGTGGTGTTAAATAGTATTGGTTTAACTAAACGAGCTGGATATGCGTTGTCTACAAACAGTTGGAGTAGGATATTAAGATTTTTTTATGGAAAGATGGATCACTTATCCTGAGAACCCTGTTTTTCATTTCTTTGATAAGATTTGTTTTTATTGTTTTTTTGTGATATGACCAGAAGTTTATGAATCTACCAGAGTGTAGTGGTTTCCTGTACCAGTCTACCAGGATCGAGGTACCCCTACGTACTAATCTCGTATCCAGGAATGGCACAGAGAAACTCTCATCTTCTTTTTCTAGGGTGAACTGTATATGTGGGTCATAACTGTTGAAATATAACAATATCTCATCTAAAGATGTAGCAGGTAAAGCTAAAATTATGTCATCGACATATTTTTTTAGAACATGTATGTTAAAGGGTAATACTGGGATAATGATATCTAACAACATATCCATTACGTAGTTTGCTAAAATGGGAGATGTTGAGCTACCCATCGGGCACCCAAACTTTTGTTTATATATTTTGTTGTTGAATGTAAAGTAGTTACTGTCAAATAAAAAAGTTATGAGTTCAAAAAAGGTTGTTTTATCGATGTTGCAATGCCAGCTGATGTCATCCCATTTCTTATCAATTGCACTAAGGCATATTCTGCGGTATCAATATACAAAGTATAAAACAAAGTCGCTTTTTCTGTCCCTATTTCCCTTTGTATACTTAAATCTTTAAAACTACGCAACGGATTTTGATGCGGTTTTTTTTAATAGATAGAGTGATTCAAGAGGAAGTTTTATATGTATAATAACATCCATTAAATAGTGAAGAAATACTGTTAATTTTGAGGTTTCTAATGTGATGTCGTTAATTATCAATTTTTTTCCGCTTACATTGCAAACGCAGGCTGAACCCTACGAGATTCATCAAAATAATGTACTAATTATTTGTACACATTGAAAAGGTCTACAGAAAACTCCGGGATGGTATATGTCTATCTCTTATGGATATCCCACAATAACATTTTTTTGTCATTTACCTTTTTCGACAAATAATGGCTAATTTTCGAAGCGATTTTAACCAATACAGCATTAATCCTTATCCAATTAAATAGCTTAAATACATTGTTAATTTAATATAGATCTATATGGTCCTTTACAGCACAAGATTTAAATGAATATTTTCGATGATATTACAGATTTAAAATTGCGGGACGTAGCGCTTGCGGTGGTACTGGCGCAACGGAGGCCGCGATTTTCCTTATAGCACTTTGAATTTTGCAGCGATCGGACGCGTTTATTGCGAAATTAATCATTATGACGCTACCCTAAGGTGGCGCAGTTGAGATGTTATAAATTTACACCTGTAATTCTTACATAATTAAGTACTATGACGCCATTGTAAGGTGACGCAGTTGATATCTCAAATATTTAAAAGAGCAAAACTTACTTACCTAAGAACTATGACGCCACCGTTAGGTGGCGCAGTTAATATATAATATACCTAACCGATAAATTACAAAGTAGGTACTATAAATAATAGTAAAAACTGGTAACTAACGAGAAAATATGATAAAAAATACAAAAAAATAATCGTAAAAATAAAAAAAAATGGAAACAACATTAGTGTTAGGCGATGCAAAGTTCGCCGGGTCAGCTAGTACATTACTAAATAAAGAAGTGACATCTAAGCTAGCCAAAACGTATCCTTCTGGGATTTCTGTTTTATTTAATAATCTATTAACTTCAAAGGAGTCTTTGATGTAATATTCATTATCATAGTCGTACGCTTTTGACAGAATGTCTGTCAGAAGTGTAGCTAGGTTCTCAGAAGGTATATTGATGGAAGCAAGAATTGGTCTAACACTTAATGGGTTTTTATGAACTTTGGGCAAAGTGTAAAATTTCCCAGGGACACTCCTGTAGCTGTAGCTAGCTGTTTTCTTTGAATTTCATTAATAAATCTTTTACTTTCTAGTTGTTTTATAAGTTTGTTGCTTTTGTCTTGAATTGTTATTGTGGGATCTTTTCTTATTTCTACATATAAAGAATCATTTTGAATAATTTCTTCAGAAAGTTGTACATATTGATTCTTTTCCATTATGACAGTGACAGAGTACACTTTTCGTTTGCCGTTCACCCCAATACAACCCACTTTATTCCTAACAAGTCGGCAAAGACTTCTTGTTCTCTCTCTCTCTCTCTCTCTCTATATATATATATATATATATATATATATATATATATATATATATATATTATAACATATGATAACTCTTGTTCTATTATTATTTTAGTATTGTTATAGTATTCTATAAGTTACCATGTTATAAAGTACTTCTTACCTTGAAATTTTTTTATTTTAATATAGATGTGAAGAAGGTAAGATTCAAATTAATTTCTTTTATTTTAACGATTATTACTTTAACATATGCTCCTATCTATTCTCTTTCTTAGGGTCAGAGTTCAAAAATCTCAAATAATAAATGGATTCAAATTTAACTAATATTGAAAATTTCAACAAAAACGATAATAAAATTCAACAATCATATACCAAATTATGTTTTTGAACGATAATTCTATTTTGACCTTAACCTTACTTTTTCTTATTGTTTTGTGCGCATTGACACATTACTTTCAAAAATCAAACATCGTTTAATCAAGTGTTATGAAAAATTCTGAATTTTGTAACCAATAAATCAAATTAAACTATGAAAAATAACTTATTTAAACAGTGAAACAGTGTACAAGTGAAATTAAATGTTCATCAAATACATAAAAATCATACACAGGAAAGTTCTTTATTTAAAAAAAAATTGTAAATTGATACCGTGTTCTGAAGCTTTTGAATTCTCTCTGGACAAACTAAGGCACAGGCTATCCTTTTCAATTGGAATCCACCATTTCCCAGGACATCAATGATATACGGACACTTTAGAGATTTTGACGAATAAAAATTGCTTCTAATCAGGAAATAATCCACTCTTGCATCAAATGGTAAGTAAACTAATACTTTCTTTCTTATTAGAAACTAGTTTTACTTTCGTTGAATTAACTCAGGAAGCATTTATATAAATGAACTGCTCAGCATACAATTTCAAACATTCATTTCTCCATAAATATGAACTTTAAGTCTTACCAGATACTATCAGGAGTTGTCTTGCGGTTTTGTTAACACTTTTGACTACTTTAATACTTTCTTTTATAAGTATTTTCAAAAAAAATCGAAATTTTAACGGAGCAAAATTTATTACATCTTATCCCCTCAAAAGGTAGAAAACAAGAGAGAGATTCAGAAATCAACAATTTAACAACTTAATCTCCAAACAAACTTACCCTATACATTATTATGCTCTATTCGCCTACTAAATTATTGATCAAATAAAATTACTAAAAATCTAATACTTAATTCCTTATTTACATTTAATAAAATAGTCATTCTTTTAAAATTTGCTATACTTTTAATGAATTGTTAACTTTATAATATCTTACCTACAATATAATCTAATATCTTTCTATTTTCAGAACTTTTTATTTGGAAATTAAACTAATAACAAATCACAATATGGCTTGAAAACAAACATTGTATATATTGAAAGTAAGTTAAATTTATATATATTTCTTCTATGATTTCTAATATTTTATAATAAAATTTATGTAAAGTTTTACATTTATGTTCTAACATTTAATTTTCTTATTTCATTTTATCTTAATTTATTTAAAATCGGTTTTAATTACCAATGTATCGTAAAATTTATAAACTTTTTCAATATTTACTCTTATTATCTATTTAATACATGATCATTAAAATTTTATATATTATAAATTAAATTATTTTGACTCTTTGAAATAGATATCTCTTAGATGTACTTGTATATTTTAATTTCTTATTTTGTTTTATTTTTCTTTCTTAGGTATTGTTAAGAAGACGATTATAAATTATACCAAATTTACTGCATTTGCACTCTGCCTTGGAATAAGAAGATGTTTTCCTTTTCTCTATTTTTCTTAATTTTCTTTGTATGTACTTATTGGATATAGCATAGTAACTTATATCATCTCAATATATATATATATATATATATATATATATATATATATATATATATATATATATATATATACGGCAGTTATTATGTCATCAACATATCTCTTGGATAAACATGTCCTGACTGATTCATCCAGTTGGAAAAACATTCTTGATTAATAGGAAGAGAATGGGCCACGGAAAAGCCCTAGCTGTCGGAGTAAATTGCAATAAATTATTTTTAAATATCAACAAAAGATTTTAAGACAAAAGTAATTTTCAAAGTTTCTTGAACCAACATCAAATATTGATGTTGTGTTGTTATCCGATAATGTATTTTACCAAATTATACAGTGTTTTTACAATTTTAAGACAATAATTATTTAAAAGTTTTTATAACAGTTTTATGTTTCCATGCTGTCAAATTATTCAGATACATAACCTGGATTTGTGCCAGGTTAGATTTCCTAATTTAAGAGCACATGATGCTGCGACATAAAAATAAATATCAATCAGTCTATACAAGGGCAAAACCAAACTGTAAACACTATGTTTCGCTCTATTCGAGCTCATCAGTACAGTACAAGCTTTTCTCTTCAGTCACTAATGAAGAGACATCCCCGGTATAGACTTGCTGGTATTTTTTGTTGGAATTCTGCGAGAGTAAAACAAAGATGCAAAGCGACCAAAAGAATACCATTTTTGGAGTAGAGATGGCGCTACTTATGATTTAGTAAGCATTTTCTTATGTTCCTTTTGTCGCAATTTTTTATATTTTTAATTTTACTTTAGCTTCTCTATTTTTCTGTTTATTTAGAAATCGAAATACAATGTCATTAACCGGTAATCTATAAACAAGATATGAAACAAATTAACTTAAACCTATCCATCTATTAATAAATACATACTTTGTATAGAAGTATTAAATTCTCGATTTTTTCCGTTACTTATTATCCCTGTGTCTTAACCTTTAACTCGTCCCTGAACCAGTGTTACCAACTCAAAAATATTTATTCCAAAAGTTAACTCAAACCCCCTAAAATTGTCTCAATTATTTGGAAATCCCCTAAAAAAAATAATAAATATTAAATAATATGTAGTAATATTTGTTAATGTTTTTTATTTATAAATTATCTAATTCCTTAAAAATTATATTTTTCCTCTAACGAATCAGAATTTTCAAAATCAGACATATAGACATTAAACGGATATAGCTTTTTAGATGATGGAATAAATGTTGTGCAAGACAAAACATTCATCAATGTGGATCGATTTATCATTATGCTCTGCTACAGTTCATTATAGATGGAGAATAGTATATTGTGTGGCAATATTTTCAAAAATTCATCAAAATCGGTTCAGTCGTTTAGGAGGAGTTCAGTGGCAAGCACACGACAAAAGAATTATGTATATATTATTATGGAAAAAATAAAAAACCTTTTTTAATAATACAAAAAAACTAAGAAATAAAACTTTTTAAAACAAAAAATGAAACTCGTTAAATTTTAATCAATTGATATTTGAAATCTAGATTTAGTGGATAAGATTAAGTTAGTGAGGAGTTTGCGATTGGCGCCGACTTCTAGGAAACCGAAATCACTTGCCTAGTTACTTCCATTTTTTTTTTAATTTAAGGATTTTATTTTTTGCTTTTTAGTGCACTTTCGTTTTTGAAGACTTCTATTGCACTAAATACAAATAAATATTTTCTGTAATTTTTCCTGTTTATACACCGTACTAGTTTATTCCCTTTCAAACTCACATAGCATTGCAACATGCGACATTTAGCGGAAAATTCGGCAATTTTTATGAAGAATTAATACGTCAATCAAAGGTAATTGCCCTACCAGTTGTTAAGCGGATAGTAGCGCTGTAATCGCTGGGGATATTCCAACATGTCCTATAAATTCTGTGCAAACAATGGGCATAGCCGCCGACACCACTCGCTGCTGTTGCTGCTACTGCAATTGTAAAATTAACTATTCCGTGTTCGATTTCGAAATTTGTGTTATTATCGCTATTACGTTGCGGTAATTGACTTTTAAACTGTCTATTATAAAGGTTATATAACTGCTGAATTTATTCCATATACAGTTTAAACAATTTATTTTGATGTACATAAGTAATTATAGAAAATCTTAAGATACCTTAAGTAAAACTAGATTTATATACTTACATACAACTTGTAAATTACCAAAGCTTTACTAGCTACTAGCCGATGAATTTTGCAACTGCAAACAAAGTCTAATGTCATCAATCTTTTTCACTAACTAGTAACTAGCTAGTGCGAGTAAAATAGCTCAGATAGTGTCACATACGATGACATGGCAGTTTTGCCCTACATATTAATTTATTAGTTTATATTTTACTGAGGTTGTCTGTAAGGGTCACCCTTCGGGGTGTCCCTAAAACAGACCCTTCGTTCTAGGCCGTTGTGACTATTGACGTATTTTCGTGAGTAAGTGTGACATGCCACCAAATAGTTTATTTGGTAAGATTAGTTAAGATTATAGTATTCACTTATTTCTCATTCTTATTTTGTTTATTTATTATTATTGCTTGTTACGTCGTAAATATATTTGTTGTTTGTTTCCTGTTCTTTATCTCATCTTCCTCTTGGTTAGTTTTCTGCCTTCAGCAGGATACCTACCAGGAGGGGAAGATAACCACGACCTGGGTGGGAAGTGCCTCTAGTAAAGCTACCCCTCATCACAAAAATTATAGCACATTCCCCAAATCCCCCAGGCGTGACAAGGGTACCGTCGAAAACTCGATACTCACTGGTAAGTGGAATAATTAGCTAATAGATAAAAAATAAAGAGAGTAAAAAAACGGGAGTTGGTACTGGAACATTCGATTCTAGAAAGCATGTTTTTTTAGATGTAATTTCAGAGACATTTCGAGAAGGATTTAATTTGGTATATAAGGACCGCCTTGGACGGGGAGAAGAACAGTTGTTATGGTAGTAGTTGGCGATAAGTAATAATTGTGATTGTATTAGTTGGCGATAGATAGCGATTAAGTAGTGGTAAAATTAACAGTAGGCGATAGCCTGCGATTGTGATAATAATTGTAATTGTAATAGCTGGCGATAAAGTGCGGATTGTTGTGACTGTAGTAAAGTTGTATAAATTAGTTTCCAGAAAGGAAAAATTATAACAATACTATAAATCCAAACTTCCGTGTACATTCACAACAACGACTTAAAAAATCAACCATTTAAATGTTTTATGAAAAAATTAAACCATTTGTAACTTAGATCTTAATGTGTTACAAAGAGCGTTTTACGTACCAATAACAATCTAAATATTATGCTTAAACTTTGTTTATTTTCTTTTTTCTTAGACTCCAAAACTTTATTTTAATCCAGGATAAGTCTTAACTCTAACTTTTAATAGTATGTAATAGTGGACAAATTAGCATACATCGTAGATAATATATATATTTTTAGATTAGGTAGTATTTAGTTTAATTATTACCAGATGCTTTTTCTTTTTCCTTTTGTTTAAATGCACACAGGATTAACTTCCTCGCAGCAACACATAAAGGATGGAGACACTTATACTTTCTTATATCTATTTTTTTTTAATTAAGTTATTTTAAATTGCATACTGTAATTTTTTGTGTTGTAATATATTATTATTATTATCTATCTTCTATACTTATAATAAATCTGTAGAGAGGTCAATTCTGTACATAAAATATATTTCCAAAATAACTATCAGGGGATGATAAGCTATCGATAGGTACTGATGCCAAAAATGCAGTCAGTAAAATTTTTGTCTGTCTGTCTGTCCGCTATAACCGCTATAGAAACAAAAACTACTGGAGGGATTTTAACGAAACTTGGTACAATTATTTTTCATACTCCTGTGCTGGTTATAGTATACTTTTCATCACGCTACAATCAATAGGAGCAGAGCAGTGAAGGGAAATGTCAGGAAAACGGGAGAAGTTACCCCATTTTTTAAGCTTCCGTCGCGTGTGCAACCTTAATGGTTAAAACCATACAGAAATCATCTTATTTTTATAATTTGGAGGTCAACTGTGAACGGATTTTACAAAATTTCACTCACAAGGGGGCGTGAAAAATAAAAAAAAATTAAAATTTAAAATCTTTAAGTTTTACTGGTTTAAAACTTTGCACAATACTTATTTTTATAATTTTGATGTCAATTGTGAATGGATTTTACGAAATTCCACCCACATGGGGGGTTGCAGAGGCGTGAAAAAAAAATTCAATTTATAAGTCCTCAAGGTTTAAAACTTTGCAAAATAGTTATGTTTATAATTTTGAGGTAAGTTGTGAACGGATTTTAAAAAATTCCACCCACAAGGGGGCATGCGGGGGCGTGAAAAATAATTTATACATATAATAAATCTGTAGAAATGAAAATTCTGTACATTAAAGATATTTAAAAAATAATTAGCGGCGGGTGTTACTACTGTAACGATTGCATCGTTTATTTCGATCAGTTCTCCTGGACTATAAATATTTTTAAATTATTTATTGTTTTGGCGTTGTAACGAGTGGGAGACTGCAAAGTGGTAGGAGAGTTATTGGCTTCGGAGTCAATTTGTGATTTTATTCTGTTCATTTGAACGTTGAATTGTTTTAATTCAAAGTTTTCCGACCAACTTTGCCCTTCTGTCTCTGGTAAGTTATTTATTACCTTGGTTTTAAATTTAATAGTTTAATAATCCAAAATGCGGTGAATGTAATATTTTATTTATTTTACTAATATTTTAAATATTCGAATACAATGGCTGAATTTAATACTAGGTCAGTTTTTGTAGTATTTTTTTTTTATTATTTATACTTAAAAGATAATTAATTTTTTCTCGAAATATGGAGAGACTGATAGCTATTGTGTTCGAATAAAAGTATTTGAAATTCGGAGTTTTGATTCCAACTTTATTGACAGGGTTATTGCCACCTGAAAGAAAGGCCCTAATATTTGGTTTACCGAAAACAACATTTTGAATTCGTCAAGAGTTATCATCAGAAAGTCCGTTGCAGTTCTGAATTTCCGGACAGGAAAACCGAAGGGAAATTCCATATCGCCCGCTGTTTGTTTTAGAAGTCTTCAGTGGAAATCAAACTTCACAACTATTGCTTTAGAAAACACCGTTATCAAGCCATCAACAAAATAAGATAAGAGATAAAATTAATTTTTCATTAACTGTCTACAATAAGTAACCAAATTTATTGAAATAAATCATTTGAAACTGATCTAATATTTTATTTGTATGTCAGTACTGGCGCCCTATTAAATAACTTGATTGGGGAAAAAACTAAGCAAAATTTCAGCAGAACCCTCTGGAGCTAGCAAAGGGTATTTTTACGCTACACTACATCGATATAGAACCCAAAAATGTGGTTAGATTTTTTTGTCTGTCTGTCTGTATGTTTGTGCGCGCATCACATTAAAACTACTGATTCGATTCGAATGCGGTTTTCACAGATGTATTTGGCTTCTTTTAACTTAAAATCTGGTATATAAAAATTTCTCCCTCCATCCCTTTAACGAATTCGGGGGAAATTTTTTTATGATTCTCGATATCCGAAGAAAAAGGCACAAACGGACCTCTCACTAGTTAGTATTCTTACGACTCTCTCGCTGGGTAGTATTCTCTCAGCTCTCTCCCTGCTCGAGATTCTCTAAGTTCTCTCAATACTCTGTATTCTCTAAGATCTCTTGCTGCTCGGTAGTATTCACCACTCTCTCCCTAAATAGTATTCTCACGACTCTCGACTCTGTCGCTGAGTAGGTATTCTCTCAGCTCTCTCCTTGCTTGAGATTCTCTAATTTCTCTCAACACTTTGTATTCTCTAAGCTCTCCTGCTGCTGGTAGTACACAAACAACTCTCTCGCTAAGTAGTATTCTCACCACTCTCTCGCTGAGTAATTATTCTCTCAGTTCTGTCGCTGCTCGGTAGTCTCTAAGCTCTCTCAACGCTCAGTATTCCTCTTTCTTATTGCTCAATATTTTCTCAGATCTCTCGTTGCTCATAACGTTTTCTCTCAGCTCTTTTGCCGCTCAGTTATTCTCAATTCCTGTCTCTCTGCGGGTACGTGTTTTGAAGTGACAAATTCCGCAACACAGACACATAAATTGTTATATTATAAGAATTTAAAGTGTAGTGAAAGTGGCATTTGTATTCAATTCCGTGTAGAACCAAGTGATAGTAATAGTGGTAAAAGATTGTATATATTAATAAAGCATAGTGTAATAACATCAATTTGATTGTTCCATCCCCAACCAGCGGATTGTGAATTATAGCAAACCGCCGTGTGAGATGTTGGTACTGAGGTTATCAGCTCTTCAACAAAGCCTTTAATCCTGATTATTAAATTTTCTATAGCATTTTTATTTCAATATGTAGTAATTCAATTGTTCTTGATGATAATTTTTGAATATTTTCTAAAACAGGTATTCTCGTTAGCAACTGCTGCGACAGTTTTAGCTGCAAGTAAATTCATCATTCTAACTGATTCTAACTGATGATTCATATAGTGCAAATTTACTATTCTACTGTCAATTCAACTGTGTTATATGTCTGTAACTTGGCTAATACATGTAAAATTATAACTTGAGTTTTCTTCTTATTAGTTACTGCTGTTTTTCTTGAGTTAAATAATATAAACGTGTTTTTTGTGATCGCAATTACAATGATGTATCTATCCTGGTATCTGTGACTCGCCCATTATATTTTTCCATTCTATA
Source organism: Altica lythri (assembly GCA_964028335.1). Lineage (NCBI taxonomy): Eukaryota > Metazoa > Arthropoda > Insecta > Coleoptera > Chrysomelidae > Altica > Altica lythri. The sequence continues at coordinate 17,745,706 of OZ034805.1, forward strand.
GCAAGTTAAAAGTTAAATATTCAAATTAAGAAATTGATTTGTGAATAATTTCAATTTTTAAGAAAAATATAAATTAAACACAAAAGTGTAAGGACTCAAGGAATTTTAATGACCTATAAGGTAAGCTTTCCACTTTTGTCATGCGTAATAAGCGGGAGGTGCTGGACATCACAGCGGTATCTCACCATTTGTTGAGAAGGCTGGGTAACTGGAGGGTGTTGGGAGAGGCGTCTATGTCCGATCATAGATACATTCTTTACGACTTCTTTGAAGATTGCCAGGAGCCACACTACTTCAGAAACCCGAAACGCACGTACTGTTAACCCTCTCAAGAGTAACTAGGCAGTGCCCTTGGAGGCCGGAGTGTGAATCCCAGGCTCAGCGGTTACAAGACGCCATACTCTTGGCTTACGATGTAAGCTGTCCTCTTCCTCAGAGCCAAGGGGAATGGTGGTGGTTGGGAAACCTACCACACAGCTCTTACGGCCTATAACAGAGAACTTCGGAAGTCGAAGAGGGAATCCTGGAGGAGGTACTACGCTGAGATCGAGGATATCAGTGCAGGTGTCAGACTTCAGAAAGCTGTCTCTAAAGACGTGACTATGAAGGTGGGCAATTTGCTTATGCCGGATGGGACGTATACCAAAACAGGAGAAGAAACAATTGAATTGTTGCTGAAAACTCACTTTCCTGGCTGCCTAGACGTGGCCGCTGGCTCGCCTCCCGACCCAAGTCCGGAACTTCATGTCAGAAGACCGGACAGAGGAGACTGGGTAGTGGCCAAGGCGTCGTCACAGCAGACAGGATACGGTGGGCCTTAGGCAGCTTCTTCTCTTTCAAGTCACCTTGTCCAAACGGAATTTATGCAGCTTTTCTGCAAAATGGGCTGAATCTTCTGATACCAGGTACACACACCACAGGTACATTCCGTAGACTTGGGGGAAGGTGCGGGTCGTCTTTATACCTAAGGCTGGTCGGAAAAACTTCCGCCAACCTAAGACGTATCGACCCGTTAGTCTCTCTTCCTTCATTGTGAAGACCCTGGAAAGGCTGGTAGATCGCCGTGTGAATGAGGAACTGCTTGTCAGGTCCCACTTCATTAGATAGGGCTACAGAAACCGCGCTGTGCGTCTTGGTTGACAAGATAGACTCAGGGCTGGACCGAAAAGAAGTGGCTCTGGCCGTCTTTCTAGATGTCCAGGGTGATTTTGACAACACTTAGGCTCTGCCACTATTGGGTAGATACAGACCTTCCTGAGAGGGCGACTTATCACTGCCGACCTGTTTGGCACCTCTAGAAAGGTGTTGGCCACTGGGGGCTGTCCACAGGTGGGAGTTATCTCCCCTCGGTTGTGGAACCTGGCGTCCGACCCTTTGCTTTGGGAGCTCAATGAGTCGAGGATACATGCCCACGCCTATGCTGACGATTTCGTCATCTTGGTCCAAGGCTTTTGTGTGACCCCTCTGACGGAGCTGCTTAACGGTGCTCTCTCAAGAGTAGAACGTTGGTGCAGAAGTCGACATTTCACGGTCGATCCTGCCAAAATGGTAGTCGTACCTTTCACACGCAGGTATAAGCGGGCAGGCTTAACGCCACCCAGCATTATCGGTGAAAGAATAACAATGGCCGAGGAGGTAAAGTTCCTAGACTTAACTGGAATCGGCATTTAGAACACATCATAGACAAGTCTAAGAGAAGGTGGAGAAGCGGAACAAAAGGCGAGTGGACGAGAACACTTATCAGGGATGCCACAACTTGGGCAAAATGTGGACATAGGGGGACAAACTACTTTATGACACAAATTCTGACAGGACATGGATCATTCAAATACTACACAAACAGGATAGGAAAAACTAGGGACGCCTACTGTATCTATTGCGGGGAAACTGACACAGCTGAACATACAATATTCGAATGCCAGAAATGACAGGGTGACAGGGCAGAGACCTAAGCAACGATAGGCCCCATATACAAAGACAACCTAGTGGACAAAATGATAAGATCTAAACCAACATAGGACACCGTAAGCAGATTAATAAAAAAGATCATGACAAACAAAGAACAAGACGAAAGACTAACACAGGAGAGAGACGAGGACATCTAACAAGAACAAAGAAGACGAATTCTTATTCTTCTTACACTTATCTTTAAGTGTTTTTTTAGTGGGTAGCCCAGACTCGTAGGGGGTCTGGGAATCCCACACTATCCGCAAGGGTGTGTATAAAACATTTTTGCCACTAGAGCCGGCACCTACCTGATGCATGTCATTCAATGACGGTTCCGGGTAGGTGTAACAGCAAACGGCCTCGAATAAAAAAGTCTAAGCGTGTTTTAAATATGCTTAGGTGATCGGTGGGAAAGACGTGGGGACTTTCAAGAGTTAACGGGTATGATGGTGCTGGCCTGCATCGGTACCGCACGCTGTACACTGGGGATTGTCAGGTCTTGTTGACAGGTTTGCCAACTAACCATATGATTCATAGCTTCAACTTTGAGAGTTGATACCAAGTCCGGCTAAGAGATAGAGCAGAGTGGACTAAGGACAGCTCTTAAAGAATTTTCGACGATGCAGGAAGCAAGTACTTTACTGACGGATCTCGCACTTCAGAAGGAACCGGTGGTCCACGCAACCTTAGGCGACACTTCAGCTTAGGAACGGAGTCATCCGTGTACCAGGCTGAGGTATACGCCTTAATAAAAGTTGCCGACCACGCCCGAGGCTGTGGCTGGAGAGGAGAGAGGATAACTTTCTTCTCAGACAGCCAGGCTGCACTGCTGGCTTTAAAACAGTTCTGGGTTAGTTCCAAGCTGATCTGGGAGTGCATACAAAACCCCAATGAACTGGCTAGACACAACAAGGTCTTCTTGGAGTGGTTGCCAAGGCATAAGAGTTTTGAGGGCAATGAAAACGCGGAACTTCTGGCCAAGAAGGGAGCGGATACACGATTCATTAGTCCAAAGCCTATACTGGGACTGCCTAGAGCCTCGGTAAGGACCAAAGTCAGGAACTGGGTCTGGGAAGAGTCGACCAAACACTGGAGTAATACTGTAGGGCTGAGGCATTCGAAGCTGACACTCAAAGGCTACTTCAGACGTCTGACATACTGAATCTTGGCAGGAGTCAGATAAGAGTACCGGTGGGCCTGCTTACTGGGCATGGACCATTCAGACTACACCTTCGAAGGAAGGGGATTCTGACACAGGAACCCACCTCGTGCCGACTGTGCGCCATGGAAGAGGAGACGGCAAGTCACATTCTATATGAGTGTGAGGCCTTGGACCATAAACGGTTCCTCATCTTCAGTGACACGAATCTATCACCACCTTGAGGAATTAGTCACAGGACTCAGATCTCTTATAAAGTCCAAATACAGTTCGCTGGGAACACCAAATTATACTATCTCCCAATTGCTTACATAGTGGTCAAATTTTACAGCCTGTTTCCTGTCTGTCAAATAACTTTTAAACAGTTGAAGTCTTTTCCCACAAATTCCCGCGTCGCGTCGCCCAAGACCTCTAATAGCTGTACGTGTGAAACAGTATAAAAGCCCTTAGCCAGATCTAGAAATACACAAAGACATGGAGTCGCATTATCAATTTTACTGTACACGCAATTTGTCAGTTTAGCTATTGCATCAGTTGTTGAAACCTCTTCTTTGAACACAAATTGGTTGTCGTGTATTACTTTATATTTGTGGAAAAAAAATTTCACCCTTCTTTTTAAAATTTTTTCAAAGACCTTTGTGAAATTACTTATTATGGATATCGGCCTATAGTTAGTAAGTTTACTTCTATTTCCACTTTTGAAGATAGGACTAATAATACCTATTTTAAATTAAGAAGGACATTCACCGTTATCAAATATGTTATTTATCAGGTTAGTAAGGAGGGGTGTCAGTTCTCTATTCACTGCTTTTCTGCTTGTGGACTTTTATTATTGTTTAATGTTTGTATAACTTTTTCTGTTACAGGTTCCAGAAAGAGTGTATTTTTGAGTGCGATTCTTTTTGGAGAAGGAATAGTGGGTTTTTTTATTTTTTTTAGCAAGTTTTTCGCCAACTTCTGCAAAATATTTGTTAAACTCCTCGGCAATCAAATTCTGCTCTGTTAAAGTTATATCGTTGTCAGTGATTATTTTGGATATTTCATTACTATTTTTATTGCCTTGGTTATCATTTATCATTTGCCAGATTTTTTTTGAGTCTTAGCCCTTCTAAGAACACTTTATTTAATTAATATTTTGCTGTGTCAGGGATATGTTTCAGTGATACTTGTGTTGTATACACATCCAGTTCTGGATGATACTTTTTAATACCTCTAAAACTGTCTCAAATCAAAATAATCTCTTTTAGATAAATTAGAAAAATAATGGTTAGTGTGTAGATACCATTTAAAAATGTTGATTAAGACAAAAAGCAATGAGTTTAAACTTTGTTATTTTTTCTTTTTTTCTCGTTTTTAAAAAAAATATACCTTATTTTGGTAAGAACATCTTTATAGATTTTTTTTTATTTTTTTGTTGTCGTTTTCACTAAATACAGCTTCACTTTCTTAATATCATTCACAAATTTAAATCTACCACTGGCTCTGTTCCTAAACCTGAGTGTCAACCTGACCTACTACCTTTCTTTTTTGTCTACTAAAGCAGATTAGGTGAGCCTACCCGAGTATTGTTTTGATTTGTGGAAAAAGTAGTCAGTAGAATATCAATACCTTTATGAGCTTAACTTTAAGGAAAAGTGTGGCTATATTTTTCGGCATGCTATAAGAAACTCTAAAGTGTTTAATATAAAAGATCGTTGACTGTCACCTTTATCATAAATTTCTCAGTTAGAATCTACAAATATTAAGTAGTTCTTTGTTGTACAAAAGCTTTATTAATAAATTTCTTGTGGGATTTATCTTAATAAGCAGATAAGGATTAAGCAAACCCGAAACATCACTAAACATTATAGACGTATATATTAATTATGACATAGTTAGATATAATTTCGCAATTTCCAAAACATCCCTTATTACTTATCGGTGTGTTCGAGATTCATACTATTAATCCGCTTAGGTTTCGAACAAACTCGCTATAAGCAACTGAGCAGCTTGAAGAGCTGGATTTAGAAATTGAGTAGGGGGAGTATTATTTCAATTACGCCAATGAATAGTTTGGATATATGAAAGATATTAAGTAGATTATTCCGTCTGATACACGAATATTTTCTGTGATACTCCAGAATAACAAGTTTGCAAAGATTATTGTTTCTTAAATTTAAGAAAGAATAACTATAATGGATTGTACACAATTATTAATTAAATTAATTTGAATTAAATTATAAGAGCAGAAGCCGACGAGCAACAAAAACAATTGGTTTTCACGAAGCAAAAACCATTAGGTGAAATAGAAGAATTGATACAGACTTTAGGCTTTAACAAAATTGCACAGTTAATTGTTAATGGGATGTTTTCTAAATAAAATTTATGAGAATTGGTTGGTTCTGTGAGTAGTAAGGTGCCGTAGGAATATTCCCGTTCCCGGCCAACTTAGCTTTTTTGACATCCACTCACAGCACAATCAAGTAAAGTTTAAAATTGTTTAGTAAACTTTATAATCTTATTATTATTAGTCTTCACTTTCTTTCGTGATTAAGAAATTGGTAGTAATGTAGCTGCAGGCGGTCAGGGCTGTAACTAGAGTCGAATTTAAGTGCTACATAGGTTACAAGTAGGGCAGAAGTAAAAAAAATAAGATACTTTTCACAAACGGATGAAGACTTTTTAAGGTAGGGCATTGTGATTTTAAGGTCGGGCATTGCCCCACAATGCACCCCTCCTAGCTAAGGCCATACATGTGGGTCCACCGAATCCAGCAAACTTTGGTAGTTGTCTATAAAAAAAAAATAGTTTGGGAATCTCTGATAAATAGAAAAGTATCATTTAATTTGATTTAAGATTTGTACAAGGACGTGTTTAATTAGAAAAATCGATAAATAAAAATGCTGCAAAGGTTTTTATGAACTGTATTCAAACAAGGAAACATATCCAGATCGTTGTTTATTTATTTTTTATAACCAAGATCGTTCCAAAATATTTAAACAGTAGTTCTGTTTCAATTTTCAGGTCCAGTGATCAGCTTGTGACACAGTTTACCAGCTTGTAACCTCTTTTTTCCTAGTGATGTTAAATGCTCGTTTTATAGAGGTTAACCAAAGCGAACGGCACTCAGGGGTTTAGGAGGAGAGCGAGCGTGGATTCGAACGAGCTAGATGATACAGTATTGGAAAGATATAAAGAGGGACTAAAGAGAAAATGAGAGAAATGATGGAAAAGGGAAAGGAAAATGGGCGCCACATATTTTTTTATCATAAGTATGGGAAAATATAAGAAACCCAGATAAAATAAGAAAGATATAAGAGATATAAGATAAGATAAGGTAAAATTAGATAACCCGGCAGATGTTCTTGCTAAAATTTAAATTACACACTCTTATTTAAGATACTAAAAAAAATTATACTTACACTTTTCTTTTACTCATCCTTATGGTTGTCAATCTAATCGGTAAGATAAAGATAGATTCAAAAAAGCACAATCTATTGCTTTAATAAAATAATATATGCTTAAGAAACGAAATCTATTACTTTGATAAAATAAGGTATATTTAAGAATCAAAATCTATTACTTTGGTAAAGTATAGATTAGAGAAACTGAAGGTATTGATCAGAGTAGCAGGCTCTAGCTAGGAAAAGAGAATCTATTTAAACACTAAACAGACTTTATTATCTGGTTTGACAATAAATAAGAGATACAATAAACAAAATAAAATAAAGAAAATATCAGTGTTATAAACAGTAAATCATATATCGGTATCATAAACAGTAAATCATATTATTAAACACATTTGTGTTTAAATTCAAAAACATAACTATTACTACCATAAAACAACAGCTAAGTAAATTCTATTGTTATTTTTGGCGTATTGAAAACTAAAAGTGAAAGAGAAAAATTTAGATAAAAAATTAAAAAATATCACTTTTGGTTTTGCATTTATCTCGAGATAAAACGTAGTCATATAGACAAGTGTAGATAGATCTTAATTAAATAGGGCGAGATAATAATTAACAGATAAAAAAAATATGTAAAACAGTTTACAGATAGCAGGTACAAAAAATATGAGTAAAAAATTTCAGATAAGCAAAAACACAAAAACACATCCCGAATTTTTTTATTACGGCACTGCACACTTAATTACAGGTGAATACAATTAAGGTAAGATATTCCATAGAAATAAATGGTACGTTATTGCTCGATACAGGTATAAAAAATATTGTTAAAAACTTACATTGTCTTCCAAATGTTTCTGAGATATATTTCTAGTATATGGCTTCTTTCTCTCGGTAATTGGTCTTAACGGTACGATATAATCTAAACCCATTCTTGTTTAGATTTATAGATAATTAGAGAAAACCATAAACTCACTTTTCGAAGCGTGGGTTTCGAAAAAGATGCGGTAAACGTAACAATATCGAGCTTGCTGTTGTTACATAGAAAACCCAGGAAGTCTAAAGGAAGCACTGTCTGGAATCCTTTATGTGGTTCCTCGGTACGATAATGGTAAACGATAACAGAAACACTTAATAGCAAGTAATTTTTAAATATCTTAAGAAAATTTGCCGGGAACTGAAACTAGCGGCTGTACGTATGATCTTGATCGTACAAAAGCCCAAGCTAGAATGCCTCGAAAAATCCGTTGAGAAGTTTATCTCGCGTATGCACCTAGGTCATATGATGGGAGCGTGAAATTTGATTGGACGATTATGTCATAAGATCTACTTGTTGGTGCGGATGTTTCTCCACAGCAGTAAAACTGAAAAATTTAACCCTGCATAGCAACAAAAAACGTTAGGATTGTAATAGCATCTAATAAGTCGAGAATACAGGGCGGTAATAAGTAAGAAAGAATTATAAAAAAATAAATTTTATTCTTAGAGTTTTTTAAACACGCTACAAGCTTAAAGAGAAAAACAGTAGAACAGTACTCGTTGCTGTGGATTAGCAACTTCTTGGTTCTTTTGTATAGAAAACAATGGCAAATTACATTTTTTAATTAAAAATTTTACAATAATATTTATAAAAATATAAGGATATAAACAATAATCCCAGTCGGTAAAACACTACAAATTATTAACCATCATTAGTAAATTTCGTGACAGTATAAAGATATGTAATACTATAACTATATATACATAGCTACACCCTTAACCAATTTAGTGACACTGGCTCTATATAGCTTTTACTCTAAGAAAAACATAATCTATATCGTGTAGAGAAGCTTCGCTTTAAAAGTTCGGAATAGCTGCTAATCCTTATAACTTATTGTATTGTGTATGTCCATATTAACAATGATAAGTATCTTAGAACTCAAACTGTGAACCTCTCTTGTTTAATTTTGTTAATGATCTTAACTTAATTGTCCATCTTTGCTTTTATTTATGCTGTTGATCCTAAAATATGTCAGTAGAGAAACCAAATGATCCCTTTCTTTTTACTACCTTTTTATATTCTTCACTTGTTTTCTCTTTGTCTGTCCGAGTGGAATTTTGTAATCGATTTTATACTTACTTCCCGACTATGTACAGATCTGAAACTTTCAGGGTCACTCAGAACTCGATAACAATGCATAAATGAATTGTTTTTAGGCAGATGTGTTGAGGTTCAATTACAATTTCTACTAATTTTCAGTTTTATTTGGTAAACTTTGGAATAGATAGCGTTTTTTTATAAGTGGGTTTAAAATCGATTACAAAATTCTTTTCTCACACACGGTTTTTAAAACCAGAATAAATTATCATTTTTTACTGTGTCCTATAAATCATAAAAAGGTAATCTATTAAAAGTTCTTTTTATCAACATATTAAGAAAGGTTACATATTAAAGAATATTTTTATTTTTTAAAGATAAATCTCATATACAAATTTGCTTGTAGGTTTTTAGATGTTGTTATCCCGAAGAATAGATCTTCCTCCAGTATTTTGTAATGACTTTATTGTACTCTGGTGCATTCAACTATTGAATATACACTCCTGCACACAATTAGATATCATAACACTCTGTTTTAAGAGTTGTAGGTATTTATGTACTTATTTAAAGCGATCAAAAATGAATATATTTAAAACCATACCTACATTTATCTGTATCTATACTATTAATTCACAATTAAACAATTACATTCTGTACAACAGAAGGGGATTTAAGTAAGACTATTATTGCAATCTCTATCAACAATAACAATCATTCGCTGCATTGCTCTTAATTATTTCTTTATTTCTTACAAGCAGCTTGATCCAAAGCAGATTAAGTTAGGGATTCATCTGGGGGATGCTATAAGACCATAAGGCCACTCTAAATTTGCAATTTCCACTTTATTAAGGTAGGGAAGAAAATTCTCAGACACGTGGTGGCATTATTATTGTGCAGTACCAAAAAATCTGGTTCTATGAATGATACAAAATGAAACTACATGCTTATCGAATATCTTCGGCACTATATCTCCACAATATATGAGACTCCTTCAAGCAAATGGCTGACTTAGAGAAATACATGTTTGTGCGTCATATTGTTAATCTGCACTTTTTCAGACTCTAAAACGACCATGTGTTGTCCACAATACAATTCTTAACTCGTCCTTAAACAAGACGCGTGTTAAGATACAATAAAACTAAAATCAGCCATAGTAGTCCATTGAATTTAGATCGAAATCGCCCGAATAGCGGAAATCGGTCCAGTACTTTTCAAGTTTATTGCGAACAGACAGACAGACAGACGAGGCGGGGGAATTTGTTTTATAATATGTAAGAATTTCTTGCTGAGTTGCTTAGGTTGATTTTCCTGAAGTCGTTGATCGCTACCCTCTGACTATATGTTTGTTCTCACAGCTTGTTGGCAAACTGTTATCTTACAAACTGTAATGTATTTTGTTGCGCATGTCGTATCAGAAATATGTTAGAAACTTGTTTTGAACTAATGTGAGAACAGCTGTTTGATTTATGCATATAAAGGGTTGCAGACGCTTCAAGCTTCCACATAGAAAGTGCTTTTGCGTTGTTATCAAACAAACTAATTGTTTTTCATTATAAAAAATATTTTAATTCCACAATGAGCAATTCTATCATTTTTGGGTCTAACCGTAACTTCCAACAAATCTTCTAGATTTGAATCGTCCGTTCCAGATAACTCACTATCATCAGAGGAAGAAATATCGCCCATATTGTGTAATTATTTTCTATTTACTAGTACAATTAAACTTTATTCTAATATAGTTCATAAAACAACAAATCACAAATTAGGACCTAGCAAAATTTCTTCTAAAACAAAAAACGCATGCGCACTAAATAAGTTGCAGTTTACTGGAAAATAATCCGCAAACCTTTCTGACTGTTATCAACTTATCAGAAATGTTTGTGCGAACAGTAAACTACTTACTGGATAACAGTTAGAAACTGACGTGAGAACACATAAACATAAACAGCGCACACTCCTGACGTCAGCAACTGTTTCTGGCGTTCTGTAAGAACAAACGAAATTTGGACATCCAGCAGATATCGAGATGCGGTTTTCTGCATTGTGTTCAGAAAGGTCCCAAGAAAAAAGTCTACAACATCTGGTTTGGCGCATTTTTAAAAAATGCCTTCTGGGCCGGAAAATGCATTTTCCAATTGCATCATTCCTTGCACCTTTATAGGAACGACTGAAAACTCGGTAAAGTCGCTAGGAAATCGTTACTTGGAGGTTTAGGGGCTGCCAAACTCGATTCTGGCATTAGAATCACCTGGGGGTGCGCAGGGGATTAATTGGGGGAGAAATGGCAGCGTGCATGAAAAGCACTCCAAACTCGTTACTCGGAGGTTTTCGGGGATGACGAATTTACTTCTGGCATTGTAATTACCCGAAAGCGCTTGGGGGTGGCTCTGTGAGCGCATCCGGGGGGGCCTTCTGGGAAAAAAATTGCAAAGTCCATAATTGGACACTTGGAGGTTTTTTGAGGATGACGAATTTAATTCTGGCATTAGAATTAGGCGGGGGCATCCAGGAGTATCCGGAGGGACATTCTGGAGGGAAATTGTAAACTCCATGAACACTGCTCCAAAGTCGTTACTCGGGGGGTTTTTGGGGATGCCAAATTAAATTCTAGCTTTAGATTTCCCCAGAGGTCCCTCTGTGGGTTGGTGCTGTGGGAAATGGTAAAGAAGGAAGTGAAAAATCACAAATTATAAAAATAGTACTTTATTTAAATAACAAATAGGAGTTTTTATTTATGTTGAATTATTCATTATAAACCTAAATTTTCAATTTTCAACAGATACTAAACATCTTGTTCAAACTCTTATTCTTCTTTCCCTTCTTCATCTTCTCCCCCTTCTTCATCTTCTTCCTCGTCACTATTCTCGACCCCGTTGGAAGTGCCTTTTTTTGGTTTGAGCAGTTGCCATCGCAATGCTTGCATGCAAGTAAGCACTCCAACCCACTTCGGCGGCTCCCGCATCTCGTATTGCCACAGTCAGAATTGAATTCGGCATCCCCGAAAACCCCCGAGTAACGAGTTTGGAGTGGTTTTCATGCACGCTGCCATTTCTCCCCCAATTAACTCCCTGCGCACCCCCACAATGCCCCCCATGCACCCCTAGGTAATTCTAATGCCAGAATCGAGTTTTGCAGCCTCTAAAATCTCCGAGTAACGATTTCCGAGCGATTTTTCCGAGTTTCCAGTCGTACCTATAAAGTTGCAAGGAATGATGCAATTGGGAAATGCATTTTTCGGCCCAGAAGGCATTTTTTAAAAATGCGCCAAACCACACGTTGTAGACTTTTTTCCTGGGACCTTTCTGAACACAATGCAGAAAACAGCATCTCGATATCTGCTGGATGTCCAAATTTCCGCTATTTTTCCTAACTTCCCTGAACTATAGTCAGAGGGTAACGATCAACGACTTCAGCAAAATCATACTAAGCAACTCAGCAAGAAAGCCTTACATATTATAAAACAAATTCCCCTCTCGTCTGTCTGACTGTCTGTCTGTCTGTTCGAGATAAACTCCAAAAGTACTGGACGGATTTTCATATAGTTTCATATAGCAACAAGGAGTGTGATCCCTGAGGAATGTTTTAGTGTATATAAGTTAAGGTTCTGTGCAAACTGACGATATTACAACGATATTAATTCAATATGTCGAAAAAAATCAGCCGAGCGGGAGCTTTCCTCGAAAACGCTGCCAAAACCTATTGAGTTATAATAATACAATGTATGGTGGGATTGTACCTCTTTAATATATCTTCAAAAAAGTCCGCGATGTCTATCTTACAAGGTTAACCCACAATAACCATTTTTTGCTTTTACATATTACAAGAAAATAATGGGTTAGATACGAACCTATTTTTAACAATACAGTATTAATCCTTATTTAATTAAATACGATAGACACGTTATGCATTTAATGTACATCAAAATTGCTTTTTACACTATATGAAAAAATGAATAGCTAATGTGTTATCGCAAAATTAAAATTTCCGGACGAAACCGGGACGGGTTGCTATATAGTATGTATGTATGGTGTTAGGGGTGACAGATACACCTGCGACCTATAAGATCTATTGTGTCCCCCTTTTCTTGCTAAATTTCTGATGATTCCTCAGACTTATAGCAGCTCTTCTAGTCCTATCTTCCTTAGAAAGTTAAGGATATCGTTGGGTTTTAAATTAGGTAGTTCTTCCCTTTCTATTTCGTATGACCCTAGGTATTTGACCCTAGAATTACTTAATGCCATGCATTCTGAAAGTATATGTATTGAGGTTTCATCCTCTACCTCACAGGATCTGCAGTTTGCTTCATCTACTAATCTGCTATATAGTAGATATAATATATGAATCAATTAAAATCAATACATACTTAGACCATTCTGTTATTTTATATTTTTTATGAACTATTTATTATTTAATGTTTTTTCGGATTTCTTCGAAACTAGTGAATAAAGTTTTGAAGTGTAGTTTCTTTGGAAACCAACACATAATTCATGCGACGCCCTTCCAATAGTGTACATTTTGTCCTACGTATTGCCTGCAAATTTTAAACTAATAATAAGATGTTATCAGATCAGGTAAGAAGAGGTCCACTAGTGGGCGTTTATTTTCTCAAATGCCCTTCGTTGATACATCTTCAAACTCTACTATCAGAAATATCGATATGGCGTAGTTTTCTAATAAAATTAATTACGTTAAAGCTTGTAAAACTTCTGTTTCTCAGAATTTTGAGTAAAAAAAATGTTATCACTTTTAGAAGTAGCTAGATGTCGCTTTTTCGGCATCTTCGTGTATGTGTGTGTTTCAACCAGTCATTACCTGAGAGCTTTATTTTTAGTTAGACATCTCGTTCTATCCATGCTCAATATAATAGTAGTTTACGTAACAAGTCCCGAAAGTGGTATTTTACTGGACGAGTGAGCAAATTGCAGGGCGAGCCGCAGGCGAGTCCTGCAAGCCTGCAAGTACAGTACACTTTTGAGACGTATTACGTACAATATTTTTGAAGTAAAACTTCTTTAGCGGCGACTAGGGGTAACTAAGTAATTCTAACAGACGTGACGTCATTCTAATGTACCACGTACCGGAAACAAAACCTGATACAAAATAACTAACACGATTTTGCCTACTATATTAAATAAAATTAAATCTGTAATTGTATGAATTGACAGCTTGACAACCAAAATACATTGGTGGTAAATAGTTTAAATTTGTGTATGAAGTGTTTGTTTTAAATATGAATAAACAAAGTGTATTTATTAATGAAGAAAGTGATGAAAAAATATTGAATGAAAATGAGTGAGTAGGTACTCTATATGCATAAATTTTATTTTTGGTGTGTAATTACACTATTTATACCTAATTATTTATACCTATTATTTATACCTAGCTATTTTCGTTTTATAGACTTAAAGAGATAAAAAGAAAAAGAAATTGTGAACGTCAGAAAGATTTAAAGAAAAATGAAAATGAAAAAAAGACGAGACAGCGACATTCATTATGATTTGATTAAGTAAGTTTATATACATACATACATATTATGATAGTAAATAATTGTTTATAGGGAAGCTTTACGTTAAGTAAAGAAGCATGTTGCACGTTTTTGTTCATAAAATAATAATATTCGAAATGTTTTAACACTTGCTTATACTTATTTTATGTTTGGTTAGGTAGCCATAAAGGCCATAAAACCACTAGTCAGGATGGCTGATCTTTTCCCAGCAATAACAGATCCTTCGTAGAACTGAAGAAAACAAATTCAACTCAGGATTTTAAATTTTATGGAATATGCTATAAAATGCTACAAAATGAAATGGTCTAACTATCGAAGGCTCTTGTGTTGTCTTGTATTACAATAAGGTAGATACAGCTACAAAATCACACATTCTAAACGTAATGTGTGTATATTTTTAATATTGTTTACCTATTATTGAAGCAAAACTTCTTTAGGTGCGACTAGGGGTAACTCTAACGTTAGATTCTAACGGAAGATTCTGATGGAAGTAACGGTGTGATTACAGCTATGGGAGGAGCTTAAATTTTCAAAATTTATTTATGAAATTTTCAAAATTTTCAAACGGTTTTAAATACCTACATTAATAGTATTTAGAGAGTAAAATCTATGTTTCACATTTTAGTTATCATAAACCTATTATTTCATATATAAAAAATAATGATAACCTTCAAATTCCTATTTCTAATGAATAATATAAATATAACATCTCATTTTTTGTAAAGTATATAGACAATAAATATGATTAAATTGTAATTAAATGTTTATTTTCCGATACTTACGTCAACAAGTTTTACTTCAATCGCGCGTAAAGGTTACACGCACACTCTTTTTTTTTAAATGGGCATTGTTGTACCATAAACTTCATATTATTCAGTTTACATTTTTATAACAAGAACTCTTTATTAACTAATTTTAACATTTTTTTTTAACAAACGTTGCCCGCCTTAACAATTTCATCTGGTATAATTTCATCTTTTATTAATTCACAATCAAATGCATCATTTTGAATATCCAATTTATAATAAATTTTACGTTTTCAACTAAACGTCAAAATATGTCAAGTTATTTTATAGTTTTAAATATATACAAAACTCGGTTACCATAGAAACCAATTGACCGCTATCTTAGACTAACTATTTTATTGTTTTTTTCATTAAAGATATGCCGGAAAGTAAATAAAAATGAGATTTTCTGACCTAAAAATAAACCGGAAAGTACTAATTTCTGGCCGCTTTTTAAAAAAAAAGGTTTATTTGTCCAAACTGCGTAAAAATTTAACGTCACCCTATGGTATACGAGGAACTGGCGAATTTGCTTAAAATACCATCAACAAGGAATGAAATTTTTACTTAAAATTTTTATATAAATCTAGTAATTAAAAAAAAATTAAAATATGTTTATTTGTTGATATATCTATACATTTAAAAAAGAAAATCATATCTATTATCTACTTAGTGTGAGTTTTTCGTATATCCCAGGTAATACATACAAAAATTGCATATCTCTAGAACAATCTTTTAAGAATTGAATAAAACTCAGTTATTTCAATGTAGAAATCTCACAGTGAACGAGTAGTTTTCGGATGTTGTAGAAACTACTGTTATTCTACATTCATAGAGGGCACCATATAAAAAGTTTTTATCGGTTTACAAAGGATTTTTTCTTATAGTTTCTCGGATCAAATTCGAGCTGCAAAATACACTATTCTTGTATTTTAGTCCGTTGCTGCGCGACGAACTTTTCCGTACTGTACGGGAATATTTTTTCTCCACGACCATTAATGAATGTAATAATTCCGACTTCATTTTTATTAATAGAAAGTGTTCATTCTCACTCTTGAGATAGAATATTCATTCTGAAACACTTGCTTCTTATGTGTTTTGCATGTATTTCCATTCTATAACTAGTGACGGAATAACATTCTGTAATTGCTCAACAAAAAACATAGATTGCCCTGCGAATTTTAAAACTGTCACTCAGTTTCTCAGTGCGGCGTTCTAATTGTTTTGCTTCATATTTCAATTTAAATAAACAGAATTATAACATGGTCGTGGAGAAAATACAGTCTGTTACACGGTTAGAATGA
The DNA here is from genome assembly GCA_964028335.1 of Altica lythri. Lineage (NCBI taxonomy): Eukaryota > Metazoa > Arthropoda > Insecta > Coleoptera > Chrysomelidae > Altica > Altica lythri. Next base: position 17,761,867 of record OZ034805.1, read on the forward strand.
AAATTCGATAACTCGTGGTTCCTCTCGCTCGCTACGCTCGCGTTCGGAATTCTCCACTCGTATCGAATTTTCATTCTAACCTTGTTACAGAATATACTATTCCGGACCTGTGTACAGGAATGACCCATAAAACGTTTATAAGCAAATTCATATTTTGCGTCTTGATTTTATTTGGCAATAAATTTAAAACCACATTAGTAGCAGTGTTTAGTAACTCTGGAGGCGTTTTGCACCTCTGGACATCATCCACACCGTCCATTTGAATTTCTGAAATAAAAACATAAAGTGATATAAATTTTGCAGTTTGACTTTAATAGTCTCGTGTCAGGCTATTTCCTTATCTTATCAATACAGTAATTGTTTAATATATTGTTTACTTAACCTTTCTTTCATAAGCACATTTTCATTATTGTCTATGCTTGCGGAAAATATCTTGATTGTTTCAGGTTTCCTGCCGCATAATCTGCAGCTGGGTTCTCCATTAAATAGCCCGAGCAAGGGTCTTTTACTTCGGCACGTAAAGTGCAAAGACTTTAAGCGGAATTTTGTTTGTTTTATGCAATATTTCAGCTTTTCTAGTACACCTTTATTTAATTTAGTTTCTGCTGTATGCTTGGACTGGGATATGTTCGAGTGATGCTTGTGTTATATAAACATGCAGGCTTTCATCTAGTTCCGGATTGTACCTACTGATACCTCTGAAACTATCTGTAGATCCTAAAATATTGCTCTTAAATTGTTTCTCTTCAGCATTGATAGACTGCAGATACATGTACCTACCTAAAAACAAAGGTGTGTGTTCCAAGTGGGACAGAAATTTTCACAATTTTCATCACTACAGAAAATAGGATATAACTTAGTTATATCTGATCATACAAAAATATTTCCATTGAATTAGTTTACTTGCTTCTGGTTAAGGGATTCACTAGTTGGTAGTTAACTCGTTCGTCGTAGTTAATTTGTGTCAGTTGCTAGTCGGACGCCCAACTAGTAGCAGAAAGGTGCAAATTTACTAAGATATTACGACTATTTACTAAGGTAATTATACTAATTATGCAAACATATTTGCTAGAGAAAACACTGCAAGTATCCTAGAATTTCTAGGTTTTAGTGTGTAAAGAAGTGGCAGCTGAACAATATAGTGCATATTTCTGGTAAAATCCAATTCAAGCTCACTTGACAGAAACTGATATTCACAGGTTACAGACCTAAAGGGATCTAATGATATCTATGTTAAAAGTCAGTTCCACAGATGTAGTTTTATTCAAGCTAGCCGGCTAATTCTGTACCTGCTTGTTAAGTGTCACATCTAATCAGTTATTAGATGATTGCTCAACTTGTGCAAGTACAGTTCAAACTTAGACTTTCTACTAAACTACTTGTGCATAGTAAAGTAAGGAGTTAGAAAACCTTTTTATGAATTAAACAATACAAAGTATTTCATACTTTTACCACAATTCTTTATTGTCCAACCTTACTTACCTTACCCTATAAATAACTTTAATCAGGCAATGTATTGTAACGTTTATTTATTTTCACAGTTTATTATTTAATTTATTTATACAACTAATACACTTAATTTATGTTATAACACAATTTATTTACAATATACTAATTTATATGAACACTGAATACTGATTTATATAAACACTTATTTACTTAGACTCAACTCAAAAACTAAACTAAACTATATTTCAAAATAAAAGTCTATTTATATGCGCTTCATTGCTTCGAGTAATTGCTCGAATATTCGTGAAAGCGTAGATCTTTCTATTAGTCCCATGCATTAAGCTTCTTGTACAATCGGGAACATTCTCCGTTATTTGACGCGTCGCCTGTTTGTCGGACTCGCCCATATGGCCAACCAGGACAGAGCCGGAGTCGCATTACATTGCCCCCTCCTTAAGAGATAGTTCCTCCTGGAACTAGAGCTGAATGGGAATGATTGTATCTGCAGTCGGATCCTCTTCTACAATTTCCAGTTGTATAAAAAAAACAGGGGACGGTCTTCGTTGTAAACTGGACACTGGGCGAATGGCTGCAAACCAATACTTGGACTTCGGTATCTTGAAAGATTACTTCCACCATGTTTCGAATGACCCTCCAGTCTAACTCCTTACACTCGATCTTTGGCATTGCTATATTCTGTATATTGGACTCCAGTACGTGTTCCCTCAGGCTAAGTAAAGATTCCCATACATCTTGATAAGTGGGTCGGTCGTGATAGGTGTTCTTTGTCACTAGATAGAAGAGGTAACGTGATTCATCTTGGAGTCTCAAAGCTTTTCCGGGGGCTGGCAATTGGCTTTGCAGTTCTGATAGTCGACCAAACTTTTTTCGGAAAACGGACGCTAATCCTCGGGCGTCGCTGATACTGGCAGGAATATTATGGACCAACGAGCAGTCATCTGGAAGCGTAAACAGGTCTTGATGTTTCTCAATGGTTACGCCAAATCTTGCTTTCCCGGTACCCCCATAAGCACCCATAAACTCATCGAAGGCAAAATCAGGAGTCTCTTGGAGTCGATTTACATCTTCTTCTTGGTTATGATCTCCTTCAAACGGTGCCAGCCGGTTTCCATGTACCACTTTCGGTTTTCCATTTGGAATCTTACTTATTCGGTATATGACATCATTGATTCTTTTCTTAACGATGTATGGACCTTCCCAAGACGTTTGTAGCTTCGGCGAGTAACCCTTCTGTCTTCTTGGGTTATGAAGCCAGACTTTGTCTCCTTCTTCGAAACATCCTTCCGTGGCTTGAGTATCATACCGTTTCTTCATTCTATCACTGGCAATTTGAAGATGTGAGCGAACCAGTTCATGCATATCGTCCATTTTCCTTCGTAACTGGATCACATAATCTTCTCCAGCTATATCTTCTCCAGGTCGGCATCCAAACTCAAGGTCGCATGGTAGCCTCATCTCTCGTCCGAACAAGACCTTTGCTGGTGTTTGGCCTGTTGTTTCATTGACTGCGGATCGGTAAGCCATCGCGAAGAGCGAAAGGTATTGATCCCAGTCCCGCTGGTGGTTGGACACTACTTTGGACAGATACTTTCCAATGGTCTTATTCATTCTTTCTACCATTCCATCTGATTGTGGATGTAACGCTGTAGTTCTTGTTTTCTTCATTCCTAGAGTATCGCAAATTCCTTGGAAAAGCTGGCTTTCGAAATTTCTACCTTGGTCACTATGGATCTCCAAGGGTACTCCATCGGAACTATTCATCCAATAAAACCTTTCCCGTACTCGTTGAAGGGTTTTCTTAACACCGAGATGACCTCCTGATGGACTGTCATGTAACTGTCGGAGTACTTCAGCCACTCTAGTTTTTGGAATAACTAACTGCTTTCTGATTTCTGAACCATCATCATTCTCGAGTACTCGTTTCAATAAATCTTCTTCCAGGATGAAAGAGTTCCACTGAGCCCAATAGGATTTAAGTACTGGACAGAATTTTGACACTTCTTGCCAAGTAGGTCGTCGATCTTCTCTCTTCCATTGGCGCATTTTCTTTAAAACAGGATCATTTTCTTGTTTCTCTCTAATTTTAGGCGGTGCCCAGTAATCGTTAACTACAGTTGTTCGTAGTATAGCAGTTTCTTTGGATTCTGTCTTGTTGCAATGGGAGCAATCTGCTGGGCACGGTCTTCTGGAAAGAGAATCGGCGTTTCTATGGCTTACTCCAGCTCGATGTTCGATCCTAAAGTCGTACTCTTGTAACCGTTCGATCCACCTGGCAATTTGACCTTCAGGGTGCTTGAATTGCATTAACCATTTAAATGGTAAAGGTATTGATAGAAGTGTTCCACGGACTTCACAACTGCCAGAAGTTCTCTTCTTAAGTTGTTCAAAGTCATCCGTCTCTTCCACCGGTATAGTCTGAAGAACGTCGCAAGCATCTCCTCTAAGAGCGATCGTGAGATTTACAGCCTTTTCTTTTTCTGACCATCCGTTCGCTCGTGCAGCTGTTTCAAACTGTTTAAGGTAATTTTCCCATGACATTTTTCCATCAAAGGTTGGGGCTTTAATGCGGACCGAATTTTCACTGCTTTCCAGTTTTGGTTTTTGTTCCACTTTACAGCTCGTCTTTTCTTCATCATTTTTCTCTTTTGATTCTTCCACACTAATCCTTTCTCCCTTTCCCATTTCTTCCATTTTTCGTTCAATCTCTTTTATTTTCTCCTCGAATGAAGTCATCTCATTCTTTAGAGAAGACATATCTGATGACATGGATGAAATCTCAGAAGAGACTTTATTTTCTAAAGAAGCAACTTTAGTATCCAAAGATGAAATTTCAGAAGAAACTTTATTTTCCAAAGAAGAAATGTCTGTTTTCAGAGAAGACATATCAGTAGAAACCTTATTTTCCAAAGAAGAAAATTCAGAAGAAACTTTATTTTCCAAAGAAGAAATTTCAGAAGAAACTTTATTTTCCAAAGAAGAAATTTCAGAAGAAATGTCTGTTTTCAGAGAAGACATATCGGTAGAAACCTTATTTTCCAAAGAAGATATTTCAGTAGAAATATTTTTTATAGAAGACATCAATGATGAAGTATCGTCAGCAAATAAAAACTCCTCCGGGTCTAATCCTTGATCAACTATCGCTGGTCTAAGTCGCTCCATCAACTCCGACTTCTTTCCTGTAGTGTCCAATTCACGGTCTTCAAGTTCCCGACGCAAGTCTGCCACTTTTAAATCACAAAGTTTTTTCGACATTTTTCTACACTATTTATTTACACTATCCCACTTCTGAAACCAATGTAACGTTTATTTATTTTCACAGTTTATTATTTAATTTATTTATACAACTAATACACTTAATTTATGTTATAACACAATTTATTTACAATATACTAATTTATATGAACACTGAATACTGATTTATATAAACACTTATTTACTTAGACTCAACTCAAAAACTAAACTAAACTATATTTCAAAATAAAGTCTATTTATATGCGCTTCATTGCTTCGAGTAATTGCTCGAATATTCGTGAAAGCGTAGATCTTTCTATTAGTCCCATGCATTAAGCTTCTTGTACAATCGGGAACATTCTCCGTTATTTGACGCGTCGCCTGTTTGTCGGACTCGCCCATATGGCCAACCAGGACAGAGCCGGAGTCGCATTACAGTATTATTTAGTCACTGGTCTGATCTTCGTAAAGTTTGCTTCAATTGGGCTTGTTGGATCTATAACCACACATAAAGAAGGTTGTTTTTTGTCAATTGAATCATATTGGATCAATAAGCGCTAATATTGCATCTTTTATAGATTTGCCTTTTCGAAATCCAAATCCGATTCCATTCGATACTTTTTTGAAAAATCATTTTTTTTATTTGTTTAACAAATTTTTTTTAATATCACAAAAAAAGACGATAAATTTGTTTGCTGTAATTCATTTATTTCTTATATTTTCTGTATCTGAAATTTTAATTCTTTTAATGCTACTTTTATTTTTATCTTTTTCCACAAATGTTTTTTACACTTTATTGCTTATTAGTTTCTCTACATATTCTCTTTTTAACCGACTTCAGATAAAGGAGGATATTTCCTAATTTGACTTGTATGCTTTTTAATGTTTGTTCGCGAATAACTTCGTCATATATGAACCGATTTTGATGACTGTTTTCTCGTTTTAAAACACATTGTCAGCGGTCAGTAAACTATTCTTCACCCCGATTGTACAATATGTTACCTGAAAATATACGACCGTAAAAAGCCGTGAAACGTTTAATACTCAAACTCAAAAATGGATTATTGAAAGGGGGAACAATATTTAATGATATGTTAATTTAAATTATTTAAAATTGATATTTAATTCTAATCATTTGTTTTACGTTAAATTTATAAGATTATCTGTGTCTTTTTACCAATATGTGTGTCTTATTACCAATATGTGACTTTTCTTAGTTTTCTTTTACAAATATGTAACTATTTTTGTCAATATGTGACTATTTTTTACCAAAATGTGACTGTTTCTAATGTGACTAATCACCTACAAGCATGTAAATGCTTCTGTGATTTTTCGTAACGTTTATGAGAATTACGTTACTGTTGCTATAAGATGTACTTATTTTAGAATTTATAAATAAACGTGTTTTGATTTTATTTGATTATTTCAAAGATGGTCCCGTGATAAGGAAATCAGGGTGTAATGATGTCGGACCAGAGAAATCGAGGGTAAATTTCAAAAATCGTAAGGGCCACTAGTGCGTTTGTAAATTTTTATTAAAGAAGTAGGTAAATCAGGATTTTTTGTTGGTTCTTAAATATTCGATATGGCGAATTTTTTTATGACTGACTACCTATTCAACATTTCAATTAAATTTAAAATTGGTTTTCCGAAAGTTTTGAAGATAGTACAAACCCAAATAGCAACTAAAAAGGATAATTTTTTTTCTAAATTGAACCGCCTTCGAAAGGAAAAATGCACCAAAAAGCAAAAAATAAAATCTTTATTTCTTAATACAGTTGTAAGCAACCAGGCATTTGATTTCGATTTCCTTGAAGTCGGCTCCAATGGCAAATTACTCGCTATTTTAATCTTAGGTATTAAATCTAGATTTAGAATGTTAGTAACTTAAATCTTCTACAAAGATATAAACCATTGGAGCTTACTTCAAGGAAATCGAATTTAGATGCCTAGTTGCTTACCATTGTTTAAAGAAATATGTACATGCCTTCATCGATATTAAGAAGGCATTCCATTCTGTAAATAGAGAGGCTATGTGGAGAATTATGGTAAAGGTTGGCATTCCCCCAAAATTTATAATCGTGTGTAACAACCTTCACACAAGCAACTACGCCAGTGATCTCCATAACGGAAAAGTAACCAACCCCTTTCATATTGAAACACTTTTGGGGACGTTAACACAATTTATTTACAAAATTGTAACAAGATACACAGATATGGATAACGACTAAACTCAATTATAATGTCAATGAAATATTCGAATTATTTGAACTCCCCTTAACTGCCCATACTTATATAGAACAAATAAACATTCTAGAATTGACGAGAAACATGATCGAACCTAATCAGTACAACTAGAAAGAGTAAGAATAGTCTAGAACAAAGAACCTAAAAACAGTCTTTCAAGTAAAGGTCCTTTTCTTAATCGGTTATCCCGTTACACTGCCCCCTCCTTAGATTCATTCCTCCTGCAATGTTATTTACTAAATCGGGATCCCGCACATTCCTTAGCCAGCTGAACAATCTTCTTGGAGCTTCTGCACACCTCCACTGTGGTTTCCCTGCTAATGCGCCAACCGATTATGATGGGGACCACGACGGGTTTTCCTATAGGGATTTTCACGATCCGATTAATGACATCGTTAATTTATTTCTTGATGATGTATGGACCTTCCCAGTTTTTCTGGAATTTGGGACAAATGCCTCGACGCCCTCGGGGATTATAGAGCCAGACTAAATCTCCCACTTGGTAACTCTTTTCCATTGTCCGCGTGTCATAGTACCTCTTCATCCGATCACTAGATAATGTAAGTTTCCCACGCACCAGGTTGTGTATATTCTCCATTCGATTCTGAAGATTGGTGACATATACTTCACGGGCCACTTCTTCACCAGGTTTACAACCAAACACCAAGTCACATGGTAGCCTCATTTCTCGATCGAACAGGATCTTCGCATACGTTTGGCATGTTGGTTTGTTAATGGCCGATCGAATTGCCATTAGAAATAGTGGGATATGTCGATCTCAATCCCTCTGACACTCTGACACCACTTTTGACAGATAGTTGGTTATAGTCCGATTCATTCGTTTCACCATTCCATCAGACTGAGGGTGCATCGCTGTGGTTCTCGTTTTGTGAATGCCTAATCTTTGGCAAACTTTTTGAAACAGTTTGCTCTCAAAAATTCTCCCTTGGTGTGAATGTAATTCTTGTGGTACTCCAAAACGGCTTACAAATTCTTCAACTAATATACCTGCTAAAGTGGTGGCTTCCTGATAGGGAACTGCGTAGGCTCCAACCCATTTAGTGAAATAGTCGATTACAACAAAGATGGACTTATTTCCTACATCGCTTTGCAGAAGTGGCTCCAATACATCTACTGCGATTCTTTCAAAAGGACTTCCAACCAGGTATTTCTGCATTTCCGCCTTCGGTTTTCGATGCGGACTATTACTGACAGCACATGTGGTGCATTTACGACATCAATCTTTAACATCGTTAGTGCAATTTACCCAGTAAAATCTATCTCGGATCTTTTGCAGCGTTTTCATGATACCCAGATGTCCTCCAGAACTATCATTATGTATCTGTTTTAAAATATCTGGTACAGCATTTCTTGGGACCACTATTTGTTTCCTTGTTTCTGTGCCCTCGGAATTTTCTACAAGTCTTTTAACGAGCCCACCTTCGAAAATTAAAGAGTTCCATTGGGCCGAACGCTATTAAAGCAGGAGAGGATGAGGATATCTCTCTCCACAACGGACGACGGTCCATTCTTTTCCATTCCCGAATATTTTTCAGAATGGAATCGTTTTCTTGTTGCTCCACCAGCATTGAGCTCTCGTCTTCTGGTCTGGCACAACCTTAACTAATGCAATTTTTTCCTCGTCCTGCTCCATGCGGGTACAATGGCCTTCTGGAAAGTGCATTAGCATTACGATGTCTTTTTTCAGGTCTGTGCTCGATTTCATATTCCTGAAGTTTTTCGAACCATCTTGCTATCTGTCCTTCTGGGTTCCTAAAGCTAAGTAGTCACTTTTAACTGGCATGGTCTGTTCTGATCAGGAATTTTCTGCCATACAGATATTTATAAAAATGTTCGACGAATTTTACAACTGCTAACAGTTCCCTCCGAGTTACACATCAGTAGTTCTTTTCAGCTTTCGATAAAGTTTTTCTGAAGTAACCAACCACTCTGTCCTTACCATCTTGTAGCTGTGACAAGACGGCTCCAATTCCCACATTGCTGGCGTCGGTGTCCAGAATAAGCTTACCATCAGAAAGTGGATAAGCAAGAACAGGTGCTGACGTAAGCTGTTTCTTTAATATTTCAAACGCCTCTTGACATTCCTAATCCCAACAGAAAGACTTATCTTGTTCTGTCAAACGTGTCAAGGGTTTGGCGATGTCTCCAAAATTCTTGACATACTGTCGGTAACAGAAACAAAGACCCAAGAAACTTCGGAACTGATGTTTGTCGATAGGTGTTGACCATTCTTGAACGGCTTGAATCTTAGCGGGGTCCACAGCAACGCCATCCTTGCTTACGTTATGTCCTAAATAGTTGACCTGTCTCTGGAACAAGTGGCATTTCTTAACATTCAATGTTAGATTAGCTTTCTGTAATCTTTTAAAGACTTCTTCCATGTTGGATAAATGTTCCTTTAAGGTCTTGCCCATTATGATGATGTCATCTAGATAAACTAGACAAGTTTCCCATGACAAACCGCGGATAATGTTCTCCATTAGCCTTTCAAACGTCGCAGGAGCATTACAGAGGCCATACGGAAGGACCGTAAGTTGCCATAACCCTGATCCTCTGGTAAAGGCAGTCTTTTCTTTGTCTGCAGGATTCATTTTAACCTGCCAGTATCCGCTTTTAAGGTCCAAGGTAGAAAACAAAGTAGAACCTGCCAAAGCGTCGACGGCATCATCAATCCTTGGCAGAGGATAACTGTCCTTCTTAGTGACATCATTAAGCTTTTAATAATTGACACAAAACCGCATTCTCATTAATATCACAGGAGAAGCCCACGGATTACCGGATGGTTCGACTATGCCATTTTAAATCATTTCTTTAAGAGCTCTATCTGCTTCTTCCTTTTTAACTTGAGGCATCCTTTGGACGTGCATCGCCAGTTTCAATTTTATGTTGGACAACATCAGCTCTTCCAAGTTTATTCTTAGAACCAAATACAGGTTTATAACGGTAAAGTAGGTCTATTACCTGTTTCTTTTCTAATTTTGACAAAGAGGGATCTGATTTTGTCATTAATTGTTCGATTCCGCTGGTCTCATCTGTTGCCATAACGTTTACCTTGTGAATTACGGCTGTTACCGGTTCTAAAGTTCCCATTTCCGTGTCCTTCGGAGAAAAACGGGATGATCATTCAAGTTGATGACTCGGATGGGTACTTCTTTGGCGGATCTAACAAGAGTCTTATCCACAAGGAGTCCTTTTCCCAATTCATGGTCATGGTTCTTTGGCTCTATCATGGCTGGGGCTCCATCTGATTCCAGTCCATCCAACCGCGCTGTTATGACACATTCGCAGCTTGCCGGAAGTTCGATCTCATCGATTAGCTTAATCGAGGCATTGTCAACTTGTTTTCGATGCGGGGATATTTCTTCATTACCAGTGCGAAGGATACGTCGGTAATGATACAAATGGAAACCACAGTGCAGCATAACGTCCATGCCCAGAACATCTTCATCAACGTCAGCTACCAGCACCGAGTGGACAAGAGAAGTTAAGTCAAACTGTAGGGTCACCTGAATCTCACCGTAGACTCTAGCAGATTCTCCGGTAGCGGTACGCAGTCTCCAACTTCTTCCGCATATTGATGGTTGGTCGGACGATAGCTTTCGTAGCTCCAGTGTCTACCAGCATGCTAAAGTTCTTTCCATCAATGAGGCCATCTACATATAAGCTGCCCACGTGGTGTCGCAGAGTTGCGAATTTAATGGTGCTAGGGGCTTCGGGATTGTTTGAGGTCGATGTCGCCCTCCAGGAGTCGACCCGTTCTAGTTTTCCTGCTGCTCGGGTACTTCAGCAGGAAATTTTTCTTTTGGGGGGCAAGTATTTCTTATATGGCCTAGTTCTCCGCAGTTCCAGCATCTCACTGGGCGCCTTCTTTTTAGAGATAACTTCATCAACCTCTCTACTACCGCTTCGACGTCGCTAACGGAATGAACGGCATGGTCGTAGTTACCGGTGACTTCCCTTAGTCGAGAAACTCCACGTGAGGCCTCCGTCGCCGCCTCAAACTCCAGGGCAATGGCCAAGGCGTCCACAAGTCTTCGGCCGCGCCAACCGTACAGCGCGCTGCAACTCAACGTCTCGAAGACAATCCTCCGCTGCATTGGAATACGCAAGCCGTACCAATCTTGCCACTTCCGCCTCAAACTCCTGGATAGTCTCTCCATTTTTCTGCTTTCGGCTCTTTAACTGCATTCGGTACACCGGTTGTAGATAAGTTTGACCATAACGCATCTCTAGACGATTGACCAATAACTCGAAGTTGTCAGCTTCATCCGGTGTCAATGATTGCAAGACGTCCAAAGCCTCGCCTCGCAGAGCTAGGGTTAGAGACAATGCCTTCTCCTGGGATGACCATCCATTCGCTCTGGCCGCTGCGTCGAATTGTTTCAGGTAATTTGGCCAGGAAGTCTTCCCGTCGAAGGTCGCCCAGCAAACACTTAACCGCAGCCGCTATGCAAAAACTGCACACCGTTAACTGTACCAAATGCAGTAATGGTGGTGCAACAACTGTATCGAAACGGACCATATACGTCCCGCTGATTTGCAAAGTTGCGGTACAGTTCAAACTGCGTTTGAACTGCGGTTGAAGTGCGGTCACTGTGTGGCAGTTGTGCCAATTGATTTTTGCAGTTTCTATGCAGCAATAATACAGTATCTTCACAGAAGTTGTACACAAATGTTTTACAGTAAATATGCCGTCAATATACAGTATATGTGCAGCTACTGTGCCACTTAATGCAGCTTGTACACAGTAGAACCATTATTAGTTTATATAAGTTTTTTAGGGTATAGGTATTGTAAAAATAAACAGAAGTTTGGCAAATAACAAAAAAATATAATATGAATAAAAATATTTCCACACAAACGATATAAATAAAACAAATAATAAACATAAAAAAAATTAAAAAATTTAGCGACTTATTCTGCCATCCTCTCTCTTTTATTTTTCCTCTCATACATGTTTCTCAACCATATTTTTACTGTGGTCTCAACTTCTGCTTGTGGCGAATTTTCGCTACACCTATTTTTTCTTACAGCAACTAAACGAAAAGAAAAAATAGTTAGAATAGAAATCTATTCAACTAGTAGTATTATACAATACATACCTTATTTTGCTTTTATTATCCATTATATTGATTTACAACGTTAACTAAAGACAATAGATCAGTTTTAATAGTCTCAACAGTTTTAATAGCACACAACACACAGTCAACTACACCTCACAAACAGTCAAACACCAAAATGCATCAAAAAAACCAAAATCCAAACAACTATAAGCAAAAACAACATGGCGACGCTGAGAAGGAAGAACGATGACGATGACGTATTTTCGACGGTGTACGGGGTCGGCAATGTCCGATGTCGACCACGAGATCGATCGGTAAACATAATTCGCGCAGCCGCCGAATGTCGGTATTGAACGAAGTGTTACTGCACATTTACTGCATAGCCGCTGCACGTACGAAATAGTTCCTTTTTGTTCAAGTTCTGGTTGTACAAAAAATATACAGCAGCTGTAAATTAAATACTGCATTTTTTAAGTGCAGGACTATCAATACAAGAACTGCGCAGTTTGAATTCAACAATTTATGTGCTGCACTTATGTGGCACTTGTAATACAGCAACTGTGGCGTTGCTGTATTTTGTGTTTGTTGGGCGGGGGTTTCATTGTAGTTCGTACTTGAGTCGCCTCCCCGTTTTCTCTTCGGTCGATGTCTACGTGGCAGGTTTCCATCCTTTCTGCATCTCCGTCGCCGTAGTGGATGGGCTGGTTTCGACGACAAGCTTCCTGTTCTTGTTAAAGCTTCCTTATTTCAGACTGCATTTGCTGGTTGATTTCGTCTCGCAAGTTAGCCACTTGCTGGTTTTGCTCGTCTCGCAAGTTGGCGACTTGTTGATTTTGCTCGTCCCTTAGATGTGATATTTGCTGGGAGAACGAACTGGATAACTCATCCGATAGGGTAGACATCCGTTGTGATAGCTGGGAAAATTGTTGCGTCTGTTCTTCTTGCTGGCTCGTCATTCTTTGTGACAGCTGGGACATATCATCGCGCTGGCTCTTCATCTGACTGGATAGCTTCTCATGCTGGCTCTTTATCTGACTGGATAGCTCCTCTTGCTGGCTCGTCATTCGTCCTGATAGCTCCTCTTGCAGCCGGGAAAGTTGTTGAGTTTGTTCTTTTTGTTGGCTCGTCATTCGTTGTGATACCTGGAAAGTTGTTGAGTTAGTTCAGAATTTGCTTTTTAAACTGGGTCTTCGAACTCCACAGCGTCAGGGTCCAAATTATTATTTAGGTAGTATTCACGGAGCCTTCTCAACAATACGGATTTGCTCCCAATAGTTTCCAATTCTAATTCTTCGAGTTCTCTTCTGAGCTCAGCCACCAATAGTTTATTTATCTTTTTTTCAGGCATTCTTGTATCTTCACCCCACACCTGACACCAATTTAAAACACTTATGGGGACTTTTACACAATTTATTTACAAAATTGTTAAGATACACTGAACTGTGGTGGATAACGTCTAAACTGCTTGACAATACAATGAACTCTTGTGAATATTTGAACATGAACTGACGTTAACTGCCCATACATCCCCTTATATAACTTTATTTAATCTAGTCAGTGTGTTTAGATCTTTCCAGAATTTTCTAGAAACATTATTTAATCTAGTCAGTGTGTTTAGAAGTTTCTAGAATTTTCTAGAAACATTATTTAATCTAGTCAGTGTTTTTAGAAGTTTCTAAAAATCAACTGTCAATAACAATCTTTCAAATTAAGGTCCCTTCCTTTACGGTTATCCCGTTACAATACCATAGTGCAATAATGGCTTTACCAGTGCTTTGTTATCATAATAAGGAGATTTTTTTCCAAGAACTGCCTAAGCATATAGAACTTGGATATTAAGATTCTAATTTTTTTAATTATGTGTAACACATGTTGATCCCATCTAAGATGTTGATCTATTATGATGCCCAGGAATTTTATATATTCAACATTTTTTAGCGATTCATTCAAGCTTTCAATTTCTATATGGTCAAAGTCGTTCTACTAAATGCCAGATAATTGGACTTTAGTAAATTTATAGATAATTTAAAAGAATCTAAAATTTTTTTAATTTTCTTGAAACCAACCTGTTCTTTTTCTCTAGTCACATGCCAGGACTCACCATGAAATACCATCACAGTATCGGTTGCATAGGCAATAACCATACCATCAATATCAATATCACAAAGGCAGTTGATATAAGAGATTAAATAAAATGGGGCCAAGTACCGTATCTTGTGGCATCTCATGCTGGACTAACATACCCTCACTTAAAACATCACCAATAATGACATGCTGTGTTCGATTTGTTAGGTAATTGACAAAAACATTAAACACAGTCCCCCTCACCCCATTAGCTTCGAGAACCTGGTAGAGGATGAAATGGGAATCCGTGTCAAATGCCCTTGCCAAATCCAAAAATAATGCAATACATTTGTCCCCATTATTAAGTGATTTGTAAAGTCACTAACCAGCTTATACATTGCATCTGATGATTCTGATGTGCTGAGGTCCTGCATGAATCCAAATTGGTTCCTAGACAGCAAACGATTAGACTGAAGAAAGTGAACCAGTCTGTATTTAAGGCATTTTTCAAAAAATTTTGCCAGATTTGATATGACACTTCTTGGTCTGTAATTAGAAATACTATCTTTACTGCCTGATTTAAATATAGGGGTAACCACTGATACTTTAAACTGTTCAGGGATTATTCCTGTTTTAAATATTAGATTTATTATATGAAAAGTGGCTTAGATATATAAAGATGAAGGAACTTAAGAACTTTGGTGGAAATATTATCAATCCCAGAAGAACAGTTGTTTTTTAGACTATTAATTAGTTTTATTATTTCATTATTATTTCATTCAATAGTTAATTTAAATTTGACAGCTGCCAAAATTATAATATTTTTTTTTTTTTATTAAGGATGTCCTCGTAGGTATACACCTAAATACAAATGTACCGAGAACATCTATTGGGGCAGAAGAGACAATTTATTAATTTGGTATTTAAAGGCCTGTAAGTCAGGACGAGTGGGGAAGACGAGGGAAGGTAAAGAGTTTCACAATATGGAGACCCTGGGGATGAAGGAATGATCGAATCGATCCGTTCTCGATGTCCAGCGTTGAAACTAAAGATTGGGAAGCGTTTATACCGACAAGTTTAGTTACTTGTAAAGGTATCATAAGAGGGTGGATGGAGTTGGCACGTCGCGTTGCACTGGCTTGTCTGGTAAGTGGAGGCATTATAGAGCGGAGTTCTTTTAAACAAAATCCGTTTAAGTATCGGTAGAACAAGGAAAGATCACATACTGCTCTTCGGTGGGACAATGGGGCTAGGTTTTGGGTGATACTGGTGTCGTTTACTAGTCGAACTGCTCTTCTCTGTATTGCATCAAGAACTCTCAGCCTTGACGGAGCCGCCAAACCCCATACATGCGAGCAGTATTCAAGATTAGGTCGTATTTGGGCTTTGTAAAGAGTAGCTAAGTTGGATGGAGAGAAACTTTTCCGTGCTCTAAACAGAAAGCCTAACTTCTTTCCTGCTGCAGTTGCTATGGATGCAATATGTTCGTTTTAGAGTCAGTCCTGGGAGATCGTTATACCAACCTGCGTAATGAATAAGTCGCTTGCTACTAGTGCCTTATCGTTCATTGTGATGGATGAGTCGTTTGTTTGCCTCTTGTTGGATAGGCAACATGTCTTTGTCTTAGACACGTTGAAATTAACAATATTCTTTCTTCCCCACTTGTCAACAATTCTCAAATCTTGAAGCAGTTGTAGATCTTCGGTCCTCTTCCAGAATATCTAGAGATATGGGACGGTTGTGCGCTTTGCTACAGTATAGGTTGCTATCATCTGCAAAACCGTGTATCGGGTTATAAGTGGCTTCTAGTAGATCATTAATGTGTAATAAGAACAGAGTAGGAGCTAGAGCCGATCCTTGGGGAACTCCAGCGTTGATCTTGTAGAGGTTGGAAGAATGTCCATCTACAGCAACTTGGATGCGCCTGGTGAAGAGAAAGTTAGATATCCATTTGCAAACGTTTTGCGAGAGTCCGTATGAAGGCATTTTGTTCAAAAGTGATGCATGCCACACTTGATCAAATGCTTTTGAGATGTCTAGTGATATCTACTATTTGAGTCTCCCCATAGCGGTGGATGGCATCACTCCAGACATGAGTTACATATGCTAGCAGATCGGCTGTTGACCTTTGTTGGCGAAAACCATATTGCCTGTCACTTAAAAGGTTGTGTGTCTCAAGGTAGCTCAGTATCTGTGGACAAAAATGTACTTTTCACCTCTGTATGAAATATACTATTTCTTTAACAGAATTAGATGTCAATTTATTTTTAGATAATCAGTTTGATATACAGCCAATAAGTTGTGGCAGATGCTTTGGTAAAAAAATAAATTTGAATTGTAAAAGCTGAAAACTAATTGTTTCGAACCTCACCATTTCATAATTTTATGTACTTTAAAGATATTGATAATAAAAGACATCTGACTTATGTTACAATAGAAGTTATTAACTTTTTAGCTAGTGTACATAATGCAATTCACCAAATTCTATCTGTAATCGTCCACATGAAATGTCTAATCTATACATATAATAAAACTGTAGAAATGTATATGTTTGTGCGCGCATCACATGAAAACTACTGATCCTATTCGAATGCGGTTTTCAAAGACGTATTTGTATTCTTTCAACTTACCATCTGGTGTATAAAAATTTCTCTCCCATTCCTTAAATAGGGTGAGGTAAAAAATTTTCATACAACAATCACACGCCACGCGAACGACGTTGCGAGTACAACTAGTTGAAAAATAATACTGTGTTTGCGTGAATTCATTAACTTTGATTAGTTTAATTTCAAAGAACATAAATTGAAGTTTTTTTTAATTTTTAAAAATCACAGTTCCTGTAGTAGTTAGAAAGTATTTTAATTTTTTTTTTTTAGATCGAGGGACATTATTTAAAATTTTATATAAAATAAATAAATAAGGTTGTTTTTTGTTTTTTAATTGATTAGCTTCTTCCCACTATTGTTGGTGTGCCAACTTCGCTTCAAAACAGTTTTATTTTAGGTATCACTTTTTTTCTTTTGGATTCGGCTCTGACATCTTGGTGAACGAACACGTGAAATTTATAATCTATATAAAGTGGTAGAAAATTTTGATTTTTAAATATATAGTGAGTAGTCAATACTTAAGAAAGGATAACTTTGCTAAGTCTGACCACAGTTCTTTGTTGCTTTTTCCTTTTGTTACCCTAATTTGCTTTAACCTAAAAAGAGCACATTCTAAACGAGAACTAGGGATGAACCCGGGGGGCTTCGTTTAAAATTCTACAATATGAACATTTGGATACTCCACCGGATATTGTAATAATAGAGGCTAAAGATAAAGAAAAAAATGCCAGTAACATTCATTCATTTTAAAAACCAGTAAGACTTCTGGCATTAAAAAAATAACTAGAAAAGGAAGTATCTAATAGAATTGAGATTGAATTTCTTAATCACACGAGTGCTAACAATTTCCTTACAAGTGAAATAGTGAAAACTAAAGATTGGGAAGCGTTTATACCGACAAGTTTAGTTACTTGTAAAGGTATCATAAGAGACGTAGAACTAAATACGGAAATGGATGAACTTATTAATTATGGAAAATCTAAATGTAAAATTTTAGCAGCCCGAAGATTTAATAGACGAGTCGAAGACAAGACTGACCAACAAAAGTTCACTTTTGTTCCAAGCCAAACTGTTCTTCTCAGTTTTCATGGTCGAAACATACCAGAAACTGTAGAACTTAACTATTATGAAAATAAAGTAGAACTTTACATAGCTCCAGTAATTCAATGTTTTAATTGCCTGCGATATGGACACTATATCAAACAATGCCGTAGTAAAATGAAATGCGACAGATGCGGAGAGGAACACGACTCAAAAAATTGCAACAAAGATCCAATAGGTTTCCATTGTATATTTTAAACTTGAACACAGAGCGACAGAAAGAAAGGAATGCCCGGAATTTGCTAGACAAAAAAATATTGTCTATCGATCTTTTCACTTCTGGGGTATTGATTAACCTTTGGACTTTTAGCTCTGTTGATAGCCGAAACTGCTCAGCTAATAAAAAAATTTTTTAACACACTATACCCAAAGAAAAATACTTGTTTTCCTTTCTTTTCTTTGAATACTTAAATAATTTACATTAGAAATTATTTCAATAACGTTAGGCAACTAAACATATACATTTTGTATTAAGTTTTGCCTACTTATAGTATCACGTGTAATTTTTTTGTTCATTTAATCTAACCAATAGCATTATCCCACTGTCAAAATATTAATTTTTTGAAATAACCTTGCTTTTTGATTTCCTCTTTTCTTGTTTAATCCGAATTATGTTGTGAATTTAACTGCAGACATTGTAATGATATTAAACAAAACTTAAATTACAAGTTACAAATTAATGCAAAATTCTTAGTGTTTCAAGATAGACAAATATAAAGTTTATTATTAAAAAATGTCTACAAAAGTTGGAAGACTAGCCACAAGTGTGCCTTTACAACTCAGTGATAATGAACTTGAAGAAATTATTTCGAAATCCAAAGATTGGGCTGTTATGCATGGAATTTCAATGAGATCGAAAAATAATTTTAATGAAGATTTATTACAAATATCACCGTTTCTTCTAACACCAACAGGATTCCCAAGAAAAGAATTTAATAAAGTTGTCGAGCTTCAAACTATTTTACATGAATTATTACATAAAGTTGCTAACAATAAGGAATTTCTTACAAGTTGTTTAAAAGATGTTATTCAAGCTGATGAATTTACTGCAAGATTATTTAAAATATATGAACAAGTTGAACAGGAAGGATCACCACAGGTAATATTTTATTATGTATATTTTTTTATATTTCTTACAGCTTGAATATAAATTTTATATTTGATTCGTGTTGTTTCTAGTTATTCATATAATTTATTAATTAAAGTTTGTTTAAATTTGCATTTGATTAATTTTATCAAAATTTGTAATACTTATCATCTTCATAATTAACTCATTAAATAGTTGGTCTTATCTAAAAAATTTTAAGTATATTTTATCTGTTCATTATATAAACAAAGTGATATTATATTTTAATATCCTTATATATAACAACAATAACGTTTAAAGACACCTGTACATGTTGGCCGAGCGATCGCCAACATGTACACAGTCTATTTGCCTTGTCTTAAACCGGAGTGCGGAGTGGTATACTTGACAAGAGTAGAGTAGAGTATATTTATTTAACCACAAACACTAATACTAATACTGGTGTACTTAGCAAGTAGCCCAGTAATATATTTTGTCCATTAACAAGTAAACCATTCACACGATCAGTGACGGATTTAGGCTTACTGCCGCCCTAGGCCCGGTCTAATATGCCGTCCTTTTTAATCAACAAAATTTCATAGATTCTGATTCACAATTGTTATATATTTTGTTATTGAAATAGAGGTAATAAACAATACAAAGAAATATTTATTAAACTCTTACAACAAAAATAATCAGCATTTTTTCTTCCTGGCTTTTTTTCGTGCAAACACGTCAACTATGTCCTCGTAATCCAGTCTATCTTGGTCCATACTTGTGCTTAAATAAGATTCAACTCTTTCCAAGGTGGAAAGAGACCTCTCTCTTGAACAATTCGTAGCAGGAATATTTAAAAACATATGTAGAGCAATGTCTACATTTGGATAAACATATTTTTGTGTGGAACGTACATCTGCTGTATTCGCAAGGGAATCTTTGAGTTGACATCCTAAATGAATACATTCATTCCCTAATGTCTCTTCCAAATCATCAGTATACATCTTAACTAATTTATTTGCAAACATTTTCAATTCAATTTTCGTAGAGATTTTGATGATCACATTGGTCAATAGCGTCCACACTTTTGTCTGCTCGCCATTACAGCCATCGCTGTCAGACGCGTATAATGTGATAAGGAGTTCGTAATAGTTTTATACACTCATTAAATTAAATAGCCGGAGCTGCAGCAACTTCAAAGTCGATTTATATAGTGTTTCATGCACAATGAGTACTGGTCAACTTGTGGGCATCTTAGGGTAGGTACTCGTCTACATTTCGTGTTTGTATTAGCGTTCGAAGAACTTGTGGACATTAGAATTGGCCATGTACATATTTGCCGATGCTTGCTTTGCTCCACCCTCGGCCAATGTGTGTAGCATTCTTATGAAATCAAATGGTCAAAAATTATAATTTGATCTCGAATTGCCATTGGCTAATTGTATGCAATGTTTTCCTATTGGTTAGATTTTACGTGTTACTAAATTATATCTTGAATTTTCTTTTAGAAAATTTGCATGATGCATCTTCGATCAGATTACTTAATGAATAGTTCAAGCAATAACAATCTTAAACAAGTGGAATTTAATACAATCTCTGCTAGTTTTGCTGCTATATCCACTTTAATTACAGAATATAACAGGTACCTACATTTAAATTATTCATTTAAATCCATAGTTTTTAATTTAAGATAAACTTTTTTAGATATATTCTTTCAGAATTGGGATATTTCGATAAATTAAAAAATGTGAGTACTTATGAGTACTCTCCCTCATGTCCAATTATTTAATATATTTTTTTTTATAGATTCCAAATAATTCGTCATTGGTAGGTTTAGCGCAAGGTCTTATAGAAGCATGGAAATTATATAACAATCCAAATGCTTTAATTGTATTTCTTGTAGAAAAAACTGTCTACAATATAACGGATCAACGTTTAATCGAATTCGAAATTAATAAATTATGTCCACAAGTAAAAATTGTTAGAAGAACTTTTCTAGATATTCAGCAACGAGGATCATTGAATAATAATAAAGAATTAATTCTGTAAGTTAGTCTATTTTCCATGATTTTATTTTATTTTTGAGTTTTTATCCGAATTTAATTTTTCGGTTTGTAAATCTTTCCCAACAGGTTATCATTTCATTAAAAATTTTAAAATTTCCTTATTTTTTTCTCATTAATGCAATATTCATTTGATATTATCATCATCAAAACTTTACGTTCTAGAGAAAGCTGTAGCAGTTTTTCACTTAATAATCCTTTTTTATCTGTGAGATCAGCCCATTTCATGGTTCATCCAAGTTCTGTTTAAACAGCAGTATTATACGTAAAAGGAATGCTTTAATTTGTGATATGGAAAAACTCTTGTATACTTGGATTCAACCAACCACCTAGGTTGCTATTATTCAAAATGAATCACTCTTTATCATCAACACACTTCAAATACACGTGGTGAGAATAATAAGGAAGTCAGTCGTTATGGTTCATGAGATATTCTTTGCATAATAATCAGTTACAAGAGGAAGCTGCTAGTACTGATTTTGAGGCTCCTCAGAGTTTTCCTGGAAATTTAAAGGAAATTATCGAAAGCGAAGACTATTCGCCTAAACAAATTTTTAACGACGACGAAACTGGTTTATTTTTGAAAAAAAATGCCTTCTCGCAAGAAGTCTGTGTCTAGGTTTAAAGCTGCTAAAGATCATTTGATATTGTTATTGGGTTCGAATGTTGAAATGAAATTGAAACCACTTTTAGATTTATTCGCCTAAAAATCCGTGAGGTCTCAAAAATTACATTAAGAGTACTCTTCGAGTTATATGGAATGCAATTAAAGTCCTGATAGAAAAGTCGGTGGAGTACAATAGACCCTTGGCCTTGGTATTTATCGATTTCCATAAAGCATTCGACACGATCGAACTAACATCAATAATAGCAGCACTGGAGCAGTGTAGAATAGATTATAGATATACAAGGCTAATGGAATACATATACAATAATGCCACCACAACTGTAAAACTTCACGAATCAACAGGTGAAATTAAAGTGGGCAGAGGAGTTCAGCAAGGGGACACCATTTCGCCTAAACTATTCACGGCTGTTCTCGAATACGCAATGAAATCACTACTTTGGGAGAGTAGAGGCATCAATATAGATGGTGAAAGGCCAACACACCTTAGATTCGCTGACGATATCGTTCTCGTCACAGATAACATCGGAGATGCAAAACAGATGCTCGAAGAAATAGTACAGACCTCATCAAAGGTCGGTCTCCGAGTAAATGCAAGTAAAACCCAAATAATGACTAATCTAGTGCTTGCACAGAATATCAAAATAGGCGACTCCGATATAAAAGAGACTCATATGTATAAATACCTCGGACACGAAATACAGATTGGAAAGAACAATCAAACGCACGAGTTACAGCGTAGAATAGGTTTGGGTTGGGCGGCTTTTGGCAAATTGCGAAAGGTATTTAAGAGTGAAATACCCATATGTCTGAAGAGAAAAGTGTACGAACAATGCGTGTTACCGTAATAACTTATGGAGCAGAAACTCTGACATTAACA
Organism: Altica lythri; assembly: GCA_964028335.1. Lineage (NCBI taxonomy): Eukaryota > Metazoa > Arthropoda > Insecta > Coleoptera > Chrysomelidae > Altica > Altica lythri. The sequence goes on from OZ034805.1 coordinate 17,784,301, forward strand.
AGAACGTCAGCAGAGAAGCTGAGAGTATGTCAAAGAGCTATGGAAAGAGCTATGCTTGGAATTACTAAAAGTGACAGAATACCCAATAAGACTATCAGACAAAGAACCAAAATCAAAGACGTAGTTGACCACATAACTAGAATGAAATGGAGATGGGCAGGTCATATAGCGAGAACATCAAACGACAGGTGGACTAAAAGAATATTGGAATGGCGACCACGAGAAGACAAACGTAGCAGAGGCAGACCACCAACACGCTGGAGCGATGATGTAAGGAGAATCGCTGGAAATTGGATGTTGTCGGCCCAGAACCGAGAGACATGGAGGAACTTAGAGGAAGCCTATGTTCAGCAGTGGACAGTGACGGCTACAAGATGATGATGAATCTGAAGGTATGGGTTTCAGCAATACTTTTTGATGAATAGTTTACTAAGCATGTCATACCTGAAGTGGTGAAACAATCCTATTTAAACAATAATTTGGCTTGTAAAACTTAAACCTTGAATTTTACATGTAAACATATGAAAAAATATATCTTGACTTGTTGTTTCGATTTACGTCGTTTATTTCGAAAACCTAAGTGTGTGCCCATACTTAAAGCGGTTAGCGGAAAGGAGATAAGAGAGGAGACGACAACGAAACATTTAATGTTAAAATAAACATTTGTGGTCACAGAAACAACACAGTGGAGAGCGGAAATGCACGTAGTTACTAGATAGTTGAGGAGCGTTCAAAATTTTGTATTGAGTTTCCACCATATTTAGTATATTATCTCTGGCTACCAGCTTTAGATATGGCCGCGGCTTAAGGTGCCGTAAGTACGAGGACTGACTGTATTTATTATTTTCAGGAGAATATGAAGCAACCTTTTGTGTAAAATTGATTAATTTTGTTTTAGAGACAATAAGCCTGTTGCCGTAGTTTACTTTAGAGATGGATATGCGCCTAGTAACTTCCCCACAGAAAAAGAATGGGATGGTAAACTGCTAATTGAACGGTAGTAATTATTGTTACTATTTCAGAACCGATTTTTTTACTTCTTTTTTTTTTAGATCAGCAGCAATAAAATGCCCAGACATAAAATACCATCTTGTTGGACAGAAGAAAATTCAACAAGAACTAACAAAATCAGGTGTACTAGAACAATTTTTAACAGAAACTAAAAAAATAGAATTAGTTAGAGAAGTATTTATGGGTATTCATGGACTAGAATTTGATGAAAATGGTGATAGAGCCGTACAAATGGCACTGGAAAATCCAGAAAAGTAAATATTTATTATTTATATGTATAAGTTTTCCAATCTTAGTGGGCATTTTAGCGGTACTAAAGTAAAAATACCATGGCCATTTAACAATATCAAACAATTGAATACGAAGTGTAACAATTATGTAATAAGACTGATTCCATAAAAACCGTATATTTAAAAATTATTCTACACTCTGCCATCCCCTTCAAAGTAATCCACTTAGGCAGCTATAAAATGATTCCAGTGCGTTTTCCACTCTTCGTAAAATTTTTGGAAAGCTTTGACAGGGATATCCTCGAGTACCCTCGTCAATCAAAATGGGTTCATTCATTTGTTATAGGGAACAGAAAAAGTCACAGGGTGACATATCGGGCGAATAAGGTAGCTATTGCCATACTACAGCTATCCCGGCTAAAAACTGGGACACGTTAAAGGCGGTGTGACACGACGCTTTGTCGTGATGAAAGGTCCAGTTACAACCGATGTCTGAGCCCACTCTGATGACTCGTCTTCGCAATTTTTCGAGCTCTTGGCGATAGTACACTTGATTTACGGTTTGACCCGATAGAACAAATTCTTCGTGGACAATTCCACGGCTATCGTTTTCACCTTCGACTTGCTCATGTGGGTATTTTTCGGTCGGGGACATGCAAAGATAACCATTGTGAGGTTTGGCGTGTAGTTTCCGGGTCTCCTCGCCTGTAGTAACTAGATCAAGCTGAGTGGGATTGTTTTCCATTTGTCCCAAACAGTCTGCTACCACGTTCATTCGATGCTGCTTTTGTTCCTCAGAAAGTTTTTTTGGAACCAACTTTTTCACCTCAAAATTGTCGGTTAAAATGTGTTTGAGGGTTTTACGGTTTATACCAGGCCAACATTCCAACAGTTAAACGCCGATTTTAACGAATTAAGTCACGCACGAGCTGCACATTTGCATCAGTCCACACTTCGACTGATTTTCTTCTCCACGCCCCTCCTTAAACCCTTTATGCCATCGAAACACCTGGGAACGACTAAGAGTACTATCACTATGCACTTTTATAATTTTAGCGCTTGTTCCGAAGGTGTTTTACCCAGTCTGGTGCAAAATTATATCTGGAAGCGTTGCTATATGTTTTGTTTCTCCATTTTCGTGATGAGTAACACCAACACACGTCTATCGGGCGAACTAAACAAGCTAGAGCGATGGTAAATATATCAAAGGAATTTTAAGTTCGCAGGTTTACCACAGGCAAGGTCGTAAAATCAGTCTCATTACTAATTATCCCACCTAGTATATTTAAGATTTTGCGTTGAGTCTGGATGTGTAAATCTTTATTTTACAAATTCCCAGATTCAATTAATGAGATATTTTAAGATCAAAATCTTCAAAAGCATCCCTTACCACAAATTCGTCAAAGATTTAAACTTATAAACTGTCTGGAATTGTTCACTGGTCATTAATTAGGGCGGGGTCATATTTCCGAACTCTTAGATATATATGTGAACAAATGGTTTTAGGGCGGTTACAGAATAATTATTGACATGCCAACTAATATTGGAAATACTGTAAATGAATATTTGTTTAGACTTTATTTTTGTTTAAAGATTTGTGCTTAAACCTCAAAGAGAAGGTGGCGGTTACAATATATATGACCAGGAAATAAGAGACCTAATACTGAAAATAAAAGACAATAAAGAAAGAATGTCTTGGATTCTTATGGAGAGAATATTCCCACCTGTTTCTAGTGGATATATGATACTACCTGGAACTCCAAGTCAAGTACCTCTTGTCGATTTGGTCTCAGAATTAGGAATCTATGGAATATTAATAAGGTAGTTATAAATTTAAAAATATATTAACAGTTATGTTGAAACAATGATTTTCTTCTAAATTGTGCTCTTTTACGTGAAACATTACTTTCCAAGTTAATCGAGATTAAATATATATAACCAACGGGGCCTTTTTGATAGTTTTTTACATAAAATGATAAAAAAAGAAAAAAAAATGGTATCTCGTGCCATGCTGTCAATATATTCCAGATACATAACCTGGATTTGTGTCTGCTGCGACATAGATATAAATATTAATCAGTCTATACAAGGACAAAACAAAACTGTATTATTACAAGCTATGATGCTGTTAGTTTAAATAATGTAAAATACAGCTACTTCGTCTTAAAGTGCTGGTAGCCCCTAAACTACTAATTAGATTTTTCATAAGAACCACCGTGATGGATGAAGCTTTGATTAAAAAAAATCATTCAAATCCGTTTATTCATTCAGGAACTACGGTGCCACTGATGTAGAGACAGGTCAAACTTATTACGCCCCTCTTTTTGAGCCAGGGTGTTAAAAATTTTATAAATTAATTCACCATCATGTTTTTTATTTACTGTGGTGTTTTTTAGTGATTCCGAGAAGATACTGGTAAATAGACAAGTAGGTCATATGATAAGAAGTAAAGCATCAACATCTAATGAAGGAGGGGTCCTAGCCGGAGCTGGAGCATTAGATTGTCCCTATCTGTTAGATTAAAATATCGTACTTATTAAACAAAGAAATGAGACCACAGTTTCTATCAATATAAAATAAATAATGTTAAAATTGTTTTTCTTATAGTATCACATTTTTATAATATATATTTAAGATTTAAAGTAAGAATATATTTTACACATATTAATTTATGTATTTTCTTCTTAAAATTAATCCCCAAATAAAATGTGTCTGGCACTCGTTTGAAGAATGTTCGAATTCCTTAGTTTTTAAGTTATACTTCTATCCGTGCACTCGGCGGAAAAGATTTGTGTAGAGTTAAATGGGAAAAATTATTACATATGTAATGGTGTGAGTAAGAGAGAGACAGAAACATATATGGTATATTGGTCGGTACAAACAAAGATGAAATATTCACTACATATTACTAGTCACAACTATAAGTTCTTTGAATACCGTTTAAACATTCATTACATTGAAAAGAGATAGATATACAAAAAACAGTCTGAGCTAATGTTTTGAATATCATAGTGACGTATTACATTGTGTTTGACAGATTATTTTATAATTCTGTCACGTAAGTAAACATATAAAGTTTAGTATTTTATATTAATAATAATATTCAGTAATGAGTATTGTATTGTAGTCCATAGTATCGTCACATGGTTGCATTATATCCTGCACTATGCTTTTGAGGTTGTTGGCTACATAAACAGAGTTTTTAAGAATAGTCGAAAAGTGCATTCCGAACAGACAATAGATAGAAAAATTACAACTCGGTAAGTATTCCAAATGGGTTTAATTTATGTACTCTGGGTTTTTGGGGTCGCTGAAACGAATATCATGATGTCGAAAGTCTCCGCGGCACTTGGTGCCTAGGGTATTTACCTCTTCTCCTGGGGTTTTATGTTAATTCTGTACAAAATCAGTGCAGACTTGGAAATCGGCGGTTTTTTGGGTCGCTGAATACGAATAGGATAATGGCAATGGTGTCCGAAACACCTGGTGCTTATGACGGACCTCGTCTCCAGGAATTTTATGCAAATTCGATACAAAATGAGTGTGCACTCGGTACTTGAAGGTTTTTGAGGTCTCTGAACACGAATATCATATAATGATTTTGTTAAATTATTCGCATACAAATTTATGAATTCGGTCGCGTGCATAAAAGTATAACTTCTGCCGGCAGTCCCACTGACTGCCACACCCGTTTTTTTCAATGCCTAAGGCAGTGGTTTCCAAAGTGTGCCTCGAGGAGTAATAAAGGGACGTCGCCAAGCGCTCCTGACCAGCCAGAATCCGCTGTTAATCGAGCGAGAGAGAGAGTAAGGCAAGCCTAAAAAATTTTCAGAAGTCTCTATTTCACCGACGGGTTGCGCAGACGAGAATTTTGACAGTGGCCTTAGACCGCTTTGATAAGTTAGTGTAATGTGAAAGGAATAGTAAGCGGTTGAATTGTTAAGATAAATATAAGTAGTAATAGAAAGTTTTAGTGGTGATACAAACCGTTGTGATTTACAAACTCAGGACACCTAAACGTTCCAATATCTCTCTCTTTCTCTGTAGCTCTTACAACCCAGGATGGGTCTTGGCTGACTCAACAATTCGCCTCCATAAGACTCTGTCCATCATTAGCTCTTTTGCTTCCGTGATATTCAGAGCTCTAAGATCTGATGATATGTTGTCTCTCTACCGTAGTCGTGGTCTTCCTAATGGTCTTCTACCGGTCGGAGCCTGCTCCCATACTAATTGGACAGCTCTTCCATCTTTCTGTCTTTTTACATGGCCGGCCCATCTCAGTCTTTCCGCTTTGATTATTTTTGCAATGTCCGGTTGGTCATATAGTTTTTCTATTTCCCTGTTTTTTCTACTAAGATACTGTTGCGTAGTTTCATCCCGTGTAGGTCCGTATATACTCCGTAGGATTTTCCTCTCTGCAATTCTCAATCTGTTTTCGTTCTGTTTCGTTATGGTCCAGGTCTCACAGGCGTACGTCATAATCGGTCTTACAATGGAGTGGTATATTCTTATTTATCGGATTAAAGTTAATCTATTTAAATTGTGTGCTTCGAGTTTTCTTAAAAAGTTAGTCACAAAATGTAAAGCTATTTTATTAAACAAAGAAACTTTGGTTTACTTCAAAAGAAGAAAATCATGAGGAAAGAATGCAGTGGTGCTCTGTTTGAAAATTCTGGCGGTCAAAAATATGCATTCAAAGAAGCTAAAACGTCATTCGAATTTATCAAAAGGTGCAGAATGTTCACTAACAAAAGAAAACGTGTTTACTTAACAAGCTTTAGTACCTATCAACGCACTGCTATCTCTTTCAAAGTAGCATACAAGGTGGCGAAGTGAAAGAAACCTATCGCAGAAGAACCTATTTTACCTGCTACTGTCGACATATTTAATATTGTTAGGAGAATCAGCGGGAAAATTAATTTGAAAGGTATCTTTATCTATACCTGGATTTGCATTCAATTGGCATTGACGTATATGCAAGTAGAACAATACGCGGTAAGTCTTTCTAAGTTAAACCTGGCAACTACGCTTCATTCCTACCGCGTATTGGTCTACTTGCATATACGTCAAATGACATCAATGCCAATTGAATGCAAATCCAGGTATAACAATACTAATACTCGAAGAATCCATCATAGAGCTGCGAGGATCTCAATAGGCAATTGATAAAGCAAAAATTCAAGAAATTTGATCTACAACTTGATGAGGCTACTGACAGTAATAAAGGTGCACACTTTATTCGTTACGTACATGCTGGACGATGTTACTGTTGAAACCCTTCTTTTCAGCAAAAGGGTCAATGTAAAGAGTTATTTCAAATTGTTAATAACTTTATCACAAAAAATAATTTAGATTGGAGAAGTGTATTGGACACTGATGGTGCTCAATTAATGTCTGGCTGTTATGGTAGATTCCAAGCGCTTATTAGCAGTAAAGCACCGTATGCTATGTGGACCCAATGCATTATTCAAAGGGAAGCACTTGCATCGAAGTCAAAGAGGTGTTAATTGAATTTGTTTGTGGAACATAGCACAGACGTATTCAACTAGGTCGCTAAAATCAGATTATTTAAAATTATTTTTATGAACATAGAGCCGATCACACAGCCGTTCTATATTACTCTAGTAGACAATGGCTTTTACGTGGAAACGTCTAATACCGTACATTCGAGCTACATCAAGAAATTGAAATTCACATTTTTCTAGAAAAATGCGATGCGAACTCTAGATACTTTAAGGAATTTTTGCTAAAATTGAGATATTTGATTAGCTGAATGTCTTAATTCTCAATCTTCAAGGCAATAACTTTGAGATTTTGAGATAAATTTGCCAGAAACCTACATTCTTAACACCGCTAACGAATGCAGAGAGGTTCTAATTATAAATAAAAAAAATCTAATATTAAAATTGTACACAATAATATAAGAACCACAGATAAAACCGTTGATGAATTCAAATTTTTTTTACAAGACTTGGACATAGGTTGCGAGTGTTTGGTACTTACTGAAACATGGCAACTACATGATCCATATCAGTAAAACATACCGGGGTACTCAATGATTTATAATCAAGGTAACTCTAACCAGAATGATGGCACAGTGATATACATTAAAAATGATTTTGAATATGAATATAAAATTTTATGTATATAAAAACACAAATTAGAATTGAAAATAAATTTATTCATATTACTGCATGCTACGACAGGTCACCATCCTCAAACATCAAAGACTTTACCAATACAGTGCAAACTTATTTCGACACACAACAAACAGAAAACCATGATTATTACGTTTTTGTTGGAGACATTAACCTCCTGGAAGACAATGACAATAATTGAATACCTTAACACATTAAATGAACATGGATTTATCTCCACAATTATTAAAGCAACTAGAGGTAGATCCTGTCTCGATTATATCTTTGTCAAGACAAAATATTTTGAATATAGTGGAATGATAAAACCAATCTAGTTCCAAAAGTTGTAAAATATTTAAATCATGATAAAATCTATAAGAAATTGGAAAGTATTTCCTGGGAGTCCGTATAAAACCAAAAAGATATGAATATTGTCACAAAAAACTTCATAAACATAATCCAAAATATCAGTCAGTCATGTACAGAAGAGAAAAAATGTACAGAAAAAAAAACTGAAAGTAATAAAATAACCTAAGCAACATTATAAATTAACAAAAAATCTGGTGTGGGCACCACACGACCTTCCGAACAAGAGCGAATCCACAATTTTTATTTCACATATTTCCAGTTTTTGATAAAAGTGTCAATATCTCGAAAACTAATGAAAGAATCAAAAAAATGTATTCTTTTAAAAATGTCGGAAATTACATGTTCTTTCCACTAAGTATAAATATTTTGCCAATAACTATATGAAAACCCAATATTTTCAAAAAATTCCATATTTGATAAGAGTAAACGTCCACTTCCGGTCGGCCGATTTTACTCAAATTCTATCAGATTCCTCCGATGGTGATTATAAGTAAGGTTTTATAGTTTTATTCCGATCCGATTAGCCGTTTAGCCGCAAATGTGTTCACAGATACAGAGACAGACAGACACACAGACAGACATTTTTTATTTTTGGGTTTTTTAGGCTCAAGGAACCCTAAAACGCATATTTCCGCTAAAAACCCGAGATCGAAATTTTTCGCGATTACAATACCTTCCTCTAACAGCGTTGCTGTTCGGAAGGTAAAAATAGACTAAATAATTTAATTATCACCACTAAAATAAAATATACTAACCAAATTCAGACAGATACCACAAACATAAAACGATTATGGAAAATTGTATAAGAAGTTACAGGTACAAAAACTAAAAGTAATAAAATTGGAGTCTTACTCACTGAAAACGACAGTATCGCGAACGAATTTAATAAAAAAATATAGATATGGGACCTAATCTTGCTAAAAATATCGTCAGACACTATCAGAGACAAACAAAATTTAACAGCACCATTTTACAAAATTCAATTGTTTTAAATTCCACAGACAAGAACGAAATAACAGAAATAATCAAAGAACTAAAAAATGATAAATCCCCTGGCATAGACGATATAAAAGCTGAATATATTAAATCAATTGCAAAGTATATATTATACATAGTTAAGAAACGTCTAGATCATAGGATTTAGCCTAAATAATTTAAAGAAACTATAGTGTGTCCCATATATAAAAAAGGAGATAAAACATCCGTCAATGACTATAGGCCAATATCACTTATTACTGATTAATCCAAAATTCTTCAAAGAGTATTAAAGATCCGCTTAAGTAGCTTTATAAAAAATATAACTTAATATCCAAACACCAGAGTTTGGTTTTAAAGAAAATACTTTCACAGATGATGCTGTACTGTAACTAACAGAAAAAATCCATATGGAGGGTAGAGGTAAGGAGAACTCAGTCTGTATATAAAAAGTGTCCGTCCAAAAGCGTAAAATTTTGTTTTACTAAGTTGCCGAAGCGGGCGCTGTTAAGCAATAATTCCATGATCTGAATATAGCGATTTTAAACCGACTGAAATATGCAAAAATTAATGAAGTCTTACCCTAAAAATTAACGTGACAGATTGTTGATATGATAATATCACGAAGTATAGATTGATATATGATTAGATTTTAATATTGTTATAAGTTAAAATGGTGAAATCTTGTGTAATTAAAAATTGTTCAAATAGGCGCAAAACGAAAAAGAAAATATGGCACAACTATAGACGGTGGCCCATTTAGATATCAAGTTGAGACATACCTCGTTTGAAAGCTTATGATGAGTGCTTTTCAACAAGGTATATCACAACCATACCACACATTCTAATCCTCAGATATTGATGAAATTTTGTAGAGTAATTTCGTGAAATTACAATGTTAAAGTAGGGTACATTGACATAACCTATCCAAAATCCAACCTAATCTAACCTAGGTTAGATTAGGTTAGATTAGGTTAACCTGAGTGGAGGGTTTTTGAGTTTTTTTTTTTTTTTTTTTTTTTTTTTTTTTTTTTTTTTTTTTTTTTTTTTAAATATGGGTTTTAAGCATAATGCGTGGTATGGTTGTGACATACCTTGTTGAAAAGCACTCATCATAAGCTTTCAAACGAGGTATGTCTCAAATTGATAGCTTAATGGGCCACCGTCTATAGCGCCGCCGAAAATATTGAATGATGTATGCTCTGTGTCATTTTTTTGGCCAACGGTACGTTAAAAGAAATTTAATTATATAAACAAGTAAAACCAAACCTAATAGTTATTATTTAAGAGACTTTTTTAAATTGCAAAAATATTTATTTCGTGATAAAAAATTAATATAATAATAATAGTAATAATGCAGTTTCTTTGTACATTTATGTATAGACTTCAGCACGGTTTAAAGCTTTGGACGAAATCTTTGGGCATTGTGGTCGGAAAGGCTGTTCATTATCATTTATCTCATAGAAAGATTCTTCAATCAAATGCATTGCCAAATATTGAACATCAATTTCAATTAAATCCTGAAGTTCAACAGCAATTACTAACACAACAGAAGTCAGTTCAATCTGAACCGGTACAAGAAAAACAACTTCAGTCATCACAAAAATTCGATCATGTGGAGCCGAATCACCAACAAGAACAACAAACAGAAGAAATTCATCAGGAAATGCATTACGACGTACACAATCACCATGAACAACTAGGTTTAAAGGTAACTCTTCGAGCCACTTCAGAAATATTAAATACTCCACATTGAATGCGGCTACGAATACTTAATGACAGCTACAATCTCGCAAGATCCTTTGGAGGTATTATAAAATGTTAATAATGCTGTGATTCATAAATAATGTTTTCTATAATTTCTTTTCAGAGATTTTTTTCCGTTACGAGTTTCTCGTGTGGTGGAAATGATCACCCTGATCCAAAAATGTTTGCACAGGTATACCGCTTGGCATCGTGTTATTCCCTAATTCGGCCACCAAAAGATTGCAACGTTGACCGAATTGGACTTCTGAAATCTTTAATTGAATTGAAAGACACCACGAAAAATCCCAATAAATCAAATCAAGCATGGCAAGAAAAGCTCGTCGATCTAATATATTAGTGGATCATGATGAACCAATTATGCAAAGTTCTACGTGGGAAGGCGATCACAATTACAACGAAGCCGTAACTAGTGAAGCAGTTCAATCGTATGTCGCTGGCTACATTGGCCGTAAATTAAAACAAAATCTCAAGTGTAACAGTTGCTTACAAACTTTAGAAACAGATAAAAAAAATGGTAAATTATTATTACGCAACGATGTAGTCAATAAAATGGATTTATACGGAGCACTGTTTTATGCAAGTGACCAATTATTTCATTTAACAAAGCAGCTAGAAGAAGGTGTACTGAGAGCTATTTCGAAATCCTCAGTTAATGTAGAAACTATTGGGGAAATCAGTGCAGAAATAGAAAAACAAAAATTAGAAACAGTAGGGTGTAATGAACATTGGAGAGAGTTGACTAAAAAGATTATAGATTTATATATTGTCATGAGAGCTCATTTTTTAGCAAAGTCTGAAAATAAGCGTTATGAAAATGCAAGAAATAAAATTAAAATGTACCGTAAAAATGCAAAGTTATAACCCAGTCATTATTATAGTGTATTTATTTTGTTACAATTTTATATAATAGTATATTTTGTATCTAGTAGGTAAATCGATACATTCCCGGACGACAATTTGAGTCCAGGAATGTGCTTTTACTACGAGATACACATACTATTTTTTCTGAAATTGCATTAAATATAATCGTAAATTAAAAAAGTTTTATACATGCAACTTTTTGATTATCATCTAATTTTGTATGAAACCGTTTTGTTGACATTGTTTGTTAATCATTGTTTATACCTAAAAATTACATTTGTCAGTGAGATGTATAATATGTTAATGTAAGTTTATTAATTTTATTTATTGTACTCCAGCAATTATTCTAGTTATATTTTAGAAGTCTGATGATGCTCGTATGAGCGAAACGCGTTACAATAAGAATTAATATAAATATTTTGCTGAGGCCGAGACTTTGATTTATTTTTACTTGGTATTTACATATTCCGGTCTCTTTGAGAATTATGGTCGAATTTTTTGAATTAGTTATAATATTGTTTAAAATATTATAAATCGTATTTCAAATGGACAGTGACGATGCTGTCCAGAGATGCAAAACGCCTCCAGAGTTACTAAACACCGCTACTTATGTGGTTGTTAATTTATTTCCAAATAAATCCAAGGCAAAATATGAGTTTGCGTATAAACGTTTTATGGATAATTCCCGTACAGTCCGGAAAAGTTCGTTACCTAGCAACGGACTAAAATCCAAGAATAGTGAATTTTGCGGCTCGAATTTGATCTGAGAAACCAGACATTTCCAAGCGATTTCAGAAAAATAATATTTTCCAAAATCATGTATCTTTCAGTATAATTTAAATATTAATAATGTTTGCTATTATTGATCTCAGTTATTAAATAGTTATGTTAATTATAGTCAATGTTTACTTTAGATTGTAACAAATTTACGAAAATAGCAATAACTTAGGCATTAATATGTTTTATTTTTTTGAAATAAATATTTTATTCATTATTTATAAAAATTAAGCGAAAATAAATATAAAATTTAATCCTTCACTTAGAAATAACTATCATTTAATCTAGTCATAAATAATTGTAAGACTAAACATTTTTTAATATTTTATTAATCTAAATCTAATTTATTTGGTTTCTTTAATTTTTTTTAAATAAATTGAAGTTACAAATTGCATTGGATATTAATAACGTACATTATGTCAAAAGTAAATTAATCTGTGATTTAAAATAAAAAATTTGAATTCAAACTAACCCTTCAAACTCTGCAAGATTGACATTGAGGACGACTTACATTATGGCGGTAAATCTCATCACCAATTACAACGCCTTTACATGCCCTTGCGAATCTAAAAATTTAATAAAATTTCAAAAAAAAAATATTTTTGGTACAGAAAACCTAATAGTCTAAAAAATTATAGTTGTATTACTTTCGACTGCTAATTTCTGTGCCAAGCCAACACACATTGGCCACTTATCCACAGATTTTAAAATAATTAAAAATTTGTTAGGATGAAGATATTTTATCACCTATATTAATTTTGTCATTATTATGAGCAATTACTTGTAAAATGTTAATTTTTTTAATTTAACAATTTATAAAAATATATAATATATGTAAATACATACTGATATAAAAAAATTGAAATTGATGTTCAATAGTGTTGGCAATGCATTTGGTTGAAGAATCTTTCTATGAGGTAAATGACAATGAACAGCATTTCCTACCGACCACAATCTTGTTATACATATGGATATCTTTTTCTTGAAAATTTCTACAATTAAAATAATCACGTACCGTTGGCCGAAAAAAACACAGAGTATATTATTATATCATTCGATATTTTCTTTTTCGTTTCGCGACTATTCAATTACACAAAATTGCACCATTTTAATTCGGCAACCGAGTAAAAGAAAATTTTATGCTTTTGGACGGACACTTTTGAAGCTTTAGCCTTATAAGAGTAAATTCTCCTTACCTCTACCCTCCATAGTCACTGGAAAAGGGAAAACCTAGTCTCTGTCTGTTTATAGACTTGAGTAAAGCATTTAAAATATTGACATTGGGGTAATTGCTTAGAAATATTTAAGAATTATTGGAGTGGGAGAAAACAGCAGGTTAAAATAGGAAATGAATAGTGATATTGAGTAAGTACATAAAGTGTGGCATACCAGAAGATTCAGTTCTGGGGCCACTATGAATTTGTATATCAATGATATATTCAAATTGAACAGTTCTGGATATGTAATTGGTTATGCAGACGACACGGCGATTTTCTATATGTTTAAAAAAACTGAAAATGTATATTATGAAAAATCACAGAAAATTTTTAGTTAATACATTAGAATAATCTAGCTAAATAAATAAGTAAAAAGAAAAATAATAAAATTAAAATAAATAAATTACTCATCATATCAAAGTAGACACTTAACCGGACTAGTCCTATTAGTTACCTGAAACAACAACCTCACCTGAATTAACAAACTTACCGGCATTGACAAACTTATACATAGGGGTACGTAAATTTCGGTTTTACGAAATAGATGCGATAAAAGCGAAATCTGCATTTTATTTGTGATAAAAGCGAGATTTGAAAATTAAATACTTTCGCACCTTTTTACGTTACGAGGAGCGAACGAGTGATTATCGTGGGCGTGGGTCGGCGTGAAGGCTCTTTTGGCAAAAAACAATGAATATTTTATCAACCGAAAATTCTATCGATTACAGCATGATGTTGAAGACAGCAGCTCAAAAGAGCTTGGAAAAATTGTTGGTACACATGGGGCCGAATCGAACAAATGAGTGCTACAAGCACATTGGCAGATTATTTTGTCCATCGAAAGCAGCAAATGTGCCCTCTTCTTCTGTTAATTCAAATTCTATAATGGAAAGCTCCGCAAAAATTCCGTTTTTCAAAAGTGTACCACAAGAAGAACTAATAATATGGATTCCGTAAAAATCGCTCTACTACTCAAGCAGTAAAAAAACTGGTCGCTGATATAGTCGAGGGTCTTGAAAATGGTGAACACACCTCTCTCACTCTGTGCGACAAGGCATTAAACTAACTCGACCACTAAGTGTTACTTGAGAAGCTCGAGCGATATGGCATTCGGGCAACTGTCCACAACTTCTTTGATTCTTACATCAAAGATAGGTCTCAGTTCGTTTCGTATAATAACTTATTGTCTGAAACCATTAACTATGAGAGTGCTCCAAGGATCCATTCTTGGACCTCTCTTGTTTATCATTTATGTCAACGATATTTTTTACCGCCTTGATGCCCTTGATCCTTCAAAAGGAATCGTATTTGCAGACGACAAGACCTATTACACAATCACGTGCATTCATATCAAACACGAAACCAAAATCTGTTTCTGAATCCCAAATTTAGATTAACAACTTCATCTAAAAATTCCGTAAATGTAAATCTATACAATAGGCTTCCAGAACACTTTTTTTTGACGTGTACAATGAATGTAGTTTCAAGTTACGAATAAACTATCTATCTATCTAATTGACGGCTACTCTCATTGTCACAGACAATTACTTCGATTGGTCGGCCAAGAAGCTTCTGTGGATATAATGCAAGTTTTAGTTGCATCAAAATCTTGCTACCCTGGATTTGCAAAAGCAGCTGTTCAATGTCTCAATTGCCCTGTCAATAGTGTTGATGCCGAGAGGTACTTTAGTATCTACAACATTGACGTAACTGATCGCAGGCATACAATGAAAGATGAAAATGTAGAAATTACAACAATGCTAGGCTTTAATTGAGTTTTTAACACTGCATTTTTTTGCGAAATATATGCGAAATTTTCTATTTTGAGTTTTTTTAAATGCGAAATCACGATTTTTTATTTGCGAAATTTACCTAGGTACCTTTCTATATATATAAAACTCAAAGGTGACTGACTGACATAGTGATCTATCAGCGCACAGCCCAAACCGCTGGACCGATGGGGCTGAAATTTGGCATGCAGATAGATGTTATAACGTAGGCATCCGCTAAGAAAGGATTTTGATTAATTCCACCCCTAAGGTGATGAAAGTTTGTATAAAAGTTTGTCAATTTTAAACCGATCGGGCTGAGACTTTGCATGCATATATAATAGCTACTATGTCGTAGGCATCCCCTAAGAAAGGATTTTGATTAATTCCGCCCCTAAGGGGATAAAATAGGGGATGAAAGTTTGTATAAAACTTTGTCAATTTTAAACCGATCGGGCTGAGATTTTGCGTGCATATAGCTTCTATAACGTATGCATTCCCTAAGAAAGGATTTTGATTAATTCCACCCCTAAGGGGATAAAATAGGCGATAAAAGTTTGTCAATTTTAAACCGATCGGGCTGAGATTTTGCATGCATATAGTTACTATCCCTTAAGAAAGGATTTTGATAAATTCCACCCCTAAGGGATAAAATAGGGGATGAAAATTTGTATAAAACTGTGTGAATTTCAAACCGATCGAGCTGAGATTTTGCATGCATATAGCATGCAAGTTTTTATAGTTTTAAAATAATAATAGTCTAATACCACTCGCGCTTTAATGTGCGGGGTGTGTGGAGCGGTGTGGCGGTAGAACGCTGCTGCTGGCTGACATGACACTGTCGATAGATGCGTAGAGTCTTGAAAATTCGAGAATATTTTTTTTAATTACGTAGTGGTGTACTAAAAAATGACTTTTTTAAATTTCACTCCTAAGGATTTAAAATAGGGGTTGAAAATTTGTATGAAATTCGATGACAAAAAACTAAAGTTTACGCGGATAAAGTCGCGGGCGGCCGCTAGTTATCCTATAAAATGTCCTTTCTTTAGCGAAATCAGTGCTCATGTACTTATCGCTTTTCACTTTATTTGTATTTGTATTGTAATGTCTAGTTTTAAAATTATTTATTTACCTATATTGCGCTGTATACAATACGAATAAAGTTAATATTATTATATCTTTAAACTGGCGATCAAGATTATTTTCCAGAATTGCATAAATTCTCAGCATCTAATGAGATCGTTCTCTCTCAATATTTACTGTCTCTTTTTATGGAACATCATTCGAAACGAACGGAATGATTTAAAAAATACTTACAACAGCCTTAAAACAAAATTAGCTTCTACCAAGTTGGTGTAGTTTTATTTAACCGTTAAAATTGAATATCCAACTCTAAGTTTCAAAGCATTGAGGATTTTAATCCTATTTATGCGAAGCCGGATTTTTAGCAGAAGCTTTTATAAAAAGCAAATATCTTTCAAAGATCAATGTGGAGCAACAAATGAGAGAGGTAGTGTTAAGCCTTACTCCTTGCTTTGAAAAAATGTGTAAAGATTATGAAGTTTAACATTGATTTTCTTCCGAAAATAATAATGCTTTTTTATGTGCTAGTTCATTAATAAACCTAGATTGAAGTTGTTTTCATTTCTGTTTTGTAACAAGTACCAATATCATGTTCAATAAATTGTACAAAGTTTGTGCTTTCCTACTATATCGTAGGCAAGAAGCAAATTGTAAAGCACATATTTTAAATACATTGTAATGTGCAGCACTTTCTTGTACAAGGATCTACTCGTATACACATTGCTAGTGAGAGCGCCCTAAAAAAATTCTAAACCTGTAAGGTTGCCGTAAACTGAAAAAGTTTGGGACACTGTGTGCTAGGGAAACATTTCTTTAAATGACATCGATTTCTAAGGCTTATCATAATTTTTATAAATCCTTAAAAATAAGCCGCAATATTAGGTATAACTTACCTAAATCCGATGTAGACGAAGACAGACTGACAGCGACCATTCCTTCGAACGTTTTTACTTTGTTTCTTTAATTATCATTATTCAATTCCAAAGATTTTCGTTTCTTAGTATGCTTGATTTTTGTATTGTAATTATTTTATTTTCTGTAGTTTTGATTTAATTTATTCGATAAAATGATCATTCATCGCTTTTTGTATTTTGATAAATTTCCAAGTGTTAAAAATATATTAAAGCTTTTTCTATTTATTTTTAAAAAAACCTTTTTTCAAAACATATTTGTACATTCGAGGTTTTTGCATTATATCGACGATACAATAATAAAGCATGTGGGCAACAATCGACCTCGGCAGCGATCATCAAGAGTGACGCGGGTCAACAAAATATTTCTTCTAAACTGTTCTACACTAGACAATTCTAGATCAATCCTTCCTTTTGCCTGTATAAACCGGCGGATGGCTCAAACTTTAGTTCATTTCTACATCAGCTAGGTACAGAGGTGATTACCCTAGCCAGTATAAAGAAAAATGGACTGAAGAATTCTTTTTTATCCTACACAAAAGACAACATTCAGACGCTTACTGCATATTTGGAAAAACAGCAGAACACAACTTGATAATGTTAAAATTGGTTTTATAGCTAATTAAAATTGATAGTCGTTAAAACCATTTACCGGAGAATTTATCAAGGAGTGAATATTAGAAATTTGCAGTGTTTTGTGTCCTACAAAAAAATGATTTTGAAAAAATTTGTTTGTTAAGACAAACTGTTGGCCGGTGATAGAAACGATCTCTAATGATGTAAAAACAATATTGACTGACCAAATGGCTGATTTTGAATCATTAAACGAGAGCACCGAATTGTCGGGTGGAGCTCAACTGGATATATTTATACAAGGTGTTTGATAAAGAGTTTACTCTTACTAAGGAATTGCTTGTTTTACAGCCGCTATAAGGTACCACTACAGAAAAGGACATTTGTAAACACATTCCTCCTCCTCTTGGCAGTATCGATAGATGTCTTCATCTGCTAAGTTCAACTGACTCATGTGCAAATACACCGAAACCGGTCCACAAGTTATGTTGTCCCTTCTGACTACAAACCAAAATGGTTGATTTAAATTATCTATTAGATATGCCAACCCCGTTTGACTTTGAAGTATAATTCAATATCCGTCGGGGCACATAGCCCGGAAAGTAGTTGTTTCTTCTTAGTTAAATGGTCAATGTCTTTGAAAATGTTTTTCAAAAACTCGTAAAGCGATAGAATAATTAATATTCTGCATTCTGCAACATTTGTTGACATTCAAAAGGAATTCACAAGTTTTTGTTTTCCATGATCAAAATTAGTTGGAGTATGTTCAGATGGTGCACCTTTTATGGTCGGCTTACATATAGGTGAAATCGGAATTTTGAATGAAGAAGCAACTGAATTGATTGTACAAAAAGATGATTTTATAGTCCTTTATTACATATCAACCAACACCCATTCGATTCCAGAATGTTATGAATATCTTAGTAAATATTATCAATTTTATTCGATCCCGAAGACTTAAACATCGTCAGTTCAAGGCGTTTTTGGATGACATAACCCGGATATGACGCCCACGAAGTATAGACGCAAGGAGTACCAACGGTATAGCCTTTTCCATAATATTTCATGTACACAATAATAAACCAAGTTCACAGTTCTATTTTCTGATACTGGCTGCGCGAGTATTCAGGACGCACGGATACCATTATTATGATATGTAAAAACATTAAATGAAATATAATATATTAATTTATTTAAAGTTAATTGTAATTAAAAAAATGGGAATGTGTTGTGCTGTCCATGGTTGTTTTAGTGGCCGAAAGAAAAGTGAGAATATTTTTTGGCCCGTGGTGAGAATCTAGAAAAGTGGCTTTATTCATAGCACCAAAAGTGAGTAATCCCAAAATATTATCTACTAAAAGTGTGTGTTATAGTTTTAAAATAGTATGTTTTGAAATATATTAATACTTTTTTAAGGATGTTTAATTGCGTGGTAGATTAGATTAGATGTTTATTGGGTGGGCTGTTAGCCTGTATCACTGCGACCTTTGCAGATCTGTTGTGACCACCCATTATCTCAAGAATAGGATTAGAGAATCTTGTTCAGCCCTGCCCTCTTAATGAGACCTAATAGCCTTGACAGTGGGCGTGGCCACTCCGCATAACTTTGAGCAGCCGGTTTCTCCTCTGTCAGTACTAGATACCGCGTCCTTGCAACGCCTTCGCATTGGCATAGGACATGAAATGCTGTTTCCTCCTCCTCTTGGCAGTATCGTCAGATGTCTTCATCTGCTAAGTTCAACTGACTCATGTGTTTCTTGTCAAGAGGCTGACAATCGTTTCGCCATTGCAGTAAACTTCGCCGAGTGTCCCTTTATGAAGACTTTGGCTTGTCGCTTGCCCGGTGATTTTTCCCTCCACTCCTGGGCTTTCCCCAGCCTCCATTTCTCAATGGCTGCCTTTCTGAATGTGTCAGCAACTCCACCGAATGGTTCCGGTCCTATCATTGGGGTATTAGCCCCCGCACGGACCAGTTCATCAGCCTTCTTATTGCCTCGAAACCCTGAGTGTCCTGGTATCCATGCCAGTGTCGGAGAATTTTGACTTGCGGCATATGTCATGGCCCCAACGCAGACCCAAAACAGCTGTGAGCTTATTTGTGCCGAGACTATCGCCTTTAGAGCTGCTTGGCTGTCAGAGTATATGACTAGGTACGTGGTAACTGGAGTTATGCTCTAGGCGAAGAATTGAAAGCTAGCAGTTTTATTGGTGAACTACATTTGAATCCAGAGGATTTGATTAAAACTAATCAAGTTCATAAGAAAATTTGTAGACTTCCTCTGGATTGTTGGGTTTAAAACAATTAAAAAAGTTTCTAAAAATTTCCTAATGCTTATATTTAATTCCACGTTTCTCAGAATAATTTTTTCAAAGTGTCAATAGCAATAAGACTTCATGCATAAGAATTTGAAAAATGACGCACTCTACCGGCAAAAAATCTATCCCCTTAACTGAGTTCATTTAAGATTACGCTCAGACCGCTTATATCTATAATTCGTGCTAAGGACGTAACATATTATTGTGAAATCAGATGGCTAAGCAAAGAAAAATACCCCCAACTGTTTTAAGAGCTTATAAATGAAATAATATGTGACTAAGGATTTATGGTCGACCTCACTAGTTATTTGAATGATTTAAACTTGAAACTTCAAAAATAAGGACAGTTAGCATTTAAAGCATTAAAAAATATCTTCTTGTGGGAGTGTCACAGATGCTGTCTGGTAACAGTTACTATTTCGCTAAGCTCTTTGTTTGAAAATGTAGGTATGCTCAATATCGGAACAGTTTTCGAACAGATTTAGCGATTTCAAAAGCATGGAAGTGTTTTAATTTTTTTGCTACTCCAACAAAAAGTAATGTACAAAAAGCTCCAATACACTTGCAAATAGAGTTGATAGACATTCAAGAAAAGTTACTTCTAGAATCTAAATTTCAAGACGTGTTGTGCGATTTCTCCTAAATATATCTCGAAGACTACCATTATGCGCAGCTTAGAAAATTTCCAAAATTGGTTTCTGCGTTATAAATGCGAACAGTTCTTTTCAATGATGAAAGTTAATAAATCAAATCATCGTACTAGTCTTACTGACAATAATTTGAAAAAAAATTAAGTCTTTGTATCAGTGGGATTAATCCAAACATCGATGGATTAGTTTACCAAATTCAAGCTCAAGTGTCTCTATTTCTTTCGTAGTTTGTTACAATTTCAAATTTAGCGATTTAATTATAATTTGGTACCAACTTTTTTCATTTTATTTTGTTATGATTAATATTATAATTACTGAGTCGATTCTGCGGTTTCTTTTGTCATTTTTGCACTTTAATGTCGAAATTTTCATTATTGGTGGTCATTTTGAGTTCAAAATGACAAAACACCATAAACAAGCACTTTTCTGTTGATTTAACGCATTCTGAGTCGATTCTGCGGTTTCTTTTGTCATTTTAGCACTTTAATGTCGAATTTTTGATTATTGGTGGTTATTTTGAGTTCAAAATGACAAAACACCATAAAACAAGCACTTTTCTGTCGATTTTAGCATTCTGAGTCGATTCTGCGGTTTCTTCTGTCATTTTTGCACTTTAATGTCGAATTTTTGATTATTGGTGGTCATTTTGAGTTCAAAATGACAAAACATCATAAAACAAGCACTTTTCTGTTGATTTAACGCATTCTGAGTCGATTCTGCGGTTTCTTTTGTCATTTTTGCACTTTAATGTCGAAATTTTCATTATTGATGGTCACAAAAATTTTGAAAATTCAAATATTTCTGAAAATTTTAAAAAATTCAATCATTTTGAAAATTTTGGAAAATTCAAGAAGTGCTTTCTCTATGCGTTCAGTATAAGATGTTTGGGGAAAGCATATATAGAGAGAAACGATATTATTATTCTGTTTCACTGCACCTGCGTGTAACACTTTTCTTAACGTAACGCATAACGCTTTCACAGGCCTGTAACGCGTTACGGTACAAATCAGTTTACCTTCCCATAAGAAGTTATCACTTCAAAAATATGAACACTACTTTAAAATGTACTACTATTAAACGTGGCTCACGAATGTATTTGCACACTAAAGTTTGGCCCAAACACGTCAAAGGTTGCCCATATATGATATAAAGGCTGTCTAACGTTTTACTTTAAAATCTTGTTTGGGTTAAGGTACTATTAACTAACAAAGGATTAATATTAATGATAATTCTTAACGTCACAATCTCAAAAAATTAGGAAATAGTAACACAGGCTATTTATTAAAAAAACATTTACGCTTTCACTGGAAAATCGCAACAAAACAAAGCAACGCGAATTCAGTTGATCAAAAATTCTATAAGTATAAAGAAAAAGAAATAAAATAAAAAATTCTGTAAATAAATATTAAGGTATTTCTATTTAACAATGTATAGTTTATAATCATCAACCTTTCCACAAATCTACAATTAAGAACATTACAAGTCATTTTGTATTTTACGTAAAGAAACAAGAAACATTTTTTTCTACAAGGCTCCGTGGTATATAAATAATAAAACAAATTACATAAAAGTACAACTAAGCTAAACATAAACAATATGTTAACAACTGTACACATTTGTATTGTCTATCCAATATAAAATTTTAACAAAAAAAGCTTAAAATAGGCATTTAAAAAAATATAATAACAACGCATTGCACATAATAACTATAAAAAAATTTAACTACCAATAAAAAAAATAAAAATTCAATTCAAATAAAAAATGGAAGAATAGAAACTTCTAGCTTAAAGCTGATTTTAGTATTTTATGATAAAAAAATAATAAATGACCATACGAGTCGTAACACAAATATGTTAGGACATTATAAAATTTTATCTAAAAGCTTGGTTATATTTTATTGCAAGGCTACAAAATGTATTTCATTTTCATATCACATTATTGGGTATTGTGTGGACTTTAACATTAACAAAATTATTTTCAGGTAATATATTTAACTATAAAACTAAATTACTATTGATAACAACGCTGTAATTTGCTGTCACAGGAATGTTCGGACACGATATTAAAAACAAAATAATAGAACTTTGACACAAAAAAGTGATTTCAATTTGACTTCTTTAATATGGCTCACTGGACAATCGCAAGATACTGCCGCCTGTTGTGTGCAAATTGACCAAATGAGTCGCAGCTAAAGGATTACTTGTTGAGATCTTTATTGGACCGCTATTTGTTTAGAATGAAGAAACAGCATCAAATGCGTCGGTGGATTCATAAATCTGAATTCAATTTTTACAAGGTGCATTAAGGGACATATGACTAATTAATCAGTATAATTTTGCTTTAGGCAAAAGAAAAGCCGTCGCTTACGAAAAAGGTAATTGTGATTAGCGTTGCGTAAGGAACGGACAATTTGGACCTACGAAGACTGGAAAAAAATAATTTTTAGCGATGATTTGAAGTTTGATGTTTGTGTGGCTCACCACCAATTTTGCATTACAAAATAAAAAAAATGAAGCGTTTTATAAAGACTCTCTTAAAGAGAAAACTAAAGTTTCCATTAAGTTCAATAGTATACGAAAGCATTCTTTGAAACCAATTTACTAGTGTCAGTTCCAATTTTAATACCTGATAGAAACTTTATTTTTCAACAACGTGAGTGAGTATCATACGACCAAGACACAAAAAATGGTTTCAAGATAATATATCCGTCTGCCTTTCGAGTAGCCCTGATTTAAATATTATCGAAACTATATGGCATAAAATAAAACAACAGTTAACAAATGATCCACAACGAAACATTTCTGATCTGCTAGTAAAATTACAAAGTATCTGAAATTCTTTTGAATCGGATACTGCGAAAACCTTGTTAAAAGTATGCAAGCTAGTATAAATACGTAACGAAATGGTTCGCCGAACCAATATGTGAACGCAAAATATTGCTTTTTATAAATACTAGTTTATTTTTTAGTTTAATATCAGATTACTAGAAACAATTTTGTTATTAAGGAGAAATTGAAAAAATGACGCATTCGCCAGAACTCGAACCTGAAACTTTTACCTATAACCGGTAACGCGTCTAATTTCTTCAGCCATAGATGCATTAGTCTGCTTTTTGATCGCCTTGATTCAACTTACATCACAAGTCACACTTATCCGATTCCTCCCTAATGGCATTTTCTTGTTTGTGTAATTTCTAAATTTACAAAAATCCCACAAGAGATATCTCAAAATAACAAGGTTATTAAATATATTTAAATATCTTGTAAAAGAAATAAATTATTTTGTAGTAACAAAAAAATAAACAAGCTTTAAGATAAAATTAAATTCTGTCCGAACATATTTATAATTTAATTTAACTAAATTTCAACAGATTTTTTTTTATATACCCTCCATTCATAATATATATCTAATTAAAATTAGTTAATTAGCAAAGAGATAAATTTAAATATTTTTAAGTGTCTGTTTCAAAATTAGGTTAAAATTGTTATTTTGGAAAGACATTAAGTGCACGCACACATTTACATTTCGTGTCACCCTACGTAAAATCGCAGTAAACAAAAGTAAAATAGTTTGTATAATATATAATATATATTATTTTTATGCCGTAGCTTGTATGGAAAATAACACATTTACAATGTACACCTCTTTCTTAGCAGCTTGTCTTGTGTAAGAACTATGCATATTTTTTGTATATAATATATATACAATAATAAATTTGCTATCTATATACAATTTCTATTAGTGGATGAGTCACTATATTTAAAATGGACAAAAATAGGGACTGTAATCGTTTAAATATATAATATTTTTATTTAAACCGATCCTATTTTAAATAATTATTTTCTAATACTAAAACTTTTTCTTAACCATATAGAATTATTTACTAAATGATTAAAATTCAATGGCATTTAATGTATAAAGACAACTATACATTTCAATTAGTTTTAACCATGATTATAGAAAGAAAATCTGTTTTTATTTAAGACGATCTATAAACGCAACCCATTAGGTCCATTTTAAATGTAGAAACCCGGGTAGTATATCACAATCTGTACAGTGTCAGAGGAGAGTAAGGTTTACTGGTCTGAAGCTGAAGACTCCTCCCCCTCGGTACTGTAACTATCATCTTCTTCTTCGCCCTGGCTTTCTGAAGATGACGACGATGACGTCTCGGAGGACGTACTAGACGATGACGACGACGATGTCGAAAGGTCACACAAGTACGGGTGGTACGGTGGGTACTGGTATACATTTACTTGATGTTGCTGCTGCGACTGTTGCTGATGTTGAAAATTATTGTACTGGTGGCTGCCTTCCCAGCAGCCGCTTTCATACTGTCACTTCACCTCTTTTTTACGCTTATTTTCAACATCAGAAACTAGAATAACAAATTATTCAGTAATTCCGATTTCAAATATTAGGTGTTGGAGTTAAATCGTAATGTTTTACAAGAGATGGCGTATTTCATTGTTATCTACAGTAATGTATTCATCGTAAAATAGCTGTCTTTGAAGGTAATTTGTTTTATTATAATCTTCTTTTGAATATTACATAACATTTTATAGTTTGTTGAAAATGAGAAAATTTGTGTCAAATAATTTGTTTTTGTGGGAAGTTTTACTTTATTACTTCAATTTGAACCAAAATGCTGCTGAAGTAGAAGTATGTACAAGTAAACATGCTCTTCGTGCTGAGCAAACGTGTCGGAAGTGGTTGGCACGTTTTAAAGCTAGTGAGACTTGGAAGCGACCTAGACAACCGAAAAAACTTGAAGATAATGATTTGAAGGAATTTCTCAATGAAATTGTCTACACTATTCGGACTTATCAACGGTAAGAAAACGTCTTAAAAGTTTGGGCATGATCTAGAAAGAAATACATTGGGTCCCACATGAATTGAAACCAAGGGACATTGAAAGGTGTATTTTAACGTGTGAACTACTGCTTCAACGGCCCATAAAAAAAATTGAAGATAATTATTTGAAAGCATATATCAAAGAAGAAAAAAAGTCATACTTTGAGAAATGTCTACACTATTGGGAGTTAACTTATTAACGGCAAAAAAAAAACATCTTAAAAGTTTAGGCATGATCTAGAACGAAGGACATTGTGTCCCATATGAATTAAAACAATGGTAGTTGGAACGAATATGAACTACTGCTTGAAAAAGATTTTTTTCATCGAAATGTCATTGTCTTATGAAAATCCGAAGCACAGAAAGTCATTGGTTAAGCCCAGCCAACAATTAAACTTCTGTTCTGTATTTGGTGGGATCATCAGGGTATTTATTATGAAATGATGGACTTGAACCATGCATTGAAAGAAAAACGAACGGAGTACTTTAAAAAGACATGACAAAGTCATTTTGCTTCACTACAATGCTCGTCAGCACGTCGCAAAACCGGTACAAACCTACTTGGAAACCTTACATAGGAAATTCTACCACACCCGTCATATTCTTCAGATGTTGCACATTCTGATTACCATTTGTTTTATTCGATGATGAGGAGAAGTTCATTTCTAATAAAGATTACCAAAAATGGACATATTAGTTCGGTATTTGTTATCTACCGGAAAGATGGTCAACAGTAGTAGAAAGCGATGGGTAATATTTAAATTAATGCATTTTTATGCTCATTTAAAAAAATTTCTTAATAAAAAATGCTACGAATTAATTCCAATCCCTAATACATGTGACAATAATTTAATATTTAAATTGTTTTAATAAATTTTACATATTTGAGCTTACCCGCACTTCGAGTTTTCCGCCTGAGAGCATCCGATTCAGTTTTAACCTCTATTTTATTATTTTCACCTTTGCTTCTAGTATTCTGAGCAGGCATATTACTTCTTACTGATCTTCTAGTACTAACTACCATGGTAGTTTTTGTCGTCGGTGGTCCTGTTATTGTTGTGGATACTGATGTCGTACTATTATTAGCAACATTTACCTGCCCACCTACTTTAACAGGTTTACCTTTGACTTGAGTATTATTTATATTCACTGATTTTCGTATTTTTTCTATCAAAGGTTCATCACTATCAGAACTTTCATCTCTTTCTTGTACTTTGGTATGTTTTTTATTAATGTTGTTTGGTTTAGTACTAGAAGCAGAATCATGACGTTGTTTTATCTAAAAAAAAAAAATAGTATTTTGCAGACTTTTTTATATAAATTACTTACTGCCGAATCTGTGGTAGTCTCATTCGTGGCAGTATTCCTACGAGATTTTTTCTTTGTTTCGTCCAAACTCTGATTTGAACTATCTGACTCGTTCCTCTTCCGTTTTGTACTACCCGTACTTCCAGCTCGCGATAAAGCATTTTTAGGAATAGGTGAATTCAGTTCTGGACTATTTAACTTTGATAGAGCCCTTGTTCGTACTGATGATCTAGTAGCAGGACTTGGTGAACTTTGTATACCCTTAAAAGAAGTAGACATTAGTTCATATTCCTCAATGTTTGAATAAAATATTTAAAAAAATCTTACTTGATGATCATTCGGTATTTCAATTAGTAGTTGCTCCAATAAACTTTTACTTTGTTTATTACCGGGTAACGTGCTTGTTGTTGAACACGAATTGCTGTCATCATCTGATAAAGCAGGACTCTCAGAGTCACCTCGGCTCTTTTCTTGATTTGAGTATGTATATAAGGCAGGTGTGACTCGTACCGGTAAAGGTTCTAAATCATCATCCTTTTTTACCTAAAAATAATAGGTTTGTGGAAATACTACCTCTGTATGTTTTAAATTGTTTAATGTTTAGAGCTGTAAATGTAACCAAAAACAGGGTACCCGTATGTATTCGGTACTTAATCGATAAGAATTCGTTACTCTCGTATCGGTACATTACTCGTGACTTTTGGTCGAATCCAACACTAGCATCATCACGCATGAAGCGTCGTATCGAAATGAGTTATTCGTTTTATTTATTCTTATTGAACAGGCACTTTTATAAAGGAATATATATGAAATTCAGACATAATACAAAATGTACAAGATTTTTCCATTCGTAAAATACCACTGTAAATATATATAAATTAGCAGAAACGCAAACCATTTAATAGAACCAGAAGCCATTTATCAAGCTATGATCACAAACTAAAGAATTATGTCATTTTGAGTAATTTCACTTAGTGTCTGACGCGGTTATCTGTTTCGTTTTCGAACACAATCAACTCAATGATTCAAATTGATGTTATAATAATGACTGTACTTTACTATCGGCGATGATCGTTGATCGTGTGATCGTTTATAATCAGCCCGTTAGTCATGCAAGCAAACACACGATCGTCCTAAGTCGTTTGTACAACGATCGGACAGAGTCGTACAATCGTCAATTCGCTTCGGAACTTCAAACAGCAAGTATAGATGGACGTGGAGTGTGTTGCTGCTGCATACAAGCATTATGACCAAGTATTTCAACGAAAAGTTGTGAAAAAAAATTATCAAAGAAAATGGTGGTGATCCACAATCGTGGGCACCTCAACGCAACACACCGGCTATTTCCTTTGATGTGTGCCCGAAAAACCGAAAATTCACGGATCTAAGGCCATAATAGTCGATGTTTGGAGAGTACAGCTCAGTATGCCCTCTATGCGTAATCGTTTGTAATCGTCAATTTTGAAGAGGAGCCTTAAAGTATGACACATGCTAGTAACGAATTAATAACGATACGGTACTTCGAGTACGGCATTTTACGGTGTGTAACAGCTCTATAAATGTTACAACTTTCAACAATAATATGCATACTAAAAGTGCTTAACATCAGTTAAAAGTTGTTTTTATTTCTTCCAGCGTGCAAAGAGATAAAAAATCATATTTAACTCTTGAATAAAACTGGAAAATATAAAAAAATTGCAACTGCTTATAAATGTTTTATTGTTGAAAAAAGACTGTTAAGAAATTAATGACGTAATCGTTGTAATTGAAATAAAATAACAAGAAAGTGTAACGTTCGTTTTTGGGCCGAAATCCACCTGACTATATTTGGTATTTATTTTAAGGTGTATCGCGTCGTCGTGGTGGGAGTCGGGCGAATTGTTTTCTTCGTCAGCTTATTAGTTCGATTCGTTCATTTCACTCTGTTTCTTCACTAAATCAGAAACATTATCTGAATATTTTCGGCCCTTCGTTATAAGGTATTGCCAAATCAAGAGGGGCCCTAGTAAGAATTATCTTTCAATTCAATAAATAATCGCTGACAGCCGACAGCCATTTTGTACCTGAACAAGAAGTCGTCACAAAGGAAAAACCATCCAGGGATAGTTTATTAAAGAAGATTCTTCCTTTAAGAAAAGACCTGACCATCCTTGATTGGAAGTAGGAAAGAATTTCTGAAGATAGATGCCAGAATAAATAAAGATAGAGAATTAATTAATTATTTATTTCAAATTTTTTAACAAAATTCTTGAATTCTTGATCTAATAAATCATCTTAAACTGATTTTTTTGCGTATTATTTGTTTGTCTGTACTTTGCGCCCAGAATTAATTGTTTGGGGAAAATTAATAAAACTCAGAAGGAAGCCACGAACCCAGGAGCTAGCATAGGGTAAATTAGGGTTACAAAACTGGCGCCCAACGCCAATGTAACTTTAAAGGTTTAATTAAGCTACAAAAGTTGCAATTTATAATACATATTAAAAGTCGAATGGAAAAGGTGAATTTTTTTAAAATAAAGTTACTGAGTTTTATGACAGGTAACCATTAATTGTACTTACTTTATGAGAGCCAATATTACTATCAGCAATTTGTTTATTAGTAGATATTGGTGATGATGGATCGAGGTCCTGTTTAATAGTATCTTGAAGGGCACAGGTTAGTTTACAGCAATTTGCTGCTTGGTCTTGACGGCATTTATTCTCGTTAACATCCTCTTCCACAGGTCCTGTTTCAGTACCAGCTAATAATAAGAATAAAGATTTTTAACGAAGGTTTTAAAAAATCCCTATTAGAATTTATGCATTAAATTTTTATTGTTTAAATTGTCAAGAATTGTTAAGAATCATATTTCTCTAGGATAATAAAATCGTGAATTTTCAAAGTTAGCAAAAAATTGACAAATCCTTTCAAGATTTCCGGATATCGTTTTATTTATTGATCCTTCGACTAGGATTTTATACACTTTTGTTAACACGAGTAAAAAAATTAGGTTGGTATTTTGAGCTTGATAAAGTACTGCAGATTTTATCTAATTCCAGGTATACAGATAAGAGCTTTAGAATATATGAAAAAAATTATAACTTACTGTCACCTATCCTATCACTATCTCCATTGAGTCCCTCCATTTTGGCGAGTTGTGCTTCAATATCCAGCATGTTAGGCACTTGAGTCTTGGGAGGTAAAATGTCGGCATGCGGACTTTGACTTGCCTGATTTGGAGACTTCTCACTAAGAGCATCCATACTTTCAATTCCACTATCTTCACCTTGATTGCCACCGGAGTTGGGCGATCGATTACCATTCGACCCACTAACTGATACTGATGGTTTTTCTGTTGAATCCACTGATTTCCGATTATTGGGCGTATTGCATTTATCAGGTTCCGGTGACTTTTCTTTGATTGGTGTGGTCTCTGGTATCACTTTTGTCATCTGAATATAATACATAATAAATCATTACAGATTTTTCAACCAAAACTTGCGAGAAATAAAAATCTAAACATTAGAAATTACCTAGATTTTAAATCATGCGTTTGTAAATTGGGTTAGACAGATTTTATTCAGGATTACTTACATCTGTTGTATCTAATCTATTTTTCGACTCAGTACTCAGATGGTTAACAATTTCAGTTCGATGCGGTGGCCTTGGTATTCCTTTTTCACCCGTTCCTTCGAGTAAACCCTGCTTGAATTTTGCCTCCATATTCATTTCTCCTGCTGTTGGCAACGTTACAGATTTTGTCTGTAATTTCTCTGTGAAATTTTTGTTAAAAATCTTGTTGGTTTTGTTTATGTCCTTTTTAAACACATCCTTGATTTTTAACTGTAAAAATAATTTATTTTTAAAATAATATTAACCTCAAAGATGTTTCTCTGAAAAAAACGTGAAAAAGAGGAAAGCAATATTTTGACTAAAGGTGGTGAAGAAAAGCTAAATGCACCGGTGAAGGAAGAGAATGGAAAATATTTCGTCTGTTGCGACGACTTATTTAACATTCTCGAAGAAACACATGTTGCTGTTCAACACGGTGGAAGGACAAAGATGCTTAAAAAATGTAACCGCAAAACAATAGTTGTGGTTATAATGACATATTTGAAGATATGCCAACCTTGTCAAAATGTTAGCCTGGCATTGACAAAGCTAAAACAAAGCATTATTGCAATTGAAGAGTCAGGGGGAAAAACGCTTTCAGTCCAAAAATTTGGAAATTCAGGTTTTTACGTAATATTGTAGTTTAATTCCGTCTCTATTGACCTCGCAAAGCAAAAGGGAGAAAAACGCTACCAGTCCACAGTAATTTAATAAAAACTAATGGCACTAAGGGGACAAAACGCTTTCAGTCACAGCGCGCAGTGGGAAAAACGCTCAGGGTCCAGTTTGTGTAGTAGGGAGGCCACTTAGTCAAGTTGATATGCACCTGTCCCATCGCGCCATGACTCTTTGTCCTATTGTTTACCAAAATATTAAGACCTGCAATCCTTGACAAAGTTTCTTGTTAATCCAGAAGCCAAAATCTTTTATAATAACTTGCAATGGGATGGACAAGCTGTTAATCAAGGTGATGAGTACTTGGATTCAATAACCGACAATGATGACTAAATGTAAAATAGCAGCAAATATTTATTAGTTACGCAACAATAACTATTATAATTTAATAATTTTTATATTGTTTACTCATTTGATAATGTATCATATTTTCTCTTTTTTATTTGTGGAGGATATAGCCGAAAAGAACATTTTCCTACTGCTAACTGCGGATAAAATTAATCAAATAGGGTTTATTTTTTAAAAATATGTATATTTTTAACCAAACACTATTAAAATTATAACAGATGAATACGACTATTACAATATTACATGGTATATACCATAATTTTTGAACATATAGAGAGAAAAACTTTCTCTTTGCTCTCCTGAAAAATTTATTAAAATGGACTGAAAGCGTTTTTCCCCCTGACTCTTCAATTGTGATAGATGTAAAAGATAACGAAATTAATAAACTCGGTACCAAAATTAGAGTATTAAAGCAACTTTACATAAATAATCAGTCTACCTTTGGTTTGAAGATTTTATAAAGTTAGAAGTTATGAAAAATAAAAAAATGTCTTCGAGCAGTTGATTATAAATTATTAATTAGTATTCATTGTTTTATTTCCAAAATCAACATTTACCAGTCATCATTGGTAAAACCTAGCATTTACTAAATTTTGATGGTACAAGCCCGAAAAATTGTTCCTTTTTGTAAATTCTTACATTTACGAACTTATATAAATCCTCAGATTTAGCCGAAAAATTAATAATTATTAAAAAAAATATTTAATATAATACCTTGTCTTTTCGAACTTTTTGAGGAAGTCCAGCTATCGTACCCACATTTGTAGACCCTAAAATCGGTTGCTCTTCTTCAGGTTGTTCAGATTGGCTTAGCCTTCTTTTCTTTTCATTCAATATGACCGCTCCATCAAGAAATTTCTTTGATTTTACCAACTCAGAATCGCTACCACGTCGTTCTTTCTGTTTGTCTTTGTAGTGGTTGTGTATCACAAATTTTGACTTCAGATCACTATCTTGGGTTAGACTAGCAATTACATCCTATCAAAAATAAACATGAATAACTATTTTATATCCATAATATAAATAAATAATTTAAGTATTTGACCGTCAGATTCCAAGATGTTCCAACGATTTTCTCTATAGAGACCACGGTCCCTTATTATGGAAAATTAATAATGGGATAAATAAATTGAATAGCTACGAAATTTTTAACTGAGTATTTTTGAAAACAATTTATTTAGGATGAATATTGAAAAAGTTATTTTGTAAGAATTATTTATTATGTACTTACTTTATGTTCATGGTTCGCTTTTAACTTTTTAATTTTCTTTTGCTCCATAGCAATTCTAGCTTTGATTTCTGCAGATATCATTGAATTTGGGACATCCATTATTAACGAATTAACATTTGCACCATCTTCAATTGGACTCCCAAGATTCGTATCATTTTTCTTCACCTTTAAATGTTCCTGATTTTTTCGAACCTACAATGATAATAATTATACTTAACATTGGCTTTTTAACACAATTGCGCATTTTTTTAACTATTATTTATTTTATATGCTTATAAACAATTTTTAATTACCTTTAATTTTACTGGAGTACCATCAGGATTTAACCTATTTTTATTTTTGATAACAGCAGAATTTCTCCCTCTCAAAGAAATATGTAAAGGTGGTACTCTGGGTTCCTCACCACCGGCTATTAAAGACGACATCCCTTTTTTAGGTTGTTGTTGATTAATAAAACTAATATCCACTTTATAAGCCGGATTAACAGGTTCAGATTTCTCCAATTTCAAACGTAATTTAATTTTCTCAGGTTTGAGTGCTGGGGAATCCCGTCCTCGTTCTCGCACTTTTGATGAGTTTTTTAACCTCGGCGGTTTGTTGGTATCACTGGAACGTGTTTCACTATCGCTCTGATCGGTTGTCGTATCGGGTCGAGTTGTTGAACACGTGTCTTCATCTGATAAATTCGCCGGTGATGGTAAACCAGTGAAAACATCTTTCATTTCCTCGGTGTCACTCTCCCCGCTCGACTGTGGTTCCAGTTCGCCCGTCAGAGGATTGATGAGAAATTTCCGGTTATCATTCACTATTAAATCATCATTTGTTGTTATTAGATTTGAATGATCCGCTAAGAAATCCTCAGGTAATTCCGGTAAAGGACTGTGTGATAATTCGCGTTCTAATGTTGGTAACAAAGCATCTAAATCATCAGCTTTCAAGTCTGTTAATGTGGGTGTAAGATCTAGCAAAGAATTTGTATTATTAACTACTAGAGAGTCCCAAGGTCTAGAAATCGCTACTGAGTAGGGTGGTGGCGAAGGCATTGGTCTTAATAGTAAACTGTTATTAATATTACTATTGTTGTTGTAATTTTGACTTGAACTAGGTATATCTAAAGGGTTATTAGAAATAGAAGGCGTTGCTAGGGGAGCACTTTGTGGTAAAACTGTTGGAGGAAAATTGCTTTTGTTAATAATTTTATGTTGATGAGGTAAGTAGATATTAGGATTTTTCGGTATAGAATTAGCTCCTATTAATTTTTGATGAGTATTATTCATTAAATTAGATACAATAGTTCTTTGTTGCGGATTCTGTGGAATAGTTTTGACCAATGGTGTTGCCATATTTTTATTGAAAGCATGTGAGGTAACCGGTTTTTGAGATATTAAATGTTTTGGTTGGGATAAATTATTTTTAAGGGATGTTGCTGTTAAATGCTGTTGTGGCTGTTGATAAATACTATTTTGTTGTTGTTGTTGAATAGGCACAGCTGTTGATTGTGTTACATGGGTCATTATATTTTGGGATTGAGAGGGATGTGTTGTAGACGATATGATGTTATTAATATTTTGATGACCAGTTACAGGAATCTGCTTCGCCTAGAAAAAAATATTTAATTAATATTTAAATAAACCTTTGACATTTTCTTATTTTTTAACCCTGACGCAAAAAATTGGTGTTAACAAATTTGGCCTGTCTGTCTGACTATGACACCGTGGCTGCTGAATGAATAAATCTTTTTAGAGTGATTTTTTGATGTAGGGTTTTTTAAGTTAATAGTTATGTATTTGATAATAACAATGTATTATTTACACTAGTCAACAAAAAACATTTTTATGTTAATTGTATTCTATGTACTTGAAAGAATGTAAGATATCAAATAAAACATTTCAATCACGTCACACTTTTAAGATATATTGATATTTGGTTTTTATATTTTTTTTTACCATTTTTAAACGAATGTTTGGCTTTTTTTAACTAAAAAATATTTTTTTTTTGTTTGTCGTCGGTAGATTGTGCTTAAAGTTCCACCAATTAAGAACCAATAGTAGTCAGCTAACATAGCCAAACTTCATTTTCCTTGGTAACTTCTATTTATACCACCTATTTCTTGATGAAATAGTTTGCCCCGTTCATCACTTATAGAACCCATATTTTCTAAATGTTAGCGTAGGAAATGTATTTTCAGATACATGCTGCAATTCATTTTATGAAGAGCCGGTAACATTTTCTCTACAAGGTCACTATATATATACATATGGTCAATATATGATTTTCAGTAACTACAATGCACGATTCTTCTTTTTCTAAATCATGTAAAGTGGAAGCTAAGATTGGATCGTTTAGTAATTTCTTAATATCTGGACCTATCAATATACAGCTTCATTCAGGGAAAGAAACTTTGCTCTTAAAAACTTAAACCCTGTAATATCTTTGTTCATGGCGTAAAAAAGTTCTTGATTAGACCAAGTTTAATTAGCAGAGGTGGTAAATATTACTTTTTGTGGATCAACTAAAAAATCATTATTGACATACTTTTTTCCCGGTATAAAGATCATCTTTTTTTTTTAATGAAATATAAGCACGGCTATCGCACTCAACACAGAAAACAATAAAACTACAATCTGCAACCCCATGAACAATGCAACTACTTTAAAACGGAGCAGATAAAACATTTATGTATACTATACCGAATTTTCTCAAAATTGTGTTTCAAGACATCGTAAGTTTCTTTATAATAGGCAACATAATCAAATGGTAATGAAGAAAATCTGTTTACATTATGAATCGAAACGGAGCATTCAAATTTGTCTTAAATGAGTAAAAATAGAGCCGCCAATCAAATGATTTATGCTCATGACACATTCGAGCCATCAAGCTGTCAACATCACAACAATATACTAATTCTCCATTCGTTAAATGAACGAATAATGACGATTACTGTAAATTGAAACTGTAACTTCAGACCGAAGGAGATTCTACTGTTTCAGTTTTGAACTTATAGTTCAGATTTCTCTGTGGGCAAATCCAAAACTGATGAAGTCGTCCAACTTAAACTGACTTATCAATTATGCCCATTTGGAGCTTGAAACTCATCCTAGACCATTTCTTCTACTTTAGAGGTACTAAAATTTTGTCGCTTATTTGGTGGTTAAGGTAAGAATGATCATTTGAATATGGAATTGTTTTTGTGTCTGGATTTTTTCGAAAATAAAATAGCAATCCCTCGGATGATCTTTGGGCTCTCACTATAGAATAGATTGGCTAAAGGGGATTCTACCACCTTTACTTCTGTACCAGCATGTCTGGATATACAACAAATATTAGGCATGCAGTATTTATCCTAATTAGAATATACGCATTCAAATATGCACTATCATAATCTTTTATTAATAGTGTGATCGTTTCTATCTTTATAAACCACAAATATAACAAAAACTGTCTGTAAAGTAACTTTTTAATGGCATTCCCTTAATCAATATTACGTAGTAAATTCATATTTTTTAGAGATTTTTAAACTATTTTTTAAAAATAACAAATTACGAAATATATCACAATTTTTAATACGTTTTAATATTTTTTTAACTTTAAAGATTCTCTTATGCTTATATGGTACAAAAGCATATCTTTAAAAATATGGTACATTACTCATTTGATAATAACATTTGTGTAAAAACTTACCATGGTAGGATTAGAAAGTGACCTATGGTACTGCGGAGGAGGAAGAGGTCCTGATGGGGTTTTATTCACCATACCACTTGTACTTGTCATTACGGTGCTATTCTGCCTAATGGAAGTATTTGTTGATAAGGCGCTTGGTGATATAGAAGAATTAGCCTGAGTAGAGAGTATAGGTTTGTTAGATGAAGGCCCTGATGAACTACAATTCACCGTGGAACTTGTAGAAATATCAGAAGGTGTGGGTGTCGTCCGCATCTTCTGAATACTAGAAGAACTAGAAGACGCATCCTTACCTCCACCACTACCGTCATTCTGTAAAAGATTGACGAGAAGAGGACTTGATATGGTGACAGGTGGATGCTTTGCTGGGTAAGGAGGTGGTAATGAATTGAAAGGCGTCTCTCGATTACTATGGATAGCCTGTTATAAATTAAAATAATAATTAATATCACGGAAAACGCTTGAACGTATTACTAAAAGGTGTACCAACAGCAGTGATAGAACTAACTCTAATATTGAATAAAAAGAAACGAACTTATTAAAAAAAAATTCGTGATTTTATTAAAACGTTATTCTGTGCCATTAATTTTTTAAATAAAACATGCAGACTCGCATACAATGGGTTCAATTTTACATGACTCGTGCAAATATATCCCGGTTATATGGATTGAATTTTGCGGATTATGTTTACCGTCAGTTGCTCGATTGTTGTAGGGTTATGGACAAACACAAGCGACCTTAAATAGTCCAAAAAAGAGAAAAAAACCAGGGTTATATGGCGTGACATAATGTGTTGATCAAACCTCGTCCTCAATAAATCGATAGTTTAAACCACTGTGTGGCAAGTGGCACTACCTTGCTAGAACCATTTCTAAATCATCCAGAGAAAATCCGTTAGCATGGATCGGTAACGTTCCCGTTATCGTTCTGAAAGAAGTATGCCTTCAACCCACAAACCGCACTTTTGAAGTTTGTTTACTTCTCAATAGTGCATTTTTTGTTTGTTGACGTATCCATTCACCCAGAAATGGGTTACGTCACTGAAGATGATTTTCTTCGAAAAAACTTTGTTGGCTTCGATCTGCTACAGAATCCAATCAGCAAACTCACGGCGCACACTTGCATCACCAGCAATTTGTAAGAATGTCGTCTCAAATTCTTGCGCAAAATGCACCACATTGGCATGGTGGATAGGCGAAACTGTTGTACTCGCGGTTTGCAGAGAATCGACACTGACTCTTACTGCTACAAAATTTTCTTCTACGTATCGGTGGCCTTTGGGGATGTTAACTGTAACTTGCTTCGAAACTTTCAACAATACTACGAATCATTACTTAAATTGAACGATTATGTCCACTAAATACTGAATGTAAAGTTCTATCATTGCTATTGGTACACCTTTTACAGCACCTTACGGTCGTGTATCGTGCAATAATTAATTTCATATTATTCTCCTTAATAACTAAAATTATTTGTATATTGATATGTTTCGATTTGTATATTTGGCGTTTATACAGGGTCTGTTCAATAAATATCGAGACTAGGAGGTGGATTTTTGACGTGTGATTTTTTATGGTGTCATCGCGCCAATGGAGCGGACCATCGAACAACGCTGCGCTGTAAAATTTTGCTTTAAACAAGGAAAATCCGCGTCAGAGACCCTTGAAAACCCATTAAACAGGCTTATAGGGATAACGCCTTAAGCCCTACAAGAGTTTTTGTGCGGCACAAAATATTAAGAAAGGCCGGAAGCTTGTTAAAGACGAGCAACGCGACGGGTGCCCGACGACCGCTGGAACCGATGCTCAGGTGGCCAAAGTGAACTCTGATAGGTGTTTAACCATCGCCACTATTGGTGAGGAGATCGGCCTTTTAGTTAAAACCGTCCACATCAGAGGATCTCGCGATAAGGAAAGTGTCAGCAAAGCTAGTGCCGAATGTCTTGAGCGAGAAACAATAACTGATGTGGGTGGAAATTTTTGAATGCGTCTAGGAAGGTTAAGATTTTCACGACAACATAGTTACCGGCGATAAATCCTGTGTGTACCAGCACAACCCAGAAACGTTAAAAATTCGGAAAGACAAACACAGGGGTCCCCTCGCTCAAAAAAATCGGTTGTCTGTATAAAGTCGGTTTACTGACAATAGTTGAACGTGACATCGCCATAGGAAAATACTGATGGAATGATTGCATTTTTCAAAAGAAAATTTTAATTTTATATGTTTGATAGATATTTTGAATGGATATCGAGAGCCATTGATTTTTTATTCATCGTAAAATAGTTTTGTTAACTAATTATTATAGTTTTGTCAATTATAGCATAACCTACAATCGCTGCACTAGAGGACCGATGCTATTTATTTTAATGATGAAAGCACGAATATTCGACATTATATAACTGAACATATACTTAATATCGAAAGAATCATTACCTTTATCGCCGCAATTATCGTTGCTATAAACAATTGACACCACATTCACTTTTCACTGCACTTCATACTTGACGAAAATATATAAATCTATTATTGCATAGAAGCTGTCCACGCGGACGCATCGTTCACTCAAGTAGGAGAGAGAGAGCTCTCGCTTGCATTTCAAGCGTTAAATGGAACGCCTCAGAGCGAGGTAACGCCGCATAAGTCATGTTTTTTGGTGCGTGCAGCAGACTCCATCGAATTATAGGACGTTGTCACGTCAAAAGGTCGGATGTCAGAATCAAAACCATGCTGGTTTTTTTGACCGACCTCAAACTTTGTTTTATCGCTCCTACAGCCCAGATCTGACTCCACAAAACTTTTTCTTGTTTCCGCGAATGAAAAGGGAGGTCAATGGACATCGGTTCGACTACAGGCGGTTTAAGATGCGACAATATTGCGGAAACCGAATTCCAGCGGGATTTTGATGAGTGACGGACGCGCCCAACTATGTGTATCTATGCAACGAGGAATATATTTTGAATCTTATGCTATCTGCATTTTTTATTTTTATTTTGAATCAATAGTTATTGAACAGACTATGTATATAAAAAAAAACCTGTTGTATTTTAAAAAATAGTATGAAATAAAAAGCACTACTTACCTGATTCATGCTCGTGAATGGAAATGGTCCTGCATAAGGTTTGTTGGATCCAGAGATATTGTTTGATGAAACGGTATTGGTGCCGACTTTAGGTACCACCGAATCGGGGGGACACACCACATTTGGTGATTTAAATTGCACTTGCACATTGTTACCAGTAGATGGTGTTGTTGAAATGGCGTTGGTTTGTAAAAAGTTACCGAGATCTGACTCATGATGGGTCGAATTGCTACTATTGCTACCGTCTGAAAATAATAAATAATCATTATTATATTATAATTTTCACTAAATTGTAATTTCTAATCGACAGAGTTTTAAAGGAATGGTTGTTAGTAGAAAGACCGTTGCAGATAATATGTTCAGTTGTTTAATCTGTATATTCACAGAATCTGCATGTTCCTGTCCATTTAGTTCATTTTACAAAGATGGTACCTCAGTGGTTGATGTCATGCGAGAATTTCCGCGATTAGTCGAGTTCAGGATTGTGCAGCTCTAAGCGTAATTTAGAAGGTCGTATTAACCGTTTTGCTTATCTTTGGCCTAAACTGTTTTTCCAGAAAGGCTACACTGAGTTACTTTTCGGCATTTTGAGATGGCACAGAAAGGTTTCAGTACGATAAAAGGAGTACTAGCTCTGTCTTTTGCTGACTGTCAGCAATATCGTTTGCGACAATCCCATTATGCTGTTAACTCACCAAAGTTACTTTGTTGCTGTTTTGGATTTGAAGGTGGTAGATTGTAGAGCCTTCAAAGCAGTTCGACTATCGGAGGCAATAAATATTCAAGCTGAATTAAGGCGTTTTTAAATGCACTCTAGAGCACAAAAGTCTATTGCTAATAGCTCCACTTGGAAGATCGTAGGAGTGTTTACCAGGGCTATCGCGAGCCTAACATTAGGACCTTTAACCCCTATACCCCTTCTGATAATTTCGTTTTGAGTTAAATTACACAAGTTAATACTAATATTTTGTATGAGTTTGAAATCTCGTTTTGGAGACATAATGTCTGTAGGTATCTTCATGGATTCAGTCGATCCTTGGAATCCCAAAATGTCCTTTAGGATCTCCGGGTATCAGACTTAGTCTATGCAAGAAGGGAAGATCTAAAATTACGGTGATCTCTATAAAAGCGAGTACCTATTTGCACCTTTTATAACTCTATTATTGCCTTTTGTTGGGTAGTTTTGTTCCACCAAACCAGCATAGGTGATTAGGTGTTTACATCCCTTAGATATAACCATAAATAAGGTTTCTAATGTCTGATTTGTTTTCCAGACCTTTTATTTGAAAAAAATTAGTTGTAACAAATCATTTAATACAAAATCAGAACTCATCAACATAACGACATAAAGTTAAAAAAATAATTTAGTTGATTACAATTTTGATATTAAAAAACAATAACAATATCAAATTAGGGACATGTGATTAATTTTATTACAGTGTAACTAAATTATTTTTTAATACAATAAGAAGTTTATTATCATATCAAAGCTGGCCTTTAGGAAAGTTTATTTATCCTAATATTTACAATTATTCCAAATCCGTATTTGTGTTTTTAATAGAAGTCAATATTATTGATTTAAATGTAATTTATCTCATGACTAAATTAATACCAATAAAATTTTCCCAATTTTTATTAATATTTTGTAATTTAAATGATGTTGCAAAATATTAGAAAACTGAAGTCTGCCTACAATCGTAACACTGCCAAAAAAAAATTTCATTCATTTATCATTTTGTTTATTTTCGAAAATGCTTTTATTAAGATTTAGTATTTTATTCAAAAAAAATATATAATAATATTTAAACGCATATTATTAATTATAAATATTGATATGACAAATTAAAAAAAAAAGTTCTCGTTTTAACGAATAAAATACAAAAAAGAGATTATATCGTTTTTAGTTATATAACCCAAAAAAATTAAGTTTTTAGTTGAAATTACAGTTTGCGAGTTCACATAGAAAAATTCTAGCTATTCTAGTATTTTGAAATATATGGTAATTTTAAAATTTCTTATGTAGTTTTCGAATTTTTTTAGCTCCTTAAAATTAAACAAATTTATTTTGTATAAAAATTAGAAAAAAATCACAGTATGAATTTCATTTATATATTTTCATCTACTTTAGCACATTTTGTTTACTCAAAAATTTATGAATTATCCTTTTGGCAGTGTAATTTTGGTAAAATTTCAGAAATTAATCAAAATTATCTATGTCCACTCTTTTAATTTTGA
Source organism: Altica lythri (assembly GCA_964028335.1). Classification (NCBI taxonomy): domain Eukaryota; kingdom Metazoa; phylum Arthropoda; class Insecta; order Coleoptera; family Chrysomelidae; genus Altica; species Altica lythri. The sequence continues at coordinate 17,825,950 of OZ034805.1, forward strand.
ATCATTTCAAAATATTTAATATTAAAATGGTCGTTTTAATGACACTTTTTTGATATAAAATTAACAGATATTAAACGTTTCTTTTAATCAGATTTCTAATTTTTAGCCATAAATTTTTAATTGCCCTTTGTACTTTTAGTTAATTTTTTAGAATAATCAATTGATAATAATATATTTTCACTTTCAAAATTTGTTGTCACACAAACAAACAACTGATGCTGTAATACAGATTTTTTAGGTTAAATATTAAGTAAAATATATTAAAAAGTAATTATATTTAAATGAGTTACCTTGAGAAGTTCTTAAAATAATTTCTTGTGGTTCAGAACCACTAGCAATTCGTAACGAAATAACTTGATCCCCTTCAACTTGAACACTAAGTATACCGAGAGCCCGAAGATGCTGTGAACCCTCATTCGCTAATTGTCTAAGGCGTAACGCTGCTTCCCGAGGAATGGACAGCGTTACCCGCACTGAGTTCCAGGGCTCCAGTTTGTGTACTGTCACTGATTCACCCAAAATATTATTTAAACTGTCCACTAAAACGTTCAACTGTGTAGGGAACCTGGGGTCTGACAGGTCCCCTTCACAGGTTAAAATTGCAGAAAGTTCAATGTATCCGTCACTATTTGCTGCCATTTAAGATCGGCATTCTGAGCCGCGATTGCTCCTCTCACTAATTACATGCTGTAAAAGAGCCATACAAAGTACTTTTTAGGCACCTAAAAAAAAGAGACATAATTACTATACACATATGCATATTTACAAATTGAAATATGAATGAAGCAAATCAGTAGAAATCCGAATAAAATTGCACTAAACATTTAAATACGGTGGTTTTTTTAAGCGATTTAAGCAATTAAACAACACCAATATCGCAAAATAAGAAGATGGATATGATCGCAGCCATCTTGTTCCTTTGACGGGGGAGTGTTATTCCATGTGTTCTAATGGAAATTTTACGGTTCACAAACTCATTTACACTTTAAACTTGATCAATTCTAACAATTAACGCAATGCAGAATGTTCTTTTAAAATTTGCAATCGTGCTCTCATACATAAGTCGGAATATTTATTACGGAAATTGATTTGCTTACGGCCAAGAAACATTATATACCCCATTTTATGTGACATACTTTTGACACTAAATTGATGAATCCAGTAGAAAAGTCTAGCTAAGCACTTGTCTAATTAAACTATATGGTCACTATATTGTACAATTTTATGTAAAAAGATTGTAAAAGCACTCATAATCTTATTACAAATAATTAAACGCTTTCAACAATAACAACTTGACGCCATTCGCCATGCGTAAACTGATTGCGCACAAATTTAACACGAAATCGAACGTTCATGGAAATTATTTTTTGACAATTTAAAATTGACATCAGAACACCGTTCTAGTACATTACATTCTATTGTGTTTCTCATTCTGTCTGATAAGATTCGATATATTTATCCTTGTTATATTCCAATAAACTTATAAAAATAATACATGTTTTATATATTTTATAATATTTACAGTTTTTTAATAACCAATTGTTTGTATTTTGTAACAGTAATTTAATGTTTATACAGTTTTCTAAGGTGAATATTTATTTTAAAATAAACAATGAATGTTCTAGAGATTATTTAAATGGTATTAATTTATGAAATTCACATTATGCAATATAATAATTTTTGAATAATACAGATGTAGGTATATTATAAATAATAAATTTCCGTGCACTTGTGCCATCTATTCGCCAATATGTGAACCCCTAACTCCGTTGACAGAAGGAAATGGAAGTCAAATATCATAATCTGTGTCAAATATATTTAAAATTATAAAACAAATAATTCAGTATTTTTGTTAAATGTACTTAAAAAATATTACATGATATGATATAAAATAGGTTTTTCTTAACGCGAAAAAATATTAAAATACAAAGTTTTACATACCTCCTCAGTGTTAAGCTTTATTATTGAATACAAAGTTTCACATACCTCCTCAGTGTTAAGCTTTTATTATGGAATACAAAGTTTCACATACCACCTCAGTGTTAAGCTTTATTATTGATATTACATATTGTTTAAATTGATCTAATTGGATATAGATTAATTTCTACGCGCGCACCCCTAGAAGCATTATAAATATTACTGGAGATCAAGTTATGGTTGTAAGTTGTAAATATATCCTAAATTAATCTGTCCAGAATTTGTCTATGAATCTGTCGCATCAAAAATAGCTTTACCTCAATAAAACACTAATAAACAATTTGTATCTTTCTAAAATTTAACCGAAATCTAACGACAATTTGTTATTAATTTACAGAAAGAAATCACAAAATCATTGGCAGTGGATCTAACATTGTAGATGATAATACCTACATATATTATTATCCGCCGTTTTCTATCCAGTGCTACAGAATTTCTGGTTTTGTAACTATAGGATGTACCGATACTGCTCTGAGTTAGTAGTCTTTAATAGGTATTTAATCTGTAATTTAACTGGCAACTCTGAAAGTTAACAATTACAATTTTTAAGCTTTTGTAAACAATTATAATGGACAATCAGGGTATCTTGATAGTACTAATGTTTTTAGAACTCTCAGGAATGACGAGAAATGTATCATTAACCGTGAATACAACATGCCGTATAGGTATTATACTCATATATTTAAAATGTTACTAATGCCAATTTGTAGTGTCACAAAATTTATTATTTTATTTTAATCGAATGAATAATTCGGAGCTATATTGCTCCGGTTAATTTTACTACCTCTGAATTCAGAGTCTTTACTGATGAAACTTATATCTGTGATACTCATGTTCTTTATGGCAGGAATGACACTATAGGTGATAGTGGATACAAGATACAACATGGCAATCATTGGCATTGCAGATAACTCATGTTGAGTGCATTACCATTGAAACTAATACGTCACTCAGCTGTATTTAAGGTTTTTTAAATTTCAATTGCAGGAAAAAATGAGGAAAAACTAAGAGGAAAAAGATTTAATTAAACATTTTTAACTTAAAAATATATATTGGGATCTAATTTACTTCTAATAGACTTGCTGACTTCAATTGTCTGGTTCACAAGAATCAAAAAGTCCTTTATTCCTTATTTCATTAAATGCTTTTTCAATATCATATGATCTAAAACAAACAAAAGCATATTAAACTGTATTCAATAAAAAAAACTAATTTATATATACTTGTAAAAATCTGCGTATGCCTTCTTTCTCTCACTGTTAACAAATACGCTTTGAGCTACAGCAGCTAAAGCTGCAACTCCAGCAGCGAATATAATATTTCTCCTGATTTGATTAGCAAGAAGACCTCGAAGTTGAGGTTTAGATGCTTTGCTTACTGCTCCAGCCATTTTCTGCAAGGTTATATAACAAAATAGGTGGTAAAAATGAAGGTTAGAACATAACACAAATATAATATAATTTTCAATAAATAAGAAATGAACAATATATTTAAATAAACCAGTGTTCATCTTATTTTTATTAAGATACTTACATTTTTTTCGATAATTCGTACACTATAAAATCTTAGTAAGCCAGGGAACTGCCAATTGTCAAAATTATGGCAGTTTAATGTTGCCACATTGATCACAAGAAATTTGGATGTTTAAAATTTACTGTGTATTTGATACTACTTGTAAGTAAATAGTAGAAGTACTGTTAAATATAATTTTGTTAGTTAATTAATTTGCAGTTTTGTACAAATAAAGGTTATCTTTTGTTATTTGAGGTAATTAAAAATTACGTATTTTTTTACAAAAATCCTAAAAATCGCAGATTTATAAAGTGACTAGGCAAGCTGATTCTTCTGGTGTTAACTCAACTTTGAGTCTTTACCGCCACTTCCGATAAGCCAAGAAGTTTTATTAATAAAAAAAAAAGATATAAATAACTACTAAATTATATTACAGTTTTTAAGTGATGTTTAACATAATAAAATTATTTTTATATTTCCTCATTTGGGTCACAGGAATCAAATAGTCCCTTTTTTCGCATTTTTTCAAATTCCTTATCAACATCATAGTGTCTAAAATAAATAAATAAAAACATTTTGTAAGTACTTTTGTATGGATTTATACTATTTTTTTATATTGGCACTTTTGAAATTACCAATTATTTGAATTTTGTAAAGTTTTGCAATTTAATGCGTTTAGGAAAAAGGAATAGAGATATACATATTCGCACACTTACAGATAAAAATTAGCAAATGCTCTTTTATTTCCATCACCATATACGAATTTCATGTAAGATCCTGCAATTAAGCATCCAATTCCAGTTATTAAAAGATTCCTTTTAATTTGGTTGTGCAGAAGACCACGCATTTGTGCGGGTTTTGGAATTCTTCCAGCTAACTCTTTGGACATTTTCTGTAAATATACAAACATTTTTAATAGTTTTTTGATTTATCAACGTATAATAATTATTATTGGAATAGAATTTAAAATAACTGTGTTGAGAATGTGGATGTCAAATATATGAATAACTGTCAAATTTAACTGAATGATTGACAGCGGCACGAAAAGTATAGATATAAGGTTTGTTCCAACAGAGCCACTCTGACTAGTACATGAACACGTTCATGAACTATAAAATGCGCAAGTCCAGTACATGTATAGTTGATTCAAATAGAAGTGTCATCAAGTAGTCTCTGGAAAATTCAAATTTGTAGTGGCAGCACCCACGTTTAGTGAAATTTGAATCGCAATATTAGCCAGATTGCTACATATGCTCAATATAACTATAAACATTTTGACACATCGCGATGACATATAATTCCCTAACTAAAGTTCTGTTTCTATTGAATCTAGTAATAAAGTTAAAGATGATCTCACACGTACCCAGCCCACTTGATGACACTTCTATTTGAATCAACTATATTAGTTCATGGTTGATGGTCCTTGTTGGAACGCTTTTATTCTTCTACTTTCTCTTATCTTAATTACTAATAATAAATTTATTCTTTGTTGAGTAACGCAATAGTTTTTGATTTTGAATAGTGTGAGATGTTTATATTGACTATAACATAATTTAAAAAAAGAAGAAAAATTTCAGAGAATAAACAATGTTTTTTATACACAATATTTTTCATTTCAATAATATTTTTAACAGAAGTTTCTAAGCTTGCAAAATTTATCATTATAAAGCAAAGTTTAATTTAATCTGTGTTATAAAGAGTAAAGAGAACAAAGTACCTATTGCGCATGTCCTGACAAATTATCCATGCATCGACCCAAGGATAGATTTGACCGTACATAAACGCGTTCATGTACGAGTCAGAAACTTTGTTGGAACAGCACTTTGACAGTACATGGGATTATTCGGTGTTCTGTTGGAACGGTCTAATCTTACTGCGCAAGCGTCTGACGTCCTTTTGACTGTCAGGAGCTTTGTTGGAACAAACCTATAGTCCAGATGTTGGTACCTAACATAAAGTTGGCAACAAGTTCCGACATCAGCGCGCCATGGTCTCCTGGAAGAAGCTCATCGATTTAAAAATTGGCGGGATATACAGCATATCTAGTTTAAACGTTATATTGGAATAGATACACTTATATTTTAAAATTTTATATTCTTACTGTGATTTAAAACAAGAATATATAAATTTTAAAATATAAGGTATATATTTTCTTACTAGTAAAAATAAAATCAACGAAAATCAAGTTTTAATAATTACTATTTTTATTTGAACACAAAAACATAAAAAATAAATACAATATTGCACAAGTTATGTATTTAAGTCTTAATAATAAATAACATATGTTTAACAGATATTTTAATAGGTATAGGGTTTTTACACAAATTGGAAAGAGATGGTTCCGATGACTAGTTCTTTCTTACCATTTCTCAAAAAAGTGGTCTTTCTTCTGAATAGCATCTAAAACAAAAAAAAAAACGAGCAGTACTTCTAATACATAAACTTTAATGATTGCTCTCGATCTAAAAAGATCTCTATAATATTTCCTTATTATACAAAGAACTAAGATTTATGCTCTTGGCACATAAACAAATCAAAATCAATAAATTTACTTAAACATATTATTTTTCTATTATTCAATTTTAATCAGTTAACCTTTTTACCCTGAGTGAGGAATTTGAAAGAAATATTTGAAACTTCTAATAATAAAAATATGTTTCATATACAGGATAAAAATACTTACTTTTACAATCTACAACACAGCATTTATATCCAAAATAACCTGGTAGTGACATGTTCAAAACTATTCACTATACTTTTACACCTTTTTTATGGTAAAACTACCTTAAATTTATTTTAAACTAAAATTATTAACACTTAACCTATCACTATGCCGCCATAACTGCTGTTTCGGGCTACCAGCTGATCATATTTCATATTTTGCTGGTTTAGTTCCAATTTTCACCACTACAGAATGCGATTGCGCCTCCAGGAGTGCGCACAAACATGTTGGCGCCTTTGGGCTATGTTTCAAAAAGTCTCTTAATTTGTCTATGATATAGTCCCACTGCAGAGTTTAAACGTAATGTTAAACAAATGGTAAATGGTCTCAATTTAGGGGACAGAACTATTGCCTGTAGAGTGCGCCCGTGTTCAAGAGATACCTATGAGAGATACTCGTTTAAATCCTTACGCGGGAAGTTTTGTTGCTATTGACAGCTTTTATGACAACTAGTTTGAAATAAATAAATTAGTGTATTATATATTGAATTTAATTTCGCGACATTTAAATGGCATAAATATAAATATCATAAACATCGGTTCTCCTGATTACTCGCGCCGCCAGTGGCAGAAAATAGAACTATGATCTGGGTTAACTATTTTGACCAGAAATATTATGGAAAAGCCTATACTGTCTAGACTCCTGGTATTTATACTTCGTGGACAGCGGTAAAATAGTATATTATATACCAAGGGACTAAAGTGAATGTTTTAATCCCGCACGTGATGTTTATTGCCTGAGGGCTCGTAGAGCCCGAGGGCCAATAATCACGTAAGGGATAAAATATGTCTTTAGTCCTGAGACTCCTGAGGCATATACGCTATTTTTTGCACTTCCCAGTATTATAACTTTTAACTTGGATACAATTAATAATTTTGATGAGTTATATAAACACGGTACTTGGATTACTCAGTAGGTAAGGTTATAGCAACAGTGTCAACGAAATTTTTCAATTCAGTGACATTTCAATTAATGCTGACATTTAAAACGAATCGCAACTTAACTAACAGAATATCAAGAAAATGAATCAAGAAATGAATGAAACTACATATTTTGATACATATATGTATTACAAAATGTCAATTCAATCAATAAAGATTCATAATGGAATATTTCCTAATTTTTGTCCTAGTTATTAATAGTGATGTAGCTGCGGTAAAGTTTGATTCTTACTTTATGTCCCTAGGGATTTGAAATGCAACTTTATCTCCCTAGGGACTAAAAGATACACTTTAGTCCCTGTTATACGGGACTAAAGTTGTTACTTTAGTCCCGGAAGTGCAAAAAAATAGATAAAGTGATTTCTGATCAGCATTTGTAATTTGTTTTCACCACAGATTAAGTAAGATTGGTTTTCACACAGCAGTAGAATCATAAATATAACTCGCTTTGTTGTATTCAGTGTCACTGGTTTTGTCATTTCGTTTATTCTAGTTATTCTTTTATAATATACCTATAGAATATAACTTTTAATCAGAATATAATTAAAATCTTAAATTAACCCAAAATTTAACAATAATTTCATTTTAATTTACTACTAGGAATAACAAAAGATAGATAATTGACAACTAGTGACAGTGGATTCAACATGTCAGACCTAAGATCTTTATAGCAGATTGTTTTATATAAATTGTTAAATCTTTGTTTTATTTTATTATGATGTCAATACAATTCAAATTCCATAATTGATTAAGAATAAAATCTAATTAATTAAATGAAATTGTTTTTATTAACAGAATGTTTTAATATTCCAAATGATTCATTAATAATTATTTAGATAAACAATTAATGCCATATATTTATTTAATAGGCAACCAACATTACACAGAATTTAATATGTGCTTTTAATACTTTCTTAAATACTTAGGTAAATGCAGAGATATGGGTAAATGCTAATTACAAATAAACAAATATCGTTACTGAATACATTGTGGTTAAAAAAGATAAAATAATGGATTATACCACACACCGCAACTGTTACTATCGTAAAACTGAGCCTATATAAAGAATAATAACACTCGTACATCCAGAAGGGTATTTGTAAGATAAAAGCATAGACAAAATAAGAATAAAAGCCTATACAAAAGAAACGTGACAAGATTTGTTGTCGTTTTATGATCCACTAAAGAATATACTAGGGAGAAAAATATATCTTTCTTAGAGTGATTTAGTTTTTTGTATAATTTAATTTTATTAACTGACTTCAAAAACAAAAAGATGATGTTTTAAATTCCACCTATATTTTTTTACTTATAAATAAATGAAAGTTTTTTGTTTATAAAGATAATATTTGAACTTGTTCTAATTGGATAAAAAGTTTGACGAAAACACAAAATTGCATATGAAATAGTGACCTTGAATAAATTCATGAACTTCCTCACGATAAAATTGTAGATGCAATACCGGTGTTAGTATAGCGTGGGCAGTCATTTCGGTTGTATTGTGTTAAGAAACAATCGAGGTACAGCCTAGCCCGTTCAGACGGCATGTTCGACCCGGTTTTAAATTAGAAACGGTAATCGTGACACTCATTCACACGACACACGTCGAACCGGAACGTATGTGTTTTTTTTCAATTATCTCGCTTAATTGTTTATGGATTTAAATAACTTTTACATTGAAAAACTTTTTAAAATCTTTATTTTAACTATTATTCCCCAAAATACAATAGAAATTTTTTATTAACAAATAAGTTCTTTTTTTATTTTTGTAATTGTTTAAAAATTAGCAGTGTGTATACGAGTTTTTCATCTACTACCTCCCAAATACCTACCATTTAAAACCTTCAAATACCTGAAAAAGATTTTTTATCGGGTCCCAGCATCCGGTTTGCAGTGACAAAATCGGATGTAAATTTCACTGGATCCGGTAATAGTATTATACGTTACAAGGTCGGTAGGTGACTTATTACAGTACGAGTTAGTTTACGGACGAGGTGACGTAGGAGCTGAGTCTGGAAGGAAAAACGAGTACTGTAATAACACCTAACGACCATCGTATCATATTTTATTTCATCCTGTTTTTATAAATTAATAAATTTATAAAAATTTTAACAGTAGTTCGTAACTTGACTAAAAATAGTTCGCAACTTGATTAGTTATGTCAAATTACCTTGAAAGCCATCTGTCACTGTCAAATAATTTTTTTATTATTAAGATTTAATTGTTAATATAAAATTGAATATCATTGACTTCTTTTTAAATATGGCAGTAAAAGTAAGTAATTAATTATTTTATTTTTATTTTATAGTCATTATAATATTTTTAAATGTCAAAAATTAAAAGTAATTGCCTTCCCTTTAGCAATCAGAGCAGCGTTGCTAGGCAACACATTACAGTAGGTACCTGATACCGTAATGTTTTACTTATCGGTGCCAAATTAATTATAGGGAAGTGTATTTACTGGACAGGATGAAATAAAATTTCCTAACCCGACAAACGATCGAATCGTGTGAACATTTAATACTATGCGCCAACATTTTTATCGTTCCGATAAACTACCCGGACCGTTCCGTCTGAACGGACTGTTATACGTTTCCGATCATACTGAGTGTTGTTTGTTTTTGGCAATTTGCTAATAAAAAAGTGAAAATTGTCAATCACAAAGTAGGATACTATAATTAAAGTTATATAATCTTTTCTACTAGAATATTTAGTAATTTAAGGGATAAATGTAAAGAAGTTTTTTATTTATTTATTTATTTATTTATTTATTTATTTATTTATTTATTTATTTATTTATTTATTTATTTATTTATTTATTTATTTATTTATTTATTTATTTATTTATTTATTTATTTATTTATTTATTTATTTATTTATTTATTTTATTTTTTATCAATCTTGCGTAGTCGGTTAATGCGAGCCTATTTTAGACTTTCATTACCTCTCATGGTATTTGTAATTCAACGTTGTTTAGTAGTAATTTGACACTAATTTTGTTTTCTTATCTTTTTATAGCCACATAGGGAAAGAAACAAATTTGGAGCTGTATGTAACCTCTAGGGAGTTAGTGATAGACAAACACAAGAGTCATGCGACGCATGAATCGCGGAAATTATAAAAACGACAATGCATGTTTCAAGTGTGTTTAGGCGTATACATAGAGATTTTGATACAATTTCAAAAAATTCTAAATTTGATATGGGAAAATGGAAAGTTTTTTATTTCCGTCGTGTTCTTTGTATCTTTGTCTTTCTCTTTGTCATTCCAGGTGGAATTTTGTAATCGAATTTAAACCTATTTCCCGACAACCTACAGCGCTGACATTTTCAGGATAGCTAAGAACTGAATGACAATGCACGTTTCAAGTGTGTTTAGGCATAAATGTAGAGATTTTGACACAATTTCGGGTTGATATGAGTTTTAAATCGATTACAAAATTCTTACATAATATACAAATTCAAGTACAAAATAATTTATATAATAGTAATGTGACCTATAAATCAGTAGAAAAGTTTCTACTATAAAAAGGTCTTTTTATAAATTGTGATTTTAATTAGGGTAAAAGGCATAGAAGCTTTTTTAACAGAATGAAAAATATTTGAAAATGTTGAAAATTTAGTTGATTTTTTCAAATATAAATAAAAAAAAATATAAACTTATTATCTTTCTATCCATGATTCAAATTAATCCTGTTTGAGTATGTTTTATAAAAGTAATAGGTAATAATAACTTAAACTAATAATAGTCTCTAAATAATATTTAAATTGCTCTTAAATATACCTAATACTCGCATCCAACAATTGAACCATTTAAAAAGGCTTAATTTATTACACTAAAATTAGCTTAATTCATTATACAACTATTTTTACTATGAGATCCTGTAGCTAATTACAATAAGTAATTATCATTTTACTGGTCTATAAGACCCATTGTAAAATGTCCCAATTTCCTGTGATCCACTCCCGAAAAATAAATATTACCTGACAAACCAAATCCAAAGATCAGCATGCCTTCTCGTAACAGGAGCCATGCGAAGCACACCGACAAGCGCAATGGAAGTCATACTCGGTCTCACCCCCATTGACATATTTGTTAAGGGAGGTCGCATTGATGACCATGGTACGCTTTCGCACGGTTGGTATCGAACCCACTGTAGGGACTGGCACCCATAGGGACAGTCTGTGGAGGGAATCGATAAAAGTGATACCACTCCTACAGGCAGACACGGATGCCGTCGCACCAAGATTTGTCTTTGACAAACCCTACAAAATATTAACAAACAAGATAGCAGACCCCAACGTAGTGAACGCTCTGAGCGTATATACGAATGGATCAAAAACAAAGCAAGGTGTAGGATGTGGAATTTACTCTAGATCCTTAAACCTAAAAATAAAATGGTCTATGGATGGCTTGTCAAGTGTGGTTCAGTCAGAACTCACAGGCATAACCGTAGCTGCAAAAGAATTTATCAATAGGAACATCACAGGCAGGAATATAAATATATACACAGACTGCCGACAAGCACTACTGACCTTGAATAGACCACGTTTCACTTCAAGTTTAGTACTAGAATGTCACCAATTTCTAACTGAGGCCAGCCAGAATAACGTGGTCACTCTCAGCTGGATCAAAGGACATGGGAACTCTAAAGGCAACCGCATTGCAAACAATTTAGCAAAGAGGGCTGCGGGCTACAAATATGTTAGCCCTCGCCCATCTACCAAGCTAATATTGTCCGCAGTCGTGGACCTTATCAAACAGCACTCTCACCAAAAATTTATACAGTGCTGGGATGAAACTACGAGCTGTAGACTGGCCAGAGAGTTATTACCTCATCCTGGCGGGGACACAGCAAAAAAATTTAAGGCATTGACCAGACAAAATCTTCGAACAGCTGTGGGAATCTTGACAGGTCACTGCCAATTGCGACAACATCTCTTTAGGATGAAATTAACAGAATCGCCGCTATGCAGAGGCTGCGAACAAGAAGAGGAAACAGTAGAACACATTATGTATGACTGCTCTGCTTTTTCTGAAATCAGAAGATCCGTGTTGGGCGAGTATTGGCTTACACCAGCCGATGTCAGGGAGATCCCCCTCGGGAGCCTCATCACCTATTTTAAATCACTAGGCCTGGTGACAGCCTGAGGTGAGGATATCCCTACAATACGGGAGGATGCACAATGGGTCATATGTGACCTCAGTGCTGGCTAAGCACTAGCTCGCCCCTCCCCAAATTTCCAGATCCAGAACCAAAAAGTTGACGGATGAATTTACACCCAAACCAAAATCTGAATAAGTTTTTAATGATATGTTTACATGCTTGGCAAGTCTCGACAAGCTTCCACAAACACAAACACAAGTTTCTGATTCAGCGAGAAAAAATACGTAAGAAAAACATTCTTTAACAACAGGAGGAGAATGGGCCACGGAAACCCCCCTAGCTGCCGGTGTATGAAGCTATCATAAAATTGCCAAATCTTTTTTATTTGTCAATGTGATATTTGGTATTGTTTTTCGTCAAATATTTTTAGTTCGTGTAAAATAAAACAGTAGAAAGTTACTTTTACTTGTTTCTCACCAATCTATACAAAAAATCATAAAATTCTACAAATGCACCACAATTACAAACATATATATCGAATTCTACATTTAAAAAAATATATTTTTTCCATTTTTATGTAATTCTTTCTCATTTAAAGTAAAAAATTTGCAAAAATTTATTTACTTACAAATTATTAGCTATTAAATTGTACATTTAAATGGGATATTTTTTAAAAATTAAAAATTGGAAAGACTGACCATTGGAAGTTCCTTAACTTATTTTCTACTAGCTGACCCGGCGGACTTCATACCGCAAATTATTTATGTCATTCTTTAATTTTTCGTTTTTTCAATTTATTTTGATTTATCGTTTTCATCATATTTTCTCGTTAGTTATCAGGTTTTTTTTTCGTTATATTTTGTAGTTTATCGATAAAATATATTAGACAATACTTAATTTAGTAAGAATTTCTCGTTTAAATATAAGTGATATTAACTGCGCCACCCTCCGGTGGCGTCACAATACTTAAGTAAGGATTGCTGGTTTAAATATATGTGATATTAACTGCGCAACCTTACGGTGGCGTGATATAAAGTAATTAAATAAGTAGTGGTTGCTCGTTTAATGGAGACGCCATCTGGTAGTAACTTCCATTAATACGAATATCATATTCATCTTACCCAGTAAAAATACATCTTCATACTGATTTTAATAACAATTGGTTGAAGTCGATACTTTACAGCGCCGCCTGGTAGCGAGTTACATCAATGGGCATAGCATATAAAGCTTCTCCTTGGAAAAATACATGTACATACCGATTTTAATAATGATCGGTCAAATAGTTTCTGAGTCTATCGATTTCATACATACAAACATCCTTTTTTTATATATATAGATAGATAAGGATTGCTCGTTTAAATATATGTGATATTAACTGCGCGACCTTACGGTGGCGTGATATAAAGTAATCAAATAAGTAGTGGTTGCTCGTTTAATGGAAGCGCCATCTGGTGGTAACTTCCATTAACACGAATATCAGATTCATATTAACTATTAAAAATACAGCATCCTACTGATTTTCATGACAATCGGTTGAAGTTGTTACTCTGCAGCGCCACCTGGTGGCAAGTGGCATCAATGAGCATATCATAAAAACCTTCTCCGTGAAAAAATACATATGCATACCAATTTTCATGACAATCGGTTGAACGGGGCTGAAGTTGCTACACTGCAGCGCCACCTGGTGGCGAGTGGCATCAATGAGCATAGCATATAAACCTTCTCCGTGGAAAAATACATATACATACCAATTTTCATGACAATCGGTTGAACGGGGCAGAAGTTGCTACTTTGCAGCGCCACCTGGTGGTGAGTGGCATCAATGAGCATATCATATAAACCTTCTCCGTGGAAAAATACATATATATACCAATTTTCATAACAATCGGTCCAGTAGTTTTTGAGTTCATCGATTTCGTACATAAAAACACATCCTTTTTTATATATATAGATAGAAGATAGGCGATACGTTGCAGCGCCACCTGGTGGCGAGTGGCATCAATAAGCATAGCATATTCGTTTTCTCCGTGAGAAAATACATATACATACCAATTTTCATGACAATCGGTTGAACGGGACAGAAGTTGCTACCTTGCAGCGCCACCTGGTGGCGAGTGGCATTAATGAGCATATCATATAAACCTTCTCCGTGGAAAAATACATATATATATATGTACTGCAACTCCACGATTGACTTCACGTTATATATATATATATATATATATATATATATATATATATATACCAATTTTCATAACAATCGGTCCAGTAGTTTTTGAGTTCATTGATTTCAAACATAAAAACACATCCTTTTTTATATACATATATAGACTAGCGTACCCGGCGAACTTCGCATCGCCTAACACTAATGTTTTTTCCAATTTTTTTTTATTTTTACGATTAATTTTTTGTATTTTTTATCATATTTTCTCGTTAGTTACCAGTTTTTGCTATTATTTCTTTATAGTACTTTGTAATTTATCGGTTAGGTATATCATATATTAACTGCGCCACCTAACGGTGGCGTCATAGTTCTTAGGTAAGTAAGTTTTGCTCTTTTAAATATATGAGATATCAACTGCGTCACCTTACGGTGGCGCCATAGTACTGTAACGAAACTACGCCACTGGGTGAATGTTTAGCTTATCCCGAACTCTCTAGAATCGAGAATAATCCGGACACCCTCTGCAGCGAATATTCTGGTACCAAAAACAATGAAGGACTCTGTTCTCGAATTCTCTGGTCCTCGAACGTGAGATGGCGCCGCTATATAAATAAAGCAGATTCGAATGCGGACAGTTAGTTAGTATCCAGTATAGCGCGAATATTTAAGCTTTCGAATAGTGCAAATAAATTGTGAATTTAGTATTTAGCAGTGTTATAGTTTGTGTAGTTATTCGTTAGAAAATAAATCAACTTAAAAATAAATCGAACCCGTGTATTAATTTGTTAAAAACGTTACAATTGGTGTCAGAAGTGGGATATTTTAATTTAATTAGTGGACTTTTCGAGTGCAGTTTTGATAATTTTGTGATAAAACTTTTTCCGGTTTCGGTATTGACTTTTAGACATTTTGGACAGTTCTTTTTCGAAGTGCTAATTAAGATAATTCGAAATGAAATTAACACAGTTAACGGTTAAACAGTTAAAAGAACAACTAGAAGAACGTGATAAAGACACTGCGGGCACCAATGCCACCCTTGTGCAAAAATTGAGGGAAGCATTAACCCAAGAGGGACTTGACCCAGAAACTTTCGAATTCCCTTCCACCGAAGAATCACTCTTGGCGAAAATTGAGGAAAATGCTAAGAAGGTTGAAGGAAAGATAGAAGAAAATGCTAAGAAGATGGAGGAAAATGCTAAGAAGGTTGAAGGAAAGCTAGAAGAAGTTGTTAAAACGGTTGACCATAAATTTAAACAAGTCGAAGAAAAGTTTGGACAAGTCGAAGAAAAGATTGAACAAGTCGAAGAAAAGTTCGAATGCTTAGAAAACAAAATCAGACAATTAGAAAACATGGTCACCAACACTAACATCGCCGAACAGGACGTAAAAGTTATTGAAACTACAGACAAGAAAGAATTAGTATACGAGGAATGTGGCGGCGGTATGAAATTCAAACTGCCGAATTTCGACGGTAAATCGTCCTGGTCCACGTATGTCAAACAGTTCGAAGCAATCGCGATGGCCAATCGATGGACAGAACAACAAAAAGCCATATCATTGAGAGCTGCTCTGCGAGGTGACGCCGCAGATATTTTGAGATCAATACCAAAAGATCAAGAGTACTGCTATCAGACGCTTTTCTCCAGATTGGAAAACCGCTACGGAGATAGCCACTTACAGCAAGTTTATAAAGCCCAATTGCGCACCCGAAATCAACGCGCAACCGAGAACTTGCAAGAATTTGAGGCGGACATCGCGCGTATGGTCCGGTTGGCATATCCTATAGCGCCCGATAGCTTTCTGGAAGAAATAGCAGTCGACACTTTTGTAAATGGCTTGAGGGACAACGATTTACAGAAAGCTTTGAAACTGGCTCGACCGAAGCTACTAGATGAAGCTCTCGCTATAGCGCTAGAACATGAAACAGCGAGCCAAACTTCGCGGGGTCACCGTTTAAGAACGATTGGAGAAGAATCGGAGACTGAAAGCCTCGAAGAACTGGTAAGAAGAATTATTCGAAAAGACAAAATGGAGACGAGACGGGAACCAAGGTGCTGGAATTGCGGCGAGTTCGGTCACCTACGCCGCAATTGCAAGAAACAGCCGTCGGAAAACTAAAGCGGGTCGACATGAAGGGGCGAGCGTCGACCCTGGAGAGTAAAGCCCCTGTAGTCACGGTCAACGTAACATCTTCTGGTGGAGTCCCCAGTTTGTACATCGACGGACTTGCAAACGAGAGGAACACTTCTATGTTAATAGACACGGGAGCAACAAAAACCGTTACAAGACCAGAGTTGGTGGAAGAGCAATCTCTATTATCGCCGACACCAGTAAGATTGAGAACGGCTACGGGCGAGATAATAAAGACGTATGGAGAAGCCAATATGCTCATAAAGCTAGGAAAGACCAGTGTTAGACATCGAGTATTAGTAGCCGAGATAGCAGACCAGTTCATCCTCGGTATGGATCTCTTAAAAAAACTGGGGGCCATAGTAGATGTCAAAAATGGCTCTCTTAGGGTCGGCGAAGAAGAGCTCCCATTCCATGACGAACAAGAAGATGTTGTCCGTTTAATAACTACTTGTGACATTATAATACCAGGCCGTAGCGAAAAAATCCTAATGACCAGTCTTGATGGGTATTGCAGGGACGGTAGCCTGAGAATAATTGAAGAAGCCAACAACAAAGACCTATTAATCGCCAAAGCTCTAATAAAGGTCAAAGACACTATGCCAGTGAGAGTAATGAATTTAAAAGAGAATCACATCAAGGTGAATAAAGGTACCGTGGTAGGACAGTGTGTTCCTGTATCAGCGATATGTTCTGCTATCATCACGAAGCCACCAGGAGCAAAGTTTCCTCAACAACTTGTCGATACGGTCATTCGTAACTGCCCAAATCTAGACCCGAAACAAGAACAAGAGGTGAAAGCTATGCTTGTGGAATATCAAGATGTGTTTGCCCTGAATGACAAAGACAAGGGCAAGACAAGCATTGTTTCTCATAAAATAAATACCGGGGATGCTCATCCGATTCGACAACAACCGAGAAGACTTCCTTGGGCCAAACGAGAAGAGGCTGAGGGTATCATCGCAGATATGAAGGAACAGGGGGTGATTGAACCATCAAACAGTCCATGGACCTCACCAGTGGTATTGGTAAAGAAGAAGGATGGTTCCACAAGATTTTGCATTGATTACCGTCAGCTAAACTCACTTACCAAAAAGGACAGCTATCCCCTGCCCAGAATAGACGACACACTAGACACTCTCTCCGGTTCCCGATGGTTCTCTACGCTTGATTTGAAGAGTGGCTATTGGCAAGTAGAAATGGATCCAGCCGATCAAGAAAAGACTGCTTTTTCCATAGGGTCAGGCCTCTGGCAATTTACAGTCATGCCTTTTGGGTTATGTAACGCCCCTGCTACATTCGAGAGACTGATGGAGGCAGTCCTGAGAGGATTAACTTGGCAAACTTGCCTGGTTTATTTGGATGATGTCATCGTGATTGGGAGATCGTTCGAGGAACATTCGAGGAATTTGAGAGAGGTACTTCAGCGACTACGTCAAGCCAACTTAAAATTGAGTCCAAAAAAATGCCACCTGTTCCGAAGAGAAGTTAAATATTTGGGTCATATTGTGTCCAATGATGGTGTAACAGCGGACCCTGAGAAGATCGCCGCAATAAAGGAATGGCCCATACCAAAAGATAAGCATGAGGTAAGAAGTTTCCTCGGCTTGTGTACTTATTATCGGCGGTTCGTTAAATCATTCGCCCATATCGCCAAACCATTGACCAAACTGACGGAAGAAGGCAAGGAATTTTGCTGGGACGAAGATTGTCAGAAGGCTTTTGAACATCTGCAAGAAGCTCTCATCAGCGCCCCGATTTTGAGTTATCCTAGGCACGACGGAAAATTTGTGCTGGATACGGATGCTAGTAATACTGCCATTGGAGCTGTGTTATCACAAATCCAAGATGGACAGGAAAAAGTCATCGCTTACTTTAGTAAAGTCTTGTCCAAGCCAGAACGGAATTATTGCGTGACCAGAAGAGAACTCCTAGGGGTGGTTAGGGCTTGCGAGCACTTTCATAAGTATCTCTATGGCAGAAAGTTTTTACTGAGAACCGACCACGCAGCTCTAAAGTGGCTAATGCAATTCCGAAACCCCGAGGGTCAAGTGGCCAGATGGTTGGAGCGAATGCAGGAATATGACTGTGATATCGAGCATAGGGCAGGAAAAACTCATCTCAACGCTGATGCATTGTCAAGAAGACCGTGCAAAGAAAGCTGCACTCATTGTTCGCGATTAGAGGAAAAACTCTGCCCTATACGACGGACCACTGTCGTTAACGAGAGCTGGCAACCCCAGGAGCTCCGGAAATCTCAAGAAGAAGATCCATGCTTGAGAATTGTGTTGGGTTGGAAACGTCACGGTGAAAGACCTCCTTGGCAAGAAGTAAACGCACAAAGCCCAGAAGTTAAATCATATTGGAGCCAATGGGATAGCCTAGTGATGCGGAGCGAAGTCCTGTATCGAACTTTCGAGAATGAAGATGGTACCGAGTCCAGATTGCAGATGGTGGTACCAAGAAGCAAAGTGCCGGAAATTCTACGTCAAATGCACGATGGTACGTCAGGAGGGCACTTCGGAATAACGAAGACCTTGCAGAAAGTTCGCGAGCGATTTTACTGGGTGAACTGCAAGGATGATGTGAGACGCTGGTGCCGGAAGTGCGAGTTGTGTGCTGCAAGTAATGGAACCGTTGGCAAGAAACGAGCTCCCATGAGGCAGTATAACGTGGGAAGTCCAATGGAAAGAGTGGCGATAGATGTCGCAGGACCCTTTCCGGAAACGGACGATGGAAATAAATACATTCTGGTAGCCATGGACTATTTTACGAAGTGGACGGAGGCTTACGCGATCCCTAACCAAGAGGCTGCGACCGTTGCGGAAGTGTTGGTCAAAGAGTTCTTTAGTCGGTTTGGTGTGCCTTTAGAAATTCATTCGGACCAAGGCAGGAACTTCGAGTCGAGCCTCTTTCAAGATGTATGCCGTTTGCTAGGTGCTCATAAAACCAGAACAACGCCTCTGCATCCTCAGTCAGATGGCATGGTCGAAAGGATGAATCGAACGATGGGAAAACATCTATCGAAAGTGGTATCGGAGCACCAGAAAGATTGGGACCAATACCTACCCATGTTCCTGATGGCATACCGATCAGCAGTTAATGAAACCACCGGCCAGACACCTGCCTGTCTCATGCTTGGACGTGAATTACGCCTACCATGCGACCTTGAATTTGGCAGCAAACCTTCAGAAGAGGGCGTCGCTGGTGAAGGCTACGCAGACCAACTTAAGCTGAAAATGCATCAGATCCATGACATCGCCCGGAAGAACATTCAGATTGCTAGCGATCGCATGAAAAATCAATATAACGTCAGGTCAAATAACAGGATATTTGAAACAGGAGACCTTGTATGGCTTCACAACCCACAGCGACGCAAGGATTTATGTACCAAGCTGCAGAGACAATGGGAAGGCCCGTATGAGATTAAGAAAAGGATAAACGACGTAATTTATCGAATTCAAAAACTGCCTAGAGGAAAGCCGAAAGTGGTCCACATAAATCGACTTTCACCTTACGAAGGCTCTAATAATGTCGAGGAAGCTAGGGCCGTTTCGCAGGAAGCAAGCATCGAAGAGAATCGGCCTGACTTTGACAGATTCATTACCGATTACACCAACCGAAAGAAAATTAGGTTTGGCGTTACTGCAGAAGTTCGGCAAGACATCTTCAAAGTTCCTAAAAACGTGTCGATCGCTCACTGTGTGTCTCAAGATCTTAGTATGGAAAGAGGCATAGCGTCCGTCTTCAAGAAGAAATTTGGACGTTTAGATGAACTGCTCGACCAACAACCACGGGTAGGCAAAGTGTTGCGACTAGAAGATGGCCGCAGGTCCATACTTTATCTGGTGACGAAAAGGGCATCCAATGAAAAACTGGCCTACAGGGACATTTGGCACGCATTGAGTAACTTGAAAGAAATTATGAGTCATTACGAAATCAAGGAATTGGCGATACCAAAGATCAGCAATGGAACGGAACAAATTGACTGGAAGATTGTAAGGAGCATGATCGAGGTAATTTTCTATGGTTCCGGAGTGTCAATAACAGTTTGCTGTTACCAACCGAAAGAAGTAGATCTACAGAAGAGCGTGGACTGTTATTTCTTTGGTAAAGGAATCTGTCGGGCTGGGTCCGACTGTCGTTTCCGTCATACACCTGGGAAGCACTGGAAAGTATCTGATCGGGACGATCAGAGTTAAGGAGGGGGCAGTGTAACGAAACTACGCCACTGGGTGAATGTTTAGCTTATCCCGAACTCTCTAGAATCGAGAATAATCCGGACACCCTCTGCAGCGAATATTCTGGTACCAAAAACAATGAAGGACTCTGTTCTCGAATTCTCTGGTCCTCGAACGTGAGATGGCGCCGCTATATAAATAAAGCAGATTCGAATGCGGACAGTTAGTTAGTATCCAGTATAGCGCGAATATTTAAGCTTTCGAATAGTGCAAATAAATTGTGAATTTAGTATTTAGCAGTGTTATAGTTTGTGTAGTTATTCGTTAGAAAATAAATCAACTTAAAAATAAATCGAACCCGTGTATTAATTTGTTAAAAACGTTACAGTACTTAATAATGTAAGAATTACAGGTGTAAATTTATAACATCTCAACTGCGCCACCTTAGGGTAGCGTCATAATGATTAATTTCGTAATAAACGCATCCGATCGCTGCAAAATTCAAAGTGCTATAAGGAAAATCGCGGCCTCCGTTGCCGCCGGCCAGTACCACCGCAAGCGCTACGTCCTGCAATTTTAAAGCTGTAATATCTTCGAAAATTTTCATTAAAATCTTGTGCTGTAAAGGACCATATAGATCTATATTAAATCAACAATGTATTTAAGCTATTTAATTGGATAATGATTAATGCTGTATTGGTTAAAATCGCTTCGAAAATTAGCCATTATTTGTCGTAAAAAGTACAATACTTAATTTAGTAAAAATTTCTCGTTTAAATATAAGTGATATTAACTGGGCCACCTTTCGGTGGAGTCACAATACTTAAGTAAGGATTGCTCGTTTAAATATATGTGATATTAACTGCGCCACCTTACAGTGACGTGATATAAAGTAATCAAATAAGTAGTGGTTGCTCGTTTAATGGAAGCACCACCTGGTGGTAACTTCCATTAATACGAATATCATATTCATATTAACCATTAAAAATACAGCATCCTACTGATTTTCATGACAATCGGTTGAACAGGGCAGAAGTTGTTACTCTGCAGCGCCACCTGGTGGCGAGTGGCATCAATGAGCATATCATACAAACCTTCTCCGTGAAAAAACACATATGCATACCAATTTTCATGACAATCGGTTGAACGGGGCAGAAGTTGCTACTCTACAGCACCACCTGGTGGCGAGTGGCATTAATGACCATATCATACAAACCTTCTCCGTAAAAAAATACATATACATACCAATTTTCATGACAATCGGTTGAACGGGGCAGAAGTTGCTACTTTGCAGCGCCACCTGGTGGCGAGTGGCATCAATGAGCATATCATATAAACCTTCTCCGTGAAAAAATACATGTATATACCAATTTTCATAATCATCGGTCCAGTAGTTTTTGAGTTCATCGATTTCGTACATAAAAACACATCCTTTTTTATATACGAGTATATAGAAGATAATTTTTTTTTAATATAGTCTATTTTTTATTATGCCTTAATAAAACCGTCACGGTGTCCTCTACAAATGAAGGTTCATAGGTGTACGAATATAATATAAGTATATTGGAATATAATATTAATTTCTTGTATTTCAAAGTTTTTAAATATTTAAAATGTAGTTCTTAACCGACACCTAAGTATGTACCTATTATCTTTGAAATAGTCTGATGTATCAAAGTATTGATGGCAATCATTTTTCATAAGGGTATATGGATCTTTTCCCAATATTTCCACCCCTATACTATCGGTATCAGTATAGAAAGCTGTGCAGTATTCTCCAAATCTGTTAAGCAGATAATCGTAATAAAAGCTATATGTAGTTGTTTTTGCTAGATCTAGAATGGATTGACCTACATATTTAGGCTTATTTGGATAAATTTGTAATTTGTGCATTTCTATTGCAACCAAGTTCTCAGCAAATATGATGCTGTTCTTAAATTCGGTCTTGGATATGTAAGATTACCTTCCCATTCAGTTAGAAGTTTTATATCCACTCTTTTCCTAACATTCTCCATAGTTTTGCCAAACACAGCATTGTTCATTAATTTGAACAGGTTCTTCTCAAAATCGTTCTTTTCAGCTGTTCGAAGAGCAGTGTTTAGATCACTATACGGTTTTAACCATGGAGATTGCTTGAATTTTAATACTCTATGTATTTTCGTAACCTTTAATCCATGAGCTATAGCCTGTTTAAGAGCTTGGTAATGAATGACATATTTCAATTTCAATTTATTTATTTCAGCACAGATTACAGATTTTCAGATTGTTTACAAATATTTTAACATTCTGAACAAATTGTTTATTTCTTCTGATTGCTGGCGAGGAACTTAATCCTGTGAGCTTTGGCAATTAAAAGAAATGCCAATTTTGTAGGATCTAAATTTAAAGTTTAAATTTAAAACATTTATAATATGGTAATTACATATTAAATAGTATGGTGAAACAGATTATATGGTAACTTTTAGATGTATTGTAGTGGTGATAGTGATATAATATTGCCGTGGAGTATGAGTGGAGGTGATTAATGGTCTGTTAATGTGAGCAGGTTGAGATCTAACTTAAATCTAAGACTGAGATTAAAAGTAAAACTAAAACTAATCTTAGGTAACGGGTAGTAGGTAAAACTAATCTTAGGTAACTTGTATGTATCACAATTTTGTATTGTTATGTTCAAAATGTGTATGTACTGGGATTTGGATGGGGAAGTTTAGTAAGTTGTAGAGGTGTTTGCAGTGAGACTATTTACAGTGAAAATATTCAGGGCTTAAGATTGGGCGGTTCTATTTAGTTTTATTCAGTTATTTGGTTTTATTGTTTAGCGTAGCCATCAATTTAGTAATTTCTTTAGTTGTAGTTGGCGGTTTCATGGTTTTGGGATTGATATGCTCTGGACAGAAAGGTATTATATCTTTAGGTATATCTTTATTCAGTTAAAAAATTATTTAATATAAAAGAAAGAGGCAATAGGAAGTTGGGATTTTTTGATCCTGTGTAATAAATATGGTCGGATGTATTAGAGTAGATATTTACCATTGACAAATGCTCACTTAGGACTTATTTTGGAAAACCTTGATAGGAAAGTGGTGTCTTAATAGTAGATAGAAACTTATATATAATATAATGTTATTTGGGGTTATCTTATTTGTACTACAGAAGTAATTTAGTTTACAAGAACATTGCTAATAGAAATATGTCTTCTTCAAGTAATCCTCGATCTGTGTTTCAGTATTTAGGAAGGACTAAAAATAAGCTAGACAACAATGTTTTGAATATTTTAAGAAGGAAAGTGCACCAATCTTATTTTCAGAAAGAAAAGCCAACTTTGGATAAAGTGTTAAAGGTGGTCGAAGAAGCTAAAGATATACCAAATATGAGTAGAAGTAAATTATGGAGTACAATGAAAGAATTTAATAATTGATATGAAAAACAGGGTAGAAATTCTTTATTAATTGCAAGTGATGAAATTGTGTTCTGGACAAGAGATTATCTTAGATTTTGGTAGCAACAAATGTGGGTCGATAAGAATGACACTAGTCCTCGCCAAGCATTTTTAGATGGTTATTTAACACGAATAAAACCACCTTCGAAAAACAGAAAAAAATTAATTATAACACACATGATGATTACCTACCATGAAGATATGAATGCCAATGTATTCGAAGAATATTTCACGAAATGAAAGAACTTATTTCAGAGGGATCAGTTATAGTTATGGATAACACAAGTTATCACTCCCGAAAACTTGAAAAAACTCCGACCGGATCTTGGCGAAAGGAAGACATAAAAAACTGAATGAGCCAAAAAATGTACCTTTTCAAGAAAACATGTTAAAGAAAAAATTTTCTAGCCATCACAAAGCCTTATGAACGTCAATATTCCGAATATAACGGCGACAACATGACAAAAAAGTGAGGAATAACTGTTCTCATGCGTTTGTTGTCATTTAAAAGAGGAAGAGTTTTTAGCCCAAATGTGAGGGGGGAAACAAATGTTTCGTCTATATAAGTTTCTACTAAATAATTATTAAAGTCGCATACATTTGTTGTCATTTAAAAGAGGAAGAGTTTTCAGCCCAAATGTGAGGGGGAAAAGCATATAAGTTTCTTCTAAATAATGATTAAATTTGACTAAATTTTCATTTTCTGGTTAAATTCTAACTATATTTGGAGCAAAGCAACGTCTTCTGCTTTAAGAAATGGTAAATCAAAAATATAAGTTTTCTGCAGACCGTTATCAACTGATATTCTTTGCTGAATTTTTTTGTACCAACTTTGACCAAGATGAAAGAGGCAACCATGTATTTCAGTAGTTAGAAAGATTTCTTTAATTGCTATATGAATCTGCAGTAATCAGCTCTTCTAGTCCTATTTCCTTAGAAAGTTTAGAATATCGTTGGGTTTTAAGTTAGGTAGATCTTCCTTATCTATTTGGTATGACCGTAGGTATTTGACACTAGAATTGCGAAATGCATTCTGAGAGTGTGTGTATTGAGGTTTCATCCTCTACCTCACAGAATCTGCAGTTTGCTTCATCTACCAATCCTAGTTTCTTTATGTGTCCTCTTAATCAGCAGTGCCCGGTTAGTATTTCTGTTATAATACGGAGTTTCTTCTTAGTAAGGTTACGACAGCTGAGAGATCTCTTCTGGTTATAGTTTCCCAGGAGCGTCTTCGATCGTAGTAGTCCTTCTAGTACGGATTTTTCGCTATCCATTTTTTTCTTATTTTTTCTAAGATTGTACTACTGCTGATTCCACAGGATGCTTCTGGTCCCAGGTGTGAGGTTTCAGCTTCTTCTTTTGCTATCTTGTCTGCTGTTTTGTTTCCTTCTTATCCTATGTGTCCTAGAACCCATAATTTCAGACCTATCAATATCATAAGTGGTAAGATAAGATCATTTGTTTTGCCGATTGACTTTCTGTTGTTGTAATTTTCACTTTATTGTTTATAGTCTATCTGTTTAACACATGTCAGATGTTTTTTCATGGTTGTGGTTTAAATAAGATTCCAATCATTTTTATCACTAGTTTAGTTTTAACAAATGCATTGCACGGCAGTTTCCTGATCGTAATAGACCATCTTCTTAAAGTCTCTTTCACTACTAATAGTCTAATCAACAAGTACCTTTTTTGAGAAATTCTTACAGAGAGCACCAAAAGTTATGATTTTGGTGTCATTCAATTGGTATTGATCTCTAGAAACTTTTTGAAAAAGTTGAAAATGCGCTCAAAAAAATTGCAATAGTTTTAAACAAAAAAATGAAAAAAGTTCGAAAAGAGATTGATCTTAAAGGCCATCCTTGCAACTTCCCGCTAGTTTTAATAGCAAAGCTAGAGTAACGTGACGTATTTTGACGTTTTTGACTTTTTTGAAATGTTTAAAAAGCCATATCTTTTTAACGCGTTATTCGATTTTGATGTTCAAGATGGCATTCGACGCAGTTTTTTGAGACCTAAAAATGTTACTAGGAGTGCAAAATCGATTAGCCGAAAAACCTCTAATAGGTAATAATTAAATATTTATGAAATTGAAAAAAAAAGATCTAAAAAGAGCAGAAAATTTCACAAAAATAAGTCCCGACTTTCGAAACTGTATTTCCAATATTTATAAGTTTAACAGAGCCCTAAATTCATTGCTAAAACGGGGTGTTTGGCGTTCTCGCGCGCCCCTTATTTCAGTCACGGTAAACAAAAAAAATTGTTAAATATATTAAATATTAATATAAAAGAATGAAAAAATTCACGTACCTTCGGAATAAGTTGATAAACAATAATCCGCGCGAAAAATATTTGTTACGTATGCTATTGTTAATTAACAAAATTTTTGAAACCGAAAATTAACATAAAAACCTTTATAATCATTTAACAAAAAAGCTCAATTTTTTGTCCCTTGATAGAATTGTTCAACTTTTTCAAAAAGGTTCTAGAGATCAATACCAATTGAATGACACTAGAATCATAATTGATTTGACTATAACTTTTGAAACGAAAATTTCTTTATGGACGACCAGTGAAAAATATTGTTAAAAACTTCTCACTTTGCTATTTAGTAGGAATTTTTAATAATCCCTTAAAATATTCATGATTATAAAATTTTTGAATTTGTAATTAACTAGGTTATCAGTAAAATTATACATTTACCTATTTTGCAGCACTTTCTAAGTAACTAAAAATAAATAACTGTTCCTCGTGTGTTTTGTAGGGATAAAAAATACTACTTGGCAACAACGTTCTAATTTTGTAAAAATATACCCTTTAATGCTTATTTGGTCGGGAGTGAATTTGACCCTGTCTGGAAAAAGTATATACCTATACGTACAGTATAATATCTATACCGTTATAGGGACCTAACATCCAAATTGTAGATATAAGAATATTGTGATTTAGAAAAAATAATTTAAAAAAAAATGTTTTGTATACAAATTATAATTAGGTAATATATAAAATACTTACATTAACACACAATTTACAGTATTTTTTAACTGGAAAACAAACTTACAAATGGGTAGTCAAGAGAAAAAAAAGTGACGTAACCGTCCTCCATTAATATAATTTAACTACATTCCATGCAGTATAAAAAAACCGATACGTATATTTAATTAATTTAAAAAATAATTAATTACTAACCTTCCAAATTGGCTTGTTTCACTGTATACGCACTATATTCTATAAAATGTGGGAATAGAAACGGAAAAACACACGCGAAATAAACCACAATTGGGAAAAACTTTTATGGTCTGAGTCTGCGTTTAGTCGGTTTAGCGGGGATGGATAAGAAGGTGAACGTTATGTATTTAAATGAAAATACAGTGGTTCTAAATACTTTTCTAAGAGAATACATCGTGGAAATGCGTATTTTCAGGGTCATTTAGAGGATATAAATTATTTATAATAATTGTGTTTCTATGCTTTATATAAAAACATTAGATCATCCAGCGAACTTAGTTTCTCATAATAAACTCAATGATTTATTTTATTTTTTTGATGTTTCTTTTTTGTCTACTGTTTAAAAAAAAAGATATTTCTCTCAATTTTTCATTCTTTTTCTTTTCTTTCGATTTTATTTAATTTTTTTGTTTGGTTCAAGTATGTTTACTAACTTCTTTTTGATTTTTTTTTCCATAATTTTTGCGATTTTCTTTTGATTTTTGGTTTCTGTTCCGTTTTGAAGTTATACTTCTATTCATGCACTCGGTGGAAAAGATTTGTGTACAGTTAAATGGGAAAAATCATTACATATGTAATGGTGTGAGTAAGAGAGAGACAGACACACTTATAAGGTATATCTATATATATAAAAATGAATGTTTGTCTGTATGTCTGTATGTACTGAATGAACTCAAAAACTACTGGACCGATTATTATGAAAATTGGTACGTATATGTATTTTTCCACGGAGAAGGTTTGTATGATATGCTCATTGATGCCACTTGCCAACAGGTGGCGCTGCAGACTAGCAACTTCTGTCTCGTTCAACCGATTGTCATGAAAATTGGTATGTATATGTATTTTTTCACGGATAAGGTTTATATAATATGCTCATTGATGCCACTCGCCACCAAGGTGGCGCTGCAGAGTAGCAACTTCTGTCCCGTTCAACCGATTGTCATGAAAATTGGTATGTATATGTATTTTTCCACGGAGGTTTGTATGATATGCTCATTGATGCCACTCGCCACCAGGTGGCGCTGCAGACTAGCAACTTCTGTCCCGTTCAACCTATTGTCAGGAAAATCAGTATGATCATGTATTTTTAACGGGTAAGATTAATATGATATTCGTATTAATGGAAGTTGCCACCAGATGGCGCTTCCATGTATCAAATTCAATACTGATTAATAGATATCTACACGAATTCGTATAAATATAAGTTCGAAAAATATATTTTTGTACAACTGTCATTAAAAGTGACACTTTTAATGATAGCAAACAATGTTAAAAACGATTGTTTACATAGCAGCGTGTTAAAAATACTTTTAACACGTTGCCATGTAAACAAGTTTACTTTTAACACGGTTTAGTTTACTTTTAACACGGTTTGGTTTATTGTCATTGCAAATTCGCTCGTTTCATTATCAAAATAGGGAAGTTGTACAAAAAACATTGTATGGTATTTGTGTTAAAAGTGATTTTATTTTGTTCGTGAAATTGTTCAATTCGCTCCGCTCATTTCACAAACGTTTTCACTCACAAAATAAAACCTCACTTTTAACACTCATATCATAAATAACTATTTTGGTGCGATAAGTAAAACAAAACTATAAACTTTCTTTCCTTCTCTATCTCTTCTTCTCTTTTATTTTTCTTAAACTTATTTTAGTTGCTGGCGTAGCAACGCGCGCCAGGTACAGCTAGTTGGTTAATAAAAACAAAGATGAAATATTTACCGCATGTTATTAGTCATAACTA
Organism: Altica lythri; assembly: GCA_964028335.1. Taxonomy (NCBI): domain Eukaryota; kingdom Metazoa; phylum Arthropoda; class Insecta; order Coleoptera; family Chrysomelidae; genus Altica; species Altica lythri. The sequence goes on from OZ034805.1 coordinate 17,855,091, forward strand.
TAAATCCTTTGAATACCGTTTCAACATTCAGTACATTGAAAAGGGATAGATATACAACAAACAGTCTGAACTAATGTATAAATATCATAGTGACGGACCACATGATTATTTGACAGATTATTTTATAATTCTGTCGCGTAAGTTAACATATAAAGTTTAGTATTTTATATTAATAATATTAATAATAATATTCAGTAATGAGTATTGTAGTCTAATATACCGTCACATGGTTGCAGTATATCCTGCACTATGCTTTTGAGGTTGTTGGCTACATAAACAGAGTTATTACGAATAGTCGAGGAAATAAAGCACCAAAACCGAATTTTGTAACGTAAGATGGATCGGAATGCGTTTTTTTTGCATTGCAAATTCGATACAAAAAAGAGTGTGCACACGGTACTAGGAGGTTTTTGGGGTCGCTTACCACCAATATCGTATAATGAGTTTGATAAATCATTCGCATACAAATTTATGAATCCATGCGCGTGCATAGAAGTATAACTTCTGCTGGCAGTCCCACTGACTGCCACACTAGTTTTTAGTAGATTTATATCTACTATTCAGCTGGTTCGCAGGTCACGACTTCGGGAAAATTTCACTACAGTTTTTCGTTTTAGGTCCCCCTGACCTCAAAAACACCTTCCGTTCAAAAGTTTATATATATATATATGTATATATATATGTATGTATGTATGTATAGTTCCGATATAACGAAATTTGTGGACACGATAGCGGTCGCATTTCTTAACGGATCGAAATGAAATTTGGTACAAAAATCAATCGTCCCAAAATCTCGGTCGAGTTCGTTAATGGGCCAAATCGGTAAGGCCGTTTGGGCGTGACATCAAATCAAAATGGAAAAAAATTCGTAACTTTTTTACTTCACCCTGTACAAAAAAATGTTAGGGGACTTTTTTGTTTGTCTTAAAGGGACCTACAACTTTTATCTAAAACATTTTATTCTAAAACGTATACTTTTAATATAATTAATTAATATAAATCTACTGATGCGCCTGGCTTACCAAGGGCCATTTTTTTTACTTCTTTTTAGTTTTTTATTTTATCTTATTTTCTTGTTTCTTGCTAGTTTCCTACCCAATTCTCAGTTTCGACTGTTCCATACTTTCGACTTTTATCTCACTTTCCATTATTTTCAACTTTTGCCCGTTGTTTTTTTAGGTTAAGCCATGGAATTCTATTTTTTGATTTTCCTAATTTTTTCGGTACTTTTTAAATACATACAATTTTGTTCGAATTTTCAAATGTTTGTTACTTTTTTCGTTTTATTTATTTTTTTCAATTTTATCTGATATTCTCGTTTGTTTCCAGTAGCTCACCCATTCTTTGTTCATTTTTTAGCGAGAGCAATGAATCGAAAAAGTGTCCACGTACGTACGTAACCCATTGTTTGAATTTTTGGTTTTATTTTCAGTTTTTGCGATTATTACGACTTCTCTATTTTTCCCTTCCCTTCCTCTTGAATCACTCTGTTACGTAGTTTTAAAGATTTAAGCATACAAAGGGAAATAGGGACAGAAAAAGCGACTTTGTTTTATACTATGTATTGATTGATTGATTTAATATAACATTTTAAACATTCAATACAATAGTATAATACAATACAATAAAATTCAAAATTTGTTCAATCAAAGACTTATACTTAACTACTCTTAACTTATAATAATTTTGCCCCTTTTCCTAAAATCCCTCTAATAATTATTTCTATTATAAAATAATAATCAGCTGATACTACCTTTATAACGGAAATACTTATCTTAATGTAAAATTCTTCTTATAATATCCAAATGATAATTTCAATCTATGCAATTTATTTCTAATTTCAATTTCCACATTCTATTCCATATTCTATTTCTGATAAACCATATTTACGATACTTTCTACATTATTTAATTCTATTCATTTTATCTTTTTGACAATTAATGTTACACCCATACAATTTTCTCTGACTCAACTCAATCAATAATCCCCTTAACAACGTAGCAACCCCTTTTATACCCTTTTTTTTCAATTATTTTCTATCATTACTTGATAACTTCCATAGATTGATATTATCAAATTTTTATATCTAGCTAGTCTTAAAATATTTACACTCTACATAAAGACCAACTAGTTCATACCATAACAGGACGTAACCCATTTTTTGAATTTTTTGTTTTATTTTCTGTTTTTGCGATTATTTCGATTTTTTTTTATGTTAATTTGTGATTTATTTCCAGTTTTTTACCCATGTTTCATGTTTAGTTTTTTAAGTATTTTCTTCAAATGTTTGTTACTTTTTTCGTTTTATTTATTTTTTTCAATTTTATTTGATTTTCTCGTTTGTTTTCAGTGGCTTACCCATTCTTTGTTCATTTTTTAGCGAGAGTAATGAATCGACCCAATTTTAAGTCTCTCGTATTTTCTCCAATTTTTACAATTTTTGGAACTATGTTCCTTACGGCAGGCTTGGATAAGATAGGGATTTTGCTGCGTGACTGAACTGAAAAAAATGTAATAGTAAAAAACCGTAACAATAAAACCGTAACGCTTGTAATAGTGCCACTATATCTAGTAGGCAGGTTACCTCTAGCCTCCACACAACGCTAGCCTCTACTCAGTGTTCAGTATACGATAGACATAATGTTGACAGTTATGATATAATATTTAACTGTCACCGAAACTTTCTTGAAAGTGTTTACAAAATATATAATAGTTATAATGAATTAAGCAAAAGATGATCTTCTCATTACAGAATCTCCTAACGAAAGGTAAGTTTAATAATATAATATAAACATTGTAAACCATATAGAAATATCCAACGATGTCAACTTCTGTGATGTCCTATAAATTAATGAAAATCATTGGTTTTTAAATGTAAAATGTGTAAATTATGTTGTAATATTTTATTTAATTGGATTATCTACACTCGTTACTAATGTTAATCTCAAAATTTATAATAAATTATTATTATTAATATGATCAAAATTTATGCAGTTAATACATAAAAATAATTTGACTAGCATATGATAACTCTTCACGATTGGATATCGTTGGAGGATCGAATACGCGGGATGCTATTTTTTTTTTAGTTTTTTTCTAGTGTTAAACAAAAAACTATAAATATTATTTTAACTTTAAATAAAATTAATTCAATTATCTTATCCCGATCATTATCATTATAAAAATTATATCTTTAGAGAATTTATTGATATATAAGCTGTAATTATTAATCTATAACGTAGTATAATCCAAGACTTGCAGGAGATAGGGATTTTGCTGCGCGACCGAACTGAAAAAAATGTAATAGTAGAACCGTAACAAAAAGTCTATGGAATAAAACCGTTAAATGAGACGTGCGCAGGCGCTACAGTCGTATACACAAGCAAGTAGTGTCGATTCTACATTAGCCGAAGGAACTTATAACTTTTTTTTTATCGATTTCTCTCTTTTTTACGTTTTAGTTTTATTTTATTTTCGAGTTTGTTTCTAGTGTTTTATCCATTTTTTCAGTATTTTTTAGGGGTGTTCGTTTTTTTTACCTGTAACATTTATCGTGTTTTTCCAGCTTTTGCGATTTGCTCTTGTTTTTTTTTTTCATTTTTTCGTGTTTTCATTTTTTTTTGTTGTTTTGATCTTGTCTGAGTTTCTCATTTCTAATTGTATAATCTAGAAATAAAAAGACAACGCCTTACAGCGAGTTTGTCCCCAACTCAGATATCAAACGTTGTAGCGAAAGATTTTTGAAAGTATAACGATAAATTAGTAAAATGTTTAAAGATTGGTCAACCTGCTTTTTATCAAACAATTTGATACACATGTAATACGAACGCTATCATGAAGAAGCCTTGAATAAATTCGTGAATTTGTTGGTCAAACTTATTTACCATCGAAATTCTAGATGTAATACAGTACAGATTATTTTTTTAACTAGATTATATATATTTATACACACTATTTGGAACCACTGTGTTTAATAGAGATCAAATTCAAAGGTAAATATAGATAGATCGATAATTTTCTAGATAAACCTCTAATCTAAATGTTACCTGAGTTATTTAACGAATGTCACCTATCTTATTAGAAAATAATTTGTTAAACATAAGCAAATATAACTAATAATTATCTATTATTTTGTGAACAAGAACAACAAAAATTTGCATTTAAACTATTAAATTTTATTTTTAATTTTAATTTGATTTATATTGAAATTGTTTTAAAAATTAGGCACTTTTAAAAAAATATTTTATCTATTTTTAAAATGTTGGTTAAGTATTATTTTAATGGAAACAATTATCTAAAATAAACAATTTTTTTAATCAATATCAATCAATACATAGTATAAAACAAAGTCGCTTTTTCTGTCCCTATTTCCCTTTGTATGCTTAAATCTTTAAAACTACGCAACGGATTTTGATGCGTTTTTTTTTTAATAGATAGAGTGATTCAAGAGGAAGGTTTATATGTATAATAACATCCATTAAATAGTGGAGAAATACTGTTACTTTTGAGGTTTCTAATGTGATGTCGTTAATTATTATCAATTTTTTTCCGCTTACATTGCAAACGCAGGCTGAACCCTACAAGATTTATCAAAATAATGTACTAATTATTTGGACACATTGAAAAGGTCTACAGAATATTCCGCGATAATATATTTCTATCTCTTATGGATATCCCACAATAACATATTTTGTCATTCACGTTTTACGACAAATAATGGCTAATTTTCGAAGCGATTTTAACCAATACAGCAGTAATCCTTATCCAATTAAATAGCTTAAATACATTGATGATTTAATATCGATCTATATGGTCCTTTACAGCACAAGATTTAAATGAATATTTTCGAAGATATTACAGATTTAAAATTGCGGGACGTAGCGCTTGCGGTGGTACTGGCCGGCCGGGGCGGCGGTAACGTGTCTATAAATAGCGCATCGGTGGCCACGATTTTCCTTATAGCACTTTGAATTTTGCAGCGATCGAACGCGTTTATTACGAAATTAATCATTATGACGCTAACCTAAGGTGGCGCAGTTGAGATTTTATAAATTTACACGTGTAATTCTTACATAACTAAGTACAATGACGCCACCGTAAGGTGGCGCAGTTGGTATCTCATATATTTAAAAGAGCTAAACTTACGTACCTAAAAACTATGACGCCACCGTTAGGTGGCGCAGTTAATATATAATATACCTAACCGATAAATTACAAAGTACTATAAATAATAGTAAAAACTGGTAAATAACGAGAAAATAGTGTAACGGGATAACCGTAAAGGAAGGGACCTTAATTTGAAAGATTGTTGTTGACAGTTGATTTTTAGAAGTTTGTAAAAAAATCAACTGACCATTTTAAATAATGTTTCTAGAAAATTCTAGAAACACACTGACTAGATTAAATAATGTTGTATATAAGGGGATGCATGGGCAGTTAACGTCAGTTAGACGTTATCCAGCAGAGTTCAGTGTATCTTAACAATTTTGTCAATAAAATTGTGAAAAAAGCCCCCATAAGTGTATCAAATTGGTGTCAGGTGTGGGGTGAAGATACAAGGATGCCTGGAAAAAAGATAAATGAACTATTGGTAGCTGAGCTCAGAAGAGAGCTCGATGAATTAGAGTTGGAAACTACTGGGAGCAAATCCGTATTGTTGAGAAGACTCCGTGAATACTACGTAAATAATAATTTGGACCTTGACGCCGTGGAGTTCGAAGACCCAGTTCAAAAAGCAAATTCTGAACTAACTCAACAACTTTCCCGGCAGCATGAGGAGCTATCCAGTCAGATGAAGAGCCAGCGCGAAGATATGTCCCAGCTGAAAGAGGAGCTATCAGGACGAATGACGAGCCAACAAGAAGATCAAACTCAACAACTTTCCCAACTATCATAAAGAATGACGAGCCAGCAAGAGGCACAGACGCAACAACTGTCCCAGTTGTCCAGTCAGATGAGCAGCCAGCGCGAAGATATGTCCCAGCTATCACAACGAATGACGAACCAACAAGAGGAGCTATCCAGTCAGATAAGAAGCCAGCGCGAAGAGGTGTCCCAGCTATCACAACGAATGACGAACCAACAAGAGGAGCTATCCAGTCAGATAAGAAGCCAGCGCGAAGAGGTGTTCCAGCTATCACAACGGATGTCTACCCTACCAGAAGAGTTATATTATCAAATATGAAACAATATTATTTTTTATTACTTCTATTTACTAAATCTACACAACATAAACTTTTGAATTATTTAAAACCACTTTTACCTTTTTTTTTCACCTTTCTTAAGCGGGGATTCGATCCTGGTTCATCATCCATCACCTAATTGAAAGTTAGTCGTCTTACCAACTCGGCTATCAGGACACTTAATAGCTACGGTCACTATCGTCATTTAAAACTACTTTTCGCAATAAATAAATTTTTCAGTAGTCAATCATGATTAGAATTTTCCAGTTTCGTTTTTATTTTTAAACTGTTATAAAAGTTTTAAGCTTTTGTTGATATTTCTTAATTTGGAATAAAACATATTTCTTCTTTTTTATGTATTTTATTTTTTATTTATAAAGTTTTATGCAAAGGAAATGTATGGTGTATTGGCACAAATACGGTTTGTTCTGATGAAATAATTGCTACTAATTTACACAATATATCATTAAATAAATACATATTAATTTTGTGAAACTCATATTTCTCTGTTTGAAATATAAACAAATGAGTGGATAAGAAAGGAGTATCAAAAAACTCTTTAAAGTCTTTTAAAGTTGCTCCATATATACCTTCAAAATTCGCATATACCATAGCTATAATTTCTTAAAGTACATAAACCATATAACAACTCACCCATTAGTGTTCGAGGATCGTTAGGTAAACGCGAATTATAAGTTTTGTTTAACTTTTCTAGTAACGGTTTTAAAGCAACCTGTGAAATGTTAAATTCAATTGCCCAATTTCTTAGAAATGACGCAAAAATATAGTTATGATTTTCTCTTAAATACTATTGTTCGTCAACTTCAAGCACATCTATTTATGATAAATCATTGTTAGATCCTTCGCCATTTTCAACAAGTTCATCGTTATTTCTTAATGAGGTTTTTATCGAAAATTTATGCCTATCTTCGTTATATTTTCCTTCATTTTACCTTTTTATCCATATTAATTAAATATGAATAATATAATAGGAGATGGAACTGTCAAACGTAAAAAAGTAGATATATAGATATATCATCTGCTTATGCTATTATTTTGCAGTAGTAGATCTATATTTTATTTATATAAAGATATCATTTGCAGAGAATTCTTACTGCAAATAGTCTGCATATAATATTCATTTTCATATTTGTCTGCTTAGAGTTTGCTATTATTCTGCAATAGTAGATCTGTATTTTATTTATATAAAGGTGTCATTTGCAGAGAATTCTTACTGCAAAATGTCTGCATATAGTCTTCATTTTCATATCTTTTATTTGAAGACATTATGCAGGACACAACTGCATTTCCTTTGTCAAGAAATGTCTTATGCAGGATATATCTGCAATTTTAAACAGTATGCAGGTGATATGAAGTACATCTTTGGATAAAGGTAATATGATGGTTATATGCAGATTACTTCTATTTCTACAGATTATCTGCAGTTGATATACAGTTATAAAAATGACTGCAGGCTCTTTGCAGTGCATTTGCAGTTAATTTATGCAGATCTGTGTTACTTGGGATAGTTGTACTCGCAACGTCGTTCGCGTGGCGTGTGATTGTTGTATAAAAATTTCTTACCCCATCCCATTTAAGGAATGGGAGAAAAACTTTTATACACCAGATGTTAAGTTGAAAGAAGACAAATACATCTGTGAAAACCGCATTCAAATTGGATCAGTAGTTTTCATGTGATGCGCGCACAAACATACAGACAGACAAAAAAATCTAACCACATTTTTGGCTTCTATTTCGATGTACCCGCAACGTCGTTCGCGTGGCGTGTTAATTTTTGTATCAAAATTTCTTTCCTCACCCCGTTAAAGGGGTGGGAGAGAAAGTTTTATACACCAGATGTTAAGTTGAAAGAAGACAAATACATCTGTGAAAACCGCATTCGAATAAGATCAGTAGTTTTCATGTGATGCGCGCACAAACATATATATTTCTACAGTTTTATTATATGTATAGATATAAGAAAAAAAAAACATAAAATAAACTTTTACATTGGCGCACCAGAAAGGGGCGAGGATTCGTTTGACGTTGCACGAATTGCATATTTAAATATTCAAACAATTCTGAAACTAAATTAAGAAATTTTGGCTATGGAAAAAAGAGAAAATCTGACAAACAAGGAGGAGGAGTGAAACATTAATTTGATTTAAAGATTTTACAATTCTGAGCTAAAGAAAAAAATAAGTAAAAATCAAGAATACACCAAGAAAAACATAATAACGGAAACCATGAAAAAATCAATAAAACAAAGTTTAAAAGAGATGATAATTACATTTGCGTCATCTCCTAGGGTTTCATTAAATATATTGAAAACAAAACCAATTTTTTTAAAAGTTAGTGCAAAAATCCTTGAGTTTTGACTATTGTATAACGATATTAGCAAAAACTCCGGGCGACAAGGTAAACAGTAGGTATTCTTAATCCGGTCAATCTGGCCATTCCGTGATACAGAAATTTACAACAAGCTGAAAATCAGTAAAATTGTTCAAAATATAATTATAAATAAAATTTAGAAATTCCCTAGCATTTCATTGCATGAAAAAAAATTTATTCAAGATTAAAGTTCAAAAAATGAGTTTTCAGACAAAAATTGTAAAATTACACGTTTCTACGCCACCTATTAGTTAGTGTACTAAGCTCGTTTTTTTAACGTGGTTTCCTCAGCAGGCTTATTCTACGAGCAAATTATGATCCTCTTTAATTTGTAAAAACTGAAAAAAAACTGAAATTAATGAAAATTGAAAAAATAAAAGCTTTTTCAATGAAATAAAAGTAATGAAGCTTATTAATCTGAATCAAAATCTTGTTGTTCTTCTGGTTCTTCTTTCTCTTCTTCTTCCTCTTGTTCATTTTGAGAACAAGTTAATTGCGTTAATAGCGACGTATCGCATGTCATCTCGTTGGAATCAAACTGTTGATGATTCAGCATTAGAACACGACCTGTCTTGACATTTAGCGCTGCATCCCATTTTACAGTTGCAAAAGCTTGTGTTCAGTAGTTTTTCCGGTGCAGGTAGAAGTAAAGTTTAGACTGGCTCTAGTACATTGTTAACCAACTTCCAACCCCACTCTGTAGGGTCTAGCTGATAAGCAAGCCACACTTGAACTTGATAATATACCCGAAAAAGATGTTGATGAGCAGCAGCTGTGGTTGAAGGAAGAAAAGCTAATTAAACTTGGTTTTTATTTTTAGTACATATTTTTAACGAAAAATGCATACATAGAAATATGTGAATGCCGTTGGTGATGATTTCTTGTTGATTTGAAATACTGTTTTTAAAAACTTGAGCATATTAAAGTAAATGTTGGTTTTCAAACATTTTAAAGATTGATATTTTCCGTCTTCTGTGAAATTCAGATGTCGTATCACAGCTTGTAGAAATAGTACATGATTGACTCTTTGCAAAAGTAGATAAACTTTTAGAAGAACACATTTCCGATTAATGTTAAGCTTTTCCTGGTTTTAAGAAGTAAATAGTTTTTGCAGTTGGAGTTCTAGCAGTGAGTAATACGAGTAAGCCTACTTCTTTACTAACAAAAACAGTTATGTTTAACATATTAGATTGCTCTATTGCTGTTTCAATGATGAGTACATCAGCATCATTATTAGCTTGTTTTACTAATATATTTTCAGCAGTAAACTTTTCTTTCAACATTGAAATGAACCAAGACATACATTTTTTTGGATCGTAATATATCAAAAATGGTAGCTTGTTAAAAAAATCATTAATACGTTTTTTGTAATTTTATGATCTCCAATTTTTGTCTAAAATCTTTTTCCGAAAAAACTTAACGTTTTCCTGAAAATCGCGTAAAACTCATTTTTTTGGCCTTTGACCTTGAATTTTTTTCCATGCAATGAAATAGGGAATTTCTTAATTTTATTTATAATTATATTTTGAACAATTTTACTGATTTTCAGCTTGTTGTAACTTTCTGTTTCCCTTTTCTTATCATTTGGTCTAATTTGACCGGAGTATCCAGGGCACAGATGCTCCTGAGATCACTTTTTCAGTAAGCCTAAAAACATCAGAATAACAAAACTGAACTCATTTAAACCAATAAATAACGAGTTATGTTTGAAATGCACTTTATGTATGCACCAAACCATTTTTCCAACATTACATGATTGCATAAGGTCATAAAGTTTCCTGACGCTTTCAAGGATCAAATACAATAGTTATTTGTGACACAAGGACGGAAAATGACATTTTGCAAGAGCGAGTAAAGTTGTGTAGCCGAGGTGCGTAGCACCGAGGCGAAACAATACGAGCACTTGCAAAACATTTTCCGGACGTGTAACACACACTATTTTTTGGTCCGACTAATTTTTAATATTTTCAAAAGTTCTGTTATGTTCAAGACTTGACTGCTTGTGCTACCTGAACTAAGGCCACTGACTAGAAGAGAGCCGACAGATATAAGCGCCACATTGGGTGTTTATAATATAGTTGTGTTGTTGTCATATTATCTCTGGTTGTTGTGTATTGTGTAATAACTTGTTTAATACTTAATATACGTGTTTAGCTTCAGCAGTTATTAGTGTTTTAATTAACATATGTTGCAAACACAACAAGTTCAAAAACTTTTTACTTTGTGACATACAAGATTAGATGTTTATATAAAGATGTTCATAAATTGACATAAATGTCAAATTTTAAAATACAAGTTGTAAGAGTAATTAAATGTAAATTAGAATCCTGCTTATCTTTAGAAAAAGTTATAGGTAAGTTTAGTATATTATACGCAGTTTTTAAATAAATTTAATTAAAATTTGTAATATTCATTATGTATTTTTGATGACTTAAAATTCAAACTCATAGCGCCATCTCTTTAGATAATCTAAAAGCTACTTTGCCGGCCTAGGCCGGAAAATGCCATTTTCCGGACGATTTTGAAGTAATTAATAGTATTGTTTCTGGACGGAGGACCAAAAAAATAATTATTAAAATTCGTCTTGCCGTTTAAATTTCATTGGTAAGGCCGATTTTAGTTCTTTATTTTATTGTCTCGACACATATATAAATTTGCACGTAGAACTCATGCAGTTCTAAAAATGTTAGTATGTATTTTATTGCAGTAACATTTGTTTTATGATGAATCATGAAGCATATATTAAAAATAATCCTTTAAACTATAAATAACTATTTGCATTTCATAAACATTCAAATTATAATGCAAACAATACCACAGGTTTTGCAAGTTATATCTCAAGGAATACAACAGATGACCGTTACATCAGTTTCCATAAAATATAAAACTTTTGTAATATTTTAATTTCATTCTCTGCTTAAACTTTGTTTATAATAGTTCTGTGAAAACACGGTATTAAATCAACACACGAGAAGGAATCGTTAGCGCTCATACGCCCAAGATATTACAAGACAGTGTCGGACTCGAATGACAAGCTCCTATGACATGATTGTTCAAGAGCACAATTTCTATCCCATTATTCAGAAGGCGTCCTCCACCGATACTCGTGACATCAGGAAATCTGCTCTCGGTTACACTAACACTAGACCTCATACGAAGACTTCTGATATCATCAATCATGACCATCACCAGAAATACGCCATGGTAGCGTACATCAGTACTAGTCAGCGAATTCTACAAGCACATGGTCCTGATTGGTACACTCCCCAAAAATTTATGACGTTCCACTGGTCGTTGACAAAATTGACTTCATCGCGAATCGACTCAACCTTTTTTTATTTAATTTTAGTTGATTTCTCAGAAATACAATATTTTTGATAAAACCATTCAACTAAAGTTCTATTTAAAATTGGCATAGGTAATTTTATATGTCAGATTAGTAATGAAATAGTGAAATTAGTCATATGTCAATAGTGACATTATACGTCAATACTGCCATGATATGTCATATACTATTATCAAACTAACAAATATTTTATTAAATATAACTAGCTAATCCGGCGGACTTCATACCACATAACATTGACGTGTTTCTTCCATTTCTCGTTTTTTCATTTTTTTTATTTTATTGTTTTCATCATATTTTCTCATTAGTTATCGGGTTTATACTATTTTTTTCGTTGTATTTTATAATTTATCAATTAAATATATTAGATGCGTCACAGTTCTTAAATTTAGAAAGAATTGCTCGTTAAGAGATATGAGATAATAACTGAGACACCTTCCGGTGGCGTCATATTACTAAAGTTACAAATGTTCGTTTAAATATATGTGATATTAACTACGCCACCTTACGGTTGAGTCATAGTACTCGATTAAGTAGTAATTGCTGGTATAAATATATAAGATATTAAGTGCGTAAGTTATTTTTTTGGCATTCTTTTGTCCGCAATTTTTTCTGTTTTTTTACAATTGTTTATTTCATTTTCGTTTGTTGTTTATCTATTTATTTATAAATCGAAATTAAATACCATCTAATGGGTTTTTCCACAATAACCTAGATGTTGAATAATCTAGAAATCAAAACACAGTGTCACCTACCGTGTGTCTATCCAACCTAGATGTCAAAGGTTTGTAAAGTTACATTAATTAACGTAAACTGTCATCTATTAAGAATTCGTAGAACTAAACAATATATATGTCTCATGTCTCTTTACCACATATTTACTTATGTGGAAAAAAATGGAAGTCTTATTTTTTATAAATTTTCTTTTATAAAAACCTTGTCCTGACAATAAGGAACACATGAAAAAAAGATTTATTCAATTTGGAGCAGTCGTTCTAAAGTTATGCGCGTACATACATTTCGGCGATTTATTTTTATTTATATAGATTTATATTAAATGGAATTGAAATAAATTAATATGTGAATTCGCAACTAAAATTATAATACGGTTCTGAAATCTTTAGAATGCAGTTTATGCAATATTTGTTTTACGGTTAATCATGAGGTAAAATATAATACTTAAAGCTGTCATTAACTATTTAAATTTCATAAAAATTGAAGTTATAATACAAAATGTAGGTACATATTTTGCATTTAGTGGTGATATATACAAAACGATGTTATAATTTTGTAAATAAAACATTTATTTATTTTAAAATATAGGTTAAAGTGACTGTCGCGACACCCCTTGCCTGAGCCCAGTAGGGTGCTAATAAAAGAGCAATAAAAGAGACCTTTTCGCCTACCCTCACCGCATGTGGTTGTATGAATTCACGATTTTACAATCTATTGTTTATATTTAACAAATATATGTGTTTAATTTTTTATAAATTAAAATAAATAAATATCAGAAACGTAAAGATATTTTTTTTCTGATTTCAACCATATATAATACTTACGGAAAATTTTCTAGTTTACAGATATAACACCAAAATATTCTAAATTACACTGAGAAACAAACAACACCCAATATAACATAAAATACCTTTAGTGCCTGTATCTAACAGGACTTGTCAATTAATATTAATACTATTAATAGTCATAAATATACCCATCACCAACATGCAAAAAGAAATCAAAATAGAAAAGAACCTTAAATACCCCAAAAATGCATATCTAAATATTAATAGTAATAAATATACCCCTCACCAACATGCAAAAAAATACCTCTAGCAAATGTATGTAATAGTAGTACTCACTTGTCAATGTAAAAAAGTGATTAGTTCATCAGTGGGTGAAAATGTTGTATCGCATTGGTAATATCCGTCCATTGCTCTTCATGTGTGGTGCACCGACTACGCCAAACATACTCCACCAAATATGTTTCAAATCTAGTTATGCACATCCTTCCCAATCGTCGACGAAGATTCCTCTTAATGACAGACCATTTACTTTCGATATTTTGGGTGTGAATAAGTCAACCACCCACCGTGTCCGCGATGATACTTTCGTTTTCCGTAAACACTTTCATCAATTTCCACTATGTGTCCAGGACCGCCTATTTGCTCATCGGTTTCCAGCATCCAGTGAAAAAGATGGTTTCTGAAATGTTGATGGCAACGACCCACAAATTTCCTGGAAACTCCAGTTTCCGCTACTATTACTGTGACTGGATACTCCTTAATCCACAGTACTAAAATAATCAGCAACTGAACTATAGGAAGTGTCGAAAAGTCTAGAAATGAATTTGTCCTACAGGACGTTTCAGTACAACAGTCCCGTCTGCGACACCGATAACTTGGTGCTCTTCCTTGCCTTTTCTGTTGGCCAAGTTGGATTCTATTCCCACACACACATGTCCTGGAACGTGAAACAAATCCATGTACTATCAAAAAATTTACCAAACCCACTTCCTTTATGTGATTCTTAAAAGCTGTAGAACTGCGGAGGAATTCCATCATATATATTTTCTGTTATTACCCAACAATACAAATTGATATTAAAAAAACATTAGGATGTTTTGTAATGGAATAGCATTTTAATTAGTGTAAATCTCTTTCAATCTGATTGTTATTGGAATTGTTAAAGTTAATCTATTTTCAACACCTCATTATGAGATTATCCCTTGCTGTTTTGGATTTAAATTTGATAATTAAGCATTTTTGTAGTATTAAGGTATTCTATTACTTATATATTATTTTCAAAACTTTATTATGAGATTATCCCTTGCTGTTTTGGATTTAAATTTAATAATCATTGGGTATTTTTGTACCACATTATGAGATTATCTCTTGTTTGTTTCTCAGTGTAATTTAGAATATTTTGCTGACATAACTGTAAACTACAAAATTTTCCGTAAGTATTATATATGGTTGAAATCAGAAAAAAAATATCTTTACGTTTCTGATATTTATTTATTTTTATTTATAAAAAATTAAACACATATATTTGTTAAATATAAACAATAGATTGTAAAATCGTGAATTCATACAACCACATGCGGTGAGGGTAGGCGAAAAGGTCTGTTTTATTGCTCTTTTATTAGCACCCTACTGGGCTAAGGCAAGGGGTGTCGCGACAGTCACTTTAACCAAAATATATATTGCATGATAAAAAAGGGCTATATATTAAGTGAGAAGAAAAATTATATAATTATATTATATATTCTGTTAGTTGAGCTCTCAAATAAAATGTCACAATGGTAATGTCATATGTCAATAATAAAATTATGTGTCATATTATAGTATTAGGTAAGGTAGTTCCAGCTAGTCTGGTTCACATGTACTTTTTTTTTGTGAAATTTTCCAGCCCTGCCCAAAAATTACGACCAAGATGACATTCGATTCGTATTTTTACCTAGAATGTTTAAGGAAAGGTCCGAAAACGCGCTGATAAAAATTACAAAAGTTATAAACAATTAAGTGAAAAAAATGGGACTTTAGTTTTTTTTTAATATCTCGGAAAAATTTTAAAATTTTGGAAATTTGAAAAAAGATTTAAAAAGATCAATGAATTTGCGTAAATAAAGTCCCAACTTTTGAAACTGTATCTCAATTATTTATAATTTTTACAGAGCCCTGATAATACAGCCAAAAACGGGTAGTCTGGCTTCCGCGCGCATTCTGTTACTCCGACATAAAAACAAAAAAATATATTTAAACATATTAAATGTGAATATTAAGGAATAATAGTTATTTATTATACAAGGGAAAAAAGTATTAGATTTTAGCTCGAGGTTGTGTTGTCTCCCGACGCGAAGCGGAGGGAGACAAAAAACCGAGAGCTAAAATCTTATATTTTTCCCGTGTATAATACACTATTTTTTTCTGTGACGACGATTTAATATTTTAAATAAAATCAGAAAATTACTGATGCAAAATTTGAATTTTAAAACTAGTAGGCTTTTGTCCTTATAGACTATAAGGACTAAGTGACAATTAGACCTGCGTTATCAATCAACTATCTGTCAAGGAAACCTTTATTTATGTGTATATATCCGGGAAAAAAGTACTCACTTTTTTCCCATGGTAAAAAAGTAATAATTTCACAAAAAGTGACGTTTTGTGACCCGTTAACAGAGATTAAATGTCAAACTTTTTTCTCGTCGCAGAAAAAAAAAATCATTTAATGTTGGGATACATCAATAAACAATAATCCGCTGTCAAAATATCTTTATCTCAATTTTAACGTTAATTATAAATTTGTTAATTATTAACTTTATCTTAATTGAAAGTTAATATAAAAACCCCTATAATTATTAAACTAAAACATTGGAATTTTTTTCCGATGGTGAAGTTATTCTTAATAGGCAAAAAAATAGATTACCGTTGCCAAAATAAAAAAAATTGTTATTTTCTATTTTTTGATTAACAATTGAAAATGATAATTTTATAAAAAATACATAACATTTTTTTGTTAATAAATTTATTATAAACAAATACATTGTTTATAAGCAATTCGAATTTTTTTTTGTAGTATGTTAATTGAAAAAAATCATGATTTAAAAAAAAGTTTCCTAAAGAAAATTCTTTGTTGCTAAAAAAGGCGTTTGTTGATTAACGATCGTTTTATGCAACTAAATATTAAAATTAAAAAACCGTTTTTTTTTTAAATCATAAATTCCATTGCTCCTCAATGTTTTGGGAAAATTTTTGTTTTTATTTCTGTTTAATTGTTTATTTAAAAAAAATTTTGTTGTAAACAAATTATTTTTTTTTATATTTTTTTTTTCAATACTTTGTTCTATAATAAAAGTAGCTCTGTGATTTTTTTTTTTTAATTTTTTTTATTTTTTATAAAACTTTTAATATTCTGATACCTTGGTACTTTTGTTTTTTGTTCATTATGAATTTATTAACTATTTAAACCTTTTACTAAAGTTGAGTCCTATTATTTATTTAATTATTGATTGTTATTTATTAAAAAAATATAAATTTCAAGTTTTCAGGGAATTTACAAGATCAAAAACATACTGAAAGTTATTTTAAAATTTATTAAATCATGTTTAGTACAGTTAAAAGTTTTTTATAATTTTTATTATTTTTTTTAACTTCCCGCTAAAAAAATTAATTTTTTTTTTAATCGGGAATGTATTGTTTTTACCCCGTTTTTCGAAAATCGAGTGTGTGTGTGTGTGTGTGTGTGTGTGTGTGTGTGTGTGTGTGTGTGTGTGTGTGTGTGTGTGTGTGTGTGTGTGTGTGTGTGTGTGTGTGTGTGTGTGTGTGTGTGTGTGTGTGTGTGTGTGTGTGTGTGTGTGTGTGTGTGTGTGTGTGTGTGTGTGTGTGTGTGTGTGTGTGTGTGTGTGTGTGTGTGTGTGTGTGCGTGTGTGTGTGCGTGTGTGTGTGCGTGTGTGTGTGTGTGTGTGTGTGTGTGTGTGTGTGTGTGTGTGTGTGTGTGTGTGTGTGTGTGTGTGTGTGTGTGTGTGTGTGTGTGTGTGTGTGTGTGTGTGTGTGTGTGTGTGTGTGTGTGTGTGTGTGTGTGTGTGTGTGTGTGTGTGTGTGTGTGTGTGTGTGTGTGTGTGTGTGTGTGTGTGTGTGTGTGTGTGTGTGTGTGTGTGTGTGTGTGTGTGTGTGTGTGTGTGTGTGTGTGTGTGTGTGTGTGTGTGTGTGTGTGTGTGTGTGTGTGTGTGTGTGTGTGTGTGTGTGTGTGTGTGTGTGTGTGTGTGTGTGTGTGTGTGTGTGTGTGTGTGTGTGTGTGTGTGTGTGTGTGTGTGTGTGTGTGTGTGTGTGTGTGTGTGTGTGTGTGTGTGTGTGTGTGTGTGTGTGTGTGTGTGTGTGTGTG
Source organism: Altica lythri (assembly GCA_964028335.1). Classification (NCBI taxonomy): domain Eukaryota; kingdom Metazoa; phylum Arthropoda; class Insecta; order Coleoptera; family Chrysomelidae; genus Altica; species Altica lythri. The sequence continues at coordinate 17,872,890 of OZ034805.1, forward strand.
TGTGTGTGTGTGTGTGTGTGTGTGTGTGTGTGTGTGTGTGTGTGTGTGTGTGTGTGTGTGTGTATGTGTATGTAAACCTCTTATGCCGCGTCCGCACGCTTGCCAAACCTCAACAAGCCGTAGCAAACTCAAACCTGTTGATAGAGTGTTTGCTTTGGTTTGTACTGACTTGCAATCGCTTGTAGTCGATCCGATAAGTGTCGGTTTTGTATCACAAATCAAAGGGAGTTTGAGCCAGCGTTTGCTACGCGTCCACACGTTTGCGTGTGTTCATGGAATCTGACATGGACTCATATTATCTATCACCAAAAATCTGTATGTGAAAATATTTTTCTCAAATTTTACATACATATTAACAGATAGTGAAAAAATGACATACTCAAATTTTATATGTATAATACAATTTTCTAAAAAGTTACAGAACTTTAAAATTGAAACTACATATTTTTGGCTCACATATGACATCGGTCTATTTTTTGTCTCATAAAAAAAATCCTTGTGACATATAAGTGTTCATATTAATTAACAGATAGTTACTTAATAACATCCTAAAGTTTCAAAATGTCATCTCGATTTTTGAAAAAGTTGTAGATTGTTAAAGTAAAAAAAAACACTTTGTGCAAAAGACTTGAAAAAAGTTTCAGAAATTTTCGAAATTTTTTTCTGAACGAAATTCATACGTAAAATTATTTTTTATATATTGATATAATTGGATTAAAGAAGAAAACGTAAAAAGTTTTGCAGAATTCCGTAAAAAAAACCTTTTTCAAATTTGTACCCGATTTGACCCCTTAAATTTTTTTCTCAAAATCCGACATCGACCTCTATTTTGTCTTCAGAATTTTTAATATCCACCTCTTCTTTACGGTATTTTTCGTTTTCTTTCGTTTATTTTCTTTTTTTTATAATAAAAATAACTTAAGCCAAATGTTATGGCCGATATAACCTCAATGTCAATATCCATCACGTCCGTTATGCTTGCCTCTTTAGAACACACTAACTCACTCGCAAGCGTGTGGATGGCGATGTTTGATTCCCTAAATCAAGCCAAACCTTTGTAGAGGTTTGGAGTTTGCGGCAAGTGCCAAACGTACGGACGCGGCTTTATAACTTTTGAACGGCTTGACCGATCGGAATGAACTAAAAAGCGTTCCAAAGAGTTCCACCTAACTTAGAGTCCGTGTAAGGTTGAACCGATTCGGACTGGTAGATTTCGAGAAATTTTAAAATAACCGAAAAAAACAATTGGTAAAATTGATGTTTTTTGGGCATATATTTTTGGCTATTACATCGATCAATTTTATAACCTAATCAGCTCTCAAGCTTTAGAAATCACGTCGAATGCCGTTTTGCAAATTAAAATCCGTTGATTCGTTTTTGAGATATCGTTGTCGAAAAATTCCAAAAAATTGTTTTTTTTTTTAATTTTTAAGATTTTTCTACTAATCGATTTTGCACTCCTAGTAACATTTTTAGGTCTCAAAAAACTGCGTCGAATGCCGTCTTAAACGTTAAAATCGAATAACGGGTTACAAAGTTATGGTTTCTAAAACATTCCAAAAAAAAACTCAAAAACGTCAAAATAGCTTTGCGGTTAAAATTAGCGGGAAGTTGCAAGGATGGCCTTTAAGGTCAACCTCTTTTCGAATTTTTGTAATCTTTTAGATCGTTTTAAGGGCGGTGGCTCATGATCTGTGGTTTCTTCTGTATTTTCTTGTCGTGATGTTCCTTGAACCTCCTCCTCTTCGACTGCTTCAAGTATCGGTTCACAGTATTCTTGAACTCCTACTGGAAAATGTGGATAATCATTAAGGTCGTCTTCATTTTCATCGGGATTACTATCGATATCAGTATCATCATTGTCATTATCAAGTGATGGCCTTGTACTGTTAGAACATGTTTCACGTTTACAATTTTTGCATAAAGATGAGCAAGGAAGCCCAGCTTTTTTACATCCACATCGATTATTACACTCTTTTATGCAGGCACAATTAACCAGTACAAGGCCAGCATAATTCGCTCTCCAGCTACTTCGATATCTTGACGAGAGGCATCGGGATTGTAGAAGACCTCCACATATTGCATCAGCTGAGGATTTTTTTCTATATCTAGCAATTTTTTCCCTTTGCCGAAAAAAGCGCTCGTTGTATCGCACCCTGTAAAGGCATGCGCAAACAGAATGTTATTTTTCAAGTGTTTATTATTTCTGGTTTCATAAATAACATCCAACTGTATGGTAGATGCTCGCGGTTTCCACATTGTAATATTTGAATTCTCCGGTGTCAAAGCTATCAATAAAGCAGCAAGATCTACATCAGTCCCAATCACAACAATTTTTTTATCTGGACTTTTTTCGGCAAGGTCTATGGCTGTTTGAATAATAAGTGTATCAGCATCTTCTTTAGCTTGTTTGATTGTTAAGTTTGTGTCGGCTATAAGCGCACTTTTTAATTTAGTAACGAAACGTGTTGGTCTGAAGATTTCAAATTAATGTTAACGTACTCTTCTAATTGATTCATAATTTCAATAGCATATGGCATACCTTCAAGAAAACGGGTCATGCGACTAGATGACATTCCACGGCCGTGTGATAAACCTTGAGCTCCTGTATGTATCGTACGCATCAACATTTATTTAATAGTCATGTCTGTCTATATTCCGGCCCAAGCCGATATTCTTCTGGGTCCATGATGTCTTGTAGATTACTCATTTCTTGCAAATATATTTGGATCGCTTTAACGTAGTTACCAGCTGCGTGATATACTGGTAACATTTGTTGTACACAATATAAGTGAAGATGCCAATTCCCAAGTCTTTCAGCTTCGATGTATCTTATTGCCAGCATAACGAAGTTGAAATATTGCAGCCACAATAGGGATGTTGACTAATTTGCGGATCTGCTTTTATTTTATAGATAAACTCTTAATAACCGCGAAAAAAATATTTTAATAATAAAAATGGTTTTATTTTAAAGAAAAAAGTGATAAATTAGAATAGATTTAAAATTTTCCGCTAAAACGCCCAAAACTGTCATGTAACTTTGATTACGTCACGAACCGATAAACAATGCTCGCGATCTGTCAAACTCTAAGGAACTTGAAAGTTTTCTTGAGAAATAATTATCTTTAGGCTTTAATACTAGTTAATAATAAATAAAAAGTGTGTGTGTATGAAGATATACATGCAAAAAATGAAGATTTTAATATTCAAACAGTCCACAGTATTTCTTACCACAATGAAGTTATAAATTTACCTGTTTTTAAAATTTTTAAAGTTAACGAACGACATAAGTTCTATTTATTTAATTTTAGTCAAAAATATGACAGATTAATTTGTATTGATTTATTAAAACAATTAAAAGCAACTGCAAATTTAGAGAAAAAACTCCTTATACAGAAATACCAATAATATACGAATTAGAAGAATTAACACAACTAAAAAAAAAACTTAAAGTAAAAAAAATTATTCTATTAATATTCCCGCTAGGACATTCCAAATTGTAAAATTACCCGTTGACATAGAAGGCGGAACAGGACTTTTAAAATATATTAATTTTGGCAATCAAATAGAATCACCCTGTGCAGTTGTAAACGTAAATAAATTTTTTGCAACAACCACCATTACTAATTCAAGAGAAGAACCAATAAAAATTAATATTAATAAACCTTTTAAAATTGAAAAATTAGATATCGCAGATATAAATTTTATTGAAAAAATTGAAACCGATTCTGAATTAAACGAATACACCGATAATATTTTAAAATCTAATCTAAAAAATATACGAGTTGAACATTGTAATTACGAAGAAAAACAGGCTATAAAAAATTTATGTTAAGTTCCGCTGCACAAAAATCTTTGTTTGTAGCAAAGAAATTCGCCACCATCAAACAATCGATTCTCGGCAAGTTAGAACTGTTTCCTTTGATGAATCCAGTCTCCATAATGTAAACACAATTCGGTTTATGATAAGAAGTGAGTTACAAATACTAATAGCGAGTAATTAGCGAGAGAAATCAAAGAAATAACTTGTTCACACAGTGACACCAAGCGACGCTAAGTTGTTTATCGGTTCATGACGTCATGCGCTGTGATTGGCGTTCACAGTCACGTGATAATGTGTATTAAATAAAGTTTGTTGAATTAATTTTAATTAATAAAATATTATTAATTACGTTTAATAAATATGATTTTAGGTATTTAAATATTACCATTAATCATTTAAATTTAACTTTACATGAATTTACAACTACTGTCGACATGCCTATTCAGCAGTTGGTCCTCGTTTTTTTTAATTCTGCTATAGCGCTACTTAAAAGATTTCTCATAGCAGTTAAATCTTCATCAGTATTAATATCATCTAATGTTGGATGATTTACAGAAAAATCATGGAACATTCTTTGAATTTTTAATTTTTTGTGTTTTATCATTTCAATTATTTCTTCAGTACTAGGCGAAGCTTCCATACTAGACGGTTCTACAGACTTTTTAATTCCATCGATGTTCTCATGTTTTTCAATATTATCTGCAGACTCTGTGAATTCCGCAATTAATGCACCTATCACGTGAGCAGTAGTTATGTGCGCTCGCAAAGCTCGAGCAAAAGATGTGCACAAAAACATCTTATCTATAGAATTCGTTGCATAAACTGTTTTCCACATTTACTTCAATCCTGATCCTTCCATAATAGTACCCAACGTTTTAAAATAGGACATTAACAGGTGGAAATCAACAACATTTTCTAAGTCCTTAACTTTACAATTACACAAGATTTGTTGAGCTTTCATGTATAGAGGGTAATCAAAGGTCACAAAAATAGTTTTCTGATCCAGACGACGAGCATGTTTTGCTGCATACAGTAATGACGTATAAACAGTACGTAAATCTGATGGATTTTCTTCAACAAACGGTAGGTACATGCGAGAAACCGTATAAGGCATTGATGATGAAACCCGCTCCATAAAACCCCTTATTTTGGGTAAATTTACTAGCAAATAACTTCCCCAAATGTGAGTCGAGTAGCCAACAGGAATATCAGTAGTGAAATCGCCAAACTTTAAACTTTCAATGTCGATAAACTTAATGGATTCTAATGAAAATTTATTAGTTGGCAATTGCTCTATATTTATTTTTCCCTCTTCTGATATTTCAACTGCAGTAGGTAACCTATCTAATTTAGCTACTTCTCCAAAGTTAGTTAAAGCTGTAAGGTGTAACGCAACAGATTCCACCCATGCAATGAAAACTGTTTAATCCATCCAAAGTCGATGGATTGTGGTCTGCATTGTCAAAAACGTATTGGACAAATGCACTAGGTTCTATTTTAATAACATTAGACTTGATCGCAGAAATTTCATGTAGAGCAACGCTATGATGGGAAGAACAAACGCCTAACTTCGCTAGAATGTTTTAATAACAGTCTTAGAACCGCATTTTCAATTTAAATATATCCCTGTTGCTAAATGAAGTGGTGACACGAACGATTTGGGGCGTATGGCTTGTACAATAGATAACCCTATCTGATCAATGTAAATTTTTTTATATTCTGTAATATTTTCTTCATTTTCTCCAAAAGTTTTACCAGATTCTGCGGTTGTGCCACTGAAAGAAACATCATCTAAAACACTGTCATTGGTGGTAACACTATCACGCGAGCTCCAGGATTTCCTCTTAGCATAAGCAGCTTTTCTTTTTTGTCTTAGATTAGCATCAAACATGATAACTTCATCCAAAAAGATTTTAAGATACTTAAGTATATGTTCGGTGATAGAATCTAAAAAACTTACAGCAGATGGATAGCTTTTGTTATAATATTTGGTACACCTTATTTGCTTTCGAACTAATTCCGCAGCAGCCTTGATAATCCGAATATGTTCGGCTTCTATTTCAGCTTCACGATGCATATACCACTCGTCAGACAATTTCTCTTCATCTTGACCACTAAAGCAAATAATAGTATCTTTACCCGATTGTTGGTAAAAACCAATGTTATCACCGTACTTACTCTTCAAATGCTTCAACAAATTAGTCTCAGTTGTCTTCTGGCCCATGATATTGAGTAATTGACTGGAAGTAAATTGGGAATCACTACTGTTTTTAATATATTTGTAGACTAGATTTAATGACTGTCGTACTTCTTTTTGCAGCTCAGGATCTTCCATTTTCTGATCAAGCATAAAATCCGCATAGCAACGTTTTTTTTTCACTTAATTGTGTATAACTTTTGTAATTTTAATCAGCGCGTTTTCGGACCTTTCCTTAATCTTTCTAGGTAAAAATACGAATCGAATGACATCTTGGTCGTAATTTTTGGACAGGGCTGAAAAGTGTCACTAAAAAGAGCAAAATTGAGTACATCTAGGGTCATACGAAATAAAAGAGAAAGACCTATCTAACTTGAAGCCCAACACGATATCCTAAACTTGCTACGATCCATCTAATCACGAAGTATAATAGTCCGTGGCTTCTCCTGTGGTATTAGTGAGAAAGAAAGACTGATCAATGCGGTTTTGTTTTGACTATTGAAAGCATAATGAAATTTTTTGACAATAAAGCATATTTGATTGATTGATGTCATTAAGAAGGATAGTTATCCTCTGCCAAGGATTGATGATGCCCTCGACGCTTTGGCAGGTTCTACTTTGTTTTTACTATAGATCCTGGAAGCGGATATTGGCAGGTTAAAATAAATCCTGCAGACACAGAAATGACTACCTTTACCAACACCTTTAAGGAACATTTATCCAACCTAAAAGAAGTCTTTAAAAGATTACAGTAAGCTAATCTAATATTAAATGTTAAGAACTGCTACTTGTTCCAGAGACAGGTCAACTATTTTTTTTTATGGTCAAGCACAAGCACTGCAGGAAAAATCCTTTAAGGCGCTCTGAGAGCGGTGCGTGTGCGAAGAAAGCGATTCACGTTGTTCTTGAATCGTTGTAAGGTTATATTCAGCAGCCGATGTTCGAGAATTCAAAGTAAACGATGAGATAAGTGTGCTGTCGTCAGCAAAGCTATAAATTGGATTTTCTGTCTTCGCTAGAAGGTCGTTAATGTATAGTAAGAAGAGGGTTGGGGATAATATGGACCCTTGAGGAACACCAGCATTGATGGTAAAGGTGTCCGAGAGAAACCCGTCAATCGCCACTTGCAGAGAACGGTCCTGAAGAAAGCTAGAAAGCCATGAACAGAATCGACCGGGCATACCGTAGGATCGCAGTTTACTTAGGAGCCCCTCGTGCCAGACACGATCAAATGCTTTAGAAATGTCTAGTGCAATAGCCCGGGACTCCCCATGATGTTTGACTGCGTTGCTCCAAAGATGGGTGACATATGCTAGGAGGTCTCCTGTTGATCTGGACTTACGATAGCCGTACTGATGGTCGCTGATAATATTAAGGCCCTCTAGGTACTTTAGAAGTTGTTGGTTAATAGCTTTCTCCATCACTTTTGATATAACTGAAAGCAATGCGACAGGTCGATAGTTGTTTGGCATGGTTTTCTTGCCTTTCTTTGGTATAGGCTGAACTCTTTCCTTCTTCCAGCAATATGGAAATATTCCTTTTTTGTAGGATAGGTTAAAACGTCTACAAAATATTGGTGTTAGCTCATCAGCACATTCCTTGAGCACTATAATAGGAATTTCATCTGGACCAGAAGCCTTCCTGACATCGAGCCCTTTAAGAATTCGTTTGACAGGACGCTGACGGAATACGATATCAGTCATTTCCGATTGAACTGCTGGAATGTTCGGTGGTGTTTTTCCCTGAAAGTCTACGTTGGAATGAGAAGAAAATAGTTCTGCCAGTAAGTTCGCTTTATCTCCGGCTGTGGTTGCTATTGTGCCGTCGGAACGTGTTAGAGGTGGAATATTTGATTTGGTAAAATTTTGGGACATAACGTAAGAAAGGAGGGCGTTGCTGTTGACTTCGCTAAGATTCAAGCAGTGAAAGAATGGCCAATCCTTATAGACAAACATCACCTCCGAAGTTTCTTGGGTCTTTGTTCCTATTACCGACGATATGTCAAGAATTTTGGAGACATCGACAAACACGTTTGACAGAACAAGACCAGTCTTTCTGTTGGGACCAGGAATGTCAAAATGCGTTTAAAATATTGAAGAAACAGCTGACGTACGCCCCTACTCTTGCTTATCCATTTCCCAGCAGCAATGTGGAAATTGGAGCCGTCTTGTTACAGCTACAAGTTGGTAAGGAAAGAGTGGTTGGGTACTTCAGCAAAACTCAATCAACAGCTGAAAAGATCTACTGTGTAACTCGGCGGGAACTGTTAGCAGTTGTAAAATCCGTAAATTACTTTTATAAATATCTGTATTACAGAAGATTCCTGATCAGAACAGATTCTGCCAGTTTAAAGTGGCTACTTAGCTTTAGGAACCCAGAAGAACAGATAGCAAGATGGCTCGAAAAACTACAGGAATTTAATTTAATCAAGCACAGACCTGGAACAAGTCACTGTAATAATGATGTTAAAGATTGGTGTCGTTAATGCACATGTGCTGCCAGTAATGGTCCGCGTCGAAAACCGAAGGCAGAACTGCAACAAAACCTGGACGGAAGTGGCTTTGAAAGAATCGCCGTAAATGTATAGGGGCCACTTCCACAGAGCTATGTAGGGAATAAGCACATCTTTGTTGTAAAAGACTACCTCACTAAATAGGTTGAATCCTACGCAGTTCTCAATCAGGAAGCCACCACTTTAGCATGTATATATTAGTTGAAGAATTCGTAAGCCGTTTTGTGGTACCACTGGAGTTGCATTTAGACCAAGGGAGAAATTTTGAGAGCAGGCTGTTTAAAAAAGTTTGCCAAACGTTAGGTATCCACAAAACTAAAACCACAGCAATGCACCCTTAGCCTGATAGAATGGTGGAACGAATGAATCGGACTATAACCAATTATCTGTCAAAAGTGGTGTCAGAGGGACTAGGATCAACATATTCTCCTATTTCTAATGTCAATTTGATCGGCCATTAACTAATCAACAGGCCAAACGCCTGCGAAGGTCCTGTTCGGGAGAGAAAGGAGATTTAATGTTTGGTTGTAAACCTGGTAAAGAAGTAGCCCGTGAAGAATATGTCGTTGATCTTCAAAATACGTCAATCACGAGATCCTGAGCTACCTTGAGACCTTTTAAGTGACAGTCAATATGTTTTTGCCAACAAAGGTCAACTGCTGATCTGCTAGCATATGTAACTCATGTCTGGAGTGATGCCATCTACCGCCATGGGGAGACTCAAATAGTATCACTAGACATCAAAAACCGTTTGAGCAAGTGTGGTATGCAGCTCTTTTAAACAAACTGTGTTCATACGGACTCTCACCAAACCTTTGTAGATCGATATCCAACTTTCTCTCCAACAGACACATCCAAGTTGCCGTAGATGGACATTCCTCCAACCTCTACAACATCAGCGCTGGAGTTCCCTAATGATCGACTCTAGCTCCTACTTTATTCCTATTACACATTAAGCCACTAATAACCCGATACACAGTTTTGCAGATTATGGCAACCTACACTGTAGCACAACCATATCTCTAGATATTCTGGAATATACACAACGGCTTCTCTCAATCAAGATTTAAGAATTGTTAAGGAATGGGGAAGAAAGAATCTTGTTAATTTTAACGCTTTCAAGCAGAGACATATTGCCTATCCAACAAGAGGCAAACATACGACTCATCCATCACAATGAATGATCAGACACTAGAGGCAAGCGACTCCATTACGCTGGTTGGTATAACGATCTGGAACGTACATATTGCATCCATAGCAACTTCAGCAGGAAAGAAGTTAGGCGGAAATATTTTTCTCCATCCAACTTAGCTAGTTGGAGATTTAGTTTGACTCTATAACCCCCGACGGCATTTGTGCCAAATTACAGAAGAACCAGGGAAGGTCCATACACCATCAAGAAAAAGATTAACGATCTCATTTATCGAATCGTGAAAATTCCCAGAGATAAACCCGTCTTGGTTCATCATGATCGGTTGGCGCATATCAATGAAACCAGCAGCTCCAAGAAGATGGTTTGGCTGGCTCAGGGTGTGTGCGGGATCCCGATTTAAGAAGTAACTTTCCGGGAGGAATGAATCCAAGGGGGGGGGGCAGTGTAACGGGATAACTGAATAAGGAAAGGACGTTTAGTTAAAAGACGGTTTTTAGGTTGTGTTAGGTTAGATCATGTTACTCGAAAATACTAGAATATTCGTTTTTACTATATAATGGCATGTATGAGCATTTAAGGGGGTTTTGAATAGTTCATTGTCAATGTAAAAACATTATCCAGCAGAGTTCTTGTGAATCTGTAAAAATTTTGGTGAATACATTGTGTTAAGTCCCCATAAGTGTTCGTTGAATTGACCTAATTTCCGTGTTGTGAATATATTTTACTTTGCACATGTTTTTATTTGTTATTTAATTTTGTTATATATGACCCTGTATATTGTGAAATGAGTTGTTGTCACAATTAATTATATTTTTGTCAGAATAAAAGATTTAAAACCTCATTTTTTTGAGTCATTCAATTGTCCTTTGGCTCCAAATATGGAAGGAGTTTGGGAAAGAAGCATTCGCTCAGTCAAAATAGTTATGAAAGAGATTTTAACTTTTAAATGTCCTCCAGAGTATTTAGTTCGTACTGTATTTGTCGAAGTCATGAACATTATTAACTCCAGACCTCTAACCCACGTTTCTTTTGATTCAAACGATGCTGAGGCCTTAACGCCGAACCATTTTTTAATTGGGCCGTCATATGCAGCTTTGCCTTATGCTGAGACAAATGAATCTTTTAAGATTGTCTGACAAAATAAGTATTACTTGCAAACAATCGTTATAAAAATATTATGAGTTATGTGCCATTTGAATAATGAGTCAAATGTTCTTATTAGAAACTTAAATTAACAAGTTTTAATTTGAAAGAATTAATTTATTTGACAATTTTCGAATTGATACAAAATATACAAATATACAACAACCGTTTTCCTTTGAAATTTAATACAAAATTTAAAAAAAATTCATTAATTCCACGCCAATGGTCGGCATGGTGAACAAAGGAGTTTAAAATCCGACAAAGACTAAGGGCCGGTTTTACAATATCCTATTAATCTTTAGATTAGCAGTAAAACTTCAGTTTTCTACAAATTTCAGTTGTATAGTTTAACTAATATTAATGTGAAAAGACAACCACGCCTTCTAACCCCAACAAAGGAATCGACTTTCGAATCTAGGTTGCCAGATATATTTTTGAAAATTCCTAAGTTTATATATTTTGAAAATGTTCTCTCTACTTTACTATTCAATTGATCGTCAATGACTCTTAGAAAGATAATATAAAAATATTCTTAAAAAATATATACTTAAATTAATTAACTAGGTTCTTCATATTTAAACAGTTATCACCTCTAATGATATCAATTTTGTATATATTACTTATACTTATAGAAATTTTGGAGTAAAGGCAACATTGTGTATATAGTTTGCGATTTCAAAGTCGATGCGCACCCCTTTGATATTAATGTAAAGTAATGCCGACGGCTCTTACTAAGCGTGGCGGTACATCAAACGAAACATCAAAGAGGAAAATTGTGTGAGTTAAATACCGCGCTTGGTCTTGTTCCCCATTACAGTACACAGTAGCGTTAGTGATTTTTATTGATTTTTTATATTAGATATATTTTACGGTTGGCTTGATAGTACTTAATATAATAAGAATTTCTCGTTTAAATATATAAGATAATAGCTGCGCCACCTTACGGTGGCGTTATATTATTTGATTTAGAAAGGTATTTTTTTTAGACTTTATTTTTTTCGCATTTTATCTGTTTTTAATTTTCCACTTTCTTTTAGTTTTTCATTTATTTATTTATTTATGAATCGAAATTCAACACTATCTATTGGGTTTTCTTACAATTCAGTAATTGTTATGGACAATGCGTCTCGTATCATTTCCGCATATTAAACAAAATACCTAATAACACAAAAAAGAATGAAATTTTAAGATTTATGGCAATCAAAAATATCGATGTATATTATCGCAGTTGTTCTTGATAATATTCGAGAGGTAATTAGTGGCATTAATAGCGATGTATGGAAAAATTGCGAAACACATGTTATAAAAATAGAAAAGGAATATCCTGTTTTACCGCCAATAGCACCATTAGTTATTCAACCTGGAAACGATTCTACTTCAGAAGACTCTGACAATTCTTGTTAGTCATTCCAACCAATTTCCTTTACTACTATCGTGATGTATCTTGAAAACTTGTTTTCAAAAACAAATTAATTTTATATTCTTACTAACATACCCAACCCTTTCCTTTCCAGGAAAGGAAGGCTCATACCTCCTCGTGGTCCTTGCTGGACAGACAATCTTTTAAGATTGTCTGACAAAATGAGTATTATTTGTAGACAATTGTTATAAAAATATTATGAGTTATGTACTATTTGAATAATGAGTCAAATGTTTTTATTAATAACTAAAATTAACAAGTTTTAATTTGAAAGAATTAATTTGTTATTTGATAATTTTCAAATTAATACAAAATTTACAAATATACAAAAACCGTTTTTCTTTTGAAATTTAAAACAAAAATTAATAAAAATTCATGAACCCTTTTTATTTAATTCCACGCCAATGGTCGGCATAGCCATCAAAGGCATTTAAATTCTGACAAAGAGCAAAAAATTTTACATTTAGATTGGAAAGAGTATACAACTTGAGATTGTACCGAAAATCGACAAAAATTGTAGATAAATCTTTACCTAGACTTCATGTGCAGATTAATCTAAAGTTTGTAGATTTACGCAGGCGCTGTTAGAAATAAACAAACGGTAAATATAACCTATAATATATTTATATAATCGGTTTATTATTTGTAAATTATATGTGTGATAAATATTGATATATTCAGTGAATTATTATCTGATGATGAAGAAATTATCGAGTTTATCGAACATCCTCGGCGTCCAAAGCAATAAAAACCTCGAATAGATCACTTCAGAGTGGGATGATACAAGTTTTTTAGATAGGTTTCGAATTTCTAAAGACTGTGTTTTAAAAGTGTTAGGAAAAATTGAGGGAGCAATAGCTCATCAAACGAATAGGTAAATAAAGTTGAGTATTAAATATGTTTTATATTAAATCACTATTTTTAAGAAATGAGGAAGTCGATCCCTTAACAGAATTGTTGCTGGTATTGAGATTTTATTCTTCCGGATCAATGGTAATAACCACCGGAGATTTTGCTGAAGTCCATAAATCAACTGCATCTAGAATAATCAAAAAGGTAACTACTGCGATAGCTGCACTAGCTCCCCGAAATGTTAAGTTTCCTTCCACTGAAAAAGAAACATCTGAGGCCCAAATAAAATTTTATGATTTAGCGAGGTTTCCAGAACAATTGGAGCCATTGACTGCACCCACATTAGAATTCAATCACCAGGTAACGTAATAATCAATTATATCAAATAACACATACATATTTGCTAATTTTTTTAGGATGTAATAATACTGAACACTTTCGGAACAGAAAAGGTTATTTTTCAGTTAATGTGCAAACTGTATCAGACGCCAATCTAAAGATTAAGAATATAGTAGCAAGGTGGCCCGGATCGGTACATGATTCAACAATTTTCGAAAATGGTAGGTTAAAAGCTCTGATGGAAACTACACACCAAGATTGTTTTCTGGTAGGTGACTCCGGTTATGCTGTTAAAAGATATTTAATGACTCCTTTACGAAATGCGAATACTGCTGCAGAAATTTTGTATAATGAAATGAATCCACAATCAGAACGAGAAATGTCGTTGAACGCAGTTATGGAGTGTGGAATAGAAGATTCCCATGTTTATCTATGGGGTTGAGAGTTAAACTGGACACAACATTAAAAATAAATGTTGCTATAGATATGAATAATGATAATCCAGAAAAAAACATAGAAGTGGATATGACTGATTTGGACAATGATATGAAATTGTACAACGTCAACACATGGATTTTATGAGAAGGCAGTTAATTGAAAACTATTTTTCTAATTACGCATAAAAAATATTAATAAAGTACATTCCACCTACAAATAAAAAAGTGTGAGGTGTCAAGGGACACCCGGATGGAACGAAGTTCCTTTCGATTAATTAGTGAAGGAATTAGTAATTTGTAAACATAACAGAGTGTTTATACATACATAAGCATTTATTATTGTCTGTATAAAATCTCTACTTACCTAAAAGTTCGTTTCTTTTAACAAAAGTGTCCATTTATACAATACCAGAGCTTTAAATAACACATCTTTTTAAAATTACTTTTTATAATTTAAAACAGGAATTAACAATTCAATACAAAAAATTTAAAATTAAAATATTTGACAGTGACTGACAGTTAAGGTAATTTGACGTAGTCAAGTTACGAACTATTTTTAAAATGTTTATGAATTTATTAATTTATAAAAACAGGATGAAATAAAATATAATACTATTATAGGTAATTATGTTTTTTTCTACAGTATTTTCTTTTTAATGTACATTTTCTTTTAATTTAAAATAGTGTCTTTTTAATTGTAATATATCTATGAGAGAGAGGAAGAGAGAGTTATTTATTTTTTGGTCTGTGAGAGAGAGAAACATGCATGTGTCAGTGCATTGTGTCGGTGCATAGTGTCATGACAACTTTTGGTATGAATTTTTTTGGGCTAGCTCCCGTCAGTCGTAACTGTTCGTAACGCGCGAAAGGGAACTTCGTTCCAATTAGTTTTATTTACTGAAAACATAAACATCTAAAGAATAAATTAAATATAAGTTATTGTAACAATTGCTTCGTTAACAATTCAATTTGTAATTTTTGTTGTTCAGCCCTTAATTCATGTTCTACTTGATTTTGTATCATTTTTTTCTGTTTGTATTTTTATTTCTTCTTTCACCTGTTCTTTTTGTAGTAAAATTAGCTCCAACCGAGCCTAAATGATATTTATTTACTTAACTTATTCGTGGTACGCAACACCGACATACAAAGTGCAATTAATCGTTTACAAACAGAACATATTATCAATTAAAATAAAACACGATTTAAAAAAAATTGTAACCGAAGTGAAAGTGAAAACATAACCCCAAAAAAAAAGATATGAAGTTAGTCTTGGAACAAAATTGAAACTGTAGTTTATATGACTTTGTACAAATCTATGAAATCGATCTAAGGATTAATCTGAAGATTGTTGTTTATTCTAAAACACAAATCAATCGGATATTGTAAAACCGGCCCTAAGAGATTTTACATTCACTTTGAAAAGAGTATACCTATAGTTATGCGCAAGTACAGGCGTCAGGCGGGTAAGTAGGGATGTGCATTGTGCAATACTAGCTATTTTCGCAGAGTACAGAGTACATTTTGACTGAACGCATTCGGAGGGGATTCGTATGCGCACTCTAAAATTTAAGTGTTCGTGGCGTAAAAATATTCGTAAATTCAGCCCGGCAGGCTTTACAGGCAGGGCGGTTGCCATTATTGGGGATTTTTCACCACATGTGGGGAAAAGTTTAACAAATGAAAGCAGTGTGGTGAAAAAGTGTGGAAGTGGTGATATTTATTGAAAAATACTATAAAAGTGGGGAATAATTATGGTATTTAAATAAATTATGCCTTTACAGCAAAAATATACGTATAATTATTCTAAAACCTTAAATTACGCTATTCGCTGACGCGATGACTGAAACTATTCTGTAAAAGGTACACTCTATTGAGTATTGACGGGAAATGTAAAGATAACATTGTTTACAGTATCACAAATAATAATGTAAGCTAGTTTGGCTTTATTACCAGAAGATACTTTCTATTGGGTAATTTAAAAAAAATAACTATAAATAAATTTTAAATAGTTATTAGGTGCAAATTAAATTACTTTTTCGATAAATATACCAATATTTATAAATAATTTTATGTTGTTTTTTAATTTAGTTCTTTTTTAGTAATATTTTTTTTTGTTTCAAATTATGTATTGATGTTTCTGCAACTGTGTTTATGCTTATTTTGATTATATTAAAAGAAATATATTTAAACTAGTTGTACTCGCAACGTCGTTCGCGTGGCGTGTGATTGTTGTATAAAAATTTCTTACCCTACCCCATTTAAGGAATGCGAGAGAAATATATATATACCAGATGTTAAGTTGAAAGAAGACAAATACATCTGTGAAAATCGCATTCGAATCGGATCAGTAGTTTTCATGTGATGCGTGCACAAACATACAGACAGACAGACAGACAAAAAAATCTAACCAAATTTTTGGGTTCTATTTCGATGTACCCGCGACGTCGTTCGCGTGGCGTGTTGATTTTTGTATAAAAATTTCTTTCCTCACACCTTTAAAGGGGTGGGGGGAGACGAATTTATACACCAGATGTTAAGTTGAAAGAAGACAAATACGTCTCTGAAAACCGCATTCGAATAGGATCAGTAGTTTTCATGTGATGCGCGCACAAACATATACATTCCTACAGCTTTATTATATGTATAGATACAGTCAATAGTTTTATGTATGTTACTGTTATATTAAATTTGCCGCCATTTTTTACGAAGTGGGGAAAAGTGGGGATTTTGTCTTCAATAGATGTGGTGAAAAATTTTCTTATGGCATGGCAACACTTTCAGGTTATAAAATCCAGCGTTCGTGGAAACTGCTTCCAAACATGCTCGTAAGGCATCCGATGTGTCCGAGGATTTAAGCAGAAATATTTTATTCTGAATTAATTCTAATCTTAAAATTTGCCTGTTTAATACAGGTTTAATTATTTGGATACTTTGTTTTTGTTTATAGCATTATTGACTTCTTGTTTAAGTTTTATTTTTTTAAGTTAATTTTTAATTATTGTATAGAGATCAACAAATTTGCTCAAAGTTAATATTATTAATTTAGATTAATCGGTAAAAAGTTTTTAGATGAACGCCAGTTCTAGTTATAAGGATTTAGAAGATATTGCTAGGTTGATAAGGGTTCCAAAAAACATTCAAACATTCGTAAGCGTTCACGCTACCTTAACAATTCGGAAAATGTCTGTAGAGTGACTTGTGCGTTTAAGGAAATTCAGTGCTTACTCCGTTCTTACTCTGAATATGTTCTGGATTACTTCCGCAAAAATAGCTATTACAAGATGTGAATGAGAGAGGCAGAAGAAGCGTTGGCTTATTTGAAAGTGGTGCTACGAGTGTTAAAGAAGTCAAGGGAAGTTCCGTTACTGATTTGTGTTATGATTAATCTGTCGTAATACCTCTTACCATAATCTGATAATAAAAGCTTATCTTTAAGAATATTCATAAAAATTGTTGAATGGAATAATTCTTTGTATAAGAATGTCAAACAATACTGGTTTATGTATTATTAAAAAAAATAGCATGCAAAATTGTCAATAAACTTTATTTACAGTTAGGTACATAAATATTTCAAAAATATATCTCTTCATAAATTAGTAAATACAAAACTGCTTTAATACTTATAAAAATTATACGAAATTATTCCTCGCAGTCACTAAGTGCTGCTAAAATACAGATCTGCAATCCAGTATCATAATATAGTCCGTCTGCACATGTTTTAAGTTCAGAATTATAACATGGCCAAAAGATCCAACACTTAGCAGATACACATTCATAGTATTGATTACAAGCTGGGGCAGGTAAAAGACCCTCTGCTTCACAAGTTGGTGCTTCTGTGGGCCTCGCAACTAAAAAATGTATAAAGTGATGATAAAATATACATCATTTAATCTGTTTAGTTTCACTAGAAATCATGTTTCTAGTTTTGTTAAATTTAATTCTCATTTTTAACACATAAATAAAAATTTCACATACAAAATTTGATTTTTGTAATACTGCTTCGACTTAGGCACATTCTGTTTAACAAATAGTATTGGTTCTTTAAGCCGGATATATTTTAATAAATATTGCAGTTTACCACTGCAACAATTGTAACTAAAAAGAAAATTAATATAACTTACCTTTGGCCTTAGTCGTGGTTTCTAAAACAATTAAATTAATAGAATTATATGGTTTTGTTTATTCCATAAAATAAATTAGGTACCTGTTGCAGTGGTTGTAGTTTCAGCTGATGTTGTTGTAGTTGTTGGAGTTGTTAAAGTTGTTGAAGTTGTAGTTGTTGTAGCTGCATCTAATTAAATTAATAATAAAATAATATTAACAAATATCTTTCACTAACAAACAAAATAAAGGTAAAAAAAATAAATTAATAAATTTAATCTCACCTGTTGCATTTTTCTCAGCTGCTGTAATACATCTAAAACATAATTATAAAATAAATAATATTTATGAAATGAAGAAGTAGAGAAAAAGTGTGGGACTCGTTTAATTCCAAACCGAAGTTTTTAATATCTGATACCCAAAGGTAAAAGCAGTGAATGAAAAAGACCAGGAGAGGAAGGAGAGGCAGGAGATTTTGACTCCCTTAAAATTTATAGATAGGTCCGGGCAAGTTCCACTACTCTTTTTGTGACGATTTTTCTGTTACAAAACTTCTTCCGAACCTAACATTAGAAGCTTAGATAAAAATGTGTGGTATTCGATGAAGACGAAGCTTTTAATATCTTGTAAACTCGAAAGTTCCGTTTTGTGAAGATTTTTCTGTCCCAAAATCTTTCTGGAACTCAACATTAAAATGTGTGAAACCCGGTAAATCCTTATGGAAGCGAAGTTTTTAATAATAGGTATCGGATATATTTGCAAGTACGAACATCGAATACAAGAGTCAAGGAGAGACAGGAGGCGTTAGCTTACTTAAAAATTAAAGATGAGTTGGAGAAAGTTCCGTTACTCATAGTTGAGCCTCACATTAAAAGTTTGGGCATAAAAATCGTATCTGGTACTCAAAAATGGGAGCAGTCAATAAAAGAATCAAGGAGAGATTGATGGCTTACTCTAAAATGATAGATAGGGCAAGGGGATGTTCAGTTACTTATATTTGTAACGATTTTTCTGTCGCAAGACTTCTTCTGAAATTAACATCAACATCTTAAAAACGTGTGGAACCTGGTGAATTCCTATCAAAGCGAAGCTTTTAATAATATCGATATTCTCGAAAGTGGGAGTAGCAAATAAAAGAGGCAAGCAAGTCCCTTTACTCTTGTGACGATTTTTTTTGTCACAACATTTTCTCCGTACCTAACAATAAAAGTTTCGGTATAAAAATGTATGGAACCCAGATATTTTCAAAATAAGCAAACCTTTTCATATTATCTGGTATACTTGAAAGTGGTAGTAGTAAATAAATGTAAGTGCAAAGGAGAGGAATTTGGCGTTAGTTTATTCGAAATTTATAGACTAGCGCAGATAATGAAAGAGGCAAGGACGGGCATCACGCATTGGCCTACTTGATAGTGATAGATAGGTCAGAGGAAGTTTCGTCACTCATTTTTGTGACGATTTTTCTAGTGTAACATTATTTTTTTTATTTAAAATTAAATGTTTCCTTGAAAAAACGAGAAAATTCCGGTGAATTCCAAAGAAGGCACAGTTTTAAATAATGTCTGGTATATTCTTAAGTAAGAGAAGCCAAAGAGAGAGACAGAAGAGAGGTAAGGGGCATACTCTAAAGTGATAGATAGGGCTGAGGAAGTTCCATTACACGTCTTCCAAAAAAGATTAAAAGCGTCCCTTTAAAAACGTCTGAAAATTTATTTGTTTTGTGGTAACACGGTTACAAATCAACACACGAGAAGGTATCGAACGTTCTGACTGATCCGTAATGGTAGTAGTAGTCTCCTTATCTTCGTGAGACATTAAGCGATTTGTCTACACCGCTCATACGCCCAGTGTATTACAAAGCAGTCTTGCATCGCAAGCTCTCATGACCCTAAAATCAAAGAGCAAAACCCTCCACCAGTTCTTCAGAAAGACTCCTCCACCGAGACCCGTGACAGCACCTCCAGGACACCCAGAAAGTCTACTAAGTGTATAGTGTCTCTTATAATAACACCAGACAGACCTCTTACGAAGACTTCTTACATCATCAAATCTGACCATCACCAGAGCTACGCCCTACAAGCTCATACCAGTAACAAACTCTACAAAGACGAGGACCCGATTGGACAAGACCTCAAAGATCCACTACGTTTCACCGTTTGCCAACAACATCGCCTTCATCGCAAATTAACGCAACCTTACTTATTATTTTTTATAATTTGTAAATAATTATTTAATTTTAGTTGATTATGTAAATAAAAACTTACAAAAAATAAATTAAGGAAGCAAAGATGTTAATAAAAGAAAATGTATATTCAAGAAGAGATCAAAGAGACAAAGAGTCGGGAAGCGTTGACTTAGTCGAAAAGTCCCGTAACTCATTACTCGTTGACGATTTGTAGCTTGCAACATTTCTTCCGATTTCGATATTAAAAGCTTTAAAAATACTTACGGATAATGTGTTTTGTTGTCACAATAATATCCTTCAGGGCAGAATAACAAATTATTTGATAAAATAGTTAAATTTTGAATATTTGCACATAAAGTATAAGAGGTATCGTTTACACATTGTATACCACTTTCGTAGCAATCTAGATTGTCTGACTGAAGAGTAATTATGAATGTTGTAGATGATAATCCAACACCCATTACCTAAAAATAATAAATTACCTTAAAGAAAAACGCACATCGATTTTATCAAAATTCCTGATTTCTTTGAGAATCACATTTAAAACATTTCTATATTAGGCGTCTGTACATTCTTTTAAGATTATCTAATTTAACATATTTTTTAATTTTTTTCTTTCCATATTTAATATTTATAATAATTTTTTAAAACCTTCTTTTCTTTATTTTCGATATTTTCTTCATTTTCATATATTTTTGTTTTTTTTTTAATTTATTATTACACTTGATTTCTTTTTTTTTTGTTTTTGATTTTTCTGTTTTTGTGAGATTTTTCTAGATTTTTTTATTCTATTCCAAGTTTTTTTTCTATTTTTAATATTTATCAGATTTTTTTATCAAGGTTATTTTTAAATATTCTGTTCTATAATAATTTTTTAAAACCTTCTTTTTTTTATTTTCGATATTTTTTCAGTTTTGTTTTATATATTTTTGTTTTTTTAATTTATTATTACACTTGATATCTTTTTTTTGTCTTTGATTTTGTAACATTCGTTTTTATGCCGAAATCCACCTGACTATAGGTTGGTATTTATTTTATGTTTGTGCGTCGATCGAAGTGGAAGACGGAACGATTCGTTTTCTTCGACAGTGAATTATATCCGTTCGTTCACTAACTCGCAGTTTCTTCATCTGAACAGAAGCATTATCTAATATTTGTGCCTTTCGATAATAGTAAGTAATTCTTAGCTTTAGTATAAATTTTATTTTTATTAAATTATTCAAATTGCGGTGAATTTGTTATTTTAAAATTTTACTAACACTTAATTTCAAGTACATTCGCTATCGTAAAAGTCAGGTTTTTGTGATCATAAAGTATTTAAACATGTGAGTATAATTAATTTTTTCTCGATAATACGGAGAACCAGATAGAGAATCTACTTGATTGTAAATTATTATAGGTTGGAGTTTTGATTATAATTTCATTATTAGGGTTATTGCCAAATCCAGAAGGGCCCTAGTAGGGGAATTATCTAGAAACAATTAGAGAAATGCTGACAAGCCGTCAGCCATTTTGGTAGCCGATCTAGAGAAGTCGTAACGAAGAGAAAATACCTACCATCCCGGGATAGTTAATAGCAAGATTTTTTAAGAAAAAGCCGTACCATCCCTGAACTGGTTAAAGGAATGAAATCCTCTAGTGAATTCTTAAACCTCCACCGTAATTGAAACTAAGATAAGAGAATTAAATAATTATCTCTTTTTTTAAATTTTTTTAACTTTAACATCTGAAACTTGTTTTAATAAATCATCCTAAAACTGATTTTTGCGTTTTATTTGTTTGTCTGTACTTTTGCGCCCTGAATTAATGTTTTGGATAGAATTGATAAAACTCAGAAGGAAGCCACGAACCCAGGAGCTAGCCTAGGGTAAATTAGGGTTACAATTTTTCTGTTTTTGTGAGATTCTTCTCGATTTTACGATTCTATTCCAAGATTTTCCGTTTTTTTTGTTATTTTACATTTTTTTTGCTTGTTTGTTTCCAGTTTTTATATTATATTGTAACGGGATAACCGTGAAGGGACCTTAATTTGAAAGATTGTTATTGACAGTTGATTTTTAGAAACTTCTAAAAACACTGACTAGATTAAATAATGTTTCTAGAAAATTCTATAAACTTCTAAACACACTGACTAGATTAAATAATGTTTCAAGAAAATTCTAGAAAGATCTAAACACACTGACTAGATTAAATAAAGTTGTATATAAGGGGATGTATGGGCAGGTAAAGTCAGTTCAAGTTCAAATATTCACAAGAGTTCATTTTATTGTCAAGCAGTTTAGACGTTATCCAGCAGAGTTCAGTGTATCTTAACAATTTTGTAAATAAATTGTGTAAAAGTCCCCATAAGTGTTTTAAATTGGTGTCAGGTGTAGGGTGAAGATACAAGAATGCCTGGAAAAAAGATAAATGAACTATTGGTGGCTGATCTCAGAAGGTAGCTCGAAGAATTAGAGTTGGAAACTACTGGGACAAATCTGTATTGTTGAATAGGCTCCGTGATTACTACCTAAGTAATAATTTGGACCCTGACGTTGTGGAGTTCGATGACCCGGTTCAAAAAGCAATTTCTGAGCTATCCAGTCAGATAAAGAGCCAACGCGAAGATATGTCCCAGCTATCAGAACGAATGACGAACCAACAAGAGGAGCTATCCAGTCAGATGAAGAGCCAGCGCGAAGATATGTCCCAGCTATCAGAACGAATGACAAACCAACAAGAGGAGATATCCAGTCAGATGAAGAGCCAACAAGAGGAGCTATCACAGCGAATGACAAACCAACAAGAGGAGCTATCCAGTCAGATAAGAAGCCAGCGCGAAGAGGTGTCCCAGCTATCACAACGGATGTCTACCCTACCAGAAGAGTTATCCAGTTCCTTCTCCCAGCAAATATCACATCTTCGTGACGAGCAGAATCAGCAAGTTGCCAACTTGAATCAGCAAGTGGACAACTTGAATCAGCAAGTGGACAACATGAATCAGCAAGTGATCAACATGCAAGACGAGCAAAACCAGATCAACCAGCAAATGCAGTCCGAAATTAGGAAGCTTCAACAAGAACTGGAAGCTTGTCGCCGAAATCAAATCATCCACCACGGCGACGGAAATGTAGAAAAGAGGGAAACAGGCCACGTAGACGTCGAAAGACGAGGAAACGAAGAGGCAGCCCAGGTACGAATGACGATAAAACCCCCGACCTTCGACGGGAAGACTTCCTGGTCAAATTACCTGAAACAATTTGACGCAGTGACCAGAGCGAATGGATGGTCACCCCAGGAGAAGGCATTGTTCCTAACCATGGCTTTGCGAGGCGAGGCTTTAGACGTCCTGCATGTATTGACACCGGATGAGGTTAACAATTTTGAGCTATTGGTGAATCGTCTAGAGATGCGTTATGGTCAAAGTCATCTACAACCTGTATACCGAGTGCAGTTGAAAAGTCGGAAACAGAAAAATGGAGAAACTATCCGGGAGTTCAAGGCAGAAGTGGAAAAAATGGTACGGTTTGCGTATCCAAATGCAGCGGAAGATTTTCTGGAGTGCCTGGCGATCCAAACCTTTACCGATGGTCTTCGAGACGCCGAGTTGCAACGGGCTGTACGGTTGGCGAGACCGAGATCTCTTGTAAACGCCTTGACCATTGCCCTGGAGTTCGATACGGCGACGAAGGCCTCACATG
Organism: Altica lythri; assembly: GCA_964028335.1. Classification (NCBI taxonomy): domain Eukaryota; kingdom Metazoa; phylum Arthropoda; class Insecta; order Coleoptera; family Chrysomelidae; genus Altica; species Altica lythri. Next base: position 17,896,732 of record OZ034805.1, read on the forward strand.
AAGCTGCTCGACTGATGGAAGACACTGGTAACTTGGACCATGCCGTTTATGCCATCAGCAACGTCGAAACGGTAGTGGAGAGGTTAATGAAGTTTTCTTCAAAAAGGAGGCGCCCAGTGAGGTGCTGGAACTGCGGAGAACTAGGCCACATAAGAAATACTTGCCCCCATTGTACCCGAGTGAAGCAGAACGAGGAAAAAGTCGCCTTAATTAAGGTTGCGCCAGAAGACGTGTGCTCTATGCTGAAGGAGCAACAAGAAAACGATCCCGTTCTGAAAAAGATTCGGGAATGGAAAAGAATGGACCGTCGTCCGTTGTGGAGAGAGATATCCTCATCCTCTCCTGCTGTAAAAGCATACTGGACCCAATGGAACTCTTTACTTTTGGACGGTGGGCTCGTTAAAAGACTTGTAGAAAATTCCGAGGGCACAGAAACAAGGAAACAAATAGTGTTCCCAAGAAATGCTGTACCGGAAATTTTAAAACAGATGCATAATGATAGTTCCGGAGGATATCTGGGTATCACGAAAACGCCGCAAAAGATGCGAGATAGATTTTACTGGGTAAATTGCACTAATGATGTTAAAGATTGGTGTCGTAAATGCACCACATGTCTTGCCAGTAATGGTCCGCACCGAAAACCGAAAGCGGAAATGCAGCAATATCTGGTCGGAAGTCCTTTTGAAAGAATCGCAGTAGATGTATTAGGGCCACTTCCACAGACCGATGAAGGATACAAATACATCTTTGTTGTAATGGACTACTTCACTAAATGGGCTGAAGCCTATGCAGTTCCTAATCAGGAAGCCACCACTTTAGCAGATATATTAGTTGAAGAATTCGTAAGCCGATTTGGAGTACCACTGGAATTACATTCAGATCAAGGGAGAAATTTTGAAGGCAAGCTGTTTCAAGAAGTTTGCCAGAGATTAGGCATCCGCAAAACGAGAACCACAACGATGCACCCTCAGTCTGATGGAATGGTGGAACGAATGAACCGGACTATAACCAACTATCTGTCAAAAGTGGTGTCAGATTGTCAGAGGGATTGGGATCGACATATTCCACTATTTCTAATGGCAATTCGATCGGCCATCAACGAATCAACTGGCCAAACGCCTGCGAAGGTCCTGTTCGGTAGAGAAATGAGGCTACCATGTGACTTGGTTTTTGGTTGTAAACCTGGTGAAGGAATGGCACGTGAACAATATGTCGCCGACCTTTAGAATCGAATGGAGAATATACACAACCTGGTGCGTGGAAAACTACAATTATCTAGTGATCGGATGAAGAGGTACTATGACACACGGACAATGGAAAAGAGTTACCAAGTTGGAGATTTAGTCTGGCTCTATAACCCCCGACGGCGTCGAGGTATTTGTCCCAAATTACAGAAGAACTGAGAAGGTCCTTACACCATCAAGAAGAAGATTAACGATGTCATTTATCGGATCGTGAAAATTCCCAGAGGGAAACCCGTCGTGGTCCATCATGATCGTTTGGCGCCTTACCAGGGAAACCACAGTGGAGAAGCGCAGCAACTCCAAGAAGATGGTTTGGCTGGCTCAGGGAGTGTGCGGGATTCCGATGTAGGAAATAACATTCCAGGAGGAATGAATCTATGGAGGGTGCAGTGTCACGGGATAACCGTGAAGGGACCTTAATTTGAAAGATTGTTATTGACAGTTGATTTTTAGAGACTTCTAAAAACACTGTCTAGATTAAATAATGTTTCTAGAAAATTCTAGACATTTCTAAACACACTGACTAGATTAAATAATGTTTCTAGAAAATTCTAGAAAGATCTAAACACACTGACTAGATTAAATAAAGTTGTATATAAGGGGATGTATGGGCAGTTAAGGTCAGTTCAAGTTCAAATATTCACAAGAGTTTATTGTATTGTCAAGCAGTTTAGACGTTATCCAGCAGAGTTCAGTGTATCTTAACAATTTTGTAAATAAATTGTGTAAAAGTCCCCATAAGTGTTTCAATATATATCTCTCTTATTTTTGTGTTTTTTTTCAATTTTTCAATGTATAATTTGTTTGCTATTTTTTGTTCGTTTTATTTTTGTATTTATCCATTTTTAACCATTTGTCAGTTTTTTTTTTAGGTATTTCCGTTTTGAATAGTTTTGTTCTACTTTTTTCCTTTACTATCATTTTTTTTATTTTAACTAATTTTCTCGTTTCGAACTGTTTAATCTAAAATTCAAAACACAACGCTATCGACCGAGTTTCTAGGTATAAACTAAAACCTATAACCTAAAACTCAAACGATGTTAGAAAGTTGTATCGATAAGTTATCTTATACCGCTATCTATTAGGTATTCATAGAACTAAATAATAAATATTCACTATTATAATTGTTAAAATAAGAAACTGGAAACAAACGCGAAAGTAAGATAAAATCGTAAAAAAAACAAAAAAAAACTGAAAAATATTTTCAGAAAAAAAAACGATGTAATAAAAGTTTCACTTTAAAATTGAAAAAATAAAAGAAATCATTGATTTTTATGGATCAGTTAGTAAAGTTAATAAATTGTTTATTGGAATCCAACCAATCAAATACAATTATTTGTAATCAATCGTATGACAGATAAGTCAAATGTTGACAGATTACTCAGAAAACAACGCTACGTTCGTTTAAAAAAATTAAATTAGACTCACCATTAAAGTAAAAATTTGTAAAATCATGTTGACCTATATTCAGAGTAGTACCAAATACCTACGCTTCAAAACACTGATTAACGTAAAAATAGAGTTTTGTGACTTCTATAGTATTTCCAACTCTAACAAATATTTACTAAAACATTATCTGTTATTTTTGCAAACAAATCATATAAAATTTAGTACGAAACTTTCGTAGACTTTTATCAAGAATTTTAAGCTTTTAATCGTCCAATTGTTTAAGATTTGTAAATAGTTATTATCTTTAATAGCAACTAATAAATGAATAAACCGGAATGTTTAAATTTTATTTTATTGATATATAAATTGATTAATAGATATTTGCACATTTTTTAATTAGGTACATAAGACAATTACTTTCTTTTTATTTTTTTTTCGTGTTAAATAAATATTGTGTAATATTGTTAAATAGGAATTAATTTATTGTATGCATATAATAACAATAAAAGATAACAATTTTAGAACTTTCAGTAATAACCTAAGTTGACCCCTTTAACGACTCTTCTGGCAGTCAGAAAAATGTTCAACATGGTCTGTTCGCGCAAAGTTTAAGGAGCTACCCTTAAAATCAAACAAAAATCTTAATAATAGGTATGTAAAAAATCGTAGAAAATTGTAAACAATAAATTTCATAAAATAACCGCAAAAATGTAAGAGACTTTCAGTTTGAAATGACTTTGTTGATTTTTGTTCTTATTGTTGATGGGATCTATTGTCTGGGCGATTTCAGCATCAACGCATTAAACATGTTTATATTTATTTGGTTTGCTTTCTTCAAAGCAAATAATTTTTGAACCAACTAGAATAACGCCTTATTCATCTTAATTGACTATATATCTTGGCACCTAACGATGCGAATTTGCCTGACTCCGGTGTTCACTTTGTGCACGGCCCAGGCAGACCATTGCGTAGTTTTTTGCACGATTTCGGTTAATCTTGTTCTATTCACTCCTATTGTCTGCACTTACAGAGATTATTCTAACTTTGACTCTCAACTTTTTGAACGTGAGTTAATAACTCTACCTTGGCAGCAATTGTATAACATTGATAATACCTATTAATGATAAAATAAATTTTCTGAAATTTAACATCAATTCTTTGTTTGATGTACATGCCCCTTTTGTAACAAGAAGTTTTTCTAGACCGTCAAATCCATTGATCACTCCAAACATTAGACTTTTAATTTCCTTACGCAATAAAGCACTGAAATTTCAATAATTTGTTTAAAAAGTCCTAATATTTAATTTGAAATCAAAATAGCTTTAAGTCATAACAAATTATCCTTTTGTGAGCTTGTTAAACTTAAGACGTTTTTTAGCAACTCCTTATTAAATCGTGGTGAGGATAACTTTTTCTCTTTTAGTGAAAAGCGAAAACAGAATTTCAAAACGGCGCGTGTTTTAAAATTTGCAAGATCTGGACTTCTAGACATCGTAGAACCTTCTTTTTTTTTAATCTAGGGTAGCTTGTCAAGAAAATAATGTCTGGCTAGTTTACAACCCCTCAAAACTACCCCAAACCCCTTAAAAAAATTTATATTTTTTTTGCATATTTTTTATTGACTTTTATTTTCTATGTAATCTATGAAATTAAAAATTTGTTTTAATAATGACCTTTTACCCACAAAATAAATGAAGGGTATATATGATATTTAAATAATAATTTATTCGTGGTGTTGTTTGAGTACTTTTATTTGTATGCGCATGCTCCAGTTTAGAATGTCTCCACCAGGCATCTTCAATTTCTTCAAATATGCAAATAATCAGTTATTTTTACCTACAAATATTATAATATATTGATATGGATTTTTCTTCATGGGTGCATGTTCCTTTAATGAAGTATTGGAACGTGGTCCATGATTTTTAAATTGGTTGTCTAGATTAAGTATTTTTTTTATATTATTTGTTTAGTTAGAGATTGTTTGATGGATTGTTTGATGGATGGGGATTATTATTGATTGATTTGTCAGAGAAGTTGTCATAAAAATAAAAAGATATTAAATTTATCAAGAAAGTTTATTTTAAAATTAAGTTATGAGTAGCAGCAATAATAGAAGAAGAAGCAATATTTAAAAAGATAGAGGACGTGAACGTAGAAACCAGAAAGTTCGAGGAATTGATAGAAATAGTTTAGTTAGCAGGTATTGAAACAGAAAGAGCAAAAGGAAGTTAACAGTTACAGAAAAGCAGTGAGGACAGGGCTGGAAAGTACTAGGAGGAGATTAAAGGCAAGAAATAGAAAGTATTAAAGCATTAAGAAGCAGCGAATAGAAAGAAATTAGAAATTTGAAGGTATAGGAAAAGGGTTGAAGAACAGAAAAAGGAAGTGGAGTAGAAAGAAGAGGAAGAAAAGAAACTTTTATATTTATATTTTTTGTTGTAATTTATTTTAGGACAATCAATTTAAAAATTTTGGAATCCACGACCGATAATTTTATTGAAGAAGGGTGTTCCGGAAGGAGGATCCATTTCAATATATAATATTTTAAAATTTCCAAACTCCACAATAAAAAGAAAATAATCAATATTTTGCGGCTCTGCCTCGGCTAATAATTTACCTGCGATTTTCGGTATTCTTTATTTTTACTCCCTAGTTAGATAATATAATATTGTGAGTTTTAGTTTAAATATATTGTATAACTTTTTACAATATGCACCAGTTATAATAAAAAAAAATGCGATAGGTTTGTTGCATAAGGGTAAAAAAGGTGCAAGTCATTATTAAAACAAATTTTTAATTTTATAGAATACATATAAAATAAAAGTTAATAAAAAAATACAAAAAAAAGTGTGAGGTGTCAAGGGACACCCGGATGGAACGAAGTTCCTTTCGATTAATTAGTGAAGGAATTAGTAATTTGTAAACACAACAGAGTGTTTATACATACATAAGCATTTATTATTGTCTGTATAAAATCTCTACTTACCTAACAGTTCGTTTCTTTTAACAAAAGTGTCCATTTATACAATACCAGAGCTTTAGATAAAACATCTTTTTAGAATTACTTTTTATAATTTAAAACAGGAATTAACAATTCAATACAAAATTTTAAAATTAAAATATTTGACAGTAACTGACAGTTAAGGTAATTTGACGTAGGTACCTAAATAGTCAAGTTACGAAATATTTTTAAAATGTTTATGAATTTATTAATTTATAAAAACAGGATGAAATAAAATGTAATACTATTATAGTTAATTATTATTTTTTCTAGAGTATTTTCTTTTTAATGTACATTTTCTTTTAATTTAAAATAGTGTCTTTTTAATTTTAATATATCTATCTATGAGAGAGAGGGAGAGAGAGTTATTTATTTTTTGGTCTGTGAGAGAGAGAAACATGCGTGTGTCGTGACAACTTTTGGTATGAATTTTTTTTGGCTAGCTCCTAGCGTCAGTCGTAACTGGGAACTTCGTTCCAAAAATACCTATTAATTTTTTTAAAGTTAAAGGTAGCCAATATTATACCTAAACCCAAAACAGCTAATTCGTCCCAAATGACTCACTTAAGTATTTTGCCTGTACTTGCCAAGATTTTGTAGAAACTATTGAAGATTAAATTGGACTCGCATTTATCTCAGTTAAATATTCTGTCCCTCACTCAGTCTGGGTTTCGAAAAGGTTACGGCTGCGCAACCGCTCTTATTAATATCACTGATGATATCCTACATAACACAGATAAAGGTCATGTTATTGCATTGGTGCTGCTGGACTACTCCAAGGCCTTTGACACAATTAACCATAAATTCTTTTGTAAATTCTCAAGTTCATTGGCCTTGGAGTCAGGGCGGTGGCACTACTTGCCGAGTGGTTTTGACTGGTGTGTCGTCTGCGTCTGCTGATGTTTGTTCTGGAGTGCCACAGGGTTCAATTCTTGGCCTACTACTTTTCACGATATATACTACCTCTTTTCCAAACGTAATTAAAGACTTTAGAATCCACATGTACGCAGACGATACACAACTGTATCATTCATTTTCGGAATGCAACCTTCCATAGACGTTGAACGAACTGAATAGTGATATAAAAAGATTAGTTGCAACTTCGGAGAAAAATAGTATAGTAATTAATTCTAATAAATCATCCGTAATTATTTTTGGTAACTGTTATGCAAGGGAGCGGATAAAAACGGTCGCTAATATATCAGTTAAAAATACTCCCTTACAATTCTCTGATTGTGTTAAGAATCTTGGCTTACATATTGATTCGGATTTGCGCTTCAAAACACATATTTCTAAAACTTTGCAATACTATTATTTGTCTTGAAAATGTTGTACTCATGGCTTCATATTTTGGACCCAAACCTGAGATTACTTCTGTGCGACACACTGGGTCTAAGTAAACTTAATTGGAACACCATTTACCATTTCTGTCTAAATTCTTCGGATGCAAGACATATTCAGGTGCTTCAGAATTCGTGGATTAGGTTTGCTTCCGAAATGTGGGGTCGGGATTCCCGGGAACATGTTCTCCTGCCAGGGAATTGTCTGGTTGGCTATGCATGCGTGATCGCCGTTGTCTGCATTTGGCATGTCTGTATGATGGGATTGTCGTGACCACAATTCCATCTTATATGAAAAATTTGTTTTTAGGCATTCTGTCCATAACATTAACATCCGCTATCCTGATAAAATTTCAATTTCTTTTCATAGGCTGGAACTTATTAAAAGGTTGTATACCTATATAGTTTCTTACATTTATAAAAAAGTTTCAACGCATTTAAAAGATCTTCACATTGAACGGTTTAAGCAGAGGATGAGAAGTATTTTACAAGAAACTTACTTTTAATATTGAATTTATTCATTTCATTCGTGCTTATACGTCTTATACTTTATCAACAAAAGATAATGGGAGCGTTTTTGTGTTATATTTTTGTCTTTATTTATTATATTCTTTTACTTATTTTATTTTTGTTTATTATAAGTATATTTAATTATCTTATATCATTGTTACGACTCGAGCCGGACCTGCCACCCAGGTAGTAAACGAGACAGACGGGGCAGTTCTTGGAATACCAGAATGTTCAACGTTCTAGAAACGTAACGTAGCGACTTTCTAGAAGACTTGTTACTGTGGATCTTTGTAGATGTTTCGAGAAGAACTAATCTGATATATAAAGAACCGGCGTTGAACGGAGAGACAGTACAGTACAGTAGTTGTTATAGCGATAGTCGGCGATAAATAATAGTGGTGACTGTATTAGTTTGCGATAAGAATTAATTTTATTTGTAGTAGCTGGCGATAAAGTGCGAATTGTTATACGAGATATTTTAACGACGCTATTTAGTAATTGTAATTGTATTAAAATTGTGTAAATTGTTATTTAGTTGTGTTTATCAATAAATTGTTAAGTTTGTCTGCTGTTATCACTTATCCCGAATCCACGAAGGAATAATTATAACATTATATATTTTCTAGCTTTTTAGTTTTAGTTTAGTTTATAATTTATTTTTTAAATTTATATAACATTTAATTATCTTATGCTTTGGGTGGTTGCTTGCTATCTGGGGTTTTTGGGCTAATGGGTGTATAGAGGAAAGGCACTTTTTTACCAGATTATCACATTGTAATCAATCTGCCCTTTTTTCCTTGTGAACTATGTCTTTTAATTTCTATTATTTTGGTATTGAAACACTTATAGGGACTTTAACACAATTTATTCAACAAAATTGTAGCAAGATATTCTATAATAACCTAAAAACAGTCTTTCAAGTAAAGGTTCTTTCCTTATTCGGTTATCCCATTACACTGCCCCCTCCTTAGATTCATTCAACCTGGAATATTATTCCCTAAATCGGGATCCCGCACACTCATTGAGCCAGCCGAACTATCATCTTGGAGTTGCTGCAAATTTCTACTGGCTGATCGAATTGCCGTAAGAAATAGTGGAATATGTAGATCCCAATCCTTCTTACACTGTGACACCACTTTTGACAGATAGTTGGCTATAGTCCGATTCATTCGTTCCACCATTCCATCAGACTGAGGGTGCATCGCTGTGGTTCTTGTTTTATTGATGCCCAATCTTTGGCAAACTTCTTAAAACAGCCTGCTCTCAAAATTTCTCTCTTGGTATGAATGTACCCTAAAACGACTTACGAATTCTTCAACTAATATACCTGCTAAAGTGATGGCTTCCTAATTGGAAACTGCGTAGGCCTCAACCCATTTAGTGAAGTAGTCCATTACAACAAAGATATACTTATTTCCAACATAGCTTTCTGGAAGTGGCCCCAATACATATACTGCGATTCTTTCAAAAGGACTTTCGACCAGGTATTGCTGCATTTCCGCCTTCGGTTTTCGATCATTTCGGACCATTACTGGCAGCACATGTGGTGCATTTGCGACACCAATCTTTACCATCGTTAGTGCAATTTACCCAGTAAAATCTATCTCGGAGCTTTTGCAGCGTTTTCGTGATACCCAAATGTCCTCCAGAACTATCATTATGTACCTATCTGTTTTAAAATTTAATAATTTCTTGTTTGTATAATTTCTAAATTTCAAAAATACGTTGAGAGTTATCTCAAAAATAATAGTTTATTAATAAAGGCGAGTTTGTCCTCGTTCTGCTCCACGTAGGTACAATAGGGGCAATCAGGTCGACATGACCTTCTGGAAAGTGCATCAGCATTGCGGTGTCTAGTTCCAGGTCTGTGCTCGATTTTCCTATCATGTTCCTGCAGTTTTTTGAGCCATCTTGCTATCTTTCCGTCTGGGTTCCTAAAGCTAAGTAACTACTTTAAACTGGCTTGATCTGTTCTGATTAGGAATTTTCTGCCGTAAAGATAATTATAAAAGTGCTCAACGGATTTTACAACTGCTAATAGTTTCCGTAGTAGTTCTTTTCAGCTTTCGATAAAGTTTTGCTGAAGTATTCAATCACTCTTTCTTCACCATCTTGTAGCTGTGACAAGACGGCTCCAAATCCTAAATTGCTGGCGTTGGTGTCCAGAATAAGCTTACCATCAGGAAGTAGATAAGTGAGAATAGGGGCAGATGCCAGCTGACTCTTCAATAATTTAAACGCCTTTTGACATTCCTGATCCCAACAAAAGGACTTTTGTTCTGCCAAACGTGTCAAGGGTTTGGCGATATCTCCCAAAAACCTTGACGTATCGTCGGTTATAGGAACAAAGACCCTGCCAGTATCCGCTTTTAAGGTCCAAGGTAGGAAACATTTTTCCATAATCCTGGAAAACTGCTCGAGTACAACCAGTACCCAAGAAAAGCTGTAAAACCCTGCCTTCTAACTACAGACCCATAGCTCTTCTATCTGTTATTAGCAAAACTATGAATATGAAGAAATACGTCAATCATGAGATCCTGAGTTACCTTGAGACACACATCCTTTTAAGTGACAGACAATATGGTTTTCGCCAACAAGCTAGCATATGTAACTCATGTCTGGAGTGATGCCATCCACCGCTATGGGGAGACTCAAATACATATAACTACACATCTTAATTTGATTAAGTTTGGCATGCAGCTCTTTTGAACAAACTGCCTTCATACGGACTCTCGTAAAACATTTGCAGATGGATATCCAACTTTCAATTCAACAGGCACATCCAAGGTGCCGTAGATGGACATTTTTTCAACCTCTACAAGATAAACGCTGGAGTTCCCCAAGGATCCTACTCTATTCCTATTACATATTTATGATCTACAAGAAGCCACTAATAACCAGATACATGGTTCTGCAGATGATAGCAACCTACACTGTAGCAAAGCGCATAACCATATCTCTAGATATTCTGGAAGAGGACAGAAGATCCACAACGGCGTCTCTCAATCAAGATTTGAGAATTGTAGACGAGTGGGGAAGAAAGAATCTTGTTAATTTCAACGCTTCCAAGACAAAGACATGTTGCCTATCCAACAAGAGGCAAACAAACGATTCATCCAACACAATGAACGATCAGACACTAATAGCAAGCGACTCCGTTACTCTGGTTGATACAACGATCTCCCAGAACTTACGCTGGAACGAACATATTGCATCCATAACAACTGCAGCAGGAAAGAAATTAGGCTTTCTGTTTAGAGCACGGATATATTTTTCTCCATCCAACTTAGCTACTTTTTACAAAGCCCAAATACTACCTAATCTTGAATACTGCTTGCATGTATGGGGTTCGGCAGCTCCGTCAAGGCTTAGAGTTCTTCATGCAATACAGAGAAGAGCAGTTCGACTAATAAACGACCTCAGTATCACCAAAAACCTATCCCCATTGTCCCACCGAAGAGCAGTGTCTGAACTTTCCTTGATTTTGATCAGAGGAACTCCGCTCTATAATGCCTCCACTTGCCAGACATGCCAGTGCAACGCGACGTGCCAACTTCATGCACCCTTATTGTTCAATGTCAGACATCGAGAACGGATCGATTCGATCGTTCTTTCATCCCTAGGGTCTCCAGATTGTGGAACTCCTTACCTTCTCACGTCTTTTTAACTCGTCCTAGCTTGCAGTCTTTTAAATCCCAAATTAATAAATTAGCTCTTCTGCCTCAATAGATGTTCTCGGTACATTTGTATTTAGGTCTATACCAACGAGGTCATCCTTAAATAAAAAATAATAATAAAGAAAACAAAGTAGAACCTGCCAAAGCGTCGAGGGCATCAACAATCCTTTGCAGAGGATAACTGTACCTCTTAGTGACATCATTCAGCTTTCGACAGTCGACACAAAACCGCATTGATCCGTCTTTCTTTCTCACTAATACCACAGGAGAAGCTCACAGACTAATGGATGGTTTGACTATGCCATTTTGAATCATTTTTTTAAGTGCACTATCTGGTTCTTCCGTCAATTATCAATTTTATGTTGGACAACATCAGTTCTTCCAAGTTTACTTTTAGAACCAATTACAGGTTTATAACGGTAAAGTAGCTCTCTTACCTGTTTCTTTTCTAATTTTGACAAAGGGGGATGTAATTTTGTCAGTAATTGTTCGATTCCGTTGGTCTCATCTGTTTCCATAACGTTTACCTTGTGAATTACAGCCATCACTGGTTCTAAAGTTCCCATTTCCGTGTTCTTTCGGAGATGAACTGGATGATCGTTCAAGTTGATAACTCAGATGGGTACCTCTTTGGCGGATCTAACAAAAATCTTACCCACAAGAAGTCCTTTTCCCAATTCATGGTCATGGTTCTTTGGTTCTATGATGGCTGGGGCACCATCTGTCTCCAGTCCATCCAACCGTGCTGTTACGACACATTCGTAGCTGGCCGGAAGTTCGATATCATCGATATAATCGAGGCATCGTTAACTTGTTTTCGATACAGGAATATTTTCTCATTACCAGTACGAAGGATACATCGGTGAAGATCCAAATGAAAACCACAGTGGAGCAGAACATCCATGCCCAGACCAACATCTTCATCAACGTCAGCCACCAGCACCGAGTGACCAAGAGAGGTTGAACCAAACCGTACCGTCGCCTGTATCTCAGCGTAGACTCTAGCAGATATAGTCTAGTCGAGAAGTTGATTTCCTGCGAAAAATAATTACCAGTCTCTTAAAAATATGAGTAATAGCTTAAACGATCCAGAATGGCATTTAGAGAAAGACCATTTTTCGATTTTTTTCTGGAGATAAAAATTACAATTGTTATTAACAAAAAACTGAAAAAATAAATAGGCCTTTCGGTTTTTGTTAATATTTTAAAAAGTATAAGTGATAGCTGAAATATTATAAACGTTTCTGAAAGAGCAGGAAATTTCAGCTTGGATGTTCTGGATTTTCGAAATTGTAGCACCAATATTTATAATTTTAATTTAACGTTGAAAATCGGCTTCCGCGCGGCCATTTTGGCATGCGCGCGTGGCCTCTGTAATGACCGCAACTTTTCAATAATTTTTTTATGCCACTAAATAATATTATAAAAATTAGAAAAAATTCAGATGTCATCTAAACACTTCAAATAAAATGGTCACGCGATAAAAATTGTTGTATTATCATTTTTTAAACAGTTATTTAATTGTTAATAAACAATTTTTTACGGATTTCTGTTATTATAAAAGGCGGTATAAAAGTTTTATTAATTCTTCTAAAAATTTTTCCTTTCTTGGAGCCCTTATTATCAATGTTTTTAACAAGATGACATCATAAAAGTTTTAAAAATTTCTTTAATTCATTAATTATTAATTTGTTAATTGAAAAAAACAATTAAAATTGAAAATAATGTTGTTTAAATATATAGTTATTTAATTTAAAGCTATTGCTGGTTTTATGTACATGCTAGACATTATATAAATTACCTTTATAATTTTTTCATGCCATTTGTTTATAATTTTTTTTTAAACAAATGGATTAATTAAATATTTTCGAAAAATTTTTTTTCACCATATTATTAGCGTAAAAAAATAATGATTTTTAAATAAAAAAATTTTCTTAATAACAATATTTAATTGTTTATAATCGTTTTTTTTTAGATATTTAATGTTTAAATCAATTATTAAGGACTCTTTTTTTAATGATTATTTATGTTTCTAAATATACCTAATTGCTAAAAAAAAATTTTTTGTTAACAATTTAGTTATTTATTTATTTAACAATTTGTTATAAACAGTTTTTTTATTTGCAATAATTTTTTTCTAGAACATAAAAAAATAACAAAAACAAGGATTTACAACAAAATGTCAGAAAAAAATTTTTTTTATTTTTTACGGAACTTTGTAATTTTAGAGTACCGCTGAGTCCAAACGCTGTCTCGATTTGTCAACAAACAAATTGCTGCAACTTTGCAACTATTGCAGATACAGTCTTCGACCTACGGAACTTTGTAATTTTAGAGTACCGCTGAGTCCAAACGCTGTCTCGATTTGTCAACAAACAAATTGCTGCAACTTTGCAACTATTGCAGATACAGTCTTCGACCAGCAAGTCGTTTATTAACTAGACGCATTTATTTATAAAAATTCATATTTTCGATTCATTTTAATACTTATATAAACAAATAATGTTATGATAAATGTACTAAAAGGCTTTTTTGTTACTTGATTAATGAACTATTCAAATCTATATTTTTAACATTATTTGTTTATAAAATTATGGAGTTTTTTAATTTATTTATTATTCAATGTGCGTTTTTAAATGTTTTAAGTGCATAGTAATCAAAATTTCTTATTTTTTATATATTATAAAATATTTAATCTCGTATTTAATGTCAACATAATTGTTTATTATATAGGTATATCAGAACACAGAATTATTATTGTTTTGATATTATATACAGTTTGAGTTTTGTCTACGTATTATTATAATATTAATTATAAGATTTAAATTTTATTACAAAGATTAACTAAAGCTGTATAAAAACGACCGTTTCTGCAATAGTTGCAGTAATTTGTTTGTTGACAAATCGAGATAGCGTTTGGACTTAGCGGTACTCTAAAATTACAAAGTTTCGTAAAAAATTAAAAAAAATTTTTTTTTGGCTTTTTGTTGTAGATAGCTGTTTTTGTTATTTTTTTATGTTCTAGAAAAAAATTATTGCAAATAAAAAAAATTGTTTATAACAAATTGGTATATAAATAAATAACTAAATTGTTAACAAAAAAAATTTTTAGCAATTAGGTATATTAAGAAGTATAAATAATGATTCAAAAAAATGATTCCTTAATAATTGATTTAAACATTAAATATCTAAAAAAAACGATTATAAACAATTAAATATTGTTATTAAGAAATTTTTTTTATTTAAAAATCATTATTTTTTTACGCTAATAATATGGTAAAAAAATTTTTTTCGAAAATATTTAATTAATCCATTTGTTTATAAAAAATTTATAAACAAATGGCATGAAAAAATTATAAAGGTAATTTATATAATGTCTAGCATGAACATAAAACCAGCTTTAGCTTTAAATTAAAAAACTATATATTTAAACAACATTATTTTCAATTTTAATTGTTTTTTTCAATTAACAAATTAATAATTAATGAATTAAAGAAATTTTTAAAACTTTTATGATGTCATCTTGTTAAAAACATTGATAATAAGGGCTCCAAGAAAGGAAAAATTTTTAGAAGAATTAATAAAACTTTTATACCGCCTTTTATAATAACAGAAATCCGTAAAAAATTGTTTATTAACAATTAAATAACTGTTTAAAAAATGATAATACAACAATTTTTATCGCGTGACCATTTTATTTGAAGTGTTTAGATGACATCTGAATTTTTTCTAATTTTTATAATATTATTTAGTGGCATAAAAAAATTATTGAAAAGTTGCGGTCATTACAGAGGCCACGCGCGCATGCCAAAATTGCCGCGCGGAAGCCGATTTTCAACGTTAAATTAAAATTATAAATATTGGTGCTACAATTTCGAAAATCCAGAACATCCAAGCTGAAATTTCCTGCTCTTTCAGAAACGTTTATAATATTTCAGCTATCCCTTATACTTTTTAAAATATTAACAAAAACCGAAAGGCCTATTTATTTTTTCAGTTTTTTGTTAATAACAATTGTAATTTTTATCTCCAGAAAAAAATCGAAAAATGGTCTTTCTCTAAATGCCATTCTGGATCGTTTAAGCTATCACTCATATTTTTAAGAGACTGGTAATTATTTTTCGCAGGAAATCAACTTCTCGACTAGACTAATACTCTGGTAGCGGTACGCTTGGAAAAAAATAATGAGAAAACAACGGAAAAATGCGATTAATTCTAAAAATGTTTAAAATATTGCAGTATTTGGAAAAAAATATCAAATAATTGGATTAGTTAGTATCGTAAAAACATGAGAAATTATTGATATAATGAAAAAATTATAAATTTATCTTTAAAATTGTAAAAAAAAATACTAAAAAATTGTGAAGATATCGTACAAAAATACAAAAATTGGGAACAGAATCCCATACACCTAATCAGATAATTTGCACACAAAAGAAGAAATGAAATAAAAAAATTTGAAGTAAATGGGTAAACTTAAAAAACATCCTAAAAAGTTTTGAAAAGTGTTATAAAACCGAAGTTAATCAGAGAAAAATACAAAAAACGAACCGTCATTAAAAGTTCGCGCGCAAATATTCGCATGTTGCTGACAAATTCGTTTTTAGAAGTTTTCACTTCTAAAAAAAACTTAGTAAATGGAATAACGTAATAATAATAATAATAATAATAATAATAATCGTCTTTTATTATTTCATACAATCCAATATAAATTTACAAATTAGGCGATATTTAGCAAATTGCTACTCTTACATACATAAAGGAAATAGACAGTAAAATAAATCCTGTCAGTTAAACAATATTATTTTAAACACAAGACCGAATTAACATAAAATCATTATCCTATTTTTTTTTGCTCACCGCTGCACACTTTTTATTTAAAAAATAGATCAAAAATACTGTTATAGCTGTCGTCTTGAACACTAGGAGACCAAATAATTTTGTAAATATATTTGTTTTACTTTCTGCTTAAAGGTGGACACTGAAGACAACTTTACTGAGTCCCCAATACTGTTATATAATTTAACAGCAACATAAGAAAAACATCTTTTAAAAAAAGTACTTTTAAAGCGAGGAAGTGCCAGAGAATTGTGCCCTCGAATAGGAATATTATGTACGTCCGAACGATATAATATTTTTTCTCTTAAATACACAGGGATCCCAGTTAAAAGTAAACGGTGACTAAATGTAATTAATTGAATTTCCCACATTTCAGACATGGGCAACCACTGAAGAACTTTTAATTTGTCAGACGCCGGTTCATATTTTTTAATGCCAAATACAAACCTATCGCAAATTCTTTGCACTCTCTGAATTCGATTCCTTGTAACAACATCCAAGCATGGCCCATAAATGGTACAACCGTAATTAAAAATGGAAAATACCAGAGATTCACATAGTGATTTATTTAGGTTAAAATTAAGAATATCTTTATTTGCTTATAAAATGCGCATAGCAGCGTATGACCTTCGTAACAAACCAGAAACATGTTCATTAAAACGTAAATTAGAGTCCAAAATTAGACCTAAGTTTTTTGCAGATGATGTATAAGGAATCTTTTCATTATTTATAAGAGGGCAGAAGTTATTATTAAGACATTCTTGACATTTTTTTGCTGATCCAAAGAGTAAAAAATACGATTTTTTAGCATTTATTGTAAGACTGTGCGAAACTGCATAGTCAAATATCTTATTTAAATTTTGATTTATTGTTAAGTAAGCCTGATGCGCATTACTTGGTTTAAAACTGTAATATAGCTGTATGTCATCAGCATACTCCTGCACAGAACATGATTCGAGCTTAGAGAATAGGTCAAAGGTATAAATAAGAAAAAGCAAGGGTCCTAATATAGAGCCCTGAGGTACCCCGGTGTATACTGAGGATGAGTTTGATAATTTTTCAACAAAAATTGTAGCGTAAAAATACCCTTGACTAGCTCCAGGGTTCGTGGCTTCCTTCTGGCTTTCTTTTTTAACTCTCCCCAAACAAATAATAAAGGGCGCCAAGTACAGACATACAAATAAAAGAGTGAAATCAGTCTTAAATTGTTTATTCAAAGAAAATAACTTTAAGATATTAGTAAAAATAATTAACTCTTTTCTTATCTTTGGTGTTTCTACGGATTCGATGTGGTGGAGTTTTCTGGACGGAATACTGAGACCTCCGGAAGTTGGTGAGCACCGGTTAATGGTGCCGTTGGCAAGATGGTTTCTCTTAACAGGAAACTGAAGGAAACTTCCGAAGTGGATAACAAACGGTCTATGGTGACGCTGGCAAGATGGTTTCTCTTATCAGGAAAAAACTGAAGAAAACTTCCGTAGTGGATAACAAACGGTCTATGGTGACGCTGGCAAGAAGGTTTCTCTTAACAGGAAAAAACTGAAGAAAACTTCCGTAGTGGATAACAAAGGCCCTAAGAATTAAAATAATAGCAGTCAGAATTCCGTCCCAATAGACCTTAATTTTGATTACAATCATTCAAGGTTTCTCCAAAGTACGAGAAAAAAGTTAATCACTTGTTGTGTTTATATATTTTTAACTCAATAAAAAACTGATTCTTGACAAATGATTGTAATCGAAAAATTTTAATGTTAGTAAAAATATCCAATAAAACTACCAAAAATATATTCACCCAATTTTTGACTATTACTTCAAATTATAACAAATTAAATTTTACTCACCAGAAGGGTGTAAGAAGTGAGGAGAACTAATTTCTGCCGAAGCACAAAATGAAAAGAATCCAAATAGCGACGCAAATTACGATCGAACTAAAAATTCCCCTTCTTAAATCTGATAAAGTATACGCGACGACTCACAATAACACCGAAAATTATAAAAATTTAATAGTCAATAGGCCAGGCCACAAATAACGTTATTAACGAGATAACTTTGAAAAAACTTTAACGGGACCTCACCAAAGCCAATAAATTTTAGTTTAGAACAGAGTAAATTGTGATCCGCAGTATCAAAGGCCTTAGAGAAATCTAGTAGCATTAAAGCAGTAATTTTTTGCATGTCTATTGATCGGCCAATATCATCTGTTACTTTAATTAAGTAGAGCAGTAATTGTTCCACGCAATTCTCTAAAGCCCGACTGCTTATCCGAAAGTACAGAATTTTCAGTGAGAAACTTTATAACTTGTTTATGTATAATTTTTTCCAAAATTTTAGAGAGAATGGGCAACAGGCTAATTGGTCAAAGGTAATAATTCCAAAAATTACAAAACTAATATTAAATTGAATTTAGATGTTATTTTTTTGCAATTTTACACTTATCAACGTATAACAAATATTTATGACATTATAAACCCCCTTTTTGGACTGTAAAATGGATTATTTAACTAATAAATAACTATACAATATCCTATAAATTTGATAAACAGGCACATAAATGACATGTTTTTTTTCCAAACACAAAATAGGCAAATATTTACAATCATCATTTATTATGTTTATAGAGAGTTCGACAAAACATTTAATACCATTAAAAAGTTGATATGTTTTTACAAACAACTTACCCAATACCTTTTTACTAAATTAAATATTATTTCGATAGATAACTTCAAACAAGAATCATTTTGTATAACCTATTCTTACAAAATTAGCAGGTTATGCACGACGTAAATACAATAAAAAAAATTCGAAAAGAGGTTGACCTTAAAGGCCATCCTTGCAACTTCCCGCTATTTTTAACCGCAAAGCTATAGTAACGTGACGTATTTTGACGTTTTTGACTTTTTTTGAAATGTTTAAAAAGCCATAACTTTTTAACGCGTTACGATTTTGATGTTCAAGATGGCATTCGACGCAGTGTTTTGAGACCTTAAAACGTTACCGGGGGTGCAAAATCGGTTAGTAAAAAAATCTCTAAGTTATTGAAAAAAAAACACTTTTTTTGAAATTTTTCGACAACGATATCTCACGAACGAATCAACCGATTTTAATTTGCAAAACGGCATTCAACGTGGCTTTTTAAGCTTGAGAGCTGATTAGGTTATGAAATTGATCAATGCAATAGCCAAAAAGATATGCCCAAAAAACATTATTTTTACCAATTGTTTTTTTTTTGGTTATTTTAAAATTTCTCGAAATCTACCGGTTTGAATCGGTTCAAACTTACAGGGAATCTAAGTTAGATGGAACTCTTTGGAATGCTTTTTATTTCATTCCGATCGGTCAAGCCGTTCAAAAGTTATAAGAGGTTTACATACATCCACACACACATCCACACGTACATACAGACATACAGACACCCTCGTAAAAATAGTCGGGGGAGGTCCCTAAGACCTCAAAACGTTGAGATCCGATGAAAACTCGATTTTCGAAAAACGGGGTGAAACCAATAACTTCCCGATTTTAAAAAATTTTTTAATTTTTTTTAGCAGGAAGTTAAAAAATAAGATTTATCAAATGGATTTATTAGGATTTTTAAATAGTGCTTTTCTAATGTGTTTTTTAACATTTTGTGCTATGGATTATGGTGTTGTTTTAAGTGATAATCAAGAAAATTTATACGCTTTTTCTTATTCACATTACTATTTCATTGAATATATTGCCTTTTATCTATTTTAAAAATAGGTACTATTTATTACAAAAAAAATTCGAAAAGAAGTTGACCTTAAAGGCCATCATTGCAACTTCCCCCTAGTTTTAACCACGTGACGTTTTTGACTTTTTTTTTGAAATGTTTAAAAAGCCTTAACTTTTTAACGCGTTGTTTAAGATAGCATTTGACGCAGTTTTTTGAGACCTAAAAATGTTACTAGGAGTGCAAAATTGATTAGTATAAAAACCTGGAAGTTATTAAAAAAACACTTTTTTTGAAATTTTTCGACAACGATATCTCACGAACGAATCAACCGATTTTAATTTGCAAAACGGCATTCGACGTGGTTTTTTTAAGCTTGAGAGCTGATTAGGTTGTGAAATTGATCGATGTAATAGCCAAAAAGATATGCCCAAAAAACATCATTTTTACCAATTGTTTTTTTCGGTTATTTTAAAATTTCTCAAAATCTACCGGTTGGAATCGGCTTAAACTTTTTATTTCATTCCGATCGGTCAAGCCGTTCAAAAGTTATAAGAGGTTTACCTACATCCACACACACACACACAGACACACAGACACACACACACACAGACACACACACACACACACACACACACACACACACACACACACACACACACACACACACACACACACACACACACACACACACGCACACACACACACACACACACACACACACACACACACACACACACACACACACACACACACACACACACACACACACACACACACACACACACACACACACACACACACACACACACACACACACACACACACACACACACACACACACACACACACACACACACACACACACACACACACACACACACACACACACACACACACACACACACACACACACACACACACACACACACACACACACACACACACACACACACACACACACACACACACACACACACACACACACACACACACACACACACACACACACACACACACACACACACACACACACACACACACACACACACACACACACACACACACACACACACACACACACACACACACACACACACACACACACACACACACACACACACACACACACACACACACACACACACACACACACACACACACACACACACACACACACACACACACACACACACACACACACACACACACACACACACACACACACACACACACACACACACACACACACACACACACACACACACACACACACACACACACACACACACACACACACACACACACACACACACACACACACACACACACACACACACACACACATCTACACGTACATACAGACATACAGACACCCTCGTAAAAATAGTCAGGGGAGGTTCCAAATACCTCAAAACGTTGAGATCCGATAAAAACTCGATTTTCGAAAAACGGGGTAAAACCAATAACTTCCCGATTTTTTTTTGCGGGAAGTTAAAAAACTCGTTAATATCCTAACAGAAATGGATAAAATAGAAGAATCTTTATTAAATTTAAAATATATGTTAGGGAGGATGAGTCCAAGTATTACTCTCATTGCCCTGGTCGGTGTGGTTCACAATGTTCACATGGCTCCTGTTACGAGAAGGATTTGGTTTGATTTTCTAGTAATTGTCGTCCTTTGGTTCGACGGTATTGCTCATAAAAAATATATGCTTTTTTAAATTTGCTTTCTATGTGTGAGTACCACGTGAGTTTGCTGTCAAGTATAACATCTAAGTATTTCACTTCTGTAGCAAAGCTTAATTTAACGTTAAGAAGACTACTTCTTTTTCTTCGTGAAGAGAACCATTTCGGTTCTTTTGGGGTTAATAGACCGCGATTGCTCATTACACCATGTCTATAAAGTTTCCTTCCATGATTCGCACTCCTTGTACACCCTGAGTGCCGTTCGCATTCTGATTACCCCTGGTAAGCCTATAACATCCGGAAAAAGGTGGTTACAATATGGTAGATATTTTAAATATTAGACAGAAAGTTTTATAATACATAAAATACTAGAAAAATTCTCACTTCAAGTAAACATGGAACTAACGAAATCTGTCTACAAAATGTTTAAAAAATTACGACTTCTCATTTAATTTGTTTTAACATTTCGGACCGGCCTCATTTTTATCTAAATACTTAAAAGATGATACAGTGCAAATTTCAAAAGGAAATATTTACAGCGACCAAAGACCAAAGATATAGCGAGTTAAAGTTGAAAAATTATTCAAATTAATTTTTCGCATAAAATTTGATTTTTGAACATGTTCCACCAATTATAGATAAAAATAAACTTTATATTCAGATTCAGTGACTTCGAAAACTTAAAGAATGACCAAAGTGGATATTCGTTTAAGGGTTGCTGCCGCTCGCCTAACAGCATACAACAGTGCTGATGTCTATGTATGCCGCGATTACAAGAGTACTCACGAGTTTCAATCAGCCTCTGCTGAGTATAAACTACATTGTTCAATACGTTTTTTTAAACAATCTACTTTTGAGCAAAGCGAGTATGGCAAAACGGTTACTCGAGTTTATATCGTATAAGTATAATTAAAATAGTTGTTTTTTTCTAGAAAGGCTGTTAACTAGTAAAATTATTTAATCTTTCATTACTTTATATTCAACTATCCAATGTACTAAACCCATATTAGTTCATTTAATACATATTTAAATTAAGAACAATAAAATATGTCAATATTGGTATTTAAACTTATTTTTTAACGTTTATTATATGTGTAATTATAGTCTCATTATTTATTTATTTATTTATTTATTTTAAAAAAATGTTATTGCATTTTTAAAGTCTATGGAGTTTATACACTTTGGCCAAACGGTTTGCCCGCTTTAGACCGACCCCTTGTAGTTGTAAGCGGGTTTTTGAAGTGATAACTTCTTATGGGAGGGTAACTGATTTTTAGCGTAACGCGTTGAAAAAAGCGTTTATCATAACGCGTTGTTTATCGTTGTTACACGCAGGCGCAGTGAAACATAATAATAATAATAGAAATAGGTAAATATTAATATTAATACAAATATCTTTATTTATTTATTTAAGTGATAACTTCTTATGGGAGGGTGAACTGATTTTAGCGTAACGCGTTGAAAAAAGCGTTTATCATAACGCGTTGTTTATCGTTGTTACACGCAGGCGCAGTGAAACATAATAATATTATTTCTCTCTCTCTCTCTCTCTCTCTCTCTCTCTCTCTCTCTCTCTCTCTCTCTCTCTCTCTCTCTCTCTCTCTCTCTCTCTCTCTCCCTCTCTCTATGCTTTTCCCCATGTAAGTTTTAAGTATATTTGAATTTACCATGTTATACGGTATTAATCTGTCACTAAATACACTAAATACTTCTTATTAACTATTAAATATTTATATCCATTTAATATCATAAAAATTAGGTTATTTTCTATATCTTCGTATATAAAACTAATTTAATCCCTTTTAATTATAATTTAAATTCATAATTTAAACGGTTCGGTCATCCTCGGCATCTATCGTGGCAGTTGTAGGAGAAAAAATGGAAATTAAATCAAATAGAAATAGGTAAATATTAATATTAATACAAATATCTTTATATATTTATTTATATATTTATTTATTTATTTATTTATTTATTTATTTATTTATTTATTTATTTATTTATTTATTTATTTATTTATTTATTTATTTATTTATTTATTTATTTATTTATTTATTTATTTATTTATTTATTTATTTATTTATTTATTTATTTATTTATTTATTTATTTATTTACTCATTTATTCAAATAATTCGTTCATCTATGATTTAATGTCTTTTAATTATAATTTAATTTTCAAAATATTTAAATTTTTAAATTTATACACATTAGGCAATAGGCAAAGTTTTTCTCAAGTTAAAAAATTTCAATATAAAATAGTTCAACTTGGATTAGTTGAAGTTATCACTTCTGTCGCGCGTCCTGAGTCGCACACGTTTTTTTCAATGTTTTTTATTTTTAATAATAAGTATAATAATAATAAAAATTGTTCCACTCATGAGATTGAAATATATTATTATCAATAGATTACAGTGGTTGAAATCGCATTTCAGCCACTAGAGATTGAAAGCATACCGGGATTTCGGAGTTTTTGAAATTTCAATTTTATAATAGGAATAATGTTAGTTACTGGTGGTTAGTGTTTAGTTCATAAAAATGAGTCAAAGTGATTTATTAAATTAGGAATATAGAACCAAAAGAAATTGTAAAAGAGGTAAAAAATGCATTTTCAAATTTAATTCTTGAAAAATCAAAGCATATTTATAATTTACTTATAAAAAATTTAATGACTGGAGAATTAACAAATGCACTAATACGTTTTTCGAAAAAGTCTTTGGAGTGTATTTTGCTGAATTGGTCAATGAGAAAAAAGCCTCAACACGCTGGGAAAAGTCTCAATCTTGAAGGCGACATTTTTATTTAAAAAACATTGATATTTTAAAGTATGGAAATCATCCAAAAAAATCTAAAACTTTCCCCAAAGAAAAAGTAAATAAATTGTTAACCGAAGCTCCTAATAACGTTTGGCTGTTTACAAAAGTATGTTTATAATGAAAAAATTTTCTTACACCTATATCTATATTTGTGTTTAGGTCCTTTTTAATCATGAGAATACCAGGTGCTTGTCGTTGCAATCAACTTTATAAATTAAAACTAGAAAATATTGAAACTAGTGAAAATTTATTTGTTGTCAAACCGAAACATGTACAAGAGAATTTGTTGGTGTAAATAAAAACTTCAAAGAAATCTAAATCAAATGCCTGATTGCTTCTAACTTTTTTAAAAATATATATTTCATTTTTTGCTTTTTAGTGCATTTTTCTTTTTTTTTAAAGACTGTTCAATTTAAAAAAATTCGAAAAGAGGTTGACCTTAAAGGCCATCCTTGAAACTTCCCGCTAGTTTTAACCGTAAAGCTATAGTAACGTGACGTATTTTGACGTTTTTGACTTTTTTGACTTTTTTGACTTTTTTTGAAATGTTTAAAAAGCGCGTTATTCGATTTTAATGTTCAAGATGGCATTCGACGCAGTTTTTTGAGACCTAAAAACGTTACTAGAGTGCAAAATCGATTAGTCAAAAAACCTGAAAAAAATCTTGAATCTTGAAAAAAAACACTTTTTTTGAAATTTTTCGACAACGATATCTCACGAACGAATCAACCGATTTTAATTTGCAAAACGGCATTCGACGTGGCTTTTTAAGCTTGAGAGCTGATTAGGTTATGAAATTGATCAATGCAATACCCAAAAAGATATTCCCAAAAAACATCATTTTTACCAATTGTTTTTTTCGGTTATTTTCAAATTTCTCAAAATCTACCGGCTCGAATCGGTTCAAACTTACAGGGAATCTAAGTTAGATGGAACTCTTTGGAATGCTTTTTATTTCATTCCGATCGGTCAAGCCGTTCAAAAGTTATAAGAGGTTTACATACATCCACACACACACACACACACATCCACACGTACATACAGACAAACAGACACCCTCGTAAAAATAGTCAGGGGAGGTTCCTAAGACCTCAGAACGTTGAGATCCGATGAAAACTCAATTTTCGAAAAACGGGGTGAAACCAATAACTTCCCGATTTTAAAAAAAATTTTAATTTTTTTTAGCGGGAAGTTAAAAATATTGTATCCATTTTAGTTGCTCCTTGGCTTTGTCAGGTGTAGGCGCAAATTCATGATGTAAATGCCATCTTCAAAACATTCGACAAAAGATTGTGGCTTCAATCCCCAACAATCCCGACATGTAGAAAAGTGTCTTTTCGGAGACATAAGTAAATTCTCTAACGCCTAGAGACACCATGCACGTACGGTGAAGTAAAACATCGTGGTGAAACGTGGACTTAATTGTCTTACATCAGCTACCCGCAATGACCAAGCGTGGCGATTAAATGCCTATTTTATTTTCTTGTGAGAAGAGACCTTTGCCCATACAGTGGGACAGTAACGGGCTGATTATTATTTTTTTATGTTATACACCATTATTAACATATTCACTTAACTGCAGAGCTTATTCTGTTGATTTTTAATGTGTTCCCTAGAAAATCTTCCATATTGATGACCAAACCTTAACGAAATTTCTGTGGGACCACATGGACACTCTACCATTTTGAATGCAACAATAATCGGATTATAAATACCGGAGATATGCCGTAACATACATAAAAAAATACGGTCGAATTGAGAACCTCCTCCGATTATTGCACAAGTTGTTCCTGTTAGACCAGAGCGGATCTGTTTTTTGAGTTGGAAACCCGCTAATTTTTGTTAAAAATAGGTTGAAAAATAAAGATGCTCATTCAAGAATTACCCTATTAAATAAAAAATGAGCTTTTTTATCCTTTTTGTTATGATTATAACAATTTTGCAACAAGGGTAATAAATTTTGGACTTTCTAACCAATCCCATCTTGTAGAAAATTTAATTACAAACATTTTCCAAAATTTATAGTTTAAACGTTATAAGCAAAAAATATTTATAAATGTTGCGCCACTTTTCGTTTTAGTTAAAGAATTCACCAGAGTGTTATTTCCGCACCTATATTCGGTGAGTTTTATTTTAATGTAATCCCCTTAATTATAAATTATACCGCTAGTGGGGTAACTGTATAACTGTCCTACTTTAGCGCTGCAATTAGAATTTTAAGTCCATTTTACTATCCGATCGCTGGGCGATACCCTCTTCAATACAAGTAAGTCTCATTTAATTATTTTATTTGTAAAAGTGTCTTAAATTGGGGTGATATTTTATTATTACAAACCAGTAATTTTCAAGTAGTTTTAATATTGCCAAACATCAGTTTTTGTGATCTTGAATAAATTTAAGACAGTTTTTATACGTGTTTTCAGAATTAATTTATTCTCAATAATTTGGAAAAATCCTATTTGGCTAAAAACTGATTCTACTTGATTGTAGTTATATTAAGGGGACGATTTCTGATTATTCATTTTATCATTAGGGTCAATCCATATCTGTGAAGAGGGCCATGTTAGAGTTACATATTATTTTGAGGCGAAACCAAATTTCCGCCATTTGGTGAAGAAAGCAGAACAGATTGGAAACCGTGGTTATGACTAATATAAAAATTTAAGGATATTCTTTCCAGAAGAAACTATCCCGACAACAGCAGAGGCAGATTTTCTGAAGCAGACAAGACATAAAATTAATTTGAAAAACTTTTATTAACGAAATTAATATTCTGATCAACCAATTTTTTTATTATTAATTTAAATAATTGATTTTAAAATTAATTCAAATAAATCATTTAAACGGGTTTTTGCATATAATTTGTTGAGTTTATACTCTGGCGCCCTTATATTTCATGTTTGGGGAGGACTGGTAAAACTCTTTAAAGAAGCCACGACCTAGTGAGCTAGCTAGAGGATTTACGCCCTTTTTGGGAATTCTCATGTTGCACAGTTCAATTATTGTTGTATAAGTTGTTTTCAACTAATTTCAATAAAAATTAGCGGTTTCCCTCTTAACACCCAAATCTAATCGTTTTTTTTTTTACAGATCCTGGTTTATGTTAATATATACCAGAAAATAAATAATTTCTACATTTAATTGGTTTTATTAATAAGTGATTTCAATCTCATTCGTAGAAAAAAAAAGGGTGTGGCAGTCAGTGGGACTGCCGGCAGAAGTTATACTTCTATGTACTGTTAACTAATAAAACTTAATAACTACAAACACAGGCAAGTAGAAATATATATTTTTTTTAATTAACTGTATTCAATTAAATAAATACTAAGAAAAATAAGACCAGTTGATGTGTGTCCTTACTTCAAACACGAAAACCAAACAGTAAAACGATCAATGTACAAAAAAAGTGTTTACAAAACCCGATTTGCTTACCGTGGGCTATTACAGATTTTAAAACACTAGAAAACAATGCAAAACATTTTCTAACAACATATAGGTACACACTTTTACAAAATTTTAACGCACTTTGAACTGCACTTTTCAGTAACTTTGCAGGAACAGGTTTTAACTCACACGCATGTCTTCGACTCAAAAGCATAGTGAAGGATATAATGCAACCATGTGACGGTATTTTAGACTACAATACAATACTCATTACTGAATATTATTATTAATATAAAATACTAAACTTAATATGTATACTTACTGGACAGAATTATAAAATAATATGTCAAACATAATGCGATACGTCAATGTAATACAATAAGACTGTTTGTTGTATATCTATCTCTTTTCAATGCAATGAATGTTTAAACGGTATTCAAAGGACTTATAGTGATGACTAATAACATGTAGTAAATATTTCATCTTTGTTTTTACCGAACAATATACCTTATATGTGATTCTGTCTCTCTCTTACTCACACCATTACATATGTAATGATTTTTCCCATTTAGCTACACACTAATTCATTCCACAGAGTGTCCGAATAGAAGTATAACTTCAAAAATGGTAAATGTAACGCGTGGTTGACACAAATTTCACTGTTATTTTTTTAAAACCACTCTCGACATAGAAATTTCATTTCATCCACTTATTCCATAATATACTATTCAATTATCTACCAATTTATTTTCTTTTTTAACGACATGTTTTATCAGCAAATACCATTTAATAGAATTAAATGACATTTGCTTATATTTAGATAGAAAACAAATTACTAAATTAAAATAGACCATTTATCTAATTACTTCAATGTGGAAAACTTTACTAATATTCAGTTATTGGCTTATAGCAAGTATGGCTTTATATAGAGCATTAAAACCATCATATTATCTTACAAGATGTATCGGTTGTGCACCATATAAATTTAATTTAAAAGAAAAATTATATCAATTGGATATGAAAGGATTTTTGTTTAGTATTCTTACATTATGTTTTTTTACATTCGCCGCTTTGAGTTATTACGCATCTTACAAAAATCAAGAAAATTTATACGCCTTTTCTTTTTCGCACAAGTATTTTATATACATGGATTGGATCTTTTTTATTGTAGGTATTTTGGTAGTTGTTCTCAAAATTAAAAAGATCATTTCTACACTAAACGAAATATTAACAACAGATGAAAAGTTTCAAAAATTAACTGGATATATAAGTTATTCTAAAATTCGAAAATTTTCATGGTTCATTGTATTATTCTCTATTTTAATACATTTATATATGTCTATCATGGAATTTAGTATATTTTTCAGTAAAAATACTTCGATTTGGTTTTATTTTAACGGATTTGCAGCTAATATTGTGACTTTCCATTTTTCTAGTCTTATGTACGTTCCTGTAAACCGATTACGTTGTTTACACAAATTTTTCGCTAGTTTAAACAACAAAAATCTTACAAAAAGAGGTGAGTTTTATTAACTTAGAGAACCTTCTTGACATTGATATGTATATTTTTACTTCTTTAATCGGGAAACTTTTGCCACTAAAATCAAAATAATAAATCAATATTTTAAAAATAACCCTTGCTTATTTATCTTGATAGGTATGTCAAATTTATCAAGGGTCGTTTCTGAAGTAAAACTTCCTTAGGCGCGACTAGGAGTAACTCAGTAATTCTAACGGACGTGACGTCATATTCTAATGTAACGCAAAAAACCTGATACAAAAAACCTAACACGATTCCGCCTACTATATTAAATAAAAGTTAAATCTGTAGGCAACATAATATACATATTTTGCTGACCTGTCAAATTGACAGCTTGTTAACCAAAATACATTGTTGGTGAATAGTTTTACGCCTAAAATTTGTGTATAATTGTTTGTTTTAAATATGAATAAACAAAGTGGATTTATTAATGAAGAAAGTAATGAAAAAATATTCAATGAAAATGTATGTATATGCATACATTTTATTTTCCTGTGAATCGTTTAAAAAATCTATGTTGAAATCTCCACAAAGGATAAAAGATATAAAGTTATTTGTACAGAAAATTAATGCACAATAAAGTCTATTTATAAATGTATTGAAATTTTCAAATGGAGATCTATAAATATTTAATATACAACAGGTGATTTAAAGTATTTTAAAAGAGATACTGGAGATTTCAATATCTACTTCAAGTGATAAATTAGTCAAAAAATCGTGTTTCTAATTTATATGGAAGATTTTGTTAAAATTAGTACACCGCCATGTGATTTATTAGTTCTATTGAAGTAACAGTAACATAGTAATTACTAAATCGTATGTAGCCGATATTGTCATTATTGGACCATGTTTCGGATAGACATAATATGTCTGGTTCATATTGCTTTAAGATTAGGTCTATTCTATTAGTTTTGTTAGAAATTGATTGACAGTTAACATTTAAAATACGGAAGAAATTACCAGATATCTCATGATTTTCACACACACAGTTCTTTATGTTTCTACTGACTTTCTTGCGATACATATTGCGATACGTATGTCAAAACTTTTGATTAGCTAACCTAACCTAATCGTTAATTTCTGTCAAAAATTTTTAAAACGTGAAAGTGAAATTAATGAATTTTAGATAAATTACATAACAAAATAGTTGTCACTTGAATAAAATGGCGGATTCTCAAGAATATTTTACTCTTTCATCAATAAATAATAATAATAAACGAAAAAATCAAAAACCTGTAGCTACTTGTTAATAAACATATTTTGAATTTGAATTTATTTTGCGTCAAATAAGTTTTACTTCAATCGCGCGTAAAGGTTACACGCACACTTTTAAATTGAAAATTAAAAGATTGGTTGTCGATTTCAAAGATATTTTATTTAAATACTTCTTATAACAATTATGCCACATTTTCCTTCGTGGATTCGGTAAGTGATAAACAGCAGACAAACTTAACAATTTATTGGTAAACACAAATAGATAACAATTTCTTAAACTAATTTACACAACTTTGATACAGTCACAATTACTAAATAATGTCTTTAAAATATCTCGTACAACAATCTGCACTTTATCGCCAGCTATTACAATTACAATTATTCCTCTCCGTCCAAAGCGGTCCCTTATATATGAAACTAATTCCTTCTAGAAGCGTCTCTGAAACTACATTCGAACAGAACATTCTCGAATTATTTGAACATTCTGGATCTGGATCTGGAATTTTGGGGAGGGGCGAGCTAGTGCTTAGCCAGCACTGAGGCCACATATGACCCATTGTGCATCCTCCCGTATTGTAGGGATATCCTCAACTCAGGCTGTCACCAGGCCTAGTGATTTAAAATAGGTGATGAGGCTCCCGAGGGGAATCTCCCTGACATCGGCTGGTGTAAGCCAATACTCGCCCAACACGGATCTTCTGATTTCAGAAAAAGCAGAGCAGTCATACATAATGTGTTCTACTGTTTCCTCTTCTTGTTCGCAGCCTCTGCATAGCGGCGATTCTGTTAATTTCATCCTAAAGAGATGTTGTCGCAATTGACAGTGACCTGTCAAGATTCCCACAGCTGTTCGGAGATTTTGTCTGGTCAATGCCTTAATTTTTTTTGCTGTTTCCTCGCCAGGATGAGGTAATAACTCTCTGGCCAGTCTACAGTTCGTAGTTTCATCCCAGCACTGTATGAATTTTTTGTGAGAGTGCTGTTTGATAAGGTCCACGACTGCGGACAATGTTAGCTTGGTAGATGGGCGGGGGCTAACATATTTGTAGCCCGCAGCCCTCCTTGCTAAATTGTTCGCAATGCGGTTGCCTTTAGAGTTCCCATGTCCTTTGATCCAGCTGAGAGTGACCACGTTATTCTGGCTGGCCTCAGTTAGAAATTGGTGACATTCTAGTACTAAACTTGAAGTGAAACGTGGTCTATTCAAGGTCAGTAGTGCTTGTTGGCAGTCTGTGTATATATTTATATTCCTGCCTGTGATGTTCCTATTGATTAATTCTTTTGCAGCTATGGTTATGCCTGTGAGTTCTGACTGAACCACACTTGAGAAGCCATCCATAGCCCATTTTATTTTTAGGTTTAAGGATCTAAAGTAAATTCCACATCCTACACCTTGCTTTGTTTTTGAACAATCGGTATATACGCTCAGAGCGTTCACTACGTTGGGGTCTGCTGTCTTGTTTGTTAATATTTTGTAGGGTTTGTCAAAGACAAATCTTGGTGCGACGGCATCCGTGTCTGCCTGTAGGAGTGGTATCACTTTTATCGATTCCCTCCACAGACTGTCCCTATGGGTGCCAGTCCCTACAGTGGGTTCGATACCAACTGTGCGAAAGCGTACCATGGTCATCAATGCGACCTCCTTAACAAATATGTTAAGGGGGGTGAGACCGAGTATGACTTCCATTGCGCTGGTCGGTGAGCTTCGCATGGCTCCTGTTACGAGAACATTCTAACAGCTACTAGAATTTTCGATCGATCGGAAAGCAACTAAAATCTTTGAAAATTCTAAGATCTGGCGTTTGTCTGGCCCTTCTTTCTGGGCGACAGGTTCGGACCGGCTCGTAACAATACTTAAATAATGACATGTATACTTTGACCATGACCCGTACATGATGCAGTGCGCCAGATAGCTATCAACTACTTGTCATATAGCTATCACAATCTTGTAAATATAAAAATTGTTTTTTAATTGTAATGAAATAAAGGACCCCGCACATAATATATGGAAAATGGTCTTTCGGTAAATAATGCTGAAATTTTGCAACGAGCAAGGTTTCAGCATGCTGATTAAAAGTCTCAATGGCAGCCCGGTCAAAAAACCTCACTCAAGGTCATTCCAGGGTCATATGGAGAACTGACCGTAAAAAAAATTAGTACATTTGCGATCTCACTGACCACGAATCCTTAGTTTGCTCGACATAGAAACTCCACCAAGAGGTTATTTAAGGTCATTCTAAGGTCATTTGAAGGTAAAGTAGAGAACACATTGTCGACAAAATTTAAAAAAAATGCATGCCTATATTTTTGAAGCATGTTCATCCAAAGTTACAATGGGTTTAAGATTGAAATAGCTCATCCAAATACAAACGGTTGAAAAAAGAGATTAAAATAAAAGTTTTTGGATATCATTTACACGCTATAATGCTGAGCTTGATCTTGGCTATGACCTTGGTGGTCATTTCAAGGTCAAAGCGAGTTTTTACATGGAAACCTACTCTATCGACTCCGTAGATCTAAAATCCAAACAAGAGACTTGTTTAAGTTCGAATACGACCTTGGCCTTAACACTGAAAGTCATTTGAAGGTTGGGGCGATTTTCAGATTGGTATTTGCAGATATACAAGAAGGGGGCTGTGACTTTTTAGACACCTTGTATAATATACATGAGGTTTTATTTTTATAGTGTTACTTTCAAATGTGGTCGTAGGATTTTTTTTTTCTGAAATCGCTTGGAAATGTCTAGTGTCTCGGATCAAATTCGAGTCGCAAAATACACTTTTCTTGTATTCCCAGGCAACCACATGATCACGTAAAACGTCATAAAGACGTGACTATCACGTGAAAAATGCATTAGGTCGCAAAATGTCTAAAATACGACCTAAAAAAAACGTGATTCGGCTCCCCAAAAAGAAACGTATACTTCCGAAACGTAATTAACACGTGATTCGGCTCCCCAAAAAGAAACGTATACTTACGAAACGTAATTAACACGTCGAAAAATCGTCAGCAAAGTGACGGATAATAAAATATTTATAAAATATATTTTTTAGGCATTTATTAAAATTTCAAAATATATTAAACCTTTTTAACCTTTTTTGTATGCTTTTCTAATAATAAAACATTTTGATGAGTGTGCCAAAATCTTCTTTTACGCGGTTTTATTTTAGTTGGTACCACGTATCAGTTGGTACGATTGGAACCGGTACGTGTGTTCGTTAGAGGGATTCTCGCTGTTTGCTGTCGGCTGTCGCCATTTTATATTTGTTCGGCGTGGTTTCTGTTTTGTGTGATTGTGTGCTCTTTAAGTATTAAAAAGAATAAGTAAGTATTATATACACACTTTATTTAAATGTATGTAGATCAGTCTTTTATGGTGGTAATCTATTGGTAGTTAGGTAGATGCTTCATATTGAAATGAATGGTTACATTTTTTTTAAGGTCCCATGATCAAGATTTTCTTTTGTGTAGTTATTATTGGGTTCTTTTGCTGTTTTATACATGTAATCATGTACAAAGTAGTAGAATTTTTAAATGATGAGGTGGCGGTTGTTCTTGATAATTGGATAACTCCTAATAAGGGGAATGCCTTTTGGCCTTCTACTCGTAACCATTCATCATACATCAAAATTTTAAGAAAAAAACAAGAAATAGATGAATCTTGGCAGGCTTATCCGATTAACAGAATATTTTATGAGACAGGTAGATAGCTATTTTTACTGTTTTGTGGTATTTTGAAATGTTTAATTCTATTAATTATCGTTTAATTATTGCTCATCAGTATTATAATACTACATAAATGCTACAATTTGCAATATAAAAATGAGTATTTTTAAAACCTTATTTATTTTAAAGATGACGTTGACAAAGCACTTAAAAAAGTAGCTAAAGCTGAAAATACATCAAATTTGGATACAACTGACATTGAAGAATTACATTCTTCACAATCAGTAGTGAAAAGAAATCGAAAGAGAAAAGTATTTTACGATTCTTCTGATTCAGACCAAGACGTAATTTCTCAAAAAAGTGAGAAATTGAAGCGACGACCCCCTCCAATTATATTTGGAAAGGAATCAAGTAAGTTTATGCTTAAGTTATTAATAAATGTAATTACATTTCATTTTCTTTTGAGATTTGTCTTCAAGTGGGAGTTGCAGCATTGGTAAGCAACCTCTAACGGAGATTCGGGAGAATGAATGTATAAAAGAAACCGATCATTCATTGGCTGATTTTGGAGGTAGGTTATATGTCATAGGCTTTGAGTGTAAAACGTAATTTTGCGGATGTTTTAGGACTTAATTCTTCCGGAACTTATCGTGTCTTGAAAAGTACTTTGTCTACGAGAAATTGCGGTAAATAAATCCATAAAGCTGAAACATATTTTTTTCTACTTTTTTTTAACATTTTAGAATGTCACGAAGTTGTAACTGAACTTTTAACTAAAATAATTAAAATTGAGCAACAAAATGGACAAATATTGACAACACTTAGACAGCATATTACAGGAAAAACAATAACTGTACCTAAGTTCAACACTATTAATCTCCCTGCAAAAAGTGTGAATGATTTACATATGTTGGAAGAAGAATTGACAGATGAAAACACTGCACATTTGGTAATATGCCTAATATTTCTGCAGTTTAATAACTGCAGTGGTGCTTTAAAATATGAAATTTTAAGTAATTTTTTTTAGGAATCTTACCTTTCATCATTGGGAGGAGAAGGAGTAGTGGCTAGAACTAATCGAATTTTAAAGGAACTTTTATGTGACACTCTGGCTGTACAATTTAATTTTTGTGGAGGCAACAATAAGCAAGCATTTAACAAACTTAAACTTAAAAAAGTTATTGTAGGTGAGTAAACTCTATTTTATTGTATATATTATAAAAACTTGACTAGAATATTTTATTTTTAACACATGAAATAATTATTTTGCAACCGTGTCAAACTTATAATTTAAATATATATTTTTTTAAATTTTAGATTCTGTAAAAAATGCTTTAAAAGAAACTACCACCGAAAATGTTGAAAATGCTATAAAAGTTTGGCTGAAGCATGCTTCTCACCGTATTAAACGCCGATCTGCTGTACAAGCTAAATCTTAAGTATCATAAATATTTTAGTTTAGTTTTATATTTTGCTCATTTTTTCATTTTAACCTAAATTCAACATGTTTAAAAAACAAAATTTAAAAGCAATTGTTGGAAAAAGGCAGTTAAATCGAAGAATTGCAAAACAGTTGGAAATTGATTCTATTAAGTTGGAATCGTTCATTAATAGCCGGTCTATTAATAATACAAAAGAGCCTCCAATGCCTGAAGTACTAAAAATTGATGAAAATGTGCCTACCTTCCAGTCTGAAATTGATGGTTTTAATTCTATAGATAATTTAAATACTGAATTTGCCTTTAGGGACTCTGATAATGTAAAACCGACATTAGAAGATTCATTAAGAAATTGGGCAT
This sequence comes from Altica lythri, assembly GCA_964028335.1. NCBI lineage: Eukaryota > Metazoa > Arthropoda > Insecta > Coleoptera > Chrysomelidae > Altica > Altica lythri. The sequence continues at coordinate 17,932,527 of OZ034805.1, forward strand.
TAAATGAAAAAACTTCACATTCTTCTGTTACAAATCTTTTACATATTTTACATGACTACCATCCTTCATTACCATTAGATTGTAGGACATTGCTTAAAACCCCTAGAATAATCCCTACTAAAAAGGTAGGAAGTGGGGAATATATTCATTTTAATTTAGAGAGTAGTTTAAAAAGAATTATATCTAACTTTGAACAATCAATTGAAATACCTGATCCTCTACTTTTGAGCTTTAATGTTGATGGTCTTCCACTCTTTCACAGTTCTAATTTGCAATTTTGGCCGATTCTTTGTATACTAAAAAACTTTAAAATTAAACCTTTTGTTGTTGGAATCTTTTGTGGAAATACAAAACCTATCCCCATTAATGACTATTTGGAAGATTTGTTAATTGATCTCAAATTTTTGTTAGAAAATGGAATAACCCATGATTATACTACCTATCAGATTAAAATACATAGTTTTGTTTGCGATGCACCAGCAAGAGCTTTCCTTAAATGTGTTAAAAGTCATAATGGCTACTCATCTTGTGATAAATGCGAAGAATATGGTGACTATTTCAATGGAAGAGTAATACTTAGATATAATCCACTAGCAAAAATAAGAACAGATGAGTCATTCTTGTTGCAAACTGATGATTCTCATCATCGTGGTATGTCGCCACTGATAAAATTAAATATTGGTATGGTAAGTGATTTTCCCATTGATTATATGCATTGTGTTTGTCTAGGGGTGATGAGAAAATTATTGAACATGTGGGTGGGGGGTTCATTGGATGTTAGACTTCAGGCAAGACTAGTAACTGATTTATCACAACATTTAGAATGTGTTAAGGAAAATTTTCCATTTGAAATAAATAGAAAACCAAGAAGCATTTCAGAATTGGCTCGGTGGAAAGCTACAGAGTATCGAAGTTTCCTATTATACTTGGGACCATTAGTCTTAAAAAATGTTAATTTAGCAATATATGAACATTTCCTCTTATTTCACTGTGGGATTATGATTTTACTGTCTTCAGATTTTTTGAAAATTTTTGGAACTGATATGGCATCTCAGTTTCTTAATACTTTTGTAGCGCATTGTAAAGAAATTTATGGTTTAGAATGTTATGTGTACAATGTTCATGTTTTAAGTCATCTTACTATGGACTCCAATAAATACAACGACACTTTGGACTCTTTTTCATCATTTCCTTTTGAAAATTATCTGGGTGAAATTAAAAATTATATAAAAAATCCAAATAAACCTTTGCAACAAATTTACAATAGGATAGTTGAATTAAATAGTAAGTCATTGAATACATATTTAATTACAAACTCTGTAGAATTTTTGTATGAACATAAAACAGGTCCCATATTAACAGGTCTTGAAAATTATAAACAATATAAAAAAATTCTTTTTTCCAACTTTATGTTAACAATTTTGAATTATTCCACTGCAAATTGTTACTGTTTAGTGGGTAATATTGTTATTAAAATCTTTAATATTGTACAAAATGTTAAAAATGAACAATTTATTATTGGAAAACAATTTCTTAATTATAGATCGCTTTATGTGTATCCCGTAAAATCCGAAATTTTTAATATATTTATTGTAAATGAATTATCTTGTTTAAAAATGTGGAACATAAAAGAAATTTCAGGAAAGTGTCTAGTATTTTCTTATACAGAGAATGAATTTGCTTCATTTCCATTACTACACACGACATGTTGAATTTAGTGTTAATATACACTGTGTTATTTTTTAATACTTAAAAAATCAACCTTTTTAAAAGTTAGCTGAAAAATTGTTTCATTTTTTCAAAATAGAATCTGTAAAACCAATTTTCATGTTATTTAATAAAAAAAAAAAAGTTGTATATTCATGTTTTATTTTCCTATTTTTAAAAACCAGCTTTTATGTGAAAGGTTTTATACAGGTGATCTGCTTATGTTAAGTAGACGTTTCATATACGTATATTATACGTCAGCAAGACGTTAGTTGCTAACGTTTTATTAACGTTTCATATACGTATATTATACGTCAGCAATACGTTAGTTGCTAACGTTTCAAATACGTATATTATACGTCAGTTGCTAACGTTTTATTAACGTTTCATATACGTATATTATACGTCAGCAAAACGTTAGTTGCTAACGTTTTATTAACGTCATTAGTATCACGTGATTGTGGTGGGACTTATTCACGTAAAATTATCGTCAATAAAACGTCATTTGAAAACGTGATTTTAGGTATCTGATAACGTATTTTTCACGTTTTTGGAACGTGATTTTGTTGCCTGGGTTTTAGTTCGTTAATGGGCAACGAACTTTTCCGTACTGTACGGGAATATTTTTTCCGTACTGTACGGGAATATTTTTTCCATACTGTACGGGAATTATCCATAAAACGTTTATAAGCATTAGTGGCGGTGTTTAGTAACTCTGGAGGCGTTTTGCACCTCTGGACAGCATCTTCACTGTCCATTTTAAATATAATTTTAAATATTTTCAGCAATATGTAACTAATCGAACTGACAAATTTATGACATTAATAAAATTTGATTAACAAACAATGTCAACGAAACGGATTCATATAGAAAATAAGATGAAAATCAAAAACAGTTATGCATATATAAAACTTTCTTAATTTACGATTATATTTTATGCGATTTCAAAAAAAATAGTATGTGTATCTCGTAGTAAAAGCACATTCCCGGACTCCAATGTTTGTTGGCCTCGGCTAAACGCCTCTGCTAACAAGTTACATTGTCGTGCGGGAATGTATCGCTTTTCCTACTAGATACACAATATAGTATTTACTACTACTTACTTAATTTTTCAACGTTTTTTTCCTCTTTTTAACAATTTTTCGGATTATTAACAATTTTTTTGAATTTTCTACGATTATTATATCTACCTACATTTATAATAATCTTTACTAAATTTTTCAGCTTTTTAACATTTCATTTTATATTGTCGGCTTTAACTGGTTTTCAGATTGCTAACGCTTTTTAGCGACTTTTAACGTTTTTTGTCGATTTTTAAACTATTTTTACAAACGTATGAAAATTTAACGGTATTTAATAATTTTTTATTTTTTTGATAATATTTAACAATTTTGAATGCTATATTTATGTTTTTAACGATTTTTACCGTTTCTAACTGTTTTTACCAATTTTTAACGAGTTGTGTGCGGTGTAATGATTTTTGTCATTTTTTAAACGGTTTTCTTGTTTTTTACTGGTCCTTATAGGTTTTAATAATTTTTAGGGTATTTTAACTGTTTTACAAAATGCTTAACAGATTATAATTTTTAACGATATTATATAATTTTTAACGATTTTTTCCAGCGCTTTTTGACAAAAATTTTGACTGCGCGAATTTTAAGTATCTGACCTGAATGTGTTTAATGACGATTTTCTTCTTGAAAAGTGTCGCGGCTTCGTGTTAAATTATGCTCTTTTTTTATCAAAAATCTTTTTGGCATTTTTAACATAAAACACATATTTTAACAATAATATAAGGAACTGATCTTCTTGGTGTAACCTCAAACATTATCTAGTATCTACTGAAATATCTTGAGTGTTGCTGTGTCGGTAATGCAGTTAGTTACTAGCAATTACAAAAAATAGTATTTCTATTCGCCCATGGATGCTAGAAAAAGTCATATTTTTCATTTGATTGTAGCATTTTTGAAGTTATACTTCTATTCATGCACTCGATTTGTGTGGGGTTAAATGGGAAAAATCATTACATATGTAATGGTGTGAGTAAACGAGAGACAGACACACTTATAAGGTATATTGGTCGGTAAAAACAAAGATGAAATATTTATCACATGTTATTAGTCATAACTATAAGTCCTTTGAATACCGTTTCAACATTCAGTACATTGAAAGGAGATAGATATATAAAAAAATAGTCTGAGCTAATGTATGAATATCATAGTGACGAACCACATTGTGTTTGACAGATTATTTTATAATTCTGTCACGTAAGTTTACATATAAAGTTTAGTATTTTATATATTAATAATAATATTCAGTAATGAGTATTGCATTGCAGTCTAAAGTGCCGTTACATGGTTGCAGTATATCCAACATTATGCTTTTGAGGTTGTTGGCTACATAAACAGAGTTTTTAAGAATAATCAGCAAAACCTCCGAAATTTGTAAAGTAAGATGGATCGGAATACCTACGGTTTTTTGCATTCGATTCGTTAGAGCATTAAGAAATTTTGTCGCTATTTTTAATAATGTAAAAATGGGAAATTGCATTTCTGCATTCGAAACATGCATTTGAAATGTGCATTCCGAAAGGACAATAGATAGAAAAAATACAACTGGGTAAGTATTGCTGGAAATGGGTTCAATTTTTGTACTCGGGGTTTTCAGTATCGCTAAATACGAATATTATTGATGCCGAAACTCTCCGCGGCACTTAGTGCCCATCGTGCATGGTATTAACCTCTTCTCCTGGAGTTTTATGCAAATTCTATACATAATCAGTGCACACTTGGTACTCGGTTTTTTTTGGGTCGTTGAATACGAATATCGTATTGGCAATGGACTCCGAGACACCTGGTGTTTAGTACGGACCTCGTCTCCAGGAGTTTTATGCAAATTCGATACAAAATGAATGTACTAGGAGGTTTTTGGGGTCGTTGAACACGAATATCATATAATGAATTTGCTAAATCATTCCCATACAAATTTCTGAATCCGGGTTCGTACATGGAAGTATAACTTCTACCGGCAGTACCACTGACTGCCACATCCGTTTTTTTTTGCCTGAATATAACGATGTTTTATAAAAATAAAACCTAGCTACATCAAATTTTTCGCCCCCAAACTTGCCACCCTATAATTTATATACATATATATAGGAACTTAATGCCAAAAATTCGGGAGCAAATAGAAGAGGTTAAAATAATGTTAGAAGTTTAAATAAATTTTTGTCATACGAGCCTTCGTTTCCGAGTTATAGACTTTTCTTAAGCCAGTCCCATGGTCAGACTTTAAACACTTGAACTAAAACTAAAACTGCAAAGCAATTGTTTTATTGCGTTTAAATACTATCTTAAGGAATTTTTAATTATAAGTTGTGACAATTATTGATAGTTCTCTTCAGAATGTCTGTCTTTACAAAATATGGCGATCAGATCTAAAAGTTCAAATTTCTCCTAAACCCTTAATTTTATCGAGTTCAAACAAGAGTACATTTTCATTAGTAAATGGAATGGAAAATTTATTTTTGAAATTTAAATATTATGGTCCCTATTAAAATTACGGATTATTAACCAATGGGCACAAGCCGTCTCTGCTTAACTGTACGTAATGTAGATTTATTTATACCGTCAAACACAGGACATGGATGTATGCAATCCGTCACTGGAATTTTATAGTATTCCAATGTATAGTTTAAAAATTATGACAAAACAAAGGTTTTTATTTTGAAACTTTAGAGGTCTATAACTCGGATACGAAGGCTCGTATGACAAAAATTTATTTGAACTTCTAACATTATTTTGACCTCTTCTATTTGCTCCCGAATTTTTGGCATTAAGTTCCTGGACACCCTGTATATATATATATATATATATATATATATATATATATATATATGTTATGATGTAGTGTTTCACGGATGGTAGAATGAACAGTAGTGGTGTTCCGGGTTTCAATCCGTTGGTTGTTTGTGTCTTCACGACGTTTCGCCAACATCTCAGCTGGCATTTTCAAGTGATGCTTCCTTTGCGGCTGCTCAACTTGGAATGAGCTGCGTGGTCCTGTGTTGCTGCTTTTATACGCGTCGGCGGCGGCGCAGGTTATATCGCTGTTCTGTGATTGGTGGGCGGTGCGGTTCAGGTGTTGACGTTTCCTCCACCCGAGGTCGTTGACCGCGCCGATTATTTCCTGACTGTATTTGGGCCTGGATGGGTACGGCTGTCCTTGTTGCGTTTGTGTTTCTTATTGGTTCTGCCCGTGTCTGAGTATTCTCCAAGGATTTTTGTTCTTCTTGGGTAATTGGATTGGATTGTCTTTTGAGGAGACTTTTCCAAGTGTTGGAGATGTTTTGTGCATCGTCTCTTTTGTTGAGGCTGTTGGTTCTCTCTATTTCGAGGGCTTCTCTAACTATGCGGGTTCTGTAGTGTTTGATAGGTGCAATCTGTTTTGTTTCTGGGAAGTTTATTGTGTGGCCCGTTTCCTGGTGGTGTTGAAAAAGGGCTGATGTCGTTTGCTTATTTCTGATGTTGTTCTGGTGTTCCTGTACTCTGGCTGAGATTCTTCTATTTGTTTGTCCGATGTATTCTTTGTCGCAGTTACTGCACGGGATGCTGTATACGCCTTGGTTTTCTAAAGGTATTTTGTCTTTTGGATTGCCTATTATTTTGTGTAAGGTAGTCTGCGGCTTGTAGATTGTGGAAATGTCATGCCTTCTTAGAATCCTTCCAATCACGTCTGTTACACCTTTTATATATGGCAGTTTAGTTTTTGGTTTGGACATGTCGTATTCTTCCTTATTTGTTGTTGGTCTCGTGGCTTGTTTTTGTGCTTTTTTGATTGTGTGTTTATGGTATCCGTTTTGTCTTAGGGCGGTTGTGATGTTATGAAGTTCTTCTTGTCGGTTCGTTGTTTTTGTTAGGCGTATAGATCTGGATATCAGTGTACTGGCTACCGATTGCAATTGGGAAGGGTGATGATGAGATCTAGCATTCAGATATCTATTAGATATATATATATATTGAGATGATATTAGTTACTATGTTATATTAAATAAGAATGTAGAAGGAAAATCTAATGGAAAGTAGAGAAAGGAGATTTTCTTATTTCGAGTCAGAGCGCAAAATTAGTAACATTGGGATTGATTATCATCATCTTCTTCATAATTCCTAAAAAAGAAAAAAGAAAATAGAATAATAAGAAAAAAAATACAAATACATTTCAAAGATTTTTATTTAAAGATTCAAAAATGATTAATCTACATTATATAAAGTTTTGATAATTATGAAATTGATAAATGGGTAAAGTAGATAATTAAAAGTTTATAAAATTGCCAATACGTTAGTAATCAAACATTAATTTTAAATGAATTAGGGGTGTAAGTAAATGAGAAAATTAAATTATAAAAAAAAAAGACATCACAAATAGTTAAAATACATGTTAAAACTTCTACTTACTTTTAAATAATACGTATTTACCAACCATATTCTAATTTATTAATAGTTCAAATGCCAAATGAAATATTCTGAAAAAGAGAAAATTATTAGTTTGTAGTGCTAGTAAATTTCATAAGAATATAAAAAAGAATGATCATTGTTTTAAATTGTAATATTGAATCAAGAATTAGATTTTGTTAATAATTTTATTTGAATAAGAAATTAGTAGGCGATTAGATGGAAAAGATGTATAGATTTAAGTTTGTTGAATTTGTCAATTGTTTTTTTTGTTGATTCGGATAGAATGTCTCTTGTTTTCGACCTTCTGAAGAGGAAGGATGTAAAAAGTTTTGATGAAGATTTTTGTAAAAATTATGATGTTAAAAGAAAGTTAAAAGGAGATTAGTAAGATTTATATTATAAATAATTAGTTAAGAAGTTTGTAGAAGATATTTCTCTCTTGTTTTCGGGTTGTTGAGATAGAAGTTGTATTAAAAATTTGCTCCGTAGAAATTTTGAGTTTTTTTTGAAAGTATTGAGAATAGAAAGTATTAAAACAGTTTAAAGTATCAAGATTATCCCAAGGTAACCAGAGAGAGCAATTGGTAAGAGAAATTTATATGATTTTATGAAGAAATAGATATTTCAATTTATGGGGCTGAGCATTTTATGGTATAACTGTATTTTAATTGAGTTAAAGAAGATTAAATTAATATTTAACAAGAAAGAAAGTCTTAATTACACTTACCAGAAGAAAATAGTAGCCATACATCGCTTGGTTTTGAAGAGGAATTGATTATTTGATCTTCATAAAGTTTCCTGAAATCTTTGCTGTATTGGAGGAAGAAAGTAGATTGTCCTAAGAACTGAATCCTGATTCCAGAAGAGGAGTGAAGCTTCATACAAATGGTAACAACTTTGCACTCGTTATAATAAAGAGTTTTATATGTGTTTGATTTTTGAAATTTTGATGAACATTTTTATTTCACTGTTTTATGTATTTAACTAAATTATTATTATTATTATTCACCTTTTTGATAAGTTTAATCCAAATTGTTTAATAACTCAAGTCAGAATACTTCATTTTATATATTTGATGTATATTTGGGTTTATCAACGGTATCTTTGAAGTTTGACACATTTTGAATTAGAAAGGTTAGAAATTTATATGCAATTCATGCCTGGAAAATATTAATGGTCTGGGATAGTGCGGTTATACAGTCATTTTATTGCAAATTTGTGTATTAATTGATTTTGAATCTAGTTTGGTTGAATATTTGAACTCTGACCTTGACATAAGGGAATAGCCGGTAGCATATTTAATTAATCATATTGGAAAATAATTACACTGAGTTAATTCTTACCTATTCACTATTTATATTTAAAATTTAAAATTAATTAAAGGTAAGGAATATTTTATAACATAGTGATTGATATTATTAAAACATATTATTATTATTATTCATATATGTTATAATATATATATATATATATATATATATATATATATATATATAAACAAAGTGCCAAGAAAACGCGTATTAATATATATAAAAAAAGGGAAGATAACGGGAATGCAACGCAACAAGGATCATGGTTACAAGTAAGAATGGTAACCGCAGACATGCATGTTTCTGGCTCATTAGCCGTCATCAGTGCGGCATAACCAAGAAGACTATTGCACTTGGCTAGCAAAAGTGTTGGGTACTTGGGAGCAAAGGATGTTGGGGAAACATGTGTCAAGAAACACAAAAACATTTCATTTCCTGGGCTAGAACGACTCAAACACAATGAGTCCGTTTCGCCAACGTGGCGACGCTGGTTGCTAGCCGAAAACCCATTGGCACAGCTGGCCGAAAGCACAAAATGGCGATAGGACTCCTGTGTGAGCGTTCGTTGTTTTTGTGTTTCTTGACACATGTTTCCCCAACATCCTTTGCTCCCAAGTACCCAACACTTTTGCTAGCCAAGTGCAATACTCTTCTTGGTTATGCCGCACTGATGACGGCTAATGAGCCAGAAACATGCATGTCTGCGATTACCATTCTTACTTGTAACCATGATCCTTGTTGCGTTGCATTCCCGTTATCTTCCTTTTTTTTTTTTTTTAAAGAAAAGTATATTCGAAGAAGAGTTTATAAATAAATATAAAAGAAAAACATGAAAAAAGTAAATGAAAGTGGACCATAGGAGACGGTTATAGACCAATAGAAGAAAGGAGTTAATAGGTACAGAGGAGCAGATAGAAAAACAGAAAAGAAAGGAGAGAAAATTGAATTTTTGTTACATTTCCTATATGGAGGGTAGAGGTAAGGAGAACTCGCTCTGTATATAAAAAGTGTCCGTCCAAAAGCGTAAAATTTTGTTTTATGCGGTTGCCGAAGCAGCGCTGTTTAGCAATATTTCTGACAACGAGCATACATCATTCGATATTTTCTTTTTCGTTTCGCGACTATTCGAACAATTTTCAATTACACAAAATTGCCCCATTTTAATTTATAATAATATTAAAATCTAATAATATCAACAACGTATAACGTTAATTTTTTATTAGACTTCATCAATTTTTGCATACTTCAGTCGGTTTAAAATTGCTAGTTTCAGATCATTGAAATATTGCTTAACAGCGCTACTTCTCGACAACCGCGTAAAACAAAATTTTATGCTTTTGGACGGACACTTTTGAAGCTTTAGCCTCATAAGAGTGAATTCTCCTTACCTCTACACTCCTTAATTTCCTAACCTATATGAGCGATTTTTTTTTTTTATTGTGAGTAACTGCATTACCGACACAACAACATTAAAGCTATTTCAGTAGATGACGTTTGACTTGTCTCCTCATTATTATTAAAAGATGTTTTTTTTTTACATCAAGTGTTTGTTAAAAATGCGTAAAAGCACGAAACCACGACACGTTTCGAGTGTCAACACTGGACAACATTGTTAAGTGCGCTAGTGCTGCTTGCCATGTTTCTTTAAAGTATCTCTTTCTATTGCGCGTTAATGAGACAAAGATATTAAGTCTTTCTAAGTTAAACCTGGCAACTACGATTCATTCAAACCTCGCATTGGTTCCACTTGCATATACGTCACAATGACGTCACTGGCATGCAATTACGTATCGAGGTATAGTGCAAAATCTGAAGCCAACCAACCTTCCGAGTCGTCACCGTTTCAATCGATGGGCTTTTCTTAGCTTGCAGAAGATCCATTGTTTTCGAAAAAGATTTTGTTTTCGGATGAGGCCCGTTTCTGGCTTAATGGGTACCTACGTGAATAAAGGATGCAAGAGTTGCCATTACATTCAGAATCAGAAAAAACAACTGTTTGGAGTGGTTTATGGGTCAGTGGAATAATCGGTCCATATTTCTTTAAAACAGAGGCCGGCCAGAATGTTACTGTGAATGGGAACCGTTATCGAGTCATGATAACGGACTATTTAATACCTGAAATTAAAGCTGGTGGTCTCGACGACATTTGGTTCCAACAAGATGGTGCCACTTGCCAAAGATTCGGTGAACAATTTATTTCACGCTTCGGACCAATGAATTGGCCGCCTAGATCCTGTGAGATCACACCTCTAGACTTTTTTCCTTAGGGCTACGTAAAGTCCAAAGTCTACATGGATAAACCGGTTACGATTGAGGCATTGAAAGCCAATATTACTCGAGTCAGTGGTGAAATACCAATCGAAATGATCGAACGCGTCATTGAGAATTGGAACTTCAGAATGGACCATCATAACCGCAGTAACGCTCAACATTTAAACGAAAAAGTAATTGTAAAGAATGGTTCTTTTGTATGAAAATAAAGATTTTCAAATAAAATTGATTTTTTTCATTGTTTAAAACTGATTAAAAAAGTACCTCTAAATCAATCACCCATTAAAACATTCAAAATTCATTAAACATTATTAAAATCCTAAAGAATCGGTAAAAAACAGGAAAAATCCTTTAAAAAAATGATAAAACAACTAATACAGTTGAAAACGGTAAAACATGATAAATATGTAGGTATACACATTACAAATTTGTATAACAACGTTAAAAATTGAAAAAAAATTAAATACTAACAAAAAAATAAAAACCATTAAAAACAACTAAAAATGGGTAAAAAAAATCAAAAATGGTAAAATCCGCAAAAACCGTTAATACTCCGAAACCCCGTTAAAACCATTTGAAAATGTGAAATAGAATGTTAAAAAGCGATTAAAATTAGTAATAAATCGTTAAAAATGTATAATAATCGTTAAAAATTCATTAAAATCGTTAAAGATCCGAAAAAACAGAAAAATGCGTTAACAAGAGGAAATCATTTAAAAATAAGTTTACATCAGTAAGATTCGGTAAAAAACAAAAAAAAAGTGGTTAAAACCAATTAAAGCCAATTTGGTAAAGACGGAGTTAAAGACGTAAACACGTTTAAAATAGGTTAAAAAATCTATCTATACATATAATAAAACTGTAGAAGTATATGTTTGTGCGCGCATCACATGAAAACTACTGATCCTATTCGAATGCGGTTTTCAAAGACGTATTTGTCTTCTTTTAACTTAACATCTGGTGTATAAAACTTTCTCCCTCCACCCCTTTAACGGGGTGAGGAAATAAATTTTTATACAAAAATCAACACGCCACGCGAACGACGTCGCGGGTACATCGAAATAGAACCCAAAACCCAGATAACAGTATTTTCCTGGGACATCCCATTAAAGTACTACTAGTGTCCCAATGTTTTCGACCTAGATGGGATGTTCCAAGAATGTTTCTCTTAAACATGTTTTTCATTACAAAATATACAACTCATATCTATTTGTGAACAATTGTTAATTGTCCTTAAACTTTATAACAATCGGTCTTAAAATATTGTGACTGACGTATTTGTGTACGTGATATCCTGATATCCCTGCATTAGCTTTGCAAAAAAGAAGATTAGTAGAAAAAGAAGAAGACCTAGTTTGCAAAAGCAAGGTTGGGTTGGAAGTGTTAAGTCATGTCGTGTCTTTGTTTTTTTTTGGATTTGTAAGTGTTGTGGCGTGGCTTATTTATAAAGTAAGTATTTATAATGGATAGTCAGGAAAAAAGAAAACTATTAAATAAATATAGTCAGCGCTTTAAACGGCTGAAAAAAGATAACACTTATAACAATTATATTGATATTGAAAAACCGTCTACCAGTACCAGCAGTAATCAGTCTCATTCGTGTACTCCTACTTCTTGTGCCCAAGATAATGAAAACGAAGTTCACTCCACTGTTCGAGGGTTGAAGTATCGATGCTGCAATTACGAATAAAAAGTGTTTTGATGTGTTTTTTATTTTTTTTTTACATTTTACTACAATCAAAAGATATTTGAACTGTCTAGTTTTGAAATGAAGACCATGTATAATACATTTCCGATACCTACAAGAAAATATGTGGTTTAAAGAAAATGTTATTAGTTTTTAAATAAATAGCTCTTTTATTAAGAAATATTGAATTGTTTTATTTGCTCCTATAGCGAAGTCACTTCCAGGGTATTTTTAGAAACGTTTCTGAGATGTTCTAAACAAAGTACCCCGAATGTACCTAGTACATCCTTTTTCATCTTAGAAACATCCTACCGAGATGTTTGTAGAACGTTGAAAATGATGACATGGCTGTTGCCACAAACATCCTAGGGATGTTTCAAGGGAAATGAGGATGTTGTTAGTATGTTTCTATTGTCCCAGAAGGATGTTTCTGGAATATTTCTGTCATGTTTCTGTGTTATCTGGGAAATGTGGTTAGATTTTTTTGTCTGTCTGTCTGTATGTTTGTGTGCGCATCACATGAAAACTACTGATCCGATTCGAATGCGGTTTTCACAGATGTATTTGTCTTCTTTCAACTTAACATCTGGTGTATAAAAATTTCTCTCCCATTCCTTAAATGGGGTGGGGTAAGAAATTTTTATACAACAATCACACGCCACGCGAACGACGTTGCGAGTACAACTAGTATGAGAATATATTTATTTTACCGACTTCATTCGACCATCACATGCAAAGTGATTGCAGTTTTCTGCTCAAAATTCAATGATGAAAGTAATCAGGTTTTCGCTTGTCCCACATCTGCTGCTAAAGTGACATGCTTATAAATCTTTTCTAACATAATACCAGTAAAAAGTTCTTATGATTTTTAATTTTACGAGCAAAGGTCGGTTACTTTTCATCACATAACTTTTTTTTATTAAAGATGTCCTCGTAGGTATAGACCTAAATACAAATGTACTGAGAACATGTATTGGGGAAGAAGAAACAATTTATTAATTTTGGATTTAAAGGCCTGCAAGTTAGGACGAGTGGGGAAGACGTGGAAAGGTAATGAGTTCCACAATCTGGAGACCCTGACGATGAAGGAACGATTAAGTCGATCCGTTCTCGATGTCTGGCACTGAACTGTATAAGGGTGCATGGATTTGGCAATCGCGTTGCTTTGGTTGGTCTGGCAAGTGGAGGCACTATAGAGCGGAGTTCTTCTAAGCAAAATCCGTTTATGTATCGGTAAAACAAGGAGAGATCAGACACTGCTCTTCGTTGGGACAATGGGGCTAGGTTTTTGGTAATACTGGTGTCGTTTATTAGTCGAACTGCTCTTCTCTGTATTGCATCAAGAACTCTGAGCCTTGACGGAGCTGCCGAACTTCATACATGCGAGCAGTATTCAAGATTAGGTCGTATTTGGGCTTTGTAAAGAGTAGCTAAGTTGGATGGAGAGAAAAACTTCCTGCTCTAATCAGAAATCCTAATTTCTTTTCTGCTGCAGTTGCTATGGATGCAATATGTTCTTTCCATTGTAAGTGCTGGGAGATCGTTATACCAACCAGCGTAATGGAGTCGCTTGCCACTAGTGTCTGATCAGTCATTGTGATGGATGAGTCGTATGTTTGCCTCTTGTTGGATAGACAGTCTTTGTCTTGGAAGCTTTGAAATTAACAAGATTCTTTCTTCCCCACTCGTCAACAATTCTCAATTCTTGATTGAGAGAAGCCGTTGTGGATTTTCTGTCCTCTTCCTGAATATCTAGAGATATGGGACAGTTGTGCGATTTGCTACACTGTAGGTTGCCATTATCTGCAAAACCGTGTATCGGGTTATTACTGGCTTCAAGTAGATCATTAATGTGTAATAGGAATAAAGTAGGAGCTAGAGTCGATACTTACAAAATAACTGCTTTATTTAACAATTTCTTAACCATTAACTCTAGTCATTTTTGTAGATTCACAAAAACTGACTCTCCTTAGTCCCTTTAACTTCTTTTTCTTCTACTGCCAGAACAAAAGATACGTTGCAAATTTGAAATATTATTAAAAATATATAAAAATCCATTTTTTTCGTTAATTTCTTGATGAGCTTGTAGATTTATTTTATTTATTGTTGTAGATGATGCTGCTTTTAGTAATCAAATAGAAGACATCCATGACATTTACAACAACATATGTAGCATCTGTTTAAATCTGAATGACGTATTTGGATTTCAAATTTTACTCTTCTCTGTACATTTTATATCAGCTGGAGTCATAGAATTTCATTATTCTTATCTTTTAAAAGACAATCTTAATTGGCGATCAGCTTTACAGATTTGTTCAGTCATTAGTTGGACCCTCTGGAGAGCATTCTGTCTATTAATGATTGCTTATTTAAATCAATCTGTACTTGACCAGGTAAACATTTACATTTTTGATACACAGAAATGACCTCTTACATTAGTAGAAATCTATATACAATCATATATTATAATCTTTATATTATGTTTTATAAGTCGAAAAGACTTATTTCTTTCCATTTCTATGCCTAAAATGATTGCTTATATTTTTTATAAAGAGAATGTAAGAGTAATATAGGACAGGACTTGATTGGTTGAATAGAATTGATTCTTATATTAGTGGAAGTCAGAATTAGGACTAATGTGTTCTAAATGCCGATTCCAGTTAAGTCTCTTGTCTAGATGGACCGCTAGGAACTTTATCTCCTCGGCAATTGTTATTCTTTCACCGAAGATTATGGGTGGCGTTAAGCCTGCCAGCTTATACTTGCGTGTGAAAGGTACGAGTACCGTTTTGGCAGGGTTGACCGTGAGATGTCGACTCCTGCACCAGCGTTCTACTCTTGACAGCGCACCGTTGAGCAGCTCCGTCAGAGTGGTCACACAAAAGCCTCGGACCAAGATGATGAAATCGTCAGCATAGGCCTGGGCATGTATCCCCGACTCATTGAGCTCCCGAAGCAAAGGGTCGGACGCCAGGTTCTACAACCGAGGGGAGATAACTCTCTCCTGGGGACAGCCCCTAGTGGCCAACACCTCCCTAGAGGCGCCAAACAGGTCGGCAGTGATAAGTCGCCCTCTCAGAAAGGTCTCTATCAACCCAGTAGTGGCGGAGTCTAGCCCTCGAGGGGAACCGACTATGGCATCGATAGAAGTGTTGTCAAAGGCACCCTGGGCATCTAGAAAGACGACCAGAGCCACTTCTTTTCGGTCCAGCGCTGATTCTATCTTGTCAACCAAGACGCACAGCGCGGTTTCTGTAGATTTCCCTGGCTGATAGGCGTAGTGGTGCCGATTTTACATAAACAAATTTCAATTTACATAAAATTTCCTATGTCAATATTAAGTAATTAAAAAATGTAACAATAAAAGTAACACAAACTTTTGGAAAATTTAGATAAATTGCAAAATATACTCTACCCTAGTATCTAACAAGTAGAGACTGTTAGATGCTAGCCAATTCTACATGAATCTATTTTAATTTCTAAAACTAATGTAATGTCTTAGTTACTTATTAAAAAACGCAACTACTGAATAATATGGTCTTACAGACAGATAAGTTTTCGTTATTTTCCGAAATTTCAGAAAAGATGTTGCGGATTTAATTTGCAGAGGGCGGTAATTATAAAGATTTTTTTGCTGAATATAATATAGATTTCTTTATTAACTAATTTGAATTTCTGGTAAAGTAGCCATGATTAGGTGTTGCAAAAAAGAGACGTAGCTGTTTACGAATTAGGGAAATAGTTTCTAAAATAAACAACGAGGGGAGCGTCAAAATTTCATGTTTTTTAAAGTAGCTTTTGCAATGAGTTTTATTGAAGCCAAACAGATATCGTATTAGTCTTTTTTGCAATTTAAAAATAATTCCAAATTGAGCAGCTGTATTAGAACACCAGAAAGGAAGTCCATACCGAAGATGAGTTTGGAACAACGAGAAATATGTTATTTTGGCTGATGATAAACTGATTTCTTTAGAAACAGATCTTATTGCATAACACGTTGAGGCTAGTTTTTTACTTAACGACTCAGCATGAAGGGATCAATTAAGGTTGCTGTCTCTATGAATACCAAGAAATTTTACCGAATCAACGATTCTAATTTGGCTATTATTTAGAACCAAGAGTTGAAGAGCTCCTTTATAGCATAAAGCTGCTCTCTTATCTACGTTAAAAGAGAGTGAATTCGATCAGACCAGGATTTTTTATTTTAAGTAAATCAGAAGTTATAATGGCATCAAGAGTTGCAAGATTAGAGTTGCTCCAGGTTATAGTAGTACCCTCAGCAAATTGAAAAATTGTTACATCCATTTTTAAATTAGTGATGTCATTAATAAAAAAAAGAAAAAGTAGGAGACCCAGCACTGAACCACACCACAAGCGATGCTTTTGTCAGAGTCAGAGTCAGAGTCAGTTGTTTCCTATTCCCCAAGTAGGATTTAAACCATTTTAAACAAATTCTTCTAATTCCGTAGATATTAAGTTTTTCTAACAAAATATCGAAAGCTTTGGCATAGTCACAGAAAACCGTGGTGATATTTATCGTTTGGTAAACCTCATGTAGCACCGAAAATATGGCATTATTGCTGCATTTATTAGACAAAAATCCGAACTGGTTCTGCGATAAAATATTGTTTTTAACGATGAAGGGTTTCACAAGTCTTTCAATATAATTTTAGATAGTACCGGTAGTGAGGCAATAGGCCTATAGTTAACGGCGCTAGATTTATCGTCACCCTTATGAAGAAAAATAACAATGGCTGTCTTTAGGCACTTTGGAAATGTCCCATTTTCAAAGGAATCATTAATAAGTGAGATCAAGACTTTTTTATGGATAGTCCATCAGTACTACAGGAGGATGTACTTTTTATGCTTAATGATTGTTTGAAACAGTTCAGCTTTATCAACTGGTCTTATAAAGAAGGTATCCGATACATTATTTAAATAAGAGGGATACAAGATGGGATCATGATGAATGGTTGATGTTATATTTTTACTCACATTAACTAAAAATTCATTTAGAATTTCGGGGTTTGGAAGGAAAATGATTGAGCTGAGTTGGTTTTGTTACAAAAATCGTTTATTGTAGAGCAAGTTTCTTTTGAAACACTTTTAGCGCTTGTCAGATGATTTTGATAGTATATGTTTTAACTGTTTTGATAATTTTTAGATAGGTTACTCTGTACTTGGTGATATATTGACCCCCATAAAGGTGGCTGACCCAAAGTGGAAAAATTTGTCGAAATTTATGTCAAAATTAGGTGCTTTTTAGGTGCTATTTAGGTGCGCAAAACAAAAATTAGGTGCACTAACCGTTTTTGAAATATTTACGAAAAACCATGGGACTGCCAGCCTTTAACAACCTAGCTGACCCATAATAAAAAAATTCGAAAAGAGGTTGACCTTAAAGGCCATCCTTGAAACTTCCCGCTAGTTTTAACCGTAAAGCTATAGTAACGTGACGTATTTTGACGTTTTTGACTTTTTTGACTTTTTTTGAAATGTTTAAAAAGCGCGTTATTCGATTTTAATGTTCAAGATGGCATTCGACGCAGTTTTTTGAGACCTAAAAACGTTACTAGAGTGCAAAATCGATTAGTCAAAAAATCTGAAAAAAAAATCTTGAATCTTGAAAAAAAACACTTTTTTTGAAATTTTTCGACAACGATATCTCACGAACGAATCAACCGATTTTAATTTGCAAAACGGCATTCGACGTGGCTTTTTAAGCTTGAGAGCTGATTAGGTTATGAAATTGATCAATGCAATAGCCAAAAAGATATTCCCAAAAAACATCATTTTTACCAATTGTTTTTTTCGGTTATTTTGAAATTTCTCAAAATCTACGGGCTCGAATCAGTTCAAACTTACAGGGAATCTAAGTTAGATGGAACTCTTTGGAATGCTTTTTATTTCATTCCGATCGGTCAAGCCGTTCAAAAGTTATAAGAGGTTTACATACATCCACACACACACACACACACATCCACACGTACATACAGACATACAGACACCCTCGTAAAAAGAGTCAGGGGAGGTTCCTAAGACCTCAAAACGTTGAGATCCGATGAAAACTCGATTTTCGAAAAACGGGGTGAAACCAATAACTTCCCGATTTTAAAAAAAATTTTAATTTTTTTTAGCGGGAAGTTAAAAAAACAAAAAACTAGGATTGAATAATCTTTAAATTAAGTGCTAATTAAGTGCTTTTTAAAACACGAAACATAAAATAAAAAAATTAAAAATTAAACGTATTAAAATTGAATATATTGATTGTGTATGGAAAAATGTCACATTTCTTCTTGCACTTTGAACCAAAATGGACATCGGCAGTTTAAGAACAGTTAGAAATCGGTAAAAATTTTTTGTCCCGTAATTTTTTTAATGGATAATTCGGAAGGTTGTACCATGTCCAAAAAACACTATGCAAAATTTTTATTTTTTTATTATATTTTCTTACTTAAGCCGACCCTGATCATATTACCTTCTAGAAAATTCTCGACGTTAGTGGACTGTAACCGTCAAAACTATCGATTTTTTTAGACTGACCAATCAAATCGGTTGAATAAGATCATGTGGCGCAAGAGGGGTGGTTTGAAGCGACGCGGCTTAATTTTTACCGGGATTTACAATTCAGTCTAGCGTGGGTCCTTGTGCTTGCAAGTCATTTTCGTATAACCCCTAGATTCAAATACCGGCAAATTTCCCTTAGATTTGCAAATAATTACTTGCTTTTTAGTGTTTCTAATTAAGTTAAAGTCAGTGAGTGAGTGTAGAACCTCCCTGATGAAAAAGCTGTCTAGTAGTATCGAAGAATCACCAGATTCTACTGTACCGTATAAATTGGGTGTGGCCCCATTTAATTCTCCTATCTAGGAAACAAACTGTAAGTCTTTTAATATAATTACTATCTCTTAACTACCAGAAAAGTTGGGATACCATTTTTTTCTTTGGCACAAAAACTTAATTGTGACCCACCTGAATAATATCTAAGTGTGGGTAATTAACGTAAGAAGTGCTCATCGAATCCACAGTGAAACCGGTTTTTATAAAAAACCCGGTACCTTATCGACAGACTCCTAAAGTGTGCAAATTTCGAAACAGTTCGTCGCATACATACATGTTTCAGTTATCAGTGAAAGCGTTGCGCAGAGCCTGAGTAAACATTTTTGTAACACATTTATAGTAAATTTTTGGTTTCTTAATGTTTATCTAAATTTAATTGTTTTATTATAAATTATTATATGGTACCCCCAATCTTTTACTCGAGTAAAACATCTTTTAAGCTAAAAGTGATTTACAATTTTTTTATTAACGTTTGATACTTTTCAATTTCTTTTTAACATCACATTCTGCTTAAATGGGTACACAGAAATAACAATATAAAAATACTTAGCTGTTATTGAATGTGTAATATTGTTTCTATATGTGATTAAACACTAATGTGTTTTACTGTATTTTACCTTATTTAATTTGTTGATATTTTATATGTCTATTTGTTTCGTTCATCTGTTTGACTTATTACTACACACAGTAATAAATATTGTTTATTGTTTATTTATATGTTTTATTTTCTGACCTGGTGTAAGTTATTCTGATCTAATCTCATTAACAACAAGAATAAGACGTATTTCACTCATAAATTTTAGCTTTTGACTTGATCAAAATATATAGAGCTGTTGTGATAAGTAAGAACAAAAAGTAAGTATAACTTTCTCTTCCTGGTTTTTCTAATAAAAGTGTTTAATTTAAAACTTTAATCAGAACATCTACTGGTTTACTCAATTTTATCGCATCTTATCTCACGTCCCTTATACCTTTCTTATTTTAACTTTATCTATAACATCTGATACATCATTTTATCCAACATCTATATTTAATATTTTTTCCATCTGGGTTTCTTATATTTCCCCATCCTTATAATAAAAAAATAAGTGGCGCCCATTTACCTCCCCTTTTTCCATCATTTCTCTCACTTTCTCTTTGGTCCCTTTTAAATTCTTATATCTTTTCTTTCCCTAGTAAATATATCCCCTTAAATCTGTCTATTAAGATATCATCGAGCTCGTTCGAATCCACGCTCGCTCTCCTCCTACCCCCTGAGTGCCGTTCGCATTTGTTAACCTCGATAAAACGAGCCTTTTAACATCTTGTGAAAAAAGAGGTTACAAGGTCACCTCTAAAAATTTTTTTTATTTTTTTTAACTCGGACCGCTGAGCTGAGACTTGCAACCGGTCATTTCCGGAAATGATGATTAATATAAAATTCACTTTGTCAGAGATTTAAGAGCTCATTAAGTGCAATAGTTTCACGAGCAAAATAAACTGCTAATGAGCAATTTCAACTGAAAATATTTGGCCAAAGTTTTCTTGTGTCTCAACTAAAATTATCAATCTGCACTTTTTAAGCACATAGATCATTAAAATTTTCTTGTAATTCTATTACTTAATAATTCTCTCGTCCGAAATGAAATATTTTTTTTAATTTTTTGACCTGGGATCACTGAGCGGATACTTCTTACCGGTCACTTCCAAATATAATAATTATTATAAAAAACTTTTTGTCAAATATTTAAGTGCTCAGTAAGGGCAACAGACTCAATAGCAGAACAAACCGCTGATGAGCCAAGTCAACTAGAAATTCTTAAGTCTTTAACAAAGTGTGTCATTCTGCACTTTCTAAGCACTTAGAAACTGGTACAAATACCTACGAAATAATCCCATAAAATTTCCTTAGTTTTTTTTGCGCGTAGCTCCGGTAATTAATTGACTTTTATCTCGACTCAAAACTTCTCTGCCGTTTTTTATCTCTACTCAAAATGAAGCGCACCTATCTGAATTACTCAAAAATTATTTATACCATTACTTTTCTACTCCAAGACATTTCAACTAAAAAATTCGAACAAGTAAAAAACGTCTCAATAGGTAATTATTTTTTTTATTTAAATTTTTGCTAGAAATGTTCTATCTAAGAGAAAAATTAAAGTAGTAAAACAAAGGAATCAACGAATGTTGAACTAACCTATTTAGCCTTGCTTATTATAGAGTAGAGATGGAAAACTATCATTATTTTCAACAATTATCTCTAATTGTTATTTCAACTAGTAACAATTTTCAAAAAATTATCAATTTTTCTATTAAACAATATTTATTTTTAACACTTTTTGTACATCAAATTTAGTTGTACTTAACATAGTTAACATTTTTTTATAACTGACCGGTTGCAAGTCTCAGCTCAGCGGTCCAAGGTGCCATACACAATCAATATATTCAATTTTAATACGTTTAATTTTTAATTTTTTTATTTTATGGTTCGTGTTTTAAAAAGCACTTAATTAGCACTTAATTTAAAGATTATTCAATCCTAGATTTTTGTTTTCTTTTATTATGGGTCAGCTAGGTTGTTAAAGACTGGCGGTCCCATTGTTTTTCGTACATATTTCAAAAAAGGTTAGTGCACCTAATTTTTGTTTTGCGCACCTAAATAGCACCTAAAAAGCACCTACTTTTGATATAAATTTCGATGAATTTCTCCACTTTGGGTCAGCCACCTTTATGGGGGTGATATATTGAGTGATGAAGACGTTTGTGGTATATTTTTTATGTATATTTGGGAACGCATATTCTTGGCTGATACGCAAATACTTTTGTCCTAAAAGGAAAATTTCAGTCACAACTCAAACACAAATTTTGGAATTTACGAAAGTTTTGAACGGAATAAACCCAACCTAAACGTCGAGTTCTGAAGGAGGATTTGCTTAGAGTGTTTAACTATAGTTCATTTGAAAATGAATGATAGCACAAATCTTTTTACATAGGAGCTAAAAGGTCTAAATATACAGGGTTGGTCAATGCAGAAAAAATTTAATATTGATACCTTCTTATAATTTTCACTAGACTTTAGTATGACCACCCCGACAAACTCAAATACAATGAATCATAAAATGGAAATGAGCCTCAGTGACGGAGAACATAAAATTACTTTAATATAAAAAAGACTAAAATGTCAATATTAACATTAACCAACATTTATTTTTATAAAAATACTAAATATTGGTTTAGGACATTCCTTACAATTTAATAATAAATATATTAGGGGGATTAGCGTCATATAAACTTAATTAGTAATAATAATATATAATTACATACCTAAATATATAAATTATCTTCTTCCGATAAAGAGGCATCATCATCATCAGTTTCTTCATTTCCCAAAGAAATAATAATTGGTTCTATTGTTTCCTTTATTAACAAATCGAGTTTCCAGAATTTTTCTTCCTCTGCTATGACATGTCTTATAGCTTTTTGCCAATTGTCAGATGAAATTTTTGATATGGAGGCAGATAATAGTTGACGAACATCTTGAAGTTTAAATGTTGTATTATTTCTCGCGACATATCCCTTCATTTGAGCCCAGATTAATTCTATGGGGTTAAGTTCACAGTGATAAGGTGGTAATCGCAACACTTTAACTCCATCTTCTGTCGCTATTTCATCTACACTACACTTCTTAAATTTTGGTGAATGTTGTTTGCATAACTGCAATCTCTTTTTTGAGTAAACCTTCTTCTTGCACTACTATTTCTTTCATTATTAGCCAATCCAAGAGTTCTTGCTTTCTCCATTTAGTGTTAGGTAACGGCTCCTTTAATCTTGAATGGTAACTGGCATTGTCCATGACTATTACAGAATTGGTCGGTAATAAATCTATCATTTGACTGAAATATTCCTCAAAAACATCAGCAGTCATTTCTTCGTGGTAGTCTTTCGTAGAATTTGAAATAAAATCTAACAAGCCTCCATTAACAAATCCTTTATCTCCTCCTATATGAGTGATAATTAAACGGCGACCTTTACCATTCGGAAATTTTAAGCCAGTAGACAAACCTTCTATAAATGCTTGACGAGTATTTGTAACCAGTTTATCTTGCCAAACTTTATTTACAAAATGCCCTATATTTATCCATGTTTCATCTAAATAAAAAATATTTTTGCCTTCTTTCCTCAATTTTCGAATTTCCCTTAAATATTGCCTCCTCCAACAAATAATTTCTTCTTTCTCTATGAGCGCAGATTTTCTATTGTTACTCTCATAAATGAATCCTAATTCACGTAAAGTTTTCCACAATTTGTCTCTTTTAATGTTTGGCAAAGATTCGTCTTCATTAATGTCTACTAAAAGTTTATCCAAAGTAGGAATCTTTTTTTGTAAATAAAATGAATGAACTTTTCTTCGAATCAATTGTTTCATAGTATCGTCTATCTGAATGGGTTTTCTCGCTATTGACGTTTTAGGTGCTTCTGTAATACTTCCACTCTTTCGTTGCTTTAAAAGTCTATAAATAGTTGCTTCACCAACTCCGGTCATATCTGAACACTTAGCAACTACACTCCGGACAGTACTAGTAAAATGTTCATGCACAAGAGCATCATGTACATTTAGCACTAAAGTTTTCATTGGCACGGTTAAATGACACTTTAATTTCACAGAAGTAAAATTAGACGTTTGTGCCATTTTTACTACACAAGTTCACTTATTAATATCGCTTTTTATTATAGAACTATAACAATTCTGCGTGTTTTAATCACAGGACTTTACAAACAGAACTTTAAATCATAACTAAAATGATTCACAATCTGCAAAATACTTTCTGCCGATTAGAAATTTTAATCCTTTCTAAGAATGTTGAGGGCTACTTAAATTGATCTTCTTTGAAATTGTAAATATTTTGTACCTGTAGACTGTAGAGATTACATATTTACTTATATCATTTGTTGATTAAAATGACTACAAAATTTAAGACAACAATTAAAATAAATTGGTATGTTTAAAAATTTTTGGTAAAACCCAAACATTTTCAAAACAAATACTGAATATTTTATTTTAGAAAATCTCCGTCACTGATTTATGATGTTATATTGGGTTTTATCACCAATGCAATAAAAATTTTCTATCATTCATTTTCAAATGAACTATAACTATATGTAGTGTAGCCATCCAGGGGTGAAAAATCTAAAACAATGTAATCTAATATGGTAGATGTGGTTGTTGTTGTGATTCTGGACAGCTGGGTATCACAATAGTCAATATTAAAGTCCCCACATAGATTTTTTTACTTTTAATAGTGTAACGAGCGAGAACCCCTTAGTACGCCCCTGTCGCTCTCCAGGTAAACAACGCGCTTATTCTCGAACAGAACAAACGAGAGACTTCCTTCACTATGCAGACGTTCTAGAAATTGTTACCGAAGGACGTTCTGGAAGCTGTGGACTGGTATATAAGCGGAGAGCCACGACCCACAAGGGAAGTTTAAAAGTTTATAGCGATAGTCTAAATATTCGAGCGAACTACGAAGTGAAATAGTGAATATAAATCGAAGTTAATTGTTGTATATAAATTAGAGTGTCATAGTTAGTTTAGTTATTTCGTTATAATTCGTTTAGTTTGTAGTGTGTAAATAAATTAGACATTTTCGTTCAGCAGTGATTTTATTTTGAACCCCTAGAACGTAACAATTGGTGTCAGGTGTGGGGTAAATTGAACTGCTGTGTTAATTAAATTGTGGACTTTATTATTGAACATTTTGTATGCCAGTAACGAGATCACAGACGAAGAAAATGGATCAGGCGACAATGGAATTTTTCAAGCAAGCCCTTGAAAAAATGAGCTTGAAAATGGATGAAAACACCCAGAAAATGGAGAATAAAATGGAAGAAAACACCCAGAAAATGGAGAATAAAATGGAAGAAAACACTAAGAAAATGGAAGAAAACACTAAGAAAATGGAAGAAAACACTAAGAAAATGGAAGAAAACACTAAGAAAATGGAAGAAAACACTAAGAAAATGGGAGATAAATTGACATTGATTGAAAATGAGTTAAAGAATAATTACTCCAAACTGGAAAACGAAATTGGAAGCGTAAAAGACGAGATGGGCAACGTGAACGATAAAATTGAAAAATTTGAAGACAGGTTTGGAAACATTGAAGGCAGATTGGTTAATATGGAGGAAGAAATGCAGGTAAAATTGGAAGAACATGTGAAAACCATGGAAGAGCGATTGAGTAAGAACTTCAGCAAATATTGTTCTGTTAAGCTGGGAGAACGGGGTGAGCCAGGTCGAACAAAGATCAAACCTCCAACTTTTGATGGCAAATCACCCTGGAGCACATATCAGAAACAATTTGAAGCAGCAGCCAACGCCAACTGCTGGGACGATGAAGAGAAAGCAACTGCCTTGATTGTTGCATTAAGAGGAGACGCACTGAATATCCTTCAGACCATTCCTGTAAGTCAACAAGGTGATTATAAGACTCTGACAAGTAGACTGCAAATGAGATATGGTGATGCACATCTCCAACAAGTGTATCACGCACAAATCAAGAGTCGCCATCAGAAGAGTGCAGAAACCTTGCAGGAATTCGAAGCAGACATAGCAAGGTTGGTAAGGCTGGCTTATCCTTCGGCACCGGACAGCTTCCTAGAACAACTTGCTGTCCAGACCTTCGTCGATGGGTTGAGAGACACGGAGACTCAGCAGACGTTGCGGTTGGCCCGACCCAAAACTCTAGATGACGCCCTGGCCCATGCCCTAGAATTTGAAGCCGCTAAACAAGCTTCTCACAGAGGACAGAGCAAAGTGAGACAGCTTGATGATTCACCAGTCTGCGACGAAAGTATTGAAGACGTAGTTCGCCGAGTTCTCCAGGAAAAACGTAATGGTGGACCAAGATGCTGGAACTGCGGCGAAAGAGGACACATTCGGCGTAACTGCAAGAAGCCGTTTAAACCACAACGCCAAGAACAGGAAAACTAAAGCGGGTTGGCAAGAAGGGGCATAAACCGACCCGCCACGACAATGCCCCTGAGGTTATAATTCAGGCCATCTCTTCAAGTGTTTATGTCGACGGTAAAATTAATGGGAGGTCCGTAAAAATGTTAGTCGACACTGGCGCAACCCGAACTATAGTTAAGCCGAGTGTAGTTGAAGGAAATGGAAAAACCTTACCAGCGATGGTTCGTTTACGGACTGCAACTGGAGAAGACGTGCCAACACATGGAAAGAAGAGGATCGTCATCAACATTGGGGACAGGTCTCTCGAACATGAGGTGCTGGTGGCAGATATCATGGAGGAAGTCATCTTGGGAATGGATGTCATTAAGGGTTATGGCTTCCAGATGGATATGAGAAACGATGTTCTGAGGATCGGAAGTCTGGAAATTCCATTCCTGGGATGTGAAGATATCACGACTCGAGTCTTACTCAGCGAAGATGTTCACCTACGTGGACAGGCGGAAACCATAGTGAAGGGGTATTTAGATAGAGACCTTCGAGATAGCTGTATAAGACTCATCGAACCAGCCAGTGAGAGTAACCTCGGAAAAGGACTGCTAGTCGGAAAAACCTTGGTGAGAGGCGGAAACGAAGTTCCTGTGAGAATGTTGAACACCAACATGTACCCTGTGATCTTAAAGAAAGGTACGATCCTGGGAGAAAGCTGTTCCGTGCTTTGTGTGACAGGAAGCGTTCAGGATGTGAAGAACCCGCTACCAAGAAGCGAGAAGAGTTCGAAGAAATTATTTGAGACATTGGCTTCTTCCTGCACAGAACTTGCACCAGAACATATTAGCAAGTTGAAGAAACTAATTCATGAATACAGTGACGTTTTTGCTATGGACAACACTCAGATGGGTAGGACGAATGTTGTGAAGCATTCTATCAATACCGGAAGTTCAGATCCCATTCGCCAACAACCGCGAAGGCTTCCCATAGCAAAGAGAGAAGAAGCAGAAAATATAATCAAGGACATGCACGAACAACGAATAATAGAGCAATCTGATAGTCCTTGGTCATCACCTGTGGTTTTGGTGAAGAAGAAAGATGGCAGCACCAGATTTTGTGTCGACTATCGTCGTTTGAACGACGTCACCAAGAAGGATTGCTACCCCATTCCAAGGATTGACGACACTTTGGACACGCTTTCTGGCTCGAAATGGTTCTCCACGCTGGATTTGAAGAGTGGGTATTGGCAGGTGGAATTAGATCCCAAAGACAAAGAGAAAACAGCTTTTACTATTGGGACAGGATTATGGCAGTTCACAGTAATGCCATTTGGCCTCTGTAACGCACCTGCAACTTTCGAGCGATTAATGGAAACCATTCTTCGAGGATTGTCATGGAAGTCGTGCCTAGTTTATTTGGACGATGTCATAGTATTTGGCCGGACATTTGACGAACACCTGAAAAATTTAAGAGAAGTCCTTGAAAGACTACGCTCTGCAAATTTAAGACTCAGTCCAAAGAAATGCCACCTCTTCAGGAAAGAAGTGAAATATCTAGGACATGTAGTATCTGCAGATGGCATTAGTGCTGACCCAGACAAAGTCAAGGTTGTACGAGAATGGCCAGTACCACAGGACAAGCACCAAGTAAGGAGTTTTCTTGGCTTGTGCACATACTACAGGAAGTTCGTCTTTGGATTTGCTGACATCGCGAAGCCTCTAACAAGACTGACGGAAGATGGAAGGGACTTCAAATGGGATACTGAATGCGAGGATGCTTTCAATCGACTGAAGCAAGCACTAACAACAGCTCCTATATTAAGTTATCCTCAGACCAGTGGAAGGTTTATATTGGACACGGACGCAAGCAACACGGCCATAGGAGGCATATTATCCCAAATTCAGAATGGCCAAGAGAAAGTTATAGGATATTTCAGCAAGGTCCTGTCGAAGCCTGAGCGTAACTATTGTGTTACGAGGAGAGAACTTCTCGCCGCAGTCAAGTCCATGGAACATTTCTATAAATACTTGTATGGTCGCGAATTCCTTCTAAGAACAGATCATGCTGCTCTGAAGTGGCTTCTACAATTCAAGAACCCAGAAGGTCAGGTTGCGAGATGGATAGAAAGGCTGCAGGAATATCATTTTTCTGTGGAACACCGGGCCGGAAAGTCACATGGCAACGCTGACGCATTATCTAGAAGACCTTGTCCTTCCGACTGCAAACACTGCAGCAAAGCAGAAGAGAAGGAATTCTGTTTAAGAACAACCGTCGTGGATCTAGATTGGCTGCCAGAATCCCTGAAGCGAGACCAAGAAGGTGACTCCGAACTAAAGATGTTGCTTGACTGGAAAGCAAACGGACAGAGACCAAGATGGGAAGAAGTGAGTCACCTGAGTCCTAGGGTCAAGTCCTACTGGGCGCAGTGGGACTCCATCATTTTAGAGGATGGATTGTTGAAGAGGTCCGTCGAGAATGACGAGGGTAATGCAGCTAGGACTCAGCTGATAATTCCCCGGAGTCGGACGACAGAAGTATTGGAGAAACTTCATAATGGAACCTCCGGTGGACACTTCGGCATCAAGAAAACGTTGGAGAAGATCAGAGAACGTTTTTACTGGGTCAACTGCAAAGAAGACGTCAAGGACTGGTGCCGAAAATGTAGACTTTGTGCTTCAACGAATGGCCCAAGAGGAAAACGACGAGCGCCAATGAATCAGTATAACGTAGGCAGTCCTATGGAAAGAGTTGCTATAGACATCGCAGGCCCATTCCCAGAGACCGACGATGGGAACAAGTACATATTGGTGGCGTCGGATTACTTTACCAAATGGGTTGAAGCACATGCCATCCCAAACCAAGAGGCCTCGACAGTGGCAGACGTGCTGATAAAAGAGATGTTTAGTCGGTTTGGAGTGCCACTGGAGCTACATTCTGATCAGGGACGAAATTTCGAGTCTGGCCTATTCCAGAGCATTTGTGAAATACTCGGAGTCAAGAAGACCAGGACAACACCTCTTCACCCACAGTCAGATGGCCTAGTCGAAAGAATGAATAAAACTGTGGGAAAATATTTGGCTAAAGTGGTCTCTGACCATCAAAGAGACTGGGACCGGTACCTTCATCTGTTCACCATGGCCTACAGATCAGCCGTGCAAGAGTCTACTAGAGAGACACCAGCTTGTGTCATGTTCGGCCGGGAAATAAGATTACCCTGTGACCTAGAGTTTGGATGCAAGCCCGGAACAGAGATAGCTGGTGAGGACTACGTGAGCACATTGAGGGGCAGGCTACACTACATTCATGAGAAGGTCCGACAAAACATACAAATTGCTAGTGACCGAATGAAGACCCGCTATGACAGCAAAGCTACAGAAGGTGGTTTCAACGCTGGAGATTTGGTCTGGCTGTACAACCCCCAGAAGAAGAGAGGATTATCACCTAAGCTACAGAGGAATTGGGAGGGTCCATACAGAGTGGTAAAAAGGATCAATGATGTAGTGTACCGTATACAAAAACTACCAAGGGGCAAGAGGCGCGTGGTCCATGTAAATCGGCTGGCGAAATACGAGGCGGACTACGACGAACAAGACGAGACCCATCTGAGAAGGACGACCAGCCCAGAGCATGTTGAGATGAGTTTCGACCAGTTCATGGAGAACTATGGTGGAACTGGGAAGGCACGATTCGGAGTTACCACCGAGCAGCAGCAGGACCTCTTCTCTGTGCCTGGAGATTATTCCCTAGCCCATTGTGTCGCCGAAGATCTGCGTATGTCCAGGGGAATAGCATTAGTCTTCAGGAAGAAGTTTGGCCGTGTATCTGAGCTCTCCAGACAACAGCCCCATCCCGGAAAAATTCTAAGTCTCACTGACGGTCATCGTCACCTCTTCTACATGGTGACTAAGAGGTTTTGCGATCACAAGCCTAGCTATAGAAGTATGTGGAATACCTTGCTGAACCTAAGAAACGAACTCACCAGGTTGGAAGTGAAGAAGCTGGCTGTGCCTAAGTTGGGTTGTGGTCTAGATCAACTCAACTGGAGAGTCGTCCGGAACATGCTCGAGGTGCTTTTCCATAAGACAGGAATAGAGATACTCGTGTGCATTTTCAACCCGAGCGGAAACACAATGAAGGAGAAGACTGTGGATTGCTATTTCGAAAAGCAAGGGAGCTGCAGAATGGGAGATGCCTGTAGGTTCAGACATACCAACCAAGGTGTTCGGGGACCGAACGTCTCAAGGAGGGGGCAGTGTAACGAGCCAAGTCAACTAGAAATTCTTAAGTCTTTAACAAAGTGTGTCATTCTGCACTTTCTAAGCACTTAGAAACTGGTACAAATACCTACGAAATAATCCCATAAAATTTCCTTAGTTTTTTTTGCGCGTAGCTCCGGTAATTAATTGACTTTTATCTCGACTCAAAACTTCTCTGCCGTTTTTTATCTCTACTCAAAATGAAGCGCACCTATCTGAATTACTCAAAAATTATTTATACCATTACTTTTCTACTCCAAGACATTTCAACTAAAAAATTCGAACAAGTAAAAAACGTCTCAATAGGTAATTATTTTTTTTATTTAAATTTTTGCTAGAAATGTTCTATCTAAGAGAAAAATTAAAGTAGTAAAACAAAGGAATCAACGAATGTTGAACTAACCTATTTAGCCTTGCTTATTATAGAGTAGAGATGGAAAACTATCATTATTTTCAACAATTATCTCTAATTGTTATTTCAACTAGTAACAATTTTCAAAAAATTATCAATTTTTCTATTAAACAATATTTATTTTTAACACTTTTTGTACATCAAATTTAGTTGTACTTAACATAGTTAACATTTTTTTATAACTGACCGGTTGCAAGTCTCAGCTCAGCGGTCCAAGGTGCCATACACAATCAATATATTCAATTTTAATACGTTTAATTTTTAATTTTTTTATTTTATGGTTCGTGTTTTAAAAAGCACTTAATTAGCACTTAATTTAAAGATTATTCAATCCTAGATTTTTGTTTTCTTTTATTATGGGTCAGCTAGGTTGTTAAAGACTGGCGGTCCCATTGTTTTTCGTACATATTTCAAAAAAGGTTAGTGCACCTAATTTTTGTTTTGCGCACCTAAATAGCACCTAAAAAGCACCTACTTTTGATATAAATTTCGATGAATTTCTCCACTTTGGGTCAGCCACCTTTATGGGGGTGATATATTGAGTGATGAAGACGTTTGTGGTATATTTTTTATGTATATTTGGGAACGCATATTCTTGGCTGATACGCAAATACTTTTGTCCTAAAAGGAAAATTTCAGTCACAACTCAAACACAAATTTTGGAATTTACGAAAGTTTTGAACGGAATAAACCCAACCTAAACGTCGAGTTCTGAAGGAGGATTTGCTTAGAGTGTTTAACTATAGTTCATTTGAAAATGAATGATAGCACAAATCTTTTTACATAGGAGCTAAAAGGTCTAAATATACAGGGTTGGTCAATGCAGAAAAAATTTAATATTGATACCTTCTTATAATTTTCACTAGACTTTAGTATGACCACCCCGACAAACTCAAATACAATGAATCATAAAATGGAAATGAGCCTCAGTGACGGAGAACATAAAATTACTTTAATATAAAAAAGACTAAAATGTCAATATTAACATTAACCAACATTTATTTTTATAAAAATACTAAATATTGGTTTAGGACATTCCTTACAATTTAATAATAAATATATTAGGGGGATTAGCGTCATATAAACTTAATTAGTAATAATAATATATAATTACATACCTAAATATATAAATTATCTTCTTCCGATAAAGAGGCATCATCATCATCAGTTTCTTCATTTCCCAAAGAAATAATAATTGGTTCTATTGTTTCCTTTATTAACAAATCGAGTTTCCAGAATTTTTCTTCCTCTGCTATGACATGTCTTATAGCTTTTTGCCAATTGTCAGATGAAATTTTTGATATGGAGGCAGATAATAGTTGACGAACATCTTGAAGTTTAAATGTTGTATTATTTCTCGCGACATATCCCTTCATTTGAGCCCAGATTAATTCTATGGGGTTAAGTTCACAGTGATAAGGTGGTAATCGCAACACTTTAACTCCATCTTCTGTCGCTATTTCATCTACACTACACTTCTTAAATTTTGGTGAATGTTGTTTGCATAACTGCAATCTCTTTTTTGAGTAAACCTTCTTCTTGCACTACTATTTCTTTCATTATTAGCCAATCCAAGAGTTCTTGCTTTCTCCATTTAGTGTTAGGTAACGGCTCCTTTAATCTTGAATGGTAACTGGCATTGTCCATGACTATTACAGAATTGGTCGGTAATAAATCTATCATTTGACTGAAATATTCCTCAAAAACATCAGCAGTCATTTCTTCGTGGTAGTCTTTCGTAGAATTTGAAATAAAATCTAACAAGCCTCCATTAACAAATCCTTTATCTCCTCCTATATGAGTGATAATTAAACGGCGACCTTTACCATTCGGAAATTTTAAGCCAGTAGACAAACCTTCTATAAATGCTTGACGAGTATTTGTAACCAGTTTATCTTGCCAAACTTTATTTACAAAATGCCCTATATTTATCCATGTTTCATCTAAATAAAAAATATTTTTGCCTTCTTTCCTCAATTTTCGAATTTCCCTTAAATATTGCCTCCTCCAACAAATAATTTCTTCTTTCTCTATGAGCGCAGATTTTCTATTGTTACTCTCATAAATGAATCCTAATTCACGTAAAGTTTTCCACAATTTGTCTCTTTTAATGTTTGGCAAAGATTCGTCTTCATTAATGTCTACTAAAAGTTTATCCAAAGTAGGAATCTTTTTTTGTAAATAAAATGAATGAACTTTTCTTCGAATCAATTGTTTCATAGTATCGTCTATCTGAATGGGTTTTCTCGCTATTGACGTTTTAGGTGCTTCTGTAATACTTCCACTCTTTCGTTGCTTTAAAAGTCTATAAATAGTTGCTTCACCAACTCCGGTCATATCTGAACACTTAGCAACTACACTCCGGACAGTACTAGTAAAATGTTCATGCACAAGAGCATCATGTACATTTAGCACTAAAGTTTTCATTGGCACGGTTAAATGACACTTTAATTTCACAGAAGTAAAATTAGACGTTTGTGCCATTTTTACTACACAAGTTCACTTATTAATATCGCTTTTTATTATAGAACTATAACAATTCTGCGTGTTTTAATCACAGGACTTTACAAACAGAACTTTAAATCATAACTAAAATGATTCACAATCTGCAAAATACTTTCTGCCGATTAGAAATTTTAATCCTTTCTAAGAATGTTCAGGGCTACTTAAATTGATCTTCTTTGAAATTGTAAATATTTTGTACCTGTAGACTGTAGAGATTACATATTTACTTATATCATTTGTTGATTAAAATGACTACAAAATTTAAGACAACAATTAAAATAAATTGGTATGTTTAAAAATTTTTGGTAAAACCCAAACATTTTCAAAACAAATACTGAATATTTTATTTTAGAAAATCTCCGTCACTGATTTATGATGTTATATTGGGTTTTATCACCAATGCAATAAAAATTTTCTATCATTCATTTTCAAATGAACTATAACTATATGTAGTGTAGCCATCCAGGGGTGAAAAATCTAAAACAATATAATCTAATATGGTAGATGTGGTTGTTGTTGTGATTCTGGACAGCTGGGTATCACAATAGTCAATATTAAAGTCCCCACATAGATTTTTTTACTT
Source organism: Altica lythri (assembly GCA_964028335.1). Taxonomy (NCBI): domain Eukaryota; kingdom Metazoa; phylum Arthropoda; class Insecta; order Coleoptera; family Chrysomelidae; genus Altica; species Altica lythri. The sequence continues at coordinate 17,966,490 of OZ034805.1, forward strand.
TTAATAGTGTAACGAGCGAGAACCCCTTAGTACGCCCCTGTCGCTCTCCAGGTAAACAACGCGCTTATTCTCGAACAGAACAAACGAGAGACTTCCTTCACTATGCAGACGTTCTAGAAATTGTTACCGAAGGACGTTCTGGAAGCTGTGGACTGGTATATAAGCGGAGAGCCACGACCCACAAGGGAAGTTTAAAAGTTTATAGCGATAGTCTAAATATTCGAGCGAACTACGAAGTGAAATAGTGAATATAAATCGAAGTTAATTGTTGTATATAAATTAGAGTGTCATAGTTAGTTTAGTTATTTCGTTATAATTCGTTTAGTTTGTAGTGTGTAAATAAATTAGACATTTTCGTTCAGCAGTGATTTTATTTTGAACCCCTAGAACGTAACAATAGGTAGGTCATCTAACAAATTCAACAGGTTCTGAAAGAATAGCTCAGTGTATTTAAATTATCTTTAAATTACGAATCCTCTTGTATTTGAAAATAAGTTGGTAGTGGAAAGTCACGAGCAAAATATGACGTAGCCGCCACGAGATAATCCAACACCTCTAAACTCCACCCGTGTGAAGTTGGCCCCGATTTTTTAAAATTTCATGTTTTTTTATATGGACCTGTTTGTCCATCGTTTGTCCACGTTTGTCCACCCTTTAGATAATTTTTACCAGCAATCAATCAAAAGATACAGCCAAAACAAGTTTACGGGGCTAACTTCACGATTTTTCGAAAAACTTCAAATTTGAAATTTGTTCACACCATACGTTTGTCCATCGTTTGTCCACGTTTGTCCACCAATTAGATTATTTTTAACACCTAATTAAACAACTAAAAACACCAAAAAACGTGATTGATGGCCCATACATGGTAGTAACTTCCCTATATCAATATTTTTAAAATTCCTGTATTGCATCCGTTTGTCCATCGTTTTTCCACGTTTGTCCACCCTTTAGATAATTTTTACCAGCAAGCTCTCAATAGATACAGCCAAAGCAAATTTACGGGGTCAACTTCACGATTTTTCGAAAAACTTCAAATTTGAAATTTGTTCACACCATATGTTTGTCCATCGTTTGTCCACGTTTGTCCACCAATTAGATTATTTTTACCACCCAATTAAACGACTAAGAACACCAAAAAACGTGATTGATGGCCCATACATGGTAGTAACTTCCCTATATCAATATTTTTAAAATTCCTGTATTGCATCCGTTTGTCGACGTTTGTCCACTCTTTAGATAATTTTTACCAGCAAGCTCTCAATAGATACAGCCAAAGCAAATTTACAGGGTCAACTTCACGATTTTTCGAAAAACTTCAAATTTGAAATTTGTTCACACCATACGTTTGTCCATCGTTTGTCCACCAATTAGATTATTTTTACCACCTAATTAAACAACTAAAAACACAAAAAAACGTGATTGATGGCCCATACATGGTAGTAACTTCCCTATATCAATATTTTTAAAATTCCTGTATTGCATCCGTTTGTCCATCGTTTGTCTACGTTTGTCCACCCTTTAGATAATTTTTACCAGCAAGCTCTCAATAGATACAGCCAAAGCAAATTTACGGGGTCAACTTCACGATTTTTCGAAAAACTTCCAATTTGAAATTTGTTCACACCATACGTTTGTCCATCGTTTGTCCACGTTTGTCCACCAATTAGATTATTTTTACCACCTAATTAAACAACTAAAAACACCAAAAAACGTGATTGATGGCCCATACATAGTAGTAACTTCCCTATATCAATATTTTTAAAATTGCTATATTGCATCCGTTTGTCCATCGTTTGTCCACGTTTGTCCACCCTTTAGATAATTTTTACCAGCAAGCTCTCAATAGATACAGCCAAAGCGAATTTACGGGGTCAACTTCACGATTTTTCGAAAAACTTCAAATTTGAAATTTGTTTACACCATACGTTTGTCCATCGTTTGTCCAAGTTTGTCCACCAATTAAATTATTTTTACCTATTAAACGACTAAGAACACCAAAAAACTTGATTGATGGCCCATACATGGTAGTAACTTCCCTATATCAATATTTTTAAAATTCCTGTATTGCATCCGTTTGTCCATCATTTGTCCACGTTTGTCCACCCTTTAGATAATTTTTACCAGCAAGCTCTCAATAGATACAGCCAAAGCAAATTTAAGGGGTCAACTTCACGATTTTTCGAAAAACTTCAAATTTGAAATTTGTTCACACCATACGTTTGTCCATCGTTTGTCCATTTTTGTCCACCAATTAGATTATTTTTACCACCTAATTAAACAACTAAAAACACCAAAAAACGTGATTGATGGCCCATACATGGTAGTAACTTCCCTATATCAATATTTTTAAAATTCCTGTATTGCATCCGTTTGTCCATCGTTTGTCCACGTTTGTCCACCCTTTAGATAATTTTTACCAGCAAGCTCTCAATAGATACAGCCAAAGCAAATTTACGGGGTCAACTTCACGATTTTTCGAAAAACTTCAAATTTGAAATTTGTTCACACCATACGTTTGTCCATCGTTTGTCCACGTTTGTCCACCAATTAGATTATTTTTACCACCCAATTAAACGACTAAGAACACCAAAAAACGTGATTGATGGCCCATACATGGTAGTAACTTCCCTCTATCAATATTTTTAAAATTCCTGTATTGCATCCGTTTGTCCATCGTTTGTCCACGTTTGTCCACCCTTTAGATAATTTTTACCAGCAAGCTCTCAATAGATACAGCCAAAGCAAATTTACGGGGTCAACTTCACGATTTTTCGAATAACTTCAAATTTGAAATTTGTTTACACCATACGTTTGTCCATCGTTTGTCCACCAATTAGATTATTTTTACCACCTAATTAAACAACTAAAAACATCAAAAAACGTTGATTAATGGCCCATGCGCCGCGCCGTAGTAACTTCCCTATATCAATATTTTTAAAATTTCTGGATGTAAATATTACTTTTGTCCAGTTTTTCGTTTTAGGGCTCACGACAGACTCGTTTGTGATTTTTCCTTTTTTAAATCGAGAATAGGACTACTATAACCTAAATTGTTACCATGGGTCACAATGTATTATTTATTTTCAGAGATTTTATTTTACGAATAAAAATTTCAGTTTCAACACAATCAAAGTAAATGTATTTTTTTGTTTAATTTTATGTTTTTTCAATTTTATGTTTTATTTTAATTTTATGTTTTATTTTAGCAAATGATGGAGATTTAATATTTGTTAGAATAAACACCTTTTTTATTTTTGTTTAAAATTGTGTTCTTACATTCAATAAAACTTGCATTTATATGATTTCATCTATGTTGCACTACATAACTAAAGGCTAGACATTTTATTACTTTATACGTTAACCATGCAGGCGTTACACGCGTAATGGTCAAAAAGACCGTATTTTTCAAAAATCGCCTGTAACTCTGCTAATATTCAAATTCAGTCTTCAAGGTTCCACCTATTCCCTATTTATGAACTTTGAAAGGTCAATTTACCGAAAAAGGGGCTGAAAATCAGTTTTATTGTTTTTTTACATCTAGTTGGGTTTTTTTAATTGTTATTTGATATTACATTTCTAAAATACCCAATGAGCTTTTTGTTTTTCGTTTTTTTATATCAACATTTCTAATGCGGTCATTTAGACCGTGCGCGTGTACTTATGGTAAAAGTAGAGAAGCGTGTAATGCCGGGTTAAAGGTGAAAATTTTTTTTTATTAGGTGGACAAACTTGGATTTGGAGTAAAAATGCTCGAGCTGTTGGTTCGTACTTGATTCTTCGTCGTTTTTTGGAAAATAATCATGCTTCATTGTTCCAAAACAGTATTTAAAGAGGTAGAAATTTAAGTTTGTGAGGTGCAATACAGAAATTTGAAAAATATTGATATAAGGAAGTTACTACCATGTATGGGCCATTAATCACGTTTTTTGGTGTTTTTAGTCGTTTAATTAGGTGGTAAAAATAATCTAATTGGTGGACAAACGTGGACAAACGATGGACAAACGTATGGTGTGAACAAATTTCAAATTTGAAGTTTTTCAAAAAATCGTGAAGTTGACCCCGTAAATTTGCTTTGGCTGTATTTATTCAGAGCTTGCTGGTAAAAATTATCTAAAGGGTGGACAAACGTGGACAAACGATGGACAAACGGATGCAATACAGAAATTTTAAAAATATTGATATAGGGAAGTTACTACGGCGCATGGTCCATTAATCAACGTTTGTTGATGTTTTTAGTTGTTTAATTAGGTGGTAAAAATAATCTAATTGGTGGACAAACGATGGACAAACGTATGGTGTGAACAAATTTCAAATTTGAAGTTTTTCAAAATATCGTGAAGTTGGCCCCGTAAATTTGCTTTGGTTGTATTTATTCAGAGCTTGCTGGTAAAAATTATCTAAAGGGTGGACAAACGTGGACAAACGATGGACAAACGGATGCAATACAGAAATTTTAAAAATATTGATATAGGGAAGTTACTACGGCGCATGGGCCATTAATCAACGTTTTTTTATGTTTTTAGTTGTTTAATTAGGTGGTAAAAATAATCTAATTGGTGGACAAACGTGGACAAACGATGGACACACGTATGGTGTGAACAAATTTCAAATTTGAAGTTTTTCGAAAAAACGTGAAGTTAGCCCCGTAAACTTGTTTTGGCTGTATCTTTCGATTGCTTGCTGGTAAAAATTATCTAAAGGTTGGACAAACGTGGACAAACGATGGACAAACAGGTCCATATAAAAAACATGAAATTTTAAAAAATCGGGGCCAACTTCACATAGGTCTAAACTCCGCTTTTTTGAAAGAGATGCAAGGACTGCTCGTATCTTTTTTTTCTCTTTAGCTCTTCAGGAACGGGTTATAATCTTAGCGCGCAATGCGCGCATTATTGGTATTATAAGTCTATGATTGTAAGTTAATAATGATTAATTTTTTTAAGGTTACCAATATGAAAGGGACAATTCATGATTTGATACGTAAAGTTAAAACTCCTCTAACTTATCAATCTGTAAGTGAATACTACTTAAAAAACCTGTACTTACTTTTTTATTTTTAGTTAAAATTGTTTTGTCTTCATGAAGTAAATAGAAATTTACGATTTACATTGTGTGGATTATTTGCAGCAGATTTTACTATGGTTTATATGGTAATGAAATTTAGTTTAAAATTATTGAAGTTATACTTCTATTCGTGCCCTCGGCGGTAAAAAATTGTATGGGATTAAATCCGCAAAATCATTACATATGTAATGGCGTGAGTAAGAGAGAGACAGAATCACATATAGACATATTGGTCTGTAAAAACAAAGATGAAATATTTACTACCTGTTACTTGTCATGACAATAAGTTCTTTGAATACCATTTTACATTCAGTGTATTGAAAAGAGATTGATATACAAAAAATAGTCTGAGCTAATGTTTTAGTATCATAGTGACGTATCACATTGTGTTTGACAAATTATTTTATTATTTTCACGTAAGTATACATATTAAGTTTAGTATTTTATATTAATAATATCAATAACAATATTGTATTGAGGGCATCCGAATTCTGCCACCTATGACAAATTTATTTGATTTTTAAGACTTAAGGGATTAGTGAACAGTCCGAACTCTGCCAGGACCAATTAAGTTTACTCGCATTAAGTTAAGTAAGTATTAAGGATTTAAATATTATATTCCTAACGAGTTTTCAAAAGTGATAATATGATAATAATAATGACCGAGATTTCAACATTTGGCCCGTGTAGTGTATACTATTTTTCTTCATACCTCAGTCAAAAGTACTTGCGGAAGGGCGAAGCGAGTGCAGCTGGTCGTGGGACAGGCATCAAATACATTCGAAGAGTCAAGTTTTGTCATTGATGATTATTTTTAAGGTTATAGATAGAAATAGAAATGACACGAGAATAAACAGTCACTAGTTACAAGTGTAACTACGCATGAGAAATTTTTCCTCCCGCCGTAAATAGGGAGTAAATGTTAAAGACGACAAAACATCATGACGCACAGGGCCGAAAATTCAACTTTCGTCCCACCGTAAACAGGGAGTAAATGTTAAACTTTCTTCCCTGCAATTAGGGACGAAAGAACGTACTTTCGACCGAGGTATGAAGAAAATTTATTATTATATATTATTTTTTGCACTTCCGGGACTAAAGTGACAACTTTAGTCCCGTATAACAGTCCCTAGGGAGATAAAGTTGCATTTCAAATCCCTAGGGACATAAAGTAAGAATCAAACTTTACCGCAGCTACATCACTATTAATAACTAGGACAAAAATTAGGAAATATTCCATTATGAATCTTTATTGATTGAATTGACATTGTAAGTGATACTAACATTATTACAATTGATGAAACTAAATGGGCGATTACTTATATTTCCAACAAAGCGTTTTCATTGTAGTTTTCCACTTTTTTCTCCTTAACAAAGCCTTCATATTGCTGTTCGTAAATTTTTCTTGATTTTTTGGGTATTAATTCTTCCGTTATCATGTCAGCTGCCTTATCTATATCAAAATATGTAGTTTCATTCATTTCTTGATTCATTTTCTTGATATTCTGTTAGTTAAGTTGCGATTCGTTTTAAATGTCAGCATTAATTGAAATGTCACTGAATTGAAAAAATTTGTTGACACTGTTGCTATAACGTTACCTACTGAGTAATCCAAGTACCGTGTTTATATAACTCATCAAAATTATTAATTGTATTAAAATTAAAAGTTATAATACTGGGAAGTGCAAAAAATAGCGTATGTGCCTCAGGACTAAAGACATATTTTATCCCTTACGTGATTATTGGCCCTCGGGCTCTACGAGCCCTCAGGCAATAAACATCACGTGCGGGATTAAAACATTCACTTTAGTCCCTTGGTACCTATTGGGACAAACAAATTCCGATGGTGGCGCGTCAGTCGCCGATCAGCTGATATCCGAAACGCGTAAACCTTTTCTCGTTTGCTATTTACGTAGTAAATATTTGCGGCTTAATTTTGTTTTTTGGTGATTTTGTTTTGATTTTTTAATAACTTTTGTGTGAAATAATTGTATCTATACATGTAAGTATCTAAATAAGTTTGTAATTAGATTTTAATTTTTTTCCTTTTTTTTCAGATTTGTTTATAAGTTCTCTGATTGAAGATTTTTTTTTAGTTTTTGGGTACATTTTGTTTGATAACTTAGTACATATAATTATTTAATTAAATTTTATTTTAGTGTTAAAGAGGTCTATAATTTAGAAATAATATTTGTAATTTGTAAATGTAAGTACATAGGTACATAAGGTACTTGAATGTGTGTGTTAGTTTTTTTCTCTAATTTGAGATAATTTAATTATTTTTTCAGATTTTATTTTAGAATGTATCTTAAACTTTCTGAAATTTTCAAATATTTAAATGCAACTCCTGACAGCCGTTGTATTGTTGAGGGTGAGCAAGTTTTACATGCGAAGCATTTAATTTTATGTGGCAAGAAATCCTTTACGAAGGAATCCATTCATCTGGTAGGTCTTTGTCTACAAACATCTGCCTTACAAGGACAGCCTCACCAGATTGAGGGTATTTTAAAGCTTGGCGAAAATGTAACCATTGGAGAGATGAAATGTTCGTGTAAAGCAGGATTGTCTGGAACTTGCAAGCACGTTTCTGCATTACTGCTGAATTGCACTAGGTTGTATTTATTAAATAACTGAAGAGGCGCTCTATCATGCCCAAGCAATTATTACTGATATTGATAACAATATTTATTGTTTAGTTCTTTTTTTGTGCGTTTTTTTTTTGTTTGTTCCAGGATGGAGTTGAGTAACTTGGAGGTGTTATCATCAACCGATGTGGAATGCCATTGGAAAAAAGCTAAATCAGATGCCAAAGATTTATATACACCAAAACCAATTTGTGAGTTCCCCTGCTTGGCAAGTACTTCTAATAAATTAAAACCGGTTAGAGATTTATCCAATGATGAGATGAAAGATTGTTTAAAAATTATAATGGAAGCTGGACCTGATACTAATTTAAATAGACATTAGTGAGTATTAATTTAATTTGAGTTTATTACTCTAATCATTATTTTTTTAGTTTGAGAAGAAGAAAACAAATACTTTTAGGTGCATCAACATCAAGTTCCACAGTTTTATTGGAAATAAATAATATTTTTGCTTTTTTTCAAAACTCTGAATTTTTACATAACCTCTCAAAAGAAATACTTGTAGAAAAATATAGTTTAAAGGATTGTTGTAGGGAAAAATGGAATAAAATTAAAAATTATGATGGTTTAAAAAGTTTATTGTTAGCCCAAGATTCCAAAGAGTGGCATGAAATTAGAAGATTTCGGATTACAGGTATGAATTATTTTAAACAACTTTTATTAAAATTATTTTTAGAAAAGGCTATAGACATGTTTTGCTTTTTAGGAAGTAACTGTTATTCCATTTTTACGTATAATATAAACAACAATGAAGAATGTTGGGAAAGAAAAACAAATCAATGTTTTTTTCCCAAGAAATTTTCCAATAAATATGTTATTCACGGGAAAAATGAGGAAAAAAATGCTATTTCAGCCTATGAATCATCAACGCACCTAAATGTTGTAAGCAATTTGGGTATTATAATACCAAAGCATTTCCCATGGCTTGGATTTTCTCCAGATGCTTTGGTATTGGACAAAGGAATTCCTGTAAAACTTTTAGAAATAAAATGCCCATTCATAGGTAACAATTATTATATTAATAATTCTACAAATTTAACCAATATTCTTACAGGCAAAACAAAAGATGTGGAACATTTTATCACAACTTGTTCCTATTTAAAGGTATTACCATCGGGATTAGAGCTGAATAAAAAACATTCATATTATGGTCAAATTCAACTTGGTTTAGCTTTAAGCAATTTAAAAACTTGTGACTTTTTGGTATATTCCAGTTTTTCAAATTCATTTTTAAAATTGGAAGTTGAATTTGATGAAGAATTTACAAAAAAAATGATTGCTTCAATCACCGAAAAATATTTTCGTAAAATGTTGCATATGCTTTGTAATACTACATAATTTAAAAAAGATTTACATTGTTTTTTGATCCCAACTTCTTACCTTATACTTTAAAATTATACATACATACATAGATTAAGTATACATTTACTTCAAATTTTATTTTATTACTTAAAGATTATATTCGAAAGTTATAGTTTATGTTTATATCATTTTATTGTTTGTATTTTGGCTATAATTTAGTGATTGTTTATTATTGTTAAAATAGTTCTTAAATTATAAAATTGTTGTAACTTTGTAATTAATTAATTTAATAGTACCTACCTACTTTTTTGTTTTTTTTTTGTTTAACAGTGCTGTCTTTACAATGTTAGTTTTTAGTTAATTGTATTAATATTTTTATTCGTTTACTTTGTGTTTATTCTTATTTTTATGTATATTAGGTTTTTCCTACTTAATAAAGATCTATCTATCTATCTATAAACATTAATATTATAAATTTATTTTAATACCTACTTAAAAGTAAAATTGTTCAGTTGATTGTCAGATTGAGTTGTCGTAATGATGTTAATTATTAAATAAAAAAATATATTACAAAAAGATTAACTAAAGGAATTTATCTTCGGAAAAAATAGGGTTTTGCAGGTTCACCATGCCACCACAAACAGTAATAATATCATCAATTTGTCTTGCCAAAGACCATTGCATTGGCATATTTAAAATATTAAAAAGACGCAGTCTTTGATTGACCCTTTCTACATGAACCCTTGCTTTAGCAATTTCCCTGTTTTCTATGGATTCTTCTTGAGAAAATTGTTTTTTCTTCCTTAAAAATGAAGGTTGTTTCATTTTTATGAAATGCCTGTTACATATGTCTTCTACAAGGAAGCCTTTATCCACCATAATGGCATCAATATGTGGTTCTAATTTATTTATGATACCACTTTCTTCGAATATCGTTTTGTCGGATGTACGACCTCCGTATGCCTTACTTATAAAAGTTAATAGTCCACCAGGACTCACTCCCGTCATTATCTTAATCGTATTTTTCTTTTTATAAAAGGAATATGTTTTTACTCTACAACATAGACATGTAGGTTGGTTAATAGGAATTTCTGTACAATCCACAATAACTCTTACATTTTGAAACTTTTTAAATGATTTAGGCATATTATGCCTACATTCTTCTATAGAAGGCCACACTATAAATGATTTAAAAATTTTTGATAAAATTTGGATATATTCTTGAAAAACGTATGAGCACATTGATGGCGATATGTGAAAAAAAAAAGAAATGATCTTAAATTTAATTGCCAATTTTAATTTCATAACCATTGTACATAAAATAGTACGTTTTTTACGTGGATAGTATTTATCAACCAACCTACAAATAGCGTTAAATATTCTAAAATTTGGAATACCACTAATAGAGTTTAACATCGAATCAGAATTGATTGTTTTCCAAAATTCACATTGAATGTCTCCACTTGTCACTTGTATACTTTTTTCACATTTTGATGTTGATGGTTGCTCTGAGTCATTTGGCTTTTGAAATAATTTTAAAAGTCCTTCAACTGCATCTTGCTCCAAACCGGTGAGGCAAAATTCCTCAACAGCAACATCATGCATCTCCTCAATTGTTTTTTCTTCGGTAGGGAGTGTTGGTGACATTGAACCCCTTAATCGCTGCCTCAGTTCCTCTCTCCTAGCCAACCTATCATTTCTCGGGCAATTTATAGTTTTATTTCTATCAAATTGTTTTCTAGGTAAAAATTGTGATGGTACAGCTATTTTTGATAACCTAGGGGCTATTTTTGTTGAAAGAGTACCTGCAAACATTTCTGATGTTATTAAAAAAAAAACTTATGGAAATGCAACTTACCGGATTTTGAAACATAATCGCCTGGTTTAAAATGTTTGGAACATACTCTCATACTTTTGGTAACAGGCTTACCCATCAACAAAACATTTTTCCACGCTTTATGGCGATCAACTTTTTCAACCACACCTAATTTGTTTATAATGTATACTGTTTGTTTATTTTTTGGAGGAAAATAATGAAAATGTAGGTCTGGGTTTTTAAATTTTCTTGAAGTGCAACCATAAACACTACAGTTTGTGTTATTTTTCTTTGGCATTTTAACTAAAAAATCACTACACACTTTGTAACTAATAACAAAAGAAAAGAACAGATAAACTAAATAAAATCAAATAAAAAAAATATCTTAATAATAATAACCGAAAAGCTTTCGTTAAAACACACATAACCAAACAATACGGTTACGCGTTTCGGGTAGTTGAAATTATTGCCGCTAGTGTCGCATACAATTTTGGTTTGCTCAATAGTAAACAATATCATTAACTATTTGGATATCTACATTGATAATCTCTTGACTGGTTCGTAGAGACCCCCTAGTGATTTAGGAACCTAATCTATAATACTGTAATCCGTGGCAGAATCCTGACATCAATTTTTCGTTACCTGGAGTATATTGTAGTCTAAAGTACCGTCAAATGGTTGCAGTATAGGGTATATTATATCCTGTACCATGCTTTTGAGGTTGTTGGCTACATAAACAAAGTTTTTAAGAAATGTATTTCAATTAACTTTTTGAAAAATTATAATGTATTTTATTATTTCCCCATAATTATTATAAATATTATAAATATTCTTTCATTCATCGCATTATATATGCGTATAGGTTACTTCTTCGGGAATTTTCGGGTTTAACTTTTTATGACTTGGCATGAATAACTGGTGCAAATGGTCAACAAATCCGCTACCTACGTGACTTCTTCTGGAAGTTTCGCTATTTAATGCTAGTTCTCATATCACTCTCTTTTATTTTTCTCTATGAAAGAGGTTCCCTCACCTTGTTGCCAACCTATACGCTAGTCAAAATATTTGATTCTGCAAACGTTGGCCGCACTGATTAACTTTATACTTTATACAGTTTTTAGTTGATATTATGTACACACGATATATATTTACGCAATAAATATTTTTATATCTTTATCGATAAGCGATATTTTGTAATATACTATTGGAGAGATGAAGAGTTTTATTAGGTATACGATGAGATTTTTTTTACTATACATTGCATTTTAACCTGTAGTATAGTAGGTCCATGTTTCAAGCATATAATGATTTTGCTTATCATTCCCATACAAATTTCTAAACCGGGGCGCGTGCAAAGAAGTATAACTTCTACCGGCAGTCCCACTGACTGCCACACCCGTTTTTTTTTCTATTAATTTTATTTTATTTTAGGCTTTTACAACTATAGCTACTTACGTTGTCCTTCTAATACAGTTTAATGTAGGGAAAATAAAATAAACATCATATTTGAGTGTGAAAAATTTTCTTGTTAAATATATATTTTTTTGAAGTGAAACTTCTTTCATTGCTTGATACAGTCTATATAAGTAACGATCAATTCTAGTATAATACATAACTCAATAACCGAACACTATTCCCAATATCCAGGGTGAAAACCTAAATCTCGTAGGTACGCGTACGTGCCTGGTATGGTGGTATGGCAGAATTGGCGGTATCACGCGCTTGTCCCCTTACCTATTCGAATATTATTACAGAAAATATTATTGTATATTTTTAAATACAATATAGATGGCGGCACATGTACGACCAAATACAAAATCGACTGAAATATTTATTTCCTTAAAAATAAAAATATATTTTTTGCAAATTAGGATATTGTAAAAAAGTATGCAATTAGCATTAAAGTTATATTTATGTAAAATTAGTATCGGGTATTTATGAAGTTTTGCGGCCTGAGCTTTACGGTAATTAATAAAGACCGTTGTAAACTCAGAAGAGAGTTAGAAAAATTGGATTTGGATTTAACTGGAATGAAAAGGGCATTAGTTAGACGTCTATGTAAACATTACATGAGATCCCAATTCCATGGAATTTAAAGATACCCAAAGAGCTCTAAACGCCCATCTTATCATTTTCACTACACAGATACATGAGAATATGTCCATGCTTTTCACTCAGATGTCTAATCACGATGATACGATGATCACACTTTCCAACGAGATGACCATGATTTCCAACGGGATGTACATGCTTTTCACCAAGATGTCTTCACAGGTAAATGAGGTGCAGATTACAGGAAATAGGTACGCACCGCTATCCAATCAGAAAAGTAATATGTATTTATCAGCTCTAGAAATCGAGTTGCTGCAGACGATTTACGATCGGTATTACCATCAGGTCTCCTTAGATGAAGAGTGCCCGCAATCTGACCTTCCAGAAGACGTTAAAAAAATAAAGTCACCTTCGCCTTGGTCGAACTACTTGAAGCCGTTAAAAACACTGTCTGGTGCCAATGGATGGACCTCAAGAGATAAGTTAGCACTCCGTGGTGAAACCCTGACTGTATTGCAAACCCTTCTGCGAAGGAGTCCAAAGGCTTCAAAATTGGGGAAGTGGTTAGATACAGACAGAAAGCCAATCCAGGAGTTTGAAGCTGACGTACGCTTCGTCTAACCTTCTGCACCCGAAAGCATGTCCAAGCTTCTGAGAGGCACAGAGATGCAGAAAATGCTTCGCATAGCACGCTCCAACGCTTTGGTAGAGTATTTATCATTAGAATTAGAATTTGAAGCAGCAACGAGGCATCTCGTGGCCACGCCCGCTTCCCGATTCCATTTGAACAAAGTATAGTAAAGATATGAACCAAGTCGTATGGGATCAGCAAATTCTACAAGAATTGATTAATCTACTGAAGATTGTAGTTACGATGCTGGTGATGTTATAAACTTGGTCATGTCGAGATAACCTGTCGCAAGAAAAAGACACATAGATCAAAGCAGCAAAAAAACCAAAGAGGGTCTTTTCCAAAAGAACGACATCGACCCCAATCAAACTCAATACTCCCCAGATGTAGTCTCTTTGACAAAATTACACCTAAATGCCAACTTTCATCAAATTCGGTTGACTTAGAGAAGAGCTCATATGGAACATACATCGTGACACTGGATTTTTATATATTAAGATATTATGATATAACATATCTCTTAAGTTGGAGATAATCACACCTAAATGACAACTTTCATTAAATTCGGTTAAATTGGTGAAGAGTTCATCATTTGGAACATACATCGTGACACTAAATTTAAATATATCATATCTCTTAAGTTGGAAAAAATTACACCTAAATTTCAAATTTTATCAAATTTGGTTAACTTGTTAAAGAATTCATTGGGAACACCCTTACTATCGAAAGTAGCCATTTCTAGATGTACTAACACTATTACCAATTTTACTCTGTCCTCTCTCTCGAATAAAAGATCTTTTTTTTCAAAACCTCTTGATACAAACTAAACGTTTCCTTAAAGATCATCCAGACATCATCGTAAGTAACTCTGACAAGGGTAATGTTACAGTGCTTATGTACAAAGAACGCTACACAGATTTATGTTTAGACATCCTCTCTGATAACCGGTCCTACACAAAGATTTCATGTGATCCCTCAGCCTCTATTACAAGGAAAGCAAACAACTGAGTGGCCTCTCTACTTCAATCCAAACAAATAAACGATGCAACAAGAAAAAACTAACCACCTATACTTACATAACACCCAAATTTTATGCATTGCCGAAAATCCATAAACCTACCCTCTCTGCTCATTGTCTCTTCAATAGCAGCTCCCACTGAAAAACTGGCTTCTTTTCTTACTGACATTCTAACTAGGTCTTATGACTTCAATAATGAGTATTATGTTGGGAGATGATACTAGTAACTAGAACCAATGCCCCATGTTGGTGAACTTCGGAGCAACGAAGACCTCCCATTTAGTCTTAAATTAAATAAAAGAAGCCACCATTTTGTGAATGAATGTTATGAACGCTCTTGGTGTTAACTTGGATATAAGGGACAAGATCATCAAGATCGACACTGAAAAATTCATAATTCTTTCAAGAAATCAGTAGTAGCGAAAGTAATGTTGTTAGATGAAGACGTTGAACTTTACACACGAAGTGAATCATTCATCACAGCTCAGCTAAGCAGTACCAGCCCAAATTCAGTTCCAGCTATGTTAGAACCAAAAAATCCCTATCAGGAAAGCTCTGCTAACGACTGCTACGAATGCCTCATCAACATTAATGAACATCGAGTATTCATCAGGTGACTGCCAAGAAAGAACAAAAGAAAGTAAAAACTTTTAACGATTTTTTAAGACCACGCCTTTGGAGTGACCTTCACGGTTGCCCTTGACAGTGCTAAATTTTGTAAAAATATGACCCACTTCCAATTCCACCCCCATTTTCTAAATAAGAATTAAGACCAAACTAATAAAATTAAATAATAATAAAATTTGATCACCCTCTGTACCAAACTCTCAACATTGAAGGACAAACAAGAATTTGTTATACGATACACCTAAAATTTTGTTTCCTATTTCTAAGGCAAAGGGACCCCAGTTTCTTAACAGTGGCGTAACAATCAAGGCTTATGTTGTTTTATTATTTGTTTTATTTGTCTACGTAATAGGCATGTTGACAGTAGTTGTAAATCCATGTAAAGTTAAATTTAAATGATTAATGGTAATATTTAAATACCTAAAATCATATTTATTAAACGTAATTAATAATATTTTATTAATTTAAATTAATTCAAAAAACTTTATTTAATACACATTATCACGTGACTGTGAACGCCAATCACAGCGCATGACGTCATGAACCGATAAACAACTTAGCGTCGCTTGGTGTCACTGTGTGAATGAGTTATTTCTTTGATTTCTCTCGCTAATTATTCGCTATTAGTATTTGTAACTCACTTGTTATCATAAACCGAATTGTGTTTACATTATGGAGACTGGATTCATCAAAGGAAACAGTTCTAAATTGCCGAGAATCGATTGTTTGATGGTGGCGAATTTCTTTGCTACAAACAAAGATTTTTGTGCAGCGGAACTTAACATAAATTTTTTATAGCCTGTTTTTCTTCGTAATTCCAATGTTCAACTCGTATATTTTTTAGATTAGAATTTAAAATATTATCGGTGTATTCGTTTAATTCAGAATCGGTTTTCATTTTTTCAATAAAATTTATATCTGCGATATCTAATTTTTCAATTTTAAAAGGTTTATTAATATTAATTTTTATTGGTTCTTCTCTTAAATTAGTAATGGTGGTTGTTGCAAAAAAATTATTTACGTTTACAACTGCATAGGGTGATTCTATTTGATTGCCAAAATTAATATAATTTACAAGTACTGTTCCGCTTTCTATGTCAACGGGTAATTTTACAATTTGGGATGTCCTAGCGGGAATATTAATAGAATAATTTTTTACTTTAAGTTTCTTTTTTAGTTGTGTTAATTTTTCTAATTCGTATATTATTGGTATTTCTGTATAACGAGTTTTTTCTCTAAATTTACAGTTGCTTTTAATTGTTTTAAGAAATCAATACCAATTAATCCGTCATATTTTTGACTAAAATTAAATAAACAGAACTTATGTCGTTCGTTAACTTTAAAAATTTTAAAAACAGGTATAGTTGATTCAGATAGAAGTGTCATCAAGTGGGCTGGGTACGTGTGAGATCATCTTTAACTTTATTACTAGATTCAATGGAAACAGAACTTTAGTTAGGGAATTATATGTCATTGCGATGTGTCAAAATGTTTATAGTTATATTGAGCATATGTAGCAATCTGATCAAAAGCTGGCTAATATTGCGATTCAAATTTCACTAAACGTGGGTGCTGCCACTACAAATTTGAATTTTCCAGAGACTACTTGATGACACTTCTATTTGAATCAACTATATATTTATAACTTCATTGTGGTAAGAAATACTGTGGGCTATTTGAATATTAAAATCTTCATTTTTTACATGTACATCTACATACACACACACTTTGTATTTATTATTAACTAGTATTAAAGCCTAAAAATAATTATTTCTCAAGAAAACTTTCAAGTTCCTTAGAGTTTGACAGACCGCGAGCATTGTTTATCGGTTCATGACGTAATCAAAGTCACATGACAGTTTTGGGCGTTTTAGCCGGAAATTTTAAATCTATTCTAATTTATCACTTTTTTCTTTAAAATAAAACCATTTTTATTATTAAAATATTTTTTTCGCGGTTATTAAAAGTTTATCTATAAAATAAAAGCAGATCCGGAAATTAGTCAACATCCCTATTTAATGGTTGGCACCCTATTTGCGGGCCTGTGAAATAAACAAAATAATAAGTTATGAAAATTGTAAAAAAGCCACAAAATAGTCACAATGAAATATTTTTTTTAATAATCTTAAAGAAATAAGGTAGCCAAGATAAATAGCAATAAGAAAAGATTAGAAAAACAAAAAAAAAGTGTAAAATTAAAATAAATCGAGAAAATGTCAGAAAATGAAAAAAATAAGAAGCGTTAAAGTATTAAAAAAATAATCGAGAATAAACAATAAATTAAAATATAAAAAAAAAACGGGAAAATAAGAAAAAAATAAAAAAAATAAAAAGCAGGAATAACAAAGAAAAATCCAAGAAAATGGAAAGGAAATAGAAAAAATTGAAGAAAACTAAAAATGAAAACAAAAAATCTAATAAGTAGAAAAAAAAACAGGATAATATGAAAAACAAGTGAAAAAAGAAAAATGCAAGAAAAGTAATAAAAAAATTAATAAATTGAACAAAATCGAAATTATACGAAAATATCAAGAACCAAAGAAAAATGAAAACAAGTCAAAAAAATAAGAAAACATCAAAATATTTAAAAAAAAAATCGAAAAAAATAAATATATGTATAAGAAAAATTTCAGAAATTAAAAAAATCTAAAAACCTGGTCGATAAAAATAAACTGATAAAAATTAGCAGTCACGTTTTTAAAAGAATAAGTGCAAAAAAATTGAAATAAAAAACCATAGATAAATAGGAAAAATCAGTTGTATCTTTAAGTTTCGGACAATAATAAAGTGAGGCTCCAAAAAAAACGTATAAAATAGTTAAAAATTGTAAAAAATCTTATTCTTAAAAAATCAACAAAAGTGAAAATGAGAAAGAATTGGAAAAAATAAAAAATAACGGAAAAAATCGCAAAACAAGAGTGAATCGAAAAAATGTACAACTTTTTTAAAGCGGGAGCACTGCAAAAATAAAAAAACAAAAAAAAACGGGAGAGTGTGAACAAAATCTAAGAAAACCATAAAATAGCAGAAATAAGAAAGGGAAATGCAAGACAAAAAATACGAAAACTAGGGCAAAAGCGAAATTATGAAAAAAACTAAAATTAAAATTAATATACAAATATTCGAAAATAAAAAAAAAATATTAATAATCTTTGAAAAACAAAAGTTTTATTTTGACAAAAATAACCTTGTTGTTTGAAAAAGGGAAATGTAAAAAAATGGATAATAATCGTAAAATAAATAAAAAAAGGTGAGAGGTGTCAAGGACACCCGAATGGAACGAAGTTCCTTTCGATTAATTAGTTAAGGAATTGTAATTTGTAAACACAACAGAGTGTTTATACATTTATTATAGTTTGTATAAAATCTCCACTTACCTAACTCAGCAATATCCAAAATTTGTGGAGAACCACAAATGTCAGGATACATTCTTGTTATTATTTTCTATTATTTTATTATTTATTATCTACAAAAACCTGAATATTTTCAACAGTTTCTTTCTTTTAACAAAAGTGTCCATTATACAATACCAGAGGTTTAGATCTAGAATTACTTTTTATTTCAACTTAATTTAAAACAGGAATTAACAATTTAATTCAAAATTTTAAAATTAAAATATTTGACAGTAACTGACAGTTAAGGTAATTTGACGTAGGTACCTAACTAGTCAAGTTACGAACTATTTTTAAAATTTTTATGAATTTTTTAATTTATAAAAACAGGATGAAATAAAATATAATACTATTATAGGTAATTATTTTTTTTCTACAGTATTTTCTTTTTAATTAGTGTCTTTTTAATTGTAATATATCTATCTATAAGAGAGAGAGAGAGAGAGAGAGTTTTTTATTTTTTGGTCTGTGAGAGAGAGACAGGCAGACGTGTGTCGAGTCGTGTCGTGACAATTTTTGGTCTGAATTTTTTTTGGCTAGCCTTTAGCCTCAGTCGTAACTGGTCGTAACGCCCGAAAGGGAACTTCGTTCCAAAAATCGAAACAAAAATCGAAAAAATAGGAATAACAAAAAAGGTATAATAAGATAGGAAAAAAAATGAAGATAAAAATTTTAAATGTTAAAAAATCGAATACATGGGGAAACTTACAAAAATTAGAAAAAAAAACTAAAAAACTGTTACAAATTGGTGTTTTAAAAAGGGATTTTCTGAAAAAGTCAGATTGCATCATCTGAGACTCCCTTAATTTATGGAATCGAAATTTGATCTTCGCGATAGCTTTTACAATAGCTATCATATTTTGAAAGCGTCAAAAGTTGATCATATTCAGAATGGTTACCAAAAAAACAAATTTAATTAATCAAACAATACTATTTATAACATCCATAATTTTTTTAAAGTTACACCACTGCTTTTTCCCGACCCAAAACAATTGGCAAACTATTCTTTCAAGGTCTATTAAAGGGCTTGCGCGGAGGGGGGGTCGTTCTGCGCAGGCATATCCAACCCTTAGTTGACTTAGGCTAGGGATAGGGTCGAATAGGACCGATAGAGGGGTGATTTGCAGAATGATCTCTGGTGCTATACAGTAATGTTGTGAAAGTCTTCAATACCCACTCTAGAGTTATGTGATAAATAATGAGATAGGTAAGTTATAAATAATATAAATATTTATGAATTATTTGATTGTTATGCCGTAGGTTATATTTAGGAATCAATCTGCACTTTTATGTATTTTATATTTAAAAATTGTCGAACTATAATTTTGAATAATATTTATTTGGTTTTGGATATTTTTTAGTACAATAAATATTACGAATTTTTTAAAAAATTTACACAGAGGATTAATTAATTTTATGGTTAATTCTATGACTTTTTAACCTTACTTATAATTTTAAACGTTTACCTTTTTTGTTTTATTTTATAAATGCTTGTTAAATTTAAACAATATTGGCCATTTTAAAGATTTCTTATTTTTGTGGTTTTTCTGTTATTAAACTAAAATTCTTCATAACTTAATTATTGTTGTTAATAATATTTCATATTTCTGTTATAAATTTTCTTATTTTTTTTTGTGGTCGTAATGAATATTTTACAGTTTTATTTTTTTTTATTTTCGTATTTTTACAATTTCAACAAATTGTAATGATCTTTGATTTATTGTTGTGATTCCCCCTTTTTTTATTTTTAGTATTTTTTCTGACAGCAAATTTTTAATTTTTTTTTTTTTGTGAATTTGTACTATTGTGTACACAGTGAAATGATTGCTGATATCCATGATCTTTTCGTTTTTTTTCCACGCTTTATTTATTTTCCAAATTCAATATATTTATCACTTTTTCGAATTTCTAGTGTTTATTTTAGTGTGAGAAAAATTTTAATAAATTGTAAAAATTTTATAAAAACTGGTTGATTTGTATGACTTTTCATCTTTTTGTTTATAAATTCAAATTTGCAAATACTTAAACGGAGTGAACAAAGAAAGAACGACAGAATAAAGCGTTGCATTGGGTGTAGTTCACTTCCGTGTATAATTTAAACATTCATGCATACGACAGTGCTCTGTATGGCGGTTTTATTGCTACAGATATACAAAAGCATACAGCGTATGTATACGTATAGTTATATAAAATAAGATGTGTCATTCTTTCGTACCTCAATTTTAAAATATCAACATTTTATTTGTTAATTTTAACATACGTTTTTATTTAATGTAACAATTTTGGCATGTGTTACAGATTTTTTGACAAGGTCCCAATGTGACATATGTCACGTTTGACATATCATTGTTTTTTTACGTCATTTTTGACATAAACATGTTTAATATGCCATTTTTGACAGGGCAATAATAATTTTTTAGAAAATTTTATTCGACATACTATTTCGATATTCATACCTATACTATTTTTATATTTAAATATTTCTTAGTTATTTATGCTTTGGTTTATATTTATAATAGTTAATAATTCGGATATTAAGAAACACGGATTATGGATTAGTAAATGTTGTTTACAAAATTTTGATTGGCTAATTTCGCTTTCGAACAATAAATTTAATAGCTTAATCTATCATTTGCCTACGTTTTCTATTTTATGAAAGTTGAATTTTTTTTTTATATCTATAGAATTCATTCTTAATATTATCCAAATTTTGTTTCATTTATTTGCTTATGGGCGCAGGTAGTTTAGTTAAAGATAGATCTATCTACCTGCCTTAACAAAACCTGAACATTCGCATCTTTTCTGCAATTTCTTGTTATTTCACGCATCGTGATGCCCTTGGCCTTGAGGATCAATTTCCCAAAAACGTTTTCGGCCACGGCTAAAATGTGCTCTTATTTTTATCGATTTTGGGCTTTTTCCTCTACGCATTACGCAGTAGGGTCGGAAATTTAAGAAGTGCGTGAGAGAAACACGGAAAGAGAGACAAAGAGGGTTGATCTAACTGTTTCTCGAATGTTTCAAATACCCCATCGCCAATGCACCGCTGATAATGAATACCTTACCTTTAATATGCGTTGGCCCTTAACGGACTCGCTAATAGAACAGTCAAATTAAGACTTAAAGAATGTGAGACAGTTTCAGCGACTGTTGTAAAGATTTTGGAATATTTTTTTGCTATTTTACTGATTTTTTTAGTTATATCTGGAATATTCGAGATTGTTTCTGTTACTATTTTTGTACCCGCTGTATACCATATTTATTATGAATGAGACTTTTCTGAATATGACATTCTTTTTATAATTGTTGACAATGAAAAACAAAAGAACCTATTGTTTTAGTGATTGTTAAGGTCTTTGCAAGAATTTAAATTATATTTGTGTTCTTTGAGACTGTTCTGACTAATATAACACTGTTTTTATTAATTTTAAGAATAGAACACACTAAAAGTTGAGACTGTTTTAGTGAATTTTGAGGTCTTTACAAGAATTTGAACATGTACGAATGAGTCTATGACAGTTTTTACTGCTATTGAGAACTTTTGGATATGTGTATACTTTATAAACAGTTTGTTTTACACGTTACTGAAATTTTCGGGATTTTTTTGTGACTAATCTTTGAAACTGTTCAATGTAAATGAGACTATGTGTGTGGTTATGAAGACTATTCTGAAGGACACGGTTTTAATCACTTTTGAATGAAACAGAAAAAGATTGTTTAGTGATTGTTAAGGCATTTGCAAGAATTTGAATATGTATGAATGTGTCTGTGACAGTTGATACTGCTATAAACGCAGTTTGTTTTAAGAAGGTTGAGGCAATTTTTAGAAAATTAAGAATGTTTTTTTTACATCAGAGAATCTATTAAAGATTTGGTGATTGTCGAGATTATTTCAATCA
This sequence comes from Altica lythri, assembly GCA_964028335.1. Classification (NCBI taxonomy): domain Eukaryota; kingdom Metazoa; phylum Arthropoda; class Insecta; order Coleoptera; family Chrysomelidae; genus Altica; species Altica lythri. The sequence goes on from OZ034805.1 coordinate 17,988,939, forward strand.
TTATCGAAACTGTATTTGTAAGTGTTGAAACTGTTCAAAGAATATGGTACCATGTTTGTGGTTATTAAGACTGTTCTAAATAATCTGACACTGTTTTTATTAATTGGTTTTGTAAATTTTGAAACTATTGTAAGTATATTATTATATTATTTCAAGTAGAAAATGCTAGGAAAAAACAATATATAGAATGATCAAAGAAGGAATAATCAAGGAAAAACCTCGATCACTCCAACTTGATCAAACTTGGGAAATGCCCCAAGATGACATGCCAAAGAAATTTAACTTTGTAAGAAAATTTACCACTAAACTGGAAAGCAAATCTGAATGGGACGAAAACACCATATTGGGGCTAAGCCAAAACGCCATAAAATGGTATACGGATGGCTCCAAGACAGATAAAGGAACAGGAGCAGGGGTGTTTGGACCTAGAACCAAATACTCAGAAAGCTTGGGTGCGTACCCAAGCATCTTTCAAGCGGAAATTCGTGCCATCGAAAGATGTATAGAATTTAACATTGAAAGGAACTATCGTAGACAGAAGATTGTAATCATGTCAAATAGTCAAGCAGCCATCAAAGCTCTGAACTCAGATACAATCAGTTTAAAGATGGTCTGGGAATGCCTAGGCAAATTAAATGAACTAGGACAGAATAACACTGTTACCCTCCTATGGGTTCCAGGACACGTAGGAATAGAAGAAAATGAAACAGCACACAAACTGGCAAAAAAAGGAGCTGAAACCCCATACCTGCGACCAAAACCATCCTGTGGAATCAGCAGTAGTACAATCTTAGAAAAACTAAGGTAAAAAATGGATAGCGAAAAATCCAAGTACTGGAATGATCTAGAAGGACTAAGACAATCGGAGACGCTCCTGGGAAACTATAACCAGAAGAGATCTCACAGCTGTCTTAACCTGAGTAAGAAAAACCTCTGAATTATAACAGGAATACTAACCGGTCACTGTCGATTAAGAGGACACATGAAGAAACTAGGATTAGTAGATGACGCAAACTGCAGATTCTGTGAGGTAGATGATGAAACCTCAATACACATACTCTCAGAATGCATCGCATTAAATACTTCTAGGGTCAAATACCTAGGGTCATACGAAATAGAAAGGGAAGAACTACCTAATTTAAAACCCAATGATATTCTAAACTTTCTAAGGAAGATAGGACTAGAAGAGCTGCTATAAGTCTGAAAAATCATCAGAAATATAGCAAGAAAAGGGGGACACAATAGATCTTATAGGTCGCAGGTGTATCTGTTACCCCTAACACCATACATACATACATACATGCATACAAGTATATTATTGGTTGTTCAAACTAATCGAAGGTATTTTACACTCTTATGTTGATAGTAAAATACAAAAGAATTCAGATTTGTGACAGTTAAAACTGTTTAGAATAATTAGGAACTGTTGAGACTGTTCCTTGGATTACTGATTGTTACAACATATACAGGATTATTAAAATGTAATAAATTTGAATTACGAGGGGTTGATAATGTCATAAAGATTTTGATGCAATTTTGGTGCTTTTTGATATTTTTTTTAGAAACTATCGAGTTCTTAAGGCTGTTTTATTACCGCTGAAACTGTTTACAGAGTATGTAACTGTTAATATTGCAACAATAAAAAATTCTAAGATTTTCAGTAACCTTTAGTATAGTGAATTTCAAAATATTTCGTTGACTGTAAATACCCTGTTAAACGGATTACCACCGCACTGTTCAGGACTGTTAAGACTATTTGGGTAACCGCTGTGATATTTAGAAGTTTATGAAATATAATGAATCTGAGTTTTTTGAAACTGTTTTTAGGAGTTTGATATCGTTTTACGGGTGGCTGATGCTGTAATAAAGCTTTTGAAGCTTATTGAGATGTTTTTAATCACTACCTGTTTTATGACTGCTAAGACTGTTTTCAGACAATATAATGGTTGTTACTGAAACAAGAAAAAATCGGAGATATTTTGTTGACTGCAAACACCTTGTTTTACACCAGTATCTGCCAGGTTTCGAATTCCTTGCAATATTTACAAAGTAACACAACCGTATTGGCAACCGCCAAATCTAAGAAAAATATTTTTTGATCAAAGACGCCACATTCTTAAGTTAGAACCTAATTTACTGTCGAAACGGAATTTTGATCTTATTCAAAAAAAATATAGGATAATTCCTCTCTCATATAATTAAATAATGATTAAAGAGCAAATAAATACAACCCCGTTATATTACGTTAAATAGATAATTTGACCATAATTAATAATTATTACCTGGGTTAACAACCTAAGAATGTAAAATCTGACTTTATCAGTGATAATATGAAGATACGGAGTCAAATAATTTGAAACGTATTATATTGTTTTTCTAATGAATAAGACCATTACAAAAAATCTAAGATTGTGAATTTCTATCTGATCCAATTAATTAAACTGATTTAAAAAAATGTTCAAATTACTGAATCAATGACAAATTTGAGTATAAGAAAATTTGTCATATAATTATGATTTACCAAATTCGACTAATATTTAAAATCAGTAATCTAGTTTGTATTGAAAGGTCAAGAAGTACCAAATATGTAAAAAGGTGTAAAACAAATATAATATTAATAAAAACCAACAACACGATAGTGTTATTTGTTTAAATATTTTTAATACACATCAAACTAGAGTTCGGACCTTTTTGAGTGATTTTTAAATATGCTAATTTTATTATGCTTATTTTACAAGAATATGTAAGTTATTTCATTATATTTATATTATTATTTATAAAAATATTAAATAAAATAAAATTTCCATTCAATAATATATAATTTAGATTTTTTTAATATTTCTTATTTGGTCTTACTTAAAAAGACGTATTTATAATTCACACATAAAAAAAATTGACATTATAAATATTTACATGTTCATAATAGGGTTAATGTGCCAGTAAACGGCCAAACTTGAATCAAGTTGATGGCTTTTTTATTGAAGAAGATATGTAATATATTTTTTGATCAAACTATGGTTTCTATAATATTATATGAATATCTAAAGATTTAGTGCATTAGTCATAATTGTATTAATATGCATGAGTTATTTTTTATTTACGAAAATTAGCAATAACAACAATTTTCCCAGTAAACGGCCGTTAATGTTAATATTTCGTTTTAATTTCTAACCAGTAAGCAGCCAAATTTAGTACATAATGGTTTTCCAGGTCTGTAGGTACTCCTATTTATGTTTGAAGAAAAAAAAACTATCATTTCTAACCATTTGTATCTTCTATCGCAATGTCTTCAGATTTTTGTCCAAAGAATTTTGTATATTTAAGGTACCACTTGGGGCATATGTCGCGCCCCACAATTTCCATCGTCACTGTTCAGTTTATTGAGGCAAACGTTACAGGTGTGCTTAATTTTTTCAAGGATTTTTTTTTAATAGATGTTTTAGATTTTTTCGGTGCCATCCATTCGGCTTGTTTATTCACTAGTTTGTTTTCTCGTATTTGTATCTTTTTGTCATTGGTCTCTTCTTTCGCTTGTGATTTGTTTTTATAAGTACTCCCTCCACTTCTGTGAATAAATTGCACTTAGTAACTTTTCACGAGTCTAACTATTCTTTTGTATAGGTTTTGGAAAATGTAAATGCATTTCAAAGCCTGATGGTTTTTTAACCTCAGCACGTATTTTACTTTGTATGTTTTCTTTGTTACATGTTCGGACTCTTCTGATTCCATGTCATGATTTCGTTGATCAGAGTAGAATTGATCGTTAGTGTAAGCTCACAGGGATTTGGTGTTGTATCTAATAAACTGTTTTTGTTACCTATATACTATATGGATAATAATAATTATAATTTGCGATTCACCTGTCATATATTCTGGTGTTTTTCCAATTTCTGGCTATTTCCGATATTGGTTTCCTTAAAGATATAAGAAGCCTCATCTGCTTCTTTAATTACCAGGTTTTAATTTATATTTATCTCTGTTTTACCGTTTTCCACATGATCATAATGTTTTGGAGTTTTCTGTTCTATCTCTTCGTTTGCAGGAGGATGTAGGAACCCACTTTTAGTTACTGCAAATTATTCTGTTGTACCCACTGGTACTCAGGGCTACCGCGTGTGAATTCGCCGCTAGAGGCGCTAGTGTAGCTGGAAGCCTTTGCGTCACTATTTATGGGTGGGATGCACGGTATTATTTTTCTTTTTAATTACTTGTGGAGTTATTACGAGATATAATAATATTTAATTTAAAACATTATTTTAATTATGGAAAATACGAGTTACGGGTCAATGAATGTCACTGCTTTAAAAGTAGAACTACGAAAAAGACGTGCAAAGTTAAGCGGGCTGTAAGAACAGTACTGAGCAACACTGCGGCATTTTCCTCTAAATATCAATGGATTAATATTTATTTGTAAACGTAACGACGAATAAGTGTCAGCTACAAACTTTTTCTATTTACGGACCTACAACGCCAGTGGCGCCAACTGGTGCGCAAAAAAAACGGTAGCCCTCATTTGTCTACTTCTTCTAATATTTTCTGTGTATTGATGTTATTAAATAGGAATCCTTTCAGTTTACCTAAAACTTTTAAAAAATTCTTATGTCATCTGTAGACAGATCATCATCTGTTGTGTTTAGAATTTCCAGTTGATCTTACACTTACAATAGTCCACCGCTAAAGGGTCAAAGGGATAGAGTTCACACTTACTGAACCCTTTTTTTATTATTTCCGGTATGTTATCCCTTAAAAGTACTTTAGAAAATACAAAGCCAAAATCTTTTTTTGTCACATGTTTATTAAAATTTTTCAGCTGATTTTGCCACTCCCTCACTTCTTGTTTCCAACAAGATTTTACCGACTTTAAAAGAGCAACAGACTTTTGACAACTATTAGATTTTAAGGATAACAAAATTAACAGAAGCGGCAAATTTAAAGAAAAGTGTAAACTTCAAAAATTATCAAGGTATTTGGCATTAAAGACAGATTTGGCCGGTATCTTGTGTAGGCCAGCTAACTGGCGAAGTAACCCTATGTCAATTTATGGCATATGAATACGCGGAGTTCTTCAGTTTTTTTTAACTATGTACTTATAAAGTTTGAATATTTAGAGTGTATATATCAACTGTTTTATTGTTATTACTATTAATCGAAATATGTCAATTTTTGACACGAAATTGCACTTTTGACATTTATAAGTTAACCATAGATAAGATTATAAAATCCAATGGAGATAATGAAATGCTGACTTGCAAAGTTTATAAATGTGTGAACCTGTTTCATTGCTGTTATAGTTATTAAACATCTCTTCGTTGTCAATTGTCAACTTGATTTAATTACATTTAGGGCAATTTGCAAACGGATTTATTAATCAAAATATGTCAATTTTTGACACTTATGACAATTTTGATCCAAAAATTAATCATAAATACGATTTCAGAACCAATCCAATTGAGTCATGTAATTCTGACTTGTCGAGTTTATATATGTGAACCTGTTCCATTGCTGTCATAATTAGCAAATATCTTTTGTTTTCCAATGTGTTGGTTTGTCATAATTTTAGTAAATTTGTTTTAGTTGTCAAATTGATTTAATTATATTTAGGGTAGGTTGCAGAGGTTCTGTTAACCAAAATAATAGAAAAACAAAAATAGTCGTAGGTATCAAGTAAATTATTGACAAGTTCTACATATTAAGCCAACTATAACAATTTTTGACATTTAATAATAATAACAGTTTTGATGTTGATTTGGTCGTAAACTAGATTAGAATCTCTTATATCCTATGCAGTTGATATAATTTTAACATGTTCTTATTTGTATGTCTGAACCTGTTACATTGTTGTCATAATCGTCAAATATCTTTTAGTTTTCCATAGTCTTGATTTGTCATAATGACTCTTAGTTGTCACTTGTCAAAATGTTTTGATTACATTAAGGCCAGAATAGAAACATAAAAATAATCGTATAAAAAAAAAGAGTGTGCGTGTAACCTTTACGCGCGATTAAAGTAAAACTTATTTTTAAAATATATCGATATGCTTAAAATCCGTATTCTGTTCAAAATTAATACAGAATGTAATAAAAATTTTCATAATGATAAAATTTTTTAAAATTTTCATAATGATAAAATTTTTTAAAATTTTCATAATGATAAAATTTTTTAAAATTTTCATAATGATAAAATTTTTGAAAAATTTTCAAAATATTAAAAATTTTGAAAAATTTAAAGATTTTGAAAGTTTGATCTCCTCCCATAGCTGACGTCACACCGTTACTTCCGTCAGAATTACTTCCGTCAGAAAAATCTGAGTTACCCCTAGTCGCGCCTAAAGAAGTTTTACTTCAAAAATATATTGATAAGATCTACATATTAATCGAACTATGTCAATTTTTTTCTCTTAATGGAACTTTTCACATTTAATGTCATTATAAATAATAACCTTCAAAATTTAATGGAGTTGATGTAATTCTGACTTATTCAATTTATATGTGTGAACCTGTTTCATTGCAGTCATAATTATCTTTTAGTTTTGCAAAGTCTTGGTTTGTCATAATTATTGTTTGTCACTAAGTTGTCAATTGTCAACATAACTTAATTAAATATAGAGACGTTCACGTACGATTTTCTTAAAAAATATAAACATAAAAATATTTTCAATTTATAAATAAAATAGTTATTGAAAATCTAAAATATTAACGAACAAACAAAATCTCCACCTTTCTATGACTCAAATCGTAACGGAAAAATCGATAGGAAATTTCCACATTTCGTGTTTGTTGCATTTCCTCCACCCTCTTTTCTATTCTATTCTATTCTAATCTTGTTGATGACTTTGACTTGACTATCGAGGGTTAGGCTTGTGTGTGTATTTTACACATCCCGTTATAATACGTTTTTATTCTATTCTATGTGTGGTGGCAATCCTGACCTACGTGAACAACTTTTAATAGAGCCGGCACCGAAATCTTCCATCATCAGCATAGGCGTTTCTAGAATTCTACATACACTGAACCTGTTTTTTCTAGATCTAGATAAGTTTCTTTTCGCCCACATGTCAATATCATTCAGTAGATGTATAACAGTATCGGTATTTCCATCAAAATGTGACTAAATGATTTAGATATATGTTTTTATCATAATTTTGGTTATAAAAAAATTATAATTATAGAATATTATCTATGATTTTGTATAGGCTAGATTTTTTGTTTTTAGAACGTTTGAACCAAATTTTCTTGGTACATAGGCTTTACAAAAATCATTTAGCGAAATTAGCAATGTTGCATTGTATACTTCGGTAATAGAAAACCATCAAAATATGAGGTTTGTTCGTAGAATACAAGTTTAAAACTGATTGTAATTGTTGTGAAGGTTTTTTTTTTGAGATCAGTTTAATAATTGATTAAAACCTATTGCACGAACAGAAAACTACTTCTACTTAACTGACCATTCATGAGTGATAGTGTACTCATGCGAACTAAGGTAGGTATACCTACTTCTTTGGTGTAACAAGATAAAAATCTTTCTAAATATTTTCTATTTCGCGTTATCCTATGTTTATAGAGAAAACGACACTAATAATAGAAAAAAAGGAATTTTTATTAAACCGCATTATAGAATTAAATAAATTTTATTTAAATATAAAAAAAAAAATTACATAATTAAAATATTTTATACATAAATTATACTATAACTGATTTTGATTACACTCAATTCTTTACTATTCACATTTATTGTCTTTTACTCTTGTTGTATCTATCCAGCGGCGAAACTATCATTTCTAGTAGTAGTCTCATAAAAAAATTGGTGAATACCTAATTACCTAGCTAATTTTATGGTGTCTATTTTTCGTGAAGGTGTGCGCGAACCTTATAATAATCCCTCATCATCAAAGCAACAAAAGAAGTATAACTTCAAAAAGAGGTTCATTAGCAACATGCCTACTCCCATGAAAATGTTCTATAAAATTCCTTATTTTTTTTTAAAGGTAAGGAGCGAAAAACAGCACTTCATCACTAAAACTGTTTTAATCTTCAAACATCTAAAAAGACATTTCTTTTAAAACTGTATTAGACAAACAAGGTTAAATTTTGGATTTCTAGAATATGGTACGTTAGGTACAATAATTTAATGCGCCAACTGATTTGGATTTGAATCTATGATAATTCCCCATACGAAAATTGCACACAGCATAATCCCCACAGCCATAAACACCCACACACAAAATATCCACACAGAAAATTGCACACACCGAAAAATGTCCACATGGAAAAGTACCACATAGAAAACTGGGCATATTATTTTAACTTAAATATTTTGATATATTTTTCTTAAAAAAAAGTGTATTTAGGTGGTAGTATTTAAAAAAATATATTATTACTTGTTTAGAGAAGTTGTACTCAAAATTATTCATTCTCCTGATTGAATTACGGTGTTAGAAAAAAATATACGAATGACTCATCTGTAAAATGAGAGGATTCCATTCCATTGTTATATGCTGGGAAAATAATTGTGAGGCGCCATAATTTGTTATGTTCCATATCAGCAGATTTTAACAAGATCTTTAATAGTTGCTGTTTATGCGGCATTTTTTGTTTAATATACTTTGCGGGTGGCGACAAGACACGCAATAGTTTATTTTAAATTTTTTATTACCTAATTAAGCGCAGAATTTGGAAGTTTATTGTCGGAACTACTGGGACACAAATGAAAATTAATTCGGTAAAAATGATTATAAAAATGTGCCTAATTTTCTATGTGGGCATTTTTTCTGTGTGGGTATTTATGACTGTGGGGATTATGCTGTGTGCAATTTTCGTGTGAGGGATTATCCGGTTACCTTTGGATTTCATGGATATAATTCGTGAATTATTTGGCCCATTCTAAATTTATCAAGCTACTCCGAACATAAAACTCAAGCAAGCAAGTTTTTGGTTCTACGAACGTTTCCGCATTTTAGATTAGATTTTAGTATAACGAACTAATAAACAATTTCGTCAATGTGGATGAAACTTGGATACATCACTACAATTCTGAGACCAAGCTCGATCTAAATAATGGGTTAGGTACTGAAGTGGAATTTTCCCAAAAAGACCATTCCTTCGCCCGAACGATTATCGCAAATGTCTTTTGGCATTTTTAAAGAATAAACCTCATCGACGTCTGAAAAAAAGATAAAACTATTACATGTGCATATTATTGAACCGTTTGATAAACGAGTTGCTCACGATTAATCCACAAAAAAGTTCCTTTCGTTTACGACAAGGCACCAGCTAATTCCTCAGCAATTTTGGTTGTAAAATTAAAGGAAATTGGGTTTCAACTCGTTTTATATCCCCTATTCTCCAGATTTTGCTCTCTCGGACTACTATTTCTTCCCCAATTTGGATAAATGGCTAGCGTGAAAAAGATTTTTTACAAACGAACAGGTGATTGCAGTTGTTTTTATTATTGCACGGATTTTTCAAAAGACCCTCGTACTATCTTAGTTCTAAAAATATTTAGATATTTTTAAAAACCAAAAGTAACGTGAGTGGCTTCCTATAGGTAAATCTCCCTTTTTTTCTTGCTTACCCATACAGATTACCTGCAATCTCAAACTGACAATAATACCAGGATACTATTTAATCACCTGTAAACTTGTAGGTAGAAAAAAGATAACAGTTCTTTGTACAGTTTTAAAAGAAAAACATAGATGCTTTCAATTGTTTCTTTTGTTTATCCCCAGTTAACTGCGTAGGAGTTATAGGCGAATAATATCTTTAAAATAATGTCTACAGTTAAAAAAAAACAAAATAAAAATACAACCGACACCGGATTGCTCTTGTCGGCTGTATTTATTTCGTTAACATACATACATACATAAAATTAGAACCTTGCCAACTGTGTGTTTATATTAAATTTTGCCTGATTTTTTGTTTATTACTGTTAAAAACAATGTATTTTTAACAAATAATTTCGAAAATCCTCAATATCTCGAAAACCTGTAAGAATTTGTTGGAATTATAGAGAATTTAACAACAAACAAAAATATTTTTAGAAATTTTCAATAAGAGATATGTACAATAGGCATGTTCACTAATTTTACAAATTTCTTTTATTTTATAGTTAAAACTTATATAAACACGAAAAATATATTTTTGTAAAAAAAATATTACTAATTTCAGTTAAAAATTAATAGAAAGATCTGTTTTTATAATTGCCGCCAAAATGCTCCATACTGTCACTTGCTAAAAAACTACGTAACTGACCGGTAAACAAAGCTCTCGTTCTATTAAAGTCCATTGTATTTTACTAAATTATTAAGAACTTGTTGATTACAAGCTGTAAAAATGACGTCGTTTTACAAAAACTGTGCAGTGCCAATGTGTAAGAATACTTCAATAAGAACACCGCAGAAACTTTTTATAAACGTTCCAAAGAACATTCTAATAAGAAGAAACACTTGCTAGTAGACTCCCACAATCATTGTCACCGAAAAGTACCAGTCATTTTTGTAAAGATCATTTTGATGTAAGTACTAGCAAAATAAAAATGTAAATAGAAGTATTGAAATTGGATCTACAATAGAGGAAATCAAAGCTTAAGTAAACTGTTAAAACTGTATTTAACAAGGATTTAAGGTAGGTACATAACCTCTCTTTAAATATTTTTTTGTTTTATATCATAATTAGTTCCAAATGTGATAAAGTAATACAATGTATTATGTAAAAAAAGTAAGCTATTGTAGTCTTTATAATAAACAGTTCGCTGGTGCTTCTTGAATATGACAGATAAATTAGATTATTTACCGGACTGTGACGTCATAGCGCTCTAAATGTTGTTAGCAGTCACGTGATAATAGATAATAAATAACGCATTTTAAATTGTTTTTATTTAATTTCAGACTAAATATTAGGTTCTTTTAATTTTATTTTAGGTTTTTAAATACTGTATTTAATAAGAGAAACAAAAATTAGATAGATTTGTAACATGAGTGAACATGCCTATTATTGAAAAATTTTAAAATCCTCGATATTTCAAAAAAAAGTTACAAACTTGAAATTTTAATTCATTTCTAGGCAAAAATAACACCTGTTTGGATATTTTGAAAAAAACGAGAGTGTGTACTTATATACGTATTTTCTTAAAATAAATAATAACCTAAAATTCTCCAAAACTACTCAATCACCACGATATATTATAACTAAAAAACATTTTATTGCACAGATACTAAAACCAATATTTGTGATCTTCAATTCTTTACCTTTCACATTTATGTCCTTTTAGTCTTGTTGTACCTAATCAACGGCGAAATAGTCATTTAGAGTAGAGCTGTCTTAAAAAAATGGTAAATGACAATAAAGATCAAGTAAATATGAAAATTTTAATACAAATAATAAAAATTAAGCAATATTAATCAAACAAGTAAAAATCTAATTCGCAATTTCAGTATCGCAAACTCAAAATAAAACAATATATTGACTACGTTATTTCATATTGTCGGTTTTTCGGGCAGTGTGTGCACAACGTAAAAATTTGTCCTTACCATTTTTCCCTAACGCGCCAAAAGAAGTGTTAACTTCAAAAAACACTGTTTTACTAAAATCCTTAGTCAAAAGGTTCTTATTAAAATTATATATCGCGTTCTAATTTTTTTTTTTTTTTAGTTATTTCTAGATTTATGCAATTGAAAAAAGATAGAAAAATGATATTGGTAATTTCGAATAAAAACTTATTTTTCAAGAATTTTTGAAAAAATTAAATCTAGGCAATTACTCAAAAACAAAAAAAAGATATTTATAAAAAACTTTTAAACAAAAAAGTATTTTCTAAAAATTGTGTAGATCAGTTTTCTCTGGAAATATTGGAAAAAGTTCTAAACAAAAAATTCTTGCGAAAGTTCGAATAAGCGATACTTTTTGAGATATTTCGTAGAAAATACGTTTTTAATAAAATCCTCAATCAGAAGGTTCATATCGAAATTTCTATATGGCACTCTAAAAATTTGTCTCATATTAAGTTATTTTTTAAGATATCTCTAAAACAAAAAAGGATAGGGATATTATTTTGGGATCTTTGGAAAGGAAATTTAAATTTAAACAAAAATATATTCTTGCAAGAGATATTTATTTTTTTTTTAATATATAGAAGAGCTGCAATTTATTAAAAAGAAAAATAGATGCGCATCTATGATTTCGGTATTATATCGAAAACTTCATTTGAAAGCAAAAAGTTTTCTTTTGATATTTCGGAAAAATGCTTACTTTTTGAAATATATACAAATACTAGCTGACCCGGCGGACTTCGTACCCCATAAAACTGATGTCTTTTTTGGTTTTTTCAAATTTTTACGATTTTATTTTGTTTTCAATTATTTTTTTTTTATTTTATCGTTTTTATCATATTTTCTCGTAAGTTATCAGGTGTATACTATTTTTTTATTATATTTTGTAATTATATTAGTTAGCATATTATTTCATTTAGCAAGAATCATAAACCTTAAGTAAGAATTGCTCGTTAAAATATATGTGATATTATATAACCGCTCCACCTTACGGTGGCGCCATAGTACTTTATTAAGTCGTAATTGCTAGTTTAAATATATAAGATACTAACTGCGCCACCTTACAGTGGCCTACTCAGGGTTGGAGCTTCATTACTGAACCGCTAGATGGCGTTGAATTTTTTTGACAAACATTTTTTTTAGTTTTCGTAAAAAATAAAAAATATTTTTTTTGATAAAAAGTATCCTATGTTACTTCTAATACCTTCAAGAATATGTGCACAAAGTTTTATGATGATCGGTTGAGTAGTTTTGGCGTGAAAGCGTAACAAACAAACTTACATTCACATTTATAATATTAGTAGGGATAGGGATAGGGATGTGATAATACTTACATGTATATATTTTAATTTTAATTAAAGAGTTTTAAACAATGAAGCACAAATAATTAATAATCAAAATTTATAAAAAGAACTTTTTATAGTAGAAAGTTTTTATTACTGATGTATAGGTCATATTACTATTCTATAAATATTTCATTATCAAAATGGCGTTCATTAACATCGATTACAATTAAATTAAAGAATAAGTTACTTAATGAATTTAGTGAAATTTGAATGAAATGTAAGTTAATTCTATTAAATGGTAACTAACACTTACCGTTTACTTGATAACACACTAATCACTAATCACTTTTTATTAAACTGTATAGTTTCAAGGCACATACCACAACTTTTTATGTTAAAACTTTTCAATAATTAAAACTGAATTTAAGTGTCATCTCAACAATGCACAGCATCCTTGATATTGCAAAAATATTAAGTCATACAACGCTGTGATTGATCATAGAGAGGATTGTTTCCTTGTTAACAAAATCAAGGGTAGTTGTATCTAAAAACTTTCTAAAATAGTTTATTTTATTAACAGTTAAAATTAAAATAATAATTACTGTTTTCACATGTAAAAACAAAAAAAAAACTTCCCTCTGGCGTAATCGATCCCATTACGATAACCCAACCGAAATGTCATAATCAGCCGCTGATCCAAATTAGCTACCAAGACCTTACATTAAGACTTTCAAAATGATAATATCATATTTAATATAATAACAATTCAATAAACAAATAATTTGCAATAAAATAATATTGCGACTATAAATTAAAATGTAAGCTATCCTATCTTTCAAGTTGGATCAAACTGCACACGGTGTGCAAATTTGATTAAAATCGGTTTAGTAGTTTAGGAGTCCATTGCGGACAAACAACGTGACACGTAATTTATATATATTAAGATAAGATATCGAAAATCAAAAAAGTTACAAACTTGAAAGTTTTGTTATTTTCTTGAAAACTCAATTCCAAATTAAATATTATAATACCTATGCTTACTATTTCAGACATTTTTTTAAAACTTTTTTAATAAAATCCTTAATCAGAAGCTTTCCAGCGAAATTTATTACTTATGGCGCTCTAAAAATGTACCTCTTTATTTTTATTCAAGATATCTGAAAAACGAAAAAAGATAGAAATATGAACTTGGCATTGTTACAAAGCAAATTTAAGTTAAAAAACACATTTGGAGATATTCACAATTTTTCGAAAAAATTTAATTTCTCAAAAAAACAGATATGAATCTGAAATTTTAACATTTTATAGAAATTTTTATCTTAAACCAAAAAGTATCGTTGTAAAATTTCGGGAAAATACTTACTTTTTGAGTTATTTTCGGAGAAGCAGCAATTACTTGAAATCCAATAAAAGATTTAAGATTTTAATATTTTGTAAAAAAAATAATCTTTCACTAAAATATAAGAATTTGTCATTTTTTTTAGTTTTTCATGGTATCTTGATAACGGAAATAGATAAAATATTATGGCATCATAGGAAAAAAAAATAATTTTAAACAAAAAAGTATTCTTGCAAAATTTCGAAAAAATGCTTAAATTAAATGATATTTTTGGATAGGGATCACTTTGATTTATTTTTGTACAAGCTGACTACTAATATTTAATGTTAAAAAAACAATTTATAAATACGACAAAATTAAAATTTTAATAAAGCTTTGTACCTTCTGAAATCTCCACCAATGGCTTCTTGACACAGATAAATTGTGCACATGGTGGTTGGAGCCCATATTTATGAATACACCATCATCGTGGCCTTGAATCGAGGGCTTTTCTCGGAATTCTGATCTTTTTCAGTGGGTTTCTGGTTCCCTAAATAGGTACTTCTGTTTCGGTAGATTCATCTTGTAGTGCTTTATAGTAAATTGGATGATTTGGCGTATTTTTCCATTTATCTTTTTAAAAAATATATTTGAAGGATAAGGTTGAAAGGTTCTTTTAAACATATATGAATGTGTTTATTAGTTTTATGTTATTACAGTAATTAAGTTACTTATCTGATTTACAAAATGAGTTGTTTATGCAAATTATAGTTTATAATTTTATGGTTTTTTCTTTGAATAGAATTGTTAAATTATAGAATACAAAATTTATGGTACTTATACGAACAAACCTACCACCATTTGGTGTCAAACAATTTATTATTACTTAGGTACCTGTATTTTAACAGAAGGATGTTATTATAGAAAGTGTTATATTGACTAAAATTTATTTTACAAAAGAAAAAATATGGAAGCAGGTATATATATATATTTATATATACTGCTGAACCAAATTTCATGAAATTTTTTGTATGTGTGAAATGGATTCGAGAATGGTTTACTTTTTTTTATTAAAGGTGTCTTCGTAGGTATATACCTAAATACAAATGTACCGAGAACATCTATTGGGACAGGAGAGACAATTTATTAATTTGGGATTTAAAGGCCTGCAAGTTAGAACGAGTGGAGAAGACGTGGGAAGGTAAGGAGTTCCACAATCTGGAGACCCTGGGTATGAAGGAACGATCGAATCGATCCATTCTCGATGTCGGGCATTGAACAGTATAAGGGTGCATAGAGTTGGCACGTCGCGTTGCTCTGGCTGGTCTGGCAAGTGGAGGCATTATAGAGCGGAGTTCTTCTGAGCAAAATCCGTTTATGTATCGGTAAAACAAGCAAAGATCAGCCACTGCTCTTCGGTGGGATAATGGGGCTAGGTTTTTGGTGATACTGGTGTCGTTTATTAGTCGAACTGCTCTTCTCTGTATTGCATCAAGAACTCCGAGCCTTGACGGAGCCGCCGAACCCCATACATGCGAGCAGTATCCAAGATTAGGCCGTATTTGGGCTTTGTGCTCTAAACAGAAAGCCTAATTTCTTTGCTGCTGCAGTTGCTATGGATGCAATATGTTCGTTCCATAGTAAGTCCTGGGAGATCGTTATACCAACAAGCGTAATGGAGTCGCCCGCTACCAGTGTCTGATTGTTGATTGTAATGGATGAGTCGCATGTTTGCCTCTTGTTGGACAGGCAACATGTCTTTGTCTTGGAAGCGTTGAAATTAACAAGATTCTTTCTATTTGGTCCTCTATAAAATAATTTTTATTTATTTTTTTACTTATTGGAGTATTTAGATAGTGACAATATCTTTCAAGTAACAGTTATTGTTCAGTTCTACGAATTCCTCATAGATGACAGTTTAAGTTAATTGATGCAACTCTATAAACCGTTGACTTCTAGGTTGGACACACACCCGGTAGATAGCACTGTGCTTTGATTTCTAAATTATTCAATATCTAGGTTGTAGAAAAACAAAGTATATGGTGTTGATTTTTGATTTATAAAAATAGTCAAAAAATACCTTTCTAATCTGAAGGTGCTGCAGTTAATGTCATATCAACGAGAAACTCCTACTAAATTAAGTACTATGACGCCAGCGTAAGGTGGCGCAGTTGAAATCTAATATATTTAATAGATAAATTGCAAAATACAGCAAAAATAATAGTATAAACCTGATTACTAACTAGAAAATATGATGAAAACGATAAAATAAAAATAAAACATTGAGAACATAAAAAAACAAAATAGTTTAAGAAAAAAGGAAGCCAATCTTTCTAATTTAAGTAAATTAACGCCACCGCAGCTAATATCACACATATTATACAAGCAATATTTACTTAGTGTTACGACGCACCGAAAGGTGGCGTAGTTCATATCTCATATATTTAAACGAGAAATTCTTACTAAATTAAGTACTACTACTCTACCGTAAGGTGGAGCAGTTGATTTCTAATAAATTTAATCGATAAGTTACAAAATGCAATGAAAAAAATAGAACTAACAAGAAAATATGATGAAAACGATAAAAAAACATTGAAAAAAATAATAAAAAACAAAATCGTAAAAATTTAAACTGTAATTTGTTCAAAGATTTTTATATAAATAATAGCAAAATTTTGACATAAAATGTTGACATTTGAAGTATAATTATCCAGGTAATTTCCCCTTTTTAATTTTTTGTCAAAAGCATTTTTGTTTCTTTTAGATCATTGTTTATATATTTTTTGCATTATAAACAAATTCAGATTGCGTAATGCGTTCGAAATGTCTATTCATTTTGGAACTTATGTCCAAATTATTTTGACATGGAATTTTTTAAATTTTTAGAAAACATACAAACAAGGATATATTAAATGAAAAAATGTCGCATGCAGCAGGACTCGAACCCACAACCATTGCCTCTACCCGGTAACTCTCTAACCTCTAGGCTATGAATGCTTAGAAATTATTTAGCTTTTTTGTCCGTTAAATACAACTCCTGTCACGTGTGATACCTACTCTCTCCTTAAGCACAAATATCATGAAGTTGATGAGAGTGATTTTTGTCCAATTGACAATTGAAACATCAAACTCTTAATTCACTTTTTTGTGCCATATTTTGTGTTTGTATAATTTATAAAAATTTCAAATATCCCATGAGAGAAATCTCAAAATAATTATTTACTAAAAAACCATGCTTTCGGTCTCCTAACCGAATTAAAATATTAAAATATAAGACAGGACACAAAAAAGTGGCTTAGAGTTTGATATTTCAATTGTCGATTTGACAAAAATCTCTCTCATTAACGTCATGGTATATGTGCTTAACAAGAAAAAGAGTGTTACATGTCACATGAGTTGAATTTAACGACAAAAAAGCTAAATAATTTCAGCATCCATTGCTTAGAGTTTAAAGCGTTACCGTGTAGAGGCAAAGGTTGCGCGTTCGAGTCCTGCTGGAAGTGACATTTTTTTAATATCCTCTTAATGCCATTTAATGTATTCTTGTTTGTACTATCAGCGAATTGATAATTTTCCAAATACAATTTTTTTATGTTTTATGCATTATGAAAAATTCTTTGTGTAAAAATTCAATTTGGATAATTGCAAAGATAACACTGAGTTTTGCATAAAAAATAAGTTATTAACATTTCGCGTGTATTACTATCAGGATTTGACATGTTCTAACTCGGTTGAATTCTGTTTGTTAACAAGCTTATATTAGTATTTATTAGTTTGTGGGTATGTAACTCCCCGAGAGTTCTAATACTATCCACACCCGAAACTGTTTTTTACGATAATACTATTATTTTTCGTTCATTAATGTTTCAAGTTTACTTTAAAAAACATTTTTAACTTGTTAATTCGATATGCCTTAAAAGCGTTTTTTAAGCCTTTTGAAACTATATTTATTTTATTGTCAAGACAATATTTAAAAATTGTTTAATTTTGCCATAGAATATGAAGTTGTTAAAATTTGAACAACTATTTCTGTCATAATTTCACACGTGGCCATGCTATGAATTCCCTTTTGTAATTTATTCTTAATAATTATTGGCATAAAATATAAAATAGTTGACAATTGACTTATTATTGCCTGAGTTTGACATTTTCTACCTGGGTGTCAAAACCATGCCTTGACATTTGACGTACAATTACTATTGTTAAAGTTTAACATATCCATGTTGTTTGAATTACTTTGTTCTTCTGTACTTAATTTCCTTTTAAAAAGTATTTTCGAAGTATGTGTTTGTATTTTTTAGTTCCTTTTTTATCTATTTTTTTTATTTACATCTTGCTCACAGATGGGCCCTTTATTGGTGACGTTAATTTTTTAAAGTTAATAAAAGTAAACTGCTATAATAGAAATAAATAAATTTCATAGAAAATTGAGTCTATAAACGTAATGTGTTTTTATGAATTATTTTATATGAAGTGCAATAAAATTGGGTAGGTACCTCATAAAAATTAGAAACGAAATTCTGTTTTGTATCAAACCGGTTTCTTTTCTAAAACTTTTGAATCGAATATTCTCGGTACGCTTTAGAAAAATCAGGTAGAGAAATTACCAGTTTTGCATTGTGTATTTAAGTCATAGGATATCATCAAATTAGTGTTGGGTCTTCCCAGATTACCCGTTATATAAATATGTTATCTACATACATTGGTTCTTAGAAGTTTTGAAAATCAAAAATAAAAGATGAGTGTTACCTATAGGTACCTTTTTTCTTGCTTCTACAGATACCTGCTATTTCAAGCTGACAATAACACCGGGATACTATTTAATCAATTGTAAATTTGTAGGTAGAAAAAAGATAACAGATCTTTGTACATTTCAAAAAAATTCAATTGTTTGTTTATTCCTTATTATCCGTTTTCACCTGTCTGTATTTAATACATCTTCTTTTCTCCATTTTTTTCTCTGATTGGGTTCTCATTTATTTTATCCATCAACCTCAACTTCTGTCTTCCTTTCTTTCTCTTGCATTGCATCCAATCTCACCGTATGTATGTATGTATGTATGGTGTTAGGGGTGACAGATACACTGCGACCTATAAGATCTATTGTGTCCCCCTCTTCTTGCTATATTTCTGATGGTTCCTCAGACTTATAGCAGCTCTTCTAGTCCTATCTTCCTTAAAAAGTTTAGGATATCATTGGGTTTTAAATTAGGTAGTTCTTCCCTTTCTATTTCGTATGACCCTAGGTATTTGACCCTAGAATTACTTAATGCCATGCATTCTGAAAGTATATGTATTGAGGTAACTCTAACCCACATAATTCTCATTCCCTACGTGACCAAACGAACTTAACCTATTTTCCTGGATTTTCTTATTCAGCTGTCCAACTTTCACTGTATCTCCTATCTTTTCTCGTTAATCCACACATCCAACGCAATTTCTTCATCTCCGTCACTTTCAACCTTTTCTCTTGCTCTTTCATTTTTGACCAGGTTTCTAAATTTCACATTAACGTTGGTCTTACAGCTCACTTGTACCGTCTATCTTTCATTTTGCACTCACATTCCTATCACACAAAACTCCACTCATTCTTCTACAGTTTATCCATCCATCCACACTTAATTCTATGAGTCATCTTACTCTTTAAACCTCCATTAATTTCTATCAAAAACCCTAAATATTGAAAGTTTTGGACATCTGGCAGCCCTTGATCTTTCAATTTAGGTCAATTCGTCTCATCTGTTGTCGTATACTCAGCCTTCGTCCTATTCACTTTTAACCCTCTACTCTCAAGAGCTTTTCTTGATTTCTCAAGTTTTTCTGTCATTTTCTCTTTCACAGAGACTACTATCACAATATCTTCTGCATACATAGTAGCTTATCCCTTCAGTGATAACATCCATCTCCATACTAAGCAGATGGGGCTCAGCACCGACCCCTGATGGAGCTCCACTATTTTTATACTCTCATACATCTCTTGCACTAATCGGATATAATTTTCCGGTTCTCGGTCAAGCACTTTCTCTAAATATAAATGTGCATTCCAAGACGTTTTTCCACGATTTGCTCCTCTTCCATAAATCAAAATTGCTCTTTACTTTTTTTCGTATCAGCATCTTATCAACTATTCTTTCCCAAACTTACAAAGTATGCGACATGAGTGCCTCTATAGTTACCATATTCTAGCACGTACCCCTTCCTTATTAGATTGGCACAAGCACGCTTTTTCTCCACTTATTTTTTCTTGATCATCAGTTATGTTATCAGGTCCAAAAGAATATCTAGTTCCATATTTTTGCTGGTATCCCATCAGCAATACCCTTTTAACTATATCTCACTCATTTTCCTCGTTTAGCAGATTCTCGTAATATTCTTTCCATTTTCCTTTTATACTCTCATGTGTTTGTAATACTCTTTGTTCTTAATTTGTCGGATGGCAGATGTCTTTCTAAGCTTTATCTTTTTCTTTAGTTATCCTTGATAATGATCTTTCTCCTTTTATTTCTCACAGACCTGATATGTTAGTTTGTTTCATTTTTCCCTAATTATACAGGTAAATAGTTATTACAAAAACAATAATAATAAAAGATTCGCTGCAATGTAAATTATGCAAATTATGAGTCATTAAAAAATGTACGTAAAAGTAACCATATCAAATTTCCAATTCATTAACAAAACAAAACCTAAAAATCCATATAAATAAATTCAACCGCCAAATCTAACATTAAAAGAAACGAATTTAAAAAGTAGATATAAAGGATTGAAAATGATGTTCATAGTACATTTTTAGAGTCCCTCTTCACGAATCCGATGTTAGGTAAAAAACTTAACTGAAAAGGAGAAATTACTGAAATCTTAGGCATTTTTCAGCTTTGTCAACTTTTTACTTATGGCTAAAAAAATGTTATGCAGAGGTTTTTTTGGTCTCAGATTACAAATCCGAGGTCAGTTGACCGGAAACCTTAAAAGAAAATAGGAACTTGCTGGTCAACTGACCTCGGAATCGTAATCAGTGACAGTTTCTGCCAAAAGTCCAAAATTGTTAAGAAAACGGTGAAGTTTTCACGATTTTTCGGGTTTTCTGTGGGGCTTTCCTTTCAGCGGCTGTGGGTGCCATTTTTTTATACAGATGAGAAAATTTGCAAAGTTGGAGATTGGTTTTCACGATTTTCTGTTTTTCAGTTAACTTTTTTAACTAACTAATCTCGGATTTACAATCAGTGACCAAAAAACCCTAGGTGTTATTTTTAGGCATAGTTCAAAGTTGTTAAAATTGTTAAAAACCGGTCGAGTTCCCACGATTTTTCGGTTTTTTGTTGAGCTTTCCTGTCAACTAACCTCGGATTTATTATCAGCGATCAGAATAATTTCGTGGATGCCATTCTTTTATACATAATAGAAAAATGGCAAAGTTGGAGAAGTAAAATATTGTCAAAGTTGTAAAATGGCAATTTTTTGACGATATTCTGCTTTTTAGTTAACTTTTTTGGCTAACTAAACTCGGATTTAGAAAAGTAACCCAAAAAATCAAATAGATAATATTTTCGGTCCTTAATATCAACATTTTCAAGTTCAATTTCTTTGTTTTTTTTTTAATTAAGATGGGGCAAACGATATAAAACAAATTGACGTTGTCATGTTTTTTACTTATTCAGGATTTTCCCCCAGCTTACATTTTAGACTATAATAGATTACTTAAGCTTCTTAAAAAATCGAATTATAAAAATTTCGAAAGCTAATTAATCGATTGATAAAAGAGCATTTTTAACAGCTATAAAAATTTTAAATTTTTTTTATTGTCATTTTATATTTAATATGATTGTCAAATTTGATTGTGTAATAGGAAAACGTCAGTAGTGACGGTTTGAAAATTAAAAATTTAAGTTCGAATACACGCTGTCTGGAATAAATCTAAATTCATGTATAAAGTACATAAATAGTGCAAGAAAATCTTATACATACATATGTGTACAAGGTCTTTCTCTTTTTTTTTAGTTAATCATTTTACACCCATAACTGCCATAGATAATAAAATACTACAAAATGTCTTGCCTTACAACATCAAGCTTTTCTACCTCAACATCGTCAAGTTTACCTCTTAATATTGGTGCTAGTGCTTCCTCAGAATCTCCCATTGATAATTTTATATCGGACATTATATCGGTAAGTGTATATATTTTATTTTATAGTATATTGTGAAAAAAGTAGTTTTTTCATACTGATTTTAATGCTGAATACTATTTCTTACGTTTTCTTGGACTGTGAGTAAATTTAGTAGATAATGAAATAGAGAAACCAGTTTTGAATTGAAACTTCTTTAGATACGCTTTACAGCATAAGTATATATGTATATACTTGGATAAATTCTGGATACTGAAGATACCTGTATTACTCGTGTATCATAACAGTAGTGAAGATACATAGTTAAAAGATTTACTTCTTTCGGTCTTTATCTGTAATATATATGGTATAGTCTATTTGTTTGCAGTTGGCAGCACAGTGAATTCATTATAAATGCAAATCCTTCAAAGCCCAAGTAAGGGTGGTTCATAAAAAATAACTAAAAGTAGTATACATTTCTATTGAAACAAAGTCATAGTTGTTATTTATAAATTAGTTGCAGTTGCTAGTTGTGGACCAAGAACAGGTTGCAACCTTTTTTAGAGATTACCTAAATCACTGTTATAATTTGCATTGATTGTGATTTTCGTTCAATTTCTATATATTCTATGTACCATATAGTATATTACATAACGAAGCCGCGTAGCGGCGAGTGCGTAATTACACGAGTACGTTATACCTCTACCACTCGAGTTACGTACTATGCTTTATCTACTACTCAATATTTTTATTTTTATTGTAAATATTTGACATCTCTAAAAAAAATATGACGTACGTACTGTACTGTTATCTACTCCTTTGACAGTAAATGTCATTTATACTCATTGTCACCATGCAGGGTAAGTAAGCTATAACGCACAGTTGTGGCGTTATGAATCGTCATTCTAACATGACGTTTCATTACGCACGTCTGTGCGTTATAGCTTACTTACTCCTTACTCTGCATGGTAACAATGAGTATAAATGACATTTACTGTCAAAGGAGGAGATAAAAGTAATTTTTAACATTATTTTTTAATGATTAATCAGTTTTAGAGCAAAATTACTTAAAAAAGCATTTTTTTGAAAATATTATATTGTAAAGATTTCCAAAAGATATATACTTCAAATATGGAACTGAGCACATGTGCCGTATTAGCTTAAGCGAATGTCTTACGTTAGAACCCTAAAAGTAAACCCTGGTTGAATTCCATGCTTTAGTTTTTTTTCTTTTCAGTGACAAAATTTATAATTTTTTTCTGTGGCACTTTAGATGATATGGCAAAACTACTCAGCTTAAAAAATTGAATATTTGTAAATAGTATTATGTTGGAAACCTATTATTTCAAATTCTCAGATGTCCCATCGGAAAAAATCACCCTGTATAAATTTTGTCCATTTGTGTATTGTTTAATATTTGTGGTTATTACATTTGTAAATGTAAATTAGAAAACTGTGTTTGATTGCTGACGTATACTTCTGTGCGAAAAGTAACTTCACGTACTTGTGCGAAAAAGTAGTACTTTTCATAAGGGTAGAGAGTGTGATAAGTGATGTGGTAGTAGGAAAAAGTACATTTTAATGTAATAATGTAACTTACTTGGATATTGCACAATCATTAAAGATAAAAAAATTTACAAAAAAAATCATTATTGCCCTATAAAATTGTTGACATTTGACGTCTCTGCGTACCTGGGTATCAAAAGCGTATTTTTTTTGACGTTTGACGTGCCACTGTTTGATACATCCAGGTATATTCCCCTTTCTAATTTATTATCAAAACCATATTTCATATTTTTTATCTGTTGCTTTAATTTTCTATATAGTTTTGACCGTATTCTTGTTTTTGGAATCCATGTCTGTTTAAAACTTGTTTCAATGCTAATAGATTTATGCATCTAATTTTACATAAGAAGTATTGCCATAGAATGACATTTAGCGTATAGCGTATTAATGCTGTATGCGTTTGACACATCCTACCAGCATATTTTTTGACATTAGACGTGTAATGTTGACGTATAATTAGTGTCAATAGAATATTTTTTGACAATTTTTGTTAATGATTGACATATACCATCAAGGTGAATTCTTCTTTCCAAGTTATTGCTAGAAGCAATGTTAGATACCTTAAATCACCGATATAAAAATAAAACGTCACGAGCGAGCGGTACTAAAATCCTGAAAAAGTTTCTAACTGTCCTTGTCCCACAATGATTGTTTTAAATTAATAATTTTGTCGAAACATTTTTTTAACCGACTTTTATTTCAAATTTTTACAGTGATTTCTTGGCTTTTTATTTTTTACATTCATTTTATTGCTGAATATATTTTTTCTTCCGTTCTGTGGCTATTTAAAATGTAATTACGATAGCCACATATAATATATTTTTCAGTATCAAGTAGAAGTTTAGTGTAAATTTTATATTAATTTTATTACTTACTAAACACATTTTTTTAATTTGACTATCTTAGGGAGGGATAATTTTGGTTTTAATTTTATTCCATAAAACGGGACATTATGTTTTTAATTATCAATTAGATATTTCTTGAAGAAGGATTTATATAAATTAGATTTTCTTTGGTCGTGACTTTTTACACAGATTGAATAAATTTTTTGTATATATTAGATGATTGTAAATGCTCTTGTTTTAATTGGGGGAAAAATGTACTTTGATATTGAATTTACTGCTAAATAATTCAGCTTGATTCTTGAGTTATATGTTTAGAAAAAAATTACTTAGTTTCATTATGTATTTCTAGGCTGTGACTATAGAAGATGGTACGTTATGTGGGAATTGTGAAGAGGGCGCTTCCGCATTTTCAAAATGCATGGATTGTAGTGAACTGTTATGTGATACATGCGTTCGAGCTCACCAAAGGGTTCGGCTTACCAAAGATCATCGAATATCAAAATTTGGCAGTTCAGTTATAACTTCTCCTCACACCACAAGTGGCGGATCGTTAGGGTCTTCCTCACAGGTATATCCCATTATTTTACATAATATTTAATAGATTGATAAAACAACATATTTATTGTAGATAAGTACCAGTCCATGCAATAATGCTCTAAACAATTTGTGTGATAATCATCGTGAACCTCACAGGTTATTTTGTCAAACTTGCATCATTCCCACGTGTACAGAATGTTTAATAGAGGATCATTGTGGACATCAGTTGACATACATCGAGGATGCTATCGAAACTGCTAAAACAACCAATCAAAAACTCAGTAATGAAACTCGTACTGCAATTATTGCAGTTAGAGAAGCTATAGATAATGTACAACAAATGTCTGAAAATGTGGAACTGAGGTCTATTCAAGCTGCCACTGAAGTACGAAATATTATGAGGAGGTTTGTTAATTTTTTTTTATTATAATCATTAGTATTTTAAACATAGTAAAAGAGTCTTTTTTACCATTTTCATTTTATTCTTATTAGTAAATGACAATGTAACGTGATCATCTGATTTCTATTAGTGAGTGTCATTATTTTTAAACTAGAAGAAATAATCTCAATTTATAAAGAGAACTTTTATAATAGATTTTTTTTACGGATTTATAGGTCCCATTACTGTTATATAAATTATTTTGTTACTTGAATTTTTATATTATGTGGGAATTTTGTAATCGATTCTATTAACACTCTTTATTGAACCACTAAACAATTAAAAACTATTTTAAAATTTAATAAAGAAAATTTTGATTTTTTGTGCTGCAATTGTAAACAAATATTTCGGGACTATTTTAAATCACAGCAGGCCGTTACAATTTTTTTTGTGGTTTAGAATTGCCTGAAATTGTGTTAAAATCTTTATGTATATGTCTAAACACACTTGAAACAATCATTGGCATCTAGTTCTGAAAATATTCGGAGCTCTAGGTGGTCGGGAAATAGGTTTAAATTCGATTACAATATTCCACTCAGAATGACAAAGAGAACGACAAAGAGACAAAGAACAAAGAAAATAAACAAACTTTTTATATTGTCATTTTAATCATCAAATGTTATTATATGACAGATGTTAAACTGGAATTCATTCATTCTGTTGTATAAATATTGTAATGTTTAAACTGATTTATTTTCCTATAAAACTAATCACAAAATTTATTTGTACTACTAAAATATAACACTAATTTATCTGAACAAAACTTTACGCTCGACTAACTCCTGGAAGCTCTATTTCTGTTTATATAAGCCTAGCGAAAAATCTGGAACCGTTCATTCTAGTAAATGCTCCCTCTAGTGTCTTCTTTTTCCGCGTATCCTCGGGGAATACCAAGAATGTTTTCTGGTTTTCCTGTTTTAAGAAGCCACTTGCCTAGAATATTCTTTTCGCAGAATTATCTTTGTCGACTGGTGGAGCTGTTGGTGCCTTAAGCGTCCGCGTGGGTATTCGTGTAACAATAGATACACGAATTAATTAGAATTAATATTTGACAAATCTTAATATATATATTTCTTGTGTTCGTGTGTATGTTACTAAACTCCTTCTAAACGGCTGGACCGAATTTCATAATTTTTTTGTATATATTTAAATGGATTCGAAAATGGTTTAGATTTACTATTTGGTCCACTATAAAATGTTTTTTAATAATTTTTTTACCTTTTTGTATATTTCGACGGTAAAGTGACAATATCCCCTAAGTGACATTTATTGTTTAGTTCTACGGATTCCTAATATATACATGACAGTTTAAGTAAATTGAAGTAACTCTATAAACCTTTGACATCTAGGTTAGATAGACATCCGGTAGATGGCACTGTATTTTGATTTTTAGATTATTGAACAGTTACGTTGTGAGAAAAGCCAATAGATAATGTTGAATTTAGATTTATAAATAAACTAGCTGACCCGGCGAACTTTGTACCGCCTACTGATGTTTTTTTACCATTTTTCCAAATTTTGACGGTTTTGTAAATTATCGATTAGATATATCATATATTAACTGCGCCACCTTATGGTGGCGTCATAGTACTTAATTACGCAAGAATTGCTAATGTAAATTTATACTATCTCAACTGCGCCACCTTACGGTGGCGTCATAATGCTTAATTTAGTAAGGATCACTCTTTTAAACAACATCTAAAATAAATTAAAAAAAAAATAAAAGAGATGAAGAGATAGAGAAGGAAAGAAAGTTTATAGTTTTGTTTCACTTATCGCACCAAAAATATATTTTTCGAACTTATATTTATATGAAATCGTATAGATATCTATTAATCAATATTGAATTTGATACATGGAAGCGCCATCTGGTGATAACTTCTATTAATACGAATATCATATTCATATTAAGCATTAAGAATACAGCATCATACTAATTTTCATCACAATCGGTTGAACATGGAAGAAGTTGCTACTCTGCATCGCCACTTGGTGGCGAGTGGCATCAATGAGCGTATCATACAAACCTTCTCCGTGGAAAAACACATATACATACCACTTTTCATTACAATCGGTTGAACGGGGCAGAAGTTTCTACTTTGCAGCGCCACCTGGTGGCGATTGGCATCAATGAGCATATTATATAAACCTTCTCCGTGCAAAATACATATACATACCAATTTTCATGACAATTGGTCGAACGGGGCAGAAGTTGCTACTCTGCAGCGCCACCTGGTGGCGATTGGCATCAAGGAGCATATCATATAAACTATTATAAACCTTCTCCGTGCAAAATACATATACATACCAATTTTCATGACAATCGGTCGAACGGGGCAGAAGTTGCTAATCTGCAGCGCCACCCGGTGGCGAGTGGCATTAATGAGCATATTATGCAAACCTTCTCCTTGGAAAAATACATATACATACCAATTTTCATGACAATCGGTTGAACGGGGCAGAAGTTGCTACTCTGCAGCGCCACCTGGTGGCGAGTGGCATCAATGAGCATAGCATATTCGTTTTCTCCGTGAAAAAATACATATACATACCAATTTTCATGACAATCGGTTGAACGGGGCAGAAGTTGCTACTTCGCAGCGCCACCTGGTGGCGAGTGGCATCAATGAGCATATCATATAAACCTTCTCCGTGAAAAAATACATATATATACCAATTTTCATAATAATCGGTCCAGTAGTTTTTGAGTTCATCGATTTCGTACATAAAAACACATCCTTTTTTATATATGTAGATAAATAAATGCAAAACTAAAAGAAAAGGCAAAATACTAAAAAAATAAAGCCAAAAAATATCTTTCTAAAATAAATGATATAACACCACCGTAAGGTGGCGCAGTTATTATCTCACATATTTAAACGAGAAATTCTTACTAAATTAAGTGCTATGAAGCCACCGTAAGGTGGCGCAGTGGATATCTAATATATTTAATCAATAAATTATAAAATAGTATAAACCTGATAACGAGAAAATATGATAAAATAAAAAAAAATCATTGAAAGCAAAATAGTAAAAATTCGAAAAAACGAAAAATGAAAAAAGGTCACGACAGTGTTATGCGGTACGAAGTCCGCTGGGACAGCTAGTAAAATTATAATTTCCTGTATATTCATTTTTATTAGATAAAGAATTTAAATTCTCATCTTTCAGTGTTTGCAATATGAACAATTAAAGTAGTAAAAAGATTACTTGCAGTGTTCAAACATTACATTATATGACAATATATCATAATAATCTGATTCCTATTTATGAGTGCTAATATTTTTAAACTAGAAGAGAAAAGTAACATTTCTATCGTCAACTGTTAAAGATGTTTTTAAATGATAGATATCAAACTAGAAAAAAAACTGCGTTTATATTGTGATATTTTTCGTTAAAATGTAATAGTAGAAGATCCGAACCTAAATCCACCTTCACCGAGTTGATAATAGAATAAAACTTATTTCATGATAAATCTAGTATATTAGAAAATATATTAAAAATGGGTTTGCTAAAAAAATCCTGAACAGAATATTTTTAATTAATTTTCTTCGGATCTCTCTGACATTCACTTCCACACGCGTTAAAATTGGAATCTTTAAAATTCGCAAACCCGTATTAGGACCAAACTTTTGGCTGACAACCCTATCAATTTGTTCGCAATAAAACAGCGCTTCTGTTGATATAATTTTTTTTCTATTATCAATTCAAGTGAACTGGCATCGACATAACTGTTTATATATACCTGACAACCCAGTAGTTCGTCCAGGTAAATAATAGAAAACCCAACGTCTGTACATTCTATTATGTTTTATACTTCGAGTCAGGATAAAATTTTTCTTATTATCTTGATGTTGCAACATTTAATGAAAATGTATTTTTTTAAAATTAATTAAAAATATTCGGTCCAGGATTTTTTTAGCAATCCCATTTTTAATATATTTTCTAATGTACTAAATTTATCATGAAATAAGTTTTATTCTATTATCAACTCTGTGAAGGTCGATTTAGGTTCGGTTCTTAGACTATAACTGTTTTGTATCTTTATCAATTGATTGGTCATAATTATCTATACCTGGATTTGCATTCACTTGGCATTGACGTCATTTGACGTAGGTATATGCAAGTAGAACTAGTAGAACCAATACGCGGTAGGAATGAAGCGTAGTTGCCAGGTTTAACTTAGAAAGACTTACCGCGTATTGGTCTACTTGCATATACGTCAAATGACGTCAATGCCAAGTGAATGCAAATCCAGGTATAGTTTTATTTATGTTATTTAGCTGTCAGTTGAAACTTGACATTTCAGCTGTCAAATTAAATACTAGTCAGGTGTGACAATTAAACAACTAAATCTACATTTTTATATTTTTTATTCGCTGACTTTGTACCGCTCAGCAATCAGTAATTTTTTCTTCTCATTTTTTTCTTGAATATTTTCTATTGTTTTCCTGTTTATGTTCATTTCATCTTTCGAGGTTTTAACTATTTGTTTTTTTATTAGTCTTTTTCTACACTTTACAATTTTTGTGATATTTTTTTTTTTTCTGTTTTTGACTATTTTTCATTTTACTTTAGTTTCTCAATTATAATCAGTTTTTACCCATTTTTAATAATTCCTACCTTTTTATTTTCCAATTTTTCTTTTATTTTGTGTTTTTCTTGTTTTCTCTTGTATTTTTAAGTATATTTTATTTTTTCCT
Organism: Altica lythri; assembly: GCA_964028335.1. Classification (NCBI taxonomy): domain Eukaryota; kingdom Metazoa; phylum Arthropoda; class Insecta; order Coleoptera; family Chrysomelidae; genus Altica; species Altica lythri. Next base: position 18,019,275 of record OZ034805.1, read on the forward strand.
GTATCTTTTAATTTAGCTATTTTTTCATCGTTTTGTGGTTGTGTGTCTGGTTTTTTGAATTAATAGCCAATTTTTTATGCTTTCTCGTTGTTTTAATTCCGGTTTTTTCAAGTTTTTCTCATTTTCTCAATGTATTTAACGTATTTAATTGAATAAGGAGTAATAATGTACTGTTAAAAATAGCTTTGTAAAAAATTCATCATTTTATCGTAATATGTAAAAATGGAAGGATATATTAAAGGGGGACATCCCACAATGTATTATTTTGTTATGACTCAAAAGGTTTGGCGGCGTTTTCGATAAAAGCTCCAGATCTGCTTTTTTTTTGACATGTTAAATTAATATCGTCCTATTTCATCCAATTTACACAAATTTATTATATACTAAAATCTTTCTCAGGAAGCACTTTACCGGTTGATGGTAGCTAAGAATATCCGATTCGAGTCTATTTGACAAATAACTGTCTATTTTAAATTCAAAATGGCAAATGTCTTCTTTAGACTGTCATTTGTACTAGATAAAGAATTTAAATTATATTTTTTAACTTATAAGATTTAAAATATAAAATTGTAATAAAATTTTAAAAATTATCATTTTTCTAGGTACATATCAGCTTTAGAAGAACGGAAAGTAGAGCTATTAAAACGCATCGACCAAACTCGACAAATCAAGGGCAAACTGTTAATGTCCCAAGTAGAAAACCTTAAAGTGGCCTTAGCAAAATTAGCATGTACTTCCGATCTTCTGAACGAATCAATCGACACAACCAATACTTTTGATTTGATCGCCATCAACGAAAAAGCGACAAACGAACTGAAACAGATTCGAGCTTTAAGACCGGAGCTTATACCTTGCGAAGACGACGGTATCATGTTCCTACCGCCAGACAATGGCTTTCTGCGTGCAATATCTTCCATTGGCAATTTATCCGTAAGTTCTTCTCTTATGTCTTCCCGGGTAGTTAGAGCTCCGGTCATTAAAGATCCTCAGTTATTTGTGAAACTTCCTCGAGAACTCAAAGAAGATGGTCATAGAAATCGTCCAATTTACGGTGTAAACCATGTTGTGGCTAAAGACACAGGGCCTCTACCATCACTCACTTTTGGTACAGAAGGTGAGAATGATGGTCAATTATGCAGGCCTTGGGGTGTTTGTTGCGATCATTTAGGTAACATCATTGTGGCAGATCGCAGTAATAATCGGATTCAAATATTTAACAGTACGGGTAAGTTTTTATACAAATTTGGAAGTCAAGGAACGGGACCCGGACAATTTGACAGACCCGCAGGTGTGACTATTAACCATCAAGGTCATATCGTAGTAGCAGATAAAGATAATCATCGTATCCAATTGTTTAAAATGGATGGTACTTTCATATTAACATTTGGAGAGAAAGGTACACGTAATGGTCATTTTAATTATCCCTGGGATGTAGCCTGTAATTCGTTGGGTCAAATAATTGTATCTGACACTAGAAATCATCGTATACAATTATTTACAAGCGATGGTACTTTTTTGAATAAATACGGTTTTGAGGGTTCCTCCACTATGTGGAAGCATTTCGATTCTCCAAGAGGAGTTTGTTTCACGCCTAAAGGAAACATCATTGTGACTGACTTTAATAATCATAGATTAGTGGTTGTTGATCAACATTTCCTCCAAGCACAATTCCTAGGACAAGAAGGATCTAATTTTAAACAGTTTCTGAGACCACAGGGTGTCGTATGTGATGACGAAGGTAACATTGTTGTGGCAGATTCTAGAAATAATAGAATCCAAGTATTTGAAAGCAACGGCAACTTTTTATGGAAAGTGGGACAACCCGGGAAAGGTCCTGGTGAATTAGATAGACCCAGTGGTATCTGTTTAAACCCGGAGGGCCGTATTGTTGTTGTGGATTTCGGAAATAATCGGGTACAAGTTTTTTAGTTCAACTCATAGTTCTTTTTTATGGCTAGGCCAATCTTGTTTTGTGTAGTTTTTTTTAGTAGTAAGATATAGACAGCTGCGAATGCATTTATTTAATGTTTTTTATTACTTAAATAATAAAATTAAACAGAATGTGACAATTTATCTCGGTTTGATGTGATACAAAACAAGGTAAGAAGTTTGTTAAAACATTCTGTGGAAGAAAATGGCCAACATAAATATGGCGACTTATATACAGGGCAGTTTATTATCTACAAAATAATACTTTTATATATATATTTTATTAAATATATATTTTTTATACTAAATGGCTGTAACTTTTTTTTTCAATTGAATCGGTCGTTTTTAAAACAACTAATAGTAGTCAAATACAAATTTTATAATATTTTTAATTATGTTACAGTGATTGGTCAGATTTGACGATCAGTTTTAACTGGTTTCTGAATTCCTCCAATAGCTTTTAAAGTTAATGTTTCTGTTTTATAAAATATTACGATCATTGATTTTTTTTTAAATAGAGAAAGTCAATAAATTGAAAGAAAATAGTTTTTAATTAATTATAAATCTTATACTTGTCGATTTTTATCTTCCGTTTATTCTGTCAGATGTATCTGTCGGTTGCCTAGATAAAAATCTAGTAATATTTTATTAATAAGTTTATCTATGTTGTTTACACATTCTTTTTTCTTATTCTTTCAGGAATCTTTATTTTCTTCTATTTTATATATTGCAGTGACCTTTAGACTCGTTTCACATTTAAACGGTTCGATTCGGTTCGGTGCGTATTCGATTCGTTTTCAGTAGTGCCCAAAACGAATGAAAAATAAAAACTCTTCACACACACTCGTTAGTTATAAGGTTTGATTTCACGACCGAATCATCGAATACGCAGTACTGAATTTTTTACTCACTTTTCCCACAATGCTCACTATGGAGAAAAGACAAATTGCTGCCATGTTATTTCTATATAGGGACCGAGCCTCTAGACCGTCACGCCCTCTGGTGATAGAATTTGTAAACTTATGGGCAAAAAATTAACCAATAGTATGTGATAAATAGTTTATTAAACTTTTATTAAAATAAATTTTAAAATTATTCACGCTGTCTTTATCAATAAAATCATGTTGTATAAAAGGCTGTACAGAAAAGTCTCGCAGAGAGCGGTATATAAATTTACCTGTGAAATTTTATTGTTTTCCGTTAACTACCATTGGAAAGACGTGGAAAGACATTTTGACCACGAATATTATTATTATTTATCGGTTGAAATCCGTATGTAAATATTTTTTCCATTATTTATTAATTATGACGTTTGTTATTAATAAATGTTTGCCCATTTAATTCCTAATTTCCGCACTAGGGCGCGCGGCCTTCAGTCAAAGTGCTGCCTCTACAGTTGGAGCTCGGTCCCTATAGAAGAATCAAAAAAACGAAAAAGGAATAATCGACTTTACTGGGTACACCCAATCCTCACCAAACGGGTGGAATTTGGTGCATTTTATACCCTTTTTCCGAAATTGTAGTCAGGATCAATATCAATGTCAAGTGAATCAGACATTGTCAAATGTAAATTACAAAATTTAAAATGAAAATGAAATAATATTTTCCCTTTGCCGAAAACGTGACCGAACCGAAACTAAATCGTATGTGTGTAAACGACCAATTGCTTTTGTGAACTCTGGACCCGAATGGAAACCGAACGAAACCGATTCGTGTCAAGGGAGCTTTCGGTTCTATCAGTTATCTATTAGGTACCGTTTCACACTTTTCCGGCGGCTACCGAAAACGAACCGAATCGAACCGTATAAGTGTGAAACGAGCCTAACAGTGAGTGATTAGTCACGTTCGACGTCTGTCTACCATCATATTTCTGAATTCCAGCAATAGCTTTTTTATAAGTTAATGAGTGTATTAATCTATTTAAAATTGCAATTATTAATCTTCTTAAACATTTCTTGTTGAATTAAAGAAAAACAATAAGTTGAAAAAAAATGGTTTCATAATTTGTTTGTTTTATCATAGGTATATGTTGTTTAAGAAAAATCTGCTAAAATTTGCTCAAATGTTTGAAACTTTTTTTGAATTCTTTTATTTATCTCATTTTCTTTTTTATATATAAATCGGCACCCTTGCATTGTTCTTCAAGGTGATTTCTCAGATGTGGCCAGCAAATCTAGCAATATTTGCTTTAAATGTTTCCTATTCATTAATATTGAATAATCTTCATTTGCTTTTTTTGTTGATTGTAGTAACAATTTCGTTCTACTTTTCCTTTATTTATCACATTTTTTAATCTATTCTTTAATTTTCTTTTAGTTGTTAACAGATTGGAAGGTTTCATTATTTTACTTTTGAATTTCGATCATTTCTTATGTTAAAAAATACACATGTTGTTTTTAAAACAATCGATTCAATTGTGTTATTATTTATTTGATATATTGCGAAAAATATAATAATAGTAACAACTGGAGGTTTCTACTTAAAGCTGAACTTAATATTTGTCAAATTTTGATATCATCTCAACCCAAAGTTTCGTCACTTTAGTACTATATAGTTGGTATAATCTGAATAAAGTATAGTAACAACTAGATGTCGCTACATGACACTGAGTTTAATCGTTATTCGTCAAATTGTGATATTTTATACCATTAAAAGTGGCGTCGTATAGGTAACCAAATCCACCTTCATGTCCAAATAAACAGTTCGGGAAATTTAATTTAATGAAAAAGTTAATTAAATAATATTAAATATGTAATTTAAAACAAATTTCATTTAATGAATTTAAGTATTTATTTATTTAAAATGTTCAGGGAAAAAATACCCAGTGAGTATTAATATCGTGATAGACTGTCTTGTATTTTATTAGAATCCATTGAATACGTTTACAATAATTATTATTTTAATTTTAATTGAGAATCGTGGCTACTCATAATCACGGGTGATTACATGTAATGAATTTTTTTTTTGCTAAAATCAAAAAGTATGTATAAAACGAGTCATATAGTGACTCAAAAAAATTAAGTGAGTTTCCTAACGAAAATAAACTCTCAGGAAGTAGTTTTAAAATTGAGTAGATAACACTAAAGACAGTTAAAATTCAGTCAGAAATATTTTTATATTTATTGAAGACACTAAATATATATAAATCCTAAGATATGATCTAATTTAAATAATAATCTGACTATTACGGGTAAAATTTTATTGAGTTATAAAAAATGTTTTTTAAATTAGGTCATAGATTTTAGTGATTTCAAGAAAAATGTGAAAAAATTGAATTTTGAATAAAAATTGTTCTGAGCAATTAGTTTGGCACAGATTAATCGAATAATTGAATATTGTTTATGAGTCGTACAAACGATATAAGCTCTTTGATTGGTTCAATATATCGCACCTGATAAGAATTGATCGATATACATAGTCAGATAATCGATGTGTTGATTGACTCCACACCAATTTTAGAGTCATATCAGCGGTAAATTGAAAAGCATTTTTGTTTACCAGTCGTGTATGTGACTCATTTAGAGTTACTTAAGTGAATAAAACTGACTCTTGATTTGTACTACAATTAATGAGAATCAACCGTATAATTTTCGATTGATTGATTCTGTAATTATTTCAGAGTCACTTAAAGATAAATAAAACTCTTGATTTGTTTAAAGTCACATTATAGTATATAGGTTTTAAAGTCTTTTTGTTTGCAGTTGGCAGCACAGTGAATTCATTATAAATGCAAATCCTTCAAAGCCCAAGCAAGGGTGGTTCATGAAAAATAACTAAACGTAGTATACATTTCTATTGAAACATAGTCATAGTTGTTATTTTTCAAAGAGTCCACCCTGTAATTAGGGATTAACTAACCCAAATAATATTGTCACAACAGGTAGCTGAATAAATCCCATGACCGTAGAACCGAAGTTTATAGATTAAGGTATATTGGTTTTACGTATTTTAATTTATTGATTCTATGACTTATATAGAGCCAATAAGCAGTAACAAATCTCTGCAAATAGATATAAAATTTACTATTGATTTAATCCAAGAAACGTGATGGATATTTAAGCTAAGCTATTTATAAAATGAGTCTTCATCTGATCAGAATCATCTATGCAGTGATTCATTCAGATTCACTTGGACGAAATATAATCTTTGTAAATAAAATTTACTCTTGAAGCCATTCATGCTGCAATTATGAATTTTTATGGATTAATTCTGTGATTATTTCAGAGTCACTTGAGAGAAATACAAAACTGACTTTTGATTTGTACAATCTTATCTACATTACAGATATTAAGAATAGGGTTTTTCCATATTACAATTTATTGATTCTGTGACTTTTTGTATCTGATATGATACAAGCTTTATAAATAAAATAGTTTCTTAATTCGTTCGAGTCATGTCACAATCACTTGAGGAAATTGCAAACTCGATCAATCAGAATAGAAGGAAAATGTCAGAGATCGACATAAAAGCTGTGTGATTGGCTAAAAACATCTAAGCTATGACTCTGTTTTATTTGAATTATTCAATTTTTCACACCACATTTATATAAATTTAGCTAAATGAATATGAGAGCAATTAATATAAAATGATATTTAGTATCATTTTAATGATGCTCTCTTAAATAATTATTATTGAATAGAATAGTTACCAGTTTGCAATATTTAAAGGCAATGAAATAAGAGACTGATTTGCACTCTTTAAGACTGATAATTCTAAATAAAAAGTAAATTAGTATAATTATATTTTTATCCTTCTGAATGCTGTGTTTTTGGCATTTAATGTCTAAATCGAAGGTTTCTTTTTGTAAGTTAAATATAGATATTTATAACAAACAGCTCAATGGCAATATTTATTTTGCATGTATTCTTAAAATGATAACGTGTTTCCCAACAATGTTGATGGGCATTTGTATTTTGCTTGTGAATAAGATTTTCCTATTTTATATTGTCATCATATTATATTTTTTAAAAATATTAATATGAGGTTTTTGTAATTTTTTATATTATCTGACTGAAACTATGATTGTTATTTGTATAATTTATATAATACAATACATTGATGATATTTTTAATGTATACTATGCAAATTAAATTTAAAGTAACTCATCATTTTTACCTCATAATTTGTGATTATGTTTGTTTATTTTTTAATAAAATCCTTTTTATTAATTCTTATTAAATGATTTTTTTTACCTTAATAATATCCTATAAAACACTTTATCTATTGGAAATGGTTCAAACGTTTATAATATGCGAAAATACATATATATTATAACATATATGAAAATACCTTGAAAATTTTTATTTTAATATAGATGTGGATAAGGTAAGATTCAACTTAATTTCTTTTATTTTAATTATTGTTACTTTAACATAAGTTCTTATCTATTCTCTTTCTAAGGGTCAGAGTTCAAAAAATCTCAACTAATAAATGGATTCAAATTTAACTGATATTGAAAATTTCAAAAAAAAATTAATAAAATTCAACAATTATATATAGTTTATCCAAAACCACTTGAATAGGCGTGGTCAACGCTCTTTTCGAATTTTCAAGAATTCTCTTCATAGGCGTACAGGTGTGAGTCGGGAAGTTAAAAGCAACATTAAATAGATATTTTACTAGGTTCGTTCATATAATGACGTTCTTTTGAGTTTCCCCTTGTAAAATCGTAAAAATAATTCCTATCCAAGTGGGTCTAGTTATACCTTACCAAATTATGTTTTTGTATGATAATTCCAATTTAACCTTAACCTCACTTTTTCTTATTGTTTTGTGCGCATAGACACATTACCTTCAAATCTCAAACATAATTAACTCAAGGGTTATGAAAAATTCTAAATTTTGTAATCACTAAATCAAATTAAACTTATCAAAGAATGTAAAAACAACTTATCTAAATAGTGAAACAGTGTACAAGTGAAAGTAAATGTTCATCAAATACAGAAAAATCAAACACAGGAATGTTCTTTATTTAAAAAAAAAATGGAAATTGATACCGTGTTTTGAAGCTTTGGTATTCTCTCTGGACAAACTAAGGCACAGGCTATCCTTTCCTATTGGAATCCAACCATTTCCCAGGACATCAATGATATACGGACACTTTATAGATTTAGACGAATAAATTTGCTTCTCATCCGGAACTTATTTGCTCTTGCATCAAATGGTAAGTAAACCAATACTCTCTTTCTTATTAGAAACTAGTTTTACTTTAGTTAAATCACTCAGGAAGCATTTATATAAGTGAACTGCTCAGCACACCATTCCTAACATTCATTTCTCCATATATATGAACTTTAATTCTTACCAGTGGCTATCAGGAGTTGTCTTGTGGCTTTGTTAACACTTTTTACTACTTTTATACTTTCTTTTATAAGTATTTAAATAAAAAAATCGAAATATTAACGGAGCAAAATTTATTACATGTTATAACTTCAAAAGCCCAAAAACAAGAGAAAGATTCAGAAAATCAACAATTTAACAACTGAATCCCCAAACAATCTTACACTATCATTATTATGTTCTATTCGCCTACTAAATTATTAATCAAATAAAATTACTAAAAATCTAATACCTAATTCCTTATTTACATTTTAATACAATAGACATTCTTTTAAAATTTGCTAAACTTTTGATGAGTTGTTAATTTTATAATATCTTTCGCCTACTAATTCTTTGTCAAATCAAATTACTAAAAATCTAATACTTAACTCATTATTTACATTTAATACAATAATCATTCTTTTAAAATCTGCTATACTTTAAATGAAATGTTAATTTTATAATATCTTATCTACAATATAATCTAATGTCTTTCTATTTTCAGAATTTTTCATTTGGAAATTAAACTAATAACAAATCACAATATGTCTATAGAACAAACATTGTCTATTCTAAAAGTAAGTACAAACTTTTTTTTATTTCCTTCTATGAGTTCTAATATTTTATACTGAAATTTATGTAAATCTTTACATTGATGTCTTAACATTTGGTTTTCTTATTTCATTTTATCTTAATTTATTTAAAATCGATTTTAATTACTAAGGTATCGTAAAATTTATAAACTTTTTTAATATTTACTCTCATTATCTATTTGATACATGATTATTAGAATTTTATATGTTATATATAAATTATATTATTTTGATTCTTTGAATATCTCTTATATGTACTTGTGTATTTTAATTTCTCATTTTGTTTTATTTTTTCTTTTTAGGTATTGAGAAGAAGACGATTATAAATTATCCCAAATTTACTACATTTGCACTCTGCCTTGGATTGAGAATATATTTTCCTTTTTTCTATTTTTATTAATTTTCTTTATATGTATTTAATTGGAATAGCATAGTAACTTATATCATCTCAAATCCCCCAATTAAAATTTTTGAATCAATCATATTTTCATATTTGATTAAAAAAATTATAATTTCTATTCCAAATTTTCCACATTTATAACTGTTAAATAACTTTGTTTCATACTTTTTATCTTTCTATGTCCTATTATATTTTAATAAATTTTATACAAATTTCTTTGTTCTATATTTCATATTATAATCTGTTTATATATTATGTACTTGCTTGTAACTAATTATTCATGTACAATGAACCCAAAAAAAAAATTAATTTCTCTAATATCATCCCTTGGAAAAATCTTTTAGGAAAAATATTCAAACTGTTTATTCATATCAATTTTAATTCTTATGATTTAAAATTTAACTGGATTGCCTTAATGTTTATTCTATAGACATCACCCTATCAAAAACAAAAAACTATATACACCTAAAATTACTATTTACAACATAACATTTATTTACAAGATTGTTCTAAATATCATCTACCTAACATCTTTATGAATTTTTTAATTTCTAAAATTCTTTTAATCTCAAATTACTTCCCCCTTTCTAACATTCATTCAAATATAATTTATTTTTCTACTTTTAAGCTTGTTCTCCCTTATTTAATATATTTCCTATACATTTAATTTTCCGATACACCTAAATATCTTGCCTCTTTCCTGATATTTCCAAATATACCTAATACTACCTCCAAATTTACATTTCTTCCCCCTTTCTTGATAATTCCCTTTATACGTATAAGCTATTATAAATTTAGTTTTCTTCCCCCTTTCTTTATATTTCCAAATGTACAATTTTTCCCAGAATGCTACTTGCTTTGCTTTATATCCATCTACAAATCTCTTAATAATCTTCTCCTTTTCTTCATCTATTCGATTTGTGACTTTCTCTGTGCTCTTCAAATCCTCTTGTTTTATATCATTAATTTCTCTTCTAAATATCTTAGTATTTTCTTTTATTTTCTCCAATCTTTTATTAGTCTGCTCCATTTTATCATTATTCTCTTGAAATTTTCCTTCTAATTCCATATTTATATGTGCCCTCATATCTTCTTTTATTTCTTCAAATCTTTCTTTAGTCTCATACAATTTTTTATTCTTCTCTTCAAATTTCTCTTCAATTGCTTCATTCATATTCATAATATTTTTATCCATAGTTATCATAATGCTTTTATTCATTTCTTCAAACTTCTTATCCAACTCTTTCATAATATCTTCCTTCCTTTCATCCAATTTTTCATTATTCTCTTCCAATTTCTCTTCAAATTCCTTATTTGTATTTTCTTTTATATCTTCTGTGATTTTATTCAATCTTTCATTAATTTGCTCTTGTATCCGTATTTGTCCTATTTCTTTTTTCATAATTTCAGTTTGTTTGTGGACTTCTTGCTCAATTTCTTCAGGTAAATTTTCTTTAATTGATTTTCCTACTTCTTTTATTTTAATTTCCATACCTTTTTCAATTTCCCCCCTAATTTTTACTCCAGTATCCTGTATTTCAGTCCTTAATTTCTTGTTTTGCTGTTCCATTTTCTTGTCAAATTCCTTTTTTATAGTTTTAACTTCTTCCCTTATCTTCAAACTATCTTCTCTAATACTGCTAATTTCTTTTTTAAATATATTATTATCTGCTTTAATTTCTTCCAGGCTTTTATTCGTCTCATCCAATTTTTTATTGTTTTCCTCAAATTTCTTATCAATATCTTCCCTCATACTCGTAATGCTCCTCAAAAGATTTTGTAGTATGCTGTTCATCTCGGGTTGACTCTCTTCTTTTGGTTGTGCTTGTAACACCTGTTCTTCTTGTTCATTTTCACCTGCAGTTGCCTCTATCTCTATTTCAACCATGGTTCGATCCTGTTCTCCCCCTATCTCTACCAAATTGTCTCCTTCTTCTGTCTCTACTTCTTCCTGTGTCTGTCCTGTTTGAATCAGCTCTTCCACTCGATAATCTCCTGCTCCTAATACTCTCTCTTCATGTACTTGTACCGCCACACTTTCCATCTCAATCTCTCCTCCATCACTACTCTCACTATCCTCTCCGACTACCTTACCATCTCTCAATCTCATTTTTTTTATCCATACTTACAGTTCAAATTCCCAGATAAATACAAATAATGTGCAAATTTTTATATGAATACCTTTATACCAATAAATATTTTACAAGCAAATACCTGTTTATTATTATTAGTTATAAATAACCCAGAATCACACAAACAAATAAAAATAAAAAATATTACCAAACCAAGTTTTCTAGAGTTTTGTTTTGATATGCGAAAATTTCTCAAATATTGATTATTTTAAAAGGCTCTAGTTTTGATTATTTAGAGCCCCACGTTGGGCGCCAAAATTTATAACATATATGCGAAAATACATATATATTATAACATATATGAAAATACCTTGAAAATTTTTATTTTAATATAGATGTGGATAAGGTAAGATTCAACTTAATTTCTTTTATTTTAATGATTGTTACTTTAACATAAGTTCTTATCTATTCTCTTTCTAAGGGTCAGAGTTCAAAAAATCTCAACTAATAAATGGATTCAAATTTAACTGATATTGAAAATTTCAAAAAAAAATTAATAAAATTCAACAATTATATACCAAATTATGTTTTTGTATGATAATTCCAATTTAACCTTAACCTCACTTTTTCTTATTGTTTTGTGCGCATAGACACATTACCTAAAAATCTCAAACATAATTAACTCAAGGGTTATGAAAAATTCTGAATTTTGTAATCACTAAATCAAATTAAACTTATCAAAGAATGTAAAAACAACTTATCTAAATAGTGAAACAGTGTACAAGTGAAAGTAAATGTTCATCAAATACAGAAAAATCAAACACAGGAATGTTCTTTATTTTAAAAAAAAATTGGAAATTGATACCGTGTTTTGAAGCTTTGGTATTCTCTCTGGACAAACTAAGGCACAGGCTATCCTTTCCTATTGGAATCCAACCATTTCCCAGGACATCAATGATATACGGACACTTTATAGATTTAGACGAATAAATTTGCTTCTCATCCGGAACTTATTTGCTCTTGCATCAAATGGTAAGTAAACCAATACTCTCTTTCTTATTAGAAACTAGTTTTACTTTAGTTAAATCACTCAGGAAGCATTTATATAAGTGAACTGCTCAGCACACCATTCCTAACATTCATTTCTCCATATATATGAACTTTAATTCTTACCAGTGGCTATCAGGAGTTGTCTTGTGGCTTTGTTAACACTTTTTACTACTTTTATACTTTCTTTTATAAGTATTTAAATAAAAAAATCGAAATATTAACGGAGCAAAATTTATTACATGTTATAACTTCAAAAGCCCAAAAACAAGAGAAAGATTCAGAAAATCAACAATTTATCAACTGAATCCCCAAACAATCTTACACTATCATTACTATGTTCTATTCGCCTACAAAATTATTAATCAAATAAAATTACTAAAAATCTAATACCTAATTCCTTATTTACATTTTAATACAATAGACATTCTTTTAAAATTTGCTAAACTTTTCATGAGTTGTTAATTTTATAATATCTTTCGCCTACTAATTCTTTGTCAAATCAAATTACTAAAAATCTAATACTTAACTCATTATTTACATTTAATACAATAATCATTCTTTTAAAATCTGCTATACTTTAAATGAAATGTTAATTTTATAATATCTTATCTACAATATAATCTAATGTCTTTCTATTTTCAGAATTTTTCATTTGGAAATTAAACTAATAACAAATCACAATATGTCTATAGAACAAACATTGTCTATTCTAAAAGTAAGTACAAACTTTTTTTTATTTCCTTCTATGATTTCTAATATTTTATACTGAAATTTATGTAAATCTTGATGTCTTAACATTTGGTTTTCTTATTTCATTTTATCTTAATTTATTTAAAATCGGTTTTAATTACTAAGGTATCGTAAAATTTATAAACTTTTTTAATATTTACTCTCATTATCTATTTGATACATGATTATTAGAATTTTATATGTTATAGATAAATTATATTATTTTGATTCTTTGAATATCTCTTATATGTACTTGTGTATTTTAATTTCTCATTTTGTTTTATTTTTTCTTTTTAGGTATTGAGAAGAAGACGATTATAAATTATCGCAAATTTACTACTCTGCCTTGGATTGAGAATATATTTTAATTATCATAATTATCATAATTCCTAAAAAAAGGAAAAAGAAAATAGAATAAAAAAGAAAAAAATACAAATTCATTTCAAAGATTTTTTTTTAAAGATTCAAAATGGTTTAATCTACATTATATAAAGTTTCAATAATTATGAAATTGATAAATGGGAAAAGTAAATATTTAAAAGCTTATAAAGTTGCCAATACGTTAGTAATTAAACATTAATTTTTAAATGAATTAAGGGTATAATTAAATAAGAAAATTAAATGATGAAAATCTCACAAATAATTAAAATAAATATTAAAATTTTTTACTTACTTTTAAAATATACAAATTTATCAACCATATTCTAATTTGTTAATAGTTCAAATTCCAAATGAAATATTCTGAAAAAAGAAAAATATTAGTTTATAGTGCTAGTAAATTTTATAAAATTAAAAAGAATAATCATTGTTTTAAATTGTAATAATAAATCAAGAATTAGATTTTGTTAGTAATTTTATTTAAATAAGGAATTAGTAGGCGATTAGGTGGTAAGGATATATAGATTTAAGTTTGTTGAATTTTTCAGTTGTTTTTTTGTTGATTTGATGGAAAGTCTCTTGTTTTCGGATTCTTGATATGTAAGATGTATTAAAAAATTGCTCCGTTGAAATTTTGAGTTTTTTTTGAAAATATTGATAAAAGAAAGTTTTAAATCAGTTTAAAGTATTAATATTATCACAAGGTAACCAGAGAAAGCAATTGGTAAGAGAAAATTACAATATTTTATGAAGAAATAGATACTTAAATTGTGAGCTGAGCAGTATATGGGTATAACTGCATTTTAATTAAGTTAATGAAGATTAAACTAATATTTAATAAGAAAGAAAGTCATAATTACACTTACCAGTGGATGTAGTAGCAGTTTATCTTTTGATTGAAGAAGAATTTATTGTTCGATCTCAATTAAGTGTCCTGAAATCTTTGCTGTTCCGGAGAAGAAAGTAGATTGTCCTGAGAAGTGAATTCCGAATCCTGGTTTTCCAGAAGAGGAGTGAAGTTTCATTCAAATGGTAACCACTTTTCACTCGTTACAATAAAGAGTTTTTATGTGTTTGATTTTTATAATTTTGATGAACATTTGTATTTCACTGTTTTACATGTTTAACTAAATTATTATTCACTATTTGATAAGTTTAACTTGAATTGTTTATTAACAAAAGTCAGAATATTTCATTTCATATATTTGATGCATATTTGGTTTTAACAACGGTTTCTTGAGGTTTGTCACATTTTTGAATTAGTAAGGTTAGAAATTTATATACAATCTATGCCTAGAGAACATCATTGGTCTAGGATAGTGAGGTTTTACAGTCATTTAGTTGAAAATTTTTATATTAACTGATTTTGAATCTATTCAGTTTTTTTTTGAATATTTTGAACTCTGACCCTGATATAAGAGAATAGCCGGTAGCATATTTAAATAATAATATTGGAAAATAATTAAATTAAGTTAATTCTTACCTATTTAATATTTATATTTAAATTCAAAATTAATTCATGGTAAGGAATATTTTATAACATAGAAATTTATATAATCAAAAGAAAGTATTATTCATACACTCATATATGTTATAATATATATATATATATATATATATATATATATATATATATATATATATATATATTATAACATGTATGAATAATAATAATAATATGTTTTGATAATATCAATCACTATGTTATAAAATATTCCTTACCTTAAATTAATTTTAAATTTTAAATATAAATAGTGAATAGGTAAGAATTAACTCAGTGTAATTATTCTCCAATATGATTAATTAAATATGCTACCGGCTATTCCCTTAAGTCAAGGTCAGAGTTCAAATATTCAACCAAACTAGATTCAAAATCAATTAATACACAAATTTGCAATAAAATGACTGTATAACCGCACTATCCTAGACCAACAATATTTTCTAGGCATGAATTGCATATAAATTTCTAACCTTTCTAATTCAAAATGTGTCAAACTTCAAAGATACCGTTGATAAACCCAAATATGCATCAAATATATAAAATGAAATATTCTGACTTGAGTTACTAAACAATTTGGATTAAACTTAACAAAAAGTGAATAAAAATAATTTAGTTAAATACATAAAACAGTGAAATAAAAATGTTCATCAAAATTTCAAAAATCAAACACATATAAAACTCTTTATTATAACGAGTGCAAAGTTGTTACCATTTGTGTGAAGCTTCACTCCTCTTCTGGAATCAGGATTCAGTTCTTAGGACAATCTACTTTCTTCCTCCAATACAGCAAAGATTTCAGGAAACTTTATGAAGATCAAATAATCACTTCCTCTTCAAAACCAAGCGATGGATGGCTACTATTTTCTCTGGTAAGTGTAATTATGACTTTCTTTCTTGTTCAATATTAATTTAATCTTCTTCAACTCAATTAAAATACAGTTATACCATAAAGTGCTCAGCCCCATAAATTGAAATATCTATTTCTTCATAAAATCATATAAATTTCTCTTACCAATTGCTCTCTCTGGTTACCTTGGGATATTCTTTATACTTTAAACTGTTTTAATACTTTCTATTATCAATACTTTCAAAAAAAACTCAAAATTTCTACGGAGCAAATTTTTAATACAACTTCCATTTCAACAACCAGAAAACAAGAGAGATATCTTCTACAAACTTCTTAACTAATTATTTATAATATAAATCTTACTAATCTCCTTTTAACTTTCTTTTAACATCATAATTTTTACAAAAATCTTCATCGAAACTTTTTACATCCTTCCTCTTCAGAAGGTCGAAAACAAGAGAGATTCTATCAGAATCAACAAAAAAAACAAATGACAAATTCAACAAACTTAAATCTATACATCTTTTCCATCTAATCGCCTACTAATTTCTTATTCAAATAAAATTATTAACAAAATCTAATTCTTGATTCAATATTACAATTTAAAACAATGATCATTCTTTTTTATATTCTTATGAAATTTACTAGCACTACAAACTAATAATTTTCTCTTTTTCAGAATATTTCATTTGGCATTTGAACTATTAATAAATTAGAATATGGTTGGTAAATACGTATTATTTAAAAGTAAGTAGAAGTTTTAACATGTATTTTAACTATTTGTGATGTCTTTTTTTTTATAATTTAATTTTCTCATTTACTTACACCCCTAATTCATTTAAAATTAATGTTTGATTACTAACGTATTGGCAATTTTATAAACTTTTAATTATCTACTTTACCCATTTATCAATTTCTTAATTATCAAAACTTTATATAATGTAGATTAATCATTTTTGAATTTTTAAATAAAAATCTTTGAAATGTATTTGTATTTTTTTTTCTTATTATTCTATTTTCTTTTTCCTTTTTTAGGAATTATGAAGAAGATGATGATAATCAATCCCAATGTTACTACATTTGCGCTCTGACCCGAAATAAGAAAATCTCCTTTCTCTACTTTCCATTAGATTTTCCTTCTACATTCTTATTTAATATAACATAGTAACTAATATCATCTCAATATATATATGATCTGATTACATCACTTAATTCAGTAAAAAAAATCGAAAAAGGTTGACCTTGCAGGCCATCCTTGCAACCTCCCGCTAATTTTGGACACCAAGAGTTTGTATATATTTTTGAGCTCTTCGAGTCATAGACGAGCTCAAAATTTTAATTTTTTCTGCAATTTAAGAATATAGGTGTATTTGTATTGTAGTTTTGAGCTACGCACGCGGGCGTACACTCATACATACACACGCACAAGCGTCGATTTCTAAATATTCCGGGATTACCTGAATACTCACGAGTTTCAATTAGTTCCAGCTGAGCAGCGGTAAATCTACATGGCGTAACCAAACGCATAAAAATTTAAAAGTTTATTATAAGAAAATTTACTTACTTACAACTTGTGGTTAGTCGAAAGCCGGCTTATTTTTGTAATGTCAATATTATTACAATATTCTAACATTATTCACCTATATATATTGTCCGAACTGGATGCCGAGTTTAAAATTATCCACTATTCCATTATTGCATGTGTGTGCGCCATAGGTTCTATTATCTCTGAAAGTCCGGACACTGAAAATTTCCAGGCGTTTAGTTAAATGTTCTACAACGGGATTGAGAATGGAAGTTCGACACCATTTCCAAGTTGCCTGCTAAGTTGACTGTTTTCAGTGTTTCGTGTAAAACGTCTTTATAACCTTTTTCCTGACCTCCTTGTCTGCGGACTCCCTCACTTATTTTTCCAAAAAGTACAAATTTTTCTAGCCGATTGCCATCCAATCGATGGACATGACCTGCCTAACTTAGGCGAGCACGGGAGATGAGAGCCTCTGGAGGCAGACACTTAGCTCTTCTAAGAATCTCTTGATTACTTATTCCCATGCGTATAATAGAGTTGATAGGTCAATTGTTTTGTATACAGCCATTTTTGTTTCAAGTGTTATCGAAAACTCTGCGGCGCAACCTCCAGAAAGCCTTTGATGCAGCACTGACTCTATTATGTATTTCTTTGTCTATATTTGCTTTGGTATTTTAGAATGCTGCCAAGATAATTAAATGAGTTCATATTTTCTAGTTGTTGGCTGTGCAAAAGATTTCTACATTGCTGATGTCCTGAGCCACTGACGGAATCTTGGTTTTAGATTAATTCAATTCAAGCTTGATAAGCTTCCGGGTAGACGTCAATTATTTTTTGAAGTGGTTTGGAGAACCGGCTATTAATGCATAGTCGTCTGCATACATTGGTTTTGTTATGTAGCAGTTTCTAGTTTCCGTTTTGGCTTCAACCGTGCCAAATTGAAGAGATCGCATCACACCTGTATCTGATACCCTATATATATATAGGTATATATATATATATATATATATATATATATATATATATATATATATATATAAGAAAGCAGGAGTAGTAAACGGGTCACTAGTAAATAATAAACTTCGTTGATAACTATTAGGGAAGACCCGGGACTGAGGAAGCAATGAAAGTCGGATGCTTCAGAGTGAGTGCTTTTTATTTACGTCGAGCTTTCGCCTATCGGTTATAAGCTTCTTCAGGACTAACTACAATGGAATAACATTCTTTACATTAGATGCTAAATACAAGAATAATCATCTTACCGAAATAGTAGCACGTGGCTCAGTGGTAAAAACTAAGAACAAGATTGAAACATTTGTGTTCAGGTAAGATCACTAGACCTGAGATGTTAACCATCTTACACTAATAAAACTCTCTTAAGTCGATTTGATTCGAAATAAAATAAATTCGATGTTGAATCTTAATTTAATAATGAAAATTCCGTTGGAACTTTATTTCGAAAAACGTTGTGGCAAACAGTAACTCAACTGTCACTTGTTGAGTTGACATCCGTCACCTCGTCTTCCGGTTAGTTCGGAACGCGGGAAAATTTAAATTAGAATTTCTGATTCAAATCAACCTAACTGTTTTATTTACAGGTAAAGGGCTATCCTTGCTCGAATGCCAATATACAAATTGGAATAAAATCTTTTTAAAAAGTGTAATTAAAAATTAAAAACAGGATTAAATTAGACATTGTGTACACTAACAAGTGTAAATATCTTTAAATAATATTAATTATTTAGTTTATTTTGGTTTATAAAAGACACAAAGATAGACATTTGATGTTTTTAAATAAAGGAAAAAAGAGGGAGGAAAATTAAAATGAATTAAAATGTTTACAAAGGATTGTCGCTTACGTAGGACTGTGGTAGCTTTTTACGTTTAGTGAAATTTTGTTTTAGTAAAAACGTATATATTGAACTTAAATTTTCTATATCTTTTTTATGGTTTACGGCGTTGGCACAATTATTAATATAACACATTTCTAGGATTTTTCGTTGATAATCTTTGTCAGACTTATCTAAGATTACGACCTCATCGTAAAGGACTTTATGTTTGGTCTCATTTACATGGATACTGAGACTGGTAGCTGTGGGTTTGCGATTACAATCGCTTTTGTGAAGATTTATCCTTTTACTGAGTCTTTGGCCAGTTTGACCTATATATAATTGGCCACAGTCACACGGTAAACCATAAATTACATTACAACACTTTGTTATTGGAGTGCGATCTTTGAGATTTGAATAAAATAAATTAAGTTTTTTATTGTTATAACTAGCTATTTTAACGTTAAAACCACTAAACAGTCTCGTAAGAGGCTTCGTTAAATTATGAATATAAGGTAAAGTACCATATTTAATATTAATGTCTAAGTTTGTGTTATTTTGATTGTTAACATTATTCACTTCATTATTTGAATATAACAATTTGTTCAACAGCTTTTTTGGATAACTATTGCTAATTAAGATGTCAAATAGTAATTTTAAGTTCTTATCTTTAAATGTTGGATGTGAGATGTTTATTATTCTATTCCTCATTCCTATGACAGTATTAATTTTCTGTTTGAGGGGGTGATAGGAGTTAAAAGGAATGTATCTTCCTGAATTCGTGCCTTTACGGTACCAATCCAGACAGATTACATTATTCTCTGTTCTAACCATCCTGGTATCAAGAAATGGTACCGATGAGTTAGCCTCCTCCTCTACTGTAAATTGTAAGTGTGTGTTGTAAGAATTAAATATATTAAGTGTACTTTGTACTTCATCACGTGGGACTGCTGTAATTAAGTCATCAACGTATTGAAATAAGAATGGAAATTGAAAATGCACGTTCTGATGTACAAAATACAATAATTTATTCATAACTATTTCGGCTAGTATTGGGGAAGCGGCCCCTTCCATCGGCAAGCCCATCTTTTGTTTGTAAAACTTGTCTTGGAATGAAAAATAGGTATGATTATACAAAAATACAATAATATCTAAAAACATTTTTTTGGATATATTACAATTTGGTTAAATCAAATCAAAATGTTCTTCCATTATCGAAGTTATTAAAAATAGAGGAATATTAGTGAACAATGAAACTACATCAAAAGAAACTACAATGAAGCCATCTGGTATAGTAATATTATTAATTTTAGAAGCGAAATCAAATGTATCTCTAATTCTGAACTTATTAAAATTCTCAAAGGAGATAGACAGGATATCTGCTATCATTTTTGCCAAAGGTTGTGTGGAAGCTCTAACACAAGAGACTATTGGCCTTAAGGGCACTTCTGGTTTGTGAACTTTTGGTAAACCGTAATAATTTGGGCAAATCCCATTATAGGTGGTAATCGATTTTGCAACCTGTTCGGAGATATGTCTCTCTTCTTTGAGTCTTTTAATAAGTTTGTTACAATTATTTTCCATTAAAGTCGTAGGGTCCCTATTAATCAATTCATACGTAGTGTTATCATTAAGTAGATCAAATGATTTTTCTATATAGCTAGCTTTTTCCATTAGGACCGTAACATTACCTTTGTCCGATTTGGTAATCAATAAATTCGGATTGTTTTTTAAAAAGGTTCTAGTGATATTCTCAATTCTAGCTGAAGGCGATCTGACATTTTTATTAAATTGTATATAGTTTGTAATGCAATTTGTAGCCTGGCTTCTAATTAAATTTTGGTGTTGTTCAGGGATCCAAGAAATGATGTTTTCTAATTCACAGACAAGTTTAAAAATATCCAAGTCTCTAGGGGTTGATGGTAAACTAAATTTTGGACCAAGAGCTAAAAACCCAACTATTTCTTTAGGGATTTGAGTGTTCGAGATGTTTTTTACCCATTTTTCATTATTACTATTAAAAATGTCATTTTTATTTTTAATTAAGTGTTGTAATTTATTTATGTTGTTATTTTTTATTTTATTAAAGATTCTATTAAAAGCATTCTGTTGTTTGAATAAAAATTCATCAAGAATATCGTACGGTACTAATTCTTGTAGTCTATGTATGAATTGATTGATATTGGACTCTAATTTTGAAATGTACAAATTTGTGTCTCTTATAGTTATATAACAACATAAATAAATTACAACACTTAATTAAAAATAAAAATGACATTTTTAATAGTAATAATGAAAAATGGGTAAAAAACATCTCGAACACTCAAATCCCTAAAGAAATAGTTGGGTTTTTAGCTCTTGGTCCAAAATTTAGTTTACCATCAACCCCTAGAGACTTGGATATTTTTAAACTTGTCTGTGAATTAGAAAACATCATTTCTTGGATCCCTGAACAACACCAAAATTTAATTAGAAGCCAGGCTACAAATTGCATTACAAACTATATACAATTTAATAAAAATGTCAGATCGCCTTCAGCTAGAATTGAGAATATCACTAGAACCTTTTTAAAAAACAATCCGAATTTATTGATTACCAAATCGGACAAAGGTAATGTTACGGTCCTAATGGAAAAAGCTAGCTATATAGAAAAATCATTTGATCTACTTAATGATAACACTACGTATGAATTGATTAATAGGGACCCTACGACTTTAATGGAAAATAATTGTAACAAACTTATTAAAAGACTCAAAGAAGAGAGACATATCTCCGAACAGGTTGCAAAATCGATTACCACCTATAATGGGATTTGCCCAAAGTATTACGGTTTACCAAAAGTTCACAAACCAGAAGTGCCCTTAAGGCCAATAGTCTCTTGTGTTAGAGCTTCCACACAACCTTTGGCAAAAATGATAGCAGATTTCCTTCTATCTCCTTTGAGAATTTTAATAAGTTCAGAATTAGAGATACATTTGATTTCGCTTCTAAAATTAATAATATTACTATACCAGATGGCTTCATTGTAGTTTCTTTTGATGTAGTTTCATTGTTCACTAATATTCCTCTATTTTTAATAACTTCGATAATGGAAGAACATTTTGATTTGATTTAACCAAATTGTAATATATCCAAAAAAATGTTTTTAGATATTATTGTATTTTTGTATAATCATACCTATTTTTCATTCCAAGACAAGTTTTACAAACAAAAGATGGGCTTGCCGATGGGAGGGGCCGCTTCCCCAATACTAGCCGAAATAGTTATGAATAAATTATTGTATTTTGTACATCAGAACGTGCATTTTCAATTTCCATTCTTATTTCAATACGTTGATGACTTAATTACAGCAGTCCCACGTGATGAAGTACAAAGTACACTTAATATATTTAATTCTTACAACACACACCTACAATTTACAGTAGAGGAGGAGGCTAACTCATCGGTACCATTTCTTGATACCAGGGTGGTTAGAACAGAGAATAATGTAATCTGTCTGGATTGGTCCGTATACGGACGCAGCTTTACAAACTGTGTATTTCTTGACTATCTACACATAAAACGGATATTGTTTCAATGAAATTAAACGGTCAATAACTTGTACATCCTAAATTTTTATAATAAGTTGTGCATATGGCAACCCCGGAGTGGCTACATGAATTTGATGGGGACGCATCAATGATAGATTACCCGTTAAATGTATATTTTTTTATTGTGGCTTTTTACCAGTAGAGGCGCTGCCGTTATATACGATCTTATCCCTTTTTGTCGGTGCGCTATATGAGTTTTACAAAGAACGTAGGCAACGTTGCAAAGGCCGCTGCATTTTATTCGATGTGAAACGATTGTGAATTGTATTTTATAGTATACCCTATTTTCTGCATAAAAGTATGTCTAATCGTTCAAAAAAAATATTAAGCCTGGTTGTTATGTATTAATTTAGGATTATAAGGTATTATAGTATTAATATAAAGTAAGTATTAAAATAAAATATTGTTATTTCTTATTGCCTAAATATCTTTTTAAAGGTAAGATTTATTATCCGTCCAGCTACAAGTAAATTTTAATATGTTATAGACAGGTCTCTGAGGAAAATTCGTTTATAGATTTTAGTTTGAAATAAGTATATCACTTTATTGTGATATTTTTTAGGTTTCAACACCAATCAAATAATCAAAATAATACTTAAAAGGTAATTGCTTATTTGATTATATTTACACTTCAAGTTCTGTTACCATATTAATGCAAATTGCTTTTATTATGGTTTAGAAAATGCTTTGTAGTTCGAATCTTACTACTTTCGTATATTTTATTGATTCATTAATTTATTTATTTAGTTATTTATCTATTGATTTATTTATTTACCTACTTATTTATTTATTTATCTATTTTTTTACTTGTTTACTAACTTATGACTACTTTAAAATAAAATACTCTCTTTATCGTTATAAGAGATTGTTTGTATAATATTTGTAAGAAATTTATTAAAGATAAATTTATATTTTATACAAGGAGAAAGAGAGAGAGAGAGAGACTTAATTATAAATAAATTCATTCTTTCAAGAATACGCAACTTTAGAAACAAATTCTAAAACAGGTTGATTTTTATTTTTTAATTATAATGTTCATATATTTATCATGCCATCCTGGGCGTGATGACATAATCTAAGAATGGAAGTTCTCTTATAGCTCATTTTAAAGGTTAATAAAAAAAATATAGTAAAATAAAACATTAACACATTAATTATTTATACAGGGTGGCAAAACAGATTTCATCTTAAATTACATGTTACAATCCAACAAAATGTTTATTTAGCAAATAGATTAAATTAAACTTCTTAGCAGTAATTAATCCGACAACTAGATTATTCTTAAAAATTTCTGAAGTTACATTATATGTCCACTCTAATTCTGTTTCTATATCTTTAAAAGTTTGTAGTCTATTAATGAGAACTTTTTTGATTTTAAGTAACTCCATACAAAAATGTCAAGTCAATCTTGGGCACCACTCTTTTGTTCTCAAATTATCATTATTGTTATTTGGAAAATTTTCATTTTAAATTATTTATTTAACTTGTAAAAAAACTCTTTTTATGTGTTTATTTGAATTATAAAAATGTATCATTATTTTTATACTTTAAAACATAATAAAAAATTGATATTAAGTTGTTTTTTTTTTCAATAAAAAAAAGTATAGATGAGAATTGGAAATTAGAGTTAATATCTAAATAAATATAGGTACTCAGTGACATTAGAAGTGTTACACCCAGCAGAAATAATTTCTTAATCTTAATTTTTTGGCAACATGGTAGATTTACATCGAGAATAAAACGTTAACATATTCAAGAATTTTTAATATCGTATAACAAAAAAAAAAAATTGGTGACCCAGTAACTGAATACACTCATGTACACGTCTAGGCATTGACAAAATGAGATGATCAATGTCTGCTTGTGGCATCTTGTTCCATGCAACTTAAATTTCATGGTTTAACTCTGCCAGAGTTTGTGGAGAATGGTGTTAATGGGACAGTCTTCTTCCCATCATAATCCACACATGTTCGATGGGATTTAAATCTGGTGAACGAGGTAAGTACGGCAAAAAATTAACGCCAGCTTCTTGGAGAAAGTTCATAGTTCGACGAGCAATATGGGGACGCGCGTTATCTTGCTAAAAAAGGACGTGGCTACGGCCGTCTAGATAAGGAAGTAAAGTGGTTTTTAAGACATTATCAACATACCGTAAAGCTGTCATACTGCCTCAAATGAACACAAGTGGTGATCGGCTACCATAGGCAATAGCCCTCCAAATCATTACTCCAACTGTCCTGTGTACATGTCATCCAAGAACAAACCCGGTATCTCGTCGCTCTCCAGGGTTGCGTCTAACCCTTCTACGGCCATCGTGCATGCCTAAACAAAATAGCGATTCATAGCTGAATGCTACATTATGCCATTCTTCCACCCATTGCTGCCGTTCTGTGCACCCATTCAAACGTTGATGGCAGTGGTCCTGTGTCAAAGGTAGCACTAGTCGTGGGCGGTATGAAAACAGTCCAAAGGCTCGAATGCGACGGTATAGTGTACACATAGTAACAGGTCTACCTTCCTATCCAAACCATTTATCAGCGATTTGACGCGTAGTAGCAAAAGGATCTTGCAGAGCAAGTAGTCTGAAGTGGCTATCTTGACGCTCTGTGGTACGCCTTGGTTGGCCAGTTGGTCTTCTTCGTGCTCCTCTACCTTCGTTTGACCACACACGACACACACGCATTACCGTCATTCCCGTACAATTAACACGAAGGGCAATTTGGCGATACGACAAACCCATATCTTTATAGACAACAATTCTACCCCTGTCAAAATCATTAACATGTTGGTAATTTTGATGTCCTCGAACTCGAGGAACTGAACTGAAGAACAGTAATTAAAAATTTCTTTACCAACCGGTCTTCATGAATCGTTTTTTTTTTAATTTAAGATAAAATTTTATTGTTACAAAAACTACTAAAGATAAAACATTGCATTCTTTAAATATAGTCATTCTGTTGTCAAAAAATTAGGATCAAGAAATGATTCCTTCTGGGTGTAACACTTCTAATGTCACTGAGTATAGTAAGTAATTTTTTTAATACTAAAAACCTCATTAATAAACATATAGTGGGTATTTTAAACCACACTAAAAACATAAATTGCAATGAAGAAAATAAAGAACATTTTAATGTTTTATCTTTTGATTAATACCAACACCAACATCACATGACACTCATTTGACAAATTATTTTTTATAAATCACGTTCACAAAGTTTCTATTTCGACACTAAAAACAGTATCGAAATAGATTCATTGTAACACTGTTTTTGGTAACTTTTTGTTGTACACAATTGGTTGCACTGCACTGATCGTCAACGAAAGAGTTCAGGTAGTAAATCAAGAAGTATGTTGTAGTAAATTATTAACTACATTATTAGCGTTATTGCTAAATTCGGAATATTTTATACAAATTTGACAAACATTCTAATTTAAAATCATTAAAACTGACAAGTGTCAAAACTGTCAAGATTGCCAACATAAATAAATATTTCGAAAAACTCTCATTTTATTTATTTTTTATACTTTTAAAAGTTCATTATAAAAAATTGTATGTAACACTCGAATTACAATGACGGTTTGTAGTACTCGTTCTTTGCGAAACTCACCGCTTCGCGGTTCGTTTCACAAACTGAACTCGTACTACGAAACCTCTGTCATTGTAACACTTGTATTACAATATACCTACTATAGTTTTATTAAAATACTTTCTTGTAAAAACAACTTATAGCAAAGAAAAAGATTAAATGTTCCATAGAACATATAGTTTGTATTTCACTGCAAATTGTTTATCTGTTTCTTTGTTATTTATTAATTTTGTATTTTTACATTTTTATTCTTTCTAAAAAGGCATTGGTATAGATAAAACAAATATTTACCAAATCAAATTTGTTCACTATATAGTTAAAACCATATTAAATTTACCTAATAATTACACATTATATTAAATGGCAACACTGTAGGACGCAGAAATGATGGTTACTTCAATATAATTTTTACAAATCGTATATAACGGACGCAATAATGATAGAATATTATATGGACGCAGAAATGATAGAGAAACATATAAATAATGAAATTTTATTTTATGATTAACAAAAAATTAAAAGTGGTTATCTGACATTACTAAACCTGTTGATAAGTATAATTAACTTCAATTATTGATATATCTAAGAATTCTGATGGACGCAATATGACTGGTTTTTTGATGGACGCAGTAATGATATAGTGATGTAAATATATATATATATATATATATATATATATATATATATATATATATATATATATATATATATATATATAAAGTAGTAATTTCGACCGAACAATTATAATAAAATAAAGATAAAATTTTCGGGTATGCGGTCTGTTCAAATAAAATCTTAAATTATCTTAAAACTCAATATTTCGCTGTTTATTTGACAGCATCATCAGGAGTTAACTACAAAGAAAATATTATGTAGGTACTAAGAAAAATTACACATTAACGTATGACTTACAGAAGTTTAAAGATTTCAAGTTGACATTAAATTAAAATAATTAAAAAAGTCATATATATATATATATATATATATATATATATATATATATATTTTACGATTCGATGGTCTGTCCAGCACTTAACATCTACACGAGCTTCTGTAACGTGGGCTTCGCTTATGTTTCTTCCACGAACAATGATATAGCCCAGCGTATGCCAGTGGCCTAACCTCGGGTGACACCAAGTGCCTTTAAATTTTTTTTGCAAACGAAATACTATATTTATTACTAGCTTTTTTCCCGCAGCTTGCCCGCGTGAAATAGGGATATTCACAAATGATTTAATGACTATTTATTTTACATATAAAATTTTAATTTTAATCAATCTGTAGGTATTTCCTTAGTAAAATAAGTCTGGCCTAATTATACTTTTAATTTTTTTTATTTATTTAAAATTTTATGTTTGTCAGTCAATTACGCTGCAACCAGTAAACAGAGTTTGTTGATAATAATAAATCATACAACACCGATTATGACTATCTTATAATATTGATCTATGACAGTTCTACATTGGACCTAATTATCTATAGGATCTAGTAATTTGTGAATCATTTGTTTAAATAACCTCAGCGCCATCTAGTTTCGAATATCAAAACTAAATTATACCACGTTTGTATGCATGTTGTGTGTTATTTCAGTAGTATTTTTAAATGTATCAATGAGATACTATCATACAAAATCTGAAACCCCTCTATTGTCCCGTGAAAGGGGTGGGGGGAGAAATTCATATACACCAGATGTTAAGTTGAAAGAAGACAAATACATCTGTGAAAACCGCATTTAAATCGTATCAGTAGTTTTCATGTGATGCGCGCAAAAACATACAGACAGACAGACATAAAAAATCTAACCACATTTTTGGGTTCGATATCGATGTACCCGCAACGTCGTTTGCGTGGCGTGTTGATTGTTGTATAAAAAGTATCCGACCCCCGTTCAACTCTTATAAAGGGGTAGAGTTTCGTAAAATCCTTTCTTAGCGGACGTCTAGACCCTATAAAGAACCAATCTGCCAAATTTCAAGTTTGTAGGTCTTAGGGCCATTTGCACCGGTTATACTTAGCGAAAGATAAGTGGAGCTTAACTTTAAGTTAACCTTAAAATCACTATTCCGTTTGCAAGCGTCACACTTGTCGTTAAGGTGGACCTTAAAGTACGACTTAAGTTAAGCCCAAGAATTTTACCACTTAAAGTTCTCCTTAACCTCAATCTGTCATTTTGTTGGCGCGTAAAGAATATAGTGTGTGTTGTTTTTTGGCTATTGTGATTATACGTTGTTGCGTTAGTTTTTGTATTTGTTTCCATTGTTTGGAAAATGAATTTTATTCACGACGATGACGATTTGGACGATATAAACTTAATTTTTTATGGAATCCCCAGACGGATTTATCATCGAAATGAATATTTTAATAGCTGGGACGATCTAACATTCTTTTCGCTATTTAGGGTGACAAAACCTATCTGCCTAAATATTTTGAATCTGATTGAAACAGAAATTGAACACCCATATGAGTTGTAAGTATTTATTAGAGAAAGTGATGTTGCACAGTACGATAAAATTACCCTTTTCAGTAACAACAGTGTGGCTCCCATAAACCAACTTCTGATATTTTTACGGCTGTGTGCCACAGGGACACACTTATCGTGTATAGCTGACTTTGGAGACACACACCTTTCAACAGTGTCCAAAATTGAAAAAAGGGTTGGAAGGGCTTTAGCTGGAAAAAGTAGGAGTTTTATTTGCATGCCTGAAAGAATGGAAGATATTAATCATAGCCAATTTGAATTTTATGAAATTTCTTGTTTTCCTCGAGTTATAGGTGCTGTTGATGGCACTCACATTAAAATCCAATCACCAGGTAATAAACATATTTAACTTTTTTATTTTATTATAAGAAATCAAATTATTAGGTGGAGAGGATGCTGAGGTGTTTAGAAACAGAAAAGGGTACTTCTCAATAAATGTCCAAACTGTAAGCAGTCCCAATTTAAAGATCTTAGATCTTGTGGCGAGATGGCCCGGTTCTTCTCATGATGTCACTATTTTTAATAATAGTCGGCTAAAGCGTCGATTTGGAAACAATGACTTTCCGAATAGTATATTATTAGGTAAATTTATTAGGATTTTTTGTACATTTGAGAGGTTAAAACTAGTCTTCGGACAATAAGTATTCACAACTTTTTTAGGAGACAGTGGGTACTACCTTAAACCTTATTTGCTTACTCCTCTATTACATCCCCATACCCGGGCAGAGCAGCTATACAATGAAGCTCATATCAGGACAAGAAACGTCGTAGAACGACAAATAGGTGTGTGGAAACGAAGATTTCCTATTCTCGCCTATGGATGTCGTTTGAAACTCGAAACAACATTAGAGATTATAGTAGCTGCAGGAGTCCTTCACAATATTTGTATAGAGAATAATGAAGCAGATCCTCCAGACCCAGAAGATTTAAGAAGATTTTTAAATATTATGGAGGAAGATGAAGTGCCACATATTCCTGTACTAGACAACAATGACTATAATCATTATGGTTTTGAAACTAGGCAAGATATTATAAATAATTATTTTGCAGAATTATATTTCGTTTTGTAGTGGTTTAGCAATAAAATACAATTTTAAATAAAAATCACTTAATTTGTTCAAAAAATATATAATTTTATATAATACCTATATAGTTTCTGAGATATGGTGATGAGTGACCTTTCGCTTTTATATATATGTAGATTATCAAATCATTTTCAACGCATTTAGTAACAGTACACCATTAGCATCCATGTTTTCCAATCCATGTCTTCCAATAGCTCCCTGCTAAATGTCATCTCGTGCGTTGAAGTCCCCGAGGATTAAGATTCTATTTCGGTCTGGAACCGAACGAAGAATAAAGTCAAGGCTCTGGTAGAAAGCGTGTTTTGTTTCCTGATCAGCGGAAAGAGTTGGAGCATATGCACTTATATAGTGATACATTCATAATTTGAGACTTTCAGTTTTAGCTACATAAGTCGGTGAGATATTCCGCAAAAAGGTACTTGATTGGATTTTTTTACTGCTGTGGCTACACCATGGGCAAATTTTTGGTGTCAGAGGGGTAACTTCTCCAAAACAAAGTGTAGTCCGCTTCTTGTAGACTTCCTTCCCCTGTTAATTTAGTTTCACTTAAAGCCGCGATATCGATGTTTAATCTACTTAATTCACTTGATATTATAGCAGTTCTTCTCTCGGGATGTTTAGATTTTCTACTGTCTATTAGGGTTCTTACATTCCATGTTGCTACAGTTAAACTTTTTGTTAAATTTTTCTTTCGATGAGGTGCTCTCTCAGGCATCTCCGCCGGGGATCCAAATGGGGAGGTATTTTAACTCCGGATTTTTTTGTTCCATTCGAGCAAATCACTATTTGTTAACATTTAGAAAAGAAAATTTTGAAAAGACGGCTGTTGATTGGATGTGCCGTCTAATAAGATATTTACGCGCTTACTTGGATGTGGATTGCCGCTTGTTAATTAACTCTAGTCAACATCTTCAAAAACGTGAAAAATTAAAATAAAGGTCCTAAAAATATGAGCGATAGCTCATTGGATTCGGAATCACCTGTAGAAAAATGTTTTTGAAGGAAAAGTGTGCAGGCAAAAAATTGCAATTGTTATTAACAAAATAAGATGAAAAAAACAGATGTTTATGTTTTTGTTAATAACTGGAAAAATATTAATATTTAAGCAATTTTGAAAAAAGCTCGTTAAAGAGGAGGAAATTTCCGAAAAAAAAGTCCGTCTCTATCTCCATTATTTATAATTTTAATTTGTCGTTAAAAATGGGGCTTTGATCGGCTTTTACGGCATGCGCGCGCTACCGCTAAACGGTGTTTATCAGATAAAATATTTTTTTTATGACATAAAATGTTATTTTAAAAATTTGAAAAAATTCCAGTATTTTCCTAATACTTGAAAGAATCTAAATCAGTTGGAAAAAACTTTTTATCACTGTTTTTCAAAAAGTTATTCAATTGTTAACTAACAAATTTTTTCCTAATATCTGTTGACATAAATAATGGGATAAAAGGTATAAATAATTGGCCTAAAAATTTGAAACTTCGTGGAGCCCTTTTCATATGTATACTTTACAAGATCCTGCGATAAATCTTTAGAAAAGTTTATTAATTTGTTAATAATACTTTCTAATATTATACGTCACGTTAACTGTAGCGCCAAATAACTTGCCAATTAAAAAAATTATATATCTTTTAAACTATTGGAGATATATGATAAAGGATATTCAGGAGTTTTTTATAGAAAATAAGTTTCTCTTTCAAATAATTCTAAGACCAAATTCGTATTTATTGTTCATTATAGATACCACATGCATTTATTTGGAAAAATTCTATATTTTTCTTTACTTTTTCGCAATATTTTGCAATAGTTATGAAAAATCATAATTAACAAATTAATAAACTTTTATAAACATTTATCACAGAATCTTGTAAAGTATACATATGAAAAGGGCTCCACAAAGTTTCAAATTTTTAGGCCAATTATGTATACCTTTTATCACATTGTTTATGTCAACAGATATTAGGAAAAAATTTGTTAGTTAACAATTGAATAACTTTTTGAAAAACAGTGATAAAATGTTTTTTACAACTGTGTGTTAGGAAAATACTGCATTTTTTTTCAAATTTTTAAAATAACATTTTATGTTATAAAAAAAATATTTTTTGGTCCTCCGTCCAGAAACAATACTATTAATTACTTCAAAATCGTCCGGAAAATGGCATTTTCCGGCCTAGGCCGGCAAAGTAGCTTTTAGATTATCTAAAGAGATGGCGCAATGAGTTTAAATTTTAAGTCACCAAAAATACATAATAAATATAACTTTTAATTAAATTTAATTAAAAACAACGTACAATATACTAAACTTACCTATAACTTTTTCTAAATGTAAGCAGGATTCTAATTTACATTTAATTTCTCTCACAACTTGTATTATAAAATTTGACATTTATGTCAATTTACAACTACTTATCATTCGATTATGGATATAGTTCATTGTCTCTGCTATTTTTATATAAAATTATTAGATATTGATTTTAATATTTTCAATATAACAATTTTCTCTGTGCTTCTTATTAGCCAGAGATAATAGAATTAATTAATTAATTTGTCTATGTTATTAGCACAGTATTTGTATGTATAAAAATTAATTACCAGCTGACATATTGTCGGCTATCTTCTAGTGGTCTTAGTTCAGTTAGCACAAGCAGTCAAGTCTTGAACATAACAGAACTTTTGAAAATATTAAAAATTAGTCGAACCAAAAAATAGTGTGTGTTACACGTCCGGAAAATATTTTGCAAGTGCTCGTATTGTTTCGCCTCGGTGCTACGCACCTCGGCTACACAACTTTACTCGCTCTTGCAAAATGTCATTTTCCGTCCTTGTGTCACAAATAACTATTATCTGATAAACACCGTTTAGCGGTAGCGCGCGTATGCCGTAAAAGCGGATCAAAGCCCCATTTTCAACGTCAAATTAAAGTTATAAATAATGGAGATAGAGTTCCGGGAGGACGGACTTTTTTTCGGAAATTTCCTCCTCTTTAACGAGCTTTTTTCAAAATTGCTTAAATATTAATATTTCTCGAGTTATTAACAAAAACATAAACATCTGTTTTTTTTCATCTTATTTTGTTAATAACAATTGCAATTTTTTGCCTGCACACTTTTCCTTCAAAAACATTTTTCTAGAGGTGATTCCGAATCCAATGAGCTATCGCTCATATTTTTAGAACCTTTATTTTAATTTTTCACGTTTTTGAAGATGTTGACTATATATATAGAGTATGAGACAGGTACGCTGCTGGTCAACAGAAGTTATCCCATGGCACGAAATATTTAATAATAATTAATTTTTCTTCTAAAAAAATGTGGTTTTAGGCAAAACGGGTAGATACACGCTTTTGCTGACAAATATACTGAATTAGACGTTAAGTTTAAATCGTATATCTTGAAAAAGTTGCTTTCTTATGAAAGCAGTTAACTAGCGTAATTATTAATAATTTTGTTACATACTTTATATTGAATTATTAAATGTTCTAAACCTAAATTAGTATAAATGTTTTTTGAAATTATTGAGATATTCAATAAAATTGATAAGTCAAAAAATGATGTATAATACTTATTTATGTATTAAGGGCGTAAAACAGGCGTTTATGGACCGCAACGTGTAAACGTAACACGTAAGGTCCATAAACGCTGTTTACGCCCGAAATACATACAAACTTTTATGCACGACCGATTTAATAATCATTTATAAAAAAAATTGCACTGTGAATTGAAAAAAGTCAACTGTCAAATGGCAACTGTCAATTGACAAAAGTTTACTGTCAAATATCAACTGTCAAATGCCAACTGTCAAATGTCAACTGTCTACTGTCAAATGGCAACTATCAAATGTCAACTGCCAACTGTCAAATATCAAACGTCAACTGTCAAGTTCCAACTGTCAAATGCCAAATTTGAAATGTCAAATCTCAACTGTCACATGTAAAATATTATCTGTCAGCTCTCAAATGTCAAGTGTCAATGATTGTTTTAATAATAAAACTTATAAAGGATATTTTTTATTTTTATTTTTTGTGAACAATTTAATATAAATGCCATTTCAACTTGCATCGAACCTCGATATTATTAACAACTTACCCTGTATAACCATTCACCCAATAATTTGTATTCATTCGTTATTTAAAATAAATAATTTGATTGAAAGTAATATGCACAGAGGCTAGAGATAATATTTTAAAACAATAATCTATATACCTATGTTGTTGTTACCCTAACAACAAAGTCAAAATAGGTGGTGGCCATTTTTATTTAGACTCATTGTCAGTTTAGATGATTGCAAGTATTTCAATATTTAAGACAAAAAAATTACTTTACCGCCCGCCATTTACACTTTATCGCCCGGTGGGCGGTAAAGTAGTCCACGGGCGCTAAAGTGGCACTTTACGCCCGCTAAATATATGTACTTAATAATCTGTACTTTACCGCCCGGTCGTTCATCAACGTTATTTTTGATGTTAATAAGTGTGATTAAGGTTTAATTAATTATTATTAATGTTTGAAAAAATTAATATGCGCTTTTACATTTGTAAAATCTAAATATTCATGGCACCGAAACCTTCGTCAGTGGACTGGCCTATCAGCAGATGGATTGTTGCATGCTGTACAAGATCGAGAACGATATCGTCAAATTGTCATGGAGACTATAAACGCCTAAATTGGGCATGTTACCGAAAGAAGAAGAGAAGGCGCTTATCCACTTTGCCGAAACGGCTTACCCACTTTGCCTAAACAGGTTACCCGCTTTAGGCCCATGGGCGTAGCCAGACATGGGCTCAGGGTGGGGCAACGGTCTAAAATAATATGTAACTTGCAAACTATACCCGCGGTATTACCCCGGTTAATTTTTGCATACCAAATGGTTATACCCACAACCTACAGCACCCTGTATTTCTCACCTTTCGGCCGCCTATGTAACTTGTGTCTTGTGTATAATTCGAATTATCCAAAACACTTTCTTATTGCTCACCTACCTTCACCACGAAATCTCCCATCTAAAAATGTCGTTTGGGCTCTCTATCTAGATTAGATTAGATATTTTTGGGTTGGCTGTTAGCCTGTATCACTGCGATCATTGCAGATGTATTGTAAACAGCCATTATCTCCGGAATAGGATTAGAGCACCTTGTCCAGCCCTGCCCTCTTACTGAGACTTAATAGCCCTGACAGTGGCCACTCCGCATAACTTGGAGCAGCGGGTTTCTCTTCTCCCAGTAATAAGTACCGCGTCCTTGCAAGGCCTTAACATTGGCATAGGACATGAAATGCGGTTTCCTTCTTCTCTTGGCAGTATCGACAAATGGCTTCAGCTGACTCATGTTTTTTCTGAGCCTATACAATGTCCTGTCTAGAGAGTGACAATCATTCTGACATCGTTTCGTCTTTGTGATAGCAGCTATACAGTAAATTTCGCCGAGTGTCCCTTTATGAAGACTTTGGCTTTCGCTTGCCCAGTGATTTTTCTCACCCTGTTTAGGTATATCTATATCTATAGATAGTACTTTCAGGTACAGTAAGTAAAAATATTAGGTTGTTTATTGATTTAGGTATTTTAGTTAATATTAGGTACTTTTATATTTACTTTAAGAAAAGCCGGCGTGGGTTCTGGCAGAATCTTCTTAGCACTTCCAATTTATTTTTCGCTTCGGTGATTCTTATATTGTGAACACTGAGCAAACAGAGAATGCTAAGACGATTCTCACTGATGGTATACCCAGTGAAGCCACGTCTTGATATGCCATAACATACTGAAAGACCTCTCTACAATACAAGTCGTAGACGATTGGGACAGTAAAAAAGCAAGCGCATTTTATTATGCTCGGATAAACCATTTCTGAATTCTGTATTAGTTCTACCACTTCCATGTCTTTTAGAACATTCGATGCCATATTTTTATCTTCCCACAAGTGGTACCATAGTTGAGCCTCGTCACCACTTTAGTTAACTCACAAAAAGCCTCGTTTTTTTTAATTCTTGCTATTTGCAACATGTTATTTAGGTGTGTAATGTTTATTCTTTATGCGGGGTGCAATGACATCAAAAAATATGTCGGTAAGTTGTTCTCCGAGAAACGCTCTTCCAATGACATAATTAGCGTGTCTAAGTAGGGAATAATCAACGATCGTTTCCAAAACGAGTAGAACTCTCTGCCGGAGGATTGGCACACTGGGACAACTCAATGATTTTTGACTTTAACACATTTACGATAGGTTGAAGCAATGCGGAATATTTCGCAATAAGGCAAACAGAGACAATAAATTCTGAATTTATAGCAGCGCCGTATAGCTAAAAGCCGATTTGCTTGTAGCGTTGTTGATTTCTTTTGAAAATGTCCAAAGGGCCGTGGCCATTTGGATGTAATTTTCTTTGAAAATAGCATTGCACCTATATTTTTGCGACCAGCGTGTTTCGCATAGCATCCGTATTTTAGGCTCGTGCTTACGACATTGAGCCAATTCTCGATAGAATTTTATGATTTCCTTTATTGAGCCAAGTGTATTACGTATAGCGATGAAAGCCTAAACTAAAGCACTACAGATATATACTTCATTTAAAAACTAGGAGGAGTGATTTGAAAAGCCAGACTTACAGCCAAATAAGTTACTAGAAAATTTACAAGGCGGCAAATTTAAATACATTTCTTTCATTTAAATAAAATTGAAAATAAATGTTTATGGACACTTTATATATGGTCTAAGATGGTCACAAAGTAAACTTACAATAATTATATTAAAAAAAGAAATCAATTAACAAAAGTCACCATTATAAATATTTCACACTTTGAAAACATAACCTATAAATGTCACAAATTACTTGATAAATGTAAGTGGCAAATTTTTATAGTGTAAACTTGCCTCCAAATTAACCAATAAACAAACGCGAGTGTTGCCAACTTAAATTCAAATCGCTCCTCCTAGTTTTTAAATAAGGTATAGATATTAGTGACATTGGACAGAAAATGGATGATGATAATATGTTTATAGTGCCTTCATAGACAAATTATTTTTGAGTGCCTTACCCAAACCCAAACACTACAACTTTCGGTAGTTTATTGTTAACCTACCCGTTTTAGGACACCTTCCCCTACTTACTTTCTTTGTGAGAAAAGACGGTAACACAAAAAAAACATTATATACTTGAAAAAATTATTTTTTTTTAAACCGGCCAGAAATTAGTACTTTCCGGTTTATTTATAGGTCAGAAAATCTCATTTTGTCGGACAAGGCCAGAAAATAAAAATTTTTATTTACTTTCCAGCCTATTTTTAATTAAAAAAACAATAGAATAGTTAGTCTAAGATAGCGGTTAATTGGTTTCTATGGTAACCGATTTTTTTATCTATTTAAAACTATAAAATAACTTGACATATTTTGATGTTTAGTTGAAAACGTGAAATTTATTATAAAATGGATATTCAAAATAATGCATTTGATTGTGAATTAATGGAATATGAAATTATACCAGAAGAAATTGTTAAGGCGGCCACCCAAGCAAGGTTTGTTAAAAAAAATGTTAAAATTAGTTAATAAAGAGTTCTTGTTATAAAAATGTAAATTAAATGGTACAACAATGCCCGTTTAAAAAAAAATATTGTAAGTAATACGTCCCAAAAGTGCTTTTTCTGGACTCGCAGGCTTGCAGGACTCGCCTGCGGCTCGCCCTGCAATTTGCCCACTCGTCCAGTAAAAGACCACTTTTGGGACTTCTTACGTAAACTACTATTTCTCCTATTATAAACAAATATAGTCCTAAAAAATGCATTCTAATAAATTATTCACTGAGTGTTCTGTTATCTGTCACTTTATATATAGTTACGTCATCAATTAAATCGATCTGATTCGATCACTATTATCACTTAAAAAAAAATTGTGGGCCTCTGATTTCCTCGGTAACCCCAGATTTTAGTGATTAATGGTGAACTGAAAAAATACTTTTTATAATTCACGTTCACAAAGTTTCTATTTCGACACTAAAAACAGTATCGAAATAGATTCATTGTAACACTGTTTTTGGTAACTTTTTGTTGTACACAATTGGTTGCACTGCACTGATTGTCAACTAAAGAGTTCAGGTAGTAAATCAAAACGTATGTTGTACTAAATTATTAACTACATTATCAGCGTTATTTGCTAAATTCGGAATATTTTATATAAATTTGACAAACATTCAAATTTAAAATCATTAAAACTGACAAGTGTCAAAAGTGTCAAGATTGCCAACATAAATAAATATTTCGAAAAACTCTCATTTTATATATTTTTTATACTTTTAAAAGTTCATTATAAAAAATAGTATGTAACACTCGAGTTACAATGACGGTTTGTAGTACTCGTTCTTTGCGAAACTCACCGCTTCGCGGTTCGTTTCACAAACTGAACTCGTACTACGAAACCTCTGTCATTGTAACACTTGTATTACAATATACTATTGTAAAGCATTTTGTTTAACAAATATTTACTCCTTGAATATTTCTAAAACCTAATTTAAATCAGAATAATATTATTCTTTGCTATCTATTGATAACACGCTTTATTAAATATGACAATGATACAGTTTTCTGTAAAAATACTTTAAAACAATATTACTTTGCGCAAGGGTTTCAAGGTATTACGAGTTGACGCATGATGTCCTCGAAAGTACTTCGTGGTGGAACCAGTGAATGAAAGGCAGAAGAAGCCGTTGGCCTAATCGAAATTGATAGAGAAATCAAGAGAAGTTGAGTTACTCATTTTTGTTTTGATTTTTCTATTGTAATACCTCTTCCTAAGCTAACACTAAAACTTTGCTTTGATAATAATATTCATACAAATTATCGAACGACATAATTCTAGGGTGGGTTTGACTAAAAAAGTCAACTGCCTCTGATCTATTATCTCTGCTCTGATCACTTGGTTCTTGGCACGTCAACTTGACAATCACCAGTTAGCCAAAACCAAAATAAACCCGCCGTCAATCGTCCGCTGAACATTGCTTTTTAGTTATTAAAGCAAGGTTACCGAACATACTAGAAGATTTCTATAGAATTCTCTGACAATTTTTGATCAGTCGATGACAGTTGTTAGATTGCTGGCCTTCTCTGGCTGGCCTCGAATTGTTACACTGTCCTCCCTTTAGATGCATTAATTGAAATGCTCTCTACCGGATATCGACTGCGATCGTCTACGTTGAAGGGTTTAAGACGATTGAAATGGACTACGATTGGTTTTTCCTCAGTTAGTCTTGCTGATTTGATAGACACATCATTAACCTTTTTCACGACGTATGATCCCACCTGGTTCTTCTCTAGTTTTGAACACATACTCCGTTGTTTTCTTCGAGGGTTGTGCAACCAGGCGAGGTCATCCTCTCTGTTTTTTTTTGCTCGAACATCGTATTACTGTTTTATTCAACCACTTGTTAAATGTAGATTGTTATGAACCAGCTCATGAACGTGATCAATCCTCTTCTGAAGATTGGATACGTAGTCTTAACGAGGCACATCTTTACAAGGAGTTTTAGGTATCTCCCTACCAAACATGACTTTGAATGGAGTTTGTTTCTTGTACTACTGAGCGGTATGGCCATGGTATGGCATTAAAAATAATGGAATCTATTCGTCTCAGTTTCGTTGATGTTCAAAAACAACCTTTGATAGATCAATGTTCTGTCAACCATTCCATCAGACTGAGAATAAAGTAGAGTAGTTCCTCGTCTTATCATTTTCCAGTTTCTTGCAGACTTCCTGAAACAACTTGCTCTCAGAATTCAAAATTTCTTCCTTGGTCTGAGTGTAATTCAAATCGTCTTGTAACCTCGTTTATTAAGATGTTAGCTAAGATGGCGGTTACCTGATTAGGAAATTCATAAGTTTCTACCTTTTTCATAAAGTAATTCATTACGACGAAGATGTATATAAACTAAGTGACATAGAAATCTGAAAACCCAGAAAACATTTTTATTTTAGTAATATTTTGAATAAGTATTTAGGAATCCCTACTTAATTGAAATTAAACAGAGTTTAATTGTTTTTACCTCTTAACCTTTCGGTAGTCGCGCCAATTTTTTTTTCAACTATAGTCGCTCCGGTCTCTCATTTAAAAAAACTTACACAAAAAAAAACATATCAATAAATAGAATTCAATAAAAAAAAACAGAACATTTTCACGCCATTAAAAACTAAGAAAATGGTAACTCAATGTTTGATTGATCAAAATTAACAAAAAACTCAGAGCTAGTAACTATTATTGTGCTTCACTGCAGTTGTGACAAACACCAATAATATGCTCTAAACACAAATATTTTCTATCTGACATTGGTCGCACCGGTCTGAGACACCTGAAATCGCTATAGTTCGATACTCTATCACACAACAATAGCCAAACGACGACTGGGAGCATGACTGGGAGGTTAATAATAATGATAGACGAAGGTACTAGGCGGCTCGACCAAATATGGGTTCTATATCAATATTTACAACCTAAAGTGGGATGGCCCGGTCTCAACAGACAGTTGCGCGACTACCGGAAGGTTAAGAATGACGCACCACGTAGCTCTAAAGAGTCGTATTGTAAGTTGAATTGCCTATCTTCCTGACAATCGCAATCATGAACTTTTCGCTAAATTCGTAAATAAATAATCTTTTACTTACTCTTTAGCGAAAGTACCATTTTATAAAAAATCACCGGTTGCAAATTTACACGAAACTCGAATCAAAACTATCACTTTTACACCCGAAAACAAATTCAAACAAAAGTTGTTAAAAAAATAAAATAAAACTGAATATTGTGTTGCCTAACTACTAAAAAACAAAAATGAAATTATGAACATAAAAACTCAAAAAATATCGTAAATTAGTACTTAAATTTAAATAATATCTATAAAATAACAAATAATGTATAAACAGATTTTCTTCTTTTTTTACTTCAGATCCTTCATACTTAAGCATTTGCTGAAATAAGGTCATATTTAATGCGATAGATCTTATACACTTTTTACAATATCAATAATTAATTGCTAATTATTTGCACAAATGCAATTAAATTAATTATTGTTAATAGAAATTTAATCTTAATTTTGTCTGAAATTCGTTTAAAACATTATTGGTGTTGGTAGACATGGAAATTGACGTGAATTTCCTTTTCCGTGTCAACCTGACATGCGCAGAAGATAAATCTTTTTGTCAACTTTCTTGAAGTGTTAGGTGAGGTTTTAGAATATTTTAACAATTTTACATAAAA
Source organism: Altica lythri (assembly GCA_964028335.1). NCBI lineage: Eukaryota > Metazoa > Arthropoda > Insecta > Coleoptera > Chrysomelidae > Altica > Altica lythri. Next base: position 18,060,409 of record OZ034805.1, read on the forward strand.
ATATAATATCCTACAATTAATTCTTATTTTAAACATTTGTGAAGTACTTATTTTAGTGTTTTTCAATTATATTTTTAAGGAAATTGCAATATTTCGCAATGTAACCAAACATTTTCCCCCTTCCAGATAAGATCTATCACCATGCAGTTGTGTTTAAGAGGAAATTCTACTCATTTCCTTGATTGCCAAGGTACTGAAACAATTGGGGAAGTAAAAGTGAGTGATTATAGTTTATTTGTAATGTTTTCGTACTATATGTGATTATTTTTTTTAGGACCGCATTGCAGCCTTAGAATCCCTAAAAGCATCTGAAATTTCTTTATATGCTGCTGGAGTTCCAGTCACAGACGATAGATTAGTCGGGGACTTTGAAAGTACAGACATTGAATTGACTGTAGGTTTACCTGGAGGTAAAGTACACGGTTCATTGGCTCGTGCAGGTAAGACAATCAGTTTGTTATTGCAATTTTTAACAGTAATATTACACTTGTTGGTGACAATTTGATATGAGACAATATTTAAAGTAAGTAATTTAATTTAACTTTTGTTTCCTCTGCAAATTATTCGTGTTGGTCTCACAGTATTTTTCTGTGTAAACCTTGCAATAATTTGCAATATAATATTGGATTGTTTGAGGTAATTAAGGATTTATATTCTTTAGTTACTATAGAATATCACAAACAATGTATTTTTATTTTTTTGTATAAACATTTGTTTAAGGTGCTTTGATTCAATATATTTATTTTCTTTAGGTAAAGTAAAAGGTCAAACTCCAAAAGTAGAGAAACAAGAAAAGAAAAAGAAGAAGACTGGAAGAGCTAAGAGACGTATTCAATTTAACAGAAGGTTTGTTAATGTAGTTGCATCTTTTGGACGTAGAAGAGGACCAAATTCTAACTCTGCTCCAGCTTCCTAAGTTTTTTTTTTATATGTTATGATGTAGCAACCTTACCATTCTTGTTGCAATAAACTAGTAATTTTCAAAATTTTCTTTTTCTATCTATATACCCAGAAACTAGATTTTTGTATATGTTGAAAATTAAAACTATATTTTTTGTTTATTTCCAATGGACTAGAAAAGTGTGACGTCAGATATGGGAGGAGCTTAAAAATGTTTCCAAACAAAACAAATTTGCATTGAAAAAGCCATAAGAGATTTTTCTATTACTTGTAGTGGTTCCTAATCAAAAATCTTAGCATTTTCCTGACACTTTTCATACGACTTAGTGTATCCAATTTATGATAGTGAATAAACATTGAAAGTTAGTGTAAGTGTTTATATTTTATATGCATTTTAGTGGAATTGAGGTTATGTTTTGTTCAGAAGTTGTGATTAATTATGTATTTTTTAACTATTACATATTATTCTGTTTGAGTAAAAATGGTGATGTGTTTTGTCCCCAATTGCAAGCATTATAGCGAGCAGAAAAACTGCAAATTTTTTTACTTTTCCCAGAAATGATGTGGAAAGGAAGAAGTGGATTTCTTATCAAGTATATACGTATTTCGGTATTATAAATATAATAACAAATATTTGAAGATGTTATAAACAAGCAGGACAATTTATTACTGTATGTTATGGCTTTTTTGTTTGTGAGTTTCCTAAGTAAGTAGGTATGTTTGTTATTTTTTTAATTTTTATTTTAGAATTACTCTTAGGTAATAGATTATATAGGCTCTTGGTCACATAGAAAATAAAAACGAATATATTAAAATAGTATTTTTATTTACAAAAAATTTACCTTAATTTGGGAAAATAATGGTTTATATAAAAATCCTCTAAATACGTTAAATTCACTTCCCAATATAGATCTTTTTGAATTTCAACAATTATTATCTCTTTTAAGGTCCATATATACAAAAAACATTTTTCTCTTTTTAAAATATATAGATTTCCCTGAACGTGATGGTAATAATTCTGATTCATTACCAGTTCATTTTTTTCGTTGTAGTAACAAATGAACTTATTATTTTTGAATTTTTCTGAAAGCAAATCATTGCGAAATGCGTAGGGACATTTTACTTCCACAATAGCATTGTCACTTACTAATCCATCTGGACTTGCCCCTAATATACCAGAATTCTATAACCAAATTCCTGTTGGCATTACATCAATTCCTAGGGATGATTTTAATGCATCCAGACCATCTTTTTCGTGAGTTTTTCCCCACTGGATTGCTCTAGATTTCTTTATTGTTATCTACAATCATTAGAATATTAAATAATTATGCTAATAGACTTTAATTAAATGTTTTAAAAGAACTAAATAGACCAAAGTAACACCTCAAAATAAAAGGTGTACAAGCGGAACTTAAATAAAGAATTTAAGACAATAATTATAAGCTAGTTATCCTTACCTCACAAATATAAGTTTCGTCTTTCATACTAGCATGTACAACCCCGTAAAGAGTCATAAAATTAGTATAGAAATGCATACTTTTAATATGGCCCTAATCCACTGCATTTTACCTCTTACTACCATTTTTTTATTATTATCAAAGAAATGCATAATAGCAGACAGCTTAATAACATGATTCGATGTCATTTTTACTGAAAAAAGGAATTAAAAACTTATTTTTCACTCAAAACTTAAAACAATACAAATAAAAACATAACCTCAAAATAATTCTAAGGCATGTCTAGAAAAAGTCGAGCTCTCTTACCTTAAAATTTATGGTTTATATAAATATTAAACACCCAAAGAACCGATTTCTACAATTAATATATCTTATTTGATACAGGAAATATTAAAACTATTGATGTAAAAAAACCTTAATGGCAATTTACATACATTAAAAGTTTGTTTGGAAACATAAAATGACAGATCCCGCCCTCTGACGTCACAGCTTTTTTAGTCCATTTATTAGAATGTAGGTTCTTGTTGAAAAATATAATAGAACATTGTTTCAATTATCTAAATGACGCCCATAAGTTCAAAATTTATCTACGGTACAATGAAATGGATAGTTTATATTTATGTCATGGTTTTAAATTTTTGAGTATGTTTTGCAGAGACAATATAATTATTATTATTATATATTATCTCTGATGTTTTCTTTATACAACAAGATTAGTCCATTAGCAAGATCGTCTTTTAGATTGTGTCTTAAGTGAGAAGATAAGCTTAAGAAAGATAATAAAAAACAAGAACATCACTTAAATATATTTTAAAAATTAGTTTTGTCTAAGTCGTGACGGAGAGTTCTGTGAATAAAGATATTCTTTACACTTGCGGGTTAAATAAAATAAATTGAAATTAATTTGAAATATCTTCGAAATTGTAGAACATATACTTTTAAAATTATATAAACATACCTACTCAAGTTATGTTCTATCATTTTAAGATGCTCATATTACTACATATTTAAGTCTTAATCTGGTATTATTACAAAACAATGATAAACCTATAAAAAAAAATATATTAAATGCTTAAAGGTAAACATCACAGCTTATTAAACATAAGGATTCCAGTTGCTATCATCCTCTGGAGTCAAATAATTCATCACAAGAAGTACTATATCAACTATCCACCACACTCCCAACCCTCCAATAGTAAGTAATTTTCCTACAGCTGTTCCAGTTTGTCCTAAACAAAATCGATCCATTCCTAAAAACCCTAATAAAATGCTATACAATAAAGTTGTGGTGAAATACTGATTTGAGTATTTAATACATGGAATTCCATCTCGGAAAAATGTCCTGTTACCGTAACATTCTATATTGGGTAAAGCAGTACAAAGAACTCTAGTTCTTTCAACATCATGATATAACATTCCGCCAAATTTTACACATCCATGATTTAATTCTTCTTTAGCACTTTTGTTTCCCTTGTGATCTACAGGATCTTGGCATTCAATAAACTCAAACGAAAGAAAATTGCATTTTACTAAAGGTCCTTGTGGATTAAATACTTCTTCTGTATTAATATTTAAAAACTGAATAATAATCCATAAGATTAAAATAAAAACATTTTTTAACATTTTCAAAAATTTTCTCTAAAAATTTACCATAATCTTTGAATATTATATTCAAAGACCATAATATTTTACCTAACGTCACTTTTTCTTCTCTTTTTAAGTGTTCATATATTCATTACATTGATTTTAAACGTTAATATAGTTCAAATGTATTGCTGTTGATTAACTATTATTTAGTGCAACCATTATACTTAAAACAAATAAAATGATTTATTATACTTTTTACTATAAAATTTGATAAAGATTCGATCTAAGATATATGAATCACTTTAAAAATCTAAATATTTGGGCAAATTTAATACTGAGACAGAGGCCAAAAAATACATAACCTTGTGTTGTGCTGGTATCTAACGTGGAGACTGTTGGTTTGGTATTTCACACCAAGATAATAACTTTCATCAGCTTTATTCATTGTTAAAATAAACAGTAATGAAAATAAGTGCCAGTAAATTAAATCCTCCTATAGGTAAGTTTTAAACATAGTTTAGATCTTAATAATATTGTTTATTCTAGGAGGGTTAATTGTTGCCGAATATGTGAGAATTTTAAAGAAAATTCCGATTGAAATCACTTGGGGAGAAGAAACCGTTGTTGAAAAAGTTGTCTATGAAACAAGCAATGATGTTGCAAGAGCTGTTACAAAGTTATTTTATCCTGAATTGTATGGAACTTCAGAATTGGAAAGTACAGAAATAGATCACTGGCTCACCGTAGCGCTTGAATTAGAAAATGAATTTTCAGTTACCATTGAAAAATTAAATCATTATTTAGGACCAGTTACCTATTTAGTTGGGAAAAGGATAACTATTGCTGATTTTGTTGTTTTTGGAAGTCTTTACAGTAAGTAACAGGTGATTTAATTATTCGAAAGGATATATAACTTTTAGTTTAAATAGATTTTGACACACCGAAAATATGAAATTCTTAGATTTATACTTAATCAGTAATTACGATTAAGGTGTTGATAAAATGTAATAAAATACAGTGTTGGTTTTTGAAAATCTTCCTCAGGTAATAAACTATGGCAAGATCTTCTAAAAGGAAAGAAAACTCCATCAAATGTTCTTCGATGGTTTAATTTCTTACTAGCTCAAGAAGCAGTTAAGAACGTAGTAAACAATTTACCTAAAGAACTCGCATCTAGTTCCAATGAAGCAGAAAAGGTTAAAAATGAGAAGGCATCAGTCGGCAATCGAGCACAAGAAGGAAAGTTTATTGATTTACCAAATGCAGAGATGGGAAAAGTAGTTGTAAGATTTCCTCCTGAAGCGTCAGGGTCAGTTTTAGAAAAAAAATTACCAAATAATCTTATATATTACTATTAATTATTTTTTTTAGTTATTTACATATCGGTCATGCAAAAGCAGCCCTACTTAATCAATATTACCAACAAGCCTTTGAAGGAAAACTAATAATGCGTTTTGATGATACAAATCCAGCAAAAGAAAATTTACATTTTGAGAAAGTTATTTTAGAAGATGTTGAATTGTTACAAATCAAACCTGATTTATTTACACATACTTCTCAATATTTTGATTTAATGATAGATTATTGCGAGAAGTTGTTAAAAGAAGGAAAAGCCTATGTGGATGATACTGAGCCAGAACTTATGAAAACTCAAAGAGAGCAAAAAATTGAGTCTGCGAACAGAAATAATGGTAAGTATTAATTTTAGTATTATTTAAAGAAACTGTTTTTTGTTAGAAATATTTTTTTGTAGATGTTAATAAAAACTTTGCAATGTGGGAAGAGATGAAAAAAGGTACAGAAAAAGGACAAAAGTGTTGTGTTAGAGCTAAAATGTTTATGGATTCTCCAAATGGTTGTATGAGAGATCCAACAATTTATAGATGCAAAAATGAACCACATCCTAGAACAGGAGATAAATATAAGTAATTAAAGATGTACTTTTCTTTTAATATGCTTTGTCTAACAAATATTTATATTTTTTAGAGTTTATCCTACTTATGACTTTGCCTGTCCTATAGTAGATGCAATTGAAAATGTAACCCATGTTTTACGTACTATGGAATATCATGATCGTGATGCTCAATTTTATTGGTTTATTGAAGCTCTAGGTTTAAGAAGACCTCATATTTGGGAGTACAGTAGATTATCAATGACCAATACTGTATTAAGTAAAAGAAAATTGACTTGGTTTGTAAATGAAGGACTAGTAGATGGATGGTAAATATTTTTTATATAAACAAACAAGAAACTTCTGTATTTAATTATAAGAGTACAAACATTCGAATGAAAGCCTGGTTCAGTAGATAATACAATCAACAATTCTGGCCAAGCACAAAGTATAATTTGAAACGACATGTACTATACTGCGCAAAAGGCATCAGCTATGAATCACTACAGGATTCCTTATGGGTCATGCACCGGTCAGGGAACACATTCAAACCCTGGAAACCCAAGCTGTAGATTATGCGGTAGGGAACCTCAAACAGTTAACCATATACTGTACCGTTGCAAATCACTGGATCGCAGGATACCGTTAATTTTTTGAGACTTCGGATTGCCTTTACAACCATATGGCACAAATCCTTTACAAACTAGTAGAGGGTACCAATGCAAGTAATACAATAAGCCTAATTAGGCTACACAAGGAATAGTGACTATATGTCAGACGACTAAAAAAAGTGGAATTGTTTATGAATTGACTCATTTATATAATGAAATTGATTATATTAAAGTTTACAAATAAATAGTGCAATTTTGAACATTAAAACGAGAATTTTTAGGCATTTATAACAGAACTAGCTGTACCCGGCGCGCGTTGCTACGCCAACAACTAAAATAAATTTAAGAAAAATAAAAGAGAAGAAGAGATAGAGAAGGAAAGAAAGTTTATAGTTTTGTTTTACTTATCGCACCAAAAATATATTTTTCGAACTTATATTTATACGAATTCGTATAGATATCTATTAATCAGTATTAAATTTGATACATGGAAGTGCCAACTGGTGGTAACTTACATTAATACGAATATCATATTCATCTTACCCATTAAAAATACATCATCATACTGATTTTCATGATAATCGGTTGAACGGGACAGAAGCTGCTACTCTGCTGCGCCACCTGGTGGCGAGTGGCATCAATGAGTATATCATACAAACCTTCTCCGTGGAAAAATACATATTCATACCAATTTTCGTGACTATCGGTTGAACAGGGCAGAAGTGCTACTCTGCAGCGCCACCTGGTGGCGAGTGGCATCAATGAGCATATCATACAAACCTTCTCCGTGGAAAAATACATATATATATAAAGCAGTAATTCTTTGTTAACGGCTGACTATTTAAACACGAAATAAAATATATATATATATATATATATATATATATATATATATATATATATATATATATATAATTAAACAAAGTGCCAAGAAAATGCGTATTAATATAAACAAAAGGGGAAAATTATTGGGCATGTACGCAAAAAGGATCAATAAGGCCACCATTCCTACTCGTGGCCTTATTGATCCTTTTTGCGTACATGCCCAATAATTTTCCCCTTTTGGTTATATATAAATATATATTTTGGTTTACAGGGATTCAGCCAAATTAAGGTTTATAAGTAAGACTATTACTATTACCGAGCTTTCGAATTTATTTCAAATTCTTTTTCAAGGCTAAAATATACAAAATTTTCATAATAATCGGTACAGTAGTTTTTGAGTTCATCGAGTACATACAGACACACATCCATTTTTATATATATAGATTGTGTGCACTATCAATACGGATTTATAAAAACTAGATCAACTGAAGTAAATTAACTGTATTTTTAAGGGATGATCCTCGGATGCCAACTGTTCGTGGTGTTTTAAGAAGGGGTATGACAGTACAAGGATTAAAAGAATTCATAATAGCACAAGGCTCTAGTAGATCCGTCGTATTTATGGAATGGGATAAAATTTGGTCATTTAATAAAAAGGTGAAAAATGAAATTAATTAGTTTTAGAATTTTTTAATAAATTATTTTTAGGTAATTGATCCGATTGCGCCACGTTATACATCAGTTGAGTCCGAAGAACATGTTACTGTTATTGTAAAAGATGCCAAAGAAGAATGTTTAGTTGTTCCAAAACATCCTAAAAATAATGAAGTTGGTAATAAAAATGTATGGGTTGGTCCGAAAATTCTGATTGATAAAGTCGATGCAGAGGCATTAAAAGAAGGAGAAAATGCCACTTTTATTAATTGGGGAAATCTGCTGATTACTAAAATTAACAAGTATAAATTTTATATTTTTCCGTTTAGTCATCAAATTTACAAATATTTTTATTTAGGTTATCGGGTAAAATTACTTCAGTAGAAGCAAAACCCAATCTTGAAAATAAGGATTACAAAAAAACATTAAAACTCACTTGGTTAGCAGAAACAGAAAAGGCTCCATTCACTCCAACCTATTGCGTTTATTTTGATCATATTATCAGTAAACCTGTCTTGGGAAAAGATGAAGATTTTAAACAGTATATTGGACATGAGACTAGGGTAATTATTGTAGAAATTTATTTTTTATTTCAAAATAATAATAAGTGGATATGCTTTTACAGAAAGAAGTAGAAATGATCGGTGACCCGGAATTAAAAAATTTAAAAGTTGGAGATATTATTCAATTACAACGAAAAGGATTTTTCCGAGTAGACGTAGCATATGAAGCTGCTACTTTACATACTTACAGAGCCCAACCACTAGTATTGTTCCACGTACCTGACGGACATGCTAAAGAAACGATACCTGGAAAAACTGTCCAACCTGTAACTACTAATAATAAAAAGGTATATTTCTTATTATAAGTAATATTTAATTAAAATAAGAGATTTTCTTATTTTGTTTAAAAATCAAAATTAAACAGAATAATAATAATATTAAAACTGGAAAATATTTTTTTTATCGTAATGGTACTTAGCGTCATTTAAATGTTTAATTTTTAAAAGATAGTGGGATGAGGATAATTAAAACAAAAGGATTTCTTAAATTGTCAACGCTTTGAAGTCTTAATTTGCTTCTTCTTCAGGGCTGCATTTTAGTAAAAAAAATGCTTCTATTTCTTAAACCAGCTATTTTTCTATTCGCGTTGAACTAAAGTGCTTCCCTTCCATATGTGTTCTCATTGGTGTTAAAATATGATCCAACACGATTAGAAAAGTAACTGGTTTAAGAAATAGAAGAACTTTTTTATACAATGAAAACCTAGAAGATGAAGGAAATATAGTATTCAAAACGTCGGCAATTTAAGTGATAACTTCAACTAATCCAAGTTGAACTATTTAATATTGAAATTTTTTAAATTGAGAAATACTTTGCCTATTACTTAAATTTTATGTTACATTAATATGATAATGTGTATAAATTTAATAATTTAAATATTTTGAAAATTCTGAAAAATTTGAAAATTTTGAAAATTCTGCAAATTCTGAAAAATTTTAAAAATTCTGAAAATTTTAAAAATTTTGAAAATTTTAAATATTGTGAAAATGTGAAAATTCTAATAATTTTGAAAATTTTAAAATTCTAATAATTTTGAAAATTTTAAAAAAATTCAAGAAGTGCTTTCCATATGCGTTCAGTAGTATAAGATGTTTGGGGAAAGCATAGAGCGAGAGAAATGATATTATTATTCTGTTTCACTGCGCCTGCGTGTAACACTTTTCTCAACGTAACACTTATTTCAACGCGTTACGATAAACACTTTTTTCAACGCGCTACGTTACAAATCAGTTTACCCTCCCATAAGAAGTTATCACTTCAAAAAGCCTTTTGTTTTAATTGTCCACATCCCACTACCTCTTATGAAAATAAAATATTTAAAGGACGCTAAGTAACATTATGACAAATAACTTGGGATTTTTCAACAACATGGAGAACACAAATGGCAGAGAAACAGTTCAATTTCTTAAAATATGATTCAAACGAATAGAAAAGTAACTGGTTGAAGAAATAGATTTTTTACTAAAATGCAGCTCCGAGGAAGAAGCAAATGTAGGCTTCGAAACGTCTTCAACTTAAGAAAGCATTTTCTTTTAATTGTCCTCATCCCACTATCTTTTATGTCAATATCTAATAACTTGGAATTATTCAACACACTTTGGAATGGAAGTAGCTCAATTACTTAAAATATGGTCCAACACGAATAGTAAATGGACTGTTTTAAGAAATAAAAGATTTTTTTACTACAATGCAGCACCAAAGAAGGAACAAATATACTCTTCGACACCTCGCCAATTTAAGAGAGCCTTTGGTTTGATTGTTTTCATCCCACTATCGCTTATGAAAATTATTTTTGTATCAGATTTCAACAGTTTTATATAAAGCATCTCTATTGTCTGAAAAGATTTAACTGTGATAAAAAATTGAATTCTTAGTTTTGGAGGTGTAAATTTTAAATTTTTAAAGAGAAAGAGAAAATATCTAAAAAAAGTTCTAGTTTCCGGAACTATATGACAAATATTTATAATTTTCCCATAGGGATAAAATAATTTTTTCCAACTGGAATTTAAAAAAACGGATTTCAAATATACGGGAGTTCTTTGTGCTAGATTTCTAAACAACATCAATTTGTTTGGCGCAAATGCAATCATCAGAATTTTAAGTGGGTCTCTCGTGAGAGAAGGGATATCAACAATTATTTTCAACGTCATCGGAACTCTGCTTCTTACACGTGTTAAAAAGTGAAAGCATTGCATGTTTTTTATTCATTTCGGTTGCTGTAAAAAATGAAACGTGGTACAATTTTGACTAATTATTGGTAAATATTTATTTTTTATTTTAGCGCTAACTTTTAAATTTAAACATATAAAATATTTGTAATAAAATTTAATACAAATATCAACGTTAAATAATCTATCTAAAATATCTTATCTGTTATTTATATTGCATTTAAATTTTTTTTAGGAAACTTCCAAAGTATCTGTAAAATCTGCAGCTGATTTAAACAACGAGATAATTAAACAGGGAGATATAGTAAGAAAACTAAAAGAACAAAAAGCAGCGAAAGGAGATATTGATAATGCAGTAAAAGTATTATTATCATTAAAAGCTGAGTATAAAACAGTAACTAATACTGATTGGAAACCAGGTTCTGTTCCATCTGCTAAACAGGATTCTGTTAGTAACCAAAACAATAAAAATATTGACGATTTGAATGCTAAAATCGCAGCACAAGGCGACAAGGTAGATAATTTATTTTGATTAACTATTATCTTATTTTTCTATATGAATGACAATCTTGAATGTTAGTCCTTCTTAGATATTAGGGATTGGAATTAATTCGTAGGGTTTTTTAATGAGAAAAAATATTTATTTTAAACTAGGTGACCCGGCGAATTTCGTACCTCGTTTAACAATCAATGATTTTTTTCATCTTCCGTTTTTTCTAGTTTTTTCGATTGTTTTCCATGTTTTTTTTTCCTGTATTTGTCGATTTTATCATGTTTTCTCGTTTGTCTCTAGGTTTTTACTAACTTTTTTAAGGTTTATATTGTATATTTTTTGTTTTCAGTGGTTTTTTTAATTATCCAAATTTTACATTTTCCGTTATTTTTTTTTTATTTTTCCATTATTTTCAATTTTAATTAGTAGTTTCTCATTTGATACCATTTTTTATCTATTGTTTTTCAATTTTTCTTTTTTTTTTAATTTTGCATTTTTGTTTCGTTTCTTCAATTGTTCTCGTTTTTTGTTGTTTTTGTTGATTATATCATATTTTCTCATTTGTTTCCAGGTTGTTCTTCTTTTTTGTTGCATTTTTTCAATTTTGTTGGTTTTTTCGATTTTTTTTTTGTTGTTTTCCGTTCTTTTTTCTGTGTTTGCGATTATTTTCCATTTTAATTTATTTCTCGCTTGTTTACCAGATGTTTATCCATTTGTAACCATTTTTCTGTTGACTTCTTTTATTTCGAGTTTTTAACATTTCTTCTTCTAATTTTATGTTTGATGTTTTCTTTTTCGTTTTCTCCAATTTTTAAGATTTTTTTTGTTTATATTTTTTAATTTTTCCGCTTTTGTCGGTTTTTTGATTTTCCTCATTTTTCGTTTATTTCCAATTTTTTTTTATTTTCTCTGTATTTAGTTTTTTCGTTCCTATTTGTTTTTTTTTTTAACATTTTTTACCACATTTTTCGTTTATTCCTAATTTTTTTTCCTTAGTCCATGCTTCTCTGCTTTTTTCAATTCTATCGTTTTTTCTAGTTTTTGTGGGTTTTTCGCTTTTTCTTGTTTTTCCTGTTTTTTAAGAAGCTTTCTCGTTTTTTTGATTTACCCACTTTTTTATAATTTTTTTGTGTTCGTGTTATAGGTGCGATTGTTAAAATCCCAAAAAGCCGACAAAGCGAGTATCGATATCGAAGTTAAAACACTTTTATCATTAAAAGCTGATTATAAGGCGATTAATGGTAAAGATTGGACACCAAATCAATCAGTATCAACTGCTCAAACTCAACCAAATATCAAAGCTGTTGATGAAAATACTCTTCTGCAATTAATTACTGTACAAGGTGATAAAATTAGAGATTTGAAAACTAGGAAAGCAGATAAGGTACGTTTTCTTAATTTTTGTAATTTTAATGTAATAGCATGAATTTTAAAATACGATGATAGTATAGTTATTTTCTACATGTTATTTTATTAATTAGAAGAATTTACAAAGAACCTATTTCTCGATTTCATTGCATTCTTTATTCCATCCATCGATCACTTTTGTGGTCTTCCCAGATTTCTTCTTATATTTGAGATCCTTGGCCAATCTATTTTCTTCCATTCGCTTCAGATATCCATACCAGCTTAATAGCTTGGCTTCAATATTTTCATACAAGTTCTTCTCTGCTACCATTCTGTTTCGTATCTCATCGTAAAATACAATATCAATTGGCTACAAAAGAGCCTCTTTGATGTCGGACACAAGCTATCCGGAAACTAAGATTATCTCCAGAACAGACCTTCGGGTCTGGACCATTGTGAGTTTTGACATCTTTTCTTGTCTAAATGTGAAATGTTTAAGTTTGTAAGTTTTATAGATCTTGATTCTAGTCCGGCTATGTTCCTTCAGGTCAGGGTTCTGTTTTGGGTGTTTTCCGAGTTCTTTGTAATTTTTATATATTCCTTTTTGTCATTGTAACTATTTTATTATCAATTTTTTTAAAATTTACATTTCAAAATAAAAAACACCTGCAATGACATATCTCTTTATCTTTTATAAAAAAGTTTAAACAAACACTAATTACAAAACCAAAAAGAAACTACATAACTCTGAATACTTCTTTTGAAATAAAAATTTTAAATCAAACACTAATACCATAGCATAAAATTATTTGATATTAGTGTATTCAATTTATATTTATACATCTGGGTGGGAAGTGCCTCTAGTAAAGCTCATTCCAAATCACTAAGGCACACCAGATTCCTCCCAGACGTGACTTGGTGGAGGCGCCGGAAAGGAATGGAAATCGTCCCATCCCAATAATAACAGACCTTCCCAATATATGGTAACCAAAGATAGAAGACTGTAGTTGTAGAATTGCGACGCCATTAATAAAACCTTCTGTAAATATACGAGTCAGTTCAGCACAAAATGCTTTAAAAAAGAGATATACTCAGTGACATTAGAAGTGTTACACCCAGAAGGAATAATTTCTTAATCTTAATTTTTTGGCAACATGGTAGATTTACATCGAGAATAAAACGATAACATTTTCAAGAATTTTTAATAACGTATAACAAAAAAAAAATTAATAATGTGTTTGGCGACCCCGTAACTTGTGGTATCTCGTTGAACTTCATGGATTAACTGTGCCAGAGTTTGTGGAGGATGCTGTAAATTGGACAGTTTTCTTCCCATCATATCCCACACATGTTCGATGGGATTTAAATCTGGTGAACGGGGTGGCAACGGCAAAACATTAACGCCAGCTTCTTGGAGAAAGTTCGACGAACAATATGGAAACGTTATCTTGCTGAAAAAGGACGTGTCGACGGCCGTATAGAAAAGGCAGTAAAGTGGTTTGTAAGACATCATCAACATAACGTGCAGCTGTCATACTGCCTCGAATGAACACAAGTGGTGATCGGCTACCATAGGCAATAGCCCCCCAAACCATTACTCCAACTGTAGTGTGTACATGTCTTTCAAGAACAGACTCGGTATCTCGTCGCTCTCCACTGCGGCGCCTTACCCTTCTACGGCCATCGTGCATGCCTAAACAAAATCGCGATTCTTCGCTGAATGCTACATTATGCCATTCTTCCACCCATTGCTGCCGTTCTGTGCGCCAATTCAAACGTTGATGGCAATGGTCCTGGGTCAAAGGTAGCACTAGTCGCGGGCGGTATGAAAACAGTCCAAAGGCTCGAATGCGACGGTATAGTGGACCCATAGTAACAGGTCTACCTTCTTCTCCAAACCATTGATCAGCAATTTGACGCGTAGTAGCAAAACGATCTCGCAGAGCAAATAGTCTGAAGCGCCTATCTTGACGCTCTGTGGTACGCCTTGGTTGGCCAGTTGGTCTTCTTCATATTTCTCTACCTTCGTTTGTCCACACACGACACACACGCATTACCGTCATTGCCGTACAATTAACACGAAAGGCAGTTTGGCGATACGACAAACCCATATCTTTATAGGCAACAATTCTATCCCTCTCAAAATCGCTAACATGGTGGTAATTTTGATGTCTTTGAACTCGAAACATTTTGTTACGCTGACTACAATAATTAGACTGAAGAACAATAATTAAGATTAAGAAATTATTCCTTCTGGGTGTAACGCTTCTAATGTCACTGAGTATAGTTTGATGGAGAATGGTTGTTGATAGAGTTAATGACAGACGGAATTATTAAAAAGCAATCCGTTTAGCCAGCAGTAGACCTGGTCTTTCCAGACGAGGGTATATACGTGGATTTTATTGAATAAAAAAATCCGACATTTCCAGATACTGATATGTTACGAAAACTAATATCATCCATATCTAATCTCATAAAAATTACCTTTTAAATAATTAAATGATAATTAACTTAACTTACACTACTACTATATTTTTAATAGAGATTTCATAATATTGGTAGAAATTTATTTTGTAGGCCACTATCGACGTAGAAGTAAAAGCTCTGTTGAAACTTAAATCTGATTATAAGAATTCGACAGGTAAAGATTGGAAACCGGGAACCACATCCAGTGTTCCAGTTGTAGTACCTTCACCTAATTCTAATGTTGATGAAAATAGTTTATTGTTAGATATTTCATCACAAGGTGATACTGTTAGAAAGTTAAAAGCAGGTGTGTATAAGTATATTTCTTTAAACTACTGGCACTTCATGTTATTGATTATATTTACAGATAAAGCAGAAAAGACCAAAATAGAAGCAGAAGTAAAAAAGTTACTACAACTAAAAGAAAGTTTTAAAAGTTTAACAGGGAAAGAGTGGAAACCCAACATGAAACCAGAAACAGCAGCAACAGCTGCAGGAGATAATGCAAAGGAAGCGTTAACAGCTAAAATTACAGAACAAGGAAACGTTGTGCGAGAATTAAAAGCTCAGAAAGGTAGCAAGGTAAATTATTAATTTACAATTACATGAATTCTTTTCTTATTTGTATATTTTTGTTTAGGCCGACATAGATGCAGCTGTAAAAGTACTTCTAGACTTAAAAACTGAGTACAAGACTTTGACTGGTACAGATTTTCCAGTAGCGGGAAAAGCTCCGTCGAAGAGTAAAGAAAACAAATCTACAACTGAAACTAAAGAAAAGGCACCTAAAACAAAAGCTGCTGCTAAAGAAAAGAAATCGGCTAATGTGGAGGTAAAACTTATCATAGATTACAATTGATAATTTCTAACTATTATAATCCTTCAGGTTGATGAAGGTGGTGTTAAAAAACAAACTCGATTAGGTCTTGAAACAAAAAAAGAGGAAAACCTTTCAGATTGGTACTCGCAAGTTATTACAAAAGGTGAATTAATTGAATATTACGATGTATCTGGATGTTACATATTAAGACCTTGGTCATTTGCAATTTGGGATGCTATTAAAGAATGGTTTGATGCCGAAATTAAAAAGTTGGGTGTACAAAATTGTTATTTCCCTATGTTTGTCTCCAGAGGTGCTTTGGAAAAAGAGAAGTCCCATATTGCTGATTTTTCACCAGAGGTAAATAATATCTATCACGATAACATTAAATAAAGTAATTTTATAAACTATTAGGTTGCTTGGGTAACGAAGTCAGGTGATTCGGATATGGCCGAACCAATTGCAATAAGACCGACTTCGGAAACTGTTATGTATCCAGCTTATGCAAAGTGGGTACAGTCATATCGAGATCTTCCTATAAAACTTAATCAATGGTGTAATGTAGTTGTAAGTATAATTTATTATTTCCATAATGTTATGTTATAATAAATATATATTGTTTTCTGTTAGAGATGGGAATTTAAACATCCTCAACCATTTTTACGAACAAGAGAATTCTTATGGCAAGAAGGACACTCAGCTTTCGCCGATCTAGACGAAGCTTTAATTGAGTATAAAACAATATTGGATTTATATGCTAAAGTTTATACCGATCTCTTAGCAATACCAGTGATTAAAGGAACAAAAACAGAAAAAGAAAAATTTGCTGGTGGTTTATACACTTTAACCGTGGAAGCTTTTATTTCTGCCAGTGGTAGAGCTATTCAAGGCGCAACGTCACATCATTTAGGGCAAAATTTTTCCAAAATATTCGATATTATTTACGAACATCCAGAAACTCAAGAGAAAACATATGCTTATCAAAATTCTTGGGGTATTACAACCAGAACAATAGGTAAATAGTATTTAATTTTTCGTCTACGAATGTTAATTTGATCAAGATTGATTTTTTTAGGTGTTGTGGTAATGGTTCACGGAGATAATCAAGGATTGGTTCTACCTCCAAGAGTAGCAGCTGTACAAGTTGTGATTGTTCCTTGTGGTGTTACAGTAAACTTATCTGAAACTTCTCGTAAACAATTACAAGCTTCTTGTGATTCTCTAGAAAACGAATTAAAGCAACATAATATCAGAGTAAAAGGAGATTATCGGGATAATTATTCTCCTGGCTGGAAATTTAATCATTGGGAACTCAAGGGTGTACCGATAAGGGTAGAACTTGGACCCAAAGATATTGAAAAGAATCAGTTTGTAGCAGTTCGAAGAGATACAGGTGAAAAGATAATCTTAACCAGAGATAATGCTGCTAAGAAATTACAAGATTTACTTGAAGATTTTCACAACAGCTTATACAAAAAGTGAGAACAAATTAATTTTAATAGAATCTTATCATTTTTTATACAGTCTGGGACAAAAAGATAGCCCACCCAATATTTTTCATCATAATCAATTGTAATCATTGATTTAATTTTTTTCGAATTAATATGGAGTGTATTCTGCTCAAATAGGGTGCAATTTGATCCATTAGGAAGCAGAAAAAAAATAGTTTGCGAGAATTCGTGTTATTACTTGATTTGAGATGAGACAAAATGATAGCACACTTGTTGTTTATTTACAAACAAAGCCAAATCCCTCTAAGTAGATAATGCTAATCCAGTTCTGTTTCTGCTTTCATGTTGTTAACATTAAAATAGTGCAATGGGACGAGCACAATCACTGACACCAAGTGAAAAAAATATCATTCAGCGAATAAAAAATCGGGGTTTTTGTATTTCCGATATTTCAAAAAATACCGATAGAATTAGGAAGGTAATTTTAAAATTTTTGAAGTCTCCAGAAAGCTATGGGACGAAGAAATCACCTGGGAGACCGCCGGCTTTAACAATACGTGAAAAACGGGCAATTTTAAGGGTAGCGTCCAACTCAACTTTAACGGCCCGTCAAATTGTGGCGAGAGCTGGTGTAGTGACGAATGTGAAAAACGTCCAAAGGGTCATTCGTGCAGCTCCTCACATCAAGAGGAAGAAAATAAAAGGTATTCCACCTTTAAGCTCGGCGCATAAAGAAAGAAGAAAGGAGTTTACCCGTGAACATGTCCAATGGAAAGTTTTGTTCACAGACGAAAAAAAGAAAAAGTGTTTTCCAAGAGGCAAATGTCAATGGTTGAAATTGATTAATAATGGGTAGGCTATCTTTTTGTCCCGGACTGTATAAGAGATAAACATGAAAGAATTATTACTGATCGCACACAAAGTTCTTTAAACCTTATACTTATACTAGTTGGTGTTCAAAGGAAGGACTTTCAGCCAATCCTAACAAAACGACATTCGTTTCGTTCACCGACAGAAGGAAATCAATGATAACCTCCTGTTATTAATAGAGTGAAACTTTTATTCTCAGAAAAAGTAAATACTTACCCTTACGCTGGTTTCGTATAACAAAACAACGCAACAAAAGGCAAGACTTGCTTTTATAGGGATCACTGGCGCACTGAAATCGTGTTTTACTGCGGTCTTGGAGGTAATTCTACACTTCCACTTATTGTTTTATATAAAGAAAATTGCTCTGGAAAGTGCTTACCTACAGATTAACAGAGACAAAGTCTCTAAAACCCAGTGATCTTACAGGACATGGGATTCTGAGGGTCAGAGCAACCCAATCCATAAGATGTCTACAGATTTTATATCTCCATAACGAGATTTCGAACTCGCTCTAAATGTAAGTATTAAGGAGTGTGAGTTAACACAAAACTTACAAAAGGAAACTTATTAAACTGACGAGTCTAAAACACCAGGAGTAGGAATAGGGGTTACCAAGTCCTAACGTTAGGCTCTCAATATCCCTGGAAAACACTCCTAAGATCTTCCACGCGGAGCTTTTAGCAATAGGTTTCTGAGCTCAAGAATGCATTACAAATCGCCTCAATTCAGCCAGATTATTGCCTTCGATAGCCAAGCTGCTTTGAAGGCTTTACAATATACCAAGTTAGAGTCCAAAACAGCCTGGAACTGCAACAGTCTGTTAAGCAACTGGCTAAACAAAGTAACTTTGCTTTGAATACCAGAACAAAAAGAGATTGTGTGAAACGATGTTGCTGATAGTGTAGCGAAAGAAGGAGCTACTACTCATTTTATCGGACCTGAACCTTTGTGTTCCATCTTAAAATGCTGCATTACGGATGAAGCTCGTAATTGGGAAAATGAACTCCGCTACTCTAAATTACTCTTAGAGCTTCAGAAACCTGAACTTAAGAATAATCACAGGAATTCTCACAGGACACTCTCCGTTGAAGTATTATCTCTGTGTAAAATGGGCATAGTAGACAGTGGGCAGTGGAATATGCAGATTCTCCAACAACATAAACATCTAGGAAAGGTCTTCCTAGAATCTGATCAGGTTGCAACCGTACATCCTAAGCGGATAATAGATTTATTTAAAACCTTATGGACTCATGATTAGATGTAGGGTACATAAAAGATCCTAAGTAGCACTAGTAGCAGTGTAGTTAAGGTCACCAAGGCCAATCAATCCCACCTGTAATCTACAATTTATACTTTTGTTATGTATTTAAAAAAAAACAAAGAAATGTTTAATGGATGATCCATCAATATCAGTATCCTAAAAATTCTTGACAAATAACTCTATTATTATGTTAAAAAATCTAACCCCTGCTTTAATTAAAAATAAGAGCAATTTGAAATTTTTTACTAAATAATATGTTAACCACCATTAATATTTAAAATTGTTTTAGAGCCCTTAATGATATGGAAACACATAAAGTTACTTTAACTAAATGGTCAGAATTTTGTCCAGCCTTAGATAAAAAGAATATCCTTTTAGTACCATTCTGTGGTGATACAGAATGTGAAGATAAAATCAAAGCCGACAGTACTAGGTAAAAATGTTATTTTTAACTTTTTAAACTATTTTTTTTATGATATGTAATATTTTTAGAGATGAGGGTTTGGAACCAGGTGCTCCATCGATGGGTGCAAAATCTCTATGTATTCCTTTAGAACAACCAGCTGACATTAAACCAACTGACAAATGTATACATCCGGATTGCAAAAATAAACCAAAATACTACACATTATTTGGTAGAAGTTATTAAACAAGTTTTGTTATTTTTATATTTATTTCAACTCAGTTACATTTTGACAATAACATTTTTTTTCAAATTTAATTCAAATAAAATTAATATTTATTTACAATTTTGGCGATTTAGGTTTTGGACTACTTTTATCAGCATCTTTATTGTCTATTTTACTATGTTCATGCTTTACTCTCTGTCGTAATTCATCCTAAAATTTAATATATTAAAACGTGTAAATACTTATAATAATTGTATTTTTTTTTAATATTTATACGTACTCCCCATCCTAATTTATCTGCAAGTACCAAACATCCTTCATCACAATCTCCCAACCAACAAACGTCTCTGGTATTATTTTTACTATCAAAATCTAAACCACCACCCATACCAAGTAACGCCATAAAACCAGTTCTTTGACCAGCTTTTTCTCTGTTTATAAGAAGTCTTGGTACACTATCATCAACTCTAAAAAAATACTTGTTAACAAATAACAAAGTAAATAGCAAATACAACTACCTATCAACCAAAGATGCAAATGGTTGAACTGCCAAAGAAGAGCCCATTATAAGTAATAAATCACATTTACCAAAATCACTGTGTAATGCTTTATGAAATTTACTCGGTAAAGCTTCACCAAAGAATACTATATCAGGTTTAACTATTCCATCACATTTCTCACACTGTGGAATTTCATCTCTAAATATTCTGACTAAAAATAGACATATATAATAACCAGACCTAAGGACTGTGCCAGAAAAAAGAGTGCCACACAAAAATACCTATATCTTCCAAAACCAATTGATAGAATAAAAAACCCCAACCATAGTAGGCTTTGAAATCGATGTGAGAAACACATGAAACAGTTACTTTCATAATATTTTTGTTCTTAGTCGCAATATGTCAAGCCAAGTGGAAACACACAAATTAATTATTAAACTTTTCCAAGCAAATCCGAATTGGACCTTCAAAAAAATTGCCGTGGAGGCTAGAGTTCATCAGAAAACGGTCTCAAAAGTTATCAAACGGTTTAAGAAAGACCTCACAATCAACCGGAGAGAAGGAAGTGGAAGGAAAAATGGGTTCCATAGCCCGAAAAAGCGAAGGAAGTCATCAACCTTTTTCGGAAGAATCCAAACATCTCAATACGGAAAGTGGCCCAAAAAGTGGGTAAGTCAAGTTCAACTATTCAAAAAATCAAGGCAGATAGTGGATTGAAGTCATACAAAGTGCAAAAAGTTCCAGACAGGAATGCTGTGAAGATCAAAGAAGTTGATAGCAGATTTTTTTCAAAAATATTCCTGTTGCGTGATGGACGATGAGACCTACGTCCTTGCGGATTTCTCGCAGCTTCCTGGTCTGGAATTTTATAGCGCAGACCATCGCGGGAATGTTGACGAACAGTATAGAGTGAAAAAACAAACAAAGTTTCCTAAGAAATTACTGGTTTGGCAAGCAATCTGCTCTTGTGGTAAAAGAAGCGACATTTTCATCAGCCAAGGCGGTATAAACTCAAAAATATACATCGAAGAATGTTTGGAGAAACGACTTTTACCATTCTTAAGAAAGCACAGTGTCTCAGCATTCTTCTGACCGGACTTAGCTTCATGTCACTATAGCAAGGCCACCAAGGAATGGTATGAAGCTAATGGGGTTGTTTTGGTGCCAAAAAAGTCCAATCCACCAAACTGCCCAGAACTAAGACCAATTGAAAGGTATTGGGCTTTAGTGAAAAGGGAGCTGAAGAAGACTAAGAAATCAGCAAAAACAGCTAAGGAACTTAAAAGAAAGCGGAAAACAGCTTCCCAGAAAATACCTGAAACCACCATAAAAGCCATGATGGAGGGGATTCCAGAAAAAATCATAAAATTTTGTAAAGATTTTAATTTTAGTTCCCTTTTGTAATTAAATTAAATATTTCTGAGAATCTACCTTTCTAAAATGGGTTTACTTTTTGAAATCTGTCCAGTGGTTCAAAAGATATTTGTATTTTTGTGTGGCACTCTTTTTTCTGGCACAGTCCTTAGATAAAAAATATAAGATTTTTTCCATATTGCAAAAATCAACATGGAATTTCTTCATTTTCCGAATCAGTTAGTATACGACAGGTAACATTTTTTACCTTGTCCGCAGTAATATTACTCATTTGAATCGTTGAAGTTATTTTAAAAAATGATGATAAATGATACTAAAATATTATCTCAAAGATACTAAATTATACTTTATAAATTAAATATATTATAAATACCCTTCATCCAATCTTGAGTATATATTTCCCGACATTTTAAACAGTGTCCTTGATGAAAAGTACCATGCGCTTCTACAATTTTCTCATCAGTTAAACCAGCAACTCGTTCGAGTGTATCAATATTCTGAGTATAATGCCTCAACAATAAACCTTTTTCATCCAACATTTTTACAAAATAGTGACATACTGTTGGTTTGAAAGTACCTGGATATAATTCTTTCGCTAATTCGAAAAATGGTTTAGGATTTTCCATAAAAAAATCTAACTCAAATATTGCTTGTGGATGAGGTAAGTTATATTTCTTTAGATTATGGTATAAACCCGTACCTGGTGAACGAAAATCAGGAATTCCTGCAGCTGAAAAACAAATAAAATTATTGTAAGTACTTATATCATTTTACTTTTATAACTTACAAGTGGAAATCCCTGCGCCAGCCAGAGTAACTATATTTTTGCAATTATGGGTTTTAATATAATCAACAATCCCATCAATACTTACATCATCTAAAACCTAAGAAAGCATATAAATAACGTTGATAAAAGTTATAAGCAATAATGTTAAAAACTATAAAACTATTTACCTTTACCTCTTCGGTACGTTGCCAACACCAATAACAAAACATTTTACCGCAGTGAAACACAAATTATTTATAAATTACCTTTACTTTTTCCTCCCTGTCATCTTGAGCATTTGTAAAACTTAATTTTTCTGCTAAAAATCTACGTAAATGTTCCATATTATCTTCATCTGTGGAATCACTAGTACTTGCACCTGTTTCAGGTTCTGTTTTGTCGGGTTTTATCTGAGGATCTAAACATTTGATTTGTGTAAATATTTAATACTCTCTTTCTATTAGTCCGTTAAATATTTACCTTGTTTATTTGGAGATGACATCATTATTAACAAAATTTGTTCATGACAAAATAAAATTACGGGATCATGTTGATAAATTTTGACATTTCTTTGACTTATTGGTCTTTTTTGTTGTTGATATTTGTTTTAATTCTTGAAGTTGACTGAATTGACGAGTCAGTTAACGACATGCTGTCACAGCACAGCGGAAAGAAGAAGAAAAAGTAGGTATATCTGTCAAATAATATACTTTTAATGAATAAAAAGTTACAGTAATTTTAAATTTTAATGTTTTTACCTATTTATTTGTAGTGACTATTAATTAATTGTTACTTATATTTATATTAAACACTTGTGACCAGTGTTTATAACAAAAAATGTCTAGTTTAGAGAATTCCAAATATGAGGAATTGTGCAGGCTTTGTGCCACCAAAACTGAAATGTTTCTAGCTATAAATATTTTTGAAGATGAAGGTACTATTCGTCAGATAAGTAAAAAAATAGACTCCTGTCTTCCTGTACAGGTATGAATGAGGATATTATCACTGAGATATATTACAACATTACTTTACAGATCCAACAAACTGACGAGCTTCCGAAGATGATCTGTGAAACTTGTTTGTATAAATTGGAATTATTTAGTGATTTTAGAGAACGTTCTGTTCGCACTGAAAAATTATTAATAGAATTATATAAAGAAATTTCAAATTGTATACAAAATGGTCAACAAACATGCTTAGTTCCTATAACTAGTGAAATGTTAATGGTTCCGCATCATTTATTTAACACACAAACCGTTTCTGATATTGAATTATCTTCACTATCCCAAAATGAACAAGAAATTATATTAACACCAGACATTAATTCGCAATCCTTGGAAAATATTGTCACTAATAGTTTAAACGGTACTGATTTTTCTAATCAAACATTTAATACCCAGGAAACAGTAGTGGTAGATTCCAATTCAGAAGATAATTTGAGTTTGATGCAAGAGCATCAATTGTTAACAGAACAATTTAGATTGCAGCAGGAGTTACAATTGAATAGTTCTTCAGTTGCTTTACTTAGTGATGTAAGTTTAATTATGAAAGTTATCAGTTGTTTTATGATATTTATTTTGTTTAATTGAATTATGAAAAAGTCTACCAATTGATAAGTTAACGGAAATTTTTCAAAGTCGGTTATATTCAAAATTTCTTCAGGATTAATTAATTGGTTGATTATTTTATATTTTAACAAAAATTTTTTACATAAAGGTAAAATATCAGTCTCATAATTCGTACATGAGTTTTTTTCACCTTCGTCATTATTTTAATAAGTTCCAAGAAAAAAAATCTATAATAATTGTCTAACATATTTATCCTTTAAATTATATTTTAAAAGTTTATCAGTATAATTTTATACAATAATTTAAATTATAGTTTAAGGAATCCTTGCAAGTAAAACTGGGTCTACATTTTGAAGAAGAAAATAAACTGCTTACACTAAACGATTTATCTGAAAAAACTACAACTACAGAAAGTTATAGAAGAGATGATAGTAGCAGTAGCAATAGCAATAGTATGAATTCCATACCATTAGAAAATCATTATAACGAAATAACCCAAAGTAATACTTCAGATAATTTAAATAATACAAATAACGACTCCATATTAGCATTAAGTAATAATAATGTTTGTAACAAAAGTTCACAACAGAGATGTGAATTTGATGCGGTTTATTTTGAACATTTCCATAAATGTTTATGTTGCAAGGCTGTTTTTACTACTTTAGATGTTTTGAATGCTCATAAAAAAGTTTGTTTTGCCCAAGAAAAGGTATTATACTTACTTTTAATTATTTAGATTTTATTGTTTGTTTGGTGAACTTTTTTCATTATTCAAATACTTTACTTAATTGATTCAATTTCAGACCGACAAATCGCCGACTGACAAACAACCATTACCGATGAAATTAAAAGCTGAGAGTGAGTGGAGTAGTGATGATAGCGATCCCGAAAATGAGATGAATCGTTTAGAAGATGATGATGAAGCAGGAAGGAAAGATCATCAAATTCAAACTAATAATGCAGAAAAATCTAATACTATTGTTGTGAAAAAAGCACAAAATTCTGGTGGGAAAGTCTGTACAGAATGTGGAAAAACTTATAAAACAAACTATAAACTTTCTGAACATATGCGCAAACATACTGGTGAAAAACCGTATAAATGTCAATCTTGTGATAAAGCATTTAGATCTAGAATTGGTTTGGCTCAACATGAAGCAAAACATACTGGTAATAACCAATATGCACAGACACATTAGAACCCCGATTATCCGAGTTAACGTGGGCAATAACTGACTCGGATAACCGAAAACTCGGGCAATTGGGACTTTATTTTTAATTATGTACATACGTAAACTACAGAATGGTAAAGAAACTATCTATACGAATTTGGTTCATATTAGATCATTATTTTTGCTGTTACAATGTTTTGCTATCGGTTCAAAAATAGCAAATCCGCTGGAGTTGCTTATGGTTACTTTTCGACATAAAACAATGCTTTTTCCAATGCTCACTGTTTTACATCTTGTTTTTTTGTGTTCACAACCTTTTAATCTTTGCATCAACTCAGTCGTTTCTGTTTCCTCTGTTGCTCTGTCAAGAGTTAAAGATGACATTTCGTTTTGGTTGTTGATCTAATTCACTCCAATGAAGGATCTTCTTCACTGTCAGCATACTGCTCTTTGTTTTTTTTTTATGATTTCACAACCTTTTAATCTTGGCTTATCCAGTATATAACACTTTTTAATAAATTCTTACGTAAAGAAAAGATGAGGTCTTCCTTTCCAATATTTAAATATTATGCCTTTAACATTTGGAGGGAAAAACTTAACAATAATGTCGCCTTCACAAAAATCTTGTCCAGGGTGTAAAGAATAATATTGCTTTGATCGGAAGTTCTTTTAAAAAACCTGGTCACCGATGGCACAAACTCTTCTTTAAACCAGGAAGTGATTTAAGTTCGAATCCATCCACCCATTTATTTGGCTCTTGTAATACAAACAATAAAAAATTATTCACAACCAATAAAAGGCAAAGTATTCCTCGACACCAAGACTGTGGTAATTTCAATATTTTAGATATATCTCTTATGCGACTTGAAGTGAGAAATTAGATTTCCAAATTTCGAATATATCAATAAATTTGTAGCTTTACAAGATTTACATAAATTAGAAACATATCACTTTAAAGAATTTGTACAAATACTATATAAAAATTGATTAAACAATAACATAAATAAGTAAAATAAAGAAATTAAGTTATAAAATTAAACAAGTAAATATAAAATTATAAAACAATTACGTTGTCATTAAAATATTCATCTACTGAATAATAAGCCTTCTGTTTTAGGATTTTTTTTAAATTCAAGTTTAAATTTTTTGATTGGCAAGTCTCTTAACGATTTTGGTACTTTATTATATGCTTTAATAATGATCATATACCTTGGATTGTTCAGCGTGGAAGTAAGTTTACACCGGGGCACTCTTAGTAGTGTCCTATCTCTGGTATTGTAGGCATCACTATTAACTTTTTCAAAATCTAGATGATTGGTACAGTAAAAAGTTGATAAATATACAAACTAGGGACTGTTAATATTTGAAGTTTTTTAAAGATTTCTTTGCAACTGGTGCTTCTAGATACGCCAGTTAAATTCCGAATTGCCCTTTTCTGGAGTTTAAATACCCTCTGGATTTCTGATGATACACCCCATGTTATTATGCTATATGATATTATAGATTGTATATAAGCGAAATAATACAGTGATAGCATATCCCTATTTATATATTTTTTCAGCTGCCAGATATAGTAACATGCAGTTGCTAGTTTTTTGCAGACACTATCAATCTGATTAACCCATCTCAAATTTTCGGTTGCTAGTTTTTTGCAGACAATGCCTCTTATGCCATACATTTCTAATTTATTTAGCAACCAAGCCAAATGCTTTACTTAAATCTAAGAACATACCAATTACCTTTTCTCCATTATCTAATGCATATAGTGACATATCTACGAAAGTGTTAATTGCTCCTTGTGTCGATTTTCCTGAACGGAAACCAAATTGATTTTTGTTAAAAAGCTTATATTTGTCAAAGAAATTAGTTACAATCACAATATAGTCACCGCACAATATAGTTTTACATTCTTTATGTTTATTATTTGTATACTTTATGGTATCCTGAAGTTTTTCATGAAATAATGTATAGTTTTCCGATTTATCTATCACAAGGGGCTCTATATAAGCAGATAATTAAAACTTTGAGAGAATTATTTATTGTAGTGACAACCGCTGTTGCTTCAAATATTTGTTCAATAGCTTCAGTGACAACTTTTTTATAAGTTAAGCCTTTTCTGACAAAGGTTGCTACTTCTCCTCCGCGTTTATTGGTCCTGCCATATGCATTTGCCATTACAAAGCCATCAATTTTAAGAGAGTCAAGTTGATATCGGTTGGCCCAGTGTTCACTTGCACAAAAAGTGTTACAGTCTTTTTCATTTAGCAGTATTTCGATTTCTAACAGTTTATTGAAGATGCTTTGTACATTAAAATGTACTATATTGAATTTTATTTTTTTGTTTAGTATACGAAAAAATTGTTATTTTCAGGTTCGGCCAATGTAATAGTTTTTAATACTGTACTATTAAGTGTGTTATCAATGTAAGGTATATAGCATTTGGATATGTATTTTATTAATTTACTTTTATTTTGTACAGAAGGGATATATTTCAGAGACGAATATCTATTTACATTTACATATTTGTGATGTCGAATATATTTGCTAACATACTTTTCAATTAGAATGACAATCAGTTAATATTATTAAATTTAAAATTTTACTCATAGGTATCAAGTATCTTAGTTCTTCTCTTAAATTATAATGGTTACAAACGTTTTTTGTAGAGAACATAAAAATAACAAAATCATTTTGTTCGTATTGCATAGTTTTTTCAAAAATAGATTTAGCTAAGTCATAAAATTAAGTCCATTCTACCAGTGCAAGAAAGGGAAAAGATCAAAATAGTCCTTTTCTCTCTTTTTAGCGGGCGGAGGATATTAACCACGTGATTAATGTAGCAATGAGGTTGGTATAGGTTTTACTTTCGGCACAGGCGATTTGAAAGAGATGAAAGGACTGCTTTGACCGTTTTTCTCTCTATCTCTCTCTCACACTGGGACAACGGGCACAATTCGGAACACTTTGTCTGTTTTATATGTCTATATAAACCATTATAATGGAAAAATATGATTGATTTAATTTTTAGGGCGGTATGAGTTGTCATGCCCAACTTGTGGTAAAGGATTTCAATGTAAAAGTTATCTGATGGTACATCAACGTGTTCATTCTAATATTAAACCATTTCCTTGTACAACTTGTGGACAAAATTTCAAAACTAAACAATCTCTTTTAGATCATACAAATAGGCATTTAGGAGTCAAACCCCATATCTGTGATATATGTGGTCGAGGATTTATAACAAAAGGTATTAATCATATAATTAGATATGTTAAATATATACAGTGTATCATTAATATAACGACCATCAATATAAAGATTTCCTCGATTTAACGAATTTTTTGAAATTCTCTAGAACAGGGGTTAATAAAAAATGGTGTTTTGATTAAAATGTATTATTTTTAATTTCTTTTGAATTTCTGATTGAATCCAAATTTAACAAACTTTTTAAGGTCTTTGTCGAGCTCATAAGAAAATTCACTCTGGTTTAGATAACCGAAAATACTCGTGCGATGTTTGCGATAAAATGTTTGTATCAAAAAGTTATTTACAAACTCATCAACGAATTCATACCGGTGAAAAACCATTTATGTGCGAGGTATGTGGTAAAGGATTTTTGACAAGGGTTGATCTTAAGATACATTCTACAATGCATACTGGAGAAAAATCGTTTGTATGCGAAATGTGTGGAAAGGCGTTTGCTAGAAGGGATGCGTTGAGATGTCACAGGCGATCTCATACTGGAGAAAGACCGTATAGGTTTGTACATAATTTTTATAAAATTCAATAAAAAAACAGATCACCAAACTTGTCTTTCAGAAAGTGGACAACTTATATAAATATCGTTGTCAGTACATTCTTCTTTATTTACCAAAATTATAAAAAAGTGAAATTATCCAAAGAAAAAAAACTATTTATAAATTAATTTGCACTCCTAATATGTAATACAGTAAACTCCCGTTTATCAAAATCACGTTGTTTAAATTCCGGTTATAAAAATTATTTTACCCCTTTGTGAAAATGATAAATATTGGTCCTATAGTTCCGGCAGCTAAAACTTCTTAAGGAAATTTCTTCCTCCTTTTGAATGTTTTTTCAAATTTAAAGTATGTCAATTAGGTTTTGAAATATTCGCGAAAAACCAAACCCCTTTTTTTAATGAAATATTCTCGGAAGTGAAGGTTGGCTAGATCCTTTCAAGAAGCGGCATGGTATTCATCAAATTGGCATTAGCGGAGAATCATTATCGGGAATGATGGCGCTATCGCTGGGTTTAAGAAGAAACTGCACAAAATCATCGATAAAAGAGGTTATGCTGGTGAATAGATTTACAGCTGTGATGAAACCGAGCTGACAAAATGTTGCCAACAAAAACCCTCGCCTTGAAACAAGAAAGGAAGTCTGATATAAATGAACCAAAGACAGAGGTTCTGTCTTCGCATGCCGTATTTCCACTGGCAATCAACTATGCCCTACTTTAATTGGAAAATCTAAAAAAACCAAGAGCTGTTAGACGGCAACCAGCTAATAAACCTTTGCCATTGTGGTACACAAATCAGTTTATGGAATGGATGAATGGAGTCATCTTTAAAGAGTTGTTTCAGGCAGAGTTGGTTCCAGCTGTAGAAAAATATATGGTGGAAAATGACTTTCTTGAAAAGCGCTTTTTCTTGTGGACAATGTTCCTTCTCACCGACGTATCTACAAGATGGGGCTATCAAATTTGTGTTTCTTCCATCAAACTGCACGTCTTTATGACTACCAACTGACCAACGTGTTCTTAAAGCAATCAAACAAACATTACAATACGCAAGCTACTGAAATACTTAATCAGCGTGATTGATTCTGAATATTTAGCTCTTAAAAATCGATGTTTTAAGTGTCATTCATTGGATTGCTGAAGCTTGGAAACTCGTTAGGTCTTTGATAAGTATTCTTATATCATCAGTGGTGGTATTAAGACAGAGGCAACACCGGAACTCAGGCTGACTTGTCAAAAATAGATGGAAATGACGTTATTTTGGTGAGTCTACTGGAAAAGCTACCGGTTTGTGTAGAAGTTGAAGAATGGATAAAAAATGACTTTTTAGATTTTACTAAGGAAGAAACCAGAAAGTGTCAGCAGAAAGACTTTGATAACAAAGCAGAAAAAAAGATTCCCCACAGTCGGTTACGGAGCGATCCAAATCGCCTTGAGGTGGTTTAGCTGACATCCTGATCATTTCGGATAAACGGAAGTTACTGTATTATCTCAAAAACTGGACTTTCATAAAAATAAAGACATAGTTTTATACCCACAACTATTTAATGGAATCCATTAAATAGTGAGTGGAAGGTGTTAGTTACTGACACCTTAGATTTTAAAAATGAATTCATTTTGTATTTTACTTTATCAGATGTCATGTTTTAGTTGTGACTTATGTGGACAAACTTTTACTCAGTTTACTCCAATGGTAATTCACAAACGACTGCATACTGGAGAAAGACCATATTCATGCGAAACTTGTGGAAAGGCTTTTGTTTCTAGATCGACCATGATGTCTCATGCCAAAAAACATGTGTGATAGAAAATCAACCGATATATTGGTGTAGTTTATATATATATAATTGCAAAGACTGTTAATCTCTTTATACTTAAATTTAAGTCACAAGTCCATCGAAACGGTATAAAATAAAATATTCAATAATTTATTTTTTGTTTGTTTTTGTATCTGTTACATTGTCGATATAGTCTAAAAGCCAGAGCGGAAAATTTAACGTATATATCATTAACCATCCTTTCTAAAAGGAAGCTCAGGATCTCCAAAAGCGAGGACATAGCAGCGAGTCAGGGGGTCCCTCAAGGGTCGATTCTTGGCCCTTTTTCTGTGGAATCTGCTGTACGATGGGGTGCTGGGGCTAGATCTTCCATATGGCTGCGACATAGCGGCTTATGCGGACGATCTGGCTCTGGTGGTGCGGGCCCCATACGCGGACACAGTGAAGCTGAAGGTCGAGATTGCTTTGAGCCTGATCGGTCTCTGGCTTGGGCGTACGGGTCTGGAGGTAGCAGCTCAGAAGACGGAGTTGCCTGACAGCGAAGGGTCCGATAGAAAGAGGCCGGCTTCTGTTTAAATGTGCGGACACCGAGATCCAGTCAAAGACACATGTCAAATACCTAGGTGTCTGGCTGAACCAAAGACAGTCCTTCACTGGGCATGTAAGGCAAGCAACGGTAAAAGCTAGTAAGCATACTGCTTCAAAAGGAGGCTGTTGTCCGGGGTGGTGCATTCTACCATCCTGTACGCAGCACCGATGTGGGGCGGCGTCTTAAGATATAAAAAGTACAGGAATATGTTGCGGAGTGCTCAGTCATTTATGCCTATAAGACGGAGTCCGTGGAGAGAGCATGTATATTCAGCGGGACTCCCCCTATCGACCTGATGATAGAGGAAAGAGAAAGGCTACACCGACTGGAAAGGAAGCCAACCGTAGCAGACAAAAAACGGGAAAAGGAATTAACTGTGGACAAGTGGGTGGCACGGTATAGAAGAATGGATGCAGCTGGATGGACCAGGAGTATCATAAGTGATTTAAAGAAATAGTTGGTTTGTCCACATAGGGTGACAGACTACCATCTCACCCAGTGGCTTAGTGGACACGGGTGCTTCGGGGAATATCTTCACCGTATAGGTAAAAGGGGGGATGCGGTCTGCACTGGCTGCGGAGCAGACCACGTTGAACCGGAACACACCGTGCTCCAATGCGGTAAATGGAACGAGGAAAGGCGTGGGCTGTGCCCTGGTATCCGGTTCTCTGCTGAGTTATTGGACTGGATGCTAAGCACACCCGAGAGCTGGAAAAAGGGTTCCGCAATAAAAAAAAAAACAAGAGAAGAAGCAGATAGAGCTGCTTACGGTTAGAGTAGCTAGCCAAGAGGAGGTTTTTTTTAGTGGGTACCTGGGGAGATAGCTCCCCGGAAGTCCCACACTAACTGGCCTGTCCAACCAAAGGCCAAGCGTACGTAAAGCATTTTTCCCCTCCAGCCTCCCCTGCCTGAAGAAGATTGATCAGACGGCTCCAGGCAGGGACACACACATATATAAAGGCAAAACATCCTTACTACGTCGAACAACAGTTCGTCTTGACAAATTATTCTATTCAAATTTATTTTCCTTTTAAGGACGCAAAAGACGCAAACTTTTAATATACACTCCATTTTAATAAATTCTCCTTCGATTTTAATGACTGCCAATTTTGAACTAACTATAAAACTATAGCTTTAAAAATATTATCAAGCTGTGTTCTTTGTTGATGAAATATTTGCTGTTGCTTTTCCAAATTTACAGTAAGCTTCTCTTCTTATTTCTCCTGTCAATAAGTGAAGAGAAGGATACTTAGTGTGCCTCTTTATATTGAATTCTTGAACTGGATTCAAACAAATAGGCTTACCATTGTACATTGTACATATACAGAATATTAGTATATTACTTTACGAGTGGAGTAAATTGCATATTACAGCGAGTGTGTTTGGCCCATGAGCGAGCTTGCGAGCGAATGGGCTAAAGAAACGAGCTAAATATGCAATTTGTTCCTCGAGTGAAGTACTATGCTTTACCCACGACTTACCAAATGGTTTTGTATAAAACTAAAAATAACAAATATAAAATTTAAATTTTGGCATTAGTTGTCAAAGTATTCGATTTCGCAGACACTTCTGTCTGAGAAATGTCAAATGTTAGTTTAATTTAAATTTAATGAAAACTGTAGGTAACCAACATAATAATAAAGATTTCTATTTACTTACTACACTATAGTCTGGCCGTCGAAAAGATGGAATGATCACGAGACAAATGTACTCCTTATTTCAGCCCACAGTTTATATCATCTTTGGTATGAGTACAGTCTAAACTATCCTTCGTTTACTGCAGTTTAGAAGGTGTTACATCGTAAGATTAAGCCGTTCAGATGCCCATATTCACTGATCAAGAATCCTTGAATTCCATCTTTTCAGCGGCCGGGGTATAGTTTCCTCAATAATTTGACACTTACTGACAGAGTTATAGGTTAAAAAATACGCAATTTACTTATGAGTCGTGGGTAAAATTATTTAGCATTCAGGATGCACACAAAGTAAATTGACGTCACTAGCAATTTGCTAGAATATCGCTTGTTAAAGTTATCACTTCGAATAGAACTGTTCGGGCCATATACTCGCTTGTATAGAAAAGATGAAGGAATGATCTAGAATCGTATAGTGTTGAACAGTTGAGAAAAAATAATTATTGTTGCGCTGCCAATCAGGCGGCAAACATCAAAGCTTTGAATCTGTCAGTATAAGTAACTATAATATAGTCTATTTTTTAATAAGCTGGTATAGTCCATTTCACGGATTTTGGCCGATGACAGAAATCATACTCGAAGTAAATTTAGAGTTACATCTCTCTCAGATACAGGCAAGTTAAAAATTTAATTGAGGACGTTTGTTTTTTAATACAACACTTACGTAACTGCATCTTGTTTCACCGGTAGATAAAAAGTATTCAATACGGAAGTCTTGACTTAATTCACATTCCTAGTAAGCGTCATGTACGGCTCGTTGTTGAAGGGTTGAATTTAATAATTATTAATGTCATATTTTTGTAGATGTCAAACCATACTGATAGTTTCAGAAACTTACGACCTAATTTAGAAAAAAAAAACTGTCCGCCATTGGTAACTTGGATGACAGTTTAATCTTATTTCAGTGGTTTCTAATATCAAATCGGCCAAAAACGATGAAATGGACTATATAATAAAACCATCACCACATCATGTGGTTGGTCAGATCGAGCGATCATTGGACAAGAAAGAGTCCACCCTGGGCGTATTCATAGATATCGAGGGAGCTTTCGATAAAACCATGTTCCCTAAAATAATGCACTCGCTTACTGATCGAAATGTACCTACAACAGTAAGCGGATGGATTCTCAGCATGCTCTCTATGCGTGCAATAGAAATAACTGTAAATGATGTCAAGATACGAGGCAAGGTTACGAGGGGCTGTCCACAGGGAGGGATTTTATCACCCCTACTGTGGAACATTGTTCTGGACATCCTAATTCACCGCCTCAATGAACATGACAAAATCTATACAGTAGCCTACGCAGACGACATTGTAATTCTGCCAACAGGAAAGTTTGAAAGCACCCTTTGCGGCAGAATGCAAGTGGCTTTCAGAACTTTAGAGACATGGTGTAAAGAGCAATCGCTGTCTATTAACCCCAAAAAGACAGAAATGGTTCTCTTCACGAAGAAAAAGAAACCTAGGGGCTTAAACGCACCCAGTCTTTTCAACGTTAAATTAAGCTTTGCTACAGAAGTGAAATACTTAGGTGTTATCCTTGACAGCAAGCTGACGTGGAACTCACACATAGAAAGCAGAGTTAAAAAAGCATTTATATCTTATGAGCAATGCCGCCGAACCATAGGACAGACCTGGGGATTATCCCCCAAGGTCACCATATGGATCTACACGGCAATCATAAGACCTATGCTAACATATGGTGCTGTCGTGTGGTGGCCTAAAGTGAAACAAACGACAGCTATCAAAAAATAAAACCAAATTCAAAGATCAGCATGCCTTCTCGTAACAGGAGCCATGCGAAGCACACCGACCAGCGCAATGGAAGTTATACTCGGTCTCACCCCCCTTGATATATTTGTTAAGGAGGTCGCATTGATGACCATGGTACGCTTTCGCACGGTTGGTATCGAACCCACTGTAGGGACTGGCACCTATAGGGATAGTCTGTGGAGGGAATCGATAAAAATGATACCACTCTTACAGGCAGTCACGGATACCGTCGCACCAAGATTTGTCTTTGACAAACCCTACAAAATATTAACAAACAAGACAGCAGACCCCAACGTAGTGAACGCTCTGAGCGTATATACGGATGGATCAAAAACAAAGCAAGGTGTGGGATGTGGAATTTACTCTAGATCCTTAAGCCTAAAAATAAAAAGGGCTATGGATGGCTTGTCAAGTGTGGTTCAGTAAGAACTCACAGGCATAACCATAGCTGCAAAAGAATTAATCAATAGGAACATCACAGGCAGGAATATAAATATATATACAGACTGCCGACAAGCACTACTGACCTTGAATAGACCACGTTTCACTTCAAGTTTAGTACTAGAATGTCACCAATCTCTAACTGAGGCCAGCCAGAATAACGTGGTCACTCTCAGCTGGATCAAAGGACATGGGAACTCTAAAGGCAACCGCATTGCGAACAATTTAGCAAAGAGGGCCGCGGGCTACAAATATGTTAGCCCTCGCCCATCTACCAAGCTAACATTGTCCGCAGTCGTGGACCTTGTTAAACAGCACTCTCACCAAAAATTTATACAGTGTTGGGATGAAACTACGAACTGTAGACTGGCCAGAGAGTTATTACCTCATCCTGGCGAGGAAACAGCAAAAAAATTTAAGGCATTGACCAGACAAAATCTCCGAACAGCTGTGGGAATCCTGACAGGTCACTGCCAATTGCGACAACATCTCTTTAGGATGAAACTAACAGAATCGCCGCTATGCAGAGGCTGCGAACAAGAAGAGGAAACAGTAGAACACATTATGTATGACTGCTCTGCTTTTTCTGAAATCAGAAGATCCGTGTTTGGGCGAGTATTGGCTTACACCAGCCGATGTCAGGGAGATCCCCCTCGGGAGCCTCATCACCTATTTTAAATCAATAGGCCTGGTGACATCCTGAGGTGAGGATATCCCTACATACGGGAGGATGCACAATGGGTCATATGTGGCCTCAGTGCTGGCTGAGCACTAGCTCGCCCCTCCCAAATTTCCAGATCCAGATCCAGAAACCATCACTGTGTCCTTTACTGGTAAACGTTCATAGGCGTACGAATAAAATATTTATCAATACATAGTATAAAACAAAGTCGCTTTCTCTGCCCCTTTGTATGCTTAAATCTTTAAA
Source organism: Altica lythri (assembly GCA_964028335.1). Lineage (NCBI taxonomy): Eukaryota > Metazoa > Arthropoda > Insecta > Coleoptera > Chrysomelidae > Altica > Altica lythri. Next base: position 18,096,743 of record OZ034805.1, read on the forward strand.
ACTACGCAACGGATTTTGATGCGGTTTTTTTAATAGATAGAGTGATTCAAGAGGAAGGTTTATATGTACAGGTATAATAACATCCATTAAATAGTGGAGAAATACTGTTATTTTTGAGGTTTCTAATGTGATGTCGTTAATTATCAATTTTTTTCCGCTTACATTGCAAAGGCTGAACCCTACGAGATTTATCAAAATAATGTACTAATTATTTGTACACATTGAAAAGGTCTACAGAAAACTCCGCGATGGTATATGTCTATCTCTTATGGATATCCCACAATAAATTTTTTTTGTCATTTACTTTTTACGACAAATAATGGCTAATTTTCGAAGCGATTTTAACCAATACAGCATTAATCCTTATCCAATTAAATAGCTTATTCGATTAACACAGTTTATAGTGTTCGAAAGGAAAGAAAAACTGGAAATCTAAGGTTCAAAACTATTTGTATATTTTTTTACTACTTAAAAATAATGGAACTTTTTCGTAGTCTTTTGGCTTTTTATCTGAAATATGCAGAAGTATAAATAGTTTTAAAGGAGTATTAATTGTACTGTTTCTTTTTCAGAGAACCGAAAAAACCTCCAGGAAGGAGTAAAATTATGCTATACCTGGTTTCGTAGTTAGTTGGCAGTGTATAAGCAATGAGAATAAAGCTTAGTTGCCAGATTTAACTTAGAAAGACTTACTTTGTCTTATTAACGCGCAATAGAAAGAGATATGTTTAAGTTAAATGGCAACCGGTGCCTAAAAACACGCCACTGAACGATCACTGGATGACAGAACGAACTACGCTGGCACCGGTTGCCATTTAACTTAAACATATCTCTTTCTATTGCGCGTTAATAAGACAAAGATAGTAAGTCTTTCTAAGTTAAATCTGACAACTAAGCTTTATTCTCATTGCTTATACACTGCCAACTAACTACGAAACCGGGTATAGGCGAAGATATTTTGAATATTCTAAGAAGGAAAATGCACCAATTTTATTTAAAGAAAGAAATAGCAACTTTACCAAATATGAATAGATGTAAATTATGGATTACAATGAAATAACTTAATTTTGGATATTAAAAACCCTTTATTAATTGATAGTGATGAAATTGTGTTCTGGAGAAGAGATCGGTCATAACGTATTTACCGGGTGCGTGCGTTTAAGACCATTTAGTGATGCATTAAAAACTAAAGCAACCAATCGACATGCAGGTAGAAAGATTTGTTGACTCTGTAAGGCATTTAAGGGATTAAAATTCGACCAGAATGATTTATACCAGCTTAATATAAATTAGACTATAGTCGTGTAAAATATCTTTTTTAATTAGGTTTTTCCGAATGTCTCGGGCAAACGAAAATATAACTGCTGTGCCTGTGAGGTCACAGATCAGCCTTACGCGACAAAGGGTTAATAAGTTAATAAGGTTAGTAGTGGACCAGATGGCATTCCTAATTATTTTTTAAAGAGAATTTACCTTATTTTTAAATTATCAGTAGAAACTAGCAATGTACCGTCTATATGGAAACATACTTATACAAATCCCATATTTAAAAGTGGAAATAAATAAGACATAACTAAATATCGAAGCGTGTGTAATCAATCATCTCTCCCTAAACCCTATTTTGTCTATGCCCTAAACTTTCGGATAGTATTGTGAGCGACCAGTTAAAATTTTATTGCAAAGAGAGATTGATAAGTAACCAACATGGCTTTTCGCAGAACAAATCAACTCTGACTAATCTACTTATTTTTGAGCATAAAATATTATCTGTTTTTGAGAAAAAAGGTCAATTGGATGCAATTTACACTGATTTCTCCAAGGCATTTGACAGAGTTCACCATAATATACTGTTGGGTAAACTAAGAGAATTTGGATTTTCTTACCAGTTCTTAGAATGGTTTAAATATTTTTTAACTGGTCGCACTCAGCAAGTGAGGATTGGCAATTTTAAATCAAACCCTATTAAGGTACCATCTAGAGGGAGCTAAATGTTCACCATTGCTATTTAACATATTTATTTATGATATTACAGATTAACTACTTGATTGCAGTTTCCTGCTAATCAATTATCATTTCAGTAAAACGTTTATCAAATATATGTTCTTTGATTTTCAAAGACTCTGTAAAACGTCATAATAGTATTAGGTATACTATTATTATCTTTGACATCTATATTACAGATTGCTTTAAGGTACACAGAGGGTTTATTATAAATGCAGATGACTTGAAGATTTACCGACAGATTCAATCATTTGAAGATATGCATCTAGTTTAAGAGGATCTGGATAGTTTAAATAGGTGGTGCTCAAAAAATAAACTGCATTTAAACGTGGACTAATGTTGTTTTATAAGTAAAAAATTTAATACTCACTACTCATTAAATGGAGATCAACTATCCTATGTCACATCAATTAGGGATTTGGGAGTCATTTTTGATGAACAATTACGTTTTGTAGAACATATAAACCGCATTGTCGTAGAATCTTCAAAAATGTTAGGCTTTGTGCTACGAAACTGTCGCGATCTTTCTATTTGGGCCATAAGAACAGTATATTCTTGGTTAGTTAGTCTAGTTCACAAGTGCTTTTTTGCTCAACTTTTTTCAGCAGTCTTCGAAAATTATGAACGAGGTGTCATTCGATTCGGAATCGCATCTAGATGATTTTTGAAAAAAATGATGTTCCGCATGCAAAAACTGCAAAAGTTATTAACAATTAACTAAAACAAAAAGAAGTGGTTTTGATTTTTTGCAAATATCTTAAAAAGTAATAAAGATTTATTAAATTAAAAAAAAGATTCAAAAAGAGGAGGAAATTTCCTACAAGAAGCTCCAACTCTCGGAACTGTAGTACTAATATTTATAATTTTCCCAGATGGTTGAAAATACGGCCGAAAACGGGTGCTCTGGCTTGCGTAAGCCACGACTGCTTTGGACACTTTTTTAATAAAAATTATTTTAACATATTAAATATCAAATTTAGGATATGAAAAAAATCAGGTGCTTACTGGATAGATAAATAAAAAATAATCCGCCTGAATTTTTTTTTATCACAATTTATAAATTATTTAAGCAATTGTTAATTAAAATGTTTTTCTGCTTGAACATAAACATTGCAAGTGTGATAATTGTTGAACTATAAATTTGAGATTTTTTTCGTCTCTTGGAGCAATTCTTAAAAGGCTTTAGAATAGATCCCCGTTGGTGAAATTTAAAAATATATATTTTTCAGTTTTTTAATAATAATTACCGTTGTTGCAAAATTAAAAACTTAAATTAATCATTGAAAAAAAGTTTTTTTTTTAAGTATTATTAATGATCGGTTTTTATGTTATTAGAAGCTGCTTAAAATTTTTTTTTTAAATTTTTATTTGTTATTGTTTAAAAAATTGTTATAAACAAATGCGTTGTTTATTAGATAATTGAAATTTTTTTATGGAATTTTAATCTTTTATACAAATGATTTTTAAGAGAAAAATTATTTCTTAAAAAACTTTTTTTATTGCTTAAAAAAGCATTTATTAATTACCAATAAATTTCTTCCACTTCCAATTATTAATATTAACGAAGAAAGAAACAATTTTTTTAAAATCATTATTTGTTTGTCTTTTTGATATAAAAAAATCGTTGTTTAATTTTTCATTGTTTATTTAATAAAAAATTTGTTATAAACAAATACATTTTTACCTTATTTTTTTTCTTATTCTTCGTACTGTCACAAAAACAAACATGAGTTTGTTTGTTTTTTATTTATTTTTTAAATTTTGTTTTTAATGAACTATTTCAGTCTCAAGTCTACTTTCGAGTTTTGCGTTTCATTCAATAAATATAACATTGTGAATTTTGCTATTGACGTGAATTATTCTTAAAATGAATCCGAAAGTGAGGTATTTTATTTGTGAAAATCCATTGCAAATTTTGCCTAATGGAGAATAAATAAGTTTTAAGAATTTTTATCGTATCTGCATTAGTTTATAAATTATAATAATTGTAAGGATGAAAAACCAAATAAGAATGACGAAATTAAAGAGACCGTATATTAGAAATTAAAAAATAGTAAAAAAAGTGTCATGTCTCTTTTTGTGACAGTAAGTAGAATTAGAAAAAAAATAAGGTAAAAATTTATTTGTTTATAACAAATTGTTTATTAAATAAGCACAATTTACAAAAAGAACTTTTTATAATAGAAAGTTTTTTACTGATTTATAGGTCATATTTTGTGTCATCTCAACAATGCACAGCATCCCTGACATTGTAAAAAGATTAAGTCATACAACGCTGTGATTGATCATAGAGAAGATTGTTTCCTTGTTAACAAAATCAAGGGTAGTTGTATCTAAAAACTTTCTAAAACAGTTTATTTTATTACCAGTTAAAATAATAATTACTGTTTTCACATGTATAAACAAAAAAAAAAAAGAAAAAAAACTTCTCTCTCGCGAGTTCGATCCTATTACAATAACCCAACAGAATTGTCACAATCTACCGCTTCACCCCTTATCCAAATAGGCCACCGCAAACTTATATGAAGTCTTTCAAAATGATAATATGTATACATATTTAATTTAATAACAATTCAGTATAAATTTCGAAATCTGTGTATATGCCTAAACATGCCTTTTTGAAACATGCATTGTCATCCAGTTCTTAGCTATCCTGAAAATTTCAGAGCTCTAGGTAGTCGGGAAATAGGTTTAAATTCGATTGCAAATTCCACGGAATGACACAGAGACACAGAACACGGCGAAAATATAAAAAACTTTCTAATAAACAATGAAAAAGACAAACAAATAATGATTTTAAAATAGTATATTGTAATACAAGTGTTACAATGACAGAGGTTTCGTAGTACGAGTTCAGTTTGTGAAACGAACCGCGAAGCGGTGAGTTTCGCAAAGAACGAGTACTACAAACCGTCATTGTAATTCGAGTGTTACATACTATTTTTTATAATGAACTTTTAAAAGTATAAAAAAAATAAAATGAGAGTTTTTCGAAATATTTATTTATGTTGGCAATCTTGACAGTTTTGACACTTGTCAGTTTTAATAATTTTAAATTAGAATGTTTGTCAAATTTGTATAAAATATTCCGAATTTAGCAATAACGCTGATAATGTAGTTAATAATTTACTACAACATACTTTTTGATTTACTACCTGAACTCTTTCGTTGAAAATCAGTGCAGTGCAACCAATTGTGTAAAACAAAAAGTTACCAAAAACAGTGTTACAATGAATCTATTTCGATACCGTTTTTAGTGTCGAAATAGAAACTTTGTGAACGTGAATTATAAAAAAATTGTTTCTTTCTTCCTTAATATTAATAATTGGAAGTGGGAGAAATTTATTGGTAACTAGCTGACCCGGCGGACTTCGTACCGCAAGTCATCGTCATATTTTCTCATTAGTTATCAGGTTTATACTATTTTTTTTTTCGTTATATTTTGTAGTTTATCGATAAAATATATTAGATGCATCACAATACTTAAATTAGTAAGAATTTCTCGTTTAAATATAAATGATATTAACTGCGCCACCTTCCGGTGGCGTCACAATACTTAAGTGAGGATTGCTCGTTTAAATATATATGTGATATTAACTGCGCCACCTTACGGTGGCGTGATATAAAGTAATCAAATAAGTAGTGGTTGCTCGTTTAATGGAAGCGCCATCTTGTGGTAGCTTTCATTAATACGAATATCATAATCATCTTACCCATTAAAAATACATTATCATACTGATTTTCATGACAATCGGTTTGAACAGGGCGGAAGTCGATACTTTACTGCGCCGCCTGGTGGCGAGTTACATCAATGGGAATAGCATATAAACCTTCTGCGTGGAAAAATACATGTACATACCAATTTTCATAACGATCGGTCAAATAGTTTCTGAGTCTATCGATTTCATATATACAAATATCCATTTTTATATATTGAAACACTTATGGGGACTTTTTACACAATTTATTTACAAAATTGTTAAGATACACTGAACTCTGCTGGATAACGTCTAACTACTTGACAATACAATGAACTCTTGTGAACACTTGACTCGAACTGACGTTAACTGTCCGTGCATCCCCTTATATACAACATTATTTAATCTAGTTAGTGTGTTTAGAAGTTTCTAGAATTTTCTAGAAACATTATTTAAAATGGTCAGTTGATTTTTTTTACAAACTTCTAAAAATCAACTGTCAACAACAATCTTTCAAAATAAGGTCCCTTCCTTTACGGTTATCCCGTTACACTGCCCCCTCCTTAGATTCATTCCTCCTGGAATGTTATTTCCTACATCGGAATCCCGCACACTCCCTGAGCCAGCCAAACCATCTTCTTGGAGTTGCTGCGCATCTCCACTGTGGTTTCCCTGGTAAGGCGCCAAACGATCGTGATGGACCACGACGGGTTTCCCTCTGGGAATTTTCACAATCCGATAAATGACATCGTTAATCTTCTTCTTGATGGTGTAAGGACCTTCCCAGTTCTTTTGTAATTTGGGACAAATACCTCGACGCCGTCGGGGGTTATAGAGCAAGACTAAATCTCCAACTTGGTAACTCTTTTCCATTGTCCGTGTGTCATAGTACCTCTTCATCCGATCACTAGATAATTGTAGTTTTCCACGCACCAGGTTGTGTATATTTTCCATTCGATTCTGAAGGTCGGCGACATATTGTTCACGTGCCATTTCTTCATCAGGTTTACAACCAAACACCAAGTCACATGGTAGCCTCATTTCTCTACCGAACAGGACCTTCGCAGGCGTGTGGCCAGTTGATTCGTTGATGGCCGATCGAATTGCCATTAGAAATAGTGGAATATGTCGATCCCAATCCCTCTGACAATCTGACACCACTTTTGACAGATAGTTGGTTATAGTCCGGTTCATTCGTTCCACCATTCCATCAGACTGAGGGTGCATCGCTGTGGTTCTCGTTTTGTGGATGCCTAATCTTTGGCAAACTTCTTGAAACAGCTTGCTCTCAAAATTTCTTCCTTGGTCTGAATGTAATTCTAATGGTACCCCAAATCGGCTTACGAATTCTTCAACCAATATATCTGCTAAAGTGGTAGCTTCCTGATTGGGAACTGCATATGCTTCAACCCATTTAGTGAAGTAGTCCATTACAACAAAGATGTACTTGTTTCCTACATCGGTCTGTGGAAGTGGCCCCAATACATCTACTGCGATTCTTTCAAAAGGACTTCCAACCAGGTATTGCTGCATTTCCGCCTTCGGTTTTCGGTTCGGACCATTACTGGCAGCACATGTAGTGCATTTACGACACCAATCTTTAACATCATTAGTGCAATTTACCCAGTAAAATCTATCTCGGATCTTTTGCAGCGTTTTCGTGATACCCAGATGTCCTCCAGAACTATCATTATGCATCTGTTTTAAAATTTCCGGTACAGCATTTCTTGGGACCACTATTTGTTTCCTTGTTTCTGTGCCCTCGGAATTTTCTACAAGTCTTTTTACGAGCCCTCCGTCCAAAATTAAAGAGTTCCATTGGGACCAGTATGCTTTTAAAGCAGGAGAGGATGAGGATATCTCTCTCCACAACGGACGACGGTCCATTCTCTTCCACTCCCGAATCTTTCTCAGAACGGGATCGTTTTCTTGTTGCTCCTCCAGCATAGAGCTCTCGTCTTCTGGCACAACCTTAACTAAGGCAAGTTTTTCCTCGTTCTGCTCCATACGGGTACAATGGGGGCAATCAGGTCGACATGGTCTTCTGGAAAGTGCATCAGCATTACGATGTCTGGTTCCAGGTCTGTGCTCGATTTCAACATCATATTCCTGCAGTTTTTCGAGCCATCTTGCTATCTGTCCTTCTGGGTTCCTAAAGCTAAGTAGCCACTTTAAACTAGCATGGTCTGTTCTGATCAGGAATTTTCTGCCATACAGATATTTATAAAAGTGTTCGACGGATTTTACAACTGCTAACAGTTCCCGCCGAGTTACACAGTAGTTCTTTTCAGCTTTCGATAAAGTTTTGCTGAAGTAACCAACCACTCTTTCCTTACCGTCTTGTAGCTGTGACAAGACGGCTCCAATTCCCACATTGCTGGCGTCGGTGTCCAGAATAAGCTTACCATCAGGAAGTGGATAAGCAAGAACAGGTGCTGACGTAAGCTGTTTCTTCAATATTTCAAACGCCTCTTGACATTCCTGATCCCAACAGAAGGACTTATCTTGTTCTGTCAAACGTGTCAAGGGTTTGGCGATGTCTTCAAAATTCTTGACATATCGTCGGTAATAGGAACAAAGACCCAAGAAACTCCGGAGCTGATGTTTGTCGATAGGGATTGGCCATTCCTGAACGGCTTGTATCTTAGCGGGGTCAACAGCAACGCCATCCTTGCTTACGTTATGTCCTAAATAGTTGACCTGTCTCTGGAACAAGTGGCATTTCTTAACATTCAATGTTAGATTAGCGTTCTGTAATCTTTTAAAAACTTCTTCTAGGTTAGATAAATGTTCCTTAAAGGTCTTACCCATTATGATGATGTCGTCTAGATAAACTAGACAAGTTTCCCATGACAAACCCCGCAGGATGTTCTCCATTAGTCGTTCAAACGTCGCAGGAGCATTACAGAGGCCAAATGGAAGGACCGTGAATTGCCATAACCCTGATCCACTGGTAAAGGCAGTCTTTTCTTTGTCTGCAGGATTCATTTTAACTTGCCAGTATCCGCTTTTAAGGTCCAAGGTAGAAAACAGAGTAGAACCCGCCAAAGCGTCGAGGGCATCATCAATCCTTGGCAGAGGATAACTGTCCTTCTTAGTGACATCATTTAGCTTTCGATAGTCGACACAAAACCGCATTGATCCGTCTTTTTTTCTCACTAATACCACAGGAGAAGCCCACGGACTACTGGATGGTTCGACTATGCCATTTTGAATCATTTCTTTAAGGGCTCTGTCTGCTTCTTCCTTTTTAACTTGAGGCATCCTTCGGGGTACCTCTCGAATCGGACGTGCATCACCAGTGTCAATTCTATGTTGTACAACATCAGTTCTTCCTAGTTTACTTTTAGAACCAAATACAGGTTTATAACGGTAAAGTAGATCTCTTACCTGTTTCTTTTCTAATTTTGACAAAGAGGGGTCTAATTTTGTCATTAATTGTTCAATTTCGTTGGTCTCATCTGTTTCCGTAACATTTATCTTGTGAATTATGGCCATTACTGGTTCTAAACTTCCCATTTCCGTGTCCTTTCGGAGAAGAACTGGATGATCGTTCAAGTTCATAACTCGGATGGGTACCTCTTTGGCGGATCTAACAAGAGCCTTACCCACAAGGAGTCCTTTTCCCAATTCATGGTCATGGTTCTTCGGCTCTATCATGGCTGGGGCACCATCTGGCTCCAGTCCATCCAACCGCGCTGTGACGACACATTCGCAGCTTGCCGGAAGTTCGATATCATCGATTAGCTTAATCGAGGCATTGTCAACTTGTTTTCGGTGCAGGAATATTTCTTCATCACCAGTACGAAGGATACGTTGGAGAAGATCCAAATGAAAACCACAGTGGAGCATAACATCCATGCCCAGAACAACATCTTCATCAACGTCAGCCACCAGCACTGAGTGAACAAGAGAGGTTGAACCAAACTGTAGCGTCACCTGTATCTCACCGTAGACTCTAGCAGAATCTCCGGTAGCGGTACGCAGTCTCCAACTGGTAGGCAACATCTTATTTCGCATAATGATGGTTGGTCGGACGATAGTTTTTGTAGCTCCAGTGTCTACCAGCATGCTAATATTCTTTCCATCAAGGAGGCCATCTACATATAAGCTGTCCACGTGATGTCGCAGAGTTGCCAATTTAATGGTGTGAGGGACTACGGGAATGTTTGGGGTCGAAGGCGCCCTCCAGGAGTCGACCCGTTTAAAGTTTTCCTGCTGCAGGGGTACTTCAGCAGGATATTTTTCTTTATGGGGGCAAGTATTTCTTATATGGCCTAGTTCTCCGCAGTTCCAGCATGTCACTGGGCGCCTTCTTTTTGGAGATAACTTCATAAACCTCTCTACTACCGCTTCAACGTCGCTAACGGAATGAACGGCATGGTCGTAGTTACCGGTGATTTCCCTCAGTCGAGCAACTCCACGTGAGGCCTCCGTCGCCGCCTCAAACTCCAGGGCAATGGTCAAGGCGTCCACAAGGGTCTTCGGCCGCGCCAGCCGTACAGCGCGCTGCAACTCGACGTCTCGAAGACCATCGGTGAAGGTTTGGACTGCTAGGCACTCCAGGAAATCCTCCGCTGCATTTGAATACGCAAGTCGTACCATTCTTGCTACATCCGCTTCAAATTCCTGGATAGTTTCTCCATTTTTCTGTTTTCGACTCTTCAACTGCATTCGGTACACCGGTTGTAGATGAGTTTGACCATAACGCATCTCTAGACGATTCACCAATAACTCGAAGTTGTCAGCTTCATCCGGCGTCAATGATTGCAAGACGTCTAAATCTTCGCCTTGCAGAGCTACGATTAGGGACAATGCTTTCTCCTGGGATGACCATCCATTAGCTCTGGCCGCTGCGTCGAATTGTTTCAGGTAATTTGGCCAGGAAGTCTTCCCGTCGAAGGTCGGGGGTTTCATCGTCGTTCGTACATGGGTCGTCTCCTCGCTTCTTTGTCGTTCGACGTCTGCGTGGCAGGTTTCCATCCTTCTTGCATCTCCGTCGCCGTGGTGGATGGTTTGGTTTCGGCGGCTAGCTTCCTGTTCTTGTTGAAGCTTCCTTATCTCGGACTGCATTTGCTGGTTGATCTGGTTTTGCTCGTCTTGCATGTTGGTCACCTTCTGATTCATGTTGTCCACTTGCTGATTCAAGTTGGCCACTTGCTGGTTTTGCTCTTCTCGCAAGTCGGCGACTTGCTGATTTTGCTCGTCCCGAAGATGTGATATTTGCTGTGAGAACGAACTGGATAACTCATCTGATAGGGTAGACATCCGTTGTGATAGCTCCTCTTGTTGGCTCTTCATCTGACTGGACAACTGGGAAAGTTGTTGAGATTGTTCTTCTTGTTGGCTCGTCATTCGTCCTGATAGCTCCTCTTTCAGCTGGGACATACCTTCGCGCTGGCTGCTTATCTGACTGGACAACTGGGACAGTTGTTGAGCTAGTTCAGAATTTGCTTTTTGAACTGGGTCTTCGAAATCTACAGCGTCAGGGTCTAAATCATTATTTACATAGTATTCACGGAGCCTTCTTAACAATACGGATTTGCTTCCAGTAGTTTCCAACTCCAATTCTTCGAGCTCTCTTCTGAGCTCAGCCACCAATAGTTCATTTATCTTTTTTCCAGGCATTCTTATATCTTCACCCCACACCTGACACCAATTTGAAACACTTATGGGGACTTTTTACACAATTTATTTACAAAATTGTTAAGATACACTGAACTCTGCTGGATAACGTCTAACTACTTGACAATACAATGAACTCTTGTGAACACTTGACTCGAACTGACGTTAACTGTCCGTGCATCCCCTTATATACAACATTATTTAATCTAGTTAGTGTGTTTAGAAGTTTCTAGAATTTTCTAGAAACATTATTTAAAATGGTCAGTTGATTTTTTTTACAAACTTCTAAAAATCAACTGTCAACAACAATCTTTCAAAATAAGGTCCCTTCCTTTACGGTTATCCCGTTACAATATATATATATATATATATATATATATATATATATATATATATATATATATATATATATATATATATATTATCTAATGCCATACTGTCAATAGTAATAATTTCAGTTTTGAACTGAAATGGTGTCGGTTAGAAATTTCTAACACTTTAAAAGACACCTTGGATGCTGCCATATAAATAGATATAAATATCATTCAACCTATATCAGGGCAAAACCAAACTACAGACACGTGTTTCGCTCTTGTTTGAGCTCGTCAGTGTAGTACAGGCTATGTCTCTCAAGTCTGTAGTTTGGTTTTGCCCTGATATAGGTTGAATGATATTTATATCTATTTATATCGCAGCATCCAAGGTGTCTTTTAAAGTGTTAGAAATTTCTAACCGACACCATTTCAGTTCAAAACTGAAATTATTACTATTGACAGTATGGCATTAGATACTTTATGTATCATCTTTGGACATTTTTAGACTGTCACAAAACGCTCTGTTCGTTATATATATATATATATATATATATATATATAGATAAGGATTGCTCGTTTAAATATGTGATATCAATTGCGCCACCTTACGGTGGCGTGATATAAAGTAATCAAATAAGTTGTGGTTGCTCGTTTAATGTAAGCGCCATCTGGTGGTAACTGCCATTAATACGAATATCATATTTATATTACCCATTAAAAATACAGCATCATACTGACTTTCATGACAATCGGTTGAACAGGGCAGAAGTTGCTACTCTGCAGCGCCACCTGGTGGCGAATGGCATCAATGAGCATATCATACAAACCTTTTCCGTCGAAAAATACATATACATACCAATTTTCATGACAATCGGTTGAACGGGGCAGAAGTTGCTACTCTGCAGCGCCACCTGGTGGCAAGTGGCATCAATGTGCATAGCATATTCGTTTTCTCCGTCAAAAAATACATATACCTACCAATTTTTATGACAATCGGTTGAACGGGGCAGAAGTTACTACTTTGCGGCGCCACCTGGTGGCGAGTGGCATCAATGAGCATAGCATATTCGTTTTCTCCGTAAAAAAATACATATACATACCAATTTTCATGACAATCGGTTGAACAGGGCAAAAGGTGCTTCTCTGCAGCGCCACCTGGTGGCGAGTGGCATCAATGAGCATAGCATATTCGTTTTCTCCGTGAAGAAATACATATACATACCAATTTTCATGACAATCGGTTGAACGGGACAGAAGTTGCTACTTTGCAGCGCCACCTGGTGGCGAGTGGCATCAATGAGCATAGCATATTCGTTTTCTCCGTGAAAAAATACATATACATACCAATTTTCATGACAATCGGTTGAACGGGGCAGAAGTTGCTACTTTGCAGCGCCACCTGGTGGCGAGTGGCATCAATGAGCATATCATATAAACCTTCTCCGTGGAAAAATACATATATATATATATACCAATTTTCATAATAATCGGTCCAGTAGTTTTCGAGTCCATAAATTTCTTACATAAAAACAGATCCTTTTTTATATATATAGACTAGCTGACCCGGCGGACTTCGTACCGCAAATCATTTATGTCATTCTTCCATTTTTCGTTTTTTCAATTTATTTTAATTTTATCGTTTTCATCATATTTTCTCGTTAGTTATCAGGTTTATACTTTTTTTTTTCGTTTTATTTTGTAGTTAGTCGATAAAATATATAAGATGCATAACAATACTTAATTTAGTAAGAATTTCTCGTTTAAATATAAGTGATATTAACTGCGCCACCTTCCGGTGGCGTCACAATACTTAAGTAAGGATTGCTCGTTTAAATATATGTGATATTAACTGCGCCACCTTACGGTGGTGTGATATAAAGTAATCAAATAAGTAGTGGTTGCTCGTTTAATGGAAGCGCTATCTGGTAGTAACTTCCATTAATACGAATATCATATTCATCTTACCCATTAAAAATACATCATCATACTGATTTTCATGACAATCGGTTGAACGGGGCGGAAGTCGATACTTTACAGCGCCGCCTGGTAGCGAGTTACATCAACGGACATAGCATATAAAGTTTCTCCGTGGAAAAATACATGTACATACCAATTTTAATATTGATCGGTCAAATAGTTTCTGAGTCTATCGATTTCATACATACATACATCCTTTTTTATATATATAGATAGATAAGGATTGCTCGTTTAAATATATGTAATATTAACTGCGCCACCTTACGGTGGCGTGCTATAAAGTAATCAAATAAGTAGTGGTTGCTCGTTTAATGGAAGCGCCATCTAGTGGTAACTTCCATTAATACCAATATCACATTCATATTAAGCATTAAAAATACAGCATCCTACTGATTTTCATGACAATCGGTTGAACAGGGCAGAAGTTGTTACTCTGCAGCGCCACCTGGAGGCGAGTGGCATCCATGAGCATATCATACAAACCTTCTCCGTGAAAAAATACATATACATACCAATTTTCATGACAATCGGTTGAACGGGGCAGAAGTTGCCACTCTGCAGCGCCACCTGGTGGCAAGTTACATCAATGTGCATAGCATATTCGTTTTCTCCGTGAAAAAATACATACACATACCAATTTTCATGACAATCGGTTGAACAGGACAGAAGTTGCTACTCTGCAGCGCCACCTGGTGGCGAGTGGCATCAATGAGCATAGCATATTCGTTTTCTCCGTGAAAAAATACATATACATACCAATTTTCATGACAATCGGTTGAACGGGACAGAAGTTGCTACTTTGCAGCGCCACCTGGTGGCGAGTGGCATCAATGAGCATATCATATAAACCTTCTCCGTGGAAAAATACATATATATACCAATTTTCATAATAATCGGTCCAGTAGTTTTTGAGTCCATAAATTTCTTACATAAAAACAGATCCTTTTTTATATATATAGATTAATAAATGGTTTTTTAAGCAATAAAAAGTTTTTTAAGAAATAATTTTTCTTTTAAAAATCATTTGTATCAAAGATTGAAATCCCATAAAAAAATTTCAATTATCTAATAAACAACGCATTGTTTATAACAATTTTTTAAACAATAACTAATAAAAATTTAAAAAAAATATTTTTATGCAGCTTCTAATAACATAAAAACGGATCATTAATAATATTTAAAAAAAAAACTTTTTTTCAATGAATAATTTAAGTTTTTAATTTTGCAACAACGGTAATTATTAATAAAAAACTGAAAAATATATATTTTTAAATTTCACCAACGGGGATCTATTCTAAAGCCTTTTAAGAATTGCTCCAAGAGACGAAAAAAATCTCAAATTTATAGTTCAACAATTATCACACTTGCAATGTTTATGTTCAAACAGAAAAACATTTTAATTAACAATTGCATAAATAATTTATAAATTGTGATAAAAAAAATTCAGGCGGATTATTGTTTATTTATCTATCCAGTAAGCACCTGATTTTTTTCATATCCTAAATTTGATATTTAATATGTTAAAATAATTTTTATTAAAAAAGTGTCCAAAGCAGTCGTGGCTTACGCAAGCCAGAGCACCCGTTTTCGGCCGTATTTTCAACCATCTGGTAAAATTATAAATATTAGTACTACAGTTCCGAGAGTTGGAGCTTTTTTGTAGGAAATTTCCTCCTCTTTTTGAATCTTTTTTTTAATTTAATAAATCTTTATTACTTTTTAAGATATTTGCAAAAAATCAAAACCACTTCTTTTTGTTTTAGTTAATTGTTAATAACTTTTGCAGTTTTTGCATGCGGAACATCATTTTTTTCAAAAATCATCTAGATGCGATTCCGAATCGAATGACACCTCGTTCATAATTTTCGGAGACTGCTGAAAAAAGTTGAGCAAAAAAGCACTTGTGAACTAGACTCATAGACAAATTACTAGACTATAGTAGCTTCTAAACTGCATTATGCAGCTATAGTGTGGTCCTCACAATATCAGAATGATTGCACAACACTAGAAAGGGTTTAGAAATTAAATATGGTCAAGTTAAGTAAAAAACGACAGGACTTTTACTTGATATTTCTTTTTAAGCTTTTGAATGGTTTAATAAATTGCCCCGAACTTCTTGAACTAATTAAGTTCAACATACCAGTCAGAAATTTAAGACATTTTGAAGTTTTCTATGTAAATTTTCACAACACAAACTATGGAGCAGTGTATCTCTTTCTAAGTTTAGAAATCAGTTGAGAAGGGTTTATATATTTGTATTGCTTATGTGCATAAATTTGTTAAAGTTACATTATATAGTCCATTTCACCGATTTTGGCCGATGACAGAAATCATACTCGAAGTAAAATTAGAGTTACTTCTCTCTCAGATACAGGCAAGTTAGAAATTTAAATGAGGACGTTTGTTTTTTAATACAACACTTACGTAAATGCATCTTGTTTCACCGGTAGATAAAAAGTATACAATACGAAAGTCTTGACTTAATTCACATTCCTAGTAACCGTCATGAACGGCTCGTTGTTGAAGGGTTGAATTTAATAATTATTAATGTCATATTTTTGTAGATGTCAAACCACACTGATAGTTTCACTTCTAACAGAAACTCCTACAGAATCGCATACATTAGTAGTATTAATAGTATTGCACAATATTTTTTCGGCAAAATCTATTTTATTTTGAAGAGAATCTTCTACATAGCTTTCTGCCACTGTCGATGAACGCCAACCTCCATGACGCTTTAATCCAGTTTCAGTTTAAAATTCTTTATTAAATTTGTATATTTACAGATTTTTGTATATATAATTACAAGTAAATATATATAGTTAAAATCTTTATGTCTTCACTTGAATCGCCCTCTCCTTGCTTAAGGTGTCCCTGCATCATAAGGCGTTTTTTGTGTTCTGCTGTCTGTTATGTTTAATGTTTCGGGTTTGTTTGTATGTCTCATGTCCGTATATGTCTTGGAAAAATTTTAAAAACCAAGTCAGCCATTGTATCTTGCGTTTATGCTGTATTGTCAGCTTTTTAGTCCAGTAGCTGCCTCCATCGCGATCCCCCTCTTCGATCATTAGCGTGGTAGTGCGTTATCACCGATCGAGTCGACGAATGGCGCAGGAGGCCTCTACGTCTTTTAAAGTTTGTCTATGGTGTCCCGTCCGGAGTTGTTTTGTCTAGTCTGGTGGTTCTTGGAAAATTGGAAACCTCTCGTGCAGCAATCTATGCTTCCTATTAGGGTTATTTTGTACTCTAACTGCTGTAACAGCATTTTTGATTTTGTCTGTTAAGCAGAACCGATAAAACTTATCAGAATTTTTGATGATATATTCCCTAATTGTCGGCATGGCCGCTTCACGATGCAGCTCCTCAATTCTCGTTCCCCATTCTTTGTCGAGTATTAGTCTCAGGCATCTGTTCTGAATTCTTTGCAACTTTTCTATTTGAGAGTTACTGGCAGAACAGAATACCTGGTAGCCGTATGTCAGTGTAGGTCTTATAATTTGTTTGTATGTCAGAAGTTTGTTGTCTAATGTCATTTTGCTGTTTCTGTATAAAAGTGGATATAGTCTGTGAATAAGTCCTCTTGATTTGTCAATTAAATTCTTTCTATGTGTGTTATAGTTTAGTTTGTTGTCGAGGTGGAATCCTATTAGGTACTTGATAGTATTTTTGTCTTTTATGTCTTGTCCGTCTATGTTTATAACTTTGTGTATTTTGTTATTAGTTCTTCTTTTCGTCATTATAATTATTTCTGTTTTCTTTGTGTTTATTTTAAGTTTGTTGTCATTTAGGTAGGGTAGTAGAATTCTATTTGCATGTATGTCTATTTTCCTTGCTGCTATTTCTGTCATGTCTGATTGGTTGTAAATGCATGTATCGTCAGCGTAAAGGGCTGTGTTTACAGCTTTGTCTGTTGGTATGTCATGTGTCATTACGTTATAGAGGGTTGGCGACAGTACAGAACCTTGCGGTACTCCTGCCTCCATAACGTAACTGTCTGATAGTGTGTTGTTTATTTTAACTTTAAATGTTCTGTTTGTCAAGTATGATTGTAGTGTTTTCGTTAAGTATTCTGGTATTCCGTTGTTATAAAGTTTGTAGATAAGTCCGTTTGTCCATACAGAGTCAAAGGCTTTTTCGATGTCAAAGGCCGCTAGCACGGTGCTTTGCCCGTGTCTAAAGCCTTCCTTAGTGTAGTTCACGATGTTTATTATCTGTGAAACCGTGCTATGGCCTTTTCGAAAGCCGTGTTGTATATGTCCGGTATTAAGTTTTTGTCTGTTATTGTCTTCTGTAGTCTTTTTAGAATGATTTTGTCAGTTATTTTAGCTATGACGTTAAGTAATGATATCGGTCTGTAACTTTCAACTAGAGTTTTGTTTTTATTTTGTTTGAGTATGGGTATGATTGTGGCTGTTTTTAGTTGTGTCGGGTAGTATTGTTGTATTATTATGGCGTTTATTATGTAATACAGTTGTTTTATTGCTTTGCGCGGTAAGTTTTTGTAGATTATAGGATGTAAGTTATCGGGTCCGGGTGCTTTCTTGTTTTTTAATGTCTGTATTACCTCCATAATTTCTCTAGGCGAAGTATAGTCTTTTGTCGGTACTTGTGCTGTAGTATTACTTAATCTTGATTTTAGTTTTGTATTGATTTCAATATGTTTTTCTGTATTTGGTATGTTATTTTGGAAAGTAGTTGCAAAGTGCTGTCCTAGTCCGTTGGTTTTTTCTTTATCGTTGTATAATGTCGTGTTTGTTCCATGTAAAGTTGGTATTTTAGTTTGTGTCTTTGTTAGTTTTTTAGTTAATTTCCAAAGTGTATTGTCGTTTGGTTTTACTGATTTTAGGAATGTGTTCCAGTTTTTGTTTTTGTAGTCTTTAATATTTTTGGCTAAGAATAATATAATTTCATTCTCAAACGCTTTACAAGTTTTTGAAAATTTCAAAGGCAATGACCGTTCAACTAAGAAGAAACAACTACTTCCTGGGCTATATGCCCCAACGGATATTGGATTATACTTCAAAGTCAAACGGGGTTGGAATATCTACAAGATAACTTAACCCAACCATTCTAGTTTGCAGTTAGAAGGGACAACATAACTTATAGACCGGTTTCGGTGTTTTTGCACCTCGTCAGTATAAGGTATATGTTATCCGTCAGCGAGCTGTAAAGCATAATCACTGACTAAAGACTGAACTAAAATCGTAATCCTTATATATCTTTCAATAAAGAAAGTTTAAAGGACACGATAGTAGTGACATCTTTACCTCCAACTGCAAACTAAAATTCGAATAGACACATGACTTACGTCGTAATCTATAAACGAATAATTACAGAAAACTGTATCATTGTCATATTTAATAAAGCGTGTTTGTCAATAGATGGCTAAGAATAATATAATTTCATTCTCAAACGCTTTACAAGTTTTTGAAAATTTCAAAGGCAATGACCGTTCAACTAAGAAGAAACAACTACTTCCTGGGCTATATGCCCCAACGGATATTGGATTATACTTCAAAGTCAAACGGGATTGGAATATCTACAAGATAACTTAACCCAACCATTCTAGTTTGCAGTTAGAAGGGACAACATAACTTATAGACCGGTTTCGGTGTTTTTGCACCTCGTCAGTATAAGGTATATGTTATCCGTCAGCGAGCTGTAAAGCATAATCACTGACTAAAGACTGAACTAAAATCGTAATCCTTATATATCTTTCAATAAAGAAAGTTTAAAGGACACGATAGTAGTGACATCTTTACCTCCAACTGCAAACTAAAATTCGACTAGACACATGACTTACGTCGTAATCTATAAACGAATAATTACAGAAAACTGTATCATTGTCATATTTAATAAAGCGTGTTTGTCAATAGATGGCTAAGAATAATATAATTTCATTCTCAAACGCTTTACAAGTTTTTGAAAATTTCAAAGGCAATGACCGTTCAACTAAGAAGAAACAACTACTTCCTGGGCTATATGCCCCAACGGATATTGGATTATACTTCAAAGTCAAACGGGGTTGGAATATCTACAAGATAACTTAACCCAACCATTCTAGTTTGCAGTTAGAAGGGACAACATAACTTATAGACCGGTTTCGGTGTTTTTGCACCTCGTCAGTATAAGGTATATGTTATCCGTCAGCGAGCTGTAAAGCATAATCACTGACTAAAGACTGAACTAAAATCGTAATCCTTATATATCTTTCAATAAAGAAAGTTTAAAGGACACGATAGTAGTGACATCTTTACCTCCAACTGCAAACTAAAATTCGACTAGACACATGACTTACGTCGTAATCTATAAACGAATAATTACAGAAAACTGTATATATAAGGATTACGATTTTAGTTCAGTCTTTAGTCAGTGATTATGCTTTACAGCTCGCTGACGGATAACATATACCTTATACTGACGAGGTGCAAAAACACCGAAACCGGTCTATAAGTTATGTTGTCCCTTCTAACTGCAAACTAGAATGGTTGGGTTAAGTTATCTTGTAGATATTCCAACCCCGTTTGACTTTGAAGTATAATCCAATATCCGTTGGGGCATATAGCCCAGGAAGTAGTTGTTTCTTTTTAGTTGAACGGTCATTGCCTTTGAAATTTTCAAAAACTTGTAAAGCGTTTGAGAATGAAATTATATTATTCTTAGCCATCTATTGACAAACACGCTTTATTAAATATGACAATGATACAGTTTTCTGTAATTATTCGTTTAATATTTTTATTTATGTATTTACCTAGTTCTTGTAATTCCTCTCTGTTATCGTTTTGTCTGTATTTTTGCCATCTTTTTCGTAGTTGATTTTTGTATTTTATAAGTTGTAGTTGCGTTGTTGATGTCCTCCTGAACGAATGGCCAGTATAGTTCTCGGGATTAGGCAAATTTAAGAATTAGGCAATTTGAGAAGGCCAGCCCCCGATTGTCCCTTTCCCTATTACTTGAGCACAACATTTTCCTTTGGCGTATCATAAGAACAAATGATTTGATTTTACTTGTAATGGACGAAGTTTTATATACTTTTGCAGAATTTCTAAATATGCAATTTTATCGTCTGGTTTATTAACGACTGTAAAATTACGCTGGATGTTCGTTTTTGTATTGGGTACTTTTACAATCATTAAACCATCGGTTTGTTGGATGTCATTCATAGTAATCTATATATATAAAAAAGGATGTGTTTTTATGTACGAAATCGATGAACTCAAAAACTACTGGACCGATTATTATGAAAATTGGTATATATATGTATTTTTCCATGGAGAAGGTTTATATAATATGCTCATTGATGCCACTGGCCACCAGGTGGCGCTGCCAACTAGCAACTTCTGCCCCGTTTAACATGTCTATAGTGCCTTAGTTTAACCAATTGTCATGAAAATTGGTATGTATATGTATTTTTTCACGAAGAAAACGAATATGCTATGCACATTGATGCCACTCGCCACCAGGTGGCGCTGCAGAGTAGCAACTTCTGCCCCGTTCAACCGATTGTCATGAAAATTGGTATGTATATGTATTTTTTCGCGGAGAACACGAATATGCTATGCCCCTTAATGCTACTCGCCACCAGGTGGCGCTGCAGAGTAGCAACTTCTGTCCCGTTCAACCGATTGTCATGAAAATTGGTATGTATCTGTATTTTACCACGGAGAAGGTTTGTATGCTATGCTCATTAGTTCCACTCGCCACCAGGTGGCACTGCAGAGTAGCAACTTCTGCCCCGTTCAACCGATTGTCATGAAAATCAGTATGATGATGTATTTTTAATGGGTAAGATGAATATGATATTCGTATTAATGGAAGTTACCACCAGATGGCGCTTCCATGTATCAAATTCAATACTGATGAATAGATAGGTATCTATACGAATTCGTATAAATATAAGTTTGAAAATAGTTATTTATGATATGAGTGTTAAAAGTGAGGTTTTATTTTGTGAGTGAAAACGTTTGTGAAATGAGCGGAGCGAATTGAACAATTTCACGAACAAAATAAAATCACTTTTAACACAAATACCATACAATGTTTTTTGTACAACTTCCCTATTTTGATAATGAAACGAGCAAATTTGCAATGACAATAAACCAAACCGTGTTAAAAGTAAACTTGTTTACATGGCAACGTGTTAAAAGTATTTTTAACACGCTGCTATGTAAACAATCGTTTTTAAAATTGTTTGCTATCATTAAAAGTGTCACTTTTAATGACAGTTGTACAAAAATATATTTTTGGTGCGATAAATAAAACAAAACTATAAACTTTCTTTCCTTCTCCATCTCTTTTTTTTATTTTTCTTTAATTTATTTTAGTTGTTAGCGTCAACGCGCGCCGGGTTGGTACATCTATATACAATAAAAAACAAAACAAAAATCGTAAAAATTTGAAAAAATGAGAACAAGACATCAGTGTTCGGCGGTACGAAGTCCGCCGGGTCAGCTAGTATTATATAATTCTTCTCTTCTACAGGCACCAGATATTCCCAATATCATTGCGACCTACAAATTATGAAAAAATCTTCATTAAAGAGCATTTCTTTTACCTAAACTAGCTTACATTACCTTGTGAATTAGAAATTCTTCATCCAGTGTTTCCATCAGAAAATTTTCAAATTGCTTCCGTGTAAAAATGCTCGCTTTCTTAGGCCTATAGCCAACATTTTTTCTCTTCAAATACGCGATCAAAGTTGAAAACTTGGAAATATCAATGCCATCATAAAGAAAAACGGTGGATTTAATCATTGAATATTCTGCCCAGAGGCTTCCAGGAGCTTTCAACTGCATATGTCTTTGAACGAAATATGCCAATAGAGTACCTATTTTCATCGATTCTTAAATTCTTGCCTTCGCACCATTTTTTAAAACTTTGGTAGGTATTTTGATAACGGATTTTGGATTTTTCGGTAATAATTGCGGAACACCCTTCTTCCCAAGCCCGTTCAATTTCTTCAAATTCACTTTCGCTCATATTTTAATTTATAATCACGAAGACACCACCGCACTTCCAGCCCCAAAAATTTCTTTAAAAAAAAAATTGTTTATACCTAATGAAAGAGCTTAATTTGCACCTTTCAAAAACGTATTTTTCATAATTTGCACCCTCGTACTTTTTTTTTAAACTTGATTAAAAAAATTGGCTTACTCTAACCAGATTCAAACGCTTATATCTCACTCCCTAAAGTGTATTTCGATATGCGGCTTTTACCAAAAATTTGCAATTTTAATTTTCTAATTTGCACCATCTTAAAATTTGTAAAAAACGGTGCAGATTATTATAAAAATTAATAAAAGCAGTTCTGGGCTGATGTAACATTGCGCATGCGTTTAATGTTGGTCAAAGGAACGCTTTTTACAAAATTGACTGTGTTGGTATCATTAGTCCGAATAGCCCTAGTAGCTGAGGCCTTTATTCGCAAAAGAGGAAGAAGAAATAAATATCAGAGAATGAGTGTTATAAACAAATATCTAAATATAAACATTACCCATGCAAATTTTAAGTTTCAAATTTTTTCCTACTTGTGTATGAAAATATGTCTGATATTGCAAAAAGTTCATATAATGGCAAGTGAATTATGAACCAGAAAAGTAAGTAAATGTTTATTCTAAACAAAATTTGTTATCATTTTCAGATTTTTTGGCACTTAGCCCGTGCTCCGTAACTGGAAGAAACAATAAAATCAAAACATAAGCAGGTAATGGTTTTTTTAATATTGAATGTGTATGAGGCATTTTATATATTTTGAATGTTTTTAATAGTTACAGATTATACATAACTTCTAAGAAGTACAAGTGATCAAGAGGTGGCTGATTTTATTAATTATTTTGAAGATTATTAAGTCAAAAACATAGAAAATTTGTTTACAGACTTTAGTTGGTTTGAAGGCTAACATTCACCTGGAACGCTTTCATAAAAGCCTTAAATATATATGTATTTATCTAAAGGGAATAATGTAGAGCGCTTAGATGAGAATATCTGTGCTATAGTGGGATTTGTCAGAGATAAATTGTTTGACAGACCAATAACTTGCTAAAAAAAACAAGATTTGCAACAAAATTAAAGAAATAGTAAAAAAAATTGTAGCTCTTTTCACCAACCTATAGCAGCACTAAATTATCATATTTATTCACTTAATTAAACTAAAACATCACATAATAAATATAAATAAATAAACACCATAAAATTGTTTTATTTCCTATATATATTCGGTATCTGTACAATGTTAAAACTTATTAAATACAGATATGACCACCTATATATTATATAGTTTCTCTCCTGCTCCGTCTTAGATTGGTCTTGGGCCCGGTGTTCTTGTGCTTATACTTACTTAAAACTTTAACTGAGTGGATGTTTTATAATTGAACTCTTTTACTAAGGTAAAAACCTATAAAAGCTTGCAACGTTTTTAACACTGCATGTTTTAAGTATTTTTGTCAGTTTTGGAGTATTACCTTTGAATATAATATTCAAAGAGTATTACATAAATATATACCATAGATTATTATACTATAATCTGTGATATATACACTCATTCTCTGATTTCTTCTTCTTCTTTTGCGAATAAAGGCCTCAGCTACTAGGGCTATTCGGACTAATGATACCAACACAGTCAATGGACTAAAAAAGCTGTGACGTCAGAGGGCGGGATCTGTCATTTTATGTTTCCAAACAAACTTTTAATGTATGTAAATTGCCATTAAGGTTTTTTTACATCAATAGTTTTAATATTTCCTGTATCAAATAAGATATATTAATTGTAGAAATCGGTTCTTTGGGTGTTTCATATTTATATAAACCATAAATTTTAAGGTAAGAGAGCTCGACTTTTTCTAGACATGCCTTAGAATTATTTTGAGGTTATGTTTTTATTTGTATTGTTTTAAGTTTTGAGTAAAAAATAAGCTTTTAATTGCTTTTTTCAGTAAAAATGACATCGAATCATGTTATTAAGCTGTCTGCTATTATGCATTTCTTTGATAATAATAAAAAAATGGTAGTAAGAGGTAAAATGCAGTGGATTAGGGCCATATTAAAAGTATGCATTTCTATACTAATTTTATGACTCTTTAAGGGGTTGTACATGCTAGTATGAAAGACGAAACTTATATTTGTGAGGTAAGGATAACTAGCTTATAATTATTGTGTTAAATTCTTTATTTAAGTTCCGCTTGTACACCTTTTATTTTGAGGTGTTACTTTGGTCTATTTAGTTCTTTTAAAACATTTAATTAAAGTTTATTAGCATAATTATTTAATATTCTAATGATTGTAGATAACAATAAAGAAATCTAGAGCAATCCAATGGGGGAAAACTCACGAAAAAGATGGTCTGGATGCATTAAAATCATCCCTAGGAATTGATGTAATGCCAACAGGAATTTGGTTATAGAATTCTGGTATATTAGGGGCAAGTCCAGATGGATTAGTAAGTGACAATGCTATTGTGGAAGTAAAATGTCCCTACGCATTTCGCAATGATTTGCTTTCAGAAAAATTCAAAAATAATAAGTTCATTTGTTACTACAACGAAAAAAATGAACTGGTAATGAATCAGAATCATAATTATTATCATCACGTTCAGGGAAATCTATATATTTTAAAAAGAGAAAAATGTTTTTTGTATATATGGACCTTAAGACCGGGCACACACGTAACGGTTTACCTGACAGGTATACCTGTACAGGTCACCTGTACAGTTAAACCTGATCGTGTGTGCCAGTAGCTACAGGCCAAACTGCACAGGCGTAGCGACCTGTACAGGCGACCTGTACGGAATGAAAATTTGGTATTTCTACCTGCGCAGTAGTCTAGACCTGACCGTGTGTGTGAGGCCGACAGTTCAACTGCGCAGTTGTTTTGTTATTAAGTTGGACTTGCACCTCGAGTAGAGAGCTTTTTGCGACACATTCTTTTGAAGTTTCTTGTGACTATATTAAGTTCTAGTTATGTCGAGTCGAAAACGTAATCAAGTGATTGAAGAGTTCATTGAAATTTATAGACAGGAGCCGTGCCTTTGGCGAGTGAAAAGTAAAGAGTATCATGACCGTGAAAAGAGAGATGCATCTTATGCAAAACTTTTGCTGAAGTTGAAGGAGTTGGAACCTGATGCAACAAGAAAATCAGTGGTTGCAAAGATTAATAGTTTACGAAGCAATGTTCGTAAAGAAAAGAAAAAACGTGACATGTCAATTAAATCTGGCGCATCAGCCGACAATGTCTATGTATCCAAGTTGTGGTACTTAGATTTGTTTGATTTTCTTGGAGATCAAGATATTCCCAGTACATCTGTGTCCAATTTAGAAGAGGAATATGGGAGCGAGATCGAGGAAGTAAGTACTATAAACGGCCCGTCGCAAGAAACCTCAAAGTAGCACTTAGTCTTTCATGGGGAGAAATAGAGGTTCTCATAACCGTGTTTTTCTTTCTAATGAGAGGAGTTACAAGTGATAACAGTTTTTCATATGTTTCTTCATTCATACGCAAATAATTACGGTAATCTGAAGGATCTGCACTCAACTCTTTCAGTAACCTTGTATGAGTATATTCATCTCTCTTTGTAAGCCACTTCTTACACCAGGTTTTACGTTTACGCTTCTTCTTACTGTCCAAAACCACTAATAACCCGACCAAGGCGATCGCGTCATCTACATCTTGTTTGCTCGCCATGTTCTCTCAACTGAACTAAAATATACGGTTTACCCTTATATTATATACGGTTTACCCTTACGTGTGTGGGCTCGAGCTTGCACAGGTATACCTGTCAGGTTTACCTGCGCAGGTTTGCCTGTCAGGTTTACCGTAACGTGTGTGCCCGGCCTATAAAAGAGATAATAATTGTTGAAATTCAAAAAGATCCATATTGGGAAGTGAATTTAACGTATTTCTAGGATTTTTATATAAACCATTGTTTTCCCAAATTAAGGTAAATTTTTTGTAAATAAAAATACTATTTTAATATATTCGTTTTTATTTTCTATGTGACCCAGAGCCTATATAATCTATTACCTATAAGTAATTCTAAAATAAAAATTAAAAAAATAACAAACATACCTACTTAGGAAACTCACAAACAAAAAAGCCATAACATACAGTAATAAATTGTCCTGCTTGTTTATAACATCTTGAAATATTTGTTATTATATTTATAATACCGAAATACGTATATACTTGATAAGAAATCCACTTCTTCCTTTCCACATCATTTCTGGGAAAAGTAAAAAAATTTGCAGTTTTTCTGCTCGCTATAATGCTTGCAATTGGGGACAAAACACATCAACATTTTTACTCAAACAGAATAATATGTAATAGTTCAAAAATACATAATTAATCACAAGATTACCATAATAAAATTTATAAACTTCTGAACAAAACATAACCTCAATTCCACTAAAATGCATATAAAATATAAACACTTACACTAACTTTCAATGTTTATTCACTATCATAAATTGGATACACTAAGTCGTATGAAAAGTGTCCGGAAAATGCTAAGATTTTTGATTAGGAACCACTACAAGTAATAGAAAAATCTCATGGCTTTTTCAATGCAAATTTGTTTTGTTTGGAAACATTTTTAAGCTCCTCCCATATCTGACGTCACACTTTTCTAGTCCATTTTGTAAAAAGCGTTCCTTTGACCAACATTAAACGCATGCGCAATGTTACATCAGCCCAGAACTGCTTTTATTAATTTTTATAATAATCTGCACCGTTTTTTACAAATTTTAAGATGGTGCAAATTAGAAAATTAAAATTGCAAATTTTTGGTAAAAGCCGCATATCGAAATACACTTTAGGGAGTGAGATATAAGCGTTTGAATCTGGTTAGAGTAAGCCAATTTTTTTAATCAAGTTTAAAAAAAAAGTACGAGGGTGCAAATTATGAAAAATACGTTTTTGAAAGGTGCAAATTAAGCTCTTTCATTAAGTATAAACAATTTTTTTTTTAAAGAAATTTTTGGGGCTGGAAGAGCGGTGGTCACGAAGACTAGATACCAGGAGTTTAAACGTAATGTTAAAAAAATGGTCTCAATTTAGAGGACAGAACTATTGCCGGTAGAGTGCGCTTGTGTTCCTAAGATTTAAATACAATATTTCAAAAGATAAATGAAAATGCACAAAAATTTTCAAATGTTAGTTAAAAACTACACAAATTTATAAATTAATTATTGATGTCCTTGTTTGTTATATGGCTCTGCTATACTTGGCAATCGCCAGATAAATTAATTGTTTATAACACAAATTTTTAACTTTTGGTGCTTTGAATATACCCACTTTTTTTACACTGTCATCTGCCTTTCGGCTACTAACACAACCATAAACAGCACAATACTTTCCCATTTCTTTTTATTAATTTTATTACAAGTAATTTTAAATAAATTAATATCATATATTTAATTTAATTTCGTGAAACTTAAATGTCATAAACATCGGTTCGGGTCTTAATGTTCCTCGCGCCGCCAGTGGCAAAAAATAGAACTATGATCTGGCCCGATTATTGAGACAGAAATATTATGAAAAAGACTATACCGTGTAGACTCCTGGTATCTAGTCCTCGTGTTTATAATAATCAAAATTGTACTTAAAATTATTGACAACTAAATAAAAACTCAATTCTCCATTGTTGTTATGCACGCTAGTTACTACCTAACAACCAAAGTATCTATCTTGATAAAATGAATGAAACTAGTCAATATGACGAAAATGTTTAATTTTATAATTTATAATGGTATCAATCGTGCAAAAAACGTTATAAGCATGTCTCAGACAATAATTGGAGTCGTCGCTCCGCTCCTCCTCCAAACAATTGTCTTCGATCGGTATAAAACCCTTACCGTTCTCCATACTTAATATACTATATTTGCTATGTAAAGTAGTAAATAAGTTTTCTTTTTTAAGGTGTTTTGTAAACTTCTTAATGGGGGTAATCCCGTAAATAAATAAAATAAAATAATCACAATTTATAAAAGAACTTTTTATAGTAGAAAGTTTTTTTTTGGTGATTTATAAGTCATATTACTATTGGTAAAGATGATTACAAAAATAACGCGACAGCTCCAGTAAAATTCGGCAATGTGGGGATATACGCCGACGATCTCCGATCGGCGCGCGCCGCAGCGCCTCCAGTCGGAGAATTCTAGTACTATTCAATTGCTTAGCGGATTTCGTGTGCGGTGTTTGTTAGTCCCAGAGCCATCTTCACAAAACCTCTCGAACTGGGTAATCGGTAGCGTTCGAGTCGACGGTAAAGATAGGTGGGGAAACCTGAGCTGTCGCGTTAATTTTGTAATCGTCTCTATGTGTCACCGGACATGGTGCGATGACTGGTGGTCACATTATAAACTAGCGCTAGGGTGACAGCTGGTAGTTAGCCATACTAAGGCACTATAGATATAGGTATTATCATCAGCCATTTTTATTCTATGGAGGGTAGAGGTAAGGAGAACTGTCTCCGTGTATTGAATGTGTCCGTCAAAATGTGGTAAATAAGGGTGGCGCTACGATCGTAGTAGGGTAAATTTTAAAAAAAGCGCCATAATTTCTTAGAGTAGGATAGATAAATAAACAAGGAAAGACACATTTCCGCTTTATTATGACACCATTTTTAAAATAATCATAAGATACATAAGATAATCATAAATTATAAAACGAATTTAAAATACACTAAACTGAATTCGCTGACCACGTTTTTTTATAGCACTTATATAATTTGTGACTTGTATTACGAAATCATACGACATTTCAATCAATTTGTCAAAAACTGCTACATTCATTCTGTACCCTACATCTACTTTAGCGCCATTGTAGTGGCAAGTTTGAGAAGTGTTATGTTCCTCTAAAAAGTGGACACATTTTTAATCATTTCCCATTTAAGATCGTTCTCCTTACCTCTACCCTCCATATTTTATTCCAATGTCAATCAATTTACGTGTCAGACCATAGACAACTTAAAGAGACACGTGCAATCGTATTTTGTGGTAAAAATGGGAACTAAACTTGCTGGTAGTGCGAAAAGCGAAAAAGTACTTATAAGGGTATAGTAACAGAGTAA
This sequence comes from Altica lythri, assembly GCA_964028335.1. Classification (NCBI taxonomy): domain Eukaryota; kingdom Metazoa; phylum Arthropoda; class Insecta; order Coleoptera; family Chrysomelidae; genus Altica; species Altica lythri. Next base: position 18,126,418 of record OZ034805.1, read on the forward strand.
GTACTATTAGCGGTTTTAGTTTAAAATAAATTTAAGGTACTTTAAGCATAAAAAGGGTGTTAAAGTAAAATTTTAAACAAAAACATGGTGCGCTGATGTCGTAACTTGTTGCCAACTTTATATTAACCATTAACACATCTGTTCTATTATCTCTAGTTTTGTGGTTGACATTGGACAAAACATGGCTGACGATAATACCTATGTTTATAATAGTGCCTTAGCCATACATAAAAATAAGGCAAATTTGTATGCTGTTAAATTTTGTTTATTTATATTTCCTCTATTAATAATAAAAAAGTGTACATCAGTGAAAATTAACATTTAACTATGGCCTCAGATTTATTAAATAATTGTGGAGCTAGATTTTCTTCAAAAAAAAAAAAACAAAAGTAGAAAATACTGTTGTGTTTAAGGATGTTCAAGTAATGCAGCCCAATATTCAGACGTTCGTTTTCATCATTTTCCAAAACCTAATCGATTTTTTGTTAAAAGAAAAACAATGAAAAAGGTAAACTATATTTAGTGTCATTAAAATTTACACTTACCGAGTACAATATAATAACACCGCTGTGATGTGTTTACATCTTTCACTAAGTCCAGCTGTACAGCTACACTTTGATGAAACAATTTGACCATTTTTTTGTATAACTGTTTTTATTTCATGGGGTTTATCACGAAAAGCTGATGATTGTATACAATACGACAAAATATCGTATTGATCATTGTTTTGATTTTCCAATCCATTATACATTAAATGTCCTGCATTAATTATTTTCTCTCCTTCTACAAAATTTCGAGACTTAGGAGTAGCCTCAATAAAGTCAAGAACTTGATTTAATGATAAAAACATTTCAATTGTAAATAAAAACTACATAACTTTAGGTAATTAAATCATATCTATCATCCTAGCAGTAGTAATATTTTTAACCACCAGAGCGCGTAGCGCCAAGTGACACCAATTATTAAATTATTACTCCCTTGGCAAATAGCGCTTTACAAGATAGATTACGGCATAGTCCACAGTATAGTATAAAATTTTTAAAAATTTTCTAAATTAGTTATTTTATTAACAGTTAAAATAATAATTACTGTTGTCACATGTAAAAAAAAAAAAATTCTCTCTCGCGTAGTCGATCCCATTATGATGACATAATAGAACTATCACCTTGATTCATATCCGACGCTTAATTAACTAGGCTACGAACGACATATTTAAAAACTTTCAAAATGATAACATGTATACACAATTTATATCATATTTCATATCAATTCAGTATAAATTTCGAAATTAATGTATATGCCTAAACACACTTGAAACATGCATTGTCATCCAGATCTTAGCCATCCTTAAAATTTCAGAGCTCTAGGTAGTCGGGAAATAGGTTTAAATTCGATTACAAAATTCCGCGGAATGACAGAGAGACAAAGAACACGGTGAAAATATAAAGAACTTTCTAATAAATAAAAAATAAAATAAAATCACTTTATAATAACACACAAACTCATTTATTTCTTTAAATTAAAAAACCACACTTTATTATAACAAACATAAATTTTCCATAAAAAAAACAATTTAAACTGTTCCATTTTTTAAGATCAGTTTTCAAAAATAAATCAATCTTCCATCTTTAAAGATCAGTTTTCCAAAAAAAATCAAGCTGTTCCATTTTTTAAGTTTAGTTTTCCAAAAAACAATTCAAACTGTTCCATTTTTTAAGAAAACTTAATACTAAGTTCAATTGTTCTTGCCATTTTTGAAATTCTTCCAAATTATCAGCCGATAGAAAATATCTTCTTTGTATCCTTTTTCCTTGTTCATTCGTATTTAAAGTTAGCAAAAGTGTTCTTGGGTTAGGACATATATCCTGTTCAGGTTTACAGACCTCATAGATATCACAATTTAATAGATCGATTATTCCCAAAGGTTCACAATGCTCTTTTTCACTAGGATGGTTCCAGTAGCTAAAAAAATACAAATAAAATACTAATTAAATCAAATATAATTTATTGCTTAGATAAAATGGTGTTGATTCAATGAATGACTAAAAAGTCATCAGACATTGATGTTCCATCAACACCCACAATTTCCACTAAAAGGGTGCTATTCACTCGATCCACCAACACATGTGTAAACTCTGAAAAACACGAGATAAGACGCACAAAAATTAAAATTCTACGCTCCATTCGTGAGACGCATTGTTCCTATATGGCCGAATCCATCCGTCACGAGACTTAACTGTGCAAAAGATGCATCCTTACATGTTTACGAAAACTTCACGGACTTAGACTTTTCCATTCAACGGGAATTTCATTATAAGATGACGCCATTGTATATGAAAAAGATCGACGGAACCGACTGCTAGAATGACGAGGAATAGTTAGAAGACCACGATGGCGTAGGTTTAGATTGTGTATGTCCGTTCGAAATGTGAGACGTGTAAACAAATATGGTGGACTCTTATAAACTAAAATCTTGTGAAAGAAACTCAACATATGAATCCTACTCCGACCCTCTATATTTACCCAGCCAGAAATCCTCAGGGCACCAGACACATAATTACGACGACGGATACCATAAATAAAGCGCAAGCAGGAATTCTGAACCTTTTGAATCCTGGAAGAAGTAAAGCGATCAAGACAAGGGCCAACAACATCACAGAAATTAAAATAACTTAGGACAAGGGAGTCACATAGTGTCTTACGTACACCAATTGGTAAACACTTACGAAAGGGCTTTTTTGACGGAAATAGAAATATGCTCTCTAAAGCGAAGACTAACATCTACCATTAGACCCAGATCCCTGGCTACCAAAGAAAAACCCAATATATCGTTGCTGAGCTTCAAACGTAGATTCTGCTGAAGAAATTCACGGTCTCGATTATTGCAGAAAAGGAGCACAGAAGACTTTTGAGGGTTAATTTTTAAGCAGTAATTATTCGCATTTAACAGTAGACTAGTTAAATCTTCATTGATAATGCTCTCCGCCACTGCTACCTCCTTAGTACAAAATGGAAAGTACAACTTTGTATCATCTGCATATAGATGATATTTGCAGAACTTTAAACAACGATATAAGTCTGAAGTATAAATGGTATACAGCAAGGGACCCAAAATAGATCCCTGCGGTACACCAGCAGACAAGGGCAAAGGATCGGAAAGCTCACCAGATATCTTAATTCGCTGCGACCTATTCTGGAGATAATTGGTAAAGAATGACAAAGGAATCTCTGATAGACCAATATAACGAAGAATACTCAGTAACAACTCATGATTGATAGAGTCAAAAGCTTTCGAAAAATCTATGAGGATCAGAGTAGTATTTTGGTGAGCATCAAGAGATGCAAAAACATCATCTGTTAAACAACATAGAGCAGTTGCACAACCATATCCTGGTCTAAAACCAGACTGTCTTTCAGGAAGCACACCGAAATTGTCCAGATGTTGCCACAATGGACGTTCAATAATCTTTAATAAAATTTTCAAAATTGATGATACAATACTTATTTAGATCTTCAAATGCTTCACACTTTTTACCCTTTGGAATTGGGATAGTAATAGCCTCTTTCCAGGCAGAAGGAACACCCCTTCTAGAAGGCATATATTAATTATGTTTGTAAGTGGCAATAGAACAGATGGGCAAGACAGCTGAAGCATTTTACCGGTAATACCATCAATGCCAACAGAGTTAGACTTAATTCCAAAGACCAAATCATAAACATCCTCAGGAGAAAACGAAAACTTGTCATCTTGAATAGAAGGGTACTATTGAAATAATCCATCAAATCCATAGAAGGTAGGGAATTGACATTAGACGATACAAAATACGGTTAACATCCTGCAAATAATAAATACTAAAAATGAGTAAAATGTTTACCTTAATCTAGATCCATGAAGAGAACACCACAGTCTGTTCCAAATGGGGTGTCCTTTGTAATCCACTCCTATAGTGAGAAATCCGGTTTGATTTACGTTAATGCGAAACGAAGTTTCAATCTCAGCTCTTAAAATATTATCAATGGGTGCTTCTTGGGGTACAGAATCCAAATTAAAGACAGTTTGATTAATTTGGGTTGATTTAATCTCAGCATAACCCAATAACGTAAAGTAAGACTTTAGAGAATCATCAATTTCAGGTATTAATTTTAAACATCTATTTTTAATCGTCTAAAAAAATTCAATTGAGATTTATAACAAAAAATTCAGTATATAAAACAATATTACCTTAGTTTTCTTATTTTTCAGCAATAATCCGTAAACACTGATACCAATTTCAAAATTAGATGGTAGAGAATCAAAATGGAATTTATCAGGAAACGAAATAACACTGTCTTGTGGTGATACTGTTTTTGTTGCATAAATAGTGGACCCTTGATGAATAACACAAATATAATGCCAGTTTAAACGAACATTGTTGGATATAAATATAGCAGGTTTAGAAAATAAACCAAGATTTTTTATTGTCACTGAACTAGAAGTAAATTTGCCATCAACCTCTTCGTAATCTATTTTTCTCAACTCTTTACAGATAAATGACTTTCTCAAACCTAAAAACCAAAATTATTGTTAATAAACCTGGTAGATCTTTTTTGTTTTTGGAACGAAGTTCCCTTTCGCGCGTTACGAACAGTTACGACTGACGCTAGGAGCTAGCCAAAAAAAATTCATACCAAAAGTTGTCACGACACTATGACACGACACACGCATGTTTCTCTCTCACACAGACCAAAAAATAAATAACTCTCTCTCCCTCTCTCTCATAGATAGATATATTACAATTAAAAAGACACTATTTTAAATTAAAAGAAAATGTACATTAAAAAGAAAATACTGTAGAAAAAATAATAATTAACTATAATAGTATTACATTTTATTTCATCCTGTTTTTATAAATTAATAAATTCATAAACATTTTAAAAATAGTTCGTAACTTGACTATTTAGGTACCTACGTCAAATTACCTTAACTGTCAGTTACTGTCAAATATTTTAATTTTAAAATTTTGTATTAAATTGTTAATTCCTGTTTTAAATTATAAAAAGTAATTCTAAAAAGATGTGTTATCCAAAGATCTGGTATTGTATAAATGGACACTTTTGTTAAAAAAAACGAACTGTTAGGTAAGTAGAGATTTTATACAGACAATAATAAATGCTTATGTATGTATAAACACTCTGTTGTGTTTACAAATTACTAATTCCTTCACTAATTAATCGAAAGGAACTTCGTTCCATCCGGGTGTCCCTTGATACCTCAAACTTTTTTTTTATAATCACATAATTTTTATTTAAAAAGAACATGTAAAGTTAAAATAATAAAAAAAACCAAAGGCACATAGTGTTCCTAAGTGGTCACTTAGTCTGCTCGATAAGTTGAAAATGGTACAAAATGGAGATACTGCTCTTAAAATTATGTGCAATAGCTCATTGGATCCAGAGTAACGTCCACAAAAATGTGACAAAAGCGTGTATTAGCACATAAAAAATTGCAAAAGTTATAAAAATTAAAGATGAAAAAAATTGCATTCCGTTTTTGTAGTAAAACTTCTTTAGGTGCGATTAGGGGAACGTTACAATTATGACGTCATATTGTAACGTTGGATTTTGTAACGGAAGTTACAATTCTGACGTCATATTCTAACGTTAGATTTTAACGGAAGATTCTGATGGAAATAACGGTGTGATTTCAGCTATGGGAGGAGCTTAAATTTTCAAAATTTCCAAATTTTTGAAAATTTTCAAAATTTTCAAAATTTCCTAATTTTTCAAAATTTATTTATAAAATTTTCAAACGGTTTCAAATACATTAATGGTATTTAGAGAGTAAAATCTATGTTTTCACATTTTAGTTATCATAAACCTATTATTTCATATATAAAAAATAATGATAACTTTCAAATTCCTATTTCTAATGAATAATATAAATATAACATTATATCATTTTTTGTAAAGTATATAGACAATAAATATAATTGAATTGTAATTTAATATTTATTTTTCGATACGTATGTCAAATAAGTTTTACTTCAATCGCGCGTAAAGGTTACACGCACACTCTTTTTTTGCAAAGATTTCATAAACTATTAATATTTAAGAAATTAAAAAAAAATATTCCGAAAGGAGGAAATTTCCAATAAAAAACTTCGGGCTCGCGGAACTTTACCTCCATTATTTATAATTTTATATTAACGCTGAAAATAGGTCTCCGCATGACATGTTTAGTTTGCCTGCACGGCGTCAAAAGCGAGTACGACACATAAATTAATTTATTTAAGGTATAAATATAATTTTTTTAAATTTGAAAAAACTATTCTGTATTCTAAACACTATAAATAATTCACTCCCGTTGGAAATTTTACTTAAAGTTAATTTTTCAACAAGTTAAACAATTGTTAACTAACAAAATTTTATTTTTATTGAACTTCCGTCTTAATAGGGATGTTGACTAATTTCCGGATCTGCTTTTATTTTATAGATAAACTCTTAATAACCGCGAAAAAAATATTTTAATAATAAAAATGGTTTTATTTTAATGAAAAAAGTGATAAATTAGAATAGATTTAAAATTTCCCGCTAAAACGCCCAAAACTGTCCTGTGACTTTGATTACGTCACGAACCGATAAACAATGCTCGCGATCTGTCAAACTCTAAGGAACTTGAAAGTTTTCTTGAGAAATAATTATTTTTAGGCTTTAATACTAGTTAATAATAAATACAAAGTGTGTGTGTGTATGTAGATGTATGTACATGTAAAAAATGAAGATTTTAACATTCAAACAGCCCACAGTATTTCTTACCACAATGAACTTATAAATTTACCTGTTTTTAAAATTTTTAAAATTAACGATTGACATAAGTTCTATTTATTTAATTTTAGTCAAAAATATGACGGATTAATTGGTATTGATTTATTAAAACAATTAAAAGCAACTGTAAATTTAGAGAAAAAACTCCTTATACGGAAATACCAATAATATACGAATTAGAAGAATTAACACAACTAAAAAAGAAACTTAAACTAAAAAATTATTCTATTAATATTTCCGCTAGGACATCCCAAATTGTAAAATTACTCGTTGACATAGAAAGCGGAACAGGACCTGTAAATTATATTAATTTTGGCAATCAAATAGGATCAACCCTGTACAGTTTTAAACGTAAATAAATTTTTTGCAACAACCACCATTACTAATTCAAGAGAAGAACCAATAAAAATTAATATTAATAAACCTTTTAAAATTGAAAAATTAGATACCGCAGATAAAAAAATTTATTGAAAAAATGGAAACCGATTCTGAATTAAACGAATACACTGATAATATTTTAAAATCTAATCTAAAAAATATACGAGTTGAACATTGTAATTACGAAAAAAAAACAGGCTATAAAAAATGTATGTTAAGTTCCGCTGCACAATAGTATATTGTAATACAAGTGTTACAATGACAGAGGTTTCGTAGTACGAGTTCAGTTTGTGAAACGAACCGCGAAGCGGTGAGTTTCGCAAAGAACGAGTACTACAATTCGTCATTGTAATTCGAGTGTTACATACTATTTTTTATAATGAACTTTTAAAAGTATTAAAATAATAAATAAAATGAGAGTTTTTCGAAATATTTATTTATGTTGGCAATCTTGACACTTTTGACACTTGTCAGTTTTAATTATTTTAAATTAGAATGTTTGTCAAATTTGTATAAAATATTCCGAATTTAGCAATAACGCTGATAATGTAGTTAATAATTTACTACAACATACTTCTTGATTTACTACCTGAACTTTTTTGTTGAAAATCAGTGCAGTGCAACCAATTGTGTAAAACAAAAAGTTACCAAAAACAGTGTTACAATGAATCTATTTCGATACTGTTTTTAGTATCGAAATAGAAACTTTGTGAACGTGAATTATAAAAAAATCTTTGTTTGTAGCAAAGAAATTTGCCACCATCAAACAATCGATTCTCGGCAAGTTAGAACTGTTTTCTTTGATGAATCCAGTCTCCATAATCTAAACACAATTCGGTTTATGATAACAATTGAGTTACTACTAATAGCGAGTAATTAGCGAGAGAAATCAAAGAAATAACTCGTTCACACAGTGACACCAAGCGACGCTAAGTTGTTAATCGGTCCATGACGTCATGCGCTGTGATTGGCGTTCACAGTCACGTGATAATGTGTATTAAATAAAGTTTTTTAAATTAATTTTAATTAATAAAATATTAATAATTACGTTTAATAAATATGATTTTAGGTATTTAAATATTACCATTAATCATTTAAATTTAACTTTACATGGATTTACAACTACTGTCAACATGCCTATTGTATATGAAAAAAAATGTTTAAATACTTGCCGTAAAAATTTTTCGCTTCGTAGAGCCTTTCTTATATGCATAATTCACAATATCAGGCCATAAAAGTTAAAAAAATATTCATACTTTGTTTATAATAATTTTTGTAATTAAACAAAAACTGAAAAATCCAAGCAATGTTGGAAATTTCCTTCTCTTTCAGAATATTTTTGAAGTTATACTTCTATTCGTGCACTCGGCGGAAAAGATTTGTGTGGGGTTAAATAAGAAAAATCATTACACATGTAATGGTGTGAGTAAGAGAGAGACAGAAACACATATAAGGTATATTGGTCGGTAAAAACAAAGATGAAATATTTACCACATGTTTAGTCATAACTATAAATAAGTCCATTGAATACCGTTTAAAGATTCAGTACATTGAAAAGAGACAGATATACAAAAAACAGTCTGAGCTAATGTTTTGACGTATCACATTGTGTTTGACAGATTAATTTATAATTCTGTCACGTAAGTATACATATAAAGTTAAGTATTTTATATTATGATAATCATATTCAGTAATGAGTATTGTATTGTAGTCCATAGTACCGTCACATGGTTGCATTATATCCTGCACTATGCTTTTAAGGTGCATTCCGAACCAATAGATAGAAAAATTACAACTCGGTAAGTATTCCAAATGGGTTCAATTTATGTACTCGGGGTTTTTGGGGTCGCTGAACACGAATACCATGATGTCGAAAGTCTCCGCGGCACTTGGTGTCTAGGATATTTACCTCTTCTCCTGGGGTTTTGTGTAAATTCTGTACAAAATGAGTGCACACTTGGAACTCGGCGGTTTTTTGGGTCGCTGAATACGAATATGATAATAGCGATGGTGTCCGAAATACCTGGTGCTTAAGACGGACCTAGCCCGTCTCTAGGAATTTTATACAAATTCGATACAAAATGAGTGTACAGGAGGTTTTTGAGGTCGCTGAACACGAATATCATATAATGATTTTGCTAAATCATTTGCATACAAATTTATGAATCCAGGCGCGTGCATAGAAGTATAACTTCTGCCGGCTGTCCCACTGACTGCCACACCCGTTTTTTTATTTCTTAAATATTAATAATTTGTGAAATATTTGCAAAAAACGGAATGCAATTTTTTTTCATCTTTAATTGTTTATAACTTTTGCAATTTTTTGTGCTAATACACGCTTTTGTCACATTTTTCTAGGCGTCATTCCGGATCGCACATAATTTTAAGAGCAGTATCTCTTTTTTGTACCATTTTCAACTTGTCGAGCAGACTAACTCATCTAAGTACTAACCGCGCTCGACTTTGTATAACTTGTTTTTTTTTTGTAATTATCCTGATGTTTTGGAGATACCTAATTTTAAATCTATACTTACTTGCAAGTAATAAAATTTTCTCTGCTTCAATCAAAACATCTTCTCCAATATTTTTAGGAGATTTTCTGCAAATTGTTAGAGCTTTAGAAATTTGATTAATAATCTCATTTTGTCTAATATTATCATTAATTAGACTTGTCTCGTGATAATTAAAATTCAAATTATCCAGACTTTCATATCCATAATCATTACTGCTTTTAGTAGATTTTGAGGACTTTCTATTATTTCGATATTTTTTCATAGTTTTCTTTACGGTGCTGTAAAGACTGTAAATGCCTGCAGATTTTCTACGCTCTGAGATTGATAATAAAGTAGAAATATTGCTGCTAGCTATACTTTCTTCAGTTCCAGTAGTTAAACCAGTTTGTGTATCATACACACATGTACGATAATCACTCTAAAATAAAATAAAATATATTTGGAACTCATTAAATATTTATTGGAAGGTGTTAATTACTGACACCTTAGATTTCAAAAATGAATTAATTTTGTATTTTACATTATCAGACGTTATCATGTTTTTGTATTATAGTTGTGACTTATGTGGACAAAATCAGTTTAAAGATACAGATATTTAAATATTAGTAAAACCTAAAAGGTTATGGGCACAGGTCACTAATTAGTGCAAAATATTTGATGTATAATTTTATCCAAAAATAATTACCAGAAATTCAATATAAAATATACATCAATTTTTAAATAATACATACCTGAGATTCGAAGGTACAGTTCATTAATTCTGCCCCCAATGCATTGGTTAAAAATTTACGTTCATCATATTCAACTTTATCTGATGATGTTGAATGGGTAGATAAATTGTCGGTGTCTATTTTGTCAACGTAATTATAATCCTCTCTTTCGGTTTTATTAAGATGTACAGACGCACTTTTTTCGGATGAACTTTTTACCAAAAGCGAACTCATAGATTTAAAAACGTTTAATTTTCCTAGAAACAAAAAACATTAAATTAAATTTTATAGTATGATAAAAATAATGAATAATAACATACCTGAAGCAGTGTAATACTTTTCATCAGAATTTTCATGGGAATCTTTGGATAAATCTAACACATTATTTAACGAGTCTTCTGATAACCGAATATTATTAATATCATGAGTTTTATTTGCATTTTTAATCTCTTCTCTTCGATTAATACGTTCCTTAATAATATGTAAAGCCTTTTGATACTTTTCTATAATTAATTCGTGAATTATTTTTACAACGTTTTCATCATCATACGAAGAGTTATAATTATTTTGAATTTTATCAAAAACTTTTTGCCATAGGGAATGATCGTGAGATTCATCATCCAATTCTGATTTTATGAAAGAGGTAGTATTATAGCTATTTAAAGTTTCGTTCGAAATTGCATCAAAAAATACTGTTTCTTCATTATTTTCAATGATTTTATCATTTTGTTTAACAGTCAAGTTTACGGTACTCGACATTTTTCTCATGGTGGTGGTTGAGCAAATTTTATCTTCATTTTGCGCAACACATAGACCATCTTTTACCGATGATGATGATAAACTCAGGACACTGGACATTTTAGTTATTGTTTTAGTTTCAATTTCCATTACTTCAGTGTTTTTTTCGGTATTATTTGGCAATGCAATATTTGCATTATTGTCAGTATCAAAAATATCTAATTTTATTTTAATTCTAATTGTATTAGAATTTTTATTATTCATTATGTTCTGGGGTAATAAAGCTTTCAGTTTTTTTTTCGGAGATAAATCTCCTTCGTCAAAAGATGCATCAATATTTTTAACAGGAACTACAAATAATAACAAAAATCTTATTTATGATAATTAATCAAATATTTATTAACTTACCATCGCAGGTTTTCTGATTTTTGTTTAATATGATCTCCAGTAATAATTTTATAGGTTCGAGATTTGGAATAATTTTAGACTAAAACAAAGACATAAAAATTAGGTTTTTTTACTCGTCTATATAGATAAATAATCACAATTTATAAAAACAACTTTTTATAGTAGAAAGTTTCTTTTACTGATTTATAGTTCATATTACTATTATATAAAAAAAACTTTCTAAAAAAAAAAGAAAAAAAAAATCTCTCTCGCGAGATCGATCCCATTACGATAAGCCAACAGAATTGTCACAATCAGCCGCTAATCGAAATAGGCCACCACAAGCCTATATGAGGTCTTTCAAAATGATAATATGTATACATACTTATTTAATAACAATTCAGTATAAATTTCGAAATCTATGTATATGCCTAAACACACTTGAAACATGCATTGTCATCCAGTTCTTAGCTATCCTGAAAATTTCAGAGCTCTAGGTAGTCAGGAAATAGGTTTAAATTCGATTACAAAATTCCACGGAATGACACAGAGACAAAGAACACGGCGAAAATATAAAAACTTTCTAAAAATGAATTGCCAGATGTGTTGCGAAGTCAAAACTCGAGACCGGCTTGACTAATTGGGTTATTTTTTTTACAAAGAAGTTTGTTATAAAGAGAAAAACAAAAATTACGAGGAAAATAATAAGAACACTTTTTCTTTTCCAATACAAACCACTACAAATAAGCTAATTCTTAATTTAATTGGAGTGCACAGGAAAAAAACTTAAAAATACGAAAAAACGAATAAAAAACGGAAAATAATAATTCTAAAAAACACCAAAAAATAAAGAAAAAAAAATAGAGAAAACAGGTAAAATAAAAATTGACACAAAATCGAGGAAAATCGTACAAATTGAAAAAATACCAAAAATAAGACAAAAAAAAATAAAGAAAACGAGTATCTAAAAAATCATTAAAAAACCGACAATAGGTACGGAAAAATAGAAACAAAGGAGAAAAAATTGCAAAAAAACAAAATTTTTAAAAAATAGATGTAACTAAAAAAAGAAAAAGCAATAAAATCAAAAGTTGAGAATCATCGCACAAATTGAAAAAAAATTAAAAAAATAAAGAAACCGAGAATGTAAAAATAAACTAAAAAAATGCAAAAAGAATGGTTAAAAAACAGGAATACTCGAAGTATAAAAAAAACTGATAAAATAAGTAGGTGAAAATCTCAAAACAAACCAGAAAATACGATAAATAGAAGAAAACATAACAAAATATACGTAACACTTACATAACAAATAGCATAAAACAAACATCGTGGCGGTTAGAAAATAAAAGCTGAAATTAAAGAGAAAACTGAACATGAAGAAATTATCTACAGACTAAAACCATAATAAACTACGACAAATACAAAGCAACGAAGGCGTTTAAAGAACCGATTACACAAAGTAAACAAAAAAAAATTAAAAGGATCTTGAAGAGAAGCTCGAGAAAGGTAATCACAGAGATAATAGAATTTGTCTATGGGTAATCAGAAACGTTTCGATAAAATGATAAAGAATTTAAAAACTGGAAAAAAACGTTCGATGAAAACAAAATCAAACATGTCACAATGTAAAATTAATAAAGAAAACAAACAAAATTAATAGATTAAAAGAATACTTTAAGGAACTGCTTACGGACAATGAACAATAAGACAAATATAAAAAAATTTCAAAACAAAAACACAGAAATGAAGAAATACAAAAAGAACTGACAGTGGCTAAACTTGGGAAAAGCAGGAAATGGGAGAGAAAGCAGGTTACTAAACATGGCATTGATATAGCTATATTACTCTTGGATAAAAAATGAATACAAATAGTGTGAAATGATGTAGCTGTGCAAAGAATATGGTATGAAAAATAACTATATGGGAAAACAACACCGATGAGAATAGCAGACCAACAACAACTCAACATAGAAACAGAAAGTCAAAAAGGAAAAGAAGGTAGATATAGAAATAGAACACACATTAAAAGAAAATAACGATTAACAGAAGAATCGACAAAGCACTATCTACACTTTACGCTCTGAACAAATATCAAGAAAACGAAATTAAATGTTTACAAGATTGCGGTATGGATGTCCAATTAACTGTATTTTTAACACAAAGACAGAAGAGCAAATGCTAATGAGATGAAATATCTTAAGAGGCACAGAAAGACTTACAAACATACAAATTAAAGAAGAGTTAGATTACAACTAATGTTAGATGTTGTCGAATATCGACAATAGAGTTTTTGCGTACATTTAAAACAAACTGATAAAAAGATACCTTCAAAGCAACAATTGAAAACAAGAAGAAAAGATGAAGACCGAAAAGACATGGAATATTAGAAACATTATCATCGATGTTCATAACTACAAACAAAAACAAGAAAGAATGGGCAAGTTCGTATATAAAAAACAGTTTAAAAACTAGTGTGTTTGATTAAACAAATTAAAACAACAAAAAATAGTACTTACATTCGAAACATTGGATACTCCTGCTTCACACTCCATCGTCACACGTAAAATAACTCACACTAAATAAAATACAACTGTAATGTTTCAAAGATTTCAATAAACTACCTGTTCACCTAGACTCCTAGACGGTTATAAAATTTGTCATTAGCAGACCGGATTAGGACTTTCTTTGCTCCCTACTGATTTCTTATTCGAATTTTAAGCGTTAATCTCTTTAATTACAGCACTTTTCGCTATCTTGGATTAAAAAGTTTAAGCTTTTAAACGGGTATTTCCATAGATTAAAAATTCGTAGAAATTTAAATACCCAGGTAGAAAGTTTTCTATAATTGTTTCATGTCTACAAATAATAATATTGTAATATTGGCCTTTATTAATGTTAAATATTAAAATAAATACAATAAAAAAGCTTGTAAAAAGTCAAAAAAAATAACATAAACAACAAACAATTGATAATGCGAATATATAAGAAATAACAATAAGAATATAAAGAAATATGTAAATAAATTTTTAGATATTCTTAAAATAGTGATTGTTTTAAATTTATTATTAATTTATGGGAGTTAAAATAAAGTTGTAAAAGGTGCAGACTCGCATAGGGATCACTGGCGCAATGAGATGGTGGCCTAGTGAGGAATTGGATGTAATTCTAGACCTTCACCCCTTTGAAAAGAGAATTGGTCTAGAAAGTGCCTGTAGATTAACAGGTACGAAGTCTCTAAAGCCACCGATTTTGCAAGACATCTTGAGATTCTAAGGCTCGGAGCAAACCAATTCATGAAGATGCCTACAAACTTCGTGTCTCCAAAACGAGATTTTGAGTTCACGTTAAATGTTAATATTTCTGAATGTGAGTTAATACAAAACGAAATCACTCAGCTTACAAAAGGTGCCCTTAATTACTATACTGATGGATCTAAAACACCAGAAGGTATAGTGGATTACAGGTTAAGCTCTCATTAGTCCTAGAAAACACTCCTTCCAAGCGGAGCTTTTAGCAATAGACTTTTGTGCTCAGGAATACATTAAAAAACGCCTCAATTTATCCAGAAAAGTTCTACACTTTACCACGTTTGAGTACAGTCTCTTAAGCAACTGGGTAAACACAACAAAGTAACTTTGTTATGGGTGCCAGACCTGAACGTGTCTGTCGCATCTCAAATTGCCACATTATGGGTGAAGTACGTAATTGGGCAAATGAACTTTGTGCAGTCTATTAGAAAAACACTCCAGGTCAAAGACAAGCAAATACTGCCTTCACTGTGCTACTCTAAATTACTCTTAGAGCTTCAGAAACCTGAATTTAAAGTAATCGCAGGAATTCACACAGGACACTGTCAACTAAAGTACCTACCAACTCTGTAAAATAGGCAAAGTGGACAGTGAAATATGCAGATGAAACGACTGAACATATTATCTGTAACTGCAGAGTAATAGTTCTCCAAAGACAAAAATAGCTGGGACAGGTCTTCTTTGAGCCTGATCAGGTTACAAACGAACATCCTAAGGCCAATCGATCCCACTTAATCTACTATCTAGAATGATGACTAGAAGAGCAATACATAAAGCATATAAAAATCTATATAATATTAAAAACTACGACGATTTAGAGAAAATTAATTATTTAAGAATCAAAGCTCTATGTTCCTGAGAAAGCAGTAGCTTTTTTCACTTAAAAATACATTCTGGCTTTTACAATTGCTGGTGTAATTTTGCGTTTCTACAAAGACATGCGAAATCGTCAAGAACAAGTCATTTAATATCCCTAAATACAATGGAGGATTTCGCCAATAATACTTTTAATGGCTAATATATTGTTATATAATTTTTGGAAAAACTCAAATTCTCAAACAAAGAGCGAATTTTGTGTTTAGAGTATTCCATACGTATAATCACAAGCAGGATAGCATCGATAAAATTTAAGTCAACACGTGCGTGTTTGTACTTATGTAAGCACTTAAGAAGTTATACTTCTTCGACGTAACAAGATAAATTCTACATCTACAACTACTTTTATCATATTCTTTTATTTGGGAAACTTTTGCCACTAAAATAAAAATAATAAATTAATATTTTTTAAAACGATACACCGTGTGATTGTGGCAAAGTCTACATTGGGGAATCACGAAGAACTCTGAAGTTCGTCTCAATGAACCCAAAAATTATCTAAGAAAACGAGATATTGATAAATCTAAGATCTATGAAATGAAATGACACCAAAATTTTATGAAGAAAATTCTATAAAAAAAAAAATTGATAGAAACAGCACACATTTTATTAAATCAAAACGAATGTATTTCCAATTTTACCTTGGATTTATCTAGATCTTGGCTAACTACTTCAAAAAAGAAGTTGATTATCTATAGAAACCAAAAGAAACATATCAAAAATTGAAAATGAAAAAAAAAGCTTACTATATAATACCTCAACCCTCCTTACTATATAACTTAAACCTTTTTATAATTATGTTATTTTGTTAGGCATTTTCAGATTTTAAAGACGGCAAAGTTCACATATCAATCAAGAGAAATAAAATTAGCAAGGGTAATTTTCAAAAATATGAATTTATTATTTTAGTGCTATAAGTTTTCCAAATAAAAGAAAAAAAATAGAAATTTGATGCCACAACGACCTTATAGGGAATATTTAAACATAAACTACTTTTATCAATTGTAATCACTGTAAATTATCATTAAATCAAAAAATTGTTAATAAATACCAGTCACCAAGATATATTATTAGACCACACGACTGAAGTAAAAATTCTTTAGGTCCATCATTGATAAATGAATATAAATAATTTGTTGTTTTCATTCATTATTTTCATTATCAGATACATCAGTAATTAGTGTGGTTGATTGTAAGACCAAGACAAAAGGCTTATGGTATGAGAAATAAGATGTTTTCCAATGCAAACTAGAAAGATATAGAGAAAACTGTATCGATATGGTATCGACTGTTGTTAAATTTTAACTTCCGTTCGACTCACCCGATCACACTTTTCAAAATGTTTCACAAACAAAATAAGTAAAACGAAAATAAATGGGTTGTAATTGTTTGTAAATTAAACACATTCCATATATATTCGTTAAAGGATATTACTTATTTTCAATTTTAATATATAAACACGGCTTTAAATATAAACATATGAATAGTAATAACATTTTCAAGTCCTCTGAACTTGAATATTGAATTTACACGATGGCATGTTCTGAACATCTGCTGTTACAAGACACATTATATTTAAATTAGCCAAACAGCCTCTTATAACACCACACGTAAATGCTACATATCTTGGAGCTACCTCTAAGTACTGTTTACCATTAGAAAGACTCGTTAAAAATCTGAAACTATTATCTTGTAAAACATATATTCCTTGATGATTAGTTCGCAAGTTGTCTATTTGTTTTTTATAAACAGCACACCAAAAATCTGTACAAACAAATTTCATTGTATCTAATTCATCTTTAAATCTAGGCATTTCTTTTGTTAACCTAGAATTTATTTTAAATTAGTGTATCCATTTATAATAAAAGGATTGTTATACCTTTCGATAATTCTATATCCGGTAGAAAACCCTATGTATTCAAGAACTGAAAAGTCTTCATCCTATAATTAAAGTTTTGTGATTACTGTTACAAAAAAATAATTTATAACAACCTACTTTTCCATCAGTATTTTGTCCAGCATCATCTAGTACATAATTTATTATTTCATTGTGTAAAAAATCAAATAAACTTTCATCTGCCATGTCTTTATACAAAATAAAGTTTTTTTTTTACTTAAAAATTATGATTTGTCAAAATATACATGAAGTTTGACCTTATTCTTCTTCTCTTTTTATTTAACATGATAGTTTTCTTTCAGCAGTCCTAAATACTAATCGTAATTTCAATGTTTCATTCTTATTAAAAAAAGTACGGAGGTGCAAATTATGAAAAATACATTTTTGAAAGGTGCAAATTAAGCTCTTTCAATAGGTATAAACTATTTTATTTTTTAAGAAATTTTTGGGGTTGGAACAGAGGTAGTACAATCGTGTTGTTTCTGTTTGTGATAATATTAATAATTTTTTAATTTTGAATGCAAAGACCAATTTATAAAATAAGAAAATTTAACTAAAAAACTATCTTTTGTTGCTAATATAAATAAGGCTAGTAAGATGGATGATGGAAAACCTAGAGTTACCAAAAATAAAAGAATAATTAACCAAGTTCTAAATGTTTTCAAGCCAAATACTAATTAAGTAAAATATGTTATGTATTTATATATGACCCAAACATAGCTTAGAGTTATACAAATTATATTTTATTGAAGTGATAACTTCTTATGGGAGAGTAAACTGCTTTGTAACGTAACGCGTTAAGGCGCCACTATGTCTGGCTTCCCTTTCTCTCACGCATACGGCAGCAGTACTCAGTAGGCACTTTAAACCCACAGGGCTAGCCGTATTTCGGACAGACGCTTCCCCCTCTCTTTGAATTTTTCAAAATTTTTAAATTTTTCAAAATATTCAAAATTTTCGAAATTTGTTTTTCAAAATATTCAAAATTTTCGAAATTTGTTTTTCAAAATTTTTGGATTTGTTAAAATTTTCAAAATTTTTTATTTTTCAAAATTTTTGAATATTTCAAAATTTTTGAATTTTTCTAAATTTTTGAATTTTTCTAAATTTTTGAACATTTCAAAATTTTTAAATTTTTCGAAATTTACAAAATATTTTTTTTATTTAAATATTTAATTTGACAGAAATATTATTTGTGTTATTTCTTTATGTTCATTATTTAATAAAAAAAATTAAGTTAAAATTTCAACAAAAATTTACATATTATTAAAAATTTAAATATTTAATTTGAAAGCCTTTGCTTTAGCTAAATTTTGTTAGAACTGTAAAAGATTTGAATTTCGCGCATTTTCTTCAACAGTATTTTTTTTTATTAAGGATGTCCTCGTAGGTTTAGACCTAAATACAAATGTACCGAGAACATCTATTGGGGCAGAAGAGACAGTTTATTAATTTGGGATTTACAGGCCTGCAAGTTAGGACGAGTGGGGAAGACGTGGGGAGGAAAGGAATTACACAATCTGGAGACCCTGGGGATGAAGGAACGATCGAATCGATCCGTTCTTGATGTCGGGCACTGAACAGTATAAGGGTGCATGGAGTTGGCACGTCGCGTTGCTCTGGCTGGTCTGGCAAGTGGAGGCATTATAGAGCGGATTTCTTCTGAGCAAAATCCCTTTATGTATCGGTAAAACAAGGAAAGATCAGCCACTGCTGTTCGGTGGGATAATGGGGCTAGGTTTTTGGTGATACTGGTGTTGTTTATTAGTCGAACTGCCCTTCTCTGTATTGCAACAAGAACTTCGACCCTTGACGGAGCCGCCGAACCCCATACATGCGAGCAAGTATTCAAGATTAGGCCCTATTTGGGCTTTGTAAAGAGTAGCCAAGTTGGAAGGAGAAAAATATTCCCGTGCTCTAAACAGAAAGCCTAATTTCTTTCCTGCTGCAGTTGCTATGGATGCAATATGTTCGTTCCAGAGTAAGTCCTGGGAGATCGTTATACCAACCAGCGTAAGAAGTCGCCTGCTACCAGTGTCTGATCGTTGATTGTAATGGATGAGTCGCATGTTTGCCTCTTGTTGGATAGGCAACATGTCTTTGTCTTGGAAGCGTTGAAATTAACAAGATTCTTTCTTCCCCACTCGTCTACAATTCTCAATCTTGATTGAGAGAAGCCGTTGTGAACCTTCTGTCCTCTTCCAGAATATCTAGAGGTATGGGACGGTTGTGCGCTTTGCTACAGTGTAGGTTGCTATCATATGCAAAACCATGTATCGGGTTATTAGTGGCATCTAGTAGATCATTAATCTGTAATAAGAATAGAGTAGGAGCTAGCGCCGATCCTTGGGGAACTCCAGCGTTGATCTTGTAGAGGTTGGAAGAATGTCCATCTACAGCTACTTGGATGTGCCTGTTGGAGAGAAAGTTGGATATCCATCTGCAAAGGTTTTGCGAGAGGCCGTATGAAGGCAGTTTGTTCAAAAGAGCTGCATGCCACACTTGATCAAATGCTTTTAAAATGTCTAGTGATACTATTTGAGTCTCCCCATAGCGGTGGATGGCATCACTCCAGACATGAGTTACATATGCTAGTAGATCGGCTGTTGACCTTTGTTGGCGAAAACCATATTGTGGTTGTGTGTCTCAAGGTAGCTCAGGATATCGTGATTGACGTATTTCTCCATAGTTTTGCTAATAACAGATAGAAGAGCTATGGGTCTGTAGTTAGAAGGCTGGGCTTTAGAGCCTTATTGGGGACTGGTTGTACTCGAGCAGTTTTCCAGGATTCTGGAAAAATAACCAGTATCATATGATAGTTGAAATAGCTTAGTGAAAACTGGCGCTAGTTTAGGAGCACAACAATTTAAGAGTAAAGTAGGTATTTAATCGAGGCCGCTTGCTTTGTTGGTATTTAGAGTAGCAAGGACTCTCTGCACCCGCTTAACCCTAAATATGATATTTTCCATTGTGTGGGGAGCCCGTGGAATAGAAGGTAGCTCTATGTTGTCAGGTATGTTAAGTGTCGAGTTCGAAGAGAATATTTTGGCAAATAGTTCTGCCTTTTCTGTGGAGGACGTAACTATTGAGCCGCCATCTGATGTGAGTGGAGGGAACGAACTAGTTGTGAAATTTTTGTTGATATGTTTGGCGAGAGTCCAAAAGGACCGGCTTCCATTAGGGTTTGACATTACTTTCTCTTTCATTCGAGCGTCAAAGAGACTTTTGGAATTGGAAATAGTCCCTGTTTTCCAATTACAGCATTATAGAGCATTGTGCGGCATAATGATCAAGTTGATCGTTCCAACTACAGCAGCGCTTCGCACAATCGAGCAATTTAAAAAGTACTGCTTTCGTCTGATGTGCGCAAGGGATACCAACTTAGTAGCAGAAAATATAAGAAATGTTTGACCTTTAAGTTGGCGTTAATAAAAATTTTATTTACACTATCGCCTATTGTTAGTAATATTCTTTATTATTGAACTGATCTATTAAAGTTTCTACGTAATCTGTTGAAAAAGTAAAAAAGTGAATTGAAACTGTGTTACAAAACTAAATATAAGTATGAATGAAGGTACGAACATGACAAATTTATTTTTCGCTATTTTATATACTAAGTGAAAATAAAATTTTATTGTATATCATTTTGTTTATACATTAATAAGATTGCTAAGTTTATTAATGTTTTTGTCTCACAACCACAGATATAGACAATATAGATCGGAAATGTCATTTTTATAAAATACGTATAATTGAAAGCGAAAAAGAGAGGTTTATGCGACTGCGCATTGAAACGTAAAGAGCAGGATTTGTTAAAAATTTAAATTTTTACTTGGACTTATTAAATTTAATGTATAAAGCGTTTTGAGTACAGATTAATAACGCCCAATAACTAATTTACAATAAATAATAAAAATTTCAATTGACACAAATGAAAGATGACACATGTGTCATACGCTTCAAAACAATAAAAGAGCAAATGCGCATGAGCATAAACCTCTAAATTTCAATCGCATGGTGTGTGTATTTTTAGAATTTCGCCAAATGGTTATTTCCGATCTATATTGTCTATATCTGTGCTCACAACACTGAACCTTGCGCACTCTGTCGGTGCACTTGAAAACCAATCCACGTTCCACTTAAGCGTTAGCACATTTCGGCATTGTGCGTCACTGAGTCACATTATGCTCTGTAATTGGAAAACAGGGAGTGGTGTTGTATCTGTTTCTAGCGTTTATGTCATCCTGTTTGATAAAAACGATGATATATGACATAAAACAAAGACAGATGTCAAATCTTAGCGGTTACAAAACAATTGACATGCCAACTAAGATTGGGAATACTTTAAAAGTAGTTTCTTTTCTAATTATTTTTTAAGACAATAATTCTCATATTAAGTAAATAACTTTATTTACATATTTTTTTAATAATTATACACCAATTTCCTTGATCATAATAACTTTTCATTATTTCTATATTATTTATTTTACGACATAATTTCTCTAATTCATTTTCATTAAAAACGTGATAAAATCTGAAAAAAGTATCATTGTGTTCCTTTAGTTTCCATGGCACCAGTAAATCCTCATGTTTAAATTGCGTTCTATTAACATGAATTGGCAATTTAATATTTTTTAAAACACAAATTTCATCTTCACTTTTTTCTGATACTATATTGGCTTCCTTTTTTCGATTCTTTCTATCTTGCTTTATGTAAGTAGATTTTTCTTGTTCTTTATGCTGATCTTTTGCCCAAACGTATATTAAAGCTTCACCTCCTATTTTTAAAATACGAATCATTTCTTTAATTGCAATAAGACGTCTTTCCTAAAAAAGTAAAGTTAATTCCAATGTATATTATTCATATAAATTTGCAATGTTTTTTAGTTATAAAAAAAATATTTAAAATTCAACCTCATTTGCTAAATGGTGAATAACTGCAATACTAATTGCACCATCAACACAATTGTCCTTTAAAGGTAAATTTAAACAGTTCGAAATAAATGTTTCAAACCCTCTTCTTTTGCAAATATCAACCAAGTTATTACTCATGTCGCAGCCTATCTAAAAAATTAAAACCAATATTTAATATCAATGCAATTGAGAGAGAAAGAGCGCGGTCCGCCAGGTGTATTTGCTCCCAGAAGGACAGAAACTTTTACGTTTCCGTCACTGCGGTAAATTTAAGCAATTCAACCATCTTCAGTCTTAGACCAGTCCTGTGTTTCAGATATAACCCGATTTATTTTGTTGTGTACTGATCTAACAAAAACATTGCTCTGATTTTCTGACAGCCTTTAGAACCCCTCCTGGATCCTCTTTCAAGCTTTTGTGGAGGGGACGAAGATCTAACAAGACTTCCATTGCTGCTGTTAAAGTACCTCTCAGAGCTCCAGTTATTCCATCCGATCTGGAAAATTGGAGAGGGGCGAGCAAGTGCTCTGCTGGATCAGAAAACCTACTATGAGGAAATCGACGATTTTCCCCAGGCAGTGAGTCTCTAAAGAGCGTTAACAAAGGATCCATACCAAGGAATTGGTATACTTAAAGAACATGCAAGTAGCCAAACTACCAATATGGAAGAAAATCTTCATCTCTTGTGAGAAAAGCAATTCACCGATTCCGTTGCCACGGTAAAGGCAAAGTGGGACGAGGAACACCACAAATCCTCGGCAGAGGACTGGCATGTTGCCAGACTCATTTTTACCGAGGATAAAGTTAAATAGGCAATATCTAGCTTCTTCCCCTTCAAATCAATGGGACTGGACCGAGTTTATCCAGCCCTGCTGCAGTGGGTCTGGAGGAGCTCCTCCCTAACCGGGTGCAAATATTCAAAGTTTCTCTATGTCTGAATTATATACCGAAGATGTGGAGAGAAATAAATGTTGTCTTTATACCAAACCCAGGAAGAATGGATTACTCCATTCCAAAAGCTTACCGATCTATTAATTAAATATCATTATCATTAAAAACACTAGAGGGGCTAAATGAAAGGTACATAATGGATACAGTGATTAATACCAAACCACTAAATCTCAATCAACATGCATTTACAATAGGGAAATCCACCGATATGACCCTACATCATATGGTTGGTCAGATCAAATGGCCATTGGACAGGAAAGACCCTACCCTTGGCGTATTCATCATAAATATCGAGAAAGCTTTCGATAAAGCTCTCCTTGCGGGCAATGGAAATAACTATAAATGACGTCAAGATACGAAGCAAAGTTACGAGGGACTGTCCACAGGGAGGGGTTTCATCAGCTCTACTGTGGAACATGGTTCTAGACAGCCTCATACACCGCCTCAATGAACATGACAAAATCTATACAGTGGCCTACGCAGATGACATTGTCATTCTGCAAACACGAAAGTTTAAAAGCACCCTATGCAACAGAATGCAAGACTAAAGAGACATGGTGTAAAAAGCAATCGCTGTCTATGAACCCCAAAAAGACAGAAATGGTTCTCTCCATAAAGAAAAGAAACTTAAGGGCTTAAAAATACCTAGTCTTTTTAACGTTAGTTCAAGATTTGCTACAGAAGTGAAAACTTAGGTGTTATCCTTGACAGCAAGCTGACTTAAGACTCACACATAGAAAGCAAAGTATAAAAAGCATATATATCTAATGAGCAATGCCGTCGAATCATATGACAGACCTGGAATTATCCCCCAAGGTCACCATGTGGATCTACGCGATACCACTCTTACAGGCGGGCACGAATGCCGCCATACTAAGATTTGTCTTTGACAAATTCTACAAAATATTAACACATAAGAAAGCATACTCCAACGTAGTGAACGCTCTGAGCGCCTGCAGGATGGATCAAATACACATTAAGTTGTGGGATATGGAATATACTCTAGATCCCTGAGCCTAAAACTTAAATGGGCTATGAATAGCTTGCCAACTGTAGTTCAGTCAAAACTTACAGGCATAACCATAGCTGCAAAAGAATTAATCAATAGAAACATCACGGCAGATAAGCACTGCTGACCTTGAATAGACCACGTATTACTTTAAGTTCTGTACTATAATGTCACCACTCTCTAACTGAGGCCAGACAGAATAACGTGGTCACTCTGAGCTGGATCAAAGAACATGGGAACTCTACAGGCAACCGTATTGCGGATAATTTACAAAGGAAAACTTGTCTACAAATATGTTAGCCAGCGCCCATTTACCAAGCTAACAATGTCCGCTTATCAAACACCAGGAATGTAAATATATACACAGACTGCCGACAAGCACTACTGACCTTGAATAGACCACGTATCACCTCAAGTTTAGTACTAGAATGTCACCAATCTCTAACTGAGGCCAGCCAGAATAACGTGATCACTCTCAGCTGGATCAAAGGACAAGGGAACTCTAAAGGCAACCGCATTGCGAACAATTTAGCAAGGAGGGCCGCGGGCTTCTAATATGTTAGCCCTCGCCCTTCTACCAAGCTAACATTGTCCCCTGTCGGGGACCTTATCAAACAGCACTCTCACCAAAACTTTATACAGTGCTGAGATGAAACCACGAACTGTAGACTGGCCAGAGAGTTATTACCTCATCCTGGCGAGGAAACAGCAAGAATATTTAAGACATTGACCAGACAAAATCTGCGAACAGGTGTGGGAATCTTAACAAGTTACTGCCAATTGCGACAAAATCTCTTTAGGATAAAATTAGCAGAGATTGCGAACAAAAAGAGGAAACAGTAGAGCATATGCTGTATTACTGCTCTTTTTTCCAGTTATGCCAAGGCAAGCAAGCTTTGAACCTTACTTAGCTTGATAATGA
The DNA here is from genome assembly GCA_964028335.1 of Altica lythri. Taxonomy (NCBI): domain Eukaryota; kingdom Metazoa; phylum Arthropoda; class Insecta; order Coleoptera; family Chrysomelidae; genus Altica; species Altica lythri. The sequence continues at coordinate 18,151,825 of OZ034805.1, forward strand.
CATTTTTTGTTATATCTTTGGCCACCAAAGACGCATTGTTTGTATAACATGACTAGTTTAAAACCCCACGATTTGCTGTAGTGCATTTGGCATCCATTAAAGTGGTTATCGCCCTCTTGGTTCACTATTCACGGAGGAATTTACCATTTTGCTTATTTTAACATTTAGTTTTTTTTTTTTTTAATAAACGCTCTTTCTCTCCAAAAAACTGTGTTTTGTGCGATTTTAACTTACATCAAATACTTTATCATTTTTACCTAAATATTTTCCATTTCCACAGCCAACATCTACTATAATAGATCCACAACTAAAATTCTCTAAAAAATCGACCACATTAGGCCAAGGTTTATGTCTTGTATCATCGAAATGATGAGCAATTTTTTCATAAACTTCATGTACATGTTCTTTTTCTAATTTCGACGCATCTTCATTTTCTATTTTAGTTTTATTAAATTCATTTTGATACGAATCACATTTTAATTTGTAAATACATTTACATTCGCCTTTTAAAACTTTCCTGAAAGTAAACGATGTTCGTGTACCTCGTTCTAATGATGTAAATCCATTTTGAGTTAGAATAATATCAAATTTTCTTGGAGTTATTCCGTGAGTCCAATCATATCTACTTTCCCCCGACATTATAGTTAACGATCTTCTAGGTAATAATATAGAAATGTGTTTTTCATCCTTTTTAAACTCCATTACAATCGAAGATTGCAGAGAAAGTGCCATTATAAAATCCTCAAAAGCACTGTGAGTGTCTACATGATGCGGTATTCCTTGACCCGGTAAATAATGGTTAACTGTTAACTGATCAGGTATAAAATTTTTAAATTCGGTACACTTAAGTTTGTTGATTAAGAAATTACATTCATCTGGAATCTTTTCAAGTAACGGTTTATCTTTATCAACATTATTAATATCGTATCTAAATTCATAACCAAAATGTTTAACTTGTCTATTTTTCATTTGACCATTCGTATCATCAAAATTGCATAATTTTAATAAATTCTCTTCTTCTTCAGGTGTCACAAAGTTTTCTAAAATTGTTAACCCTGGTATTGATTCATTCCACGTTTTATTTATGTTTATATCCGGTAATTTATTTGTATATAGTAAATATATTGGTTTTAAATCTTGAGCAATATTTAATGTACCATTATAATGTTTAAAGGCTGATATAGCAGATAATTCTTCTTTATATTTAACAAAACTACAAGATTTCCCTGGAACTAATAAAATTTGTTCTACAATCCCAAATCGTAAAAAGTGATGAAAAATTAATTCTTCTGTTAATCCGTTAATTAAACCAGCGTTAGCGATTACCATAATCTAAAATTAATATACCCAAAATAAATAATCTGCAAAAAGTTTAGTTTAATATGTTACAATTACGATCATGAGCGTCAATATTTCGCTTCAGTCAAATGCTGATGACCCAGTTTTAAGATACCTAAGCTTACTTTTTTAAAGATTACCCTATTTCTCAGGCAGTTCTCAGACACGCATCTTTGAAGTATATACAAAAAATAATTCAATATAATGAATGAAATATATTACCCAGGGAAAAAATATCCAGATGAAAGTATTGTATTGTGGTGTGGATGATTATCTTATCGAATCTATATAAAGCGCAAAAGTCACAAATAGGGACTGAAATTGCATATGTTGACGGAACCCAACGGCTTAGCCCTACGTATGAAATTTATTACGGGAACATTAGAACTCGGCAGGTGGAAAAGGCCACTCTAAAAAAGTAGTTCTAGAATTAATGCGACATTAACGTTTGACATTTATAGATAGCTTTTATGAGACTATTAGTTTAGCAAAAAAGGTTTAGAAGCTAAATTAACAAAAGTACAAACAGTATAGCAATACAAAGATGCCATTTTAACACGAAAGTGGAGGGATAAAGATAATTTATATACATATCTACGGAATTTAAAAATGCTCTGATAAAAAAAAGCACCTACCTATCACCAAGTATGGGTGTTGTTGATCGCAAAAATCAAATGCTCGCTTACTATCCATGTGAACGAAAGACAACGAGATAATACAAAAAATAGGCATTTACATATTTCAAGTTTTGTCATTAAATTCTTATTATTTGTACAAAAGTTATACTTCATAGAATGGTAGAAAATTGAATATAATTGCAAATTTATCAGACATCTTTTCCAAAGGAGAGACTGGGAGGAAAACTTTGAGAAATAGAGAGACGCGCGTGGGAGTAGAGGGTTGAGAGTGAGTAGGAAGAAGACTGAAAATGTAACCACTGACGAAAATCAATCTGCAGGACCAAGTGCTACCAGCAGTACAAAACTTCAAATATTTAGGGTTTTTGCTAGAAATGAATTCAAGAGTGAGATGAATCATAGAATTAAGTGTGGCGGGATGAACTGGGAAGGAATGATGGGACAGGAATGTAAGTGCAAAAATCAAACGTAGAGTGTAAAAGTGTAGAGTGTACAAGAGAGTTGTACGAACGTTGATGTATAACTTAGAAACCTTGTCAATAACGACAGAGCAAGAGAGAAAGTTACAAATGGAGATGAAGATTTGCCTTCGATGTATGGATTAACAACGAGAAGAGATAGAGTACAAAATGAAAGAGTAAGATGTACAGTGAAAGTGGAACCGCTTAGTAAAAAATCCACGAAAATAGGATGAGATGGTTTGGTCATGTAGAGAGGAAGGATGAGTATTATGTGAGCAAAAGTGTAGATGAATGTGAAATTGGGGGTAAAAGGAAGAGAGGAAGATCAAAGTTGAGGTGTCTGGATAAAATAAATAGGGACCTGAAAAAGAAAAAAAATGGATGCATTAAATACTGACAGGAGTGACAGGTGTAAACGAATGATACAGAAGGCTAACGCCGACCCCAACCACACCCCAACTGTTATAGGCTTATTAATTATTACAACAAATAAACCATAACAACAAATATCAGACAAACACAACATTTCAAAAATTTTAAATGTTGATAGTAAAGGACTGATAAAGATGTAAGGTTGTAAGGTGTGTTCTAAGAATAATTTGAAAAGAGATATCATAATTGAGTGTAATTTGTGTCCTGGAAAACCTGGCTTTTGTTTTGGAAATTGTTTTATACAGTTTCACAATGATAAGAACTTTATTTATTTTATTTTTTATAATAAAGTTTTTTATTTGAGTTTCCAGTAAATGTTTTCTTTGACAATATCTTTTTACAAATTAAAAACGAAAGACGCACATGTGAGTCACTTAGCACATCAAATAAACATTAATGCTTCAGTGCTGACGACACCTATGAGCATTACGCATTAAAAAAAAAAAAAAATTAGCCAAAACCTACCAAGTTACAACTAGGTATGTTTTCAAAAGATACCCATCAGCACGTATCAATAGCATATGAATAAACTTTAAGAATGTAACCAGTTAAACTATGTTAAAAACCAAAGAAAATCTAATATTTATTTTGTAAAAATCTATGGAATGTACGACGAGCATTGTAGAAAAGAAAAAATTGCAAATTTAAATAGCTATTGGAAACATACCTTACTGGTTTGATTTATAGAACATTCTATTCCCACTTCTTTTAATACAATATGCTGGAGTTTTTTCAACTTTTTTTCTAACTTTTTATTTCTATTGGCTGAATTGTTCTCCATTATTTTAATAATCTACGTAACATTAAAATATAAAATTTTAAACACATAATTTGAAATAGTTAACCTAAAAAACTAGATGACATGTGTTATGGCCTCGTCTAACAGTATACATCAGTGAATTACTATTTTTAATTTAAGAGATGAAGTGATAAGATATTAAAAAAATAGTTATAAAACTAATTTACATACTGTATTTATTTCATTTATAAGTATATGATTTATTTACTCTTAGAATAAAATAAAATTTTAAAGAACAGTATGCACTCCTCTTTTAGGCTAATACTGAACTAAGTTTTTACAGTTTTCTGTAATTGGTCACTCACAGTGTTCAGCTATCCTTTTCTTTCATTCATAATTCATTTTATCGTGTAGAGAAATAGTAAACAAACTTGACAAGTTTATGTTAGAATCTTAGGTGTTTTTGTATATTTAAATAAATCGTGAAAAATGATAACATTTTTCGGAAACAACATTTACTAATTAGTTCAGTGTTTTAATGTACTTTTCAATAGTGTTCTTTTATTTGTTTTCGTACCAGCCGCAATTTAACCTCAATATAAAATCGTGACTTTTTGTGTGCCTAAAATTAAAAAAAGTTGTAGTAATTAAAACATAATTAACGCATTTATACGACATGGGCAAAGCTGAAGAAATGAATGATAAAGTTCCTGCAATGTCAGCCCAGACTGAAGCCAGTAAATTATTAGAACAGGCTTTAATGCAAATGGATGGAATTATATCTGGTGAGTTTACGTATATTAATTTTCGTACTTTATAACAACTGATAATACTTATTATCTCGATTGACATTTTTTTTATTATGATTAATTGTTAATATATGCAGTGCATTGTTTTTGTAAGTTATTAATTGTTATAATTTAAATTTTGCACAGGAAAAGATTAGTATAACTATTTGTTGATGCTGTATAATTATATGATTATTGTTTATATGAGAGATAATTAGATGGTTAAATAAAACGAAATATTTCATTTGATTATTATATATTATACACAGATTTTTATCACAAATTAAATACTGTTTTAAATTTTATTAAGGATTTATCACAATTAACATGGAATGCAAAATAAAAATATCACCACCAAAGGTTGCCGTTATTTTAAAAATGTAACTACATTGCAAAACTAGAATGTTTTTTAAGTATACATTTTTTTATTCAGTTTCAGTACGTATTCATAAAAAAGCGATTTTATTAGATTTAAAGTAATGCTCATGGTTTTTTGAAAGTACATTAGTTATGTAATGTATTTAAAATTATTAACCAAACGAATTATGTTTAATAGCTTTTTACACCAAATTGTTGCATAATTTTTTATGCAACACTGTTTACAAAAAATTGTGTAAAATTTTGTAATATCCACATTGAATTATACTAAAGTAATTAAATTTTCTGTTCTATTTGAGTTTTTTTAGTATATTTTTGTTAAGCTATTATTGACACCAACATTGAAATTTGTTGTATAACACTACTTTTTTCAACTAGGTATATAAAATTTTACATCTCCCCTCCCCCCTCTCTCGCTCTACCTTTTTTTCTCTTTCAGGTCTTCATCTATTCCTTTTTACCCCCAATCTCATATTCTTCTACTCTTTTACTCACGTAATTCTCATCCCTCCTCTCTACATGACCAAACCATCTTAACAACCTATTTTCCTGAATTTTTTTGCTCAGCTGTCTCACTTTCACTGCACTTCTTACTCTATCTATCTTAGTTAATCCCCACACATCCAAGCCAACTTCTGCATCTCCGCCACTTCTAATTTTCTCTCTTGCTCTTTAGTTTATGACCAGGTTTCAACGTTGATCTTACAAGTTTCTTTCGCCTTTCATTTACACAAAACTTCACTCATTCTTCTCCGATTCATCCATCCACTCTTAATTCTAAGATTTAACCTTTAATCCTCCATTCTTTTCTACCACAGTCGCTAAATATTTTGAAAGTTTTGGACAGCTGGTAGCACCTGGTCCTGCAGATTGATTTTAAATCCATTCGTCTCGTCTGTTTTCATGTACTAACTTTCTTATCGTACTCACTTTTAAATTTCTACTCTTAAGCGCTTTTCTCCATTTCTCAAGTGAGACTTTTTACAAAATCTACAATTACTATATTATCCACATACCTTATATCCCATGGGGCTTCACCGCTTATCCCATCAAACATAACATCAATCATCATTCTAAACAGATAGGGGTTCAGCACCGACCCCTGGTGGAGCTCGATGTGCACTACAATTCCCAATTCCCAACACTTCTTTTTATTTCCGTTTTGTTTTTTCATATCATGACAATTTTCCACCATTTTTCTTATAGCAAAAACAGCATCAGTCGTTCCTCTTCCAGACATAAATCCAACGTGCTCTTCAGTTATACTATTCGCTTCTCTCAGCCTCTTCTCAACTATTTTTTCCCAAATTTTTAAAGTATGCGACATGAGTTTAATGCCTGAATAGTTACCATATTCTTGCACATCCCACTTTCCTTTATAGATTCGCACAAGCATTCTTGTCCTCCACTCAGTCGATATTTTTTCTTGATTCATCACTTTTCTCATCAGGTCCAACATAATATCTACTCCATCCTCACCAAACACCTTCCATACGTGTGCTGCATGGTATCTCATCCGCTCTCACCACCTTTCCATTCTTCATCTTCTTCAATGCTTTCTTCACTTCCTCTCACCATTCCAAAATTTGCTATACTACTTCAAAAATATCTTTCTCATTTTCCTCGTTCAGCAGACTGTGGTAATATTCCTTTCATCTTCCTTTTATACTCTCATACGTTTGTAAAACTCTAACGTCTTTGATCTTAATTTGTCGGATGCAGTTATGACTGTCGAAGCATTATCTTTTTATTTAGCTATCCTTATAATAATTCTCTTTCTCCTTTATTGCTCTCAAAGTTCTCAAAGGACTTTTCCAATTCCTCTGATGTCGCTTTTGCCACTGTTCTCTTTGCATGCTTCTTTGCTATATATATTCTTCCTTATCATTTGTACTCCCTAATGAATCTCACTTTTTCTTCCATTTTACATACTTTCCCTACTTCCTCATTCCACCACTTCGCCTCTTTATTTTCTGGTATTTTTTTATAAATGCATTTATAAAACGTATTCATATCTGATTTTATGGGGAATAATACTGCTGTAAACTTTTCTACGTGACCTAAACTTTCTTTGATGATAAAATAAATGTATGTCCATTTGAACCCTTTTTTAAAATCTGTAGTGTCGCAGTTCCCAAAGGAGAGAATCCAATTTATTTCCTACTTCCTGTATCCGCAATTTTGTTCCCAACGGAACTTTTCATACGCATATCTACACTACCAAGATGTGCTTTGAATCTCAAGTGAAAATTTTCTTATTTAAATGGTTTATTCATGCAATTGCTATCTTCTTTTCTTGTTAATCTTTTACAAGCAAAATCAGTTTATTTATTCATATTTTAATAACAACATTCTTTTATAAATTTATTTGTACGCATAGTTAATGGAATTCTTATTAAAACAGGAAATAATTAACAACAAAATTGCGAATACTTTCTACAATTATTTAATTACTTTAACATTCTCAAAATTAGAATTTAATTTTAATGAATCGGATTTTTCGTAAAGAAACCGAAAATTGAGAGAAATTATTAAAACATTAGAAAAAACTGTAATAAATATGAAAATATTCGAGACAGTTTAAAAAATCGCTCTACAATATGTAGTGTCCGACCGAAGGTCTATTTTTGGCCGAAGCCGAAGCCGATTAATCGGCAATCGCCACAACCTTCGGCCAAAGCCGAAGGTTTATAATCTCTCAGTAATTAATTTTATAATTTTGTTCAATACTGTCTACAAGATACAATTAATATTAAATTATTTCAAAACTTTAATATTAAAGGTTTTATTGACTGTCTCCTGTCTTATATAGAAGTTGATTTAGAGATGGTAATAAAAGATTGTGATTTATTTGTAAAAAATAATTATTTCTTTAATTATGTAATTCACAAATTACAATTAGACCACTTGTCTTGATGCGTATGCAATGTGCAATGTGATATTTGACAGTGACTCCCCGCGGCCTCAGCAAATACGACCGGTCCGTCCCTCTCTCTCTCAGTCTTTCGTAACAGTTCGTTCACTCTCGACGGTTATTCGGACCTTCGGCGAAACCTACGGCTTCGGCCTCGTTTTGGGCCGAAGCCGAAGGTTTCGCCGAAGATGGTTTTTTTGGCCGAAGGTGGCCGATGCCGAAGCCGAAGTCGAAGCTTCGGTCGGACACTAACAATATGGTACCGGACAGTAATCGAAAAAAAATCTAAGATGTGTTTTAAAATAAAGTTTGTTAAACAACAATATCACTCAATAAAGATTTTTAAGAAATAACAATGATTTATAATTTTAAATCAGTAAATAAAGTTGTGTAAATTATCTGTGCAGCGTAAGAACCTAAACGCCAAGCACAGTGCGCGACGTCATTTATGGTTAGCCATAAGTAAACAACATTGCTTTGTGTGTTATTTCGCGTTTTTCTACGATTTATTTGCATTTTTCTAAAAATATTTAATTGTAATAAGTTACGAATTGAAAGACTATAATCATAACATAAGTTGTCGTAAGTGCTTGAAGCTTTCTGTTAAGTTTTTATCATGGAACAAGGTTATACAAAAGCCGACAATAGAAATCTCCCAAAAGTTGATATTTTCATGGTCGGTATAGTTTCTTTGCCACTAATTCCGATTTTGTTCTGTTGAATTTAGAAATGTGAAAACATTTGTGTATTTCTTGTTTATCTACACGTAAAACATTCTATGTAAAACATAACCTATAACACCCAGATTACATACACACTAAATATAATTACCCTGGGTTTATACAGCAAATAAGATAAAATAAGAAATAGCATAAGGAATAAGACAAAAATTGATCCGTTTATACAGTCAATTAAGAAATAAGAACCAATGAAATCACGGCTTTTTATGACAATGACGTTCATGTCAATTGAGAATTTCATGTTTTTTGTATTTTCTGTGCCAAAACTTTTAACCTAATTTTCAATTTTCATGTATGGTCGTTTCACATTTCACCGGGAACTCTTTTATATTTGTTTAGTAAATTAAAATTTTTCATTCTTCGCGAAAAAATATTGAAGGTTAGGAATGAAACAATTCTGTCATTTCTGCACATGCGTACTTCAATTTCCGAACCAAAATAAGATAAGAATGAAAAATAAGTCCATTCTTATTTAATTCCTTATTTCTTATTTTTATTCAGTACATGTATAAACGCTCCCATTGAATTACGTATGTTCTATTTTCTTATCTTATTCCTTATTTTATTTTTATCGCTGTATAAACCCACGGTTATTTGTGTTGTGGGCTGTGTAATAACACTCTAGGTACAGTACTTACATCAAAGTAATCTTCACAAAAGTAAATTGGTGAAGTAACAGACATTCCATCGCACTTTCGTCTTGCTAGGTCTAACCTATGGAGGGTAGAGGTAAGGAGAACTGTCTCCGTGTATTGAATGTGTCCTTCAAAATGTGTTAAATAAGGGTGGCGCTACGATCGTAGTAGGGTAAATTTAAAAAAAAGCGCCATAATTTCGTAGAGTAGGATTGATAAATAAACAAGGAAAGACAAATTTCCGCTTTATTATGGCTCTCTTTTTAAAATAACCATAATATATAAGAAACATAAGATAACAATAAACTATATTAAATGAAATTTTATTAATGATTATTTTCCAGCAATAAGTGAATAAATATTTAAAAAATAAATTCATTACATAATATAAGGATAAATAGCACGATCGAAATGACAAAATAAAAACTAATTTGAAAAGTATGATAAGTAATACTATTTAACGCTAAAAATTTACGAAACCAAAAACTGCTACATTCATTCTGTACCCTACATCTACTTTAGCGCCATGCTAGTGGAAAGTTTCCGAACTGTTATTTACCTGTAAAAGGTGGACACATTTTAAATCTTTTCCCGTTTAAGATCGTTCTCCTTACCTCTACCCTCCATAGTCTAACCATTTCTTTCGTATGTCTGGTTTTCACGGTACATCATTGAAAATTTTATTTGAAGTAGTTACTGATGTATTTCCACATCGAGGTACAACACACCAACGATCAACGATATTTTTTTCGGACCATGATGTTTAAGAACTACATACAAAATACTTAATTTATCCAAGCACTGATCACTTATAAAATGGCTTGTAGTTTGTTTACCCCACAGATGACGTCACGCGATCTGAATTGACATGAAGTGCTGTTTTCGCGGCAATTTTAAATAAATTATGTTTTTGACGTTTTCAAGTACTAGATAGGATTTATTTAATTAAAATATTATTTTTTATGGCTATATATATGCATAAAGATTATTTTTAAACACTATCTGAAAAGTTGTCCGTTACCCTATTGAAAAAATTTGATATACAATGTGAGAAGATTAAAAAGCAACACAAGAAATTGGAAAGATATTTAACAAAATGGAAATAAACAAAAATTAAAATATTGGGGAAACTCTGAAAAGTTGAAAAAAAATGAATTAAGAGGTAAGCGGAAAGGAATGAAAAAAAACATATATTAAAACAATTTAAATTAACGCAAAAAAATGGAAATTCCCCACGTTCGTATGAAGATTTAAAATACATAGAAGTATTGGTCAATTAAAGATTATTAGTAAGTGTTGAAATACGTATGATAACAAACTCTTCTTTCAACATATTATTTAAATAAATATTAACATATTTTTCAATTGATGGAAGTTTTCTCGAAAGAACAGAAAATCATATGAAAAGCGCAGGAACAGAAATCGGATCGGATGCTTTAATACTCTAACTCCCGACTTCCATCCAGTTGCTTCAACATCATTTTCGGCAACAGGTGTATCTTTACCGCATTTTCCATTATCGCCGTACTTTTATAGTGCTTGCGGGAATATTTGAACGATTTTTACGTTCGTTTGCTCGCTTAATAATTTATAGATTTTCGAGAGAACATCAACAGCCAATAATAGTGATATAAAGTGCTTTGTGCGATTAATACAATAAGTGTTCGTGTTCATTTTTTATTTATTTATGATTTTTACAGAATTCAGATTTAAATTAATAATACCTTATTGGAATATTACAATTGTTTTTTGTTATTAATCAGAAAATTAATGAAATTTTTTACATAACTTTGAGCAAAAACATAGTTTTTGATAAAATTCTATTTTATTATTCAAAATATAGTTGCCTTCGTGGACGCTACAAGGATTATAGCGGTTATACTATTTTTCGATAGTACGATTTCTCTTTACCTTTACAATAGGTCTCAGTTTCTTCGTCAGTACTGAATATGTTTCCAGCAAACATTCTTTCGAGTTCTGCATACTGGAAAAGTGACTGGGAATCAGATCTGTAGAATACGGTGGATGTAGTAGCAATTTGTAAACTGATTCATACAATTTTGTCGTCGTTTTCATTGATTTTTGTCTTAATGAAAAATTAATTTTTCTTTTTTTCATAATTTCTTCTTTCAAACGATCCAACATCGCTGTTGGTGATCCGGTGCTTTTCAAGGTAATTGATGAATATTATATCTTGTGTATCTCAAAAACCTGTTGTGATAACCTTCACTGTTGCGTCTTTCTACGCTTTGGAGTCGGCAGACTGTCGATTGGACTCTGGAGTGTAGTATTGAAGCCATGTTTTATCCATTGGAATAATTTGTCTTTATTACGTTTAAATATCGCTAAATATTGCTACATTGTTGTTCGTTTTGATCGATAGTAAGCAACGACTTTCCATACAGCTTTCGTATATCCAAATATCCATGCAAGATATGTCCAACACGTTCTTTTTGCATCTTTATTCCAAATGATTTTGTGAATTTTTTCGTCTGTAGCAGCCTCTTTTGGGCATACACTGCGTGCATCTTTTTCAATACCTATTTTGCCTTGTTGAAATTTAGCAAACCATGGTTGATATTCCTGATACAGAGTCCAAATAATGTTTATCAATGCAAGCCTCGGCTTAAAAAGTATTTTTTTTTTCGGAAAATCGCAGTGCTCCTTTTTTCTACTATGACAAAAGTTGCTGTACTCACCAACTAATTGTTAGACTACTATCGAATCGATATATGTATCTTTTGAAAGTTGGTACTAACTAAAAATCATATTAATTTAATTCTGGTTACGCCATATATGTGTCAAAATACTAACTTTTCAATAGTACGATTTCTCTTTAGCTTTAGAATAGGCCTCAGTTTTTTCTTCAGTACTGAATATGTTTCCGGCAAACATTCTTTCGAGTTCTGCATACTGGAAAAGTCACTGGGAACCAGATCTGGAGAATACGGTGGATGAAGTAGCAATTTGTAAACTGATTCATACAATTTTATAATCGTTTTTATTAATTTTTGATACGGTGCATTGTCTTAATGAAAAAGCACTTTTTCTTTTTTTCCAATGGGGTCGTATTTTCATAATTTCTTCTTTCAAACGATCTAAAATCACTGTTCGTGGTCCGGTGCTTTTCAAAGTACTTAATTGATGAATATGATATCTTGTGTATCTCAAAATCCTGATGTGATAACTTTCACTGTTGCGTCTTTCTACGCTTTCGAGTCGGTTAATCGCGTTTAGTTCATTCGGCTGACTGTCGATTAGACTCTGGAGTTTAGTAATGAAGCCATGTTTTATCCATTGGAATATATCGATGGAATAATTTTTCTTTATTACGTTTGAATATCGCTAAATATTGCTACATTGTGCTGTTCGTTTTGATCGATAGTAAGCAACGACTTTCCATTCCATACAGCTTTTGTATATTCAAATATCAATGCAAGATATGTCCAACACGTTCTTTTTGCATCTTTATTCCAAATGATTTTGTGAATTTTTTTCGTCTGTAGCAGCCTCTTTTGGGCCTATTTTGCCTTGTTGAAATTTAGCAAACCATGGTTGATATTCCTGATACAGAGTCCAAATAATGTTTATCAATGCAAGCCTTGGCTTAAAAAGTATTTTTTTTTTCGGAAAATCGCAGTGCTCCTTTTTTCTACTATGACAAAAGTTGCTGTACTCACCAACTAATTGTTAGACAACTATCGAATTGATATATGTATCTTTTGAAAGTTGGTACCAACTAAAAATCATATTAATTTAATTCTAGTTACGCCATATATGTGTCAAAATACTAACTTTTCAGACCATCTAGCGTCTATACACACGAACCACCAGTGTCCGACACAGGTGGCGACCACCGATAGCAATGCATTGTTTTAAATGTACGATTACAGACGAGCTACTTTGCGGACCACACCACTTTTAGCTGCTCGACTGCCGCTACGCTAGTGTCCTACCTTCGCCACCGGCTGGGCCACTTTCCTATATTTTATTTTTAGCAGTACGTTGTTTTTAATAGAGGTGTACACATCAACCACTTTTTGTGTCTATATCTTGAAATTGTTTGATCGTTTATTATGGAGAAACATTTCGAATGCAATACTGAGGATTTTGTAACTGCTATTGAAGCAGAACCTTGTATACCCGGCTGATGCGCCCCCTGTGGCAACCACCGGTGTCGGACACAAGTGGCTTCATGTGTAAAGACTCGCTCGACCGGTGGTCGCCACCGGTGTCGGACACTGGTGGTTAGTGTGTATAAACGCTAACAGTAATCCACATTTGGTATATTTTGAAAATTAAAAAAAGTTGATTTTTGTATCTTAAAATGGAAAACATATTGATTATATTAATTCAAAAAATCGTTTATTTTTTTTTTCCAAATCCCCAGTTGAATACCATCCAGAAAGGTGTAGATAGACTCCTGTGAATATATTCTTATATTAATATTGAAATTTTGCGCTCCGCGAATTTCTATTTCGCTTTTATTTTGGAAGTTTTTAATTTTGAATGGCTGATAGGACAGCTAAAACCATATTATATTTTTGTAGAACAAAACGCTTTATAAAAAAGTCTTTTATAAATTAATGGTATTCCTATTCCGTGAAAAGTTAGTCAAAGTTGAACAAACTTACAAAAAATTCTAGTTTTTTTACACCTTTGGTTAAATTTCGCTTCTAGCGATTTTCGTAATTTTAAGATTATCTTATGTCCACTTTATTCGTAGTTTTATCGCTAAATCCCTGTTTTATATTCTTTTTTCTACTCTCTGCTCTTCAATTATATAGGTAAAAAGGGTCTAAAACAATGTTTTGGCGATAGATAGATATTTTTTGGGTTGGCTGTTAGTCTGTATCACTGCGACCTTTGCAGATCTATTGTGAACACCCATTATCTGTGGAATAGGATTAGAGCACCTTGTCCAGCTCTGCCCTCTTAATAAGACTTAATAGCCTTGACAGTGACCACTTCGCATAACTTGGAGCAGCCGGTTTCTCCTCTTCCAGTACTAGATACCGCGTCCTTGCAAGGCCTTCACATTGGCATAGGACATGAAATGCGATTTCCTCTTCCTCTTGGCAGTATCGACAAATGTCTTCATCTGCTAAGTTCAGCTGACTCATGCGTTTTCTGAGCCTACAATGTGCTGTCAAGAAACTGAAAATCATTCTGACATCATTTCGCCTTTGTGATAGCAGCTCTGCAGTAAACTTCGCCAAGTGTCCCTTTATGAAGACTTTGGCTTGTCGCTTGCCCGGTGATTTTTCCCACCACTCCTGTGCCTTCTCTAGCCTCCATTTCTCAATGGCTGCCTTTCTGAATGTATTAACAACTCCGCCGATTGGTTCCGGGCATATCATTGGAGTATTAGCTCCCGCACGGGCCAATTCATCAGCCTTCTCATTGTCCCGAAACCCTGAGTGTCCTGGTATCCATGCCAGTGTCAGAGAATTTTGACTTGCGGCATGTGTCAGGGCCCCAACGCAGTCCCACACCAGCTGTGAGCTTATTTGTGCTGAGACTATCGCCTTTAGAGTTGCTTGGCTGTCCGAGTATATGACTACGGTTTTACCCGTTATACCCTGACTTACGATCTCCATTGCACAGTGTTGTATGGCCATTACTTCAGCCTGAAACACTGTGGCATACGCACCTAGACTTAGTTGGACTTTTATCCTGTGTCCTCGACTATATATACCTGACCCTGTGTTTTGGCGAATAAAGGTAATCTTAAAATTACAAAAATACTTTAACTGGAAGCGAAAATTTTTAAAATAAATCATCCCAAAAGTGGAAAAAAGGTGAATTTATCTGAAGATTCAACTTTGACTTTGAGTAGGAATACCAAAAATTTTTAAGAGACCTTTTTCGTAGAGCGTGAAATTTCCTACATAAATATGTTATATTCTAAGCTGTCTAATCAGCTGTTCAAAATTTAAAAATTTCAAGGTTTATGTATTTTTTCCTTTGTTATTTAAATGGAAAATAGAAATTCACGATCCTTGTGATTTCGAAAAAAGGAAAATTAGTCGATATTTTTCAACCACCCTTATTTCAACATTTTCTCCATATTCTTTATTTTTCGTAAAATTGTTATAATTTATGATAAATTCTTATATAAAGATTTTCTTAGTGGACATTATGAATAAATTTAATATAAAAACTAAAGCATATCTTAAATCAAATCAAACAGTGCAGTGAAAGGACAGTAAAATTATGAGTCACATACGAATGAATTATGTCGAAAACGTGTTTGTCCATATCTGCGTTATAAAGATAGAAAATTGATCCATGAGTCGCTGGTGGTGGTTGAATATGTGCCATTCAGGGCAACTTAACCAGAAAATTGAAGAAAATGGCACAAGTAAGTTATTATCAAAAAAGTACCGAAATAGTTAAAAAATAATAAACTAAAATATTTATTTTTTAAGTGTAATTGTAAAAAGTTGGGTTTATTTATTTCAATGGTGTATATAAATCCAAGTTATATTTAATTTTTCCAAAAGGAGTTGTAACCTAATTTACCCTAGGCTAGCTCCTGGGTTCGTGGCTTCCTTCTGAGTTTTATCAATTCTCTCCAAAACATAAATTCAGGGCGCCAAAGTACAGACAAACAAACAAAATGCAAAAATCAATTTCAGGATGATTTATTAAATCAAGTTAAAGTTAAGAATTAAAAAAAATAATAATTAATTATTTCTCTTATCTTAATTTATTCCAGACTTCTATTTCGGTGGAGCCTTGACTAACTATCTTCAGGAATTCTTTCCTTCTTTAATTCAAGGATGGTACGGCCTTTTCTTAAAAAATCTTCCTTAATAAACTATCCCGGGATGGTTTTTCCTTTTGTGACGACTTCTCAGGTCAGGTACAAAATAGCTGACGGCTTGTCAGCGTTTCTTCAATGGTTTGCAAGATAATTCCCCTACTAGGGCCCTTCTTGATTTGGCAATAACCCTAATAATGAAATTATAATCAAAACTCCAACCTTTAATAATTTACAATAAAATATATCCGCTATCTGGTTCTCCATATTATCGAAAAAAAAATTAATTATATTCACATGTTTATATATTTTATGATCACAAAAAAACTGACTTTTACGATAGCAAATGTATTTGAAATTAAGTGTTAGTAAAATTTTAAAATAACAAATTCACCGCAATTTGGATAATTTAATAAAAATAAAATTTATACTGAAGCTAAATTTTACTTACTTATTATCGAAGGGCAGAAGTATTACAATAATGTTTCTGATTAGTTAAAGAAACTGTGAGAAAGTGAACGAATAGAAATAATTAGCTGTCGAAGAAAACACATCGCCCGTCTTCCCACCACGACGACGCAATAAAACTTAAAATAAATACCAACCTATAGTCAGGTGGATTTCGGCCCAAAAACGAACGTTACAGAAATATCATAAAATATACATGGATAGTGTTCCTACTTGAGTTAATTCAAAAGTGACGGTATAACTTTTGCAATTCTTTTTCTGAAAGTGGTCAATTTTCATAAACTTTCTAGACGCTATTCCGAATCGAATGACACCTCAAACATATTTTTCCGAGACAGCTAAAAAAGATGCAGAAAAAAGCTCTTTTTGACTAGACTAGTAACCAATTCGCATCGAATTTTGTTATACATTCACATTACTCGAAAATTATCGAGATGTACCTACATCATTCCAAGTTTAAAAATATTAAATGAAAAAATTCATGAAAGCGTATTTTAACAATAAAAAGATGCTTGATTTTTTTAAATTTTTAGCTTGAAAATTGAGCCCAGGAAAAATATTTAAAATTTTCAGTGATATTTAAGTTTACGTTGAAAATTTATGGCCAACTTAAAAATATTTTTTTTGTAATTTTTTTTCTATTCTTGCGAATGGCATAAGTATCATCATTTTTAACGTGGAAAATATGTAAAAATCGAAAGAAATGTTTTTTTGGTCCTCCGTCCAGAAACAATACTATTAATTACTTCAAAATCGTCCTGAAAATGTCATTTTCAAGCATAGGCCGGCAAAACACCTTTTAGATTATCTAAAGATTGTTTTTTTTTTTGAAAAATTTGAGATTTTTTGACTAATTGATTTTGCACTTCATCTAACATTTTTATGTCTCAAAAAACTGCGTCGAATGCCGTCTTGAACATCAAACTCGAATAACGTGTTAAAAAGTTATGGCTTTTTAGGAAGTTTTTATATTTTCGCCATGATCTTTGTCTCTTTGTCATTCTCTTTGTCATTCCGTGGAATTTTGTAATCGAATTTAAACCTATTTCCCGACTTCCTAGAGCTCTGAAATTTTCAGGATAGCTAAGAACTGGATGACAATGCATGTTTCAAGTGTGTTTAGGTATATACATAGATTTCGAAATTTATACTGAATTGTTATTAAATTAAATATGTATACATATTATCATTTTGAAAGACTTTATATAAGTTTGGCGTGGCCTATTTGGATAAGCGGCTTATTGTGACAATTCTGTTGGGAATGTTGGGTTATCGTAATGGGATCGATCTCGCGAGAGAAGTTTTTTTCTTTTTTTTGTTCTTACATTTGAAAGTAACAATATAATTTATATAATAGTAAAATGACCTATAAATCAGTAAAAAAACTTTCTACTATAAAATGTTCTTTTTATAAATTGATTATTAAACATTCCAAAAAAAAACTCAAAAACGTCAAAATATGCCACGTTACTATAACTTTGCGGTTAAAATTAGCGGGAAGTTGCAAGGATGGCCTTTAAGGTCAACCTCTGTTCGACTTTTTTTAATAATATCGTCCCACTAATGGTACCCTGTCATAGGCTTATAAAAAAATAAATAAAATAATTTTTTTAACGCTTAAAAAATAAAAATCTTGTAGTGTTGTTCAATAGAAAATGTTTCCCTTCGTTTAGAAATCAAATACCTTTTATGAAAATACTCGTTGCGGTTCATCAGGAGGACATCTCGGCGTCAAGAAGACTCTCCAGAAAGTCCGTGAAAGGTTCGGCTGGATGAACTGTTCCAACAATGTAAAGGAGTGGTGTAAGAAATGTATCACCTGCTCCACTAGTAACAGACCTCATCAAAGAAGAAAGGCTCCTATGAAGCAGTACAATGTCGGAAGTCCATTCGAGAGGATTACCCTAGATATCGTCGGACCGTTTCCCATGATAAAATGGCAGAAAATATATAATGGTCGTCATGGACTATTTTACAAAGTCGGTAGAAGTCTATGCCATTCCAAACGAAGAGGCCGCAACTGTCGCAAATTTGCTAATTAAAGAATTCATTAGTCGATCCATAGCGATCAAGGCAGAAACTTTCAGAGTAAGTTGTCTACTTCGCTTGAAGAAGACAAGAACTACTGCTCTGCATCCGCAGTCAGATGGAGTGGTGGAGCGGATGAATTGGACTATCAAAGGTAGTGTCCAATCACCAGCGATATTTGGACCAGTAATTGTCACTCGTCGCCATGGCCTATAGATCAGCCGTTAACGAACGAATACACTGGTCAAACATCCGCCAAAGTCCTGTTTGGTCGTGAAATGAGTCCTGGAATTTGGATGTTCACTTGGAGCAGACCTAGCTGGAGTAGATTAAGTGGTCCAGTTGCGTAGAAGGATAGACGAGGTGCATTCCGAGACCATCTTTGAACTGATTGTGTATGAGTTTAGTTTAGTGCCTTGATGGCTGCTTGGCTATCTGACATGATTGCAATCTCTTGTCTACGATAGTTTCTTTCAATATTAAATTTTACAAATCTTTCAGTGGTGTGGATTTTCGCTTGAAAAATTCTTGGGTATGCAGCCAGGCTTGGTTTTGTGGCAATTTTTCCCACAAAGTTAAATTTTTTTGGCAGATCATCTTGGGGCATTTTCCAAGTTTGATCACCTACTTTGACAGTTTTTAAGCTAGGTTTCTTTTTGCTTGTAAAGGCTCCTAAAGTGGTGTTTTTGGGGTTGTTGGTAAGACACCGAATTGCATCATTGCTTTGCTTCGTAGAGGTTATTTTTATACTATCCTCTGGCGAGGACCATGTTATCGGAACACCCTTGGCAATAGCCTACCTTTATTTCTACTATTCTTGTAGATAGCAATTATGACAACCAGGTGGAAATCGTTCTATATACTCCTTTATTATTAACAACTCTTTTGATAGCCTCATGTGGAGTATTGTCAAAGGCCCCTTATATGTCTAGAAAGGCACATACCACGGTTTCTTTCTTGTTTAGAGCGTCTTGGGTTTCGTCAATCAATTATATCGAAACAGTCTGCGTGGATTTGCCCACTTGATACGCATGTTGACGAGGCTGCATCTGTTCCAGAACTTCTGTTCTAATGTAATTGTCTACAGCGTTTTCCATCGTTTTGATAAAAAACGATGTAAGGCTGATTGGTCTAACTAAGGGCTGTGTGGTGTCCCGTTTCCTTGCTTTTGGAATGAAGGTGATTCTGGCCCTCCTCCATACTTCTGGTATGTATCTCAGCTCAAAACTGCTCAGACTGATTCGTATCATGTAAGTAATAATTGCTCTTGTTGTAGTAGGGCAGGAAATATTCTGTCATTCAGATTTAAATGGCTAAAAGGTGTTCATAGCCCATCTCATCCGTTTTTACTGCGTATGTGTTTTGCCATTGCAGTGTCTACCCTGGTCAGTCTTTTATTTTGTTATTTTCTGAAGTGATTTTTCTCCTGGAGAGTGAGTTTCTAATAAGGACATGGCTCATTCTTTTTTTTTTGCTTTCTGTGAAGCGTCCATCTGGCTTTCGCAATGCCATTACTAAGTCTACTCTTCTTTTTGCCAGGACAACTGCGAGCCTTGACAACTATATGTTGGGACTAGGGTTGTTGGGGTAGAAGAGACAATTTATTAATCTGGGATTTAAAGGCCTGCAAGTTAGGACGAGTGGGGAAGACGTGGGAAGGTAAGGAGTTCCACAATCTGGAGACCCTGGGGATGAAGGAACGATCGAATCGATCCGTTCTCGATGTCGGGCATTGAACAGTATAAGGGTGCATGGAGTTGGCACGTCGCGTTGCTCTGGCTGGTCTGGCAAGTGGAGGCATTATAGAGCGGAGTTCTTCTGAGCAAAATCCGTTTATTTATCGGTAAAACAAGGAAAGATCAGCCACTGCTCTTCGGTGGTATAATGGGGCTAGGTTTTTGGTGATACTGGTGTCGTTTATTAGTCGAACTGCTCTTCTCTGTATTGCATCAAGAACTCCGAGCCTTGACGGAGCCGCCGAACCCCATACATGCGAGCAGTATTCAAGATTAGGCCGTATTTGGGCTTTGTAAAGAGTAGCTAAGTTGGATGGAGAAAAATATTTCCGTGCTCTAAACAGAAAGCCTAATTTCTTTCCTGCTGCAGTTGCTGTGGATGCAATATGTTCGTTCCATAGTAAGTCCTGGGAGATCGTTATACCAACCAGCGTAATGGAGTCGCCCGCTACCAGTGTCTGATCGTTAATTGTAATAGATGAGTCGCATGTTTGCCTCCTTTTGGACAGGCAACATGTTTTTGTCTTGGAAGCGTTGAAATTAACAAGATTCTTTCTTCCCCACTTGTCTACAATTCTCAAATCTTGATTGAGAGAAGCCGCTGTGGATCTTCTGTCCTCTTCCAGAATATCTAGAGGTATGGGACGGTTGTGCGCTTTGCTACAGTGTAGGTTGCTATCATCTGCAAAACCATGTATCAGGTTATTAGTGGCTTCTAGTAGATTATTAATCTGTAATAAGAATAAAGTAGGAGCTAGAGCCGATCCTTGGGGAACTCCAGCGTTGATCTTGTAGAGGTTGGAAGAATGTCCATCTACAGCAACTTGGATGTGCCTGTTGGAGAGAAAGTTGGATATCCATCTGCAAAGCTTTGCGAGAGTCCGTATGAAGGCAGTTTGTTAAAAAGAGCCGCATGCCACACTTGATCAAATGCTTTTGAGATGTCTAGTGATACTATTTGAGTCTCCCTATAGCGGTGGATGGCATCACTCCAGACATTAGTTACATATGCTAGTAGATCGACTGTTGACCTTTGTTGGCGAAAACTATATTGCCTGTCACTTAAAAGGTTGTGTGTCTCAAGGTAGCTCAGGATCTCGTGATTGACGTATTTCTCCATAGTTTTGCTAATAACAGATAGAAGAGCTATAGGTCTGTAGTTAGAAGGTTGGCTTTTACAGCCTTTCTTGGGGACTGGTTGTATTCGAGCAGTTTTCCAGGATTCTGGAAAAATACCAGTATCATAAATATGATAGTTGAAATAGCTTAGTGAAAACTGGCGCTAGTTCAGGAGCACAACATTTTAAGAGTAAAGCAGGTATTTCATCAAGGCCGCTTGCTTTGTTGGTATTTAGAGTAGCAAGGACTCTCTGCACACGCTTAACCCTAAATATGATATTTTTCATTGTGTGGGGAGCCCGTGGAATAGAAGGTAGCTCTATGTTGTCCGGGAGTTCGAAGAGAATATTTTGGTAAAGAGTTCTGCCTTTTCTGTGGAGGACGTAACTACGGTTGGAAAATTTCAATATTCGCGGATGCGGATTTTTAGAGTTTTATATCACTGATGGTGATGCGGTTTTCAAGGCATATTTAAGATATTGGTAATTTTGCAGTATCGAGGTCCGGGCTTGACGGCGATAATCTTGAGCAAAAAGCACGTTGAAATTCTTACTGCTTGCTTTGTTATCAGAGATCAATTTTGTTATAGTAATATTCCACAGGGAATTTGGATTTGAACTTTACACTTTATTAAAAGCATAGTAAACTCAGCCAAATATCAAGATAGAGTTAACCTGGCGCTTTTAACAAAATTGTAGATGTAATATCGTTATAAAATTCGCTTTATCGTCAACTGACAATTGGTATATATGATATTTGACATTTTTAATTTTTCTCATTCGACATTTCTGTCATTTAATATTTCTGACATTGGACATTTCTGAGGCTTAAAGTTTCTGATATTTGATATTTTTGACATGTAATATTTTTGACATTTGAGATTTACAGTTGGCATGTGATATTTGTTAGATCTCACATTTAACACTTTTTTATATTTGGCATTTAAAATTGCTAACATTTAATATATCTGACATTTGACATTTTTGGTATTTTAGTCATTTGACATTTCTGATATTTAATATTTCTGAAATTTAATATTTCGGATATGCTTGGAAGTAAGCATTTTTAAAATTTTACAGTTGACGGTTGACATTTCGACATGCTGTATTAATAGCACTTGTATCTGTATTACAAATATTTGTTATAAAACTAAGTAATTTTGTACTTTTCAACTTTTACTCTTTATTCGATGAAATATAAAAAAAAATAACATGGAAAACTTACACACACCCCACTTCAATACCAATAAAATATTAATAAGAAAAAATTGCGACAAACTTAGACAATTACCGTAGGTACTTTATTTGTTGTCCTTTAATAATTATGTTTGCCACTCCTGAATTTACGATAGAAATGCGACCTTGAATAAAATGATGAACTTCTTTACCAGACAATTATATATGCGGTATAAAATACGCCTTGCCGTCAGTTGACATTTGGCATATATAATATTTGAAATGTTTCATTTTTGACATTCGACATATGTCATTTGAAATTTATGACAATTGACATTTCTGAGATTTTACATTTTTGACATTTCTGGAACTTTAACCTTAAAAATATTTACAAGGAGTAGCGCCAACTTTGTGTAAATTTTTATTTGGATATATAGTTATTTATGCAACTAGTGCGTAATGTGACCTTTTTTGACGAATGTGAATGTTGTCGCATGAGCCGCAGGCGAATGCGACAATCACATGAGTCAAAAAGAAACATTTACGCACGAGTTGCGTACAATATTTTTTCTACAACCGAATTTCTTTACAAGAAATACAAGTATGTATAGGCCTAATTTTTTTTACGCACTACTGCGAAAAAAAATATTATATTTAAAACATATTTTATATAACAAAATATTTATTTTCTAAATTAATCTTACCTTATAATACCGGTACGTAGAAACGCGAAATGCTTGAATTATAAATTAATTGAAATGTCAATCAGTCAGAGCCTACGTATATTTAAATAAAAATACTTACCTTTATTCATGAACTGATATTTCTGTCATATTAATAATTACTGAATATAATATCTAGTTTTGTATGTATTAAACTGCAATAATTTAACAATTAAATATATTTACACAAATTTACACAATTAAATAATAAAAAAAAGTTTCCTTACCAGGAATTGAACCCAAGTCATCTGTGTAGAAGGTAAACACCTTACAATCTCGGCCAATAAGACATGTAAGAATATTTGCATAATCTTATACAAAACAGTGCTTATTTTACTTTTTTTCACTAGTGAAAAAAAGTTAAACTTTACGAACCTTAAACCGTGCGTGAAGGTAATACTTGACGCATGGTTGTAGAAAAAAGTATTTTATTAACTTCCCGCTAAAAAAAATTAATTTTTTTTTAAAATCGGGAAGTTATTGGTTTCACCCCGTTTTTCGAAAATCGAGTTTTCATCGGATCTCAACGTTTTAAAGTCTTAGGAACCTCCCCTGACTATTTTTACGAGGGTGTCTGTATGTCTGTATGTACGTGTGGATGTGTGTGTGTGTGTGTGGATGTATGTAAACCTCTTATAACTTTTGAACGGCTTGACCGATCGAAATAAAATAAAAAGCATTACAAAGAGTTTCATCTAACTTAGATACCCTGTAAGTTTGAACCGATTCGCGCCGGTAGATTTCGAGAAATTTCAAAATAACCGAAAAAAACAATTGGTAAAAATGATGTTTTTTGGGCATATCTTTTTTGCTATTACATCGATCAATTTCAAAATCTAATCAGCTTTTAAACTTAAAAAACCACGTCGAATGCCGTTTTGCAAATTAAAATCGGTTGATTCGTTCGTGAGATATCGTTGTCGAAAAATTTCAAAAAATTGTTTTTTTTTTATTTTTGAGATTTTTTTACTAATTGATTTTGCACTTCAAATAACATTTTTATGTCTTAAAAAACTGCGTCGAATGCCGTCTTGAACATTAAAAAAAAACTCAAAAACGTCAAAATAGCTTTGCGATTAAAATTAGCGGGAAGTTGCAAGGATGGCCTTTACGGTCAACCTCTTTTCGAATTTTTATATCTGTTTTAACTGAGTACCATTTCAATATTTAGTTAAAAATTTGTTTTACAAAGTTCAATATAGATAATCGTGTTAGTACGATTTTCGCTTGATTGATAATTGTTTTATGTGTATCCCTGTACAGCATGTTTACATGGCTATTTGGATCATAGTTGAATAGTTTGATATGTATTGGAAATCGATTTTCAGAACAACGTTATCAGTGTATGTTCTCGTTTAGTAAACTTTTACCTTTGAATTGTTATACAGGCTAGTTTAGAAAATTTAGCAATTATGTGATATATGTTCGTTTAATAGATGGGAGATTCTATTACTAGGTACGGATTGAATGATTTGAATTATAAACAATCTCAACTAAAATTACTAAAATATTTAGTTAGTATAAAAAACCTACCTACCTACATATAGCTGGCCTGAGTAGCTATAGTCGCTATTATTGTTTAAAATAGATACTTAAGGAATTTTAAATTTATTGACAACTTTAACAAAAATAAAATATGTTCAAATTGTTACAACACATTAAAAAAGATATTGTTAGAAGAAAATTATTTTTATAAATTTTATATTGAACAAGATTTTTTTTTGGTTTGTTTCAGGAAATAGTAGCACAATAAAATCTCATTCGCCAGATTTTTCTTTTCCAAAAACGCCTTCGGCTGGTGTTCGCGATGCTGCCAACGCACTTGTTCAAATATTACAGAATACTGCGAATCCTCCATCGCCAGATCCTCAGGTAGCAAAAGTACTTTTGGATTGGTTTCAACAGGTAAGTGTACTGAAAATACACATTTTATCAATTTATATTAGTGCGAACACGGTAGAGGGGAAATAAACCGAAATAACAAGCAATGGTCTTTTCAGTGCTGAGAAATAGACTATACGTTAATACCGAGGTGGAAAGTAATTTATTTTTTCTCGACAGAAAAATGGTATTTTCACCGAGGTATGCATACTATTTTATTCACAATCTTTTAAAAATAATATGATGGCATTAATAAATAAAGTAATCAATAATGAGAGACATTTATTTCAGACAAATATTCCTGTCTAGTAATCTTTGAAAAATTTTACAGTTATCGTTGCCGTGAATTTTTATTTATTCGTGTTTTTTCTTTTGTAATTGAGAGTATTGCAATATGTCCCACAATGAAGAAGATTGTACACCCCCAGAAATACGTGAGACTGCACAACCGGTGATGTTAAATCTCTGACCTGACAAAAGTAAGAAAAAATATGAGAAAACGTACGAAATTTACCACGAGTGGTGTATTGAAAAAGGAGTTCTATCCGGAACTTCCGAAAACTGCTTATTGGCTTATTTTGCCAATATTGTTGCTCAAAAAAAGAAACCTTCCAACCTTTGTTAAAGAATACAATACGAATAAAATATAATATTGATATATCAAAATATGAAAAACTAATATTGTTTTTAAAAAAACAAAAAGTGGGTTATAAACCTAAAAAATCCAGTGTATTTAAAAAACAAGAAATTGAAACATTATTACAGGATGCACCTTTTGATTTTCTTCCTCAGAAGGTATGTATAGCTTGAAAATTTTCATCTACATGTAGACCGTCAGCCCAAGGTATAAAAAATTGAACGATCCTTGACCGTATGCCCTTTGAAGATTCGACTAGAATATATGTGCCAATTATGTTAAATTTGAAATGGAACTTGCATCCTGGTTCTATAGTTACAAAATTCCGGAAAATGTTGAAACAAAATTATGATAAATTTTAACAAAAGTTGACCGTATGCCGAGGTAATGAGAAGAAAGTTAACGAAAAAATAATCCAGCGGAAAAAGGTCGGCATACGTGTAGGGTGGTCCCAAAGGGATGTAATAAACCCTTGAAATTGCAGACAATTGTTATACCTTCTTTATGATAACTGACCGTATGCCTCTAAGAGATATTTATTATTTATGACGTACGATATACTTATGCCTAACGGCATACCGATCGGCTGGTTCCAAGTGGTTCCTAACCTTCAAAACATGTGTCGAAAATTTTTTATTCTTTTTTATGATCGTTAACTATATGCCATTAGCAAATATGATAAATTGTAATCAATGCTATCATAATATGTAGCTTTGGCATACAGATCGGGTGGTCCTAAAGTAGTGGCATACGTATCAAAAGATGTAAAAAATTTAAATGACTTTTCGATGATCACTGACCGTATGCCAATAAGTATATCATTAGACAATACTAAAATGTAATGCATAATGAAAGGGCATACGCTCATCCCGGTCCCTAACATCAAAAATTAAAATTGAAGTTAAATATTAATTTTTGACAATCGCTGACCGTATGCCATTATGTATATTATTAAATAATTAAAAAATTAAATACCCTGCAAAAGGGCATATGGTTTTAGTGGTTCCATACCAAAATTATCAGCTGAAATATCTATTACTCCGAACGAGCATCTCTAGTGTGTATGTGAAGTGATTGTGTATATGTATTAGACGCAACCAAGCTTCGACCAGGTGATCATCGATTCTCCGCAAATAATATTCAAATTTTTGAGGTAACGAACCACTAAAACCGTATGCCCTTTGACAGGGTATTTAGTTTTTCAATTATTTAATGATATAAATAATGGCATACGGTCAGCGATCGTCGAAAATTAATATTCAACTTCAATTTTAATTTTTGAGGTTAGGAACCACGGTAATCGTATGCCCTTTCATTATACATTAGATTTTAGTATTGTTTAATGATAAACTTAATGGCATACGGTCAGTGATCATAGAAAAATCATTTCAAATTTTTACAACTTTCATATACATTTCTGAGGTGAGGAACTACGATAACCGTATGCCTTTTTGCAAGTAGTCATTTTATAATGTAAACTTCAATTTTAAGTAGATTTTTTACGGTTAAGAGTCATAAAATAGAATAAAATATTTTCGACACATGTTTTAGAGGTTAGGAACCACTTGGAACCAGCCGATCGGTATGCCGGTAGGCATAAGTATATCGTACGTCATAAATAATAAATATCTCTTAGAGGCATACGGTCAGTTATCATAAAGAAGGTATAACAATTGTCTGCAATTTCAAGGGTTTATTACATCCCTTTGGGACCACCCTACACGTATGCCGACCTTTTTCCGCTGGATTATTTTTTCGTTAACTTTCTTCTCATTACCTCGGCATACGGTCAACTTTTGTTAAAATTTATCCTAATTTTGTTTCAACATTTTTTGAAATTTTGCAACTATAGAACTAGGAAGCAAGTTCCATTTCAAATATACTATAATTGGCACATATATTCTAGTCGAATCTTTAAAGGGCATACGGTCAAGGATCGTTCAATTTTTTATACCTTGGGCTGACGGTCTAATGTATAAATTTCATTCATAAATCTTTTAGGTTGTTTTAATATAATTGAACTATTCAAAATGAAAATAGATGTGGATCTACAAAAAGAAAAATGTGTCATTGTTAATTCCTGACACAAAAACGCATCAGTCGAGAGCTTTTGTTATTAACAACAAGTATTGGATACAATAATTACCGAATATACTAACCATCAAAAAAATATAGAAGGAGATAGACTTTTTCTGCAAGTCAGACATGGAAAATTAACAAAGCAGCTATTAGGACACAATTCTGTGTCTGAATTTTCAAAAATAAAAAATTGCTACTTACTTACAATTAGACAAGATAGAATCATTGTAGCCCTATCAAGGTGGCAGTGAAAAGTCGACAGAAACCATCGAAATATGAGTGGGAATTTGTAGCTAAATAGTTGCTAATTAGTTGCTAAAATCACGATTTTGTAGCTCTATTCAATTTCACAAAAAACAAATTACTGCTATTTTTACAACAAGCTAGCAGTTAAATGACAGACTGGCCCAAAAAAAAATGGACTAATGCGTGTGAATTTGTTGCTAATTTTTTGCTTAAAATCAGTACAGGAAAAAAATCGAGAACCCCTACAGTCAGCTAGAAATTGTTAATAATAACTACCAACCAGTGTCCCTGCTATCGTGATATACAGTTTGTATTGACACATTGATGTTATGGATTTTGTTGCTGGTCGCAGATGTCATCAGCAGAGCCCTGCGAGCCAGCAACAAAATAAAATTAAAAATCGGCCCAATCGGGTGACCGGTAACTAACTCCTAGTGTCCATGCTGCTCTGACACGCAGTTATTATTGACAGAACTCTGTCATGGATTTTGTAGCTGGTTGTAAAAAGCATCAGCAGAGCCTAGAGAGCCAGCAACAAAAAAAATATATAAATCGGCCCGCCGCGCCCGGGTGACCATTAACTGACTCCTAGTGTCCATGCTATCGTTACACGCAGTTTTTATTGACAAAACTCTTGTTATGGATTTTGTTGCTGGTCGCAGATGTCATCAGCAGAGCCCAGAGAGTCAGCAACAAAATAGAAATGAAAAATCGGCCCAACCGGGTAACCGGTAACTAACTCCTAGTGTCCATGCCATTGTGACACTCAGTTATTATTAACAGAACTCTGTCATGGATTTTGTTGCTGGTTGTGAAAAGCACCAGCAGAGCCCAAAAAGCCAGCAACAAAATAAAAATTAAAAATCGGCCCAACCGGGTGACCGGTAACTAACTCCTAGTGTCCATGCTATCGTGACACGCAGTTATTATTGACAGAACTCTGTCATGGATTTTGTTGCTGGCTCTCTGGGCTCTGCTGATGACATCTGCGAACAAGACGGTAGGAAATAAACAGAAACAATAAGCAAAGATTTTTCAGTTCTAAATAATCGAAAAGTGTTAGCATCTTATATGAAAAAGATAAAATAAAAAGAATTCACGTGGAAAAATAATGTTACAATCTATATATTTTTATAAATTTTATTAATTTTATAAATTGCTTAAAAATTATTACTAGAAGTTGAGTCATAAAGCTGTAAAGGTGTCTACCTGGGGATTTAAACTTTGGAAGGAGAATTATCAGAATTTGTGCTTTTGTTGCTAGATAACTGTTAGAATTGTCTAAAGGTCAGATAATAATCCAGACTCAATGCGGGAGTGAGCAAGATAGTGGAAAACAAACACAAACATTACGCAACGTGTTTTTTAGTTGTGATAAAAAGAAACACGTTAGAAGCCCTAGTTTATATTAAAAAAAGTGATGAAACGAATATACTTGGAACCTACGAAAAAATAGTAGTTTACGTAACAAGTCCCGAAAGTGGTCTTTTACTGGACGAGTGGGCAAATTGCAGGGCGAGCCACAGGTGGGCCCTGCAAGATTGCGAGTCCAGTAAAAGCACTTTTGGGACGTATTACGTACAATATTTTTTTAAAACGGGCATTGTTGTACCATAAACTTCATATTATTCAGTTTATATTTTTATAACAAAAACTCTTTATTAACTAATTTTAACATTTTTTTTAACAAACCTTGCTTGGGTTGCTGCCTTAACAATTTCATCTGGTATAATTTCATCTTCCATTATTTCACAATCAAATGCATCATTTTAATTATCCATTTTATAATAAATTTCACGTTTTCAACTAAACGGACTTTTACCGGACTCATTTTTATTTTCTGGCCTTGTCCGACAAAATGAGGTTTTCTGACCTAAAAATAAACCGCAAAGTATTAATTTCTGGCCGGTTAAAAAAAAATTTTACAATTTAGATATCTTTATCAATTTTAATAATTTTATCAATTGCGTAATCATTATCACTAGAAAGTAAGTCATTAATAAAGCTGAAAAGGTGCTCAACTGGTTTCCCAGGAGATAATTTGTATAAAATTTTCAATTTAGATATTTCCCTCGAGGCGAAAAAGATATTGGCAAATATTAATATTAGGGATTAACTAAGCATCCAGAACAAATAATCTGGGATAATATCGAGTTTTATAGTTAAGCTGGGAAATTTCTATCAATATTTGGGCAATCGATTTAGAAACGTTCTTAATAAAAACGATTTTTTAAATGTAGTCAATACGGGACTTGTTGAAAAGTCCGTTCGAAAATAAAAATTGTTTGAGGTAAACCTTTTTTATTTTTCAACAATTTTTTTGTACGACAGACGGTTCCAAACATTCCAATTTCTATATGTATGCGTTGGACGCTTCTTTAATGTCGCTTAGATGGGATGTTGACATTTAACATTTTTGACTGTTGACATTTTTGATATTCGATATTGACATTTCTTATTGGGGGCACATAAAAAATACCTTTATTGTCTAACTAAGGCACTATAAACATAGGTATTATCATCAGCCATTTTCTGTCCAATGTCAACCACAAAACCAGAGATAATAGAACAGATGTGTTGATTCCTAATATAAAGTTGGCAACAAGTTCCAACATCAGCGTACCATGTTTAAAACTGTTCACTATACTTTTACACCCTTTTTATGCTTAAACTACCTTAAATTTATAAATAAACTAAAACTACTAGCACTTACTCTGTCTCTATACCGCCATAATTGCTTTCCGCTTTTCGCGCTAGCAGCTGATCATATTTTGCTGGTTTAGTTCCCATTTTTACCACTACAGAATACGATTGCGCGTCTCTTAAATTTGTCTATGGTTTAACAACTTTAATACTTGATTTTAGTGACATTGGACAGAAAAAGGCTGATGATAATAACTATACAATCTACAGTGCCTTACTCTAACAGGAATATAGATTTTCAATTACAAGACACATTACAGAAAAACAGTAGTGTTATATTTATATATAACATATAAAAAATACATTATCAATCAATCAATCAATATACATTGTAGGGTTATCTACTTGATTTACAGTTTCCTGCTAATTAATTATCATTTTAGTAAAGCGTTTATCAAATAGATGTCAAAGGTAATAGTTTAATACTATTATAACATTTTACAGAGTCTTTGAAAATCAAAGAACATAGACCGTTTATTAAGAACCAACAACTACTTCCCTGGCTATATGCCCCGACGGACATTGAATTACAGTTCAAAGTTAAACGGGGCTAGTATATCTGCACGATAGAACTAACCATTTTAGTTTGCAATTCGTAAGGATATTACTTTTAGACCGGTTTCGGCGTATTGCGCCTCATCAGTACAAGGAAGATATCCATCCAGAAGCTCTGAGAGCATCTAGACTGGAGATATGTCTGAAATCACACAAATACATTATCTTCAGTAAAGAAAATGTTAAAAGTGCGATAACCGATAATCCATAATTTCAGTTTTTGATTAGTTAACCGTCTAACTTTGAGCTGTAATTCAATATCCGTCGGGGCATATAGCCAGGGAAGTAGTTGTTGGTTCTTAGTAAACGGTCTATGTTCTTTGATTTTCAAAGACTCTGTAAAACGTTATAATAGTCTTATACTATTACACCTTTGACATCAATATACATTGATTTCTAAAATGATTATATTTTATAGTTTTTTTGAATTGCTGCAGGGTTACATTATACCTCTGTACAAAAAAGATTAAAGTTACTACAAGCAGTGTAAATTGGAGATTTTATTCCAAATTAGTTCCAACACTGGGTAAATAAAAGCAATTTTGTGTTCTACTATTAATACGTGAAATAAAAAATGGTAGTCTCTGAAGATTTCATGGATTTACATTTATTGATGTTGAGAGGTAGTGCATTTGAGTACACCATGTAGACCAGGGGTGAGCAACCTTTTTAACCCACGGGCCAATTTAAATTTTAAAATCTTGTGGCGGGCTGCACTAATTAATAATTTACAAAGCTTTATATTTACTTATAAACGTTATAATATAAAAATACAAAATTAAAAAAAAAATTTCATACATAAATTTTAATGCAACAAGAAAAGAACAAAAATACAAAACAAAACGGATACTATACTAACATTACATTATAACTAATTTATTGATGGGAGAAAGTTGATAAAATAAATAAAATTCTATTTTAGAAATGCTTGGCGGGCCGCATAAAAATATTTAAAGGGCCGCATGCGGCCCGCGGGCCGCGGGT
Organism: Altica lythri; assembly: GCA_964028335.1. Classification (NCBI taxonomy): domain Eukaryota; kingdom Metazoa; phylum Arthropoda; class Insecta; order Coleoptera; family Chrysomelidae; genus Altica; species Altica lythri. The sequence goes on from OZ034805.1 coordinate 18,183,987, forward strand.
TGCTCATCCCTGATGTAGACAAAGTGCTTATATCAGTTTGCAAAATATTGCAGTCATTAATTGAGTCGACGACATGGTAAAGTTTAAGGTCGTCCTCGGAGAGAAGCGTTGAACTCTAAATATTACTACTTATATCATTGATAAATATGGAGAAAAGAAGAGGAGCAAGAATACTTCCCTGCGGTGCGCCACTTGATGCTCTAAGGTTGAAAGATTGAAGTCCACGAAATTCTACATATAGTACGCAATTGTTAAGATAGGACTTCATAGGCATCAGCAATTGACCGTCCAGTCCGACGGCTTCAAGTTCCTTGATAAAGAGATGATGGTTTACTTTATCAAAAGCCTTTGAGAAGTCGGTAAACACTGAGTCTAATTGAAGTCGGTTATCTAAGGCGTCACTAATAGATTGGGTAAAACACGTGAGATTACTTTTAGTTGAACGTCTGGCAATAAAACTGTGTTGAGAGTTTGAGATGATATTTTTAACTTTCGGAGCAATTCTATTATACAGACAGATATCAAAGCATTAGAAAAATTTGATAGCAAAGTTATTGGTCGAAGGATTGTAATGACAGAGCTAGATTGAAAATAATTTTAAGTGGTATGGCCAGAACAGAAGCGCAATCTGATGAGAAAACTGGGAATTTTGTCATCGCCACAGGTTAGTTTAGGTTTTAATTTTCTTAATGCAGTAGGTATAGACCTCCGAATCGGAAAAGGAGGGAACAGAGATGTTAGGATAAAAATTGACAGAACTTGTTTGCAATGGAATATTTTGAGAAGGAACATAAACCCTTTGGAAGAATTCAGCAAATGCATCATTTAATATTTCTGACATGTCTGACAGTTAACGTTATTTGAATTTGTTGTCACTTAACATTTGTCAGTTTGCATTTGACGGTTGACACTAGACAATTGACTTGAGATTTTATAATTGACAGTTGACAGTACATAGTTGACATTATGACATGAGATAATAGTATATTTGTAAAATATATTCCTTCACTTTTTTTAGTTTTTTAAATCTTTTTAAAATATTTGATTAATTCGATTTTTTTATGTATTTTTTAAATTTTCTATATTTTCTTCACTTATATCTTATTTTTTGAGTGAAATATTCACTTATTATAGCAGAAATAGAAATCCGATTTGTATGCTCTTCCCAATGCCTGTTGACATAAAAAAGTTCCAAAACAGCTTTTAAGGAGGTCCTTTCGCCGCCAATGTTAAATAAAAAATATTAGATTATGAATAAATTTAATTTTTTTCTAATAGTTAAAGACCTTATTTATCAAATAGTGAAGTTTTAATCATACCTTACCGTGCAAATTTTTGAAAAAAAAAAGTTTTAAAATGTTAGTATTTGTACTGAGTCTTATGAGAAAGTAAATCCTTAACGATATTTTTCGAATTATACTATCAGTCACCGATTAGATGGAATAAAGAAAAACTGAAAATTAGATTTTTGAAATATCCAGGTTCCTTTTTTTTGCAATAAAATATATCAGTCACCGGGCAATTTACTGAGAAATTAATAATTAAAAATCACAAAAGAATCTCAAGTAACTTAAATTAAAATGGAGTCAAAACATTTGGCAACCTTGCGTAGCGCGCGAACTAATTCCTTCAATGTAAACTTTTCTTTTTTTGCACTTACAACATTATTACACCATTGTTTACGTTTAAGACTCACAAATTTACAAGCATCCTTGCCACGAGACATTAGAATATTAAGATTAATTTACTCATTCACCACATTGACAGCTAAAGCTTAAACGTGGTTAAGGTTAGGATTGTGTGGATACAAATATGAACAACCGTGAGACAGCGTTGTCAAATCACAGACAGGCTATTAACAGCTGATTTTCAAGAGTCAAATTAACTTCTGTAGTTAACTATTTTTTTTTTAATTTTCAAAATTTCAATTATCAATGCCTCATATACTATTTATTTTTTAATTTTAGGAATTTTTATGGGTTTTTTATTTTAATTTATCGAGTATTGACTACAACAGTTGTTTTGACTAATTTGCAGCGAAAGGACCTCCTTAATTAAAAAAATAATCTATACTTCATGATTTTCTATGATAAGTTATTTTTCTGAATTCTGTAATTAAAAAATTTCCAACTTTGGTTACAAAATTCGAGTAATATAAGGTCTGTTCCAACAGACCACAAAACCGTTATAGAACCGTTACTAAACAACTCAGTACTTCAAAGATAACGAGAATTCGTCCACTGCGCAGTTACCGGACGGTTCTAGAATGGTTCTTTGGTCTGTTGGAACAAACTTAATGTCTGCGTATCATGGGCGCACTGGTTCCGAAAAATATTCTCATTCCAAATTTTTCACAATCTCGTTCGATTTATAACAAAAGTAGGTAGCTACATGTTGGCAAATGAAGTTTTTTTTAAGATTTGTGTTTTGCCTGGAACAAGTTTTTTTAGGTTAAATAGTCCATTCTAAATCATAAAGGTATCTAGCAAATTTTCTCTAAAATGCACCATTTTCGAGTTTTAGGTCCAAAAAGTGCCAAAATAGCCATTTGTAACGCTCGATAACCGCTAAAGATACAATCATGTAAACCGTACTAGACAAAAACCCCTCCCCGTCGTATCTTATGTACGGTTGTACTTATAAAGGTCGGGACAGACATAACCGCACCGTACCCGAGCCGTATGTCGGCCGTAACTTGGCCGTGTCACAGCTCGTCCGTGTAGAGACCACACTTGTCTGTAGCTTATCCGATTTTCTACCGATGTTTGAAACCTGTTTCAGTCTGTTTTAATATTTTGAGTACGTAAGATGCGGAAACAATGTTTAAAAATTTTAGTAACATAATTTTAGTAAAATAAAAATCACAAGAATAATGTTTTTAATATATTATATTTTGAGAGCATACACGAAAGTGTTTACCAAGAGCTTTTGGTACCGCACCGTCACCGTTAAAATATAAAATATTTTAATCGTGTTCGGTGCGGGCTCGGTGCGTTGATAGCGCTCGGCCGTAATACGGTGATGTGTGAACTATTTGTATAACATACCATTGCATAACTCTTCCACCGAGTGATGGTCAACACTCGGCCGACATACGGCTCGGGTACGGTGCGGTTATGTCTGTCCCGACCTTAATAGTGAAATTTGGAAGGAGAAAATAAACCGTAGGCTTCTCAACTAGTCATAACAAGTGACGTAATAGTCATAGATGACGGTATAGCAACTGTGACCGATAATTTTAAATGGGACGTTATCGCAAGTGATATCTCATTTGACAGGTATTGAAAATATCTACATATTTAATCATACTAATGTTGTTTCAGTTTAAGCTGATTTTAATGCATAAATTTAATATGTCCTAAAATGTAGTTTCGCATTTAATTAATTAAGATTCTAACGTCCGCCATTGTACTGTACTGATGAGGTCTAATAGACCGAAACATGTCTACAGTTTGGTTATTCATTTGTGTAGACTGATTGATATTTATATCTACGTCTCATCATCATGTGCATTTGAGTTAGGAGTTCTAACCATGCACAAATTTAGGTTATTTACCTGGAGATTGACAGCATTACGCAAGATACGATTGTATCATTTTTCATCTTTTTAGAAAGTTTTTTATATTTTCATCGTGTTCTGTGTCTCTGTGTCATTCCGTGGAATTTGTAATCGAATTTAAACCTATTTCCCGACTACCTAGAGCTCTGAAATTTTCAGGATAGCTAAGAACTGGATGACAATGCATGTTTCAAGTGTGTTTAGGCATATACATAGATTTCGAAATTTATACCGAATTGATATTAAACATGATCTAAGTTGTGTATAGATAATATTATTTTGAAAGTTATTAAATAAATCGTTCGTAGCGTAGTTGGTTAGGCGGCGGATCTGTCCACTTGTGACAGTTCTGTTATGTTATCATAATGGGATCGATTACGCGACAGAGAAGTTTTTTTTCTTTTTTTTTTGTTCTTACATGTGAAAACAGTAATTATTATTTTAACTGGTAATAAAATAAACTGTTTTAGAAAGTTTTTAGATACAACTACCCTTGATTTTGTTAACAAGGAAACAATCTTCTCAATGATCAATCACAGCGTTGTATGACTTAATATTTTTGCAAAATCAGGGATGCTGTGCATTGTTGAGATGACACAAAATATGACCTATAAATCAGTAAAAAACTTTCTATTATAAAAAGTTCTTTTTGTAAATTGTGCTTATTATTGTTATAAGACTGTCATAACGCTCCGTTCGTTTTATATACGGAGCGTTTTTTGATAGTCTTATACATACAATTATGAAAAAAAATTATACAAACGTATCTTGTGCCATGCTGTCAGTACCTTCCAGATACATTGCCTGGATTTTTGCCTGGTTAGAATTCCTAACTCTAGGCACAGGATGCTGCGACATATATGTAAATATTAATCAGTCTATATAAGGACAAAACCAAACTGTAGAGTGTAGACGCTCTAGTTAGAACTCATCAGTACAGTATAGGTTTATCTCTTCAGTCAGTAATGAAAATACATCCCCGGTTTAGACTACTTTGCGAAAGTATAACACAATCGTAAGTAAATCCAGGTTATGTATTTTGAATTTAATGACGAGATACGTTTGTATATATATACTTTTTTTTTTGTTTGTGTTCTCACATATTTATATTAGTGAGCAATTTTTACTGAGCAATTGGCATCAATGTATTGATTTTTAGTTTTTAGTTTTAAAATATTAGTAGCGGAGTACTATTAAAACCACAGCGATATGATACATTTAAAAATTATATAGGTATTAATTTGTTAGTTTAATATTACGAGACCGTCCAAACCTTAAGTGTAGTAATATGTGCATTCGGTGGTTAGTTTATAACCTGGCCCTTCTTTTATCAAATAAAATCGTTTTTACTCAACCTATAGCTATCCTTTCTCTCGTCCTTCAAAACCCGAATTATCCGAGTGAAGAAGAACGAAAGTAGATTCAACAAAAACACCGGTGAATACAAAAATTTGTTATTTATTATTCAACGAACTGAGTTAACGAAGGAACAGTATGTATAAAACTGTCAAAATACACTCCGTTCGTTTATTTATTTACCTTGCCTAAGGTTTTATATGATATGCAAAGCGACCACAAGAGAGCCATCTTTGGAGTAGAGATGGCGCTACTTTAAAAACAATAAGTTGTAATAAAGTTATGGATAAAAACTCTTCGGGATCTTGTAAAATGAAGTTTTAGGATTAATTTGATGACTTCTAAACTTAAAAATATAATTTTTATAGTTGAGACTTAAAAATGGCATTTTTCGCATTTTTCCAGACGTTAAATCTTAATATATAAAAATTCAATGTCACGATGTATGTTCATCACGTCTTCGTGATCACGTCAATCGAATTTGATGAAAGTTGGCATTTAGGGTAATTATGTCCAACTTGACAGATTGGGATATATCTTAATATATAAAAATCCAATATCACGATGTATGTTCCCAATGAACTCTTCACCACGTCAATCGAATTTAATGAAAGTTGGCATGTAGGTGTAATTTTGTCCAACTTGAGAGATAGGAAATATCGTAATATATAAAAATCCAGTGTCACGATATATTATCCTAATGAACTCTTCACCAAGTCAACCGAATTTGATGAAAATTGGCATTTTGTCCAACTTGAGAGATGGATAGTTTTTATTTCGATTAATGGTCTCAATAATTTATAACCAACAATAAATCGACTATCGATATAATTAATCATGAGTTTCATAAATCTCCAACAGATGGCGACATTAATTTTTTATTGTACATCGATTGGCGCTTCAGTAAACTCTAACTGTGATTTATTTTAATTAAAGTTAATCAGATTATTTATTAATAAAATGAAATTGAAAATGTTAAGCTAATTTGTGTTAAATTTTGTTGTTAAGAAGCTTTTGAGGTCACCTGTTCCCTGTGCAAAAATGTGGAATGAGAATGCTGCTTCGGTTTCGACTGAAAGTAATATATCATTCGTGATTTTAGTCAAATCTTCAGTCAGCGATTATGCCTTAAGCTCGCTGACGGATAACATATACCTTGTACTTACGAGACCCAATAGGTCGAAACCGGTCTACAAGTTATGTTGTCCGTTCTAACTGCAAACTAAAATGGTTGGTTTAAATTATCTGTTAGATATGCCAACCCCATTTGACTTTGAAGTGTAATTTAATATCCGTCGAGGCACATAGCCAGGGAAGTAATTGTTTCTTCTTAGTTAAATGGTCAATGTTTTTGAAAATATTTTTCAAAACTAGTAAAGCGATAGAATAACTAAAGTCTATATCTAATTTATTTTTTCTGAGATTTAGCACTTTTGAAATTTATAAAATTTTTAACAATTAATATTTCTGGAATTTAATATACCGACAGTTGAAATTGATGACATTTGGCACTTATGATATTTAATATTTCTAACATTTCTGACATTGAACAGCTGACATTTGATAGTTGAGAGTTGACATTTGACAGTTGATATTTGAAAATTGACATTTGACAAATGATATTTGACAGTTGGCATTTGCCAGTTAACATTTGACTGTTGACATTTGTCAGTTTACATTTGAAAGTTTACATTCGATATTTGATAGTTGACATTGGAAAGTGGAATTTTTTTCACAACTAAAATGTTCATCGCTTCGTTTGCCAGACAAAAAAATAAACGTTTAACATTATTTTGTTTTGTTCACCCCTGTAAATCACCTATCACTATTTAAAACCGTCCTGCATTAAAAAAGTATTTATTAAGGTCTCTTTGCGTATTAACTGCCACACAATTTAAGATGGTAAATTTTTTTTATGTAATAGTAGTTTACGTAACAAGTCCCGAAAGTGGTCTTCTACTGGACGAGTTTGCAGGGCGAGCCATAGGCGAGCCCTGCAAACCTGCGAGTGCAGTAAAAGCACTTTTGGGACGTATTACGTACAATATATTTTTTTTTAAAACGGGCATTGTTGTACCATAAACTTGATATTATTCAGTTTACATTTTTATAACAAGAACTATTTTAAATTTTTTTTTTAACAAACCTTGCTTGGGTGGCCGCCTTAACAATTTCATCTGGTATAATTTTATCTTCCATTAATTCACAATCAAATGCATCATTTTAAATATCCATTTTATAATAAATTTTACGTTTTTAACTAAACGTCAAAATATGTCAAGTTATTTTATAGTTTTAAACACGAAGTATAGATACCAGGAGTTTAAACGTAATGTTAAAAAAATGGTCTCAATTTAGGGGACAGCACTATTGCCGGTAGAGAGCGCTCGTGTTTCTAAGTTACTCGTTTAAATCCTTACGCGGGAAGTTTTGTTACTATCGACAGCTTTTATGACAACTAATTTTAAATAAATAAATTAATATTATATATTGAATTTAATTTCGCGAAATTTAACTGCCATAAATGTCATAAACATTGGTTCTTATAAGGCTCTATAAGTTCTTATGGCTACTCGCGCCGCCAGTGGCAAAGAATAGAACTATGATCTGGGTTGATTATTGAGACCGGAAATATTATGAAAAAGCCTATACCGTGTAGACTCCTGGTGTAGCGTGTTTAAAAAACCCTATTAATAAAATTTCATTTTAATCAGTTTCTTCTACTTAGGCCTATCCTGTATACTTAAGATATTACTTGGAATTTTCAAGAACTAACATTTAACGGCTGTTTCTAAGCAAATTTATTGATTTTTCCTAACTGACCAATGAGGTTTCGCGTTGAAGGTCAAGAGATACGAGGCGCGAAAGACACAGCGTCACCCCAGTACTAACGACTTTTATTCATTGTAGTTTGAGTTCTGGTACGATTAACAACTTCGCCAGACACTAGTTTCAAGTTCCCGGCAAATTTCCTTAAAATATCTAAAATTTACTAGCTTTTAAGTGTTTCTGCTACCGTTTATCATACCGAAGATCCACATAAAGATCACCAGATAGTGTTTTCTTTAAGTTTCCTTGGTTTTTTTGTGAAACAACGACGGTTGAAGTCCGCCATTGTTACTGTTACCGTTTCCTCTTCGAACTCCAACTACGAAGGATGAGGTTATAGTTTTATCTCTAACTATCTACAAATCTAAACCAGAATGGGTTTAGATTATATCTTACCGTTAAGACCAAATATCGAGAGAATGAAGCCATATACTAAAAATGTATCTAAGAAACATTTAAGAGATAACGTAAGTTTTTAACATTTTTTTTTTATACCTATTTCGAGCGATAAAGTAACATTTATTTCTATGGAACATCTTACCTTAATTGTATTTACCTGTAACTAAGTGCAGTGCCGGAATGAAAATAAACGGGATGTTTTTTGTGTATTGCTTACCTGTAATTTTTTTTTATCTTTTAATTTTTATCTCGCACATATTTAATTAAGATTTATACCACTCCTTAACTCGAGTTAATATTAAAGCAAAAGGTGATATTTTTTATAACTATTTCATCTAAATTTTACCTTTCACTTTTCGCTTATCAGAGTACACGAAAATGATAAAACAATGTACTTAGCTATTATTTTCTGTGTATGAATAATTATGTTTTTGAACTAAACACAAATGTGTTTAGTAAAATGTGTTTACTAATTGATATTACAAATTTTCGAACATGAGCAACCATTAAAGCCACCCATATTATCATAAACTGATTTACATATTTTACACCTCAAATTGTTAGACATAAATCGATGACTCCAAATCCATGTGCGTTGGTTCACAAGTCTATATAGATTTCAAGTTGGAGTGTAGAATAACGTAATGGTAATTTTAAGTAAAAATCTTTTCGTAAAACAGAATTGGGAACAAAAGACGACAGAGTTAGTGTTTTTTTCTTGTGTTTTATTGAGAGGGAAACAAATGTATTCTTCAACCGATTTTGTAAACAGAAAATCTGGTGGTTGGATTTCGCTATTTCGACGCCTTCGATTTGGGATTTTTATTCAACAGCATTTCTATTCTCTTTTAACGTCGATAACAGTGGCGCCGTTTAACATGAATTAAATTTTGGGTTTTATGTTTCAATTTTTTTATTTATTCTGAATTTTTACGGTTTTCTTTTATATTTTTTGGGCCTTTTTCTGTTTTTTTTTTATTTTATTTTCTCAATCTTTTGATTTTTCATTTTATTCCGATTTTTTAAGTTTTTTCGGGTTTTCCATTTTTTTAATGATAGGTACCTTATAATTGTGAATGGTTTCTTACAACATTGTATGAGATTTCCAAGTTTTTCAATATTTTTTGTTTTTACTATTTCTTCACTAATTTCCGACTTTTTTCTCAATTTTTAATAATTTTATTCTAACTTTTTCCTTAATTTTTTTAATTTTTTCATCTATTTACTTTTTATTTTATTTTTTTACCTTTATCGATGTTTTTTACACATTTTTTCCCTTTTCTCTCTTTCTTTTTTTTCCCTTTGCGTTTTTTAAGTGATCACATGTTATTACAAGTGATTGCAAGTAATCGCAAGTGGTTCAGTCAGAACTCACAGGCATAATCATAGCTGCAAAAGAATTAATCAATAGGAACATCACAGGTAGGAATATAAATATATACACAGACTGCCGACAAGCACTACTGACCTTGAATCGACCACGTTTCACTTCAGGTTTAGTACTAGAATGTCACCAATCTCTAACTGAGGCCAGCCAGAATAACGTGGTCACTCTCAGCTGGATCAAAGGACATGGAAACTCTAAAGGCAACCGCATTGCGAACAATTTAGCAAGGAGGGCTGCGGGCTACAAATATGTTAGCCCTCGCCCATCTACCAAGCTAACATTGTCCGCAGTCGTGGACCTTATCAAACAGCACTCTCACCAAAACTTTATACAGTGCTGGGATGAAACTACGAACTGTAGACTGGCCAGAGAGTTATTACCTCATCCTGGCGAGGAAACAGCAAAAAGATTTAAGGCATTGACCAGACAAAATCTCCGAACAGCTGTGGGAATCTTGACAGGTCACTGCCAATTGCGATAACATCTCTTTAGGATAAAATTAACAGAATCGCCGCTATGCAGAGGCTGCGAACAAGAAGAGGATACAGTAGAACACATAATGTATGACTGCTCAGCTTTTTCTGAAATCAGAAGATCCGTGTTGGGCGAGTACTGGCTTACACCAGCCGACGTCAGGGAAATCCCCCTCGGGAGCCTATTTTAAATCATTAGGCCTGGTGACAGCCTGAGGTGAGGATGTCCCTACACACGGGAGGATGCACAATGGGTCATATGTGGCCTCAGTGCTGGCTGAGCACTAGCTCGCCCCTCCCCAAATTTCCAGATCCAGATCCAGAAGTAATCGCAAGTGATCGTAAGTAATTTTAAAAATAAAATGTTAGATTATTCTGCAGTTATAATTTTGCGATTATTTTTTAAAAATGTCCACCACTGGTTGATATTTAAATACTTTAAAATTCGTCTGTAGATAAAAATATCTTTTTGGTCCTCCGTCCAGAAACAATACTATTAATTACTTCAAAATCGTCCGGAAAATGGCATTTTCCGGTCTAGGCCGGCAAAGTAGCTTTTAGATTATCTAAAGAGATGGCGCTATGAGTTTAAATTTTAAGTCATCAAAAATACATAATGAATAATACAAATTTTAATTAAATTTATTTAAAAACTGCGTATAATATACTAAACTTACTTAATTTACATTTAATTTCTCTCACAACTTGTATTTTAAAATTTGACATTTATGTCAATTTATGAAAATAGTTTATTCTCTCATCTTTATATAAACATCTAATCTTGTATGTCACAAAGTAAAAAGTTTTTGAACTTGTTGTGTTTGCAACATATGTTAATTAAAACACTAATAACTGCTGAAGCTAAACACGTATATTAAGTATTAAACAAGTTATTACACAATACACAACAACACAACTATAATATTTAACATCCAATGTGGCGCTTATATCTGTGGGCTATCTTCTAGTCATTGGTCTTAGTTCAGGTAGCACAATCAGTCAAGTCTTGAACATAACAGAACTTTTGAAAATATTAAAAATTAGTCGGACCAAAAAATAGTGTGTGTTACACGACCGAAAAATATTTTGCAAGTGCTCGTATTGTTTCGCCTCGGTGCTACGCACCTCGGCTACACGACTTTACTCGCTCTTGCAAAATGTCATTTTCCGTCCTTGTGTCACAAATAACTATTACATCAGAGAAATAGTAATTTTAAATGTGATAGAAATAAGAAATGTGAAGAGTAATAGTTCAACAAGAAATCTCGTAAAATTGACAGATTTGCTACGTTTTATAGCAAATTTATATAGGTATTTTATTGATATTCAATGTCTAACAGATCAATCTCACTGAATTTTCAGAATCTAAAGTGATATACTATTTTATGATCTATCAAGTTTTATGTCTTTTTTCGCAATTTTCCAATTTATTTGGTTACCATTTTTGACTCTAAAAAGATGTGCATATCATGTGTTATATAGTAAAAGGTAAAAGGCCACTCGCTCATATAATATGTAAACTTATATGTCTGAGTTGTTGACTGTTCGATAAAAAACAATTTAGTTATGTATTGGAAATCTGATTATGGAATGGAGACAATATTGGATATAAACTGATTGCCGTCACTTTTGAATTTACGCAGGTACGAACACTGTTTATGGAAGTTTCTTTTTTGTATTTCCTACTTCTAATAGGAAAAATTCAATAAAATATTGATTGGATATTAAACAGAAATTGCTTAATAGAAAAAATGTTAGATCTTTGATAACCAGAATGGTTGGTTTAAATTATCTATTAGATATGCCAACCCCGTTTGACTTTGAAGTGTAATTCAATATCCGTTGGGGCATATAGCCCAGGAAGTAGTTGTTTCTTCTTAGTTGAACGGTCATTGTCTTTAAAAATGTTTTTCAAAAACTTGTTAAGCGTTAGAATAATAATATTCTTTGATATCTATTGATAACACGCTTTATTAAATACCACAATGATACAGTTTTCTGTAATAATCCTTTAAGAAAAATTGTTGTTTTAAACATGACCTAACCTTGCTGTTATAAATACTATCTTATGTGCTATATTGTTATAGGCCCTATAAGGGGTGAAGTTATATGTGTCACTTGTCAAAGTTGTAAGCAAATCTTCGTTTGGTTTGGATTTCTATTCTGATATCAATAAGCAACAGTTATTTTTTTCCAAATTGTTCATAATTTTTGTTTTTATTATTGTTCACTTTTTTACTACGTTATTGTCAATTTTGTTTAATTTTTAACAATTTTTGAAGTTACATTTGTTTTGGGGCCTTAGAGAAAATAATGTGCGCAAACCGTCATGAAAAACCGACACCATGAAATTGCTTGTCATCATTTTAATTTTTGAACTAAATTTTTACTTGTTTTATTAATTTTTTTTATTGTTTATATTAAGATTTTTATGATTGTTTTTTACCTATTTTTAAAGTGAAACTTTTATTAGATCGTTTTAAGTGCATGTTGCATGTCGCATGTCGGTCGAACGCCGAGTAGGTATAAAGTATAAAGTAGGTGGCGCTTATAGTTTAATACAAAAATGTACGGGAGTGAGCACATCTGCTAATGAAAACAATCCTACTATTCGTATTAATACGAACTTCGACTGCGTAAGTATCTACGACATGTAACGTCGACGGTTATATTTTATCTATTCGTATTAATAAGAACTTCGACTGCGTAAGTATCTACGACATGTAACGTTTTAAAAATATTACAGTCGTAAATAATAATTTTTGAAACTGAAAATATGGAACTTGAGCAATAAATTATGTAACATAATATATTAAATGAAATCTTTTAAAACACTTTCATTTTTAAACAAATAAACTTTGTAATTATCCTACCCTTGTTATATATATTCATTTCATTCTTTTGTCGATTTACTAAAGTTTTCACTTCTATCGTGTGTGAATCGCACACACACCTTTTGATTTTGATTTCGATTTCGATTTTGATTTAGATTTCAACTTCGATTTTGATTTTGATTTCGATTTCGATTTTGATTTGATAAAGCGATTTTTATACCCTTAATGGAATATGATTCGAAAAATTTTTAGTTAAATGTCTATAGGGTAAAAAAAGTTTCACTTTTACCGTGGTTTCATAAAACCACACAATGCTTTTTTTATGACAATTCTACTCTAAATTACCGTTTCGCTGCTGAATACATACAACAAAAGTAAAAGGCCATAAATATGCATAGTAAAAAATATGTTATCCGCGATTCTTTTAAATTTTATTCGTTTTACGGTTTTCTTTAAACTTCCTTTTTCTTTCTATTCAAGTCTGCAATTTCATCGATTTTTTTAAACTTTTTTTTAATATCTAACACTTCTTTGTTTGTTTCCGTTTTAATATAAATTGAAAGCAAAATTCCAACAAATTCTAGCTTGAAGAACTCCTTCTAGTATTTCAAAAATAAATGGAATTTGTGCAGACGAAATTGTGGCTGGGTAAACAATCCAGTGAATTACGGTTAACAGTTGTTTTCATTAAGAAAACAGGCATTTGTTAATTGGTCGTTTTTCGAAGATGAATTGCTTTCCATTTTAAGAATAACTTAACTTATATTAATTAGAGAGATGTTTTCTTTTTTTTACTTACTTTTAATATTCGTGATGTCAATTTTTTTGTATATTAATTTGGTTAAAGTAAGTCTAAACTCACCCCTAACCTGGCTCAGGTTTGATTTTTGCCCGTGTTCTATTTTCCAATTTTTCATGTTTTTTCCAATTTCCTGAGTTTTCAAGTTGATCAGGATATTTTAACTTTTTCTTTTTAATTTTTAGATTTTCAAGTATTTTCCCAAAATTCAAAGTTTTTCTATACAATTAAGCATTATAAAAAATAGTGTAACGCTTTTTGGAAACTTTTTTAACCTTCTCCACGATCACCAGGACGTCGTTATTAGAAACAGTTTCAAAAATGATTAAAACCCAATAATAAATACACGTACAGATACATACATATCGAAAGGTTTGTAATAATAAGCCGTTCATGCGATTAACTGTCGTATACGTGTTCGATTTTTTTACTGCGAAAAATGGAACAGCTAGATCTCGAATTTAAAACCTACAATCCATTGAAAATACAGGGAAGTTTCGATATCTTACAAAAGAAAAAACGAAAATATTTGATAAATGGCGATTTATTTCTTAACACAGTCTCCTTTTACTCGATACACTTGATTGACCTTCTCATTCGACTTAAATTTTTGACCGACGAGTGACTTTTAAATTTGAAAACAAAACGCAGCCAAATCTAGAAAATCCGATGGATGGGGCAGTAGTTCGTAGCCCTCTTTGACCCATATGGACGTGGCGATGGCGCAGCGGAGGTCTGAACTGATGCGTTGTCATGGTGGAAGAGGCTTTTTCCGCCAATTGAAGCAATATTTTGTAGCCCAATTCCACCAACTAGGTTTTGGCGACGGCAAAGATTTTAGCCGATGCGTTACCGTAATGAAAAGCATTTTTTCTTCGCCAAAGGGAGAGGTTTTTTCTACATTTCGTCGTCGAATAGGGCCAATAATCGACATAGTAGAGCACTGTGACCGTTTCGTATTTCTTCAAGTAGTCGATCTAGATCACACCTCGTGAATCCCAGTATACGGTAGCCATATCGTCTCTTTGGCCAATGAGACAGGCTTCGCCTTCTCCGGAGCAGGTTCGTTGGGTGCGATTAACTATTTCAACTGCTACTTGGTCCTTAGTCAGTTGATTCATGCTTTATTCATGGTTACGAAATGACGCAGAAACTTTTTCGAATTGCGCTTAAACGGCCTGAACTGGTTGCACTTGTTGTCCGGAGTGAGCTAACGCGGCAGTCATTGCGCCCACATCTCGCTGATATCTCGCGCAGCGTGAATCGTGGATTTTTGTCATGATTCCTTCGTGGTATCGGTTTTGGGACACCTACGCGTGGCTCATCAAAAACCGACGTGCAACCATTTTGAAAATTTTGACCATCGCCATCGAAGTAGAAAAGTCACCGTACACAGCATCCAAACGACCATTGATGTCACTACGCGATTTCATTTCCAAAGACAACAATCTAATCACCAATCGGTACATTCGTATTTAGGTCTATACCTACGAGGACATCCTTAATAATAAAAAACACCGATATTGATCTTTT
Organism: Altica lythri; assembly: GCA_964028335.1. Taxonomy (NCBI): domain Eukaryota; kingdom Metazoa; phylum Arthropoda; class Insecta; order Coleoptera; family Chrysomelidae; genus Altica; species Altica lythri. Next base: position 18,199,156 of record OZ034805.1, read on the forward strand.
TCCATTTTTCTAAAATCTGTGGACACTTCCGCTTCTACACGCGGTTATAACAACTTGATTCCGGTTTGGCTAAAATTTCCACGTCTTGAATTGTACTACACGAATATAATTTTCTCTTTCGATACGTCTGTAAAGCTAGGAAGGTCAAGTCGGCAGAATCACTCGTATTATATCTCAAAATGTAGTGCTCATTTAGTGCTAATTTAGTGCTGATAACAGATATTTGGTGCTGTGATAGGGGGACTAAAAATGAGAACAGTGCTAACTTTTCATTAAGCTAGCAGTGTACCATTCGTGACCGCGCTAAAACGGAAACTAATGGAATAAAAAGACGTCACTATTTAGTGCTCAATTAGTGCTGCCAGTACAGCAAAAGATTTTTGAAAAATAATTTATTTTTTATTTTTTTTCAAATCAACTACTGCTAATATAACGACGCCAGCAGTCTTGAGAGCTAGAAGAAGACTATAAAATGGAAACTAATGAAATTAAAAGACGTCACCATTTAGTGCTCAATTAGTGCTGTCAGTACAGCAAAAGATTTTTGAATAATAATTTTTTTTTAATTTTTTTCAAATCGACTACTGCTAGTATAACGACACTAGCAACGTTAAGAGCTAGAGAGAGACTTTAAAACGGAAACTAATGGAATTGAAAGACGTCACTATTTAGTGCTAAAATAGTGCTGTCGTTGTAGTAAAGGAGTTTTAAACAAAATTTTTTTTAAGCAACTACTGCTAGTATAACGACTCCAGCAGTCTCAAGAGCGAGGAGAAGATTCTAAAACGGAAATTAATGGAATTAAAAGACGTCGCCATTTAGTGCTCAATTCGTGCTACCAGTACAGCAAAAGATTTTTGAAAAAGATTTTTTTTTTCAAATCAAATCCTGCTACTATAACTACGCTAGCAGCCTTAATTATTTTTACTCATCGTTAAATATAAATTATCTTAATATTTTCTAATTACAAATCTTAAAATAAAATTCGGTGAGTCGTTAGCTTAGTTTAAAAACACATTTTTTATAAAAGTAAATATTATTTTTATCATTGAAAATAATATTTTTTTCATACAACATTGGAGTTTAATATAATTCAAGTAATAATTTTGAGACTGCTGGAGTCGTTATACTAGCAGTAAAAAAATAAAAAAAATATTTTTCAAAAATCTTTTGCTGTACTGGCAGCACTGATTGAGCACTAAATGGTGACGTCTTTTAATTCCATTAGTTTCCGTTTTAGAGTCTTCTTCTAGCTCTCAAGACTGCTGGCGTCGTTATATTAGCAGTAGTTGATTTGAAAAAAAAATATTTTTCAAAAATCTTTTGCTGTACTGGCACACTAATTGAGCACTAAATAGTGACATCTTTTAGTTCCATTAGTTCCCGTTTTAGCGCGGTCATGAATGGTACAGTGCTAGCTTAATGAAAAGTTAGCAATGTTCTCATTTTTAGTCCCCCTATCACAGCACCAAATATCTGTTATCAGCACTAAATTAGCACTAAATGAGCACTAAATTTTGAGATATAATACGAGTGATTCTGCCGACTTGACCTTTCTAGCTTTACAGACGTTCTTTCGATAGTGGCGCCATCGGGTAGTGCGCCTAACTACTAATCGAATTGCCCTCGTACATTACTCGAGTGGTGAACGAAGAGTTACTTTAAGTACTAGTTTTTATTAAATAAATAATTTAATCACTTCAGCTCTACTTAATGTCCTTGTTTTTAAAAATACACCTGTTTTCTTTGCTACTTTTCAAATAAATAAAGCGAACATGTATTTGCTTTTCTTTATAAAAGTTTCTATTTTGTAAATATCCAATCCTAATCCTTTATAAACGGGAGATTGGATATGAAAAAAGTTTAGGAATTTGGAAGTATTCGAGATTAATCCCGTAGGTACTGAGCATGACTTTAATTCATTTACAGAACGAACGTGTTTTTATCTACTAAAATGAATATGATACATTCTAAAAACTTAAAACTCTCCAATTTCATATAATCAATTTCTTGTTAGCAAATAATACTGTTTTCGTTTCTTATATAATAAAATGATAATCAATTTACTCTTGGTATAAAACCATTTGAACTGAATTGATCGCACAGTTTTTATGACACAGTTGGTGAACTAAAATAGTGACGGAGAATATAAGCGATACTTTGTATCCAGCAACCGCAGAAAGTGGAAGAAAATCATTGAGGGGTCGCTTGATTAACAATTAAAAAAGAAATATTTATTATAAATTTTATTATCTTTAATAATTCGGGATTTTGTTGATTAATGTTTGAAGAATATTTTGAAAAAAAAAAAAACGATTTTTACGCTTTGTTAAAAAGCTATTATTTTATAACGATGGTTTCACTAAATTTTAAAATTAAATTTTCTATCTTTAAATTACCCAAATAAATTTCCCACTCTAGCTCAGGTTCGTACGAGGGCAGTCCTAAAAGTACTTATTTTACAGAAGAGAAACGAAATTTTTTAAAAAACTCCGATTGATTTGTCAATATAGTCTTCTTTTAGCTCCATACACTTGATGATTCAACTTCTTTATCTTGACCGAAAAATACGTTTTCTCGAGGTCTGCGAAATAGGTTTCTCTGGCACCGATGATGTCCTTATTCGATTCTAATTTTTGCCCAGCGAGTGACTTTTGAAAGTTTGGATACAAAAAAGTCGCACGACGCGAAATGCGCAGTAGTTCGTAGTCCAATTCGACAATTTAGGTCTTGACGACAGTGGAGGTCTGAGCCGGTGTGTTTTCATGGTGGAAAAGCACTTTCTTCTTACCTAAATGACACTGTTTTTTCTGTAATTTGGAGTCGAATCGGCACAATAATAATAATTCGACCATTTTGCCTATTTCCATGTAGTCGATGTAGAGCATACCTTCTGAATCCCTATCTCTCTGGCCTTCTTCAAAGCACGTTCAAGTCCAACTGTTTCTTGAACTCTGCTGTGTATCAGTGAATCCAGTGAACGGTCACGAAACGACATAAAAATTGTTTCGGATTGTGCTTTTAAATAGAGTAAAATTCGTCTCACGGCACACCGCGCTGACAGCTTTGTCAAGCGTAAAATTTCATGCAGAATATGATCTACTTACGCCTATTGTCACATCTATCTGGCGCACCCTAAATCAATACCAGATCGTTGATTTTGTGACATTATCGTCCGTGGAAGCTGTTTTCGGAACACCTAGGCGGGGCTCATAAAAAATCGAAGTTCTACTACATTCAAAATCGTTACACCATTTTTTGACGATCGAATAACCATCGAGCACAGCATCCAAGTGGTCTTTAATATTACTGCACGATTTTCTTTTTTAAACCGTCTGAAAAATTGTGGTTTCTCCAGGTACCTATGCAAAATAAGCCTCCTTGGCGGTGATAAACTCTTCTTTCCACTCTAATTTCTGCCCGTCGAGTTACTTTTTCAACAAAAAGAAGTCGGACAAGGTCAAATCTGGAGAAAACGATGGATGGGTCAGCAGTTCGTAGCTCAGCTGAACCCGTAAGGCCCGATTCACACAGAACGGACGTCGGGCAAAGGCGTGGCGCGGACTTTTGTCCCTTCGGCGTCTCTCGTATGTAAACAAATGGTACAATATTCACAGAAGCGACGTGGCGCGGGCGGTCAACCGCCCGCCCTCGCCACGTCTCTTCGGCGTCTCCCGTGGCGTACAAGAAAGGGCACGCCAGTTCCTCGCCACGTGTCTCTGTGCTTTAATTAAAAATGCGGGATAATGTTGACTTCAACATACAATTTTGCAAAGAAGTTGGCAAATATCCTTGTATATATGATTTTAATCGTGCTGATATTCGTAATAGGAGCACTCACGAGACATCCTATAAAAGTTTTGAAACCGTTCTGGGTATATGTTTAATTCTCTCATCTGGTCGAATGTTCCACCAATTTTCCCCTTCTGCAGCCACAATAGATGAACCCAATATCTTCTTTTTGTTTTGTTCACATTAGCCAAATACACTATATCCAACATATCTTCATCATCTTCATCACTGCTTGAAAAAGACATGTTTATTCCACAAAACCAACAGGTTACTGACGTCAATTCGCGCCACTGTCCTGCACCTCTGTATGCATTGCATACGCCACGCTTCCGCCACGTCCGTGCCACGTCGAAGCCTTGTCTCTGCCCCGACGTTCGTTCTGTGTGAATTGTGCCTAAGGTGGAAGTGTGACTACGCATCGGCGTCATGGTAAAAGCATTTTTTTTTTTGTAATTCGGCATCGAATCTACTTAATAATTTGGCAGTAGACGATTTTGCCCTTCTCCTGGTAGTCAATCTAGATCACACGTTCTGAGCACGTTTGTCGGGATATCCGCAGATACGCCTTTAATTCCACACGCGATCTAAACAAAATAACGAATTCGATTTTGCTGAAATTCACGTCTACGAAAATGTTCTACACGAAAATAAATTTTTCTTGCGATAGTGGCTTCTTGGACCGCCCTCATAATAACGTCAATCTTATAAATAACATTGTGACATACAGTTTCATCATTTCAAACCAGAATCAAATCGATCGTTATCTGAGTGGATTGTGTTGGCAAGATTTCTCGGAGAAACTGCCCCATTTGAAAAAAATAAGTGGTGGTTCATTAAGACAATGCATGTTGTCACAAATCAATGAACACGATACCTAATTTGTATCAATTCTACATCGAATTGCTTTCGCATCTACCGTATTCTCCAGATCTGATATTCAGCGATTTTTTCCTGTTCTCAGATCTCAAGAGAATGCTGGCTGTAAGAGGTAATCGCCGAAACTGAAGCTTATTTTGAGGCTAAAGATAAAGGGTACTATAAAAATGGTATTCAAAAAATTGTATAAATACTATAATTATTCTATCGTCCTCAAAGGTAACAATATTAAATAAAATAAAACAAAATTTTATGAACATTTTGCCTTCTGTTTTAGCCTAAAAACTGTTTTTCCCAACTGTCTTTCGGAATCCTACTCCTACTAATATTATATAGGCGAAAGTTTGTTTGGATGGATGTATGGATGTTTGTTCCTCTTTCACGCAAAAACTACTAAACGGATTTTAATGAAACTTTACAGTAATGTAGCTTATAGATCAGAATAACATATAGGCTATAATTTATAAAGATATTGTGTGAATTGTCCAAAATATAACGATAAATGTCATTTAAGTCTGAAAAAATTACTGTATTTCTTATGTTGACAATATTGTTACGTTATTACAGTGCGAATGTAACATCTCAATATTGTCAGACTGTTATATTTTTCAAATACGACCCAAAAATTATGTATGTTATAATTTTAATGTCATAATGTTAGTTCTTTTCACGCTAATATAAGCTACTCGAAATACTAATACTGCGCACACGAAGTCGCGGGCACCAGTTATTGATACATAAAGACCTTGCTTTTATTCGAATTACACGCAGACGAAGTCGCGGGCAAAAGCTAGTTCTATATAAAATGAAATAGAGCGTTAATATAGTTGATCCCTTCACATTGCTTTGATGGAATGGAAAAAGAATTTAGAACTCCCCTACTGTTATTTCCCTTTTATAAAGCTTATATTGATACCATAAATGACGTGTCAGGAACATATATGTGACAAAAACTTCATTAGATACACATAAATGAATTCTCCACAATAGATATGAAAAAAATCTTTCGTGCTTTACAATTTTTTAATAACGTACAAATGTGAAAATTTTGGTATTTTGAATTAAACATCCTTTTGCGTGTATAGAATTTCATCACCAGGTAAAAGAACCCTTTTCTCGTTTATCTCATAAATATCCACACGTTTCGAATTTTCAGGATATACACGTTATTATATTAAAAATGACTTTTTTAGGCCAGGTTTTCACTAAAATGTGTTGATTTTTATGTAGTAAATATTGGGTTTTCAAATTAATTTATTCCGTTTCTTAAACCATGATAGTTACATCATTAATTACCTACTGTTTTATTTTTTAATACATATTTTATATATAGGAACCACTTGGAACCAGCCGATCGGTATGCCGTTAGGCATAAGTATATGGTATGTCATAAATAATAAAAATCTCTTAGAGGCATACGGTCAGCTATCATAAAGAAGGTATAAAAATTGTCGCAATTTCAAGGGTTTATTACATCCCTTAGGGACTACCCTACACGTATGCCGACCTTTTTCCGCTGGATTATTTTTTCGTTAACTTTCTTCTCATTACCTCGGCATACGGTCAACTTTTGTTAAAATTTATCATAATTTTGTTCCAACATTTTCCGGAATTTTGCAACTATAGAACCAGGATGCAAGTTTTATTTCAAATTTAACAAACTTGGCACATATATCTTCAAAGGGCATACGGTCAAGGATCGTTCAATTTTTTATACCACGGGCTGACGGTCTATTATGGCATACGTGGTATACCATTGAAGCTAATGAAAACCTATTTATATGGAAGAAAACAGATTGTTCATATCTCAAATGAGTATAGTGCTTGTAAACCCATTTCACATGGAGTACCTCAAGGCTCTATATTGGGACCAATTCTCTTCATTATATATAAATGATATCTTTAATTTTCTATTACCAAGTACTTGTATACCTATGCTACGCGGATGACACCTCCATAATTCAAGGAGATACAAATTTTAAGGACTTATTAAATTTAAGCTCGGGAACAGACAAAAAAATAGAAAATTGGTTCTCAGGAAACCATCTCAAACTGAATACGGAAAAAACTTAAAATATTCTGTTATCCTCAAATCGGTTGATTGCTTCAAACCACCATGTAGATTTATTAGGTTTTAAAATTGATGGCACGTTAAAGTGGGATATACATATAAACAGCTTATGCAAAAAACTCTCTACTCAATTGTTCTTACTAAGAAAACTAAGAATTTGTCTCAGTCAAGATATTTTAATGACATCTTACTATTCTCTTTTCCATAGCCATCTCATATATGGCTTACTACTATGGGGCCAATCTACACAGGCAAATAAAATCTTTCGCATGCAAAAAAAAACAGTCAGGATCATTTCAGGAGCTCCTTGTAGAGAACACATTGCCATGTATATTCATTTTAAATAGTCTCCTAGAAATACATAAAAACGAAACCAAATTTAACACAAATTCTGACTACCATGAATACCAAACCTCGAAAGGGTTCACAACTGAGACCCACCTTCTATCGACTAAATCTATCGGCTCGAAATTCTCTTTGTCTAAATTTATATGATAAACTAGCGGACTCGGCGAACTTCGCATCGCCTAACATTAATGTTTTTTCCTTTTTTTTTTACGATTAGTTTTTTGTATTTTTTATCATATTTTCTCGTTAGTTATCAGTTTTTACTATTATTTATAGTACCTACTTTGTAATTTATCGGTTAGGTATATTATATATTAACTGCGCCACCTAACGATGGCGTCATAGTTCTTAGGTAAGTAAGTTTTGCTCTTTTAAATATATGAGATTGTCACGCCTGGGGGGTTGGGAAAATGTGCCATAATGTTTTGGGATGAGGGGTAACTTACTGAAGGCACTTCCCACCCAGGTCGTCGTTATCTACCCCCTGGTTAGGTTTCCTGCTGAAGGCAGAAAACTAACCAAGGGGAAGATAAGATAAACAACAGGAAACAAACAACAAATATATTAACAACGCAACAAACAATAACAATAAATAATTAACATATGAATAACGAATAACTAAATACAAATCTTAACTAATCTTACCAAATGAAACTATATGGTGGCATGTCACACTTACTCACGAAAATACGTCAAGAGTCACAACGGCCCAGACCCAAGGGTCTGTTTTAGGGACACCCCAGAGGGTGACCCTTACAGACAACCTTAGCCTCCGAACTCCCCGTGTCCGACCTCAACAACTGGCTTTTATAGCCGATTCATATTCTACGTGAGAATAAAAATTAAACTATTTAAACACGTGTCGAGATCTAACGCAATGACTTTGACCTGGTAAAATGTAATACAAAACAATATAGTAAAATATAAACTAATAAATTAATATGTGGGGCAAACTGCCCTCTCATCGTATGTGACATGCCCCCCTTCCCTTAAAGCCAGCCCCTGGCTTTGCTCGGCTCTGGCTTACAGGGGTGTAAGTATAGGACTGAGTTTTACAAAATTAATAATCCACCACACTTCTATCAAAATCCGCTCTTCTCGGAGAATGTCCTGTCTTGCCCTCGTCTAGAAACCGCCAGGTCCACCGCTGGCTAGACGGATCCCTTTTTGGTATGTTGGTCTGTCTGCAACTACTTTAGAAACCAACCATTATCTATTGCTCCATCTTTCGAGGCCCATGGTCAACATCAGACAGTACTCCATTACTTCATTCGCCTTTAATACATTTAAACCATACAACTACAGTCTTCCCACCTATGGCTACCATCCATTGGGAAGATCTGCTATTCTTGCGATAGAAGTATCGACGCTAACTATTTCCATACCTCGACGGAGACCTTCTTTACTTGTTGAGATAAGACCCATACCATACTCAGGATGAAGGACCCTTCCTCTCTAGAATTCTGGTGCCGAGCAAGCATCTCCTGGATCGCGTCTTCCTTGAGTAGATGTGGGGAAAACGTTAAACATTTAAACATTAAAACAATAACTCGGTCCTAAAACATACAAAAACAACTACTATTAGAAAATGCCTAGAAAGGGCATTAGGGAATTATTATTCTTTACATTAAACTCAAAACTTATACCGATACCGGTATTTGACTTCCTATACGAACACCTTACCACATTAGTCTCTCCTTTTTTTTTTGAACACTCGTCAGTGAGTGTTATATTTTCACATATTGTCCCAGTCCTCTTTGTGGGACCATGGCATAAAAGCGACTTTGTTTTATACTATGTATTGAATTGATATTGATTCCCATCTGCGTTCACTAAACTGACTCAGAAGCGATTTGAGGGGAGAGTGAGGCATTCTTTATTGGAGCATTACTTCTACTCCATCGAGGAATTTTTAAACTGTAGCATCTTATTTTAATATTTCAATGTATTTTTATTTGGTATTTTAACGACACTCACCATACTATATTGTATTGTATCTGTTGGTATATTTTAATAGTTTAATCTATTTGAATATTTTAATTTTAATCTTTTGTATTTTGACTTGTCACAAACTTCAATTGTACACGTGATCAAATAAATTATGTATCTATCATGCTCAAAACCTAGGGATATTTAAAAACTTTTTATAAAAAAATTGACAATGGAACAGTGGAAAAAATATTTTAATAAGGAATGTGGCCTTCTCGTGCATTTATGATTGCTCTACAGCGTCTTACCATACTGAGGATCAAGTTATCCTGATCTTGGGTAATCCCCATCCAGCACTGTTGAGGAGCTTGGAACAGCTGATTACGATTTTGTAAATTGATTCTGGCCTTGAAAACCTCTTTGCTAAAGCATATCTCAATAGGATTGAGATTGGTCGATTGAGCTGTATAGGGCAAAATTGAAATATTCCCACTGTTCCCAGAAATTTCTTGTCACTCTGTCTCTATGTGGAGTAGCATTGGAACAACAAACAGGTTCTAGAACATTTGGAACGAAGCACTCTGATGATAAAAAACGATCCAGCAGAACGATTTCAGTTCTACTGCCAATCGAAATTCCTGCCCATACCATAATTGTGCCTCTTCTGTAACTGTGAACCTCTTGTGTATGTTGCATTCGATTTTTTGCGCCACGTTCTCTCCATTCGCGTATCCTTCGAGAATCTGGATACAAACCAAACCGAGTATCATCGGTAAAAAGAACATTTTGCTATTGATTTTGCTCCCATATAATATGTTCTTGTGCCCAACGTAGTCGACTGGCTAACTAAATTACCTTCTCTCAACCTTCTGTAGATGTCTGGAAACAGTCATATTACGAGCTCCACGGATATGTGATATGCATAAATATTCTGTTTTACGTCATAAATTGTCATTTCTCAGTGTTTTAGGCCAGGTCTCCAATGATATTGATCAACTTTTATGTGGATAAAGGCTAATTTTCATGTTTGAAATTGTGATTTATTTCGCTTCATATACACCGATGTGTGCTTTTTACGAAAAAAATAATTATTTCCTCTGTGTCTTCTGTCAGGTCTTCATTGATATCTGATATGCATAAATATTGTGTAACGTCATAAATTGTTATTTCTCAGTGTTTTAGGACAGGTCTCTACTGATATTCGTCAATTTTTATATGTATAAAGTTTAATTTTCATTTCTGAAATTCTCATTTGTTTCGTTTTTTGGGATATGATATGAACTGATATGTGTTTGGTACGACAGAAATAATTATTTTCTCTGTTTCTTAGGCCATGTCTCCACTGATAGTTGTCGCTTTTTATATGGATAAAGTTTAATTTTCATTTTCTAAATTGTCTTTTATTCCATTTCTTGGTCTGGATTACACTATTAATGTGTGTTTTTACAACAAAAATAATCATTTACTCGGTTTCTTAGACTATGACCTTAATGACATGGGATATGCATAAATATTGTTTTTTACGTCATTTTTCAGTTTGTAAGTCCAGGTCTTCACTGATCTTGGTCGATTTTTATGTGGATTAGTTTTTAAGTCAGAAATTGTTATTTATTTTATTTTTAAATACAGGTCTCTACTGACAATTTTTATCTGGATTAAGATTGATTTTCATGGACATTTATTCCGTTTATTAAACCATATAATTGATTGCTATAATGTGGACGTGATAATTTCATATTATAGGACCGCTTTACTATATTGTTTTTCATTTTAGAAATTTTTTATTAATTCGATTTCTTAGGCTAGGTCTCCACTGATCTTTATTCTTTTTTTTATGTGAATAGGCATTGTTTTTTATCAATTGTTCCGTTTCTTAAGTCTGAATTAGCCTGATTAAGGAATTCGTAAAAAATCAAAAATCGTTGTACATCGCAAACAATTATAAAAATTGTAGGTACTTATTCGTTAACATCGTATAAATCGTTAAAAATTGTGATAATCCCTGAAATCTTAAAATTCTTAAAAAACCGTAGAAAGTTAAGAAAAATTGTAGAAATTGACAAAAGCTGTAAAAAAATTAAAAAAGAGAAAATTACAAGTGAATAATTTTTAATTACTGTAAAAAACCGACCCAATGCTAAAAAATTCTGTAATTTGTAAAAATCGTATTAACAGTAAAAAATCATAAAATATCTTAAATATCGTTAAAAATCACAGAACTTCGTATAAATTGTTAATGATCGTAAAATATCGTAGAAAAAAAAAAGAGTGTGCGAGTAACCTTTACGCGCGATTGAAGTAAAACTTATTTGACATACGTATTATTGCAAAATAAATTCAAATTCAAAATATGTTTATGAAAATTTTGAAAATTTGATAATTTATAGCTGAAATCATACCGTTACTTCCTTCAGAATCTTCCGTCAGAATCTTCCGTTAGAATCTAACGTTACAATCTAACGTTAGAATATGACGTCAGACTTATAACGTTCCGTTGCAATTACTTCTGTTAGAATTACAATCTGAGTTACCCCTAGTCGCGCCTAAAGAAGTTTTACTTCAAAAACGTGAGATACCGTAAAACATTGAAAAAAATTGTTGATACTTGATAGTTAGCAGTTAACTATTGACAGCTGAGATCCTGACATTAAAGAGTTGATAGTAGTAAATCTTAGAAAATCGTAAATTATCCAAGAAAATCGTAAAAATCGTAAAATATGAAAATCCTTGGAAATCGCAAAAAAAATTTTAAAATCGTAAAATATTATAAAAATGGTTGAAAATATAAAAATATAAAAAATTGTAGAAACGTAACATATATTAAATATCGTAATAAATTGTAAAAATTGTTGAAAATCGTAAAACCCCTGGAAATTTGTAAAAAATTGTATAAAATAGTGAAAAATCGTAAAAATCTTTATTAAATAATAGTAGGTACTATTACCTTTGAGATTTCTTTCATGGGATTTTTAAAATGAAGAATGTATGCAAACAAGAATATTTTAAATGACATTAAGGAGAAATTGAAAAAATGTCGCATTCGGTAGGATTTGAACCCGCAACATTTATCTCTACGCGGTACCGCTAAGCTACAGATGCTTAGTAATCATTTAGCTAGTTTGTTTTTTTAGATTCAACTTATGTCAGATGTTACACTTACTCACTTCCTCCTTCAGAGAGATATTTGTCAAATCGATAATTTTATTTGGTTAGGAGACCAACTTTCTCAAGTTCAAAATTTCATGCTGAAAATGATCTACACTGTTTTTTGAGAAGCCGACTGTCACAGCTATCTCGCACATCTTCAATCGATGGTCTACCAATACGAGATCGTGGATTTTTGTGACACGATCCTCCGTGGTACATCAAAATCGTTAAAACCATTTTTTGACTGTCGCCATCAAAGTAGAATAGCCATCGAGCACTACATCCAATAGGGAACTTGACAACTTTTCAGATAGTGTTTAAAAATAATCTTTATTCATATACATATAGCCATAAAAAATAATATTTTAATTAAATAAATCCTCTGGAGTACTTGAAAACATCAAAGACATAATTTATTTAAAATTGCCGCGAAAACAGCACTTCATGTCAATTCAGATCGCGTGACGTCATTTGTGAGGTAAACAAACTATGAGCCATATTACAAGTGATCAGTGCTTGGATAAATTAATTATTTTGTGTTTCTTAATCATCATGGACCGAAAAAGATATCGTTGGTGTGTTGTACCTCGATGTGGAAATACATCAGTAACTACTCCAAATAAAATTTTCATTGATGTACCTCGAAAACCAGACATACGAAAGAAATGGTTAGACCTAGCAAGACGAAAGTGCGATGGAATGTCTGTTACTTCACCAATTTACTTTTGCGAAGATCACTTTGATGTAAGTACTGTACCTAAAGTGTTATTACACAGCCCACAACACAAATAATCATATTTAGTGTGTACCTAATATAGGAAAATAACTTGGTAAATAATGGAACTAGTTTTAGGTTGTGTTTTCTTTTGTTATTTCTTCAATTATTTCTATGGTTAAGATAAACAAAAAGAGGTTGAAATACTTACACAAATGTTCTTACATTTCTAAATTCAGCACAACAAAAGTCGAAATTAGTGGCAAAGAAACTGCCGACCATGAAAATATCAACTTTTGGGAGATTTATATTGTCGGCTTTTGTATAAAATAAAACATTAATAGAAGGCTTCAAACACTTGCGACAACTTCTGTTATGACTATAGTACTTCAATTCGTAACTAATTACAACCAAATATTTTTATAAAAATGCAAATAAATTGTAGAAAAAGCGAAATAACATACAAAGCAGTGTTGTTTACTTATGGCTACTCACAAATGACGTCACGCGCTGTGATTGGCGTTTGGGTTCTTATGCGGCACAGATAATTTACGCAACTTTATTTATTGATTTAAAATTATAAATCATTGTTATTTCTTAAAATTCTTTATTGAGTGATATTTTTGTATAACAAACTTTATTTTAAAACACATCTTAGATTTTTTTTCGATTACTGTCCGGTACCCTATTGGACTTAGATGCTGTGGTCGATGGTTATTTGGTTAGGAGACCGTAACCATGGAAATTTAGTCAACTATTATTTTTGTGATATCTCTAATGTGATTTTTACTTTCTTAATTTTTAAAATCCTATGAGATATATCTCAAAAGAATAGTTTACTAAAAATCCATGGTTCTGGTCTTCTAACTGAATAAAAATATAAGACAGAGCATAAAAAAGTGACTAAGAGTTTGAAGTCTCAAATACACGATTTACTGGTCCAGAACCTGTATTGGGACTGCCTAGAGCCTGGGTAAGGACCAAAGTCAGGAACTGAGTCTGGGAAGAGTCGACCAAACACTGGAGTAACACTGTAGGGCTGAGGCACTCGAAGATGATGCTCAAAGGATACTCCAAAAAACTCACGTCTGACATACTGGATCTTGGCAGGAGTCAGATCAGAGTACTAGTGGGCCTGCTCACCGGGCATGGACCATTCAGACTACACCTTCGGAGGATGGGGATTCTGACACAGGAACCCACCTTGTGCCGACTGTGTGAAATGGACGATGAGACGGCAACTCACATTCTATTCGAGTGTGGGGCCTTGGACTATAAACGGTTCCTCATCTTCGGCGACACGAATCCTGAATCCTATCACCACCTTGAGGAGCTAGTCACAGGACTCAAATCTCTTATAAAGGGAACAGCCCTGTGGCAACAGTAACTTAAGGAATTTAGGACACCTGGATTCTAGCCTTCCTGGGGATCAGCGGGATGCTAATTTGCAGCTGAACAAACTAGAGTCCTGCAAGCACGGGTGCATGTAAGACTCTTGGTGCCGAACCTGGTCACAATATTCCCACAGGAAGCAGTGTACAAACAGGGGGCTCCGCAGAGAGACCATGCCAGGTTATTTAGATTAGATTAGATTAGATTGAAGTCTCAAGTGTTCATTTAACAAATAATCTCTCTCGTGCATACACGTGCCTAAGGAGGAACTGAGTAAGTGTCAGACCTGATATGAGTTCAATCTAAAAAAAACAAACAAGTTAAATAATTGCAAAGCATCTGTAGCTTAGTGGTTAGAGTGTTATGCCCGGTTCAGACACGGCTAGTAATTTAGTCGAGTAGCGAGTAATTTAGTAATTTAGTGCGTGCGGACAACAAAAATTAGTAGAGTAGTTTAGTGTAGTAGTTTAGTTCTATTTTGAAGGTCGAGTAGAGTCCCCCTCCCCCACCCGGCGCAGCTAACTACTAAACGGCAACTAAACAAGTATGAACGCGTGTGTTTAGTCTCTGGTTTAGTTAATTAAGTACCTACATTAGTAATAAGACAAAACTTCATTTTTTGTTTTCAAAATGTCACGCTGGAGTGAAGAGACGACATTTAAGTTTGTTAGTGAATATTTGAAATACAAGGCATTATGGAACGTGAAAAGTGAATTATATAAAAACAGACAAGCGAAACAAGCCGCATATGCCAATTTGGAAAAATGCATGAATATAAGTGGATTTACAGAAAAAGAAATAAAAATTAAAATAAAAAATATCCGGTCAACAGCGCTTTGATTCTTTAGATATTTCTTCTTCTATCTCTTTTAAAATAATATTTAAAATATTTTTTATAACTTTATTCAGCTCCATACGACGCCTCTTCTTGTCCATTTCGACACTACTACCTGACTTCGCACTAAACTATACCCCATTTCGTCATTCGTTGGCAGCGTATGAAAGATAGGAATAATGCCTAGTTGCCAGGTTTATCTTAGAAAGACTTACTATCTTTGTCTTATTAACGCGCAATAGAAAGAGATATGTTTAAGTTAAATGGCAACCGGTGACTAAAAACATGCCACTGAACGATTTACGCTGGCACCGGTTGCCATTTAACTTAAAAATATCTCTTTCTATTGCGCGTTAATAAGACAAAGATAGTAAGTCTTTCTAAGATAAACCTGGCAACTACACATTATTCCTATCTTTCATACGCTGCCAACGAATGACGAAATGGGGTATAGTCTGAACAATAAACGATTAGTAGATACTCGCCACTCGACTAAATTACTCGCTACTCGACTAAATTACTAGCCGTGTCTGAACCGGGCTTTTACTGCGTAGAGGTAAAAGTTGCGGGTTTAAGCTCTGCCGGATGCGACATTTTTGCAAATTCTTCTTTATGTCATTTAATATATTTTTGTTTGTACACTGTCTTGTAAGATTTGTAAAAAATTTAAATTATCGTAAAAAACTCTAAAAATCCAATAAATTTGTAAAAAATAGTAAGAATTAAAAAAATTTGTAAAAATTATAGGAATTTATAAGCAAGTTGTTAAATCAATTGAAAAAAATTATAAAAAGAAATCGTATATATTGTTTAAAAATCGTAGAAAGCTGTAAAAAGTTGTAGAAATTATTAAAAAGTTGTAAAAAAACTGCCACGTACTTTTGGTGTAATAAATGAATTGAAAATAAAATTAGATTTTGAAAAATTAATCAAACACTTCCAATAAAAGATCAACTCCAGCTGAGATCGGTAAGTGGTTTTTCTACTGGCAAATTAGTGCCCAGCTCAGCCGTAGAGGGTAAGTGCAAAAAAAACAAAAATAAGAGTGAGTGCGCCACCGATTTAAACGGTTAAAATCGGAAACCCCTGTTGTTCCAGGCACTGACTTTTCCCACTGGAGATAATTAAATAAATTTAGAATATTAATCAATATTAATTGGATTGCACAATAAGAACGATAAAGTGAGCTAAATAAAACAAAAATATCGAACTAGACCCTTCTTTAATACTGTCAACCCTAGCGCCTGACAATGATATCAATATGAAAGTAAAGAGTAATATAAAAAAAAATTATCTGAAAAAGTGTGATCACACGCGAGACTTAAAATTAAAGTTACGACTTAAACTAAGTTACAGTGCTTAAAGCTTATCTGATAATCCAGTTATCGATTTCTTCTAGCCCTTGGCCTCAAATGCTTCACCAATATTCAGGCCTGTACCAAAAATCAAGCCTGCTCCAAAAACAAATAGGCTTGCTCCAACCAAATAAGCCCGTAACAAAAACTTAAGCCCGTACCAAGAACTTAGCCGGTACCAAGAATTAGGACTGCACCAAAATTAAAGCCTGTGCCAAGAAGAACCCTAAAAATCGTAATTTGGAATTAACAATAAACCTAAGCAAACCTTCATGACTCCCTGAATTAATTGATTTAATATCGTTATACTAATTTACTGACTTTAATACAATTTACAAAAAAACTTATTTTGCTTAACAATAAAAAAAAATAATGAATTTAGATGAATTATACAAATTACAGAAGTTAGAAGTTAATATTACTGAATTTTACAATTTCTAAACAAAACTACTGACTTGAAGGAACTTAACAAACTTACATATGACTTACTAGCCATAACTGAATTATAACAATAAAGTAAATTAAGGTTTATCATAAAATTAATTAATAATAGTGCAAAGGAGCCGAAAGGAGTCTAGTTTCTTAAAATAATACACACATACGATACACAAAGAAAAATACATGTAAAACCAAGATATTAAACTAAAATTGCGACTATATGGCGTTATTAATCATAATAAAATATAACATTAAAACTCACCTATTGTAATAGGGTTTAATTTTTCCTAAAATCGTGTACTCTCACTGATGTGAATGTGCGAAGGCGTGAACGCTGCTAACTGTACTATTAGGGAATTAATTCTGCCACTCTAACCACCATTCGTTGCCTGGTACTGAATTTACCAAATAATTCACTGTCTGTTCCGTGATCTATCTACATTTCGTCGGAAATAAAACAAGGAAAGAGAAAACCATAAGGATTGAACAAACCACATGAATAAAAGACATGTTACTTACCAACAGAAGATCTAACAAAAATCCCTCCACAAGGATTCCTTTCGAATCAAAATCCACATCTAACAACCAAATACGATTCTACTAACGATTCGAATGGATAGTAAAGGTTTAGTTTCAAAATCCAAAATTAATTGACCCGGATGTACCGAGATTGAAACTTAAACCGAAAATCTTCTCTTGTCTTCGAACAACCACCTTGGTCAAAAGCAGATAACAGAAAGGAGGAGAAATCGTTCCCTTTCGATAAAATTTGACACACTCGAAAATGGCCTCTACTACTGTAACCGAAGAGTTGACAGCCAACAATTTACAAACAAACGGTAATCGTTTAATAACAACAAATCTTATTACTTATCAAGGTAACACCAAAAATCTCAGTATTACTCAATTTCTCGTTCGTATCCAATCTTTATATGTCAGATGCTAAAATAACGAACTGCAGACAACAACATTCTAAGTTTTACGACAAAAAGGAAAAGAAGATTTCATCGATCAATGACAGTAGTTCAAACGTCCTAACCCAACAATTTGATCTGAATTTAATAAATAGAATCGAAATTTAATAAACAGACTCTCGAAGCAATATTAGTAACAATTTATGGCCAGGATATAATAAATAGTTGGTGATTATTATCTACAACTGAACTAAAATCAACCTGTTCAATACTGACTGACTCGGTTTAACCCTTAGTAATGGAAAATTTATAAGGTAAGAAATTAATTATAACTAGAGCGGATTTTAACCCGTGACAAAACATAGAAAGTGAAAAATTGTAATAATTCGATAAAAGTCGTAGTATTTTCAAAAATATCGATTAAGTTGTAGAAAAAGGTTTAAATTAAACAACCGAAATCGTAAAAAATTGTAAAAAATATTAAAAAAATAAAAATTTAAATATTTCAGGATGTCCTTGTAGGTATAGACCTAAATACAAATTTACCGAGAACGTCTATTGGGGCAGAAGAGGCAATTTATTAATTTGGGATTTAAAGGACTGCAAGTTAGGACGAGTGAGGAAGACGTGGGAAGGTAAAGAGGTCCACATTCTGGAGACCCTGGGGATAAAGAAACGATCGAATCGATGGAGTAGGCACGTCACGTTGCTCTGGCTGGTCTGACAAGTGGAGGCATTATAGAATGGAGTTCTTCTGAGGAAAATCCGTTCAAGTATCCGTAAAACAGGGAAAGATCAGCTACTGCTCTTCGGTGGGACAAAGGGGCTAGGTTTTTGGTGATACTGGTGTCATTTATTAGTCGAACTGCTCTTCTCTGTATTGCATCAAGAACTCTGAGCCTTGACGGAGCCGCCGATCCCCATACATGCAAGCAGTATTCAAGATTATTGTTACTGATATGTTTGGCGAGAGTCCAAAAGGACCGGCTTCCATTATTCGAGCGTCAAAGAGACTTATGGAATTGGAAGTAATAGTGTTGTATCTGTTTCTAGCGTATATCATCTTTTTTTGTTTCTTTTCGTGGATTTTGTAGAAATATTTAGTGGGACTTGATCTTAGCTTTCCGAGCTACACCGCAATCTTTATTAAACCATGGCTTCTGTTTGGCTTTCAAGCTTTTGGCAAAGTGAGGAATGTAAGCTTCCATGGCAAACTGAATGATTTCGGTTATACTGTTGCAAACTGCTGATGGATCTTCGTTGATAAAGCAGACTGTTTTCCAGGGAAAATTTGCAAAGTAGCCTTGAAGACGTTCCAAAAGTTCTCTTGGGTCGTACCTCGAATGGGTGAGACATTTTACTTCTACTACAGCATGATCAGAATCACCTAGATAAGAAAAAGATCCAGAATATTAGAACTTTGGAAAAGTAACTGGGTTTGTTTGTCGATTATTTGGGACAGCCTATGGCTGATTGCAAACTCTTTAGTTAACCTGCCTTTCGTGTCCGTTTTGTTGGACTAAGCCACTTTTCGTGGTGAACATTAAAGTCCCCAAACACAATTATCTCAGCAAAAGGGTACTCACTATTAAGGTAGTCGGTGTCTAGGCTATAAATTTAAATTTGTAGTTTTTATTTTTAAAATATAATTTATATCATTTTTATTATTTACAAATGAATGGATCAAACATAACCTCAGATTCATGGAGGATCTGGGGATGTAATTACATTTCATTGCATCACATGTCACAGGGATGTACATTTAACCAGTTTTGAATGATAGCATACAAGTAGACTAAAGTTTTTTTAATCCCATTCCAGCGTATAAATTCTCTTTCCCTCTCAAACGTAGTATACACTATACACCTGCTGACGTTGACTAAACCGTATAATCACCCTTTTGTTGTTTATTAGCACGTATGTAGATATAGAGTGAAAATTTGAATGAACGATAAGGTTATTTCCACTCGGTGTCGTGTATGTAATTTCAGGATTTAGGTAGATACATATTCAAATTTTATTTACACAAAACTTACCTGCTTATATGGTTTTCTATTAACTTAGCGCCGTATTTAAATATGGATTAGGATCTAGACGCATCACTTATTCAAATATGTTCAAGGAATGTTTGATAGGAATGATGGAATATCATTTTTTATAATTCACGTTCACAAAGTTTCTATTTCGACACTAAAAACAGTATCGAAATAGATTCATTGTAACACTGTTTTTGGTAACTTTTTGTTTTACACAATTGGTTGCACTGCACTGATTTTCAACGAAAGAGTTCAGGTAGTAAATCAAGAAGTATGTTGTAGTAAATTATTAACTACATTATCAGCGTTATTGCTAAATTCGGAATATTTTATACAAATTTGACAAACATTCTTATTTAAAATCATTAAAACTGACAAGTGTCAAAACTGTCAAGATTGCCAACATAAATAAATATTTCGAAAAACACTCATTTTACTTTTTTTTATACTTTTAAAAGTTCATTATAAAAAATAGTATGTAACAATAACGGTTTGTAGTACTCGTTCTTTGCGAAACTCACCGCTTCGCGGTTCGTTTCACAAACTGAACTCGTACTACGAAACCTCTGTCATTGTAACACTTGTATTACAATATACTATTGTTTCTTGATTAACTTCTGCAATTTGTTAGTGATTAAATTCATGAATATACATTTTTTATGAAATTAGATCATGTTTTTTACATATTCTTGGAAATTCAATTGTCACTACTGACAAATAATAACAAACTAATAAAAACACTGTCTTGTCATTCTTGTCATTGTAACCTCTTTTTTCCTAAAGGTGTTAAAAGCTCGATTGTAGAGGTTAACAAATGCGAACGGCACTCAGGGGGTAGGAGGAGAGCGAGCGTGGATTCGATCGAGCTAGATGATTATTTATTGGAAAGATATAAAGAAATATATTTACTAGAAATATAAAAAATAAAAGAAGTTAAAAGGGACCAAAGAGAGGAAAAGAAAGAAATGAAAGAGAAAGGAAATGGGCGCCACTTATGTTTTTTATCCTGAGGATGGGGAAATATAAAAAACCCAGATGGAAAAAAATTTATAGGTTGGATAAAATAATCTGTCAGTTGTTCTAGTTAGAGTTAAAATTACACACTTTTATCCGTAAAGCTAAAAAGATAGTTATACTTACTCTTTTCCCTTACCTACTTATCTCAATGGCTACAGTTCTATATGTGAGGTATTTAGTACTCAGTTACGGCTCGTTCTATTCATTTATAAAGTTTGATCAGAACAACATACACCAATTAGGAAAAGAAAACATCTAGTTAAACAATAAACAATATTTATTACACAGTGTGGTAATAAATGAGATGTACAGGAAATAAATAAAATGAAATAAAAATATTTCAATGTCATAAATAGCATATCACATTATTAAACACATTTGTGTTTAATCCAAAAAAAATAACTATTACTACACATCAAATAGTAGCTAAGTGAAATTCTTTTGTGAACTCTGTTAAGCGAAAAGTGAGAAAGGGTTTAAAGTTAGATAAAACGTTATATTAAAGAAATAATAATTCACCTTTTGCTTTGGTTTTAACTCGAGTTAAAAAAGAGTACTTGTACTACTAATTATATTTAGCAAACTTAAATATGAAAGGTACAGTGATAAACAAAAATTATTTATAAAATGCTTCTACAAAAAAACGAATCACACCCTGGCGTCACGATCACTTTTTGTTTTATGGCGTGTTATGTAGGTATTATCGGTATTGAAGTTATTTATCAAAAAACTTCACACTTAAATTTACAGATACCGGTTTTTCAAAAAACTGAGTTACACTCTGGAGTTTACGATCACTAAATATGTTAACTCGTCATACGTAGATATTAATGATGTGGATTACAAATAAATCCGATATCCAAAGAAAGAAACAGTACTCTTTTTTATGTAGTAAAAAATTAGTAACTATGCAATAAAAAGACTTACAAAATGGCTCCTAGGTAATCAGATTAGCTTCTAACCTAATCTCGGAAATACGGCAAAATTCGGCGGCTTACAAGCCTCAACCATAGGTAATTATCGGTAACTTTCACCAAAACCATTAACGATAAACACTAACTGACTCTACCACCACTAGGAACATTAATTAGCTTTTAATTTTAAGCATAAAAAAAACGCCAAAATTGGACTTAGCTAGGTAACAGAGGTCTTATCACCTACGTTAATATATTCGGAATGGATATTCGTTCCCTAACGCCTAACCACCTGATTTTAAGCACGAAATCCCATTGGTCAATTAAGAAAATCGATATTGTCGTACCCAAGAAGACCGTTACGCTTTAAAGTTCTGGAAACATCTCGAATAAAATTTAGGACAGTCAGCCTAAGTGAAAAAAACTGTTAAAACAAGAAATTTTATTATTCGGGTTTTTTAAAAATGCTACATCATTATAGAAAATTGACAACAAGTTTGGCTATTATGTAGTTTGACTTCCGAAATTCTTGTGGAAGTGTCTAGAATATAGTTCTAGAACTGTCACTTGAATTGTACCTGTCAGATTTCAGATAGTAAAAAACCGTAAAAATCGGTAAAAGTCGTCAATTTTGTTGGACTTCGTTAAAAAATCGTGGAAAATCCACAAATATTGTAAATTCGTTAAAAATATTAAAATGTCGTCACATTCGTAAAAATTAAAGGAATTTATAAAATATCGAAAAAATTGTGAAAATCTATAAATAATTGTTAAAGGTCTTTGAAGTCTTTGAATCGTTGAACAGCGAGCGGTCTATAAATGAGACCCTTTTTCAACCCTAAACTCGATCCGACATGTGGTTGAATGCATTCATAATTTTACAATCTATTGTTTAAATTTAAAAAAATATATGGCGCTAGAGGTTTTTATGTTATTATGAGTGTTGTTCTTTTCTCAATGTAATGTAGAATATTTTGGTGTCTAGTCTGTAAACTTCAAAATTTTGCGTAACTATTATATATGGTTGAAATCAGAAAAAAATTATCTTTACGTTTCTGGTATTTATTTATTTTTATTTATAAAAAATTAATCATATATTTTATTAATTTAAACAATAGATTCTAAAATTATGAATGCATAGAACCACATTGTAACGGTCAGGGTCTGTTTTGAGCCGAAATCCACCTGACTATGGATAAATATTTATTTTATGTTTTTGCGCCCGATTACTATTATTAAGTGGGAACGAATCGATCGGTTATCTTTCGGTTTCCTTATTCGTATATTATATCTGTTCGTTCATTTTACTCGCTGATCCTTCATCTGACCGGTGCCCTTTAAATAGGTAATTGCCAAATTCAGAAGGGCCCTATTAGAGGAATATCTAATAAATTTGAGAACGTGACAAGCCGTCCTCCATTTTGTTGCTGTAATTGAGAATCGTACGAAGACAAAAAACTACCATCCCGGGATTGAGAATAGGAAGATTAATATAAGAGAAAACCGTACCATCTCAGAATTATTTGAAGGAATGAAATCCTGAAGAGAGTACTCAAAACTCCTCCGGAATAAAAGTCCTGGAAAACTAAAGATAAGAGAATTAATTAATTATTTATTTCAAATATTTTAACTAAAATTCTTGAAATCTTGATTGAATAAATCATCTTAAACTGATTTTTGCGTATTATTTGTTTGTCTGTACTTTTGCGCCCAGAATTAATTGTTTGGGGAAAATTGATAAAACTCAGAAGGAAGCCACGAACCCAAGAGCTAGCCTAGGGTAAATTAGGGTTACAAAATTGGCGCCCAACGCCAATTTAACTTTTAAAGGTCAATTAAGCTACAACATGCCGGATCGAGGGTTTAGGGTTTAAAAAAGACATTTATAGACCGCCCGGTGTTCCCAGGTAAGGTACTCAAAGACTCTTTAACTGTAAAACATCGTATTAATTGTAGAGAATTCTGGAAAATCGTAGTTTATTTATACATTGTTAAAACTCCATGAAAAATCGTAAAAAATTGTAGAAAAAAAACAAAAACAAAAAAATTAAAAAAAAAAAATTGTTGACTTTAAAATTTGGCATTTAGTATTTGACGTTTGACAGTTGTCATTTAAGGTGTCTGGAACATACTTCTAGAAATGTCATTTGATTTGTAGAATATGGAATATCCACAAAAATAATAAATTTGTTGAAAATTGTAAAATGTCGTAAAAATTGTAAAAATTAAATGAATCTGTACATAAAAAAAAAACAAAAAAAAGTAAAAATTCAGAGACAATGATAAACAATTGTAGAAATCAAAAAATATTATTAACCGTGGAAAATCATAGAAAATCGTAGGTTTCTTAAAATCGATAAAAATCCATCATAAAAAAGGGTGTGGCAGTCAGTAGGACTGCCGGCAGAAGTTATACTTCTATGCACTGTTAACTAATAAAACTTATCTAATAACTACAAATACAGGCAAGTAGAAATATTTTTTTTTTAAATTAACTGTATTTAATTAAATAAATACTAAGAAAAATAAGACCAGTTGATGTGTGTCCTTACTTCAAACACGAAAACCAAACAGTAAAACGATCAATGTACAAAAAAAGTGTTTACAAAACCCAATTTGCTTACCGTGGGCTATTACAGATTTTAAAACACTAGAAAACAATGCAAAACATTTTCTAACAACATATAGGTACACACTTTTACAAAATTTTAACGCACTTTGAACTGCACTTTTCAGTAACTTTGCAGGAACAGGTTTTAACTCACACGCATGTCTTCGACTCAAAAGCATAGTGAAAGATATAATGCAACCATCTGACGGTATTTTAGACTACAATAAAATACTCATTACTGAATATTATTATTAACATAAAATACTAAACTTAATATGTATACTTACTGGACAGAATTATAAAATAATATGTCAAACATAATGCGATACGTCAATGTAATACAATAACAATAGCTCAGACTGTTTGTTGTATATCTATCTCTTTTCAATGCAATGAATGTTTAAACGGTATTCAAAGGGCTTATAGTGATGACTAATAACATGTAGTAAATATTTCATCTTTGTTTTTACCGAACAATATACCTTATATGTGATTCTGTCTCTCTCTTACTCACACCATTACATATGTAATGATTTTTCCCATTTAGCTACACACTAATTCATTCCACAGAGTATCCGAATAGAAGTATAACTTCAAAAATTGGTTTTTAACAGTTTACAATTCGCATTTGACAGTTAACATTTGACTGTTGACAACATAACCGTTGACAATTTTTAAATAGATCTAGAAACGTCACTTGTTTAAATATGTTTAAGGTATGTTTCATAGGAATGATGGAGTATCATTTTTTTTCTTGCTGTACTGGTTTAATTTAACTTCTGTATTTTACAGTTAGGTACTATCAAAATATTTACAGACTTGTCACTTGATTCGTATCTGTCAGTTTTCAGTTAACGTCACCATGCGACAATATACAGTACGAATTTACTAAAACTGTCACTCGATGTGTATCTGTCATTTTACAGTCAGTACCAACATACTTTTGGACTTACCAATCGATTTGTATCTGTCAATATTACGTTAGTACCAACATACTTCTAGACCTGCCACTCACTTTGCATATGTCAATTTTCAGTTAGAATCAAGATACATCTGGAACTGTCACTCGATTTAAATTTGTCATTTTATAGTTAACATTAACTTAAACGTCAATCGAATTGAATCAGTTTGAAATTAATTATTTATAATTGTTCTCTGTGCCTAAAAACCGGTTTCTATTTTCTTAATAAACGGAAATTTTTTGGATGAACTCCGTAAACTATTTCAGGTGTATCGGATTCTAATATAGCGGGATAACCTACTACAAAAACACAATGTGTAAAGATAGAACACAGAATTTAAAACAGTCCTCATAGTTTTAGTTGACTGTCACCCGCTCGGTTCGTTTTATACTTCCAACACAAATGTGTTAAAACTTTTTAAAATTTAATTAAGTAACATCCAGTGCAACGTTCGTTATTCAAAATGTGTCCGACAAAATACATTGCGCGAAAACGTGTCGGGTTTTTTAAGTGAGAAGTAAAAAGGAATGAAATAATAATAATAAAACATTGCGATTTGCGAACCGGTCTGCCAATTTGTGGTTATGTGAGATTTAGAGCTTTATTGTTAGTAGGCAATTTAATCCCCTGTGAAGTATTTTTAAATTTGGAAATGATAAATAAAACCTCTATAGCTCTATTTCAAGTAATAAAATGTCATAGGTTCATTGACTTGACGACATTTTTATCTGTCAAAATACAGTTATTCTTATTTTTAGAACTGTCAATCCATTTGTACCTGTCAATTTTTGTTACTTATCAACATACTTCTTGAACTGTAACTAAATTTATATCTGTCGTTTTAGAGTTAGACCGTAAATTTTTCTATAACTACCTCGGAATCTGTCAAATTTCAGTCGGTACCAGACCAACATACTTTTCAAACTGTCACTCGATTTGTATCTGTTGCTATGTAGTTAGTACCAACTAGGGTTGCTAACATTTTTTAAACGAACAATAGTATTTTTAAAATAAAAGTAATAAAAATATAGTACTTTGTAAAAAATTATAGTACAACTCAATAAAATGGTTAGAAATAAAACTCATTACATAAATATGTATTTATTTAGATATAATTTTGTCATTTGTACAATTTTGACGCAACAAATATGATAAATTTGACAAGATTGACAGTTTATAGTTTGACATTTTAGTGTGAAAAGTGACAAAATTGACATTTAACGTTATATTGACAGTTTAGTGACAAAAATAGTCAATAGTTTGTTTACTGACAAGATTGACAAGTTATAGTTTGATATTTTGGTGTAAAAAGTGACAAGATTGACAGTTTAATAACAGTTTACTATAAAAATAGTGAATAGTTTGTTTTTTAACAAGATTGACAGTTTATAGTAATATTTTAGTTTGAAAATTGATAAGATTTACATTTTATGTTATATTGACTGTTTACTGCCAAAAATCGTAAATAGTTTGTTTACTGACAAGATTGACATTTTATGGTTTGACATTATAGTGTGAAAAGTAACAAGATTGACATTTGACGTTATATTGACAGTTTAGTCTCAAAAATAGTATATATTTTGTTATCTAACAAGATTGACATTTAAAAGTTTGACATTTTCGTGTGAAACGTTACAAGATTGATATTTGACGTTATGTTGATAGGCTAATGACAGTTTACTGTCAAATATAGGGAATAATTTGTTTACTGATAAGATAGTTTGACATTTTAGTGTGAAAGATGACAAGATTGACATTTGACGTTATATTGTTAGTTTAATGACAGTTTATTGTCAAAAATAGTGAATCATTTGTTTACTGACAAGATTGACAGTTTATAGAATGACATTTTAGTTTGAAAAGTGACAAGAGTGACATTTGACAGTTTTGATATTTGACCCCAAAATTTCACATTGAAATACGTTTATTTCTCTTCTTGACATTAGACAATACAAATATGACAGTTTTGGCATTTTCACATACATATAATCAATATTTTATATTTGATACCACAATTTTGACATTTGACGATACAAATATGATAAGTTTGACATTTGACACATTAATATGTCACTTTTTGTCATTTAACAGTGCAGATATGACAGTTTTGGCAGTTTTACATACTTATATATATTAATATTTGATATTTAACACTACAATTTTGACATTTAACTTTACAAACATGATCAGTTTGACATATGACATGTGATTTTTTGACAATTGACACTTTCAACAATTTTCACATACCTACTTATATATCAATATTTGATATCTGACAGCACAATTTTAAGATTTGACAAACTTATATGCCACTTTTTCAATGAAAATATAACAGTTTTGGTATTTTTGTATACTTATTTATCATTATTTGATATTTTAGGAGCGTGAAGGTAAATAAACTTGTGATCGATATTTAATGGCAAAAATATAGTATTTTTGCGTACTATATATGTTTTAAACAGTATATTACGTTAAGCTGTAAAATAGTACAATACTATATAATATAGTACGGTTGGCAACCCTAGTACCAACATACATCTGAAACTGTCACCAAATTTTATGGGTTTACACTGTTTACAGTTACAATCAACATACTTGCCAGTTTGCACTTAGTATTGACATCTGTCAATACATTTGCATCTATTGTTTTACAGTCAGTGTCAGTAATGAGAACTGTTACTCAATTTGTGTCTGTCAGTTGTCAGTTTTGAGTTAATACCAACATACTTCTAGAATTGTCACTCGACTTGTATCTGTCAGTTTACATTTAGGATCAAAATACATCTAGAATTTTCACTTAATGTATATTTGTCAATTTACAGTTAGTATCAACATACTTTTGGTACTGTCTTTCGATTTATACCTGACATTTTACTGGAAGTATTAACATATTTTTAGAACTGTCATTCGATTTGTATCTGTCAGCTTTGAGATAGGACGTCTAAGACTGTCAATTTCAGTACCTATACAATTCCTACCAACATTGATTTTTCGAGAACTACTTTCTTTTTATTCTTAGGATAGAATACATTTCGTTTTTTTGGTTAGTGAGAATCAGATAATAATAATAGTTATAATAAAATATCTCTGCGGACAGTTTTGACAAATTGTGGTTGTGTGAGATTTAAAGTTTTATTGGTAGTTTATTTTTAGTGGACAATTTTATACGATCAGCTATTTTCGGATTTGAAAATAAAATAAATAAATCCTCTAAAGTTCTCTTTCCATTTAATCTAGTAATAAAATGTCCTCCGTTCATTGCTTTCTTCACGAAGTATAGATACCAGGAGTTTAAACGTAATGTTAAAAAAATGGTCTCAATTTAGGGGACAGAACTATTGCCGGTAGAGTGGGCTCGTGTTCCTAAGGTACTCGTTTAAATCCTTACGCGGGAAGTTTTGTTACTATTGACAGCTTTTATGACAACTAATTTTAAATAAATAAATTAATATTATATATTAAATTTAATTTCGCAAAATTTAAATTTCATAAATGTCATAAACATCGGTTCTTATAAGGCTCTATAAGTTCTTATGGTTACTCGCGCCGTCAGTGGCAAAAAATAGAACTATGATCTGGGTTGATTATTGAGACCAGAAATATTATGGAAAAGCCTATATCGTGTAGACTCCTGGTATATAGTCTTCGTGGCTTTCTTAATGAAATTTGTTTCTCTCGGAATACAGTTAGTATCAATTTATTTCTAGCACTGTCACTCGATGTATATCTGTCATACTTTTGTTTAGTATTAAAATATCTCCAGAACTGCTTCTCTATATACAATTAGTACCAACATATTTCTAGAAATGCCACTTGATTTATACCTGTCGATATTTAGTTCGTGCCAACCCTTTTAAAGAACTATCACTCGATATGTATCTGTCAGTCTTTAGTTACTATTGAAATACTTAATTCGATTTACAGTTTTTACCAACATACTTCTAGAACTGTCACTCGATTTGTATATGTCAATATCACGAAGTACAGATACCAGGAGTCTGCACGGTATAGGCTTTTCCATAATATTTCTGGTCACAATAATCAACCCAGATCATAGTTCTATTTTTTGCCACCGGCGGCGCGAGTAATCAGGAGAACCGATGTTTATGACATTTATGCCATTTAAATGTCGCGAAATTAAATTCAATATATAATATTAATTCATTTATTTAAAATTAGTTGTCATAAAAGCTGTCAATAGCAACAAAACTTCCCGCGTAAGGATTTAAACGAGTATCTCTTGAACACGGGCGCACTCTACCGGCAATAGTTCTGTCCCCTAAATTGAGACCATTTGTTTAACATTACGTTTAAACTCCTGGTATCTATACTTCGTGGTCAATATTTAGTTAGTACCAATACTTTCAGAAAACTATCACTCGATGTCTATCTGTCCGTCTTTGGGTAGTTTGGAGTACTTCTCGTTAATACCAACAAACTTCTAAAACTGTCACTCGATTTGTATTTGTCAGTTTACAGCTATGACCAACATACGTCTTGAACTTTCACCCAATGTGGTTAGTAAGAAAAAAATTTTACAAGGTCCATTCATTTGAATCAGTCTTTTAACCAACATTCTTTTAGAACTGTCACTTGATGGGCATGTGACAGTTTTTAGTTAGTACCATAAAAATCTCAGTTTGATGGCTAAAAATCTCAGCACTGATTTCGTATGGTAGTAGGACGTTTTCAAAATATGTTGGGTGTTAAAAACGTAGTTGACACACCTCTCGACATCAAATTTCATGGTACGATCTGATTTTTAGAGCAAAACGGAATAGCATTTCTAGAATAATACCCCATTGGATATATTTTTTTAATCTTATAACTTTTGGTAATCATTTACATAAACTTTTAGGATTTATGGGGGCTGGAATATTAAAACAAATTAATATCACTCTTTTAGTTTCACTTTATTTTATTTAACCCACAAGAAAAAAGAATATCTTTATACAATACATAGAACTAATTTTTATATATATTTATATATCTACTCTTAAGTGATGGTCTGGTTTCTTTATCATCTTTTCAATGCTTATCTTATATTTAGGACTAATTCTTTTAATACAAACAAACAGTTTTTCTTACTTAGACACTTATTCTACAAGAGGGTTTTGCTAATAGCCTAAACTCGTTGTATAAACAAAACATTAAATACCATACTCGAAAATTTCAAACTATGACATATACCTAAACATAATAAAATTATTTCCATTTCATTATACCGCAGATAAATTTTGAACTTATAGGCGTCATTTAGATGATTAAAATAATAATATTCCATTATATTTTTCCATTTTACTATTTCAAAGACCAGATAACCGAAGAATTTGTTTTTTAAAAATGGTAGGCACGAATCGACGACGTTCTTGAAGCAATCCATAGTTGACCCAATGATCTATTTTTTTTTTTTGTAAATCTGCGGTTCATTCTTGCGCGAACGGCTCTGGGACTTGGGCAGTTAAAAAGCAGTTTCTGCAATTTATGTAACTCCTAAAATTTATTTCCGTTATACAGTTCGAAAAAAGTTTTAATTGCATTTTTCTGTTAAATTAATTTAAATTAAACAAATCCTAGCTTAGTACGGACATCAATAAAAACTTTACTAAGTAATTATAACTCAAATATTTTTCACATCATCTGTCTTTATTTTATTTAAACCAATATTAAACTTCTACGTGACAAGTCATTAATTTCGAGTTTGATAAACAGAACAGGAAAAATAAAATTACTTAAGTCTTGACTGACTGACGATAGAATTATGAGAGAGAAGTTACCAGCGCGTGGATTAGAATCTCATCTGGGATTAAAAAAATATTAATAAAAGAATAATATAAATTCCTGTAAATAGTTTTCACACTTGTAAAACTGTTACTAAATTTGTATCTGTCAGTTTTTAGTTAGTACCAACACATTTCTAGAATATTCATTCAATTTATGTTTGTTAGTAATCATTTAGTACCAATATACTTCTATACCCGAGCCCCTCAAAAGATGGAATTCTTCAAGGACGCGTGATCAGTGACTGGACTACGTAATCGTACGATGCCACGCCTTCTAAACTGAAATAACGAAGGACAACCTTAGCAGAAAGGGCAAGAAGGATTTGCGAACCCGAGGCACTAAACGCAGAGCTAACTCATATTCATGATGCTTTAAGGGCCAATGGTTATTCAGAACGGGAAATCAAAAGATCGATTGGACCAACAAATCGTAGACCCAAGGAAAATGAGCAAATCCAACCAGTGGCAAAAGCATTTCTGCCTTTTATTCCGGGAGTGACAGACAGAATTGGTCGATTGCTAAGAAAGAAAAATGTGAAGACTATTTTCAAACCAACGAGAAAAATCAAAGAATGTCTTCGATCGGCAAAAGACAGAAGAGATCCACTGTCGGCTTCTGGAATTTACCGCATTCCGTGCACATGTGGAAGCGTGTACATAGGAACCACCAAACGCTCGATCAACACCAGGATTAAAGAGCATAAGGCCAATTGTCGTCTGGGGCAGACAGATAAATCCGCCGTAGCGGAACATACCCTCACTATGGACTATCAGGTTAAGTTTGAGGAGACCCAAGTCCTCGCTACTACATCAGCATACCATTCCAGACTCTATAGAGAAGCCATAGAGATAGAGAAGCACCCGAACAACTTTAATAAAAAAGAGGAAGCAGTCAAGATTAACAAAACATGGGTCCCGATAATAAAGAGTGCGAAAACTCTACCCTTAACGAACAACACCGACCAGAACCGACTGGAATCGAAAGCAACTGAGGCCCCACCCACTTCCTTCCCGAAGTATAAATACGGGCTGCGATCACGCAAAGCTTAGTAGTTCGCAGACTGTCAACCAGGAAGCAACTTCTGAAGATGCCAACCGCTCGTGTTGGCGAAACGTCAAGTCAGCAAGACAATCGACGCCGGCCTAATAGCCCAAAAACCATTGATACAACGAAGGACAGTTTACACTGTACTCATACCAGAAATAATATAAACTGTAGGCATCGAGGGTGAGTAATTTTTGGTTGAGTGGTATAATTTGGACTTGTGACGTTGGTTGGGGAGAGTAATATTCAAACAGTGCGTGCCGTTCACGTGATCATTCCATCTTTTGAGCGGCTCGGGTATAGAACTATATATGACTCGAGTTGTATATGTCAGTTTTCACTTAACTCGAGTTGTATATGTCAGTTTTCACTTAGTACCAAGAGATTTCTAGAACTTTCATTCAATTTGTATTCGTCAGTAAGCATTTAGCTCCAATATACGAGCCCTGTCTCAGTGAAGTTGGCCCAACTATCAAAATTACGTCTTTTTATGTAATGATAATACGATATTTTTATTTATTATTAGGCAAAATTACTAATTATAACAGAGAAAAAATATCTTACAAAAGTTCAGAAAACTGCCGATTATTAAAAATCAACGAAACCAAATAGCAGCAAATCACCACTGCGTTACATCACCTTTTGAACTGATTACAGCTTTGATACGTCTTGAGATAGTGTCAACACTGTCAACTAATGTTTGGAAATCGTCTGGTGTAAAACGGTTCCAAATTTCTTGGAGACGGGTTCGCAATTCTGGAACAGATCTTGCGGGATTCGATCTGAGCTTTTTCTTCATAAGATGCCACAAGGTTTCAATCGGTGATAGATCTGGATTACTCGACGTCTATTTTAAAACTGGAATATTGTTTTCTATCATCCAATCTTTTACTTTTTTAGCCATATGGCAAGCGATCTTGTTGGAACATGCATTGGATATTATTTAACTCATTTGTTCAATTTGGGGTATTAAGTTATTGTGAACCACATTCATAATACCTTCGACAAAGTGTAAGTTTCCCACTCCACTCGCTGACATGAATCCCCAAGTCATAACAGAAGCCGGAAACTTAACTTTTTGATGTGAAACATCTATAGCGGCACGTAAATCAGATTTCTCGCGTGGTGACGGTGACGTCATGACGTAAAAAACCTAACGCATCGATAATAATCGATAAGAGATGTACTGATATCTTATATGAAATTGGTGTCATGTTTTGAGCGACGCGACGGTGGCGCGCCAACAATAGGGGGAAAAAGCTCATCGATTCAAAAATTTGGCGGGACAGGGTATGAATTGTTTCATAAAAACCTAACTCGATTCCGCCTACTATCTATTCTATATATCTAAAAATGTTTGTTTGTATAGGCAACATAATATACCTACATATTTTGCTGACCTGTAAAATTGACAGCTAGTCAATCAAAATTGATTGTTGGTGAATAGTTGTCATATAGTTGTCCGCGT
Source organism: Altica lythri (assembly GCA_964028335.1). Taxonomy (NCBI): domain Eukaryota; kingdom Metazoa; phylum Arthropoda; class Insecta; order Coleoptera; family Chrysomelidae; genus Altica; species Altica lythri. The sequence goes on from OZ034805.1 coordinate 18,232,804, forward strand.
AAAATTTGTGTATTTAGTTTTAAATATGAATAAACAAAGTGTTAATAAAGAAAGTGATGAAAAAATATGAATAAAAATGAGTGAGTACCTATATACATTGGGGTGTCCGTTATTTCCCAGATTTGGTTTTGTTCTCCAAACACCCATCAAATTTTTAGATTATGACCTAACAAAAATTATCAGACCTTAACCAGCCCTTAATATTCACATTAACCCGTGCCTAAATCATAATACATTTCCCATTTAAATACCGTTTAAAAGTTATTCAACGATAAAGTTGTATTCATAGTTAAATTCATCATTTTCCTATTTTTTATTTAGTATCGCTTTTTGTTTGTACTAAAATTATGAAGTAACTACAATTATATTAATATAGTAACGTACTTCTATATAAATTTGTGTTTTAATAATTTCCTTTTTTAAGATTATTGAATTTAAGGCAATTAAATAAAAAGCTAAACGAAATTACTTTTTAAATTTATTCAATAAATAGTCATCGTTATCTGGAAAAAATCGTAATATTTTATTTTATCATTATGACATATTTAGTTCCTATCACAATCTGTTCTTTTCTGCATATTACTTTTACACAATAATGTCGATGTTTCACATCTGCCAGGCGTCCCGTGACGGCTCACATTTTTTTTTAAGACAGTCATTCTGAAACACTTCTTCTTTAGTTCGTATGACATGACTCCTTCTACCACCAATGCATACTTTAAATCTGGCTTCATCACTCCAAATAATGTAGTTCCATTGGTTCGAAGACCATAATTTGTGTTCCTTGGCCCACGCTAATCTGTTTTTCTTTTGAATCTTTGTCAGGAAGGGTTTCTCTTTTACCTAAAAATACTGAATTTAAAACGAATAACAAAAACAATATTTTAAATCTACCTTGTCAGTTTTAAATCCCATCTTTTGGGCAGCTCTGTGACAAGTTGCTCTTAAAAACTTTTTTGTCGTTGCCTGATTCCACAATATTTTCAATTCGTTATAATTAGCACGTCGATTTTCTTTGATAATCCGTTTTAAGGCTCTTCAGTTAGTGTTGGAATAACGCAGTCGACATCCAATTCTGGGTTTTTGGGCATCAGATCCCGTTGTTTTGTACAATTTAATAATATTTCGAACTGTATACCTCGATTTGTTAATACTGTCAGCGATTTGGGAAGCATTTTGACCTTTTAAATGCAAGTGAATGATCACTTTTCTTATTTAGTCAAAAACAGTTTACCACGAACCATTTTTCATTGTTAACATTATTTGTTTTACAAAGCCTACATTTATTTTATCAAAGCGATTAACAGACCATGCAACTTAAGTTGTCTCCATCATGTAGATATATTGCAATACACAAATCATTTTTCGGAAAAGAAAATTTCAAAATAAAAACGCTTCAAAAATAGTTGCGTCGGTTTTGTTATCTTTCCATAAACATTTAAAGAACCCAAAAATATCCTGTTTTGGAGCGTGGGGCCAACTTCACTGAGACAGGGCTCGTACTTTTAGAATTGTCATTTAATTCGTATCTGTCAGTTTTCAGTTAGTACCAACAGATCTCTTGAACTGGTATGTGATATGTTTCTGCCAGTGTGCAGTTAATACCAATATACCTCTAGAACTGTCACTTGATTTCCATCTGTGAAAATACTATTATACCCTAGCCGCTCGAAAGATGGAATGATCACGTGAACGGCACGCACTGTTTGAATATTACTCTCCCCAACTAACGTCACAAGTCCAAATTACACCACTCAACAAAAAAGTACCCACCCTCGATGCCTACAGTTTATATTATCTCTGGTATGAGTACAGTGTAAACTGTCCTTCGTTATTTCAGTTTAGAAGGCGTGGCATCGTACGATTATGTCGTCCAGTCACTGATCTCGCGTCCTTGAATTCCATCTTTTGAGCGGCTCGGGTATAGTACCAACATACAATCTAAAACTGTCATTCGATTTTTATCTGTCAGTAAGCACTTAGTACCAACATACTTTTTTCTTGAGCTGTTACTATTTTGGACTTATTATGGAATATAACGAAACATCATCTGATTCATCATCAGAAGAGGATGAAGTAACATTTTTATTACGTCTCAAACCAACACCAACGCCACCTATTCGTCGAAAATTCCAACAAACCACTACCCAAAAATCGCTTAAAGGTTGGGATATTATCGTCGAAAAAAAAGACATTCCACCACCACCTTTTACTCCACCAAAACCTCCTTTGCGTACACACAGATTAAGTTTAGATATTCGAAGAAATAGTGAAGGATTTACTAAAGAAGAACCACCTTCATTACCTCCAAAATATCAACCATCAGCCCCTCCACAAGCTTTAGTAGAAAATATACATTGGTATCCAAAACCGTACTATCCTCTACCTGTTTTTATTGATCAGAATTTAGTGAGTTCGTCAAATTATCCAAATTTAAAATATATTGATGGTGACGTAGGATGTTTGAGTCCGACACCAGATTTGATAGGTAATTATGTGTACATATTACTTCAAAAACAAATATTTACAATATTTCGATTAATAATGTGATGTTGAAAATTGAGTTGTTAATTTTGCTTTAAAATTGATTATATAACCAACAAATTGTGATTTTATGTTCAAAACTTGGAAGTTTAATGATTAGATACATCATAAGAATAAAAATTTAAATGTTAGTCTTTTTCTAAAATTTGATAAATGACTTTTTTAAAATTATTTTTATGTGCCATATTTGACGTATAAAAGTAAAATGTTAGTTTTTTATAAAAGTGTGACATATGACAAATGATATGTCAAATTTGACATACTGAATTTAAAGTTTCATATATGAATTTGCTTGAAATATTTGTACCTATAAAATAAATAATGGTTACCATATTGGACGTATAAATATTAAAATGACAGTTGACATAAAATTAGAAAGACTGTCATTTGAAGTGAGAGTTTTTATTTAAAATTTGGTATATAACTTATCAAAAATCATTTTAAGTTACATATTGTCATATTGAGTTCAATATAATAGTTTTTCAGAAAAATTGACACATAACACTTGAAAGAGTTTTTTTGATGTTTAATGTATGACTTGCCAAATATTTTATTTTTAATATGAAATTTAATGTTTTTTTAACTTCCCGCTAAAAAAAATTAAAATTTTTTTTAAAATCGGGAAGTTATTGGTTTCACCCCGTTTTTCGAAAATCGAGTTTTCATCGGATCTCAACGTTTTGAGGTCTTAGGAACCTTCCCTGACTATTTTTACGAGGGTGTCTGTATGTCTGTATGTACGTGTGGATGTGTGTGTGTGTGTGGATGTATGTAAACCTCTTATAACTTTTGAACGGCTTGACCGATCGAAATGAAATAAAAAGCATTCCAAAGAGTTCCATCTAACTTAGATTCCCTGTAAGTTTAAACCGATTCGAGCAGGTAGATTTCGAGAAATTTCAAAATAACCGAAAAAAACAATTGGTAAAAATGATGTTTGTTGGGCATATCTTTTTGGCTATTAAATCGATCAATTTCATAACCTAATCAGCTCTCAAGCTTAAAAAGCCACGTCGAATGCCGTTTTGCAAATTAAAATCGGTTGATTCGTTCGTGAGATATCGTTGTCGAAAAATGTCAAAAAAAGTGTTTTTTTTTTTTCAGTAACTTAGAGATTTTTTGACTAACCGCTTTTGCACTCCCGGTAACGTTTTTAGGTCTCAAAAAACTGCGTCGAATGCCATCTTGAACATCAAAATCAAATAAGGCGTTAAAAAGTTATGGCTTTTTAAACATTTCAAAAAAAGTCAAAAACGTCAAAATATGTCACGTTTCACGTTACTATAGCTTTGCGGTTAAAACTGGCGGGAAGTTGCAAGGATGGCCTTTAAGGTCAACCTCTTTTCGAATTTTTTTTTTCATTAACATGTGACACATAACATTGAAATGATAAATTTGATTAAAATCAAATTTGTGACATATTAATACCTGAATTTTAATGACAGATTTAAGAACAAATGACACGTGATGTGAGATGGTAAATTTGACGTATGAAATTTTAAATGTCATTGTTTTAATTATAAATGAATATTTTTCTTTAAAATCTGTTACATTACGCGTCAAACAACGTTTTTAGTACAATATTGGTCGTACGGATTTTAAAATGACATTTTAGTAAAAAAAGGTAACGCATTACAAGAATATTGTAGTTTTTGTTTAAAATTTGTTATATAACTTACCAAACATTATTTTTGGTACCATATAAAGTTTAATACGATAATAATTTTTCATGAAAATGTGACACATAACAAATAAAATGGCATAATTTACATATGACATTTGAAGTGTCATTGATTTTATTATAAATTATTAAAGTTTTTCTTTAAAATCTGGTATATTACGTTTTAAAAAAACATAGGTACCTTACTTATTGGACGTATAAAAATTAAAATGAGATTTTAGCAAAAAACTGTAACGAATGACAAATGATAGGGGAGAGGGGGGCAGATTTGAACAGTTTTTAAACTTTGTGTCATATCTTAAAATTCTCTAGTTCTTAATCCTTTTACTGTTTCACAATGCTTAGTAAGTCCATTAAGGTATAAAATCGCAGCATCATATGAAGAAGAATATATAAGTTGTAGCCGCAACATCAATTTTAGTAGCAGTAGTCAAATGTTCAAAGCTACCCCGCTCCAGGGGTATCCTTTTCTACAACTTTTCCTAGAAATAATAATGACCTTTTACCAGCCACAGATGAAACATTCGCCAAAACGAAGTCTCCAATATTTATTACGTTGCAGTCCAATTCTTTTTCGGCGTCTTTATCTGTACTGCTATCAGTATCTTCATTCTCTTCATAGTCCATTGTCGCTTCCTTTTCTGACTCCAAATGCATTTCTGAGTCAGTTTCATCATCCGAAGAAAAGCTCAGTATAGTTTTGGTTTTCTTTCGCGTACGCGTTTTTGTCTCCAAACAATCAAGTTTAAAACCCCTTCTTTCCTTTTGAGCGTGTGATTTTATTAGCCATGCCTGGCGTTCGAAGTAAGCGTTTTGCAACTCATCTTTTTCAGGGGTATCCGTTAAAATAGGGGATTTCCCTTCTTTCTGCCTTTACTTCAAGATTTTTGAGGCAGTTCTTTAGGAAATGGCCTAAGCTGTTCTGGTGTTATTTTAGGTTCAACTATTCACGAATTGCTCGAAAATGAATAAATGCCTGGTGCACAAAGATAGCTAACATGTTTTTTGAAGTATATATGTTAGTATACATTCGAGAGCCATGACTAAATAACAAAAAACAACGTTAAATTAACAATAACAGTATTTAAGACTGCGGTTGGCGTAGTTTTGAACAATATTCAAAACTGCCCCCTTCATTTTGTTTAAAGCTGCCCCAATGCTATTTGAAAAATAACAAACGTTTTTTTACCAAGTAAAAGTTTAAAAATTGTATTATTCTCTAGTTTATTGCGTGATTCATGAAAAATTTTGACTAAAAGATAAAGAAAACACTTCATACACCTTGAATTGGATTTCTGAAATTCTTACGCGCTTATTTGAAAAAGTTAAGAACGTAAACTCGAAAGTAAACCCTCCTTGTAACTCAACTGTGGGCTGTGAAATGTCAGCGGTGACAAGTGACAGTTGTGTAGGATAGTGTTGCCACTACACCAAATAAAAACTACCATAATTTCGTTTAAAATAGCTTTGTAAACACATATTTTCAAAGGTGCCCTGTTTAAAGCTGCCCCCTCTCCCCTATGCCAAATTTGACATATGACATTTGAAGTATGAGATTTTCATTAAAAATAAGTAAAGTTTTTGCCTAAAAATGTCACAAATGGCATGTGAAAAAGTAAATTTTGTATCAACATGTGGCACATATCTATTGAAATGACAAATTCTTAATATACCGTTTTGTGTTTGCACCAACTCATATTGTAGATGTTATTCATAAAGATAGTATTAAATTAAAAATAATGAATTCCGCATGAATTTCAACAAAACGTAATTTCTAGCCGCCGCATCCCCTTCATTTCATCATCAACTCATGGTGCAGACCCCGTTAGTTTCACAAAATTCTTTGTTCGATAATGCACCGAGCCAAGTGCAACGTACCGAATTATACCGAAAATCCGGATACACGGACATAATATCGAGTCACACTGTGGTTCCGCCCTTAGTCTCGTCGAGTTTTCATGTAAACAATTCTTGGTGTACTCCTTCAACTCCTGGCGGGGTTAACAGACCCCCTAAACCGCTACCGAGGACTTCTTTGTGTGACAAGAAGGAGAAGAAAGAAAAAACGGAAAATCAAGTGGTGCAGATTCAAGGGGTTAGTGGTTAGAATGATCTGTTTTTTTATGAATTATTGATGCTTAACTAACGTATTTATTAATGTATGATATTTTAAGTCACTAACAGTTGGATTTTAGTTTTGTTCTGGTTACTAATAAATGCTTAAATACAAGAACCGGCAAAATGTATTTGAACCCTGAAAGAAGTTTACTTGTCTTGGGAATAGAAGAATCAAAATTTTTGTTTGTTTAAATCCCGTTTTAACCTGAAATGGGTTTAAAAAGATGCGGTTTTATCCTGGTAAAACCTAAAAACTATCTTTTTCAGACTAATCGGCGTTTTCCAAACAAAAATTTCGATTCGAGATCGTAATATGCGCTATTAATACAGTTATGATGTTTTCAAATTTTGATTTTCTCCATTTTCAACTCTCATATTTTAACCACAACTCAAAAATGGGCCCCGTGTAATGAATTTTTTGTTAGATTTTTGATTTTATTACATATAGTCCAGTCATCAGCGGCAAAAAACTGTATAACAGTGGAATTTTGGGAAACAATACCGATTTTAATGAAAAAAATATTATGATTTAACCTCTAGTCTTCTTTAAAATCAACCCTGTGTGTTTTTTAGCGGTGAAAACAACCCTTTATACTACTTTATAGCATAAAATAAAAAATGTAGATTTTAGCATATATTTGGTTAAAAGAATTTAAATTACTTATTTGTAGACTGCTACATTATCAAATGAGTTTATAAGTAAGTAATCGGACAGATGCAACATCTCTGAAAATTATAAAAAAAATATTGCTCGAAAATGTTCTCGGCTAAGATCCATTTTTTGACCGACTTGCTAATTTCAAAAATTCACTGTACCTACACAACTTGTTGTTTCGCAATTAAACTCTGGATTCATGTCAATAAAAGATTGAGGTTAGATTTGTCTCTGAAGGTTCTATTAGTGGTGCCTTCTAAGCGGATATATGCAAAACTTAAAAGGGAACCCTCGTATAAAATTAATTTTTTTCAAACCTTATAAAGGCTACCCTTTAAGACTGAAAATATTAAACTTGCGATTATAATTTTTGAAGTTATACTTCTATTCGTGCGCCCGGTGGTGGAAATTTGTATGGAATTACATCGGCAAATCATTATTTTACGTTACATATGTAATGGCGTGAGTAAGAGAGGGACAGAAACATATATAGGTATATTGATCGGTAAAAACAATGATGGAATATTTACCACCTGTTATTAGTCATACCTATAAATCCTTTGAATAACGTTTAAACATTCAGTACATTGAAAAGAGATAGACATAAACAGAGTTTTTAAGAAATGTATTTCAGTTAACTTTTTGGGACATTTTATAAATATTCTTCCATTCATTTCATTACATATGCGTATAGGTTACTTCTTCGGAAATTTTCGAGTTTTAGATGTACAAAAAACAGTCTGAGAATGTTTTAGTTCATGGTGACGTATCATATTGTGTTTGACAGATTATTCTATTATTCTGTCACTTATACATATTAAGTTTAGTATTTTATATTAATATTACCAATAATAATTATATTATATCCTGCACTATGCTTTTGAGGTTGTTGGCTACATAAACAGAGTTTTTAAAAAATGTATTTCAGTTAACTTTTTGGGAAGTTTTATAAATATTCTTTCATTCATCGCATTATATATATATATATATATAGGTTACTTCTTCGGGAATTTTCGAGTTTAATTTTTTATGACTTGGCATGATTACCTGGTGCAAAGGGTTAACAAATACGCTACCTACGTGACTTCTTGAAGTTTCACTATTTATTGCTACTTTTCATAAAACTGTCTTTCTTCGATCTTTCTCTATAAAAGAGACTCCCTCACCTTGTCAACCAACCGATAGGTACGCTAGTCAAAATATTTGACGTTGGCGGGACTGGTTAATCTTATATTTTATACAGTTTTTAGTTGATATTATGTACACACGATATATATTTTCGCAATAAATATTTTAAATTTTTATCGATAAGCGATATTTTGTAACATATGATTGGAAAAATAAAGAATTTTATTATACGATGAGATTTTTTTTACTGTACATTGCATTTTAACCTATAAAGTGGAAACGGAAGTTCGGATTTATAGCTTAGTAGATCCATGCTTCAAGCATATAATGATTTTGCTAAATCATTCCAATACAAATTTCTAAACCCGGACGCGTGCATAGAAGTAGAACTTCTACAGACAGTCCCACAGACTGCCACACCCGTTTTTTTTTGCAAAAATAATATAATAAAATGTTAAAATGTATTTATACTGAAAATAAATTTCTATTTTTAATTTACAATTACTTTACTTAGATGTAGCCCCGCTTTCTTTCCTATTACTTAATGGCTCCAATATTCGTGATCCGAAATAAAAGAAACAGTTGGGTTTTCGACGAAACTCCTTCATTTTGTAAGCACACGACTTTTTAAAAGATGCATTTTATACAAAATATCAAGGGTTTAACTTCATATTAATTAAAAATGTTTGAAACCCTTATTTTTGAAATATGGTGAGTTCAAAGATGTTGGGTCAGACACAATTAGTGCATGAATGTAAAATTTGGACCGCCTTATCTCCTTTCTTTAATTTTTATAATAAAAATATAAAAGAATCCTTCTATTAATATTTTTGAGTATTATTAATATGTTTTGGTTGATGTAAGGAAAATGCACTTTTCTTATTATAAAAATGTTTTTTTGTACAACTGTCATTAAAAGTGACACTTTTAATGATAGCAATGTTAAAATTGATTGTTTACATGGCAGCGTGTTAAAAATACTTTTTTGTACAACTGTCATTAAAAGTGACACTTTTAATGATAGCAAACAATGTTAAAAACGATTGTTTACATAGCAGCGTGTTAAAAATACTTTTATCACGTTGCCATGTAAACAAGTTTACTTTTAACACGGTTTAGTTTACTTTTAACACGGTTTGGTTTATTGTCATTGCAAATTCGCTCGTTTCATTATCAAAATAGGGAAGTTGTACAAAAAACATTGTATGGTATTTGTGTTAAAAGTGATTTTATTTCACAAACTTTTTCACTCACAAAATAAAACATCACTTTTAACACTCATATCATAAATAACTATAAATTTAATAATCAACTACTTTTTCTAAACTAATCATATCGATTATATCTAAATCAAGTTAATTGCAAGTGGGGAGCTATTAATTTCTATTAGGGTTGTAGTGAGGAGGGTTACAATAAAAATTGGGGAGTGATTTTATTTTGGCCACAAGTCAGTTAATTCTTATGCAAAAAACGTTTTTTTTTTAATGAACTTTATGAGATTTCCCCAAAAATTTTACCAATTTACCAATTTGAGATTGAATTTTCTTAATTTCGGGGTTCTTCGAAAATAACCATCCTTCAAAGAGTAATAAAAACTTAGTCGTTATTAGGTTCACATGCGTCATTAAGACACGAATCTCTTTGTTTTTTTATTAGCTATTTAGTAGTTGTTAGGTTTACATTTGTCTTTAAGACACGAATCTCTTTGTTTTTTATTAGCTACAATGTTGCTCTGAACGATGTTTTTGATAAAATTAATTTTTTTAAAGATATTCATCATTATTTTTTTCACCTGTCAAAATATCACAATTTTGTGATTTCGTCCAATGAAAACGCTTAATCTTCAATGTTTTATGCTAAATGTAGCCAATTATTCCGGTTTATATTGATTATTTTTTTCACCTGTCAAATTATCACAATTTTGTGATTTCGTCCAATGAAAACGCTTAATCTTTAATGTTTTATGCTAAATCTAGCCAATCATTACGGTTTATATTGATAAAACCACTAGTGGTTTTACTAGTATTGATAAAATTATAGAACTGTCAAAAATTCAATAACAATATTGAACAATCAATTTTCTTGTTTATAAGTACTTTACTATAAATCAACATTCATTTATATTATCTAAATATTCTGAAATATATTTTGTTATTATTATTATCACAATTCAATTCATCTAAACGATAATGAAAAATCAAATATGTAGGTACCTACTTTAAAACTAACCTGCTTCCTGGTTCTGCATGCATTTAAAACTTTTATATGCCTACAGGCAAATGTGGTCTTGTAGGTAAACTTTAAATAGATATACCTAATAACAATAACTTTTATTTTGGTAATTTTCTCTTTAATAATATAATTGTATAAATAGGTATAAAAATAAATATTTATTCAAATTATAACCCTGTTTTCACGACGCTCACGACAACTGAAAACTGTCAATACTATCTAGTGTACAGGATAAGGTAATAGGCTGGGTAACGGCATTTCGTTTGTGTTAATTATGAAATATAAGTTGTTCTAGGAAGTTTTTTAAATAAAGTAGTTTTTGTACAGAATGGTTCAAAAAATAATCTTCTCAAATACCACTCGTCCTGTAATATTTTACTAGATAAATTTTTATTTTCCAAACTCAAAGCCCTTTGGTTCCCATTGGACCACATTTGAGATATGGATGATTTTCTCTTTTTTAAAAGTTGCCAGTTCGGCTATCATCATCCTACATTTTTCTTGAACACCTGTGTGTGAATTGTTTTCAGTCAAACGATTTCTGTTTTGCAGTTGGAGGTGGAGATGTCACTACTATCGCATCGTTTATGTTTCCATCACTCGGTGGATATATATGGATGGTGATTAGCTCGCTGACGACAACATATATCCTTGTACTGATGAGACCCAATAGGTCGAAACCGGTCTCCAAGTTATGTTGTCCCTCTAACTGCAAACGGGAATTGTTGACTTCAATTCCATAATTTTGTTGCTTCGTTTTGTTTACTTTTAAGGGCTTGTTGATGGGAATATTTATTCCCGAAGCTTGTACCCCCTTAAATTAAAATATTTTTGTGGTACTAGACTTTGAGTTTATTCCCTTTGTTTACCATTGGACCACATTTGAGATATGGATGATTTTCTCTTTTTTTTTTTATTTTAGGCAAAACTACTCAATCAAACTCAATATGATAAAATCACGAGTCCGTAGGACTCGTGATTTCATCACATTTCAGTTTGTTTTCGTATTTTTGCCAAATAAAAAAGTTTTCGTGGAAACTAAAAATTTGTCAAGGGTAATATAACAAGACCTCGATTATAGTCGGCTATTTTTATGGTATCTAGATTTTGAGAATATTTTAGTATCAATTTGTTGAGACATAATTTGACATTAATAATCTGATTAAAGCCCGAGAGTTTAGCTCGAGGGCTTTAATCTTTGATTATTAATGTCAAATTATGTCGAAAAAAATTGTAAAATATTCGAGAAATTTAGCAACAACAAAAATAGCAGACTATTAATCAAGGTCGTGTTATATTTAGGAAGATTATTTCCTGAGAAGACAAATTTTTGACATTTATATTTGACGTGACTGTTTCTCTAGTGCAATAGTCGCTGATATTGTTCTAGTGCAATAGTCGCTGATATTTGATTCCGATTGGTCCGATTTCAAAAAATTATGACATTCTATTGGTTAATTTGTATCGAAGGAAATAATCGATAAAATTTTAAGGACTCGTGGTATTACCTTTGATTAACTGTTAAAATTTGTGTTTTTTTTTTCAATGAAAAATACGTAGCTGTAATCGCTGATAACTCGAAAAGTATCAATTTTACAAAATATAAAAAAAAGTAAAAGTTGCTTGGAATTTGTCAATTTATTATTATTATTTATCACTTATGGTTATTTTGATTACAAATGTTCATCCCCTATACGAGGGTGTTTTCACCTCCAGGGTAAAAGCTCCTTTCGGCGTAGGGTAGATTTGAAAATGTTTATAAATACTACCTATATAAATCAATTTTTTTTAAGGAAATCGACCTTGATTCTCAAAACTCCACGAGAATATTACTATTGACTTTCGTCCTTATAAAGTGATTGTAGCCTTACTTTGTTATGATTTGTTGAAGAACTATTTTTCACTTTTAAGATTTCGTTTCTTTTTAACTTTCGTACGTTCAGTATAGCTTGTAAATGGGCAAAGTAATAAAATAATGGTTAAATATTTGGATTTGTGAAACAATTTTCTTTCTTTTAGAGAGATTGTAGCTTAACTTTGCTGCGCTTTTAACACAGTTAGGATCTGTCGAAGATATGTTTCCCTTTTTAAGAGTTTCTTCATTTTCAATTCTTATCCTTTGACTATAGCTCTAAAATTGACAAAGATAATAAAATAATGGTTAGATATTTGGATTTGTAAAACAATTTTCTTTCTTTTAAAGTGATTGAAGCTTAAATTTGATACGCTTTCAACACATTTATGATCTGTTTAAGATATGTTTCCCTTCTTCAAGATTTTTTCCATTTTCAACTCACATCTTTTGACTATAGTTCGAAAGTGGACAAAGATAATAAAAATATGGTTAGATATTTTGCTTTGTGATACAGTTTTGTTTTTTTAAGTGATTATGCTTAACTTAGGTGTTTTAACCACAGGTCGACAATTTGCACAGGCAATGAACTTTTTGTACAATTTTTCAATTTATTGTTTGTTTTTTTTTTTAAAGTGATTATAGCTTAACGTAAGTGCAATTCCAACACAGATATGACCTGATGAAGATTTTATGATTTTGTCTATTTTGTCTATAAGTGATTACAAAAGATCATAACTGATTATAATTGATCACAACTGATTTTAAGTGATCACATGTAATTACAAATGAGATGAGTGATTACGTGTGATTACAAGTGATTTAAAGTGACCATAAGGGATTACAAGTGATAATAAAAGATCAAAAACGACCACAACTGATTTTAACTGATCACAAGTGATTCCAAATGATCAAAAAGTGATTATAAGGGATTACAAGTGATAATAAAAGATCAACAACGACCACAACTGATTTTAACTGATCACAAGTGATTCCAACTGATCAAAAAGTGATTTTATTATTTTGATACGTACTATCGGTCAAATATTAATTTACAAATGTACTGATAATTTTGTTAAATCTTACAATATTCTAACTACACTTAAACTGAAAATACAGAAATCATATTAAATGGGTCAACTGAACATCCTCTATCTATCTTGTTTTCATCATTTTAATTGACGTTGATAGGCGAAGCCCTAAATTATCTGCTAACCAGTTTAATTTTCGTCAGAAAGGAAAGGAACTAAATGCAGTTGATTAATTTAATATTCCAATGGAAGGGTAAGGTATGAGACAGTATACTGAATTCTATGTGGTTAATTAGTTTAGCAGTACAACTTGAAACTTTTGGATAAAAATGTGTGGTCTATACAAATTTGGGACTAATCTGTTTGTTTTTGTGTTATTTCTTTCAAGTATCTTTTAAATGTTCATTTTTTTGGTTACACGAGGTCTGGTAATTAAGTTCGCAAATTATTGAAATAACATCTTTATTTCGCAATTTTTCTCCATCCGCATCCGTACACCTCTCCATGTGAATTACCATGGTGCGAAGCAGTGCTACATGTCATATTCCGACAGGTTCTTAAGTACCTGAGCTGATTTTTGTTTTCGTGGTGGTTTCCTTTCAAGCAGCATTTAATTTTTGGGAACTGTTTTAAGACTGTGAGCTGTTTTTTTGCCAAATAGTCCTTGACAGACAGCGCGTTGTGTTGATGTCGGATTCTGCAGTTTTTTTCACATTTCGGATCCCTTTTGCAAGTTTTTTCTCAGAGTGTTCATGAAACATGTATATGATTAACTGATCTTGTGGTATCCATACCATGTGGACTACAATCCTTATAACAAAGAAAACAATTAACATCTTCTTGAATTTGGACTTGCTCATCCTAGCTTTTTTGGCTCTCGGAATTCATTAATTGGAGATTAGCTTCAGGATCATATTGAAAAATCAAAGTTTCGTTACATGTTGTGACCCTTGACAAGAACTTTGAGTCCCTTTTGATACATTCTAGGGTGTCAGAACAAACGTCTTTGCGATGCATCTTCTGTTCCGCCGTTAGGAGTCTAAACATAAATAAATAAATAAATAAATAAATAAATAAATAAATATCGAATTAATTGTGTTTTAAAGAAATACAATAACAAAAAGAAAATATAACTCTAAGTACAGATTAAGTGAAGTTTGGCGAAGCTTAGCACACATTTTCCTCATGTAAAGTTCCTCCTTCAAAAATTGTCTCACGGTTTCTTTGTTAATATTCACATTTCCAGCGATAACCCCGATATTTAATCGTCGATTTGTTCTAACCATTTCAGTCACGTTTAACAACCCCACTCCTTTCCTTAATACGTTTGTACCATTCAAAACTCGGGTACGGGATAGGCTCTGCTTAGTTTCATAGCTTTCCGACGTGAACTTCCCAAGTTTTAACAAAAACTGTAAATTTATTTTAGTACAATTTTTTCGGCGCGAGCGATTTTAGCTGAGTCTTTATTTGACAATTACAACAGAACAGTTTGTTGTAACTGCATGGAATTTTAGGTTAAGGAACATATTTTATACAAAACTCCTTCTCTTTCTCGTTATGCAGGTGTTCTTTAAAATAATCAGTTTCGGAACTTAATTGTCAGACCTCGTAGACCTGAACAATTGTTTCAGTAAGAAAGCACAATAACTTTAAAAAACAGTTAAATGTTATTACAAAAGATTATATTTTGAAATACAATCTGATATAAAAGTATATAATTTAAAATCGATTTCTTTTAAGTGCATTTAGTGATTTTGTAAATCGTTTTTTATTGCCTCAATTTAGCAAGAATCAGAAAAGTATCTAAAGATTTTCGTGTTTCGTACTTGAATCGAACTTTTTACTTATGTCGACTTCTCGATGATATTTTTGGTGGTTTTATAACTCGCCATTATATATCATATAATCCATTTCACCGATTTTGGTCGATGTACTCGAAGTAAACTTATGCCCGATTTCACCAACCAATTCTTAAAGTTAGGTAATACTTAAACTGGATTTAGGAATTCGTAAGGACAATTTGCGTTTCACCAAGCTCTAAGTAATTCTTAAAGGTGATAGGAAATACCTAAAGTTAGGACAGGTCAGAGGGCTTGCCTAAAGCATTTAGGAAATACTTAACCATACTTTTCAACTTTCAGATGTCACTTATGTCGAATTTTGATTAGTGTTCGGGTGAATTTTATTGAGTTTAACTAAATTTTGTATCTTGTTATTTAAAAAATATGCGAGCAGTTCGTTTTCTAGAACGCCTCGAAAGGTTTGACAGTTCATCGGAGTCTGAAAATGAAGAACCGCGGGAACGTGTAATTCCTGACGGCTTCATTGATAAGTATAAAGCTCGACTAGTCATAAAAGGTTTTGCTCAAAAAGAAGGCGTAGATTATGATCAAACATTTAGTCCAGTTGCGAGATCTAGCACTATAAGACTTTTACTTAGTGTTGCAGCAAATGAAAAGTTGAAACTCACTCAGTTTGATGTATCAACTGCTTTCCTTTATGGAGAGCTAGATGAAACAATATACATGCGTCAACCTGAAGGATTTAATGATAACTCTCAAAAGGTTTGCAGATTACATAAGAGTCTATATGGGTTAAAACAGGCGCCTAGGTGCTGGAATCAACGTTTTGTTAAATTTTTAAAGGAATATGGATTTATGAAGAGCGAAGCTGATCCTTGTCTTTTCGTAAAGCTACATGGAAAAATCAAACTTTTACTTGCTCTTTATGTGGATGATGGCCTGTTAGCTTCTAATCATCCTGAGTATACTGCAGATTTTGTTGAAAAGCTGAAGTCTGAATTCAAAATTACCCTCAAACCTGCTTTATATTTTCTAGGTATAGAGATATCTACTGAAGACAATGGTTCAATAAAAATACACCAAAAGTCCTATACTAAGAAAATTTTAGAAAAGTTTGGCATGGAAAATTGCAGACCAGTTTCAACACCTATTATTAAGGACTATTCTCAATCAGGGAAAGATCAAGATGAATCTCTAAATTTTCCTTATAGAGAAGCCGTTGGTTCATTAATGTATCTCATGGTATCTACAAGACCAGATATATCTTATGCACTAGGAGTTGTTTCTAGATCGTTGGAACATCCCAGTAAAGAAGATGTGATTAAGGTGAAACGAATATTTAGATATCTCCAAGGAACATTGGATTATGGAATCATTTATAAACCAGACCATCTGCAAGGAATCATAAGAATATACAGTGATGCTGATCATGGTGGTGATACACTCACTGGTAGATCAACATCAGGAATTGTTTGTATTTATGCTGGAGGTGCGGTATCATGGTTAAGTCAAAAACAAACTTCAGTAGCAATTTCCACAACCGAATCAGAAATAGTTGCTGCAAGCGAGGCTGCTCGCGAAATAGTTTGGATTAAACGTCTCTTGACAGAAATAACTAACTTATCAGCTGTACCAGAACTTCATATTGACAATGAACCAGCATTGAGGTTAGCTCAAAATCCCGAATTCCATAAACGTACCAAACATATTCGAACAAGGCACTTTTTTGTACGGGAATTGGTATTAGAAGGAGAAATTGTTGTTAAGAAAGTACATACTGAGCATCAGTTGGCTGATATGATGACCAAAGCTCTTCCGAAACCTAGACTAGTACAGCTTTGTACAAATATAGGATTAAACTAACTTATTGAAAAGAAAAACCACTCAATGAGGGAAAGTGTTGAAATATTATCATTTTCTAGGTTTTTACTTCACTGTTTACTAGTTG
This sequence comes from Altica lythri, assembly GCA_964028335.1. NCBI lineage: Eukaryota > Metazoa > Arthropoda > Insecta > Coleoptera > Chrysomelidae > Altica > Altica lythri. The sequence continues at coordinate 18,249,798 of OZ034805.1, forward strand.
TTATGTACTTGTTTATAATATAACAACTAAAAGATACTTGTCATATATATTTTTAAAGTTGTCATCAATATAATTTTATTTCAAACATAAAATCTTTTAATAGAGTATTTCTGTGTTATTGGGTATGCTTCAACAGGTAATTCCCGTACAAAAAAGTGCCTTGTTCGAATATGTTTGGTACGTTTATGGAATTCGGGATTTTGAGCTAACCTCAATGCTGGTTCATTGTCAATATGAAGTTCTGGTACAGCTGATAAGTTAGTTATTTCTGTCAAGAGACGTTTAATCCAAACTATTTCGCGAGCAGCCTCGCTTGCAGCAACTATTTCTGATTCGGTTGTGGAAATTGCTACTGAAGTTTGTTTTTGACTTAACCATGATACCGCACCTCCAGCATAAATACAAACAATTCCTGATGTTGATCTACCAGTGAGTGTATCACCACCATGATCAGCATCACTGTATATTCTTATGATTCCTTGCAGATGGTCTGGTTTATAAATGATTCCATAATCCAATGTTCCTTGGAGATATCTAAATATTCGTTTCACCTTAATCACATCTTCTTTACTGGGATGTTCCAACGATCTAGAAACAACTCCTAGTGCATAAGATATATCTGGTCTTGTAGATACCATGAGATACATTAATGAACCAACGGCTTCTCTATAAGGAAAATTTAGAGATTCATCTTGATCTTTCCCTGATTGAGAATAGTCCTTAATAATAGGTGTTGAAACTGGTCTGCAATTTTCCATGCCAAACTTTTCTAAAATTTTCTTAGTATAGGACTTTTGGTGTATTTTTATTGAACCATTGTCTTCAGTAGATATCTCTATACCTAGAAAATATAAAGCAGGTTTGAGGGTAATTTTGAATTCAGACTTCAGCTTTTCAACAAAATCTGCAGTATACTCAGGATGATTAGAAGCTAACAGGCCATCATCCACATAAAGAGCAAGTAAAAGTTTGATTTTTCCATGTAGCTTTACGAAAAGACAAGGATCAGCTTCGCTCTTCATAAATCCATATTCCTTTAAAAATTTAACAAAACGTTGATTCCAGCACCTAGGCGCCTGTTTTAACCCATATAGACTCTTATGTAATCTGCAAACCTTTTGAGAGTTATCATTAAATCCTTCAGGTTGACGCATGTATATTGTTTCATCTAGCTCTCCATAAAGGAAAGCAGTTGATACATCAAACTGAGTGAGTTTCAACTTTTCATTTGCTGCAACACTAAGTAAAAGTCTTATAGTGCTAGATCTCGCAACTGGACTAAATGTTTGATCATAATCTACGCCTTCTTTTTGAGCAAAACCTTTTATGACTAGTCGAGCTTTATACTTATCAATGAAGCCGTCAGGATTCGTCTTCACTTTATAAACCCATTTACATGGAAGTGGTTTAATTTCTTCTGGGAGTTCTTCCAAAGTCCACGTTTGGTTTTCTTGTAAAGATTCCATCTCTATCTGCATTGCCCTTTGCCATTCTTCCTTCTCAGAGCTGTTTATAGCTTCTCTGTATGAAGATGGTTCTAAGGATTCAGTTATATTAGCTAAAGAAGTCATTACAAAGTCTTCAAAACGTTGTGGAGGTTTCATTAATGCTCTATTTCGTAGATTTCTTCTTTCATTTATTAGCGGTTCTGAATTTTCGATTTCACCATCATCATTATCCTCGTCGTGACTTATAAATTCAGTCTTCTTTGAGATTTCTTCTGTTTGAATATCATTATCCGCAACGTCTCGATTTTCCACTTGAGTCTCTTCATTTTCCTGTCGATCAACTTCTAATTTGAAATTACTTTTAATTGGGAGAATGTTCTCTTGGAAAGTTACATCGCGTGATCTTATTAATTTATTATTTTCTCTGCACCATATGCGATACCCATCTATACCATCATAGCCAATTAAAATACCTTTCATGGCCTTTTTATCCATTTTCTTCCTTTGTTGCTTAGGTATATGAGCATAGCATGTAGTTCCGATAATTCTAAGATGCTTAAGGCTTGGTTTCTTTCCAGTCCATAATTGTATTGGTGATTTTCCTTCTATTCTAGAAGAACCACTGAGATTAAGAATATATTTAGCTGTATTTATCATCTCAGCCCACAATCCTTGAGGAATTTCTTCATGGGAGTGCATAAGAGCTCTAGCTGTTTCTACCAGCGTTCTATTTTCTCTTTCTGAAGAACCATTTTGTTGCGGTGTATACGGCATAGTAAAGCGTTGTTTTACTCCATACTTGGCTAAAATATCTTTAACTTCTTTATTATCAAACTCTCCTCCATTGTCACAAAGCAGTTCTTGCACTGTATGACCTGCAGTTCTTATCTGAAGTAACATTTCTTGTAGCTTAGAGGAAACTTCTGATTTATGTTTGATAAAAAATACTTCACGAAAACAAGTAAAATCGTCTTTAAATAAAACATAGTATCTAAACCCTGACATAGAATTTAAAAATGGACCACATACATCTGTCTGAATACGTTCTCCAGGTAGAGTTGCATGTTCTCTTGTACCAAATTTTCTTCGATTGGCTTTTCCAAACACACATCCTTCACATATTTCGCTATCGAGATATACTTTGATTCCAAATTCTCTTTCTATTAAGTTTTTCACATGTCTTTTGTTTTGATGACCTAGTCTTTCGTGAAATAACTGTAGTTGAGATTGATTTGATATGCTATTCAATTCAGGTAGTTTCGTAATAGTATTTATATTTAGCTTAAATAATCCGGAATTTTGGCTTCTGTAACCTTCAAGAACAACTATATTATCAATTTTTAGAAAACATTTTGTGGATCTGGAGATAAACTGACTATTCGGTTTTTTATCTTGAGCAGCGAGAACGGAAAACAAATTTTTCTTGATTTTTGGTACAAGCCAAACATCACTAAGAGTTAGTGTGTCTTTTTTATTATTGACCAATGTTTCAAAAATTATTGTTCCTCTTCCTAGGGCTTCAATTGATTCACCACTTGCAGTTATCACTTGATGAGCTGTTGTGAAAGGTTCATAAGTAGCAAATAATTCTGGACAAAATGTAATGTGATTTGTAGCACCATTATCTACATACCAGTTACGAACCACTTCCTCTGAATTAAAACATTCATTTGAACAGACTAGAATGACGTTAGCTTTTGAATTTGTAGTACTTGGCTTAGGGGGTTTGCCATCAGCATGCCATTTGGGACACATTTTAACTTTATGACCTTTTTCTTTACAATATTTGCAATACCAATTCTTGAACTTATTTTTATTTAGATATGAAGACGTACCAGTAAAAAGAACTTCTTGATTCACCTTATTTTTATCCTTTTCATTCAAGGCTTTCTCATAAACACACAATTGATTCGTAAGGTTGTCTATTGTTCTGTTATTTTTGGATATTAACATCCAACTAGATCTAAATGAGAAATAATTGTCTGGTAATGTTCCTAAAATTTTACAAATTAGCAACACTTCTGGTAGTTCAATTGCATTTTCTTTTTGAACTGCTAATTTCAATTCATTCCAAATATTTTTAAGCTTAGACATATGTGTAGCTACATCGTCATTTGGTTGTTTTTCAAAGCTAAAGAATTCTAAACAGAGATCATAAACTTTTTCTTCTGTTGCACCATCAAATAGTCTGTGTAATTCTTGCCATATTTCTTTTGCTGTTGAAAATCTCATAATTTTCTTTAAAGTATCTTCGGTCATATTGGTTGTTAGGATAATCATTGCACTGCTTTCTACTTTTTTGTACTCTTTCAACTCTTCTTTGTACTTGATACCTTCTGCCGCCGTAGCATTTTCTGCTAAAGTTGTAGGTTCATTCAGTGTACCTTCTACAATTTCTAGAGCTCCAATAATACCTCTAAGTAATGTGCAAATTTTAAATTTCCACGTAGACCAATTTGATTTACCTTCTAAAAGACCAATTTGTACTTTTGTAAAATCCATTTTTTTAACTAAATCTGTGATGACAAAAATTGGGGTATATTTATTTATTGCGTTCCTGGGCCCATAACCTGTTGAAGCATACCCAATAACACAGAAATACTCTATTAAAAGATTTTATGTTTGAAATAAAATTATATTGATGACAACTTTAAAAATATATATGACAAGTATCTTTTAGTTGTTATATTATAAACAAGTACATAACAACTAGTAAACAGTGAAGTAAAAACCTAGAAAATGATAATATTTCAACAGTCCGCGTACGAATTATTTTGAAACACTGGACGAACATGATTTTTTTCGGCGTTTTCGATTACATAAAAATACGGCACTACAAATATTAGCCAGAATTGAAGATGATCTTGAATTTGACAGTGATAGGTAAGTTACTATACACTCTTTATTTAATTAAATTTTTGAGTATTAAACATAGATTATTACTATGCGAGTACCTACCTAAACAGTTATTTTTTTCAGAAACGAATCATTATCCCCTATTAACCAGTTGCTGCTAACACTGCGTTTTTACGCTACAGGAAGTTTTTTATTGTTGGTTGGGGACTTAGCTGGTGTGAGATATTCTCCAAGTGACAATATCTACAAATCTTATATAAACATGTTCTCTCAAGAGTTTTACGGCGGCGAAAAAATTATAAAAAACCGTTTTTATTAAATAAATTTTTGATTACCAACAGTAACATACTTTTTTTTTATTTCTAATTACTGGATGTCACCTACGATTTTTTATAATTTACAGACACGTTAATATAATATTTTTTGTTTATTTTCACTTCCAGAACACATCCTTAAAATATTTCCCCCGAAACTCCCTGTATAAACTACAAAAGCATTCATTACTATATTATCTATATTTTCATTTCAGAATTATTTACTAACACCGTACATTAATCCACATAATTTGCCACAAGCTAATTACAATAGAGCACATATTACAACCAGAAATACGGTCGAACGACAATATGGAGTTCTAAAAAGAAGATTTCCAGTTCTGGCTATAGGATTAAGACTAAAGTTAGAAAATTCGGTGAAAGTCATAATTGCTTGTGCTATACTTCACAATATTTGTATTGAAGAAAATGAAGATCTGCCACCAGATGAAATTGAAAATATAGACGCTTTAATTGAGGAGGGTCAAATTGATATTGCAAATGAAAATAATGATGTACATTTTTCAACTCGAGAATTAATTGTAAATAATGTTTTTAATATTTGAATATAAGTATTAGTTGATAAAATTGTTTTATTTTATGTAGGTTATATACTGGGTGAACACATGTTATATTTCTATAACACTAAAAATACCTAACAAATACGTTAAAGTATTGAAGTATTTATTAAATATTGTAACGTTTATTTATTTTCACAGTTTATTATTTAATTTATTTATACAACTAATACACTTAATTTATGTTATAACACAATTTATTTATATAAACACTTATTTACTTAGACTCAACTCAAAACTCAACTAACTATATTTCAAAATAAGAGTCTATTTATATGCGCTTCGAACAATCGAGATCTCTCGCGTAAGGGCAGAGATTCTTCCAGTCGTATGTGGAATTCTCGATATGGTTCAATAGAACATTCCACGGCGTCGCCCGCCGGTCGGACTCGCCCATTTGGCCAACCAGGACAGAGCCGGAGTCGCATTACATTGCCCCCTCCTTAAGAGATAGTTCCTCCTGGAACTAGAGCTGGATGGGAGTGATTGTATCTGCAGTCGGATCCTCTTCTACAATTTCCAGTTGTATAAAAAAAACAGGGGACGGTCTTCGTTGTAAACTGGACACTGGGCGAATGGCTGCAAACCAATACTTGGACTTCGGTATCTTGAAAGATTACTTCCACCATGTTTCGAATGACCCTCCAGTCTAACTCCTTACACTCGATCTTTGGCATTGCTATATTCTGTATATTGGACTCCAGTACGTGTTCCCTCAGGCTAAGTAAAGATTCCCATACATCTTGATAAGTGGGTCGGTCGTGATAGGTGTTCTTTGTCACTAGATAGAAGAGGTAACGTGATCCATCTTGGAGTCTCAAAGCTTTTCCGGGGGCTGGCAATTGGCTTTGCAGTTCTGATAGTCGACCAAACTTTTTTCGGAAAACGGACGCTAATCCTCGGGCGTCGCTGATACTGGCAGGAATATTATGGACCAACGAGGAGTCATCTGGAAGCGTGAACAGGTCTTGATGTTTCTCAATGGTTACGCCATATCTTGCTTTCCCGGTACCCCCATAAGCACCCATAAACTCATCGAAGGCAAAATCAGGAGTCTCTTGGAGTCGATTTACATCTTCTTCTTGGTTATGATCTCCTTCAAACGGTGCCAGCCGGTTTCCATGTACCACTTTCGGTTTTCCATTTGGAATCTTACTTATTCGGTATATGACATCATTGATTCTTTTCTTAACGATGTATGGACCTTCCCAAGACGTTTGTAGCTTCGGCGAGTAACCCTTCTGTCTTCTTGGGTTATGAAGCCAGACTTTGTCTCCTTCTTCGAAACATCCTTCCGTGGCTTGAGTATCATACCGTTTCTTCATTCTATCACTGGCAATTTGAAGATGTGAGCGAACCAGTTCATGCATATCGTCCATTTTCCTTCGTAGATGGATCACATAATCTTCTCCAGCTATATCTTCTCCAGGTCGGCATCCAAACTCAAGGTCGCATGGTAGCCTCATCTCTCGTCCGAACAAGACCTTTGCTGGTGTTTGGCCTGTTGTTTCATTGACTGCGGATCGGTAAGCCATCGCGAAGAGCGAAAGGTATTGATCCCAGTCCCGCTGGTGGTTGGACACTACTTTTGACAGATACTTTCCAATGGTCTTATTCATTCTTTCTACCATTCCATCTGATTGTGGATGTAATGCTGTAGTTCTTGTTTTCTTCATTCCTAGAGTATCGCAAATTCCTTGGATAAGCTGGCTTTCGAAATTTCTACCTTGGTCACTATGAATCTCCAAGGGTACTCCAAATCGACTGATAAATTCTCTTATTAGGACATCTGCAACAGTTGTGGCCTCTTGATTTGGAATGGCGTAGACTTCTACCCACTTCGTGAAATAATCCATAACCACCAACATGTACTTATTTCCATTCTCAGTCGTCGGAAATGGTCCAGCAATGTCTAAAGCAATCCTCTCGAATGGGCTACCGACGTTGTATTGTTTCATGGGAGCTTTCCTTTTTCGCTGCGGTCCATTGCTCGCAGCACAGATGGTACACTTCTTACACCAGCTCTTCACATCATCGGAACTATTCATCCAATAAAACCTTTCCCGTACTCGTTGAAGGGTTTTCTTAACACCGAGATGACCTCCTGATGGACTGTCATGTAACTGTCGGAGTACTTCAGCCACTCTAGTCTTTGGAATAACTAACTGCTTTCTGATTTCTGAACCATCATCATTCTCGAGTACTCGTTTCAATAAGTCTTCTTCCAGGATGAAAGAGTTCCACTGAGCCCAATAGGATTTAAGTACTGGACAGAATTTTGACACTTCTTGCCAAGTAGGTCGTCGATCTTCTCTCTTCCATTGGCGCATTTTCTTTAAAACAGGATCATTTTCTTGTTCCTCTCTAATTTTAGTCGGTGCCCAGTAATCGTTAACTACAGTTGTTCGTAGTATAGCAGTTTCTTTGGATTCTGTCTTGTTGCAATGGGAGCAATCTGCTGGGCACGGTCTTCTGGAAAGAGAATCGGCGTTTCTATGGCTTACTCCAGCTCGATGTTCGATCCTAAAGTCGTACTCTTGTAACCGTTCGATCCACCTGGCAATTTGACCTTCAGGGTGCTTGAATTGCATTAACCATTTAAGGGCTGCATGATCGGTCCGGATTAAAATTTTTTTCCATATAGGTATTGATAGAAGTGTTCCACGGACTTCACAACTGCCAGAAGTTCTCTTCTCGTAACGCAGTAATTCCGCTCAGGTTTAGAGAGCACTTTACTAAAATACCCCAGAACCCTTTCTTGCCCATTTTGAATCTGAGAAAGAACTCCTCCAATTCCTACATTACTGGCATCGGCATCTAAAATAAATTCCCCCTCTGGTTGTGGGTAGCCCAGTATCGGTGCTGTTGTTAAATGCTTCTTTAGAGTTTCAAAGGCCGTTTGACAGTGGTCATCCCAGCAGAATTCTCTTGCTTCTTCAGTAAGTCGTGTTAATGGCTTAGCAATATCTGCAAACTTCCTTATGAACCTTCGATAGTACGTGCATAGCCCAAGAAAACTTCTTATTTGATGTTTATCGGTTGGTTGTGGCCAATGCTTGATGGAAGCAACTTTGTCGTTATCTACAGCCACGCCTTCCTTGCTGACAACATGACCCAGGTACTTAACTTTATCTTGGAATAACTGACATTTCTTGGGGTTTAACATCAGTTGGGCAGCTTGAAGTCTTTTAAAAACATCGTCTAAGTTCTTTAGATGATCTTCAAATGTCTCTCCCAAGACTATGATGTCGTCTAAATATACCAGACATGTCTTCCAAGATAACCCTCTCAATACATTTTCCATAAGCCTTTCGAATGTCGCAGGAGCATTACATAGTCCAAATGACATGACATTAAATTGCCATAGTCCGGAACCGGTGGTAAAGGCTGTCTTTTCCTTGTCTACTGGGTCCATTTCTACCTGCCAATAGCCAGATTTCAAGTCTAAGGTAGAGAATAATTTACTTCCAGCCAAAGTGTCCAAGGTGTCGTCGATTCGAGGCAGAGGATAACTGTCCTTCTTGGTAACATTGTTCAACTGACAATAGTCTACACAGAACCTCGTAGTTCCATCCTTTTTCTTAACCAAGACTACCGGAGAGACCCATGGGCTGGTAGAAGGTTCTATCACCCCGTCTTCCTCCATTTCTCGAACAATCCTTTCAGCTTCCTCTCTCTTTGCCTGCGGTAATCTTCTAGCTGTTTGACGAATTGGCTTGGCATCCCCTGTATCAATTTTATGCTTCACAGCAGAGGTTCTTCCTGTCTTACCTCCTTTTGGCACAAAAATGTTCCGATATCGATGAAGAAAGTCTTTTACTCTTCTTTTCTCTATTCGATTCAGAGATGGACCAGCAACTGCCACCATGTGTTCGAACTTGTCGTTGGAATTATCGGAAGTGACCGTCTGACGAATTATGGACGATACTGGTACACAGGTTCCAATTCTGGTATCTTTCTTGATTGTAATAGGGTGATCATTGATGTTTATAATTCGCACCGGAATTTCTCTAGCAGAAGTGACCAATCCTTTTCCGATCAAAATTCCTCGACCGACGTCTTCATCATGGTTCAAAGGTTCCATCATGGCAGGTGTTCCTTCATCAACAGTTCCTTGAAGACGTGCCACTATGATAGTTTCACTTCTACCAGGTATCACAGTATCCTCCTCTATAGCTGCTGGCACGGTTCTGTCCTCATACGGATGAAGGAATACTTCTTCGGCACCAACTTTAATAACTCTGTTTTTGAAATCCAGCTGGAAACCATGTAAGTTCATTACGTCCATTCCTAATATCACATCTTCCTCGATATCAGCGACAATGACAGTATGCGTGAACTTTTCTGTACCGATTCCTATTTGAACTTGGACTTCCCCATGGATGTTAGCTCTTTCACCTGTGGCGGTCCGCAGCCGTAGCCTTGTTGGTTGAAGTTTCTTGCTGCTACTTATAGTTGTTGGTCGTATAATGGTCCTGGTCGCTCCAGTATCTATCAACAGTGTATACTTTTTACCATTTACTTCACCATCTACATATACACTGTCATTGCGACATTTTAGAGATGCTATGAGTATGAGAGGGTCTTTTTCCTGTGGAGTTGTTTCTCGATTTGCATTGGCCACTGGACGTTTACATGATTTGATAAAATGTCCCATTTCGCCACAATTGTAACACACGCGGGGCCTCTTCTTTTTGTTTTCAGCAAAGTTCTTCATCATGTTAACTAATTGGTCCAATTTATTTTCGTCTTCTTCGTCTTTTACAGACCTTACTTTACTGTATCCTCCACAAGCCTTTGAAGCCGCTTCATACTCAAGCGCAGCGGACAAGACATCGACTAAAGTTTTGTGACGGGCTAAACGAAGAGTCTTGTTCATTTCAGGATCACGGAGCCCATCAAGAAATGCTTCTACTGCTAAACATTCTATCATTCCTTCATCAGCTGCAGGATAGGCGAATCTGACCAACCTGGCAATATCTACTTCATATTCCTGAAGGGTCTCTTCTCGCTTCTGTTTTCGTATCTTCAACTGTGACCGGTACAAATTCTCCAGATGTTCATGACCATATCGCATGTTTAATCTCTTCTTAAGTTGTTCAAAGTCATCCGTCTCTTCCACCGGTATAGTCTGAAGAACGTCGCAAGCATCTCCTCTAAGAGCGATCGTGAGATTTACAGCCTTTTCTTTTTCTGACCATCCGTTCGCTCGTGCAGCTGTTTCAAACTGTTTAAGGTAATTTTCCCATGACATTTTTCCATCAAAGGTTGGGGCTTTGATGCGGACCGAACTTTCACTGCTTTCCAGTTTTGGTTTTTGTTCCACTTTACAGCTTGTCTTTTCTTCATCATTTTTCTCTTTTGATTCTTCCACACTAATCCTTTCTACCTTTCCCATTTCTTCCATTTTTCGTTCAATCTCTTTTATTTTCTCCTCGAATGAAGTCATCTCATTCTTTAGAGAAGACATATCTGATGACATGGATGAAATCTCAGAAGAGACTTTATTTTCTAAAGAAGCAACTTTAGTATCCAAAGATGAAATTTCAGAAGAAACTTTATTTTCCAAAGAAGAAATTTCAGAAGAAACTTTATTTTCCAAAGAAGAAATTTCAGAAGAAATGTCTGTTTTCAGAGAAGACATATCGGTAGAAATGTCAGTTTTCAGAGAAGACATATCGGTAAAAACCTTATTTTCCAAAGAAGATATTTCAGTAGAAATATTTTTTATAGAAGACATCAATGATGAAGTATCGTCAGCAAATAAAAACTCCTCCGGGTCTAATCCTTGATCAACTATCGCTTGTCTAAGTCGCTCCACCAACTCCGACTTCTTTCCTGTAGTGTCCAATTCACGGTCTTCAAGTTCCCGACGCAAGTCTGCCACTTTTAAATCACAAAGTTTTTTCGACATTTTTCTACACTATTTATTTACACTATCCCACTTCTGACACCAATGTAACGTTTATTTATTTTCACAGTTTATTATTTAATTTATTTATACAACTAATACACTTAATTTATGTTATAACACAATTTATTTACAATATACTAATTTATATGAACACTGAACATTGATTTATATAAACACTTATTTACTTAGACTCAACTCAAAACTCAACTAACTATATTTCAAAATAAGAGTCTATTTATATGCGCTTCGAACAATCGAGATCTCTCGCGTAAGGGCAGAGATTCTTCCAGTCGTATGTGGAATTCTCGATATGGTTCAATAGAACATTCCACGGCGTCGCCCGCCGGTCGGACTCGCCCATTTGGCCAACCAGGACAGAGCCGGAGTCGCATTACAATATAGATTATAAAAAAATTAAAACTACAGATAACCTAATCTAATCCTTAAAAATTGATTCGATCAAAGCAGGGTCCACATCTTCATTATCTGTAAAAATAATAAAATTATAACACAAATATATGAGGCATAATATAAATTCTTACTTTCTAATTTTTGAAGAATCATTTTTCTTAAAATAATGCTTTGTTCTTTTTTTTCTTTTTCAAGAACAAAGAGTTCTTCTTCTACACTTTTTTTTTATCATTGTGTTTTATTTCCTGGTTTATTAATTTTTGTTTAAGTTTTTCTGTTTCACTTTTTTCTTTGTTTAAACTTTCCCTCGAATTTTTTAAAACAGGTCTCCTCCTTGAAGAGGGTGTTAAATTTGAAGGAACTGAGCTCCTAGTCCTATTTACTTCTGCTTTTTCTATTTCACCTGCTGCATGTGCAGATATGGAGCTTGGGGATTGAATTAAGTCAACTTGTGACAATGTTTCATTTAACACTTCTTGAATTGGAAAGACGTATGATGACATTTCTGTTGAATTTCTCTCTGGGTTATATTCCTCCTCTAATGTAAAAGTCGTTTCTGATTCCATGACTGAAACAGGATAATATTTAAAACAAAGCAATGTATTTCAAATTGTCTTGCTTACCTATATTTTCGGGCATTGCGTCGCAATCAGGAACATTTTCAAGTCCTACACCTGCCCTTCCAATTAGTGATAACACCAGTTCCAGAATACTATTTTCTTTTGAACTGCTTGGTCCCCCTCCTGTACCAGTAATGTCTACCTTCATTTTACTTTTGTAAGTTTTGGCATCATATTTTAATTTGTTCCATACTTTTTTTAAACTATTTACATTTCTAAAATATTACAAATTAAAACCTTTTTTATAGAAAATTTTGAATATAGACTAACCTCCTAATTTGATTGCTGGAATTAAACTCTTTCTCCAACTTTACCCATGCACTCTCCTTTTTTTTATTAAAAAGAAAATCCGTCTTTTTACTTAAAATATCCCCATATCTCTGTAGCAAGTTCACTAATTTTAACTTTTCCTCTTCTGTGAAATTGGCACTTCTGATTCGTTTTTCGTCCATTTTTTCTCCGAATAAATATAAAGTATGAAATGAATATTTCAATAAGTAAAATTTTTCTACAACAAACACAATATGAAAACTGATTCTAATACTTCGTGTAAGAGAACTAACTGAACAACTGAACAGTGAACAATGAAAACAACAACTAAAAACAAAATTCGTAATCATAACAAACAATTGAGGTTATTTTTCTTCTTTTCTCACTTATTGCCAGAATATAACCTTCACCTATTCAGTTTACACGTTAAAATAAAACAGTGATACCAATTATACCCAGAAAACTAACCAAATCAAATTTTTATCTAGGTATTTCCTAACTAAGGGTTTCTTAGGTTGGTGAAATTCGATTTGGGTAAGTATCGGATTTAAGTATTTCCTAGCTTAGGTATTACTTAGGTAAGAACTACTTAAAAGCAAGTTGGTGAAATCGGGCATTTTAGAGTTATATCTCTCTCAAGCAAGTTAAAATTTTAACTGAGGACGTTTGTTTTTTAATTTAGCACTTATCTAATTGCATCTAGTTTCACCGGCCGATAAAAAGTATTAAATACCTAATTCAGATCCCTAGTAACCGTTTAGTACGGCTCGTTGTTAAAGGGTTGAATTTAATAATTATTATTGTAACCACCTTTTTCCGGATCTTGAAGGCTCACCAGGAGGATATCAGAATGCGAACGGTACTCAGGGGGTAGGAGGAGAGCGAGTCGTGAATCGGAGGAGCAATTGAGAGAGTATTAAAAAAAGAAATATTTAAAGACAAAATAAAGCTATAGTAAACGGAAATCGGTAAAGGGCGCCATTTATCTTTTTAGAAATAATTAGGAGAAACCAGAAAGAATCAATTAGATTAGGAACAGTAAAGGAACATTAACCTTAACAAAAATTATTAAAAAAGATCTTAAATTTATATATTGGTTTCTAAAATTCCTTGAATCCTTATATTTTTATTCAGTTTATATTATTTTTAAAGAACTGATATCATTCACAAATGAAATCTTAGTTTGAACATTTACTGGTAAGGAAAATAAAAAATTCCCAATGTAACAATGAAATTAAAATTGTATTTCCTAAAAAAAATTCTACCCAAAAAGATATTACATGAGAAATGAACAGTAAATAAGAAAATGAGTGCACCTCTAAGAGGTTTCATATAAAATGTACTTATAAAAGTTTAATTTATTAAATTTACCTTAACGGTAATCTAACATGTAATATAATAAATAATCAAGACAAAAATATTGTCACGGGCTAAAATTGCTCTAAGAATAAAAGTTTTTAAAAGATAACATTAGTATCTACTTACAGTACGATTACACCAAAATTAGGGTTAAACGTAACATTCAGTCTTGAAAATAAGTTGATTCTCGGTTGTTTGTAGGTAATCACCTTCTATTTATTATATTCTGGCCACAATTCTTAATAATACTACTTTGAATTATCGTCTATTTGTTATATTCAGGTCACAAATTGTGGTTGTTGTTTACTTTAAATTATTATTGCTGACATTTGTAGACAGGTGGTTGTCACTTCTTCTTCTGTTCGTATAACTCGTCATATTGATGTCTACAGTGAGATGATTAGTTATATTGGCATCTGATATATTAAAGCTTGGACACGAACGAGAAATTGAGTACATATTGAGAATTTTGGTGTTACTATGACAAGTAATAGGATTTGTTGTTATTAAATTATTACCGCTGTCGTTTGTAAACCGTGTATTGGGATTTTATGAAATCTTCTGGTGGATAGGATCATAGTACAGTCAGCGAATTGTTGATTAATTCAATACCATTCAGGCCAGCGAATTGCAGTCTAGAGTGGCGTGGTTTAAATCTCATTACAGTTAGCAGCGTTCATGCCTTCGCACATTCATACCAGTTGAGAGTGTCATGATTTTAGAGAAAATAAACCCTATTACAATAGGGTTCTTGGTACGGGCCTTAAGTTCTTGGTACGGTCTTAAGTCCTTGGTACAGGCTGAAGTTCTTGGTACGGGCTTATTTGTTTGGAGCAAGCCTATTTTTTTTGGAGCAGGCTTAATTTTTGGTGCAGGCTTAATTTTTGGTACGGGCCTAATTTTTGGTACAGGCCTAGATAATTTTTGGTCAATTAGTGGTGAAGCATTTGAAGCCAAGAGCTGGAGGAAATCGACTGCAGGATTACAGATAAGCTATAAGCCATTGTAACTTGTAGATTTAAGTCGTAACTATAGATTTTAATTTTAAGTCTTATCTTTCAGATAATTTTTTTTTCCTCTTTACTTTCATATTTATACCATTGTAAGGCGCTAGGGTTGCCAGTAGTGTAAACCCATACTATATTTTTTTTATTATTAAAGAAGGGTCTAGTTTAACATTCTCGTTTTATTTAGCTCACTTTAACGTTCTTAAACTTTCAGCTCAATTAATTTTGATTAAGATTCTTAATTTCTTTAATTATCTCCAGTGAGGAAGGTCAGTGCCTGGAACAACAGGGGTTTCCGATTTTAACCGTTCAAATCGGTGGCGCGACTTACTATTATTTTTGTACTTTCCCTCTACGGCTGAGCTGGGCACTAATTTGCCAGTAGAGAAACCACTTATCGACCTCAGCTGGAGTTGAACTTCTATTTGAAGTAATAGATAAATTTTTCAAAATTTATCGCTTTCTTTTTAATTCTTTTATTACATCCAAAGTACGTGGCAATATAGTAAATTAAATACCGCATGACAAAAGTTCGAAAATGTAACGGTAACTCAAAATAACAATTGTCTAAATGAAAATTTTACACACAACCGCAATCTTTAGGTTTAATTAAAAGTTTACCTTGCAAATCCAACACAATTTGATACAGCGAAGTATGGAGACATTCCTCTAGCTTGAAAATTATTTCGGCAAACACTTCAAAACATGACCATTATATATTTTTTTTGTTTTTTATTTTATTTTTTATTCTATGTATGCCTTGCTTTGCTCAAGTTGTTGAGTTAGTTTTTTATTGATAAATTGAATTTGGACAAATTATAAAAACAATTTTATGGTTATCCGATAAAATAAAGTAAAATTAAAATAATTTTTAACCACTTCAAAGCTTTTTGAACCGTTACAGTCGGCATTCGTCTCAATCAATTTAAAATGCCGACCAATAGCAAATTAAGATTAACATGACTTTAATATTTTAAATAAATTTACTTTAATCTACACGACTACTCTAGTCAACATCTTCAAAAACGTGAAAAATTAAAATAAAAGTCGTAAAAATATGACCGATAGCTCATTGGATTCGGAATCATCTCTAGAAAAATGTTTTTAAAGGAAAAATGTGCGGGCAAAAAATTGCAATTGTTATTAACAAAATAAGATGAAAAAAAAAAGATATTTATTTAATAAACTTTTATAAACATTTATCGCAGAATCTTGTAAATTATACAAATGAAAAGGGCTCCACGAAGTTTCAAATTTTTAGGCCAATTATTTATACCTTTTATCCCATTGTTTATGTCAACAGAGATTAGGAAAAAATTTGTTAGTTAACAATTGAACAACTTTTTGAAAAACAGAGATAAAATGTTTTTTCCAACTGATTTAGATTCCTTCAAGTGTTAGGAAAATAATGGAATTTTTTCAAGTTTTTAAAATAACATTTTATGTCATAAAAAAAATATTTTATCCGATAAACCCCGTTTAGCGGTGGCGCGCGCATGCTGTAAAAGCCACGCGGAGCCCTATTTTCAACGTCAAATTAAAATTATAAATAATGGAGATAGAGTTCCAGGAGGACGGACTTTTTTTCGGAAATTTCCTCCTCTTTAACGAGCCTTTTTTCAAAATTGCTTAAATATTAATATTTTTCGAGTTATTAACAAAAACATAAATATCTTTTTTTTCATCTAATTTTGTTAATAACAATTGCAATTTTTTGCTTGCACACTTTTCCGTCAAAAACATGTTTCTAGAGATGATTCCAAATCCAATGAGCTATCGCTCATATTTTTAGGACCTTTATTTTAATTTTTCACGTTTTTGAAGATGTGGACTAGAGTATACACGTGTTTTTAAAGAAAAAACAAAATAAAAGAAAGCATTGATTGAAGTTTGCCGAGTCCGCTAGTAAAAAATATATTATTTCTACCATCCTGTCTTTCTATTAAAAATAGTTCAATGAAGACGGTTCATGTTATCAACCAGAGATGCATTTCATTTATATCCAAGCCGTGTAGTTAAACTCGTACGCTTCAATAAATTACGTTCGCCATTCAAATAAAGTATGCTTTTGATATCAACTTTTTTAATAAATGAGAAAAGTAATGTGTTTATGTTTAGATCAAACTTACCTATAGCTTGGTAAATTACTTTTTTTATTAGGTTTCCATTTTGTTTACAAAGTAACATTTTTATTAAATTTTTCATTAGTAAATGAAACGTTTGTAATATTTAGAGAACAAAAATAGTAAAATAGAAAAAATATAAAAGTTATTTAAAAAATCCCGAAAAAGTAAAAAAAAAAAGAAGAAATAATAAAAAATAAAATAAAAAGTTAAAATTAATTTTAGTTCGATGTGCTTTAAAGGCGTTTTTATTATAGTCAATTTTTTATTTAAAGTCCATTTGTTTGGAGTTGGCAGCAAAGAAAAGTCATGAAATCGTAAAATGTTGTAAACAAGACCCTAAATCAGTAGCGCACGTACTTATTTATATCGGTATTAAGAAATTTCTTTTAACCATAATATTTTAATCTACTTAGGTAAGGGATAAGTAGTCATAATACGATATTTAGAATATTTTGTTTTTCGATCTTAACGAGAATAAAGCTGGATTTATAAACTTGACGTTGCTGTTGCCGTTCGCTGCAGTTTGCAGTTGCCGTTACCGTTTAAAGTTAAAAACAAGGTATCCCTAACTCGTATTTATAAAGTCCGTAGTCGTTGACGTTCGGAAGTTGGATTCCGTTCCGCTGACGTTCGGTGTCGTTCGAAGATGACCAAGTTTTATCTTTTGCTGTTGCCGTTGGGGTGCAGTTCGGCAATGGGCCAATCAAATCTCGTTATTTTAAAAATAGACAACTGTCAACTATTTTAAGTTCGTAGAAATGGCAGTGTTGGTATTTGTTACTTGTTACTTTTATTATTCGTTTGGGTTTGGTTCGTTTGCTGATCGTTTTTTTATTTGTAGTATTTTACGTTATTATTATTATTAATCATTATCATTACACTGTCAAATATATAAATGTCCAAATAACTTCAAAACTAACTAAATAAATGTCTGTAACAAATGTCCAATAACTTAACATATAACAAATAAACCAAAAACAAACAAAAGTCAGTTATCATGTTGCCAAGCATTTTGACATTCGCACTAGACCACCGTTAGGTTTATAAATACACCAACTTGAACTGTGAACAGCAAACTGCAAACGTAACGTCAACTGCAAACGGCAACGGGAACGGCAACAGCAACGTCAAGTTTATAAATCCAGCTTAATTGTGGTCGTTAGGGGTGTTAAGGGATTAAGGTAACCCTATGTGTATAATTGCAAAAACAGGTACGTTACTAGTCTATAAATTGAGGATTTGTTTATATCCTAATACATAAGAATATAGGTACTCGTTAGTGTTGGTGGTTTATATTGTGATTTATATTTTTATTATTTTACTCCAAGAACATTTTCGGTAGTGAAAATGGCGTCAAGTTCGAGTTTTGTTCCACTACAAGTGGCTCATTTAAAACAAAGTGCGTTTTCTCAAAGAGAAACAACTAATGTTTTAAATGTTCCTGATGCACTAATATATCAAGATACATCAGCAACTGTTCGTGATGTGGTGACTAGGTGCTCCAATATGACCGGTGTTAGTGAACGAAGTATCTTTCGATTTTTAAGTGAGAGAAAACAGGGAAATGTTAGTGAACCAAAAAACACGTAGGAAAAAAAGTCCATTATGGTCGATAACTTAATAGAGATATCATTAGAAGACAAGTCCATTCTTTGTACTTAAACCAAGAGATTCCGACTTTGGACAAAGTAATGACTGTTATGGCAGAAGTAGATACGATTTCCAAAATTGGACGAAATACGTTATGGAAACTCCTAAAAGAAATTGGTTTTAAGTATGAGTCGCATAAAAAACGAAAATTTTTGAATGAGACAGAAGAAATTATTTGCTGGAGAAGACAATACTTAAGAAGTATTAAAAAGTTTCGGAGCGAGGGAAGAACTATCTTTTATTTAGATGAAACATGGTTGAATGAAGGACATACTGTTTCTAAAGCATGGATGGACACCAATATTTCAAATTCCCGTCAGGCACTTTTAGAGGGATATTCAACAGGATTAAATGCTCCTCGAGTCGCAGACTAATAATCGCACACATTGGCAGTGAACATGGTTTTGTAGGAAATGGGTTATTAGACTTTGTATCAAAATCAACCAAAGATTACCACGAGGAAATGACCTCTGATGTTTTTGAAGATTATCTATTTTTCCCAGCTATTGGACTTTTTGCCAAGTGCTGCAGTAGCTGGTATAATAAAACCGTCACGGTGAAGGTTTATAGGCGTACGAATGAAATAAATATGGGAATATAAAAATACTTGTTGTTTGTTTGCCATGTTTTTTTATTTCTTTTGCAAATCTACATAAGTTTTTAAAATGTTTCACGGTAATTTCCAGTTTTTTCTTCCTATTTTTTTTCCAATTTTTTATGATTTTTCAAGTTTTTCTACATTTTTTCACTTTTTTCGTGAAATTTCTTCTTTTTATTTATTCAACATTTTTACAATTTTTCATAATATTTTTCTATACTTTACAATTTAAATATATTAGATAACGTTTTCGGTCTCTATTTTAAACGTTTAGCACAATCGCCAGAATCTACCAAAGCAAGATTGTTTGAAAAATGACTAAAACTAATCTATATATATATATATATATATATATATATATATATATATATATATATATAAATGAATGTTTGTCTGTATGTCTGTATGTACTCCATGAACTCAAAAACTACTGGACCGATTATTATGAAAATTGGTATGTATATGTATTTTTCCACGGAGAAGGTTTATATGATATGCTCATTGATGCCACTCGCCACCAGGTGGCGCTGCAGACTAGCAACTTCTGTCCCGTTCAACCGATTGTCATGAAAATTGGTATGTATATGTATTTTTCCACGGAAAAGGTTTGTATGATATGCTCATTGATGCCACTCACCACCATTTGGCGCTGCAGACTAGCAACTTCTGTCCCGTTTAACCGATTGTCATGAAAATTGGTATGTATATGTATTTTTCCACGGAAAAGGTTTGTATGATATGCTCACTGATGCCACTCGCCACCAGGTGGCGCTGCAGACTAGCAACTTCTGTCCCGTTTAACCGATTGTCATGAAAATTGGTATATATATATATATATGTATTTTTCCACGGAAAAGGTTTATATGATATGCTCATTGATGCCACTCGCCACCAGGTGGCGCTGCAGAGCAGCAACTTCTGTCCTGTTTAACCGATTGTCATGAAAATTGGTATGTATATGTATTTTTCCACGGAAAAGGTTTATATGATATGCTCATTGATGCCACTCGCCACCAGGTGGCGCAGCAGAGTAGCAACTTCTGTCCCGTTCAACCGATTGTCATGAAAATTGGTATGTATATGTATTTTTCCACGGAAAAGGTTTATATGATATGCTTATTGATGCCACTCGCCACAAGGTGGCGCTACAGACTAGCAACTTCTGTCCCGTTCAACCTATTGTCAGGAAAATCAGTATGATGATGTATTTTTAACGGGTAAGATGAATATGATATTCGTATTAATGGAAGTTACCACCAGATGGCGCTTCTATTTATCAAATTCAATACTGATTAATAGATATCTACACGAATTCGTATAAATATAAGTTCGAAAAATATATTTTTGGTGCGATAAGTAAAACAAAACTATAAACTTTCTTTCCTTCTCTATCTCTTCTTCTCTTTTATTTTTCTTAAATTTATTTTAGTTGCTGGTGTAGCACCGCGCGCTGGGTACAGCTAGTTCTATATAACTATACGTCTACGTGCACGCTTGTATATAGTAATAAACCGGCTATATGATGAACTGTCGTATGCATGTATAATTTCTCTTACCGCGGGAGTTGACTATATTTCAAGAAATGCTTTTTTATGTCCCTTTGTCCACGTTCAGTGCGTTGTCAAAAGATGCATAATTTTAAAAATTTAAAAAAATGTCTTTTGCACATCAAGCATTGATTTTACTCTACTATTCACTAGTTTAAAATTAACTTATATTTTTTAAAGTGAAACTTTTATTACATCGTCCCAAACGTTTTGCTCTGTGTAGCGCATGTCGCATGTCGGTCGACCGCCGAGTAGGTATAAAGTATAAAGTAGGCGGCGCCTGTAGTTTGCAGCAGCTGACCGTGTAGTGTATAGTATTACTCATTTGTGCCAGTGCTCCACGCTATATTATTTGTGTTTAATTTTTGTCAGTGTTTAATTGTTAGAACTTTTTGCTGGTGCTTGTTGTTGTTTACGGATTTATTTCAATTTTGAGTACTTGAATTTATTATTTAACTTATTTTGTATGAATATTAAATTAATTATTTTTTTATTTATATTCGGTCCATTCCAATTTTCCAAGTATAAAATTAAGATTGATAAAGCGATTTTTATACCCTTAATGGAATAGTATTCAAAAAATTTTTAGTTAAATGTCTATAGTGTGAAAAAAAGTTTCACTTTTACCGTGGTTTCATAAAACCACACAACGGTTTTTTATTCTAAATAGTTAGTAATTTTTATTGTACTAAAATAATGATTTTGTCGTTAAGTATGATAGGTATATATTACTATGAGTTGTCGGTAATTAATTTGAAGCTACGGGTTCTATTCCTGGCCGGTGCGACTTTTTTTTATTTGAAATAATATCTACTTCACGTGTGCTATTTATACAACGTTTCAGCTTTGGGTCCTTAGTCACATTAATTGGATAGAATTAATGATTATACTTTGACCTAGATTGAAGTTTTCGTTTTAAAGTGTTTCGAAAGTTATGAAAGACAAGAACTCTCTAGAAAGGAGTATTGTGTTCAACCTCTCCATTTATCAAACTATCTCGATGTTAGTTGTCGTTTCTGAGCTCATAAACAAGGCAAACGTAATTGAATTTTTCGGACATACATATCGTTTCGAATCGCAAACGGAACTCACATAATGTTCCAACTTTCATGGAAGAACGATTTAAATCAATACGGGTTTTATGTAGAAAATTGTGTAGGTTATTATTAAACAGAAATTTTGCGCTGTTGATACACATTACACATTTTCATTTTAACTGTAATCAAGGTTTGATTGGCTTTTCAAGATTTTTACAATATTTCATTAATTTTTCTGGTTTTTAATAGTTTTCCAGTTTTTCTAGAGGTTTTCAGTTTTTAGTGAGTTTTAAATTTTGAATTTCAAGCAAAGTCGTAAAATATAGACAAAAAAAAATCGTGCAAATTAAAAACAAAATCGTAAAAAACTATATGATGAAATTAAAAGTGTAAAAAATTTACGTCAAATTGTAAAAAAGTTTAAAAAAAGTATATGAAAAATTAACATTAGATAAATAGCCGTTTTAAAAATAGGACATTGGATATACAAGGTAGGTAATATATGCAACTGACTGATTTTTATCTTGAATATTTATTATTAGAAATAAAATACGTCCATTTTTTTCATCTTTATATTTTATTGAAACTAAGCAACTGTATATAATAGTATATTAAGTATGGAGAACGGTAAGGGTTTTATACCGATCGAAGACAATTTTTTGGAGGAGGAGCGGAGCGACGACTCCAATTATTGTCTGAGATCGGTTACCCTTAACGTTCGACATGCTTATAACGTTTTTTGCACGATTGATACCATTATAAATTATAAAATTAAACATTTTCGTCATATTGACTAGTTTCATTCATTTTATCAAGATAGATACTTTGGTTGTTAGGTAGTAACTAGGGTGCATAACAACAATGGAGAATTGAGTTTTTATTTAGTTGTCAATAATGTTAAGTACAATTTTGATTATTATAAATTAAAATATAAGCGAAAGTGAATTTGAAGAAATTGAACGGCCTTGGGAAGAAGGGTGTTCCGCAATTATTCCCGAAAAATCCAAAATCCGTTATCAAAATACCTACCAAAGTTTTAAAAAATGGTGCGAAGGCAAGAATTTAAGAATCGATGAAAATGCTCTATTGGCATATTTCGTTCAAAGACATATGCAGTTGAAAGCTCCTGGAAGCCTCTGGGCAGAATATTCAATGATTAAATCCACCGTTTTTCTTTATGATGGCATTGATATTTCCAAGTTTTCAACTTTGATCGCGTATTTGAAGAGAAAAAATGGCCTAAGAAAGCGAGCATTTTTACACGGGAGCAATTTGAAAATTTTCTGATGGAAGCACCGGATGAAGAATTTCTAATTCACAAGGTAATTTAGG
Source organism: Altica lythri (assembly GCA_964028335.1). NCBI lineage: Eukaryota > Metazoa > Arthropoda > Insecta > Coleoptera > Chrysomelidae > Altica > Altica lythri. Next base: position 18,272,865 of record OZ034805.1, read on the forward strand.
CTAGTTTAGGTAAAAGAAATACTCTAATGAAGATTTTTTCATAATTTGTAGGTCGCAATGATATTGGGAATATCTGGTGCCTGTAGAAGAGAAGAATTATATAATATTACTATGAATGACATCCAACAAACCGATGGTTTAATGATTGTAAAAGTACCCAATACAAAAACGAACATCCAGCGTACTTTTACAGTCGTGAATAAACCAGACGATAAAATTCCATATTTAGAAATTCTGCAAAAGTATATAAAATTTCGTCCATTACAAGTAAAATCAAATCATTTGTTCTTAAGATACGCCAAAGGAAAATGTTGTGCTCAAGTAATAGGGAAAGGGACAATCGGGGGCTGGCCTTCTCAAATTGCCAAATTCTTAAATTTGCCTAATCCCGAGAACTATACTGGCCATTCGTTCAGGAGGACATCAGCAACGCTTTTGGCTAATAAAGGTGTTGATGTCCTCGGATTAAAGCGTCATGGAGGTTGGCGTTCATCGACAGTGGCAGAAAGCTATGTAGAAGATTCTTTTCAAAATAAAATAGATTTTGCCGAAAAAATATTGTGCAATACTAGTAATACTACTAATGTATGCGATTCTGCAGGAGTTTCTGTTAGAAGTGAAACTACAGCCCAAACAAGTGGGATTTCATTAAATAATTTAACAAATTGTACCATAAGTTTCAATATTAATAAATAATTCGTTAGTTTTCTTTATTCTTTCAATTAAAATTAAGAGATTTTTTAACTCGACGGTAAGTGAATTACTTACCGTCGAGTTGGAGTACTTACCGTCGAGTTGGATTACTTACCGTCGAGTTGCTAGTAAATGTCACCTACTGACGTAAAATCTGTCACGGTAAACAGTTAAAAATGATCAATCGTGCAAAAAAAATATTATCAGACTAATATCCGTTTCTAGAAACCGCACAAAACTGAGTTCTCCGGACTACAATTTTCATCACTTTTTGGGTAGGTTTCCAGAGGAATACTGTCAACTGCTTTTGTAATATTGTTCTTAACCTAATCGACAGTATTTGGGTTGTTTTCATAAACCCTATCTTTTAAAACTCTCCACAAAAAGAAGTCCTTAAGAAAATAATTGTCCCGGAAAGACTGTTCGCAGAAGATTAATTGTTTCCCTAGCTCTGTGAAAAGTTGCTCCTTACTGCTCGAACCACATGTTTTGCAGGTTAAATTGTTGGATTTGAGGAAGCAGCACCATAATTATCACGATAGCGCTCACCAGTGACAGTTAGAGAATTACCTGTAGCGTATTCAAAGAAGTTGTAACAATCTATTGGATCGTTTTAGTAATAGAATTCACCAGACTATTGTTTCCGGGCCTATATTCGGTGAGATTTATTTTAATGTAATCGCCTTAATTATAATTTGTACCGCTAGTAGTGTTAATCTGTCCTGCTTGTTCGCTACAATATAATTTAGAGTTCATTTTACTATCTGATTGCTTTGTAATACCTCCTCTCTAATACAAGGTTAGTCCATATCTGTGAGGAGGGTCAAGTTCGAGCTACATATTTTTTTGGAGGCCAAATTTCCGCCATCTTGTGTAGAAAGCCTAACAGATTGGAAATCTTGGTTTCGACTACTTTGGAAAATTGAGGAAAATTCGTCCCTAGAGAAATTATTCCGATATCATCAGAGGCAGATCACATGCAGCAGATAAGATATAAATTAATTTAAAAAACTATTATTAATAAAATTAATATTCGGAGAAACTGAAATTTTTATTATTAATTTAAATAATTGATTTTATACTTATTTTAAAATAAATCATTTAAACGGATGTTTGTGTATAAGTTGTTTAGTTTGTACTCTGGTTCCCGTATATTTCATATTTGGGGAGGAATAGTAAAACTCTTTAAAGAAGCCACGACCTAGTGAGCTAGCTAGGGGATTTAAGCCCCTTTTGGGAATTTTAAACTACAAATTGGCTTCCAACCTGTTAATTAAATTTTGCATTGATTATTATTAGAGCTCCAAAGTAAGGTCCAATGACACCTCCATACCACACACCACACTAAACAGTTACTCGATGTGTCATGGATGACGCGAGGGTTCTGTAAGGCCCAGATACGACAATTTTGGTTATTAAAAAATCCGATCATATCGAAGTGGACTGCATCGCTCATTATCCTTTGTCGGTAAAAATTGTTATTTTGGGTGTTAAGCTGCAATATTGCATGACTCTATTGTCGGCTTTTCATGGTGTCTAGGATACAGTTTTTGAGTTAACTGAATTTTGTATTGCCGCAAATGCAAGTCTTCTTTTAAAATACGACGTGAATAACCAGTTTTTGGAGAATGATGTCTGTTAGACGTTTCAGGCCGCTCTACAACATTAATGCCCGTTTGCACCGATTTAGATTTAAGTAATACTTTACTAAGAAGTTCTTAAAAATAAGCATTGCTTAAGTATTACATGTGTTGCACCATCCAATTTAAGACAATGCTCTACAAAGAAATCTTAAGGTTTGGGAGACTCGGCAACGTCGCAAAGTTTTAGGAACTTTTACTGTCACTTAATGGTCACGTAGAGTTTTGGCACGACTGAGTGTCATTTCGCTGATATTATCTGCATACTTCGGTTGTTTGTTGATGTTGATTATTTTTATTCAATACATTATAATTAATAATTTAAGTTGTTTATTATGTATTAATTCATTTTTTATATATCATTTAAATAATAAATAAACCAATAATCAATACTGTTTTAATTAATGTAAAATATAAATATAAATAAGTGACGTCCAAATGTTAGAATATTATGTTTTTTGTTTAGAAAATAAAAATTTTCAGATGAAAGTGCGCATGAAGCATTTTCATATTAACTTTGGTGATGAAATTGAATTTCACTACCTAAATGATTCGAATATGTACCCTATATACTCAAATACAGGTAGCAAAATAGAATTTCGCTAGATGTATTCAAGTAGATATTTGTGATTTCACAAGTGAGTAGTGAAATATGAGGTATCCCAATAGCCCATATATTTGATCTATAAATTATTAAAATAATCATTTATTAAAACATCTCTAACTATTACGTTATTATCATTTTCATTCTGAGCCACCATAATATTTCCCTGCCCAATTAAAGCTTCAAGCTCATTGACATTGTAAATTGTAAAAAATTATCTAATAAGAATGAATTTTGAAATTCACCATTCTCTACTCGAGCTCGTATTCTGCTACTATTAAAAATTGTAGCATCATGAGCTGAACCAGGCCATCTGGCCACAAGATCCAAAATATGCAGCCTCGCATCTGATATGACTTGAACATTCAAGGAAAAGTATCCTTTACGGTTCCTGAAAACTTCAGCATCGTCTTCACCAGGTGATTGTATTTTAACATGTGTACAATCGATTGCTCCTATAACTCTAGGGAATAAAGCAACAGCAAAAAAATCGTTTTGCACTTGCTGTATCTCCTTAAGGGTTTCGGGAATTTTTATGTATTGAGGGCTCAATCCTGCAAGCGCAGCAGATACTCTGACAATAATCCTTGAAACCGTTGATGTGTGCATCCCTCCAAAGTCAGCAATAGATACAAGATGACCAGATGAAGCATAGAAACGCAGTGCCACTAGCAGCTGGTTCATAGGAGACACTATTGTTTCTAAAAATAATGTAACCACACTGTTATGTTTATCAATATTTAACAGAAATGTACATCAACTTATACATCATTATCAAATTCCAAACGTTCTTCAATTTGAATTAATACTTGTAAAACTGTTTGCTTTGTTAACCTAAACCGTTTATAAAAAATAAATTCGTTCATTTCTTGAAAATAATCTGACCGTGTATATCTTAATCTAGGAAATCCATGGTCAATTATATCAAAAATATCTAAATCGTCCTCAAAAATATCGTTTATTCTCAAATCCATTATTAATAAGTCCCACCAAATTATGCAAGTTGCACACAAACAAAAAAATTGAGGTTATATTCTCGATTTATCGCCAAGAACTACTTAAGTACCCAACCGAGGGCGACTTAAAGTTAAGAATTGCTTTGCTATGTTAAGCATAGATTAACGGCTGGTGCAAACAAATTGAGAATCTTAAGTTCTACTTAACTTTAAGTAATACTTAAAATACGCCACGCGAACGACGTCGCGGGTATAGCTAGTGAATAACAAGAATAGTTATTAAAATGTTATACGCCTATAGAACTTTATTAAGAAATCTTTGTCGCTCCATACCGTCTTAATGCCAACTAAGAATGAAAAAACTATACATTCATTGAAATTATAGTACAAAAATATAAGTTTAAAAAATATATTAATTATTAAATTTCATTCATTAAAATATTGTCAGTTACCGTATTCCATTAAATTACACATATATAAATTTCTATTTAGAAATCAGTAATTTAAACGTGTCACATAAACTGAGAAATTATGGCAGTACAGTTGTATATATAACTAAGTATAGGGATCATTTTGTTTCGAAAAGCGTTCTGTATATGAGTGAATTTCTCATTCGTTCGAACAGCAGATGCATCTTATCGATTAAATGGTGCATTCCGTTTATAAAGTTCTCCAGTCTGTAGTTCTAGGGCTACAGGCGCGCCCTACCAAATCTAATTTTATCAGTGACAAGACTAATTTTGTATTAGATTAGAATTTTTACGTACAGTACGCGATAACAAAGTATACAAAATGTATAAAAAAATCGAAATTTAATTTTAATTTAATAATTTCAAATTCTCGTTTCATTTTTGTTTCTATAAGTTTTCTTTTGAAAAATATTCATCTTAATATTCAGATTTAACATTTTTAGATTCCATTTTATCATCTCTAAAAGTTTTGGTTTTATATTCTTCCTCTTCTTCGTTCGTTTTATTATCTTCATTGTTCCTTATTTTGTATAGATTTGTATCATCAAATCGTTCCCCATATTTCCTAAATTGATTCTCTTTATTTTTATTGTATTTCTTTTATTCTTGTTACAAAATTTTTCCCAGTACCTATATATTCTATTCTTGTTTACTATATCTTTCACCTAGTCTATTTTTGTGTTATTTTAACAGTTGGTTCTTTAATAATATTTTTCATTTTATTTTTCTGTTTTAACATTATTAATATCTAATTTAATTTCTTCTATATTTTTTTAAAAATCTTCAACTCTTCCTTCTCTTCTTATCTATTTTTTTTTTGTTTTTCTTGATCTTATTTTATTTTTTTAATATTTTCTTTTAAAATCTTCTTCAAATCTTCCTTATCTTCTTTTCAATTTTTTTTTCTTGTTTTTCTTGATATTTTTACTGTTTTTCTTGATCTTCCTTCCTAATTTTCCATTTTCTTCCATTTTTCCTAAAATGTTTCCTTATATATTCCCAATATTCTTATAACTCTTTTCTTTACCCATTTTCTCTTCTTTTGAATTATTATAAGTTCTGTTTCTATTCTTTGTTTATTTTAATTTTACTTAAATAATTTTAAATTTTTACCTACTTATATCACTGTTTCTTGTAATTTAAATAAAAATTTTACCCAATTCTAGGTCTGCTGTCTCACGACTGCCAGTACACGTCCGTCAATTTTAAATGTTCTTGTATCCGCTTTTGGTTGTTCTTCTTCACGTTGGGCGCCAATTATTTGGAGTGATTCTTTTACTGCTCCGGCTTCTAGGGTGTGGGTTTAATTATAGTCAGGGTTCCAATTTTATTCTTATTTTAGGTCTTCTATGGTTGTTTGATTGCTTCGACTTCTTGTTTTTTTCTAAATGATAATTTTTTTATATTTTAATTATTTTATTTCTTAACTTTATACTTCAATACTGATTTCTTTCTATCCAATTTTTTTAGAACTGTCTATCCATCTACCAAAAATTAACATTCATATTCTATGTATAACAAAGGTCACTGCCAATTGCGACAACATCTCTTTAGGATGAAATTAACAGAATCACCGCTATGCAGAGGCTGCGAACAAGAAGGGAAACAGTAGAACACATAATGGGCGTGTTTGGCCGAAGTAAGTACTTACTAAACTTAGTAAGCCAGTCAGCATAAAAAAATTTAAATTTTACATGCTGACTATAGCGCTATTCGGCCAGGACAGACTTACTGACTTAACATAACACAAAACACCGGTTAACGTTATATCCCGTACATAACCTCATTGACTGAACACAATTTTGACAGTTCTAAATTTAGCAATATAATTTAATCCATGTAAATAGTTGCAAATGGATAATTTAATGAGAAATATTTTATGCTTGTGTATCTGAACAATGACAGGTCTGTTCCTGACCGTTTTGTTTACATCAACAATAAGCAAAATGGCGTCTTATATTAAGCCATGCTTACTGCGTTAGCACTTATTTTGTGTCCCGGCCGAAAATTTTGTAAGTATAGTGAGTGACTTACTAAATTTAGTAAGTACTTACTTCGGCCAAACACGCCCAATGTATGACTGCTCTGCTTTTTGTGAAATCAGAAGATTCGTGTTGGGCGAGTACTGGCTTACACCAGCCGATGTCAGGGAGGAGATCCCCCTCGGGAGCCTTATCACCTATTTTAAATCACTAGGCCTGATGGTGACAGCCTGAGGTGAGGATATCCCTACACATGGGAGGATGCACAATGGGTCATATGTGGCCTCAGTGCTGGCTGAGCACTAGCTTGCCCCTCCCCAAATTTCCAGATCCAGATCTATGTATAACAATTAGAAAACAGAAAACTAGTCACTCTCGTCAGAGTCGTCTCATATTTTTTCATAGTATTCATATTGAAAAAGTTATTCTCGGATGACAAAGGGCAAAATCTTGAGCGAAACGTACTGTTATATAAAGACAATGTAATAAATATTTTAAGAAAGTAATCATTATTTTCAGAGAGCCTATTACCCATTGTATATATATCGCAACGAATTAGAAAGGGCTGGTAAGCGTTTGGAAGAAACCGTTACATATTCAAATCAAATATGCCTCTTAGTCAAAAAATCAAATTATTCAGCGAATGTATTGTCATATTTTTCCTTCGTGGATTAGGGATAAACAGCAGACAAACTTAACAATTTTTTTTTTATTTATTTATTTAGTTATTTATTTATTTATTTATTTATTTATTTATTTATTAACGGGTAACTCCTTTTACTAAAAATGAATACAAATGTAATAGGTACATCCAAACAGCACACAAAAAATGTACATAATATGAACAAAACTTATATACTAAAAAATAACAACATAAAAACAACATGAAAAGAAAAGAGAGCTACAATATTCGTTTTAATAATCTTTTAATAGTGACCAATGAGTCACTAACAAAGTCAATATCATTTAAGTATTATAGTAGGGACACCAAACAACTGAAGAATACACCAAAATTGACCGAACTAAAGAACAATATAATATTTTTGTTGTATTAGGAGAAAAGTTTGATGAAAATTGACAAACAAAACCCAGAATTTTAAAAGCATGTAAAACAACTTTATTAATAAGAGTAGTAAATGACATTTTTTCATCTAATATGACTCCAAGGTGACGTATTTCACTAACTCTATCAATAGGCTCGGTATGTATAAAATAGGTAGCAGTTAAAGGGTAAACTGTTATAGAAAAAGTAATGCTGAAACACTTCCCTATATTTAAACTGAGATCATTTTTGACGCACCAATTAAAAACAGAATCCAAGTCAGACTGAAGCAACAAAACATCATTAGTAGATTCTATCACTTTAAAAATTTTAAGGTCATCGGCAAAAACCAAGAAGTTACTGAATTTAATATTTTGACTGATGTCATTAACGAGCAAGTCAAAAAAGGTGAGGCCCCAAATAAGAACCTTGAGGCATACCAGACAAAACATTTACACGATTAGAAATACAATTACCAAACCTTACAAACTAACATCTGTTAGATAGGTAGCTACCCATCCACAAAAGCAATGAACCCCCAATACCCAGAGCCTCCAGTTTGGCTAAAAGTATTCTATTATTGACTCTGTCAAACGCCTTAGAAAAGTCATTGTGAATGGCATCAACTTGCAGTCTATCTTCAAAAGCCTTTTTTATAAAGTTATCATATACGATTAGATTAGTTAAAGTTGATCTACCCGACAAAAATTCATGCTGCTCATCAATAAATAAAAGTTTGAATTCCCATGCTAGAAGTCTGGAAACAAAGTAATCCAATAATTTGGGAATATCAGACTGAATACAAACTGCTTTATAATTCTCAATATTATTCTTTGGTCCACTCTTGTAGATAGGTTTGAGAAAACTACATTTCCAAAAATCAGGAAAAACACCACTTGAAAGAGACATGTTAAAATTTTTTGATAAGGGAATGGCCAGAGTAAAAACACAATTTAAAAAAAAAAAGTTGGAATTCCATCAGGACCATATAAAATTTTTGCAGGCAGACTAATAACCTTATCAATAAAATCAGCAACGCTGACAGAGAAGTTGTTCAATTTGCAGTTCTATCATAACGACAATATGGCATGTCTATATTCTGATCAGACTTATACTGAGTATCATTCTTAAAGAACATAGACTGAGGAAACTCATGAGGGTTCCTAAGATTACTCATGTGTATCCAATAATATTTAGGATTATTCAATATACATCTCTCAGTGTTTAATATATATAAATTATAATTAGTTTTAGATAAGTTTTTACAAATACTGCGTAAGTGAGAAAAAAGTAGGTAATCATCATGAGATAGTGAGGTCTTATATTGCTTATGCGCTCTTTTCTTTTCGACTACTAATTGCTTTAATTGACAGTCAAACCAAGGAGGAAACATGGGTTCTAGAATGATCCGTTCTCGATATCTGGCACTAAACAGTATAAGGGTGCAGGGAGTTGACGCGTCGAGTTGCTCTAGCTGGTCTGGCAGGTGGAGGCACTATAATAGAGCGGAGTTCTTCTGAGCAAAATCCGTTTAAGTATCGGTAAAACAAGGAAAGATCAGACACTGCTCTTCGGTGGGTCAATAGTCGAACTGCTCTTCTCTGTATCAAGAACTCTGAGCCTTAACGGAGCCGTCGATCTCACTTCTCACTCCATGCGAGCAGTATTCAAGATTAGGTCTTATTTGGGCTTTGTAAAGAGTAGCTAAGTTGGATGGAGAGAAATATTTCCGTGCTCTAAAAAGAAATCCTAACTTCTTTCCTGCTGCAGTTGCTATGGATGCAATATGTTCCAGAGTAAGTTATACCAACCAGCGTAATGGAGTCTGTATCTGATCGTTTTATTGCCTCTTGCTGGATAGAAAACATGTCTTTGTCTTGGAAGCGTTAAATTCTTAAATCTTGATTGAAGATACAGCGTTTTTTTATAAAATAAAAAACTTTGTTAAACAATAAGATAACGAGTTGCGGTTTTCTCAATAAAATGGATAGATTGGATTACAATAGTGCTAACGGGATATTATTGTTTTGGGGAGTAAGACTTGATAACTCTTTAGAATGAAAAAACTTTGAGTGAAAATTTAAATGTTGGTTGCGTATAGGTAGGTTACCTAATTTAATTCAAATTATTGGGATTAAGATCCTGTGATTGATTTATGAACACATGCCTAGAACTCATGCAGAGGGCATTGTTCATAGTGGAAAGGTGGTGTAACCAGGAGGGTCTGAGGGTCAATCCAATGAAGACTGTAATGGTACCATTTACAAGGAAGAGAAATGTTGATATCGCTAGGGTACCAACTCTCTTCGGTAACCAGATCCAGGTTAAGAGAGAGTTCAAGTACCTAGGAATAAGACTAGACGATAAGCTCACCTGGAACAGCCATTTGGCACATATAACGCAACGCTCTCAGACCACACTTATGATGATGAGACGGGCCGTTGGGAAGACATGGGGTCTGAGCCCACAAATGACTAACTGGCTATACACTAGGGTTGCAAGACCGATGATGGTGTATGGCTCGATAGTCTGGTGGACCAAGGTGATGCAAACTACCGCTGTAAAGAGACTACAAAAGATCCAGCGAGTAGCATGTCTTGGCATCACAGGAGCCATGAGAGGTACTCCAACTGCAACCCTGGAAGTAGTGCTAAACCTCCCACCTCTCGACATTATTGTGAAAGGGGAGGCAAGGATGGCAGCCTACAGAATGGGTTGCAGTGGCAACTGGAAGTATAACGCCGCCAGTGGGCATACAAGGATTGTGGACACTGTACAGATGGACACCTTGGAAATGCTACCAGACAGGATGGTGAAGATCACAGATCTAGAAAAGCCATACAATGTCAATATTATTGACAGGGCTGCCTGGGAGAAAGGTGAACCTGAATATATGAAAAGGGGGATCACTTGGTATACGGATGGCTCGAAGAAGCCAACAGGCACTGGAGCGGGAATATATGGAGTCAGACCCAAGGCGCAGTTTTGCGTAAGCCTGGGTAAGCTGGCTACTGTTTTCCATGCTGAAGTTGTTGCCCTATCAGAGTGTGCAAGAGTGTGTTTGGAGCGTGGTATGACAGACCACACCATATACATAAACTCGGATAGTAGAGCAGCGCTAATGGCACTTGACAGTTTTGACTTTACCTCTAAAGCAGTATGGGACTGTCATCAGGCCATGAAAACCCTGGGAGAGTACAACAAGGTTATCCTTAGTTGGGTTCCGGGGCACAAAGGTATCGCTGGCAATGAGGGAGCAGACAAGTGGGCAAACAAAGGAGCTGAAAGCCCGCTCATTGGCCCAGAGCCGACGTGTGGTATTGCTTACAACACAGCACGAAGAGCTGTTCGCCAGTGGATGGGCATAGAACATCGAAAGAGCTGGGAAAGAACAGAAGGTAAAATACAGTCAAAGAGAATGCTGCAGACACCTACTGGTGCTATAGCGGCAGATGCCCTTGGGCTGAGGAGGAAGACCCTGCGGAAAGTGGTTGGCTTCATCAGCGGCCACTGGGTATTTCGCGGACACCTACATAAGATGGAAATGCAAGTTGAAAACCTCCTATGTAGAAAATGCGGTGAGGAGGAGGAAACAGCCTTCCACGTGATATTCATGTGCCCAGCCCTGCAAGGTCTGCGTGTGAGATCCCTTGGCCTACCGACTGGAGATCAAAGGGAAGAACGGGCAACCATAGTCAAAAGAATCTCTTGGTTCATTAAGAACCTGGGATTTGACGAAGAATGAGGACCTGTGAATGAGGGTGCACAATAAGCTGTACTAGCTGCGATGCAATCCCATGGACTACCTCTAAATAAACCTGGCCCTCTTAAAAAAAAAAAAAAAAAAAAGATCCTGTGGACACTAAAATGCTACATTCTCGATACTCGCCAGTAGTGCCATCCCTCTGACTTTTGCACAGATTTTTTAAACGATCCTCGTACATCTATCATTATAAGTTTAATTTTTTTAAGTCTTAGACTTATCAAAGATATATTTAGACGAAATATGAAATAATTGTGTTTTATACACTATATATTCGTGAGGTAAGCTAGTGATAATTTTACACACGGGGAATTGTTTCGTTCGTTATTTGAAAAATATTTTAACGAAAACTATAGTGGAATTAGATACTTAAATTAATTTTAAACTAAAAAACAAACAGGAATTTAACAGGGCTTGGCGTGTTCGAGTAATTTCCCATTTTCATTAAATTCTTGTCATTACACTCGAAAACTGGAAAAAATTTCGAGCTGTGTAGGCAGGTGTATATTATTAATTGAGAAATGGAATGGATGGATAATTTATCATAAATATCATAAAAATGAATTTAGGTGAAAATGGAACAGAATTTCTCGGTTAGTTAGGTAAAGTTATTAATCCCAGTTGGATTTAATTGGTTCCTTTTAAACATTAATTTTCAAAATGATGCTGAATTATTGTATAAAAAAAAATTAATACAGCATCATTTATATAAAATAGACGTGACTGGGAGAAAGCAGAAACGAGGAATTTCTAATGACAAAATTCTATATCTTTTATTAGAATGGTATTCGTATTTTTATTTATCATACTCATACAAACATTTTTTTAACAAAATCTGTATTGAGAGGAGAAAATTTTATTTAAGATATAATGCCCTCTTCAATTTTTAACCAATTTAATGTTGTTATAAGTCCAATCTGTCAAAATAATTTCTTCTGTATGTCTACAATTTTTTTCCACATGTCTGGTGTACATTGTCTTAACGGTTCTGTCCTAGTTTTGTTCAAATATAAAAATGCAAAATAGAGGTAATCGAAGTAAATCATGTCTATGTTGGTTTAATATTTCATCTATTACATGTCTTATCGTTGCTTCTGTATTGTGTAAGTATAATTGTCTTTTTTTAAAATTTTTTTTTTATCAAATTCGATGTTATTGCTGCGTACCATCTCTGTAATATCTATTTGGTTGCTGAAAATGTAGGTGGTCTGTTTTGTTGTACAGAATGAACTGAAGCATTATCCATGTTTACTAAACATTTCTCTGGAAAATTGAAAAAAGCAGGAATAAGTTAATTAACAATCCAGTTTTTGAAAATATCACCATTTATAGTTTTGTGATAGTCAATGTCAGTATTTGAAGAGTCTAATAACAAATCACATCCCTCTATTGACCCACCATTTGCTCAAAATTGTAAATCGCTTTTCTTCGGATTACACATGCAATGGATTACTTTTTAAATCAGATTACTGTACCCATAGACGCGTTGGAGTACCATTTTTTTATATCCATGTCTATGTACACGAATCTGATGATTTCATTGCGCTTTTTTAATTCCATAAATTTCTGAAGGAAAAAAGATTTTGCTATGTCTTCGCTGACTTAAAATTTGTCGTCAGTTCACCCTTTAAAGTTTATATATCATTAATTTTGTATAGATAAGTTCGTTCACCGTTTAAATCTCAGTTTTGTTTTGCGTCAGTGAAAAGTTTATTTGAAGTAAAATATTCGTTTTTGTAATTGTACGTCCAAATCTGCCGCTGCAATTTTTAACTTCCCGCCAAAAAAAATTAATTTTTTTTTTAAAATCGGGAAGTTATTGGTTTTACCCCGTTTTTCGAAAATCGAGTTTTCATCGGATCTCAACGTTTTGAGGTATTTGGAACCTCCCCTGACTATTTTTACGAGGGTGTCTGTATGTCTGTATGTACGTGTGGATGTGTGTGTGTGTGTGTGGATGTATGTAAACCTCTTATAACTTTTGAACGGCTTGGCCGATCGGAATGAAATAAAAAGCGTTCCAAAGAGTTCCATTTAACTTAGACTTCCTGTAAGTTTGAGCCGATTCGAACCGGTAGATTTTGAAAAATTTCAAAATAACCGAAAAAAACAATTGGTAAAAATGATGTTTTTTGGGCATATCTTTTTGGCTATTACATCGATTAATTTCATAACCTAATCAGCTCTCAAGCTTAAAAAAACACGTCGAATGCCGTTTTGCAAATTAAAATCGATTGATTCGTTCGTGAGATATCGTTGTCGAAATATTTCAAAAAAAGTGTTTTTTTTTAATAACTTACAGGTTTTTCTACTAATCGATTTTGCACTCCCAGTAACATTTTAAGGTCTCAAAAAACTGCGTCGAATGCCATCTATATCATCAAAATTGAATAACGCGTCAAAAGTCAAAAACGTCAAAATACGTCACGTTACTATAGCTTTGCGGTTAAAACTAGCGGGAAGTTGCAAGGATGGGCTTTAAGGTCAACCTCTTTTCGAATTTTTTTTAAATGAAGTTCTTAAATGTATCTGCTTTATCTTTCTTCCTTTTATTTGCCGCTTCTTTACCATTAACTAAATCTTTTTTCAAGATTTTTCGTTTACATTTAACACTAACCTAAAAAAAACACGAAATATTTAAAAAATGTATTAAATTAAAATTTAAATGATATTTGATTGGTCATAGATTAATGAATAAAACATCGATTCGTCCATGTCCTATCAAATTACATTTTAATCATTATTATGGATCATTGTTATTAAAAAAATTAATGAAAAGATTTTATTTTTAAAACATTGTAAAATAATGACTGCCAGGAGAATATTGAGGTTAGGTATGTTTAATAAATTATAAGTAATTTGAATGTATAAGAATGTAAAAGTGTATTTAATGTAACAAATAACTTCATAATGAAATTAAAAATGTTTGGAACTATTTGCTGATGAAAACATTGGAATAATCTTGTATAGAAACAGAATTAGTACTTACATTAAAAACCTAAGAGATCTTATATAAATCCCTCTTCTGAAATTTTCTGGTCTTTTCTAAACATGTAATATCATCTTTATATTCATTTTTTGTCTACACAATTTTTTTCCGGCGTATAAATTTTTTTAATGCATTTAACCATTATATCTATGATACTTGTTGTCAAGCTTGTCAGTTTGTGACTTGCAGTGACTTGGTAACTTTCAAACACTAACATGACCAAAACCAATACCAACGTGAATAAATAAAAAAACAGCCTGCTAGATATAAATAAACGTTGAATCATTTATACCAATTTTCATAATGATCGGTCAAATAGTTTCTGAGTCTATCGATTTCATACATACAAACATCTCCTTTTATATATATATATATATATATATATATATATATATATATATATATATATATATATTTATATATTAATAGTTTCTTTTAATATTTAATTAAATTTTACGAACATTTTATATAAATATCTATTTTTGCACCTTTGTGGCTGACGAAGTAACCATAAAACGATCGACAGAAAAACGCGTTACATATATTATACAATCCTTGGTATAGTTATTATGTGTTAATTATTTCTTATGAGACAATTTGGCGATCGTGTTAAATATTAAAAAAAAAACGACACAAAAAAGGGTTACAGCATTTATTGTAAGAGTTAATGGTGCAAAAAATATTGTAACATGTATCGAACATTCATTAAAAAAAAAATAAAAAAATGGAAATGTTTTAAAAGATGGAAACAGTTATTTAATCATGTTAGCAAAAACCTAAAAATGAAAATGTTCCACATGATTCATTTTTACATTCAGAATTTCAGTCTATATAAATCTAAAAAACAAATGTTATTCCTCAGCATTATATTTATTCTAAAAAAATGTACGATATCTGAATACAAATTTTATTATTTTATACAAGCAACCATACATAAATCATTTTCTAGATTCCTGAATTTTCAACATTAAATCCTTACGGATTTACATCAAAATTATTGACATGTTGAAAACGGTAGGCATCTTCTCGGGATTGATTAGGAATCTGTCTCAAAGACCGACTCTCTAGAGATACGTAATTGCTAAATCAAAGGTTCAAAATTCTCTGCATTCTACATAAAGGTTAAATTTCTGTCAAAACTACACTAAGAAAATTAAATTATCAGTTCTATACGTACACAGAAACATTTGTTAGATTCTATATCTAAAGGATGAAATAGGTAATAATAATAAAAAAAATAAGTATAATGCACCATCAGGTCATAAGAAAGAACTTTGATTCAAATAAAAAATATCGCGCCGAGCAGAAATTAACCCCATAGCTTTAAAACGGCTGTCTGGCGCATTACCCATGATAATACGTGTCAAAATAAACGACAAAATAATAATTTAATGTCATATATTTTATTGAAAAAGTAGTAGTAGAAAAAATCTATGATCGTTTGTTAAGTTATTTCTCGGTCGTGTAACCGTTATACTCATTCGGCTCGTATGACATTTACAATCGCGCGGAAACATCACAACCATTAGTGCCCGACCGAAGGTCTATTTTTGGCCGAAGCCGAAGCCGATTAATCGGCAATCGCCACAACCTTCGACCGAAGCCGAAGCCGAAGGTTTATAATGTCTCAGTAATTACCTAATTTTATAATTTTGTTCAATACTGTCTACAAGCTACAATTAATATTAAAATTATTTCAAAACTTCAATATTAAAGGTTTATATTGACTGTCTCCTGTCTTATATAGAAGTTGATTTAGAGATGGTAATAAAAGTTTGTGATTTATTTGTAAAAAATAATCATTATGTAATTCACAAATTACAATTAGACCACTTGTCTTGATGCGCATGCAATGTGCAATGTGATATTTGACAGTGACTCCCCGGGGCCTCAGCAAATACGACCGGTCCGTCCCTCTCTCACTCAGTCTTTCGTAACAGTTCGTTCAATCTCGACGGTTATTCGGACTTCGGCGAAACCTACGGCTTCGGCCGTCCTGTAAATATTTCCTTTTTTTAATACTCGCCCCGTTGCTCCCCCGATCTACGACTCGCCCTCTTCCAATCCCCTGAGTGTCGTGCCGAAAAAGGTTACAATATATATATATATATATATATATATATATATATATATATATATATATATATATATATATAAATATATATATAAAACGCCCTGACGGACTGATTCATAATCAATGCCCAGCCCAATCTATTATAGTCACAGACTTTTAATTTTTAGAGTACCTTCATTCTATAATGTAGGGATGTGCTAAGAAAGGATTTTGCGAAATTATGATTTTAAAGGGTGGAAATGGGCAAAAATTTATAACATGACTAGCTGTACCCGGCGCGCGTTGCTACGCCATCAACTAATAAAATAAATTTAAGAAAAATAAAAAAGAAGAAAAAATAGGGAAGGAAAGAAAGTTTATAGTTTTGTTTTACTTATCGCACCAAAAATATATTTTTCGAACTTATATTTGTACGAATTCGTGTAGATATCTATTAATCAGTATTGAATTGTATACATGGAAGCGCCATCTGGTGGTAACTTCCATTAATACGAATATCATATTCATCTTACCCGTAAAAATACATCATCATACTGATTGTCTGACAATAGGTTGAACGGGACAGAAGTTGTTAGTCTGCAGCGCCACCTGGTGGCGAGTGGCATCAATGAGCATATCATACAAACCTTCTCCGTGGAAAAATACATATACATACCAATTTTCATGACAATTGGTTGAACGGGACAGAAGTTGCTACTCTGCAGTGCCACCTGGTGGCGAGTGGTATCAATGAGCATATCATATAAACCTTTTCCGTGGAAAAATACATATACATACCAATTTTCATGACAATCGGTTGAACGGGACAGAAGTTGCTAGTCTGCAGCGCCACCTGGTGGCGAGTGGCATCAGTGAGCATATCATACAAACCTTTTCCGTGGAAAAATACATATAAATACCAATTTTCATGACAATCGGTTGAAGGGGCAGAAGTTGCTAGTCTGCAGCGCCACCTGGTGGCGAGTGACATCAATGAGCATATCATACAAACCTTCTCCGTGGAAAAATATATATACATACCAATTTTCATATTAATCGGTCCAGTAGTTTTTGAGTTCATTGAGTACATACAGACATACATACATACAGACAAACATTCATTTATATATATATATATATATATATATATATATATATATATATATATATATATATATATATATGTTATGATGTAGTGTTTCACGGATGGTAGAATGAACAGTAGTGGTGTTCCGGGTTTCAATCCGTTGGTTGTTTGTGTCTTCACGTGAAGACACAAACAACCAACGGATTGAAACCCGGAACACCACTACTGTTCATATATATATATATATATATATATATATATATATATATATATATATATATATATTATCCATTCACTTCTTATTCCAATCTCAGTAGACTATGCATTTTATTTCTTGGATTGGCACTTCATTTTTGTTGGTTTGGTACCTAAACTAAACTAAACGTCCTGTCCTACTGTCGAAATATTGACAGCTCATATTATGTGAGGTTAAAATTTTTAAACTTTGAATATAAAACCTCTAAAGATAGATTCAATAAGCAATGCCGAAAAAAGTCAGTATAGAAATACATAATAACATCGTTAGATTTTATGGTATGTTTTAGAAACAAATCAACAGTAGCGATAGTGTTTATTTCAATCAATTGGCTGAGATTTTTCAAGTAAGTATTTTTATTTCTTTTAAATCAATCCTAGTTCGCTAACCTAAAGTTATAGGTATATTTTGCATTAGATTAATTGAGAGAGATTTTGAAATGAATTTATAAATATGTATCACTTTTTTAAATAAAATTTATATTATTAAAATAACACATAACCTTTTTTGACAGATATCATAATAAATTATACAGGGTGTTTCAGGATTATGTGGTCAAATTAAAAATTTGAGTTCAGGACCCAAAAATAAGAAAAAAGTTTCCTATGGAATAATATCCGGAAACGCTTCGTTAAATAGTTATGCCCCTCCAAATAAGGGGGTTGAAATTAGGTTTTTAATTTTTTACTCAAAGATAGGAAAAGCCAAACATATGAACTTTGGTAAATATTTTGTACTGGTAGAAACACTTCAAAAGAATTTTTTTTAATCATCCCCTATTATCAAAAAGGGTAAGATTAGCAACCCTTAATGCGTTTTTTACTACAACTTTTATACTTGTTAAAATTTTATCATAAAAAAATACACCCTGTATAAACTAATATGTTTAGAACATTTTTTTACTCTTAAAGTTTTTTAATAAAACTAATCGTTTTTTATTAAAAAAATAAAATATTCAAAACCGCACTATTACTGATTTAAAAAATTATTATCGTAACAAGACGAAAAATATCTAGTAGGCTGCTGTCAAATAATATTAGTAGAAGTGTTTCTACCAGTACAAAATATTTACCAAAGTTCAAATTTTTAGATTTTTCTATCTTTGAGTAAAAAATTAAAAACCTAATTTCAACCCCCCTATTTAGAGGGGCATAACTATTTAACGAAGCGTTTCCGGATATTATTCCATAGGAAACTTTTTTCTTATTTTTGGGTCCTGAACTCAAATTTTTAATTTGACCATATAATCCTGAAACACCCTGTATACAATATACAATGTTGTCAGATTTCAAATTTTGAAATTATACATTTTTGTAACTATAATTTAATTCAACATTTTGTTAAATATTTTTAAATCTCTTATCTACCTTTGTGTAACTGAGGTATATTTTTTGAAACTAAATATGACAAACATTCTAAATGCTTATTTTTTTTAGATCAGTGCTTGGAAAATACGGAAAATTATTAAAGAAGGTTTAAAAAAGAGTGAGAAAGTCGCAGATAAAGGATGTAAAACTAATACATTTGAGAAGTTTATTTTAAAAAAAGACTTACAGCGACAGATTTGCATCTACCAATCTAAAAATGAACATTTGGACTGATGCTATGATTCCAAACAGAATTTTGATTTTAAAGGGGGACGCACTACACTATACAAACTTATTAAATTAATGGGATACAAATTTAAAAAAGTAAATGGACGACATATTTTATGTGAACAACGACACGTTAAAATTAGTAAGATCGCTTTCATTCGGAAATATAAACAACTAAAAAGTCTTGCTGAGAGACTTAAATTCGTGTACCTAGATGAAACATGGATCTATCAAAATGGTAGTTCAGTGCGTCAGTGGGTGCACGATTCTGACCTGAAAAGTAATCCAGCTCGTGTAAAATCCGAAGGAAAGCGATTTACTATTTTACACGCAGGGACTGATACCGGATTTTTGGAAGGATGTGACTTGTTAAGAGACTCTTCGAATACAGACCTTGACTACCACAAAAGTATGAATGGTGGCCTTTTTAAAAACTGGTTTGTTAATCGACTCATTCCTGCACAATCTGTATTTCAAGAAAAATGTGTGGTGATCATGGACAACGCGCCATACCATTCAGTTCAACTAAACAAACCACCCTCTTTTTCAGCGAAAAAAGCGATGATGCAGGAATGGTTGATTAACAATAACATTAGGTTTGACACAAAAATGACAAAGAAACAACTGTACTCAATAATCTTACCTTATAAAACTGACGAAAAGACATATGTAGTGGATGAAATTTTAAAACAACATGGACATGAAGTACTTCGACTACCACCATACATTGTCATTACAATCCAATAGAACTAGCATGGGGATTTACTAAGACATATTATAACAAACATATAACATCTACTTATCTTGACCAGGATAGAGTTAAAAAAACTTGGACAGAAGCATTGACTAAATGTACACCAGACATGTGGCAAAAATTTGTAGACATACAGACGAACTTATTTTGGCAGATTGGACTACTTACATGGGAAACTACTCACATGACAATATTCCTCCTTTAATTATTTATTATTTAATTATTATAGTGACTCTGATTCTTCCAGTAAAATAATGGAAGAGGATTGATTATACAAATACACCGACAACATTGACACGTTACATCTAAATCTGCATCTGTATTTGTTTTTATTTGCTTTTATGTAATTTATTAAAATACTTTTTCATTGTATCGGTTTGACAGGAACAACAAATCTTAATTTTTCTGAATAATTTCTGTTATAAAGAACATTATCAAAACATCTGCATATGTAAGTCAAATGCGACACCACCTGGGGCGGACCAGGAAAATTAAATTTTTACTGGAGTATAGTTTCCTTAATTAACCCATTGGATGTGAAATTTTATTATCCTACAGCCACTAATACAATAATCTCATACTACCATGCCATTTGGATGTAAAATAGCAGACTTTAAAAAAGATGGATCTAGAATTTGAGTACTGTGTTTTTATGTTAAACTCAAAACTGATGAAATATTTTTTTTACCACTGCTTGAATGATTTAAAAGTTTTATTATACATTTGTAAAAAGGATTTTTTTACTATTGCTTAATTAATTTAAAAGTTGTATTAAACGTTTCTTGTTATTATATGTATATGTACTACGTTTTGAACTTTACTTATATTATTTATTTGTAATAAAATGTAAATATAAAAGTATATTTTTTTACAAGCATGCGTAAAACAACACTTTCCCGCACGCATTTTAATTCAGAAAATATTTCTTTCCCTTTTTTTATTAAATGAATTAATAATTAGATTATTTTTAACTTTTGTATCATTAAATTTATTTATTTTTTATTTGTTTTTTGAAGTTAGTTTAATTCCTACATTAATTTCCTCCAATAACCTTTTGGAAAATTATTGTATTATTACTTTTATTTTGTTGTACTACATACAATTAGTAAAAAAAAATCAAGATTATTTTGCATAAAAGTATGAATTATTAAAATGTTTGTTCTTAAAAAAATCATAATTTATTAAAACACCTCTGTAAACGTTACTCAAAGCAACAACAAACTTTAATTGTCACAAATTAAAATTTTGTTACATTGTTAGGAGTTTAAAATAAAATTTAAAAAATGTATAAAGTATCTTTTTTATGGTTGTAGCAAAAATATTGATCCTAACTCTTGCGGAAATTAACTTTTCCGCACTTAACTGCTAGCCCGAACTCCGCTTCGCGTCGTTCGGGCATTGGCAGTTAGCGTGCGGGAAAGTATAACATTCCGCACTTACTAGGATAATAATTATGTTCGTTCTAGATCAATAAAATAATATGATATGATAATTGACTATAAACAGGGATCTGTTCTCTGTGCAAAGGAATGTGTTATTTTGAATATCAGTCAAAATCATGTGAATTCAAATAGACCATTCTTGAATATTAATACTACTTGCAGCGAAAACTGATGTATTTACTTTAGTATTCAATTTAATATTAAATACATTGACTTATTTTCTGCAAGTTTTAAATTTGGTTTGCAGATTTAATTACTTAAGATATTTGTAATAAAAACACATATTTTTATTGAAGACGTGACAACATCGCACTTACAATTAAGAAAACGACAGAACAGTAAACTCAGATGTGTATTATACAGGGCGAAATTCATGTTACTAACAGAGCCTACTGAGATTGGAATAAAAAGTGAACGGATTATAGATAAAATTGATCGACAATGTCAAATTTAATAGTTGTTTGATAGTTGTGCAAGTTCGATTGGTATGGTTCAATCGTGAATAGTTGTTAAACTAGAAAATATTCATAAAACAAGTAAAAATACGATCGTCTATACATATAATAAAACTGTAAAAATGAAAATATTCTGTACATTAAAGTTATCTAAAAAAATAATTATCGGGGGTTAAATCGATATAGAAACCAAAAATGTGGTTAGATTTTTTAATCTGTCTGTATGTTTGTGTGTGCATCACATAAAAACTACTGATCCGATTCGAATGCGGTTTTCACAGATGTATTTGTTTATAGTCCCGACCTACGACTTCTTCATATTCTCAAAGATCAAGAAAACAATGCGTGGGCAGCGATTCCAGTCGCCAGTATAAACCGTCGATACCTTTGAAACAGCAATTTAGCAGGTGTTAACTGAAGACTGGAATAAATGTTTTACCACTTGGTTTGAACGTATGCAAAACTGTATCGATCTTGATGGGTCATATTTTGAAAAATAATAAAGTACTTTAGCCTGTAGGTATATTTTTTGTCTTTATGGCTATATGCAATAATATAAAGTTAACCATCGTTTCACTGACCACGCTAGCTCAATTTATCAGAATTAGTTTTTTTTTCTATTGCAATTAACGATAATTACAGTAGGTAAACGAACTTATCAGTAATCGACTTGATTTTTTTATACCTTCTATAAACTCATTATTTAATACATCTTCTGTTCACTGGTTCATAAAATTAAACGTTTTTATTGTGGTCACAATTGAAAGAAAATTGAAGTATGTAGATTAACAATAATTTAACTCTTAACATAATTGTAATCGATTTACTCGAGTAAAAGCAGATGAAGTAAATATTGATCAAGTAAGAGTAGGATAATAATAAAAAAAAATGTATGAAAATCTATGAATAATTCGTAGCTGTTTATTATTAGGTCCTAAGTTAAACAGATGTAGTATCGTTAATATTACTACGAGGATCGTTTGATAAGTCCGTGCAAAGTAAGAAAGATGGCATTACTAGTATCTCTTTTAAGAACGATCGATCTATCATTTTTGTGTTTGGCATTCGTTTGAATCGAGGAAGTTGTATGGTTTTTAAAAATTGGCTATTTGACCTATATAAAAAGTATTAGAAATGATAGCTTACATTTAAATAGTAATTATGTAGTTTATCTTTTGCATTAAAAAAATATAAATGTGATTTGAATTTGATAAAATAAAGTTGAATTTTTTACACGTGGTTTAAGGTAAATTAAACGCTGGCGTCCATAACAGATCATGGTATGACGTCACGATACAATAAACAAAAGTTGAACACTGCCCCACATTACGAGTTATTACGTATCAATTTTAATAAAATGGAAGACAGATTTGTGAATCGAAATACCAAAAGTAGATCTTTCACTATTTTCAGATCGTCCAGGTGACTTTGGTACATTTTATTTGGCTGATAAATTATATTGTATTGTGTGAAATTTTTCATGTCATTTGTTATCTATAAAGTATGATGTGGATGATGAATTATTTTACTGTTTGTTCACCAATTTGGCGAAATTGCTGACGGGAAATAGACAAGGGGGTAATTGCAGAAACGACTGGCTATTTTTCAGACTTTAACAAATCCTATTATTTGGAAGGAATCATCAAACTAGATTAGAGTTGAATGAATCGTATGTCTCTTAGCTTATTTGTTAAATGGTTTTATTAAAAAAAAATGTTTTGTAAAATTTGGTGTCTGTTACTGCTATAGGGTTCATAAATCTTCATAGGAGGATATTATACACTGAGCAGTCTTACTGGGTGTCCGTGAAAGTGGTGTCACGGATCTGGTGGAAAAGTCTTTCTGAAAAATTAACTGAGGATTGTGTTTTTTGACGTTCGTGTCATGGAAGCTTCTGATTCGAGATTGTCTGGTAATACACTGGGCGTTGAGGGATCGCTAAATATCTTCAGTTCAGAGCCTCAAAATCCTACTACTTTTAACACCCGTAGACTGATCAGTGAGAACTTTCATTCATAATGTGTGCTATACCTCAATATGCAATTGCATGTCACTGACGTTATTGTGACGTATATGCAAGTGGAACCAATGCGAAGTTTGAATGAAATGTAGGTGCCAGGTTTAACTTAGAAAGACTTACTATCTTTGTCTTATTAATGCGCAATAGAAAGTGATACTCTTAAGACAAATTGCAAGCGGCGCTACCGTAGTTCAGTATGTTCTCCAGTGTTGCCATTTTCTTAAAAGTATCCCTTTTTATTGCGCGTTAATAAGACAAAGATACTAAGTTTTTCTAAATTAAACATGGCAACTAGCATTCATTCAAACGTCGTCGCATTGTTTCCACCTGCATTTACGTCACAATGACGTCAGTGACATGCAATTGCATATCGAGGTATAACTGCGACTACTTGATTTTAGTACGGTACGCGGTCAATCAAGACGCGTAAGTGATGCCCTATCCTGCGATAATTTAAAACCTCGTTAGCGATGCTTCTCGTGTTTTGATTTGAAACCCTGTCGCCCCAGTCTAAGATGAGACTATGTTGAAACATAAAAAAAGTTTACTCCAAACAATTATGGTAAGTAGTGCGTTGGGGTCAGGCTATCCTGTCGAAATGTACTAAAAGTTAGTCTTGCACATGTAGATTTTTTTACCAAATGTATAATTGTTTAGTGATTGTCTGCGACAGCGGGACATTTTTGCTTTCGGGACACATAGCTTGGTAGCGGTATAACTCGCTTAAAGCGGGATTTCCACGAATATAAAACCTGTTCAATTATCTGGATTAAATTAGATTTTTGATTTATTTTAGAAGAGCATAAATAAATAAATAAACAAATATCTGTAGAAATTTATATCCGTTTTATTCTAATAACTTTTTTTCTTTTGCAGGTGAGTTTAAAGAAGACATGATAAAAAATAATTTGGTAAGCAATTTTAATTGTTTTTGCAATTGTTCTTTGTTTTTAAATTCTAAAACAAACTTTGTTGTTTATAAAATTGATTAATAGTTTAGATACAAACGTTGTAATTATATAGTAAACCTTTACTACTGTATGTATGCTGTTTTACTATTTTTGATAAAATAAGATATAATAATAAATATTTACTTATATTCTGCAGGTCTAATTTTTTATTTAAAAAAAAATGAAATTGGAATCATGTAAATAAAAGCAACAAAATAGGAAACTGAATCAAAAAATCTAAAGTGAAAAAAAAAAAGAAATATGTATAAAAATTGAAAAAAAATAGAAAACATAAGAAAAACGCAAAAACTAAGAAAACGAAAAAATTTGGATTGAAAAAAAGGGGAAATTAAATAAGAGCGGGTAGATCTAAAAGAAACGTCCAAAGAATGGGAGTAATTCAACAATTAAATAAAAGACTGAAAAAAAATTGTGAAAAAATAAAATATTATGAAAAACTAGAAAGTAAGCAAACTCTAAACAGGAAAAAAAAGGGACAATTTAAGAAAAAACGAAAAAATGGGTAAAAAGGGGAATTCATAAGAGATAATAAGCTGAAATAAAAAAAAAATAAAAAAAATTACTAAAATTACTAAAATTATTAAAATAAAACGAAACATAAGGAAAACGATAATTTTGACATAACAATACTAGAATTTTCAATCTGCCTTTGTTTTATATGTCACATCTCTAATTAGCCCCTTAATGGTTAAATTGACGTTGGGCGCCAACTTTGTAACCTTAAAATAACCCTAGGCTAGCTCCTGAGGGTCGTGGCTTCCTTCTGAGTTTTATTTAACTTCCTCCAAACATTAATTAAAGGGCGCCAAGTACAGACACACAAATAAAATTCGAAAAATCAGTTTTAAAATGGTTTATTATTTTAATTATTATTAGTAAAATAAATTAATAAAATGAATTAATTAATTATCTTATCTTTGGGAATTTTGATGGCTTCTGACGGAGTTTCGATAACTTGTGGAACGGAATTGTAAGATGGATGGAGTTCCTTCCAAGAAAGGATTTTCGTACGATGCGGAACGGAACTTCAAACGGGTTAGAACACCGTTCAAGGGACTTTCTGTCGGATTTTCGTTCGACGTGGAACGGAACTGCAATCGGAATGAATCTCCCATCAAGGGACTTCTTGTCGAATTTTCGTTAATGGAGGAACGGAACTGCAAAATGACGTCGGCTTCAACTGATTGTCGACTGACTGCGTAATTTCTCATATGTTTATAGCTGGTCCTTAATAGGGCCCTTCTTATAGTTGGCAATAACCGTATTAATAAAATTTGTATCAAAACTCCGACTTTCAAATAATATTTATCGAACACAATCGCTATACGTCTCTCCAAATTTCGAGAAAAAATTAATTACCTTTCATGTTTAAATATTATAATACCACAAAAACTGACCTTGAACAATAGCAATTGTATTCGAAAATTTAAATGTTAGTAAAATACATAAAATATTATATTCACCGCATTTTGGTTTATATTTAACTAATAAAATTAAAACCAAGGCAAAATGGTACTCACCAGAACAGAAGGGCGAAGGTATTTGGAAATAAACGAACGAATTTAAATCAAAAACTCTCGAAGAGACATATTCTTTCCTTCCCAACTAGCAATCCCCTCTCGTATCAGCGCGATAACAATAGATAATATAAAAATATTTATAGTCCGGATGATATGCTCGAAAACGAACGTTACAATCTGCGTTGTATATGTCATTCTTGGCATGGTGTCATTGTTTTATGTTGTTTCTGACATCTGTCATTATTTATACGTCATTTATGATATAAAAATTTTATATATGCCATTATTCACAGAACATTAAGGAGGTATAATTTTGTATATTTATTATATAAAAAATTATGTTTCCTGCAATGTTTTATTAAATTAAAAATGACTAACAGTATAAAAATAATTCCTTTAAAATTTTAAGAGGTAATTTAGTTAAAATGTGGCTTTAAAAATTGGAAATTATGGAATCTCCGCATAGGTACAGCTTGAAGGTTTACATTTGTGACACTCGTGTATACAGCTGAGTAGATAAATCAAATAAATGCATTTAAAACGTACCGTGTTTGAAAGGTAGCCGAATGAAAATTTTACATCTTGTAAATAAAAACGATTTCGTTTTTAATTCTTTAATATATTGTTATTAGCACAGACTATAAAATACAGTTCTACTGATTATCACCAAAATATGAATGAATATGAATGCAATCTTGTCAAAAAAATGTTTTAATAACAATAATAACTTTTACCGAACATACCACCTAACATAAAAATTAATATACTTAAATTTATGATAGATAACAACAGTTTTCCAAAAATTTACGGTTACAACTTAATTAATTAACATTATATTTTTTTTTATAAAATTGTAGTATGTATTTATGGGAACTGGAATATTAATAGGAATTATTATCAATAATTTCACTTTTTTTTTAAACCGCAAGAGAACAGAACTCTCTGTCACGACTTACCTAAAAACTAATTTTAAAGATATATTTATATATAAATTCTTAAGTGATGGTCTGGTTTGTTTATCATCTTTCCCATGCTTATCTTCTTTTTAGGAATAATTCTTTTAATACAATTAAACAGTTTTTCTCACTTAGGCACTTGTTCTACAAGAGGGTTTTGCTTATAGATTAAGCCATCATTGTTTAAACAAAACATTAAATACCATACTCGAAAAATTCAAACTATGACATTATATAAACATAATAAAATACGAGCCCTAACAACTGTTGGAACAAGCAGTTATTTTGTGAATAAAGTTCCAATTGACCGAAATTATTTTGTTCTTTTTTTTTTAATTCTAAATATGAAATTAACAACATTCTTATAATGTATGGAATTATTTTTGCGTTTTAATTATGTATTTATGTTGATTAATATTAAATTAATTGTTTGATATGCGAAAAATGCTGACAACTAAATATTGGAATAAGTTGTGCTGTTCCTCACGTTTCTTGAGTTTCACCAGCCTGATGCGAAGGAGTCTTTGAAATGAAACGTACGAGTAGGTAGTGTGCTGTCAACAATAATAATCATGGGTTATTTGAGAATTAATAATTAACAACTGTCAGTTTTAATACAATAATGGTACGTGGTAAAGCTACTAATCCAAAAGTGCGAGAATAGTATATTCTGTAACAAGGTTAGAATGAAAATTCGATACGAGTGGAGAATTCCGAACGCGAGCGTAGCGAGCGAGAGGAACCACGAGTTATCGAATTTTCATTCTAACCGTGTAACAGACTGTATTTTCTCCACGACCATGTAATAATTCTGTTTATTTAAATGAAATATGTAGCCAATCAATTAGAAGGTCGCACTGACAAACTGAGTGACAGTTTTGAAATTCGCAGGGCAATCTTTGTTTTTTGTTGAGCAATTACAGAATGTTATTCCGTCACTAGTTATAGAATGGAAATACATGCAAAACACATAAGAATGAAATGTGTTTCAGAATGAATATTCCAACTCAAGAGTGAGAATGAACACTTTCTATTATTAAAAATGAAGTCGGAATTATTACATTCATTAATGGTCGTGGAGAAATTATTATTCATCAATACAATAAAGGGAAAACAATGCGTGAAATTTCCAGTGAATTGACTATAGCAATAACTGCTGTATTTAATTTAATTAAGAAATAAAGTGAAACTGCCAGTATTGATATTCGCCGTAAAAGCTCAGGGTTCAGGTGCTCAGGTCGTCCAAAATCTGTTTCTGAAAGGAGTGTAAGGCAATTAATTCGAATTTGTAAGTCGGAAAGGAGAAATACACTACGAGAAGTAACTGCAACTATATCAAATATATCCACAACAGCGGTCTTAGCTTTTACAAGGTATGTTTAATAGGATCTTCTTTGCGGTATAATTTTTTTAAGTTTTAATTTATATGTGTAGGCCAAATCAAAACTTTTGTGGACCAAACATAACTGGGACAAAGTTATCTACAGCGACGAAAGCAAATTTGATGTCTGTGTGGGAGATTATAGAAAGCGTGTGATTCGGGAAAAACAGAAGCATTTCATAAGGATTGTCTCAAAAGGACTATAAAATTTCCACAGGATATCATAGGTTGCATGTCGGCTAAAGGATTTGGAACCATAGACTTTATTGAAGGCGTAGTAAACGCAGCCAAATATCAAGATATTCTTCATTCTCTTTTACCAAGTGCAGCAAAGTTATATCCATCTGGGGATTATATCTTTCAGCAGGATGGAGCCTCATGCCATATGGCTAAATCTACAAAAAAAATGAATGGGAGAACATGACATTTAAGTTTTATCACATCCCTCTAGGATCTTAATCCTAAAAAGACACTGTGGCACAACATGAAACAACACCTTAGAAATAATCCTCAGCGTACTTTACCACAACTACGTGCTAAATTGCAAGAAATATGGAACAGTTTTACTCCTGAATTCTGTGATGGCTTAGTGGGTACAATGCCTTCTAGAGTTCAGGCTTTTATTCGAGCTAAGGGCGACGTTACGCCTTATTAATAGTAATCAACATAAATATGTAATTAAATCGTAAAAATTATTCCATATATCAAAAAAATATTGTTAATTTCATATTTACAATTAAAAAAAAGTAGGGTAAAAGAACTTCGTTAAATTGGCATTTTATTCACAAAAAACTGCTTGTTCCAACATATAGTTGTCAGGGCTCGTAATATCCATTTCATTATACTGTAGATAAATTTTGAACTTATAGGCGTCATTTAGATAATTAAAATAATAATATTCCATTATATTTTTCAACATAAAATATCACTAAATGAGTAACTATATTAAAAGTTAATAAATAATAACATAATCTATACATATAATAAAACTGTAGGAATGTATATGTTTGTGCGCGCATCACATGAAAACTACTGATCCTATTCGAATGCGGTTTTCAAAGACGTATTTGTCTTCTTTCAACTTAACATCTAGTGTATAAAACTTTCTCCCCTCACCCCTTTTACGGGGTGGGGAAAGATATTTTTATACAAAAATCAACACGCCACTCGAACGACGTCGCGGGTACATCGAAATAGAACCCAAAAATGTGGTTAGATTTTTTTGTCTGTCTGTCTGTATGTTTGAGCGCGCATCACATGAAAACTACTGATCCGATTCAAATGCAGTTTTCACAGATATATTTGTCTTCTTTCAACTTAACATCTGGTGTATAAAAATTTCTTTCTCATTCCTTAAATGGGGTGGGGTAAGAAATTTTTATACAACAATCACACGCCACGCGAACGACGTTGCGAGTACAACTAGTATAGAATATAAACAATATAATTAAAACTTGGTACGCCTATGGAACTTGCGTGAAGAATTTTTGCCGCACGGTATGTTAACTAAAATTAGAAAAACTATACTTTTAGGCGTTGCTAAGCCAGTAAAAATATAAAAATATTGTGTTTTAATGACTAAATGAATTAAATTAATTAATTTCGAACTAATTTAAGCTTATGCATATGACATGACGATCACCCGATTCTATTTTAAGTCAAGTTTGTCGAGTTGCCTTGATTTAAGCTACACAAATTGTCATATATTAACTTAACTCAGAGACAAGATGTAAGTGCAAGTGAGTTAAAAGTTAAAAAGCACTCAGTATTAGTTCTAACGTTAACGTAATAGGAGCTCTGTAACTATAAACTGCATATGCACAAATACATAAACTGGCGGGCTCTCTCGCTTATCTCTTCTTCACAGTTTGCTGTTTAGACTACGATATCACATACATAGTGTTATATGTGTAGTGCCAAGTGCATGGTGATTCTGGAATCTATTTATAAAAGCTTAAATCATCTCGCGACTCGCGGCATTCCAATCTGGGAACCGTTTGTTTTTGCTAAGTGAACTATAATAACTCATCTATCTATTCTATAATAAATTCTTAGTTTGGTGTATGTTCCGTAAACTTTATAATTCGGTAGATAAAATTGTGACATAGTGTTCTGAGTTTGTGGTTTGTGTGTATTTAGGATTTATTTCGTTTTCTTTATGTAGGTATATAAATAAATATACATACATATGTATGTATATATATATTATTGTTATGATATGGAATTGTTGAAATTAGAAACTTTTGTCTGGGTCTTTTTTTTGGGTCTTCTCCGGCTTCTTGGTCGGGGTTCTCTTATATATAGATAATAATATAATTTTTAATTGAAATATTTTTTTAACTATAATGACATTTCAACATTTTTATGAATTAACAATTTTACTTATAAAATATTAACAACTATCTATCTATCCCAAAATTCTCATTCCCCTCTTCTATTTATATCGAAATTAAAAACAAAAACTGTTCACTGGTCATAGTCGTCTTCTAGTTTTTATTTTTATAGTAAGATATTTTATTTACATACTAGACACAGTGATATAACAAAGTCAGGTTAGTTACACCATTTATACCTCGAGAACGGCTGTACTGAGTTTACTTTTTCGTGTTGCTCCAATTATTATACTTATTTTGGCGTGTTAGGGGAGAAAATGATGAGGGTAATTTTTTTACGATGCGGGCTAATCGACATTTTAGCTGCTTTTTCTGTTTATGATAGGTTTACACTTGTTTTGGAAGTGATAACTTCTTATGGGAGGGTAAATTGTTTTGTAACGTAACGCGTTACGGCGCCACTATGTCTGGCTTCCCTTTCTCTCACGTATACGGCAGCAGTGGACAGACTACTCTTCTCTCACTTTAACCCACAGCGCTAGTCGTATTTCGGGCAGACTCTCTTTGAAATTATCAAAATTTTTAAATTTTTAAAATTTTCAAAATTTTTGAATTCTTCAAAATTTTCATAATTTTTGAATTTTTCAAAATTATAATATATCGATTTGACTGATATTTATTAACAATTTATTGATTTAATGGTAATTTACAGAAATTATCGGCGATAAAATAGTTGTTACATATTACTTTGTAAAATTTAAGGTTAATTTGATGTATGCATCAACCTCGATATCAAACAAATGAACTTACCCTGCCATCTATTGGGAATTCATAAAACTATATAATAAATATATACTTCGTATTGAAGAATTAAATTTAGTTTTTTTCTATTTTTCGTTACTTAGAATTTGTTTCTCACCGTTTAAGCTTTCCCTGAACTGTCAGAAATAGTTCAAGCCAAATTGGTCCATCCATTCTTGAGTTTTAGCCATGAATTACGTAGAAGTCAAAACACATTGTCATCTAGTGGATGGTGGTTGTATGCTCAACCTGGATGTCCAAACTTATGTTAAATAACTTACACCTTAGTCGCGTCAAAGTAGGCCTAAAAACCCAAAAACTTAAAACTTTGGTCGGAAAGGTCCGATCCAGCTCATTTTTTTTAAATGTTCATTGAGACCTCAGAGTCAAAGTTGTATAAAATCTGGATGCCGCTCGGCCCCCCTCCCCCCCAAATTCACCCCAAGGTTGAGGGTTTTTCAAGATGATATATACGTGATAAGACTGCCCTCCCAACCCGGCCAAATGTTCCACTCGGGGGTTTTGAAGTCCCCTCCATTCATTTGTTCGGTCAGGTCGCTTTTTCGACCTTCCCAGGGGCGTCTAGATGTGCCTCCAAGGGTCCAAAATATCAGATATCTACAGAAATGTGCTCGGACTGCAATATTGGAACGCCTCCCGTCCATACCTGGATCCGGAAGAGAGTGACATGGACTCAGAAAGGCTGAGGAGACTATTCGCTGGACAGATTATATCAACTTTTCACGTTGGTATCGAATCCAATCAAATCACATTTTTTGGGCCCTGGCACCCCTTTTGTCCACCCCTGGATGGGTCACAGAATCGCAGGCTGCTCAAATAAAGGGTTGGTAGCCTTATAATACTTGATCGTACCAATTCTGTACACTGAAATTCAATCCCACGTAATTATAATTTTGAGACACCATGGGCCCCTTTTTATACGGCCCTAATGGGTTAAAAAGCATTAATTTTCGACAGAAATGAGAACCCCGCCCTTCGGAATCCCCCTGACCCAATATTGCAGTCCGAGCACATTTCTGTAGATATCTCATATTTTGGACCCTTGGAGGCCCTTCTAGACGCCCCTGGGAAGGTTGAAAAAGCGACCTGACCGAACAAATGGATGGAGGGGACTTCAAAACCCCCGAGTGGAACATTTTATATATTATCTTGAAAAACCCCCCACCTTGGGGATTTGGGGGGGGGGGGGGGGGCGAGCGGCATCCAGATTTTATACAACTTTGACTCTGGGATCTCAATGAACATTTAAAAAAAATGAGCTCGATCGGACCTTTCCGACCAAAGTTGGAAGTTAAAACCTACTTTGACGCGACTACCTTAGGAATTTGTAGGACTACCCAGTAAATACAGTTAAGTCCGTGGTTCTTTACCCGTGCCGTGCGTCATCATTTAAAGCATACGAAGTAAGTCGGAAATTGCAACTTAATAACATGCGGTAGCTGTTTTGTCTTTAATTTCATGCGTGGAAGACAAAGACGCTAGATTAAAAGTATTTGTTTTATCTCGCCAGGTATTAGTGACGCACGGGTAAAGAACCACGGACTCAACTGTACACACTATTATACGTGAAAAATTAATTATAAAAACATTTTATAGCGGACCAAATAGTAAATCTAAACCATTCTCGAATCCATGTGAATAGAGACAAATTTTTTTATCAAAATCGGTACATTACGTTATATTTCAATTTTTAAATAGATGGCGATTTACTCAGACAATTATATTTTTAGGTTGTGTAAGTATTCCATAGACGACGCTGTGTTTAAATTTAAGGTTTTTTTTTATGTGCATATTTCGTCGATGTACACATAAATGGAATATAATTAACGTACGTGTTCAGTTTTTTGGAAAACATAATTTTGAACGATAATCTTGAAAAGTAAGTAGAAAAAAAAATTGTTTAAAACTGTGAAAAAAAAGTGTGTGCGTGTAACCTTTACGCGCGATTGAAGTAAAACTTAATTAACGTATCTACGTATCGCAAAATAAATATTAAATTACAATTCAATTATATTTATTGTCTATAAATTTTTCTTATAATATTATTTAACAAAAGAGATTTGATATATTTTACTTAAAAATGATGAAATAAAACTAGTTTAACAATAATAAAAATTAACACTACTCACGTTTTTTACAGGTCAAATCATTATCAGGTTTTTGATTTTTTCTTTTGTTTTTATTTATCGATGAAAGAGTAAAATGTTCTTGAGAATCCGCCATTTTATTCAAGTGACAACTATTTTTTTTTTGTAATTTATCTAAAATTCATTAATTTCACTGTATATAGAGTACTCACTCATTTACATTTTTTTCATTTTCATTTTTCTTCAAATCTTTCTGGCGCTGATAATATGCCCTTTGACGTTCACAATTTCTTTTTACCTCTTTAAGTCTATAAAACGAAAATAGCTAGGTATAAATAATAAGTATAAATTAAATAATTAGGTATAAATAGTGTAATTACACACCAAAAACAAAATGTATGCATATAAAGTACTCACTCATTTTAATTCAATATTTTTTCATCACTTTCTTCATTAATAAATCCACTTTGTTTATTCATATTTAAAACAAACACTTCATACACAAATTTAAACTATTCACCACCAATATATTTTGGTTGACAAGCTGTCAATTCATACAATTACAGATTTAACTTTTGTTTAATATAGTAGGCGGAATCGTGTTAGGTTTTTGTATCAGCATTTTTGCGTTAGGTATGACGTCACGTCCGTTAGAATTACTTCCGTAAATAAATCTGAGTTACTCCTAGTCGCGCCTAAAGAAATTTTACTTCAAAAATATCCAAAATGATTATTTAAGAGATTTTAAATAAACATAAAAAATTGTTAAAATTTGCAGACAAAATTTGACAACCTTATAAAATGGTTGAAAATTGTTACAAAATATGTCAAAAATTATATAAAAAACAGAAAAAAAATGTTTACAACGTTGAAAAATTGTTGACAATCTTAAAAAATGTTAAAAATAGTTTAAAAAGTATCGAACATCATATAGAAATCTAAAAAAAGGTGAAAAAATGGTGAAAATTGCATGACATTTGTGAAAATCTTGAATATGGTTAAAACAATGTCAAAAAAAAATAAGATAATAAAAATGGGTTAATAAAAAAAATTAGATATCAAAAAATAAAATGAAGAAAAACTTGCAAATTAAATTGTGCAAAAACTACTAAACCTATCCGGCCCATCTTTCGCCCTCTTTTTAGATGACTAAAAACCCTCATAAAAACCCACATTTGGAGAAAATTTGAGGAAGTTTTAAGAATAATTTTTAAATTTATAAAAAAGTGTAAATCTGGCCGTTTTTCAACTTTAATT
Source organism: Altica lythri (assembly GCA_964028335.1). Classification (NCBI taxonomy): domain Eukaryota; kingdom Metazoa; phylum Arthropoda; class Insecta; order Coleoptera; family Chrysomelidae; genus Altica; species Altica lythri. The sequence goes on from OZ034805.1 coordinate 18,307,993, forward strand.
TGCAATAACTTCTTGATTTTTCTCTAAAGTACTTTGTTCAGAATATTGAGAGTAAGTTAAAAAGACGTTTTTTGGTAATAAATGTTTAAAAAAAAAACAGTGACGCAATAATTTTTTATTACTCACGGGATGAGTCGACTTTTGCATTTACTTTATCTAGCATTTGCAACAATAAAATAGCGCCCAGTATTTTTTCGATTCTAAAAAGTTTCCTGGTCTATAATCTGTGTTTAATACTTAAAAATAGTGTACCTAAGCAAGGTACAGAACAGATACAGTATAAATTGAATTTCTTGCTGAAAAGAGAAAAAGGATCGATATAACCACTCTATTCACTTTAAAATTTGTTCTTGATGATGACAAGCATTCGCCCATAATCAATATCTCTCATGTAGTAAGGCAATATTGAGGAACTTACTTTATCCTGTCAACCAGGATTTAGAAAAAACTATAGTACCACTTCTACAATAGTCAACGTTGTAAACGATATTCGATTCAATGAGGAACGAGGAAATAGCACTTACCTTACATTATTAGACTTCAGCAAAGCCTTTGATACAATAAGCCATGCAATTTTATTGGCAAAGCTTAATTATTACGGGATCTCTCAAAGTTCTAGATATCTTTCTAAAAACATCTTAAATAATGATATAACTCATAAATCTGACTCTACACAAATTAAACAACTCGTTACCCAAGGATCTGTGCTTTCTCCTATGTTTTTCTCCCTCTATGTTGCTGATATGTCAAAAGTTATAAAACATTCAAAACTTGAACAATTTGCAGATGACGAACAGCTACATATCCTGATCAACAAACATAATGTGCAAGAAATAAAGTAAAAAATATACTCCGATTTAAAAAATATAGCCCTATATCCTTAAGATCATAATTTAAAACTAAATTCTTCCAAATCCCAAGTCAAGAACAGTCACATTAGAGAGTCCATCGAACATAATATAAATATTGAGATTAATGATGAAACCCTTCCGATTTTTCAACAAGCAAAAAGTTTTGGTGTTATTTTGGACAGTTCTCTCTCATTTGAAGCACATATTAAAAGAAAAATAACTGCAGGATATTTACGTCTTAAAAATATTTATAAATAAAAAACAATATTTTTTGAGCAATACATTAATTTTATCATTATTAGATTATGCAGATGTATATATGGAAATTCTCTCACATGGCAAACAAAGAAATCAATACAAAAACTTAAAATAGCTGCATGAGATATTCGTATAACATATTCTATAGAAGTCACATTACCCCCCCACCTAAACCGCCACAAAATTCTTAATATATATAATCGTCAAAAAATGGTAGACTCGCTTATAATAGTAAAAAAAAAGTGTGAGGTGTCAAGGGACACCCGGATGGAACGAAGTTCCTTTCGATTAATTAGTGAAGGAATTAGTAATTTGAAAACACAACAGCGTGTTTATACATACAAAAGCATTTATTATTGTCTGTATAAAATCTCTACTTACCTAAGAGTTCGTTTCTTTTAACAAAAGTGTCCATTTATACAATACCTTTAGATAACACATCTTTTTAGAATTACTTTTTATAATTTAAAACAGGAATTAACAATTCAATACAACATTTTAAAATTAAAATATTTGACAGTAACTGACAGTTAAGGTAATTTGACGTAGGTACCTAAATAGTCAAGTTACGAACTATTTTTAAAATGTTTATGAATTTATTAATTTATAAAAACAGGATGAAATAAAATGTAATACTATTATAGTTAATTATTATTTTTTCTATAGTATTTTCTTTTTAATGTACATTTTCTTTTAATTTAAAATAGTGTCTTTTTAATTGTAATATATCTATCTATGAGAGAGAGGGAGAGAGAGTTATTTACTTTTTGGTCTGTGAGAGAGAGAAACATGCGTGTGTCGTGTCATAGTGTCGTGACAACTTTTGGTATGAATTTTTTTTGGCTAGCTCCTAGCGTCAGTCGTAACTGTTCGTAACGCGCGAAAGGGAACTCCAAAAATTTGTACCACTTTCAAATAGAACAAGGAAAAATCAGAAGTTCATCTTACCACGGCATACATCCGTCTCTTTCCAAAAATCATATATTTTTTCAGCCATAAAAATATGGAATGAGATAAAAAATAAAAGTTTTAATGTTTATTCAAAATAAAAATAAACTTTTTGAAGCTCAGTTATTGTTACGAAAAGTTCTATTTCTCGCCCTCGTCGATGCATATCCATATTTTGTAGTTGACCCCTCCTGTTGGAACCCCGCAAGCGCTAAATTCAAAAAATTTTCACAAATTTTTTACATGAGGCATAACGTAGTTAAGTTCTTAGTTATAAACATTTTTTGTTGTTCTTATAAGGGTTTTCTCACAAAGTCCCTATGGACCTATGCTATTGGTTTGCTAGTCGAGAGTTAATCCTATTTTGCTATAATGTTATCTTTAATATATGTAATATTCTATGTAATACATATTCTAATATTAAACTATGTAATATTAATTGTGGCAAAATAAACGAATTGATATTGATTGATGATTTGATGATATGTTACTATATAAAAGTATTAACTAATACTAACAATACAATATATTTCTGAAAATTAATGGTAGGTTATTGATACTTTATTTTTTGCGATATATTATGGAAAAAATATCAGAATAGTTTTATCATAAACGAATACTCTACTGCAGTGTAATATTTTATTTTTCAACGCTACAATCCATTAAAATTTATATTCAAGCAATATTCTCAACACTGCTCGTTTTCTATTAACAAATATTTCCCTGCAACGATATTTTTTAATTTAAGAGAGAGTATAATAGTATCGATTTTGATTGTTCGTACAATAGTATATGATTCAACGAGCGTATAATGGTAGCTATTATTCACGAAGATGAAGTTTACAACACGAGCCACAGGCGAGTGTTGTAAATCATCTGAGTGAATAATAGCCATTATACACGAATAGAATACCTACTATTCTTTGTCCACGATACAATTGCTATAATCACAACTTTAAAATTCTAAATTTACGCTATAATTAATGTAATTGAAATTTCAAATGTATAGATCGCCCAACGAAAGTTTGGGACAGCCACGTGGCCTCTCGTTCAATGCGCAGTGGTTAGTTTACGAGCATTACGATAACAACGACCGTTCTGAAAGCTTGTCAGTGTGGTAGCTGGAATGGTTTTGTAAACTGTATTTAGCTACGAATATGCTGAGAGAGTTTCTGAGTTGTTTTTTAAATGTATGTATTTTTTAGTTTAAAGTGGGCAGTAACAAATTTATATAAAATAAATTCTTCTTAATTATGTTAGCATTATATATTAAAAATTAATTTAAGATGTATAATATATTTTTATTTCCGTCCGCCACTGATAGAAAGACTCCGCCTACCTCCGCCGACTAACACGTGGCTGTCACAAACTTTCGTTGGGAGACCTATATATCACTTACACTAACTACGAACTAAATTTAAAGATTAAAGTGCGTAGCTTAGATGTAGTGGTAAAAGGTAGGTCGATTCTTTATACATGTGTTTTGTTTGTTTACACCAATGACATATAAATACGGATTAAAATGTCAAAGGAAAATATAAAATTTGTCTAATATGAGTTATTCTCTTAAACTTAAAGTTTGGACATACGTTCTGTTGTGACGTCAAGCAGGTAATAATGAACCATTATTCACTAGTGAATAATAGGTACTATTATTCTTTATAAAGCACTAGTATAATGAACGTTTTGTAGAACAGTCGTGGACAAATATTCTTATTAAATCAATCTGTTACAATTCAGAAATCATCTACTTAACAATTACTGCTTACTGAAATATATTTTGATCAAATTGTACGAACAATGTAATAGTAAATTCAACAACCCTAAATTTTATGTTCGTGGTCTGTGGATAATAATTTAAAATGTAGTAAACGAGATATGGATAAGTGCATCCTCCCGTTGTGTAGGGATATCCACACCTCAGGCTATTATCAGGTCTAGAGAATTAAAATAGGTGATGGGGATCTGCCTGACATCGGCTGGTGTAAGTCAGTACCCGCCCAACATGGATCTTCTGATTTCAGAAAAAGCAGAGCAGTCATACATTATATTATGTTCTACTGTTTTCTCTTCTTGTTCACAGCCTCTGCATAGCGGAGATTCTTCTAATTTCATCCAAAAGAGATGTTGTTGCAATTGGCAGTGACCTGTTAAGATTCCCACAGCTTTTCAGAGATTTTGTCTGGCCCATGCCTTAAATTTTTTTGCTGTTTCCTCGCCAGGATGAGGTAATAACTCTCTGGCCAGTCTACAGTTCGTTGTTTTATCCCAGCACTATATACAATTTTGGAGAGGGTGCTGTTTGATAAGGTCCACCACAGCAGACATTGTTAGATTGGTAGATGGGCGACGGTTAACATATTTGTAGCCTTGTCTGCCTTGCTAAATTATCCGCTATAAGGTTGCCTGTAGAGTTCCTATGTTCTTTGATCCAGCTCAGAGTGACCACGTTATTCTGGTTACAGATTGGTGACATTATAGTACTAAACTTAAAGTAATACGTGGGCTATTCAAGGTCAGCAATGCTGACTCTAGTCGTTTCTAACTGGTTCTTGATAAAAAAACATGTAGTGGGATGGGATTTATGCTTCGCCCATAATCAATTAGGTATTAGAATTGAGTTGTCATAAATAGAAAGTAATTTCTCATTCTCTCTCTGAAAAATGCAATATTAAGGTACTTGCTCTATTAAAAATATTAACTTAATATTAATAAAATACTATATTTTTCTGAAAATCTATTAATATTTAATTTTTTTAATGTATTCTATATGTTCTTAATTAACATATATCATTAGAATAGTTTTATCATAAGCGAATACTCTGCTGCAGTGTATTTTATTTTTCAACGCTACATTCCATTAAAATTTATATTCAAGCAATATACGAATAATTACAGAAAACTGTATCATTGTCATATTTAATAAAGCGTGTTTGTCAATAGATGGAAAAAGAATAATATAATTTCATTCTGAACGCTTTACAAGTTTTTGAAAAAACATATTTTCAAAGACAATGACCGTTCAACTAAGAAGAAACAACTACTTCTTGGGCTATATGCCCCAACGGATATTGGATTATACTTCAAAGATATATAAGGATTACGATTTTAGTTCAATCCTTAGTCAGTGATTATGCTTTACAGCTCGCTGACGGATAACATATACCTTATACTGACGAGGTGCAAAAACACCGAAACCGGTCTATAAGTTATGTTGTCCCTTCTAACTGCAAACTGGAATGGTTGGGTTTAAGTTATCTTGTAGATATTCCAACCCCGTTTGACTTTGAAGTATAATCCAATATCCGTTGGGGCATATAGCCCAGGAAGTAGTTGTTTCTTCTTAGTTGAACGGTCATTGTCTTTGAAAATATGTTTTTTCAAAAACTTGTAAAGCGTTCAGAATGAAATTATATTATTCTTTTTCCATCTATTCAAGCAATATTCTCAACTCTATTCATTGTTCGTATATTTATTCCTATACAATCAAATTGATCTGTGAAAATCCTGAAATCATCCACTTAAAAATTACCACTTTTAAAACGTAATAGTGAGTTCAAGATCAACGACCTCAAATTTTATAAATAAAATAAGTAGAAATTTCTTACTCAAAAACAGAGAAATTGGTTCTTGATGAAAACAACCATTTAGTGAGCGGGGGAAACACGTACATAATACAATTAGTTTTAAGTATTAGAATTTAGAGATGCCACGAATATTCGGCTACTATTCGGTATTCGATCACTTTTTTTAATATTCGGTATTCGGTTGAATAGCATGCAGTATTCATGGTTGTATTTTTTCTTACGAAATGGAGAAAAATCATCATCGGTACTACTTGACTCATCACGACTCATTTTCAGAGCATCTAAAAGAATTTTCTGTTTTACTCTTTCGGCTCGAACTACTCCCAGGAAACTGGTTTTAACACATGGGCCAATAAAAGTGACAATCAGATAGTTGTCATCGAATTGGAACCGTTTTTTAAGGTGTTCTTGAAGTGACGATCTTATTCTAGTTAAATTTGGTGTTCTCTTTCTCTAGATATTTTAACAATGTGACAACATGTGGAATGACTTCGGAGATGCAGGAAATACCCGAGCTGGTTATTTTCGTAATCTCTTCGAACGGTTTAAGGAGGTTGATACATTGATTCATGAACTCCCACTGAGAAGGTGTCAAATCGTTTAAAGATTCATGATCTGTAATGTTCAAAGAGACATTTCGCTTTTGCTCTAATATTCACTCCATTAAATAATAGGTTGAATTCCAGCGTCTGCTTATATCTGGTACAAGTAGGTGGTTTGGCAAGTTGAGTTCTTGTCGAAAGGATTTCAGCTTTTGTTGTGCTTGTACCAGAGTGTTTAAAATAGGTCTCGCAGCAGCAATCCTCTGTGGTATTTCGGTTTGACTTTAACGAGTCATTGATACATTTTTGTAATGAATGGATGAAACACCTTCCAGAATCGTAGTCTGCATCCCGTACACCTTCCACCATATTGGCCCCATTGTCGTGTACAAGAAAGTGGATCTTGTTGTTACATAGCAAACACACAGCCAGTTTATTATCAGCACTAAAACCACGTAATATTCACAAATGCGAGATTTCTTAATGGAAGGTGCCATTATGTAGTTTATGACAAACAAGCCGTGATATTTTAACACAAAATTAAACAAATAATTCCGCACCTGCGGCACTAAGACAAGTCATAACCTGTCGCACATCTGTTGTCGAACATTCGGCTGCCTAATATTCGGCGCTTCGTTCAAGTGCATAGCCGAATATTCGGTATCCGGTATTCGGCCAAATCACTATTCGTGGCATTTCTAATTAGAATCGAGTAGTATAGATAAAAAGTGGTTCCTCAGATTCTCTTTATCTCTCTCTCGGAATAACGCGATATTGGAGTACATACTTACTCTATTTAAGAGTCTTAATTTTATATTAATAAAATGCTATATTTTTCTGAAAAATTATGGAAGGCTGTTAATAATTTTTTTTTTGATATAGGTAATATATATGTTATTAATGAACAAATATCATGAGAATAGTTTTATCATAAGCGAACACTCTGCTGAAGTATATGTATTTTATGTTCAACGCCACAATTCATTAAATTCTAAATCCAAGCAATATTCAACACTATTCATTCTCTTTTAACAAATATTTCCCGACAATTTTTTTCACTTTGAAAAAACTTGATAGTTTTTTTCGGGGCGCATGAATTGCGAACCGTGGTCAGTTTTTTCTAATCTTCGACCCGAATTGCGAACTACATCTTATCAGCTGACCGATCTCTCACCTGAATTGCGAACCGTACATTTTTGGATGGTTTAATCCCTTCGCGAAATTATGAACCCGAGTAGGGAGAGGTAGGTATAAAAATATTTACATAGATTAGTATTCCAAATTTAATTTGTTCGTCAATTACAATATTTACAGATAATCAAACAATATTGTCACTTTGTACAATGTTGAGGTTGTGTCAGACAGGGCTATATTTATGAGAAACAATTTTTATAAAATTATATCTTTGTACAATTTTTCCTTTATACGAATTAATATTTTGTAAAATAAATGCATTTTGGCGCAAATAACTTCTCTTAAAATAATGCGATTCACCAATGCTATTCATTCCAATATAAGAATCTGTCTGGATATGTCGCAAATTTGCGATAAACAGGGCAATATTAGGGTGTGGAGAAATAAAAAAAAATTTAAACTTTTTTTAAGCTAAATGCTTATATCCGGTCTCTAATTATATTATATTTTATTATATTTATTACCTGCTGTGAGTTCTATTGATTACAGAGTAATAAAGTTTTTATACCTGAAAGTGGAGCATATAATTTGTTTTGAATATTATTATTTATATATTTTAAATACTTTTTTTCCTTTGAATATTTTAATTTACCAAAAGGGTTTTATTTTACGAATTTAGTTTGCCAAAAGTTTTAATTTAAAAAAATATTTTATTTATATGCTTTTACATAATTCCTTTATTCATAAACAACGATTACTGGCTATTTCAGGTATTTTTTTCTACTGATCAGTAGATCTGTATATCTACAATTACTAAAAACTGTTTTCGGATTTAACACACAGCGCACAGTCAACATTCAATTCAAAAACAATTCTAGAACGCTCCGAAAAAACGAACACGATTAAAGTTATTTACTTGTACTATAGATATTACTAAAGGGTTCGTTTCTGTATTATGTATTTGAATATTACCCTAAATGCCATAAAACGGTCACATTTCGCTTTAGGCCTGGTTCGCAATTCATCTCATCATTATGTCTTCAAAAAGGGCACGGTTCGCAATTCGGGTAAGGGATTAGCGGCTATTCCCTGGACCCTTCGATACTTGTGACCATAGTTCGCAATTCGTGTTACCCCGTTTTTTTTATATATAAAAACAAAAATAGTTATTTATTATACAAGGGAAAAAAGTATTAGATTTTAGCTCGAGGTTGGGTCGTCTCCCGACGCGAAGCGGAGGGAGACAAAAAACCGAGAGCTAAAATCTAATATTTTTCCCGTGTATAATACACTATTTTTTTCTGTGACGACGATTTAATATTTTAAATAAAATCAGAAAATTACTGATGCAAAATTTAAATTTTAAAACTAGTAGGCTTTTGTCCTTATAGTGACAATTAGACCTGCGTTGCTAAGGAAACCTTTATTTATGTGTATATATCCGGGAAAAAATTACTCACTTTTTTCCAATGGTAAAAAAGTAATAATTTCATAAAAAGTGACGTTTTGTGACCCGTTAACAGAGATAAAATGTCAAACTTTTTTCTCGTCGCAGAAAAAAAAAATTCGAAAAGAGGTTGACCTTAAAGACCATCCTTGCAACTTCCCGCTAGTTTTAACCGCAAAGCTATAGTATCGTGACGTATTTTGACGTTTTTGACTTTTTTTGACATGTTTAAAAAACCATAACTTTGTAACGCCTTATTCGATTTTGATGTTGAAGATGGCAAACAACGCAGTTTTTTGAGACCTAAAAACGTTACCGGGAGTGCAAAATCGGTTAGTCAAAAAATCTCTAAGTTATTGAAAAAAAACACTTTTTTTGAAATTTTTCGACAACGATATCTCACGAACGAATCAACCGATTTTAATTTGCAAAACGGCATTCGACGTGGCTTTTTAAGCTTGAGAGCTGATTAGGTTATGAAATTGATCGATGTAATAGCCAAAAAGATATGCCCAAAAAACGGTTATTTTGACATTTCTCGAAATCTACTGGCTCGAATCGGTTCAAACTTACAGGGAGTCTAAGTTACATGAAACTCTTTGGAATGCTATTTATTTCATTCCAATCGGTCAAGCCGTTCAAAAGTTATAAGAGGTTTACATACATCCACACACACACACATCCACACGTACATACAGACATACAGACACCCTCGTAAAAATAGTCAGGGGAGGTTCCTAAGACCTCAAAACGTTGAGATCCGATGAAAACTCGATTTTTGAAAAACGGGGTGAAACCAATAACTTCCCGATTTTTAAAAAAAAAATAATTTTAATTTTTTTAAGCGGGAAGTTAAAAATAAATGTCTACATCAAATTGTAATTGTTTATGTATTGATTTAATTGGTTGTTATTCTGTATCTTTTTATGTAAAATACCAGGTAATACATCTTTAAAACTATATTTATGTTTATGAGTATAGATTAAATTACTGGAATATCTCATAATACAGTTTTAATTGTTATTGAATTCTAGTTTAGACACAGATTTTTTGTAGTAGGAAAAATCCTAGGAGTTCACGTCAGCAACATGATAATGTTTAAATATATACCATATTATATTTTAATAAAAAATTAAAAATAACGAAGCTAATTGTAATTTCTGAATCAATTGTAGCTTGTAAGCGAATAACCCGAAGTCTTTTTACAAAATTCATCTCATGCTACTGCTGCTAATGATGAATTGTTGCTATCGGTGGTGATTTGATCTTCTGGGATTTAGTCGCACTTTAAATTCTCCGCAGTGTTCACCGTATGAAACGCATTTAGACTGACGGAGAAGAAAAATTCAAGGGTGTCAAAAAGTTAATTTGTTTTTACATTATTCAAGCCTGTAAAAAATTTATTAAAACGTGTTCTGTATATCGTTGATCTACATTTATAATGCAAATTCTGTTTATATTAACCCTAGTTGCTTTATTGTTTTATTTCATATTGTTTAGTGATCTAATTGCATACATGTTATGTATTTATAGTTTGACTGACACATCTTTGTTTATCATTTTTTCAACCAATTAAACTATTTGTGGTTACCAAAATTGTTTTTATTTTGATTCACTGACAAGTGTACAAAGCATATCAACAACTATAGAATATGAATCAATTAAACGATATCGAAATATGGTTAAAAAATAGAGTAATTTTCATTATAAGAAACACAATTTCTGAAGTTAAAAAACAACTACATAGAAATTTGTTTTAAAATATTAGATACTAAATCTTTATTAACTTTCTTGGATCTTTATAAAAAATTTTTTAACAAAGACTTACTTTATATTCAGAAGACATTTTGCAAGACTTACTTAAAGATCGTACGTTTACATGTTACTCTGTTTTTCTTAAATTATAGCCCTGTGATTCGTGGATTCATTAAATATATAATGGCTATACACCCCTATGTGGGGCTAAGCAGCACAAGCTTTCTAGATCCTATTTCTTGGGTGGATCAGTCCCTTTTACTTATTTTATCGTCTTGACAATTTCTCTCCATTTTTTCTATCTCTAGTTTTTCCCTGCCATTCTCTTACTCCGACCCTGTGTAGATCTATCTCAACTTCTTGTAGCCACCTCGATCTTGGTCTTCCCCTTTTCATTCTCCCTCCTGGATTCCATTGTACCATTGCATACGTCACTGCTTCATTTCCTGCTCTCCAAATATGACCTAGCCATCTGACTCTATATTGCTTTATTTTGGTTACAATATCTTCTTTTAGTTCTTTTTTAATCTCGGCGTTTGTTCTGCTTCTATGTTCACCTTGTTCTGTTTTGATTGGTCCTAGTATAGTTCTCATAATCTTTCTCTCAGCTATTCGTAGGTCTTCCTCATCTTTTTTAACCATTGTCATTGTCTCAGCTGCATGCAAAAATATTGGCCTGATTATTGTTTTATATATATTCATCTTCGTTTTCTTGGTTAGTATTTTTCTTTTCAGTAATCTTTTATTTGCGAAATAGGCTTTATTGACAGCTAGTATTTTTTTCTTTTATTTCTGGCTTTCTTTCTCCGGTTTTGTTTATGGTCACTCCCAGGTATTTGAAATGTTCTACTTCTTCAAACTCTGTATTTCCTATTTTAATTTTATCTTTTATTGGTTTTTTCCCTAATCTTAAAATTTTTGTCTTTTCTTGATTTATTTTTAGCCCCATTGTCTCTCCTTTCTCTAATATTTCTTCTAGCATTTCCTTCATTAATTTTCTGTTCTTTGTGAATAAAACAATATCATCTGCATAGGCAACTATTTGTCCACCCTTTGTTCTCAAGTTTCCTTTGTTTATGTTTCTTAAAACATATTCTAAGGCTAGATTAAATAGCGTAGTTGATCAAGCATCTCCTTGTTTTACTTCTTTATTTATATTGAGTTCATCTGTCTCTCCTCTTTGCGTCTTTATGCTAATTTTGGTCTTACGCATTGTCATTTTTATTAATTTCCTCAGTTTTAGTGGGATTTTTAGTTTTTTCAGTGCTACCATTAACTGTTTTCTTTTGATAGAGTCAAATGCCTGTTTGAAATCAATAAAAAGCATTTCCAATTCTAATTTATTCTCGTTGGCTTTTTCCATTATTTGCTTTATCGTGTGTATAGCGTCTATAGTAGATTTTCCTTCTGTAAATCCAAATTGGTATTGTCCTACTGCCTTCTTAGTGATCTTCGATAATCTTCTCCTTATTATTGATGTCAGTATTTTATACGTTGTACTAAGTAGCGTTATTCCTCTATAATTTTTACAGATTTGTTGGTCTCCCTTTTTATGTATAGTTATTATCTGCCCTGTCTCCCATTCCTCTGGCATTTTCTCTTCTTTCCATATCTTTTTCATTAGCGTGAGTATTTTTTCTCTCAGCTCCTCCCCTCCGTATTTTATGAGTTCCATATTAATATCATCTTTACCAGGCGCTTTTCCATTCTTGCTCCCCTGTATTACCTCTAATTCCTCTCTTGTTGGTTTTTTTAAGATATCAATATTTTCTTCGTTTGCTTCTTCTTCCATTTCTTCTTCCTCTTCCTCATTCATTTCTTCCTCTGGATACTCCTCTGTCAAGAGTTTCCTATAGTATTCTACCCATGCTTGTTTGTATTCTTTCTCCTCCGTTATTACTGTTCCTTCTTAATTTTTTATTCCGTTTGATTTACCTTTGTATTTTTTATTTTGTTCTTTAATGTTTTTATACAAGTTTTTCGTATTCGTTTTTGTTCTTTCCTGCTCTATTTCTTTCATTTGGTCATCTACCCATCTTCTTTTAGTTTGTCTTATAATTTTCTTAGCGTCCCTTCTTAATTTTTCATAGTTTTGTTTGTCTTCCTCTTTATCTGTTCTGAGCCATTTAATTCTCGCTTGCACTTTTTTGTTGTTATTTCTTTACATTCCTGGTTATACCATTCATTTTTTTTTGTTTTCCCTGGCATTTGCCTACATACTTATTAGCAGCTTCTTCTATTGATTTTTTGATCGTTTCCTACTCTGATTTTATATCTCCTTCTTTATATCTCTCTCTTATTTGAATTGCTACTTCCTCTGCGTATTTATTTCGGACATCTTTATTGTGCATTTTATTTACATTCCATTTTCTTTGTTGGTTTTTCTGTTTTGTATCAGTTTTAGTTTTTTGTCGTATCGTGGCTGTTACCATATAGTGATCCGAATCTGCGCATGCGCCTCTAGACGTTCTCACATCCTTCATTGATGACTGTTTCCTCTTATTAATCAGTATGTGATCAATTTGGCTGTATGTTTTTTGATCTGGTGACCTCCACATTACTTTATGCATTTTACGGTGTTCGAATTTTGTTGAGCTTATTATCATGTTTGTTCTTGTTGCTAAGATGCTAAGTTACATAGTCTTTGGCCATTTTCATTCGTTTTTTCGTGTATCGTATGTTTTCCTGCAATTTGTTGTAGAAAATAATCTTTTCCAATCTGGGCATTAAGGTCTCCTAGTACAATTATCACATCACATTCATCAAATAGTTCATGTTTTATTTTTACCCCAACATTTTTTATTATGCTTGACCTTGTAGCACGAAAACAATCTGTAATGACAGTATATCCAGATGCATGCAACAGTGTCACTCTATCCTTTGCTGCCATAAATCCAGGGGCAGACTTTTCAGTGTAAGAAATTAATGTTTTGTTTGGCATTCTCTTGCAAAACAGTTCTGTTTTGTCTGTATGTACCGATTATAACCGCGAATAAAGGGATTCGGTCGCATTTTTTTAATCCGCGAATAGTGAAAACGCGAATGAAGGAAGCGCGAATATGGAGCTTTCACAGTATTAACTGCGCCACCTTACGGTGGCGTCATAATGCTTAAGATATAGAAATATATAAGATATTAACGGTGGCATCGTAGTGCTGCTCTGCTACATTAATTGTTGAGGTGAGATTTTCTTCGCAGCTTATTACTAAGAGTAATAAGTAATTAATAAACAAAACAATTTAAAAAAAAACAAATAAATAAATAAATAAATAAATACATAAATAAATGAATAAATACATAAATACACTATGTAAAATGTCCCAATATCTTATTAAATTAAAATATTTTATTAAATTTAATTGTCTGCATATAAATGCCAAAATCAAGGAAAATAGAATAATGTCTGTGTGACAAATGTATAAAATAAAAAATATACCCTAAATTTCACATATTATAATTATTTTGTATATTAAAATGCAAAATAATACACAATGGAAAATAATCTTCCGCAAAAACTGAACACGAACGTTAATTATTTTGCATTTATGTGTCACATGGATGAAATTTGAGTATTAAAAAAAATTAAATACAGCGTCATCTATTGCAGTTTTATACAACCTAATATTATAATGAAAATTGTATAACTCACCGCCATCTATTGAATTTAACCCTAAAACATTACATTCGCAATTAAAAAAAAGGGTGTGGCAGTCAGTGGGACTGCCGGCAGAAGTTATACTTCTATGCAGATTTCCTGTAGACGAGGTCCGTCTTAAGTACCAGGTGTTTCGGACACCATCGCCATTATCATATTTGTATTTAGCGACCAAAAAAACAGTTCCAAGTGTAATTTTGTACAGAATTTACATAAAACACCAGGAGAAGAGGTAAATACTCTAGGCACCAAGTGCCGCGGAGACTTTCGACATCATGATATTCGTGTTCATCGACCCCAAAAACCCCGAGTACATAAATTGAACCCATTTGGAATACTTACCGAGTTTTAATTTTTCTATGTATTGTCTGTTCGGAATGCACTTTTCGACTATTCTTAAAAACTCTGTAGCCAACAACCTCAAAACTCTCAAAAGCATAGTGCAGGATATAATGCAACCATGTGATGGTAGTATGGACTACAATACAATACTCATTACTGAATATTATTATTAATATTATTAATATAAAATACTAAACTTTATACTTACGTGACAGAATTATAAAGTAATCTGTCAAACACAATGTAATACGTCACTATGATATTCCAAAACATTAGCTCGGACTGTTTTTTGAATATCTTTTCAATGTACTGAATGTTTAAACGGTATTTAAAGGACTTATAGTTATGACTAAACATGTGGTAAATATTTCATCTTTGTTTTTACCGACCAATATACCTTATATGTGTTTCTGTCTCTCTCTTACTCACACCATTACATATGTAATGATTTTTCCCATTTAACCCCACACAAATCGAGTGCATGAATAGAAGTATAACTTCAAAAATTACTTTTATAAATCAAGATAAAAACTATCATTTGCTTTAAGTTAGAACAATTAACACATATCCCCCAAATTTCATTAAAATCGGATTAGTGGTTTCGGACAACATCATGACACAAGATTTTTTATACTTAAAGATTTAACTATTACTTAATTTGTATGTAGTGTATTCAGAGAGTGGGATTACATGTAATGTACAAATTTAAATAACATAATCATTTGATTTATTTATTGTTTGTGTGATTTATAGGTACTCAGTTCTAACAAGTATTGAATTTCTTTAAGAATGGTCAGTCACCTAAACACGTGAAAGGGTCCCTTCCTCTTTAAGGCAACCTGTTCACAATATTTAACTGAATAATAAGAGAAATAAAATTTAAGATTTAAGGGATGTTAGTCACAGATCCGACGATGCAGGGAGTGGCAATCGGCGTTCGGTTGTGTCCAGGTAGAAGTTCCAGGTCATCCGCGTCGTTATCGCCTACTCTCGTTTTGGGCTGTGGAACTTGGTTCGCTTTAGGTGTTGGGCGTCGTGGTCAGTTGCTCCCGTTAGGGTCGTGGTCCGTAGTCAATGGTCTGCGTTATATGTGGTTGGTGGGAGCTGTCGTTAGAGCTCAGGGGTCGTGATCTGTAGTCTACGAGGATGGGGTGAAAAGCTTCGGACCTGATAAAGGAAAACAAATTTTTTCGCTTTATTTTTCAACATAATCCCTATCAAGATTAGTTCATTTTTCATAACGATGCTCTAATGCAGTGATACCATTTTTATAGTCCGATTTGTCAAGTGCCTCGAAATACTCATTTACAGCATCGATGACTTTCTCGTTACTCTCAAATTTTTTACCTCTGAGTCATTTTTTAAGGTTAGGAAACAGATGATAATCGCTGGGAGCTAAATCTGGTGAATATGGTGGATGGGGTAACAGTTCGAACTGTAATTCGTTGATTTTAGCCATCGTAACGATCGACGAATGAGCAGGTGCGTTGTCGTGGCGAAACAAAATTTTTTTCTTTGCTAAGTGTGGTCGTTTTTCTTTCACTTTGTCTTTCAAACGTTGCAATAACTCTGCGTAGTATGGTCTTACCCTTTTCTAGGTAATCAATGAAAATAATTCCTTTCGCATCCCAAATGACAGTCGCCATAAACTTATTCGCCGATAAAAATGTTTTTGCTTTCTTTGGAGTTGGTTCACCTGATCCAATCCATTGTTTTGACTGTTCTTTAGTTGTAGGAGTGTAGTGATGAATCCAAGTTTCATCCACAGTTATAAATCGACGCAAAAACTTGCTGGGGTTTCGCTTGTATAGTGCCAAATTCTTTCGGCGTAACTTTTGATCAAGCGTTTACAAACGCGGCACCCACCTAGCACAGATCTTCTGCATGTTCAAATGTTCATGTAAAATATTGCGTACACGTTCAGTTTACATCCTAGTAGTCTCTGCTATCTCACTCAGTTTTAATCTGCGGTCCTCCATCACCATTTTATAATTTTTTTCAATTATTTCGGGAGTTGTGACCTCAACGGGTAGTCCTGAACGTGGTCCGTTAGAAGTGATCATGCGACCTTATTTAAATTCAGAAACCCACTGTTAAACTGTTGAATATGATGAAAAAGAGTCTTTCAGTGTGGAATTCAGCTTTTATTTAATTTGAAGTGGTGTTAGGCCTTTTAAATAAAAGTATTTGATGATAATCAAGGCTCAGTCGGCTCTTAAATGTTTACTTACAAAGTAATCAATCTGAAAATTTATATACAAGCAAGTGAGATATGGTACTTCTCTAGGTCAGTCCGGAAACTTTTCACCCCATCCTCGTATAGTTGAAGTAATATCCATTAATGTAAATGCGGGTAATAAGTCCTGCCAGACAACAAGACTACAATACAATTTCACATGTTCTATTCTGCTCAAGGGAATACTCGTAGGTAGTTAGTTATATTCTTAAATGGCTCTTTAAACTTACCGCCACACGTCACTTGTTTGTTTAGGCTGGTGTGGTGATCATAGAGATATAAGATATAGAGCACGTGAGCCATAGGAACGCACACAAGTGAAAGCCAGCACGGAATAGAAAGAGAGAGAGCAACTAGTGCGTCTGGTTATATAGTTACTAGTTTTATAGACTCGCCTGTTGCGCATGTGATTAGACAAAGATAAACCGACGCACTAGTTGTCCTCTCTCTTTCTATTTCGTGCTGGTCGTATCGGCTGGCTCCCGTGCTCTATATCTTATATCTCTATGGTGGTGATTCGTTTGTGAGTAGCAGTTTTGCAGCACGAATAAAAACAAATGTCCCACTGAATCTGAAGTCATTTTGTATTATAAGACATTTATATATAATTTTGATTTTTTTAAATGTATAATTTAATGTTTATTTACCGCAATTGTTGCCATTTTTTCCAATGTTTTGTAGTAGTTCGTATGTATGTAAAAATAATGTTAAAATTTTTTCATTTGGATAACTAGATTTTATTTTATATGAATTCTTCTTTATTGCCCACATCTACCTTAAATGAAATTGGTAAAACGATTTCTTAAATATCTAAAACCGATCGGATAGTTATTGACATATAGATTACCTTATTGGTTCTAATAGCTGGTTATATTTTGAAATAGAAATTTAATTTTAAATATTAACAAATAGTAATGATATTTCAGTGGTTACAACAAATAATGAGAATGTTTGTTCTTTCTAATAAAGCCTTGAATAAAGCCGATATAAATGAAAAAATATTATTAAAAACTTCTATTTGGTTTACTGTATGGATTTAATAAAAACCAATCACAGACATTGTGAACCCTGTAAATGTCAACAAGATGATGGATATCAGATCTAAAACATAGTTGTGCAATATTCCGAGACAAATCAATAAAATTTTCTTTTTATTGCTATATGTACTATTATCTATATCCCAAAATACGAGGATCGTTTCAAAAGTTTGATTGGGATAAAACTTTTTAATTTTATAACAGAGTCTCCTTTTAGCCTTATACATTTCGTGCAATACTGATCCAGTTTGTTGATCCCTTCCAAATAATAGGATATGTCTAAGTCCCAATTCACACAGAACGGACGTCGGGCAGAGACGACGTGTTTCTGTGTTTAGCTTTAAAAATAGGGGATAATGTTGACTTCAACATACAATCTTAACGAGGAGGTTGACATAAAAAAGGGTGTGGCAGTCAGTGGGACTGCCAGCAGAAGTTATACTTCTATGCACTGTTACCTAATAAAACTTAATAACTATAAACACAGGCAAGTAGAGATAATTTTTTTTTTTAAATTAACTGTATTCAATTAAATTATTAAATAAATACTTAGAAAAATAAAACCAGTTGATGTGTGTCCTTACTTCAAATACGAAAACTAAACAGTAAAACGATCAATGTACAAAAAAAAGTGTTTACAAAACCCCATAGTGCAAAATATAATGCAACCATGTGACGGTAGTATGGACTACATTACAATACTCATTACTGAATATTATTATTAATATTATTAATATAAAATACTAAACTTTATATGTTTACTTACGTGACAGAATTATAAAATAATCTGTCAAACACAATGTAATACGTCACTATGATATTCCAAAACATTAGCTCAGACTGTTTTTTGTATATCTATCTCTTTTCAATGTACTGATACCTTATATGTGTTTCTGTCTCTCTCTTACTCACACCATTACATATGTAATGATTTTTCCCATTTAACCCCACACAAATCAAGTCCATGATAAGAAGTATAACTTCAAAAATTCGTGAAAAAAGACCCGGTTTACAAAAGAAAATAATCATTTTTCATCAAGAGAATGCACATGTTCAGATAAGTTTGTTGACGTTAGTAAAATTGATCGAATCGTTTGAACACCCACCGTATTTAGCAGATTTGACTCCCTCTGACTATTACCTCTTCAGAAACTTGAAACAATTCCTTCGTCGAATGAAGCTAGTCGTGGAACAATATTTTGCAGAGCTTCCGGAAAATCATTACAGAGATGATATAATTATTACTGGAGGATCATTGGAATAAGTGTGTTTATGCTGAGGAAGATTATATTGGAAAAAATATATTAAAAAATACATTCTTTCATTTTTGAATTTAAAACTTTTCAACCAACCTGTAAGTAATCCAGTTTGTAATTGTCTTTTTTTAAAAATCAGTTCCTTAGTATTTCACCAACCACTTACGATTCAAAGTTGTTTATTTAGTTTAGGTACATGTTCAATTCTTGCATAACGTCAAATGTTCCACCAGTTTTCCCCTTCTGCAGCCACAATAAATGAACCCAATATCTCTATGCGTTTTATTCACATTAGTAGCTAAATACACTAAACCCAACATATCTTTATCATCTTCGTCACTGCTTAAAAAAGCCAAATTGTCGTCCACAAAATCAACAGGTTACTGACGTCGTTTCTCGCCACTGTCCCGCACGTCCGTGCATGCCCAAGCCTCGTCTCTGTCGCGTCTCTTCTGTGTGTATTGGGCCTAAGAAATTGGCATTCATTTCTGCAATAACCTTCTTGTTGAAATAAAATCTTGTCCAACTCCATTTTCAATAATTTTGCGACCACAACTATTGAGACGTGAGCTGGTGAGTGGTCGTAATGAAAAACAACTTTTTTGTGTACCACTCGTGGAAGTTTTCTATTGCATCTTGGTTCTTAAAGGGTCCAATAACAATGAATAATATGCACCTGTAACAGTTATACCCTTTTCCAGATATTTAAGCACCATTATTTCTTGTGAACCCCAAAAAACAGTTGCCATAATATCTCCGGTCGAAGAAACGATCTTCTTCTTTATTTAGGGTAGATTTCCACTTGGTAACCCATTGTTTGAATTGTTCTTTGGTATCAGGAGCGCAGTTATGTATCAATGTTTCATCCTGCGGATACTTCTGGAAAAGCTGCAAAACGTTCTTACACGATTTAGTTTTTGGTAAAGCCTGAGCAATCACGGCACTCATTTTATGGTAACCTCAACAGGACGTCCAGAATGTACAGCGCCACTTGTGCCCATATTGCCATCCCGGAACTTTTGATACCACCTATTAATTGTGCCAATACAAAGTGCAGAGTTATCAATATTTATTATGCTTCTCTTTAGACTCTGGGACGTTTTGTATTTCATAAAGTAATATTAAATCGATACACGAACTTCCATTATTTAGATTGTTCTCTTGTGCACTTAACTTCCATTGTTCAGATTGTTTTCTGGTGTCAGAAGTGTAGTGATTGATCCATTTTGCATTCACAGTGACGAAACGTCACATAAAGTTTTGCGGATTTTTCTGGAAAGGCTGCAAATCGTCCTTGCAACACTTGCATGATTTTGTTTTTGTTAAAACGGAGCAATCTCGGCGCCCATCTTGTGGATAGTTTTGACATGTTCAAACGTTAATCTAAAATATTATGTACCTATTTATGCGAGATGTCGACATCACTAGTAGTCTAAGATCCCGATATAGGACGACCTTCACCGAGCTGGTTAATGGACCAAACATATTTTTTATGTAATTTAATATATCAAAAAATATATTGCATATGAGTTGCCTATCGAATTTCAGTCAAGGATATTTTTAATTAATTTTTAAATTTTTTTTGTGCGACTGAGAGGTCCCTACCTACCGTCCCATGCGATAGAAGAGGACACAACATAACAGCGTTTGTATCCCGGCCTTTTAAAGAGGGAGAGCTCTCTGCTCTCTGCTCTTAAAGACAAGAAGGATAGCGATAGACGCGTACATTCTGAGCATTATTTTGGAGTAGTTTCATATTAAAATAAAGGATTAGTTTTTAATTTTTTTTCAATCAATTAAATATATATGTGTATATATTTTGTTACATTAAAGTATATATAAATCTTTAGTTAATAAGAAGGTTATAGCAATACATATATAATTCCTATCTTACAAATTTTTATTTTTTTTTCCTAATTAAAAATATTAACTGAAATAAATTAAAGCAATTTGCTCTATATAATTAATGTATCTATACATATATATATACAGATATATACTGATATACACTGTACGCGTCTATCGCTATCCTTCTTGTCTTCAAGAGCAGAGAGCAGAGAGCTCTCTCTCTTTAAAAGGCCGGGATTCAAACGCTGTTATGTTGTGTCCTCTTCTATCGCATGGGACGGTAGGTAGGGACATCTCAGTCGCACAAAATTTTTTTAAAAATTAATTAAAAATATCCTTGACTGAAATTCGATAGGCATCTCATATGCAATATATTTTTTGATATATTAAATTACATAAAAAATATGTTTGGTCCATTAACCAGCTCGGTGAAGGTCGTCCTATATCGGGATCTTGGACACCTTCACTCTTCTGTCTTTCATTTCCATATCATAAATTTTATCAATGATTTCTGGAGTAGTAACCTCACACATTGCGTCCAGAACGGTCAGCGTTATTTGTTCCACTATAACCATTCCGAAAATTTTGAAACCACTTATATCTGTTCTAAAATCGAACGTGGAGAGTCAACATGCGTTTTTCCGTTCTAACCAACATTCAACAATCTAATTTTTTTGTCCATTCTTTGAAAATCACTCAACTTTCTTGATTTAAACGAATAACATACACAAAGATATTAACCAATCTGAGTGAACTTAGTGGGTGTTCTTACAATAGATGCTACTAAATAAAGGTAACTTCTTATTGCCATCTCTCTGATTTTTTACACAATCAAACAATCCTTGTGCATATTATTTTTGTCTTTTTGTCTTTATTACCTTTTGATGTATTTCATAGAATTGTACAAACAGAAAATAATTTGTCAGATTTATGTTGTATACCTAGTAAAAAGAATGTAACTAATTGTCAGTGGAACAATCGAGACAGCTCAACTCTAGTTGTACAACAAAAACAGTTTGTTTAGTTAACAATGTTATTTCTGCTGAGTTTAATCTACTCAGGGAACAGGATGGAACTAGAAACACAAGTAAAATTTAAAAATTACACAATTTAATCAAGCAAAGTACGGTCCTTTATTTATTTTTTTAATTTCTGCAGAATTTAATTAAGCAAAGTACATTCCTTTACATTTTTAAAATTCTGTATAAAATAAAAAAAAGCATTGTGTGGTTTTATGAAACCACGGTAAAAGTGAAACTTTTTTTCACACTATAGACATTTAACTAAAAATTTTTCGAATAATATTCCATTAAGGGTATAAAAATCGCTTTATCAATCTTAATTTTATACGAGGAAAATTGGACTGGACCGAATATAAATAAAATTAAACACAAATAATATAGCTTGGAGCACACTACACTGTCAGCTGCTGCAAACTATGGGCGTTGAAATCGAAATCAAAATCGAAATCGAAATTGAAATTGAAATCGAAATCGAAATCGAAATCAAAAGGTGTGTGCGATTCACACACGATAGAAGTGAAAACTTCAGTAAATCGACAAAAGAATGAGACGAATATATATAACAAGGGTAGGATAATTTCAAAGTTTATTTGTTTAAAAATGAAACTGTTTTGATTAATTTTAAAAGATATTTTATTTAATATATGTTACATAATTTATTGCTCAAGTTCCATATTCTCAGTTAAAAAAATTATTATTTACGACTGTAATATTTTTAAAACGTTACATGTCGTAGATACTTACGCAGTCGAAGTTCGTATTATGTAATACGAAAAGGTAGACTATAACAGTCGACGTTACATGTCGTAGATACTTACGCAGTCGAAGTTCGTATTAATACGAATAGGTAGAATATAACCGTCGACGTTACATATCGTAGATACTTACGCAGTTGAAGTTCGTATTAATACGAATAGGTAGAATATAACCGTCGACGTTACATGTCGTAGATACTTACGCAGTCGAAGTTCGTATTAATACGAATAGGTAGAATATAACCGTCGACGTTAAGTGTCGTAGATACTTACGCAGTTGAAGTTCGTATTAATACGAATAGGTAGAATATAACCGTCGACGTTACATGTCGTAGATACTTACGCAGTCGAAGTTCGTATTAATACGAATAGGTAGAATATAACCGTCGACGTTAAGTGTCGTAGATACTTACGCAGTCGAAGTTCGTATTAATACGAATAGATAGAATTGTTTTCATTAGCAGATCTGCTCACTCCCGTACATTTTTGTATTAAACTATAGGCGCCGCCTACTTTATACTTTATACCTACTCGGCGGTCGACCGACATGCGACATCCACTAACACAGACCAAAAAACGATGTAATAAAAGTTTCACTTTAAAAACTTTTGAAGAGTGTAGATAACAAATTCAACATATTGTAAAGGATTCTAATATTAAAACAGTGGGTTTTATGTGTAGTTTTTCCATTAAGGCGTTAAGACGATTCTAAAGAAAATTTTTATACACGTAGCACATTTTAATAACTGTTTTTGTTATATATTCTGTTAAGTTATTAAATTTTAATAGATCCACTCAGTTAGTGATATTTTATAAAAAACAACGGGTGTGGCAGTCAGTCGGACTGCCGGTAGAAGTTATACTTCTGTGCACGCGCCAGGGTTTAGAAATTTGTATGAAAATGATTTAGCAAAATTATTATATACTTGAAGCACAGACGTACTATACCATAAGTCCAAACTTCCGAGTCCATTTTATAGGTTAAAATGCAATGTATAGTCAAAAAAATCACATCGTACAAAAGAACATCTCACCAATAATATGTTATAAAAATATCGCCTATTGATCATTATGAAAATAGATATCGTGTGTAGATTATACCAACTCAAAACTGTATAAAATATAAGATTAATCAGTGCCCCCAACGTGTGTAGTATCAAATATTTTGAATAGCGTATAGGTTGGCAACAAGAGAAAGATCGAAGAAAGAGAGTGATATAAAAACTAGCCTTAAATTGCAAAATTTCAAGAAGAAGTCACGTAGGTAGCGTATTTGTTGACCCCTGGCAAGTCATAAAAAGTTAAACTCGAAATTTTCCGAAGAAATATATATAATGCGATGAATAAAAGGATATTTATAAAATACATTATAGTTTTCCAAAAGGTTAACTGAATTAAAGCACTGGGACCTCCGAAATTTGTAAAGTAAGATGGATCAGAAAGCAGTTTTTTGCATTAGATTCGTTAGAACATTAGAAAAATTTGTCGCTATTTTTCATAATGTAAATGTAAAAATGGGAAATTGCATTTCTGCATTAGAAAAGTGCATTTCGACAGACAATTCGGTAAGTATTGCTGGAAATGGGTTCAGTTTTTGTATTCTGAGGTTTTTGGGGCCGCTGAACACGAATATCATGATGCCGAAACTCTCCCAGGCAGCTGGTATTTTCCTCTTCTTCTATTTTATGCAAATTATATACAAATTCAGTGCACACTTGGTACTTTGTGGTCGCTGAACACGAATATCAAGGTACCGAAAGGCTCCGGGCACCAGGTGCTCAAGACGCACCTCGTCTCCAGAAATTTTATGCAAATTCGATAAAAAACGAGTATAGACTCGACACTAGAGGGCTTTTGGTAAAATCCATCTTATGGTGATGAATAGCAGAGGAGAGAAGGTGCATGAGATTGCAAGGGCTGTGAGCATCTTGAAATATTTTGCATTAAATTTAAACATGACAAATGTAACCTTAATCATCGTTTTGTTCTGTGAAAGCAACATGGATACACCACCACACTTCTAAGACCAAAGAACGATCTAAACAATAGGTTACCGAAAGGAAATCTGCTCCAAAAAAGGCGAAGACCGTTTCTTCGGCTTGTAAGATTATGCTGACTGTCTCTTGAGATTCGCAAGAAATAATCCTCATCGAATATTTGAAAAAAAACTACTAAAGTGCACATTATTGATCGTTATTGGGTCGTTTGAAATCGAAGCTGTAAGAAAAACGTCCACGAGTGGCACACAATAAAGTCACGACAACACACCAGCTCACTCATAAGCAGTTGTAGTTGCAAAATTAATGGAATTCGTTTTTCAACCTCCCTGTTCTCGACGGTGTGTCCGGATTGCGGCGATTGGTATCAAATGCTAAAGTCAAACAACTGTATTGCGGCCCTCTCAGATTTTTGCCCTCAATACCCCATGACCGGATTGCGGCTGGCTACAGGTAGGCCAATAAAGATTAGGGTAATGACACTCTGTCGTAATGACGGTTTATAATCCTTAAAATACCTGATTGGCAAAATTTCCCAAAATGCAAATCATGGATTAAGGTTATATGCGCTGTGTTTTTTATTGCTAATATCCAACTGATTTTGCCTACACTCTAATAGGGGTATCAATCGGTACTAGCAAAATTTAATAAGAGAACGTTAATGTCTATATTAATAATTTAATTAGAAGAAATAGTTGAGTGGGAATATTGGGGTGGTGGACAAAATATTACAGAAATTTACCAATAATGTTTATTGAAAAATGGGCGGGTAAAAAGTAAATACTTAAATTTTGTACAATTCCCAAGGTAATTAACTATATTGCTACAGATGTGTCTTTCAAACAAAATAATAATTTTTGACGAAGAATAAGAAAGGTTCAAGTTGTAAATCCCATGTCTACAAGGAATAAACTTTTATGATATGAATACAATAATATACAAAAAATACGTGATGAGAATAATAGCAACAAAATCTCAAAAAATAAAATTTAAACTAAGATAAAAAATAATTCCACAAAATACGCTGCGTGACCATTACATCTAAGTAACAGAAAAAGTTTTGAATAGAGCAGAAAACCATATCATGCCATATTATTATTGTTATTATTATCTTTACTTCGCTACGCAAAACCTCAAATATGTCAATTCTGCAGAGGATAGAAGCACATAAAGTATGTAAAGACAGTAATTCAAGGTCTGTTATAGTTTAGTATGTTTAACTTATTTCGAGAATTGTCTTCTCCATTTTAACAAACATTTGAAAATTGCCTTGCATATTTAAACTTAAGTAAATACGTCCTTAATGTAGGCGTTAATTGCCCTTAATACGTCTACCTGCTGGCTACCGCCGCAATCCGGTTGTCGTTTCATTTCTACCTGTTTCTTGGGAGCTACAAGTGATGAATTATCGCCGCAATCCGGCTTAGCCGTTCTCGAGACTGGGATCCCTTGAACTACTATATTTTCCCCAATTCAAAGAAATGATTGGCAAGAAAACGATTTTATTCCAACTTGGATAAATCTTATTATTCGAAAGAGATCAACAAACTCAAGAAGTGTTAGACCAAGTGTATAGGCCTTGTTGAAAAATAAAAAATATTTCCCCCAAACAAGTAATTTTTATTTTTGTACGGACTTTTAAAATGTCCCTCGTCTATTCGTATACCGATAGACAATAATATAAAAATAAAAAAGTTTTTGATTGATTTATCTCGGAAAATAGGAAAACTATGTTTTAGATCTGATATCCATCATCTTGTTGACAGTTTACGGGGTTCACAATATTTGTAAATGTTTTTGATTAAATAAGATTGATTATACTCTAATGTATAATTTTAATAAATGTGGAACTGTCTTCATTTCTATATTTATACAGTAAGTCAAATAAAAGGTTGTTTGAATGCAATAAAATCAAGTATAATCATCTTTTTTTATTTGTATTGGTTTTATTGAAGAGAGCAAATATTCCCATTATTTATTGTACCGATTTAAACATCGCTATTATTTGTTTTTAACTATAAATATAAAATTCGATATCTACTTTGTAACTATAAAAGTACCCCAGGCTAGCTCCTGAGGATCGTGGCTTTCCTTCTGTGTTTTTGCTTAATTTCCCCCCAAACAAGTTTTAAAGGGCGCCAAGTACAGACACACAAATAAAATTCTATAGATCAGTTTAAAATGCTTTATTACTTTAAAAATTGGTTAGAAATGTAATGAAATTTTATGAAAATTAATTAAATCTCTTAACTTGGTTTGGATCTGTGGCTTTTGACGGAGTTTCATCCTAAAGCGCGTGCTGTAAGAAGGATGGGTTCCGTTCGAGGGACTTCTTGACTAAATTTTCCACGCTTCTACGCAGTGGACTCGGAACAGCAACGGAAATGGAATTCCCCTGTAGAGATTTCTTTTCGGCTTTTTAAACCGAGGGATCGGAACTGCAACGGAATGGAATATCTCTGTAGAAACCTCTTGTCGAAATCTTCTAACAAAGAGGAAAGGTACAGCAAAATGGCGTCGGCCTCACCGGAAGATGTCGAAACGTGTAGTTATTATATAGCAATTTGTAGTCCTTAATAGGGCCCTTCTTCTAGTTGGCAATAACCCTGTCAATAAAATTGGAATCAAAACTCCGAATTTTCAAACACTATTTTTCAAACACAATCGCTATAAGTCTCTCCAAATTTCGAGAAAAAATTAATTATCTTTCATGTATAAATAATAAAATACCACAAAAACTGACCTTGAATGGAATTAGCAATTGTATTCGAAAATTTAAAATGTTAGTAAAATAGATAAAATATTATATTCACCGCATTTTGGATTAATTTAACTATTAAATTTAAAACCAAGGCAATAAGGAACTTACCAGAGACAGAAGGGCAAAGATGGTCGGAAACTCTGAATTACTTAAAATTCAACGATAAAATGAACGAAATAAAATCAATAACTAACTACGAAACCATATCTCTCCTTCCAATTAGCAGTCCCCACTGGTATCAACGCGGAAACAATAGATAATTTAAAAATATTTATAGTACGGGAGGATTGTTCGAAAACTAACGATACAATCGTTACAACTTTTAAAATATAACTAGCTGTTAGAACCACTAAGGCCATTTATATGTTAATAACTTTCCGTCGGTTTTAGATATTAACGAAATTGTTTTAGTAATTTCGAATATTTAACGCATTGCACATGGATATTACTTACAACAAAGAAAACAGTTTTATGTAGTAACATGTGATTCGCCTCTTTTTAAATTTGTTTTTTCGACGGAAAAAGCGGTTTAAGCGAGTCTTGTGAAAAGCCTTCCTAATATAAAGTCTTTGTAAATATTGTTTAGTATAGAGTTTTAAGATAGTTGATAAAGATTTAGAATTTAACATTTTAAATATAATTCCTATATAGTTGTTGTTAGTTATACAACTACACTGGGAAAATACCAGATCTCCTTAGATATCCTTGGATCGTCTTAGACAAAATGGGCAGTTTTACTCCAATTTTGGATCACTTTCTTGTAACCCTCCAAACATTGGATTGAATATGTCGAAGCAGCAGACCGTTTGAACCGGATCAGTCCAGTTCAAATTGGTATTCACCAGCTGCTGTTATTTAGAATTACCTTAGGATGCGAACTAGTCCATTCAACAGTCCAATTTTTTCAAGACTTATTAGGTCGAACGTCATCAAATCTCCGAGTTTATTGCAATTAAGGTGGATTGTTTGATGGGCTGTATGGTGGGTTGAAACCAAAGGCCAATGTCCTTAATTTTTAGCTATCACGCTCTCCGTTGACCGAAACTGTGTTTCCAGTCTCAGTGAAATAGATCAATGATACCACTACTCCAGAATCAGTGAACAATTTTAACGCTATGATAACGCATTAGTTTCTCGATGATCACGTGCGGGTTTTGCCTATTAATGTAGCTGCTTAGATAAAAATGAGCCTTATGGTAAAGATTATTTTTCGAACAAAATCTTCATCGATTAATTAGAACTTGTCAGCGAATAACACGAGGTTTTTGTACAGAATTTATCTCAGATTAGTGCTGCTAATGATGAGTTGTTGCAATCGATGACTATTTGATGTTCTGCTGTGCACTGCTTGTGTCCATTAGAAAAGCTTGCAAAAATAAAAATCTGCAACCAATTCGCACGGATTTCATCTCATATTACAATTGATGGATTTCCCCAAAGAGACGGTGGAGTATATGGCGAAAATTCAATATGGTGGCTGTATTATTGAAAATTAATTATAATTAATTTGTATGAAATATGTGATACTACTGATTACGAATCCGAGGTCAGATTATCAAAATTCAAGATAGCGGATTCCAGATGACGACCTCCTTGTTGAAAATTAACTGGGTTGTTAAAATTCGTTATCAGCGTTCCCAAAAACCTAAAATAAGTATACCAAATTTGGTACAAATCCGTTGATACGTCACCGATCTTGGATTCGCCATCTTGTTGATCTGCCCTTTCATTATCAATCAACTGTTACAATAACTCCCGTACGCGGTTCAGGCATAACCATAGCTGCAAAAGAATTAATCAATAGGAACATCACAGGCAGGAATATAAATATATACACGGACTGCCGACAAGCACTACTGACCTTGAATAGACCACGTTTCACTTCAAGTTTAGTACTAGAATGTCACCAATCTCTAACTGAGGCCAGCCAGAATAACGTGGTCACTCTCAGCTGGATCAAAGGACATGGGAACTCTAAAGGCAACCGCATTGCGAACAATTTAGCAAGGAGGGCTGCGGGCTACAAATATGTTAGCCGTCGCCCATCTACCAAGCTAACATTGTCCGCAGTCGTGGACCTTATCAAACAGCACTCTCACCAAAAATTTATACAGTGCTGGGATGAAACTACGAACTGTAGACTGGCCAGAGAGTTATTACCTCATCCTGGCGAGAAAACAGCAAAAAATTTAAGGCATTGACCAGACAAAATCTCCGAACAGCTGTGGGAATCTTGACAGGTCACTGCCAATTGCGACAACATCTCTTTAGGATGAAATTAACAGAATCGCCGCTATGCAGAGGCTGCGAACAAGAAGAGGAAACAGTAGAACACATTATGTATGACTGCTCTGCTTTTTCTGAAATCAGAAGATCCGTGTTGGGCGAGTATTGGCTTACACCAGCCGATGTCAGGGAGATCCCCCTTTGGGAGCCTCATCACCTATTTTAAATCACTAGGCCTGGTGACAGCCTGAGGTGAGGATATCCCTACAATACGGGAGGATGCACAATGGGTCATATGTGGCCTCAGTGTTGGCTAAGCACTTGCTCGCCCCTCCCCAAATTTCCAGATCCAGAACTCCCGTACGCCAAAATTGGTGCGAATTGGTCTATTTTCAAAATTTCAATAACTATCACCGCCAACTTAAATTTTGCTAATCTCACCTCAGACTAATTAGAAATCTCAAAAATTTTGTGTGAAACGGTTAATTTGAAAAAAATACATACCCACCTTTTGAATTTTGCTATTTTGTCATCGAATTCGTATTTATCAATCTTAAAACCGCCCGTACGCCAAATTTGGTGCGAATTGGTCAATTTGGATCCGCCATCTTTAAATTTGCTCGGATCCAGCAATCTCAAAAATCCCCGTATTTAAAATTTGCTGTGAATCGGTTGATTTAAAAAAATACGTCCGCTATCTTGGACCCACTATCTTGAATTTTGCTAATCTGCACTCGAATTCTTAATCAGCAGTCTCAAAAATTTCCATATTCAAAATTTTGTGTGAATCGGTTAATTCGAAAAAAAAATACATTCCTAGCTTGAATACTGCTATTCTACCATCGGATTCGTAATTAGCAATCTTAAAAACTCCCGTAAGACACATTTGTAGCGAATTGGTCGATTATCAAAATTTCAAAAACTATGACCGTCACCTTGAATCCATCATATTGAAATTTGTTTATCTGAGCTCGGATTTGTAATCGGCAATCTCAAAAATCCCAGTATTTAAAATTTGGTGCGAATCGGTTGATTTAAAAAAAATACGTTCACCATCTTGAATCACGCTGCACGATATGTGTGGCAACCTAAGTGAAAAGAGCTTGAAAATGAAATCTTAAGACACGCTTACTTTATACCCTTCGGGCGTAAAGTGACGCCGTGTTTGGCCGGTCCAACTGGTAACAGTGTAGACTATTTTTTGGCGTGTTTTCACAAACGCAGCTTGAAAATCCACTCGTTTGGCCGTAGCCTTATCACCTTTTCCATCTCTTCAAGTAAAAAATTTAATTCATATGTCTTTGTTAAAGTAATCATACAAACAGTTATCTTTATCGGTAATGCTTTTTCTATTTATAGGATGATAATAGATATTATGTGTGTATGTGTAATTTTTTGTATAAAATTAATAGGGTCTTTAGGTAATTATCATATGAACATCTTCTGTAGATATTTTACTGATTGATATTTCAAACATCGAGTGTAGATGTATTAATGACACGGTTCATTTCTCCGATGGAAAACAACATGTGCTGTTGAAATTATAATAAATATCCAAAGATAGGTTACATCTCCTGTCGATGGAATACAGACATTCATTACGTAAACATGCTATCTACGTGGCATAAATCTACATGCCTAAAAGATTTTGTTTATGATTTTATTGAAACTAGAATTCAAATCTCACTACGTTCTCTTATTATCAGAACAAATGTCCATTAAATTATATGGCACAAATAAACCATTCGTATTGGTTAAAATCGATTTTTCACAAAAAAACAATTTTATTATAAAAAAAAAGTTACAAAAAAAACGTTATTTTTGTTTCAAAACATGACATTTTATATTAAACTAGCAGCCCGCTCCGGCTTTGCACGGGTCAACGCTTCCCTGTAAACAATATTACTTGTTGTTTTATTTTCTGGCAACAAAATAAATTGATTTGCAGGTGCTCGACCCGCCTTAGGCGGTTCGCCATGAGAAAAACCGATCCCTACTAATTGGAAGGTTTGACCTTGAGGCTAGTATTCTCAGCGCACGCGATGTAAGGGTTTTAAGGTCCTTTTTGGTTACTTTAATGGCATTTTAGTAAGGATCCCTATTTTTTTTTTGAAAATAAAACATAGCCTATGTCACTCAGGAATAGTGTAGCTTGCCAACGGTAAAAGAATTTTTGAAATCGGTCCAGTAGTTTCGGAGCCTATTCATTTCAAACAAACAAACAAACAAACCTTTCCTCTTTATCATATTAGTATAGAAAACGTCATTTAAAAAACGTAAAAATGACGTGTTTTGATAGAAAACTTTTGTTTTTTTGAATAAAAATAATGTTTTTGATGTAAAAAGTAACACTGAAATTTTTTTATGTGGGATATCATAAGTAATACCAACGTTCAGGTGCGGACTGCCTAATCAGGTAAGGATCTGTTAGGGGTAGGGAAACAGATTAACTTCGAGATAACAAAACTTCAGTCGTATGGAAGTCGTGTCCGTCGTATGCCAGTCGTGTGTCAGTCGTATGCGAGTCGTGTGCCAGTCGTATGCGAGTCGTATGTCAATCGTATGCTGTCAACAATATTAGGTAATTTTTTTACAATGGACGTCGTAAAATAAACGTGATTTTTATATCAAAAACACCTCATTTTATATAAGAAAACGTCTCTTCATCATACAAGTACAGTTAGATCCAGTGAGTTTTTAAAACGAATTAACAGCATAAAAATAATTTTATATTGTAGTTAGATTTTAGTAAATTTTAAAAAATTACCTATTTTGTTATAAAAATCAGTTTTTTTTTGTTAATAAGACGTTTTCTGTATAAGATGACGTCGTTTCTTGGCAAAATAATGATCTGTTTTGGTAAAAATTGTCGGTAATTCCAGTTTCTTCCCACCAAATACAATACAAAATTTTGTTTGGGCGTGTGTGGTACCAAATAAGTAGGCGACAACGAATGGTACAAACTCCTAGAATTTGATTACAAGAGCCAGTTTTCGTCGCAGGTATATAACCGATTAAGAAATGGTTTATTTTCTTTGCGTGAAATGTTTGCTGAACCAATGGTGAGACGACTTAATTTGTAATCATTTGTTAATTCATGTGGGCCCATTTGCTTAACTTCCACGCATTTTCTAAATTATAAAGATGCAAACAAATAGTTTCAGTACTCATACTCATACTGAACATTTCTGTAAGTTGTCCTGAAATTTTCGTCCACAACCTTTCGAAGATCCTCGTCGTTTATGATTTTTGGTCTTCCTGAGCGCGGTCCATATTCGCCCAAACAGATCTTCCAAACAAAGTTTTTTGAACCACTTCTGAGTTGTTCGGTCAAAAAACGTCTATATTTTGCAAAACTCACGAAAGTCAAACTTTTTTTACTGTTAGTAGATTTATATCTACTATTCAGCTGGTTCGCAAGTCACGACTTCGGGAAAATTTCACTACAGTTTTTCGTTTTGGGCCCCCCTGACTTCAAAAACACCTTCCATTCAAAAGTTTATATATATTATATATGTATATATATATATGTATAGTTCCGATATAACGAAATCTGTGGACACGATAGCGGTCGCATTTCTTAACGGATCGAAATGAAATTTGGTACAAAAATCAATCGTCCAAAAATCTCAGTCGAGTTCGTTAATGGGCCAAATCGGTAAGGCCGTTTGGGCGTGATATTAAATCAAAAAGGAAAAAAATTCTTAACTTTTTTACTACACCCTGTACAAAAAAATGTTAGAGGACTTTTTTGTTTGTCTTAAAGAGACCTACAACTTTTATCTAAAACATTTTTTTCTAAAACGTATACTTTTAATATATTCAATTAATATAAATCTACTGATGCGCCTGGCTTACCAAGGGCCATTTTTAGTAGATTTATATCTACTATTCAGCTGGTTCGCAGGTCACGAATTCGGGAAAATTTCACTACAGTTATTCGTTTTGGGCCCCCCTGACTTCAAAAACACCTTCCATTCAAAAGTTTATATATATTATATATGTATATATATATATATGTATAGTTCCGATATAACGAAATCTGTGGACACGATAGCGGTCGCATTTCTTAACGGATCGAAATGAAATTTGGTACAAAAATCAATCGTCCAAAAATCTCAGTCGAGTTCGTTAATGGGCCAAATCGGTAAGGCCGTTTGGGCGTGATATTAAATCAAAAAGGAAAAAAATTCTTAACTTTTTTACTACACCCTGTACAAAAAAATGTTAGAGGACTTTTTTGTTTGTCTTAAAGAGACCTACAACTTTTATCTAAAACATTTTTTTCTAAAACGTATACTTTTAATATATTCAATTAATATAAATCTACTGATGCGCCTGGCTTACCAAGGGTCATTTTTAGTAGATTTATATCTACTATTCAGCTGGTTCGCAGGTCACGACTTCGGGAAAATTTCACTACAGTTTTTCGTTTTGGGCCCCCCTGACTTCAAAAACACCTTCCATTCAAAAGTTTATATATATTATATATGTATATATATATATGTATAGTTCCGATATAACGAAATCTGTGGACACGATAGCGGTCGCATTTCTTAACGGATCGAAATGAAATTTGGTACAAAAATCAATCGTCCAAAAATCTCAGTCGAGTTCGTTAATGGGCCAAATCGGTAAGGCCGTTTGGGCGTGATATTAAATCAAAAAGGAAAAAAATTCTTAACTTTTTTACTACACCCTGTACAAAAAAATGTTAGAGGACTTTTTTGTTTGTCTTAAAGAGACCTACAACTTTTATCTAAAACATTTTTTTCTAAAACGTATACTTTTAATATATTCAATTAATATAAATCTACTGATGCGCCTGGCTTACCAAGGGTCATTTTTAGTAGATTTATATCTACTATTCAGCTGGTTCGCAGGTCACGACTTCGGGAAAATTTCACTACAGTTTTTCGTTTTGGGCCCCCCTGACCTCAAAAACACCTTCCGTTCAAAAGTTTATATATATATATATATATATATATATATATATATATATATATATATATATATATGTATGTATGTATGTATGTATGTATGTATGTATGTATGTATGTATAGTTCCGATATAACGAAATCTGTGGACACGATAGAGGTCGCATTTCTTAACGGATCGAAATGAAATTTGGTACAAAAATCAATCGTCCCAAAATCTCGGTCGAGTTCGTTAATGGGCCAAATTGGTAAGGCCGTTTGGGCGTGACATCAAATCAAAATGGAAAAAAATTCGTAACTTTTTTACTTCACCCTGTACAAAAAAATGTTAGGGGACATTTTTGTTTGTCTTAAAGAGACCTACAACTTTTATCTAAAACATTTTTTTCTAAAACGTATACTTTTAATATATTTAATTAATATAAATCTACTGATGCGCCTGGCTTACCAAGGGCCATTTTTAATTACTCGCCTGATTTTACTGTAACGACCTATATGATAAAGTAATCTTAGTCGTTGTTAATCGACGACAGAGTAAAAAATGACGTTTTCTAGTATAAAATGGTGTGTTTTGATAGAAATATAACGTTTTCTTTTTTGTATAATAATGACGTTTTTGATAGAAAAATGTCGCTTTTTGTCAGTCTGACTTATTACTGACACACCAGTTGCATAAAACTGGCATAAGTTTTTATTTTATATTTCCAATCATCTGTCCACTTATTAAAAAAAGAGTTCTAATATGATGGTGGTTTATTTAATAAGCGTTATGTTAGGATTATATGGTGTGTTCTTGCGCATCTTTAGTGACGTCAGCTTGCCCAAAGTCATTTAGAATGGCGCGCTTTTCAAAATATTTTGTATATTAATTTAAATTTGGATTAATTATTTTGCAAAATTATGTAATTAATTGTTTTTTCCACTATTTATAGGTTCTTCTAGGTAACGATGCCAATAATTAGCTTGGATATATTAATTTTAGAAATATTTTTTATCCAAAATACAAACGTTATGTATTATGCAATGCACTTTTTAGTTTGTGTGCTTAGCAAAACTCCAGGTGTGAAGATTAAATAACCATGGTTTTACATATTAAATAAATAAATAAAACAAATATCTTTTGTAATAATTATGTTTTATTGGTAATTTTGGACAATGTCTTATCTAATTTACGTTTACAGTTAAGAAAACTGATTTTTTTGTTAATATCCCTTAATCGTATATAAGTTCTGGTACGTATTATACAAAGTAAAACGTCATATATGGAAATAAATAAAAAATAGGAAGTACGAAAGTATTTACAACACGATTTACACCGAAACACGTTAGAAAGTCAACAATAACAATGGCGTTTGACGTTTATTTCTTCCGTGATTTTGGACAAGGTTACGTCATGCGCAAAGTTAACCAAAATCAGTTTCGTTTGTAACACACCATATAATCCTAACATCACGTTTAATAAGTATCAGATTTTGTAGAAACATGACATCAAAAATGTATGTCAGTCGTATATGTCAAACATGTGCCAGTCACAAGTCAGCCTTGTACCCGTCGTATGCCTGTCGCGTGCCGATCATAGATATTCGAGGGTGGTCCGATAAGTATTTAGTGTCACCCCACGATGGCACCACTACCGCAAGAGAATTCTGCTATTGTGTAGTACATTTTTGTACTCGGCTGCTGTAATAATTTCAGCCGAATCAGATACAAAGTTTTGTTTTGACCGCATGTGGAAGCGAGCGTGTCAGTGAATTTCAAAAAAATGGAAAAAGAGCAATGCTGTCGGTGATTCGATTCTTGTTTTTGGAAGGGAAATCGCGGAGCGAAATCAAAGAGTGCTTGGATGCTGTATACCGTGACTCTTCTCCTGCTATGGTTACCGTCAAAAATTAGTTTAACGAATTTCAAGGTGGTCGCACGTCGGTTTTTGATGAGCCACGTCCAGGTGTCCCGAAAACGGCTACCACGGAAGATAACGTCAAAAAATCCCTGGCAGACCGCCGATTGAAGGTGCGCGAGATAGCTGAGATAGTAGGCATCTCAAAAGACCGCGTGGGTCATATCCTGCATAAAATTTTGTGCATGAGAAAGCGCGATGGGTGCCTCTAGACAACAAGCGCGTCCGTGAGAACACTTCAGAGCAGTGTTTGGTGCTGTTTAAACCCAATTCGAAGTAGTTTCTGCGTCGTTATGTGACTGTCGACGAAACATGGATCCACTGGTACACACCAGAGACCAAGGAACAGTCGAAACAGTGGACTGCACTCGGCAAACCTGCTCCGAAGAAGGCGAAGACTGTCCCATCGGCTGGAAAAGTGATGGCCACCTTTTTTGGGATTCAATCAACTACTTGGAAAAGGGCAAAACGAGCTCAATTTTACTATGCTGAAGTATTGGACCGATTTAACGCCAAATTGCAGAAAAAATTTGGAAATTTTGAAAATTTTGAAAATTTGGAAATTTAAGCTGAAATCGCACTGTTACTTCCGTCAGAATCTTCCGTTAGAATCTGACGTAAGAATTATAACGTTCCGTTAGAATTACTTCCGTTAAAAAATAAATCTGAGTTACCACTAGTCGCGCCTAAAGAAGTTTTACTTCAAAAATGGCCCCATTTGGTGAAGAAAAATGTGCTCTTCCGAGTTTGAGTCGAATAAGGAGGTTATCGCCGCCCCGGAGGCCTACTTTGCAGACCTCCCGAAAACGTATTTTTCAGACGGGTTAAAGAAGTTAGAGTATTGCTGGAGCAAGTGTACTCGTATCGAGCTAAAAGAGACTATGTTGAGAAGTAAATAGTCATTTTTCCAAAATTTGTATTTTTCTTTTGTAGTACTTATCGGACCACCTTCGTACCAGTTGTAAAAACTATAAGTTTTCTTTTTACAAAAGGCGTCATTTTCTGTCAAAAACACCACCATTTTTTATCCAAGACCTTATTTTGATTAAAGTATAATTTGATTTAAACTTATTTATTTTACTGTTAATTACCTACTTTTAAGAACTCAACTAATTATACTGTACCTTTATAATGAACTCAAAATAGTCAAGGGTAATATAACAAGACCTTGATTATAGTCGGCTATTTTTGTGGTATCTAGATTTCGAGAATGTTTAAGTATCAAAAATTAAAACCCTCGAGCTAAAGCTCTCGGGCTTTAATCAGATTATATTATTAATGTCAAATTATGTCTTAACAAATTGTAAAATATTCGAGAAATTTAGCAACAACAAAAATAGCAGAATATTAATCAAGGTCGTGTCATATTTAGGAAGATTATTTTCTGAGAAGACAAATTTTTGACATTTATATTTGACGTGACAATTTCTCTAGTGCAATAGTCGCTGATATTGTTCTAGTGCAATAGTCGCTGATATTTGATTCTGATTGGTCCGATTGCAAAAAATTATGACTTTCTATTGGTTAATTTGAATCGAAGGAAATAATCGTTGTTAATCAATGAAAAAATGACGTTAAAAATACTACGTTTTTTTACAAAAAGAGTCATATTAATTAGTAGAAAATTATGTTTTTTGTTAGAAAAATGATATTACCGATACCGATATGCAATTGGCATATGATGGTGGTTTATGTATCGAATGTTGGGTAGATAGTTTGATCTCCGACACTTATAAACTTGATCTAATTTTTATTACGGTTTACTCTATTTGAGCCAATAAATAAAATGCTAGTTTACAAATTGGATTTAATTAAATTTTATTATCAATTAAAAATAATTACGATAATAATTTCTTTAATTATTTTTATCTAGTAAAAATATCGAACATACTTTCTAATATTAATTAAGTAGCCCCTTAAATTAAAAGAAAATAATAATTTAATTAAATTTGAAATTTATTTCTAGATATTTCGTTTTTTGACAGTTTTTCTATTTAATTCATTATATTTCCAGGTTTTATTATAATTTTTGTTGTCATTTTTCATTATTTTATTTAATTTGTTACAATTTTTAGTTCTGTTCAAATTAATTTTTTATATTTTATCAATTTTATATTGTCTTTAATTTCTAATTCCACAATAATATCTTCAAATTAAAAAGGCTCAAAAATATGTTTTTATTGTCAAATTTATATAATTTACAATCGTTAAAATTATTATTTTTACTGTTATTTTCGTAACACCTGAAACCAATTTATTTTCATCCACCTCTACATAAACACCGCGCGTGATGACCCGTCCAATTTATACTAAAAGTTTAGAGGTGGTCTAACGCTAGACAGGAAATTGTTAGTCATAAAATAAAAATTCAAATATTCTATATAGAAAATGTAAAAAATCACCAATATATTAAATTAAGTAGTATAAACGTATACCCACTACTTTTCCACCAATCGAAAGCCAATAAATATTAATATAAAAATGTCAGGATAGACTCAGCTAACCAGTTTACAATTAAATAAGAAAGATAGTAGGCCACATTGGCATAAGGCCAGATAGGAGGAGAGCGGGTCGTGGAGTCGAAGTACTAAAAGATAAAATAGAGTTTACTTAAATATAACATTTTGTGGAAAACCAAAAAAAAAGGAAGACGTAATCATAAAGATGGTCTTATAAATTCCATGTTATTTTTGAGAAAACAAGAAAAACAAAAACACACACAAAAGTAGTTACAGTATTTTTTTTCATTTTTTTTTTGTAACTGAAAAGAATCGTTTCGATAAATTGGCAACCTTAATCAATTTTTATAATACGGCTACTACCAAACTATATATAATGATTTTACATCATTACCCACTTATGATTTATCACAAAAGTCTAATTTAACTGCTCGCAAATTAAAAAAATGCACTGACTCGAGACAGATCTATGTCTTGTGACAAAATTTTAACTTATTTACAGAAAAGAGCAGAGCCTTTACCATACAAAAGAAAATAAATGCGTTGATTTCCAGGATTGAACCCGGGAGATGAAAAAAAAAAGATCTTTAATTACATTAGTTTTCTAACTAGTAGTGGTGAAAATATCGGGCACATGGACACCGTGAGCAAAAGCAGTGCGTGAATAGTATGGTTTGAAAACAGATGAAAATAGTAATGGTCTCTTAATTTTAAAAAGTATAAAAAGCTTATAGCTGCCGCTGTATTATCGGGAAATATGTTCAAAAAAATTGGTATTCTTATACTCTTAATTAAGTAGTTATAATTAGAAAACACGAAAAAGTAATTCTAAAAAGCTAATAATAATAATAATAATAATGTATATCAATTATTTTTTTATAACCAGAATATTCAAATAGTGGATTATTGAGAAAGCATTACGTTAATTTTTCAGTTTTTATTTTTAACTCGAATTCTATGGACTTTTCGTACGTATACATCTTCAGAAAAGTTCTTCTTCTTCTTCTTTTCTGTGAAGCAATGTCTATATTTATACACTCGTGGAAAAAAATTATGAAGCAAAAATAAATACAAAAATCGGTTTTTGTTGTTTTTTTGCTTCGTTGTTTGAATATATTTTTGTCAAAACAAATATTTGTAACTTAAGATATGCCACGTATTTTTAGTGAAAGTAAAACTAAATCAAATTTTGGAAAATTAATAAAAAGGTTAATCAAATTTACCCAATTGAAATTCAACTCCAGTTGAGTTCGGTAGTGGTTTCTCTACCGATTAAAACGGTTAAAATCGGAAACCCCTGTTGTTCCAGGCACTACCTTTCCCACTGGAGATAAGTAAATAAATTTAGAATATTAAACAGTACTAATTGAATTGCACAATAAAAAAAATAACGATAAAGTGAGCTAAATAAAACAAAATATCAACTAGACCCTTCTTTAATAAAAATTAAGAATTTACACAACTGTCAAGCCTCGTGCTTGACAACGCTATCGATATTTATATAAAAAAAATGTGAGTAATATTAAAAAGAATATTATCTAATAGGTGTGATCACACACAATACAAAAAAAAGGACAAGAAAAATAGATTTTTTTTTCTTAACTACTATAGTTGCGACTTAAATCTAATTAGGCTTATCTGTTAATCCTCGGCGTCTCTAATACTTAGGTCGGTTCCAAAAACCAAGCCTGTTCCAAAACCAATAGGCTTGCACCAACCACAATAACTTAAGCTCGAACTAAGTATCAGGTCTGCACCCAAAATTAAAGCCTGTATCTATCGCTGTATCTAGGATTTCAGCCTATAACTAGGACTTAAACCCGTAACTAGGATTTATACCTGTATCTAGAACCCTAAAATCGTAATTCGGTATTAACAATAGCTTAAACAGATTTTAATGACTCCTTGAATTAATTTGATTTAATAACTTTAATACAATTTGAACACATTAACTTAAATTTGTACTACAATGAAAGAATAAAAATGAATTTAAATGAATAATACCACATTTAGAAGCTGACTTCTCTGAATTTACAATTAATGATCAAAACTTATGATTTAAATGTACTCAACAAACTTAAATTTGACTTGCTAGTCACGATAAAATTATAACAATAAATTAAATAAAAATTTAACATAAAATTAATTTATAATAGTAAAAGAATAAGCAAAAAGGAGTCTAGTTTCACATAAATAAACCTACATACAATACACAAAGAAATATACATGTAAAATCAAGATATTAAAACTAAAATTGCGACTATATGGCGTGATTAATCTTATATAAAAAAATATAATATAGTAACTCACCTATTAAGATAGGGTTGTTTTATTCCTTTAAACTCGTGACACCCCTGGCTGGTAAACGGGTGGAACAGTATTCTCGTTGCTAATTGCACCAATCGGAATTCTACCACAATTTACCGTCTGAACGGTTTAAAATTACTAAAATTTTCCTACTGTCTGCTCTATGGGCTACCTACACTCATAGGGAACGAAAGAACCATAAGAATCGAACAACCACATGAATAAATAACGTGTTACTCACCACAGAAGATTTCCTAAATATCCCTTCACGAGGAATTTTTCCAACGAATCCACCAAAATACCGGAAAATCTTACTCCAATACTATTCGTTATGAAAAACTGAGGTTTAATTTCGTAAATCCAAAATTAATTGTCTCTGATGAACAGAGATTACAATTTAAACCCAGAAAATCTTCTCACTACCACGTTTTCAAGACAAAGGCTGGTAAAAGAAAGAGCCGATTCTTTCATATCACCTTCACGAAATTTGACACACGTCGAAATAAGAGGTGGCCTCTACTACTATAGGGACAATAACCGTAGGATCTTCAGTTACCAATTCGCGAACAAACAGTGGTCGTTAGATACGACTAATCTTATAATTTATCAAGATATCAATAAAAATCTCAACATTACCTAATTCCTCGTTCATTTTCAATTTTATTAAGCAAGATAGAAATATAACAGAACACTGACTGTAGAACACTATATTTCGAGTTATCGACAAAAGAAGAGAAATAGTAACTCGGCCGGGTGAAAATAATAACATAACCCCAAGGATTCATAAACGAAATTTTAATAAATATACTTCTAAAAATAATTCCAGCGATATCAGGAATAATTTATGGCCAGAATAATAAATAATAGCTGGCGATTATCTATACCGAACCAGATCAACCGGTTCCCGACCCAAGTAAATCTTTAATAATGGGAAATTTCAAGGTAGGAAGACGCTTATGTTTACAAATTAAATATTTATCACTTGCAAGAATTTAACCCGTGACAGATACGAAAATTATTTGGAACAAATATTCTGTAGATTTATATGTACGAAAACTTCATAAAATTGTAGTGAAAAATAAAAACTGATAAATGGGCCAATGAATCTCTTTCTCTTTATTCATATTTGGGGTCCATTGACCATATGCAATAATAAAACCCCTTTAACATTGCATTCTTTTCTAAAATACATAACACAGGCGTACAACGATTTTGGTGCCGGGGATTTTAGACCTGATTTTAAGTAATGTCACCGGTTTTTTTTCTATCAGCTCTAGTTCCCGAGATAAAAAAAATACACATTTTACAAAAAAATGATACTTTATTGACATTAAACATCAAGAAATTGCCTTTTGAGTGATTTCCTACGATGAAACTGACTTGGGCAATCTCGCATGATTCCCCAATAATAGTCGACCATCATATGAGTGTCCCACCTTCCTTGGTATCTATTCTCCATCGTTTTTATGTCTTGGTGGAAAGTTCTCCTTGTTCTTCGCTTAGATCTCCTAAATTGTGTTGGAATTGATCCAGATGACTATTGAGATAGTGTATTTTTATACTCATAATACAACCTAAATCTTTGAAACGAACTAGCATTTCCTCTACTAATTCTACATAGTTGTCAACTTTATGATTTCCTAAGAAATTTTGCTTAACTGCTACAAAAGATTTCCACGCAAGTCTTTCCAGTTCATTCAAAGAAGTCTCAAAATTAGTGGTGTCTTTTATTAATTGACGTATTTGAGGTCCATCAAAGATACCTGCTTTAAGTTTTTCAGTACTTAAATAAGGATGTTTCTGTGAAATAAACTGAAAACACTGCCCATTTCTGTCGAGAGCCTTAACAAATTGCTTCATTAGCCCTAATTTTATGTGCAATGGTGGAAGAATGATTTTTTCTCTTGAAACTAAGGGTTGATTTATAACATTTCTTTCCCCAACAACAAGAGCATCTCTCATAGACCAATTTTTTGTGTCCAATGATCTGATTTGGCTCGACTGTCCCAGAGACAAATAAAGCATGGGTATTTAGTATAACCACTCTGTCGACCCAGTAAAAAATTTACCATCTTCAAGTCGACGCAGATCACCCAGTCATGTTCATAATATTTTATTTTCTGTAAAAGAATTGAAATAACCTCATATTTTTCTTTCACACATGTTGAGTGAGCAATTGGAACGGGAGCATATTTATTTCCATTATGTAGAAGAACTGCTTTGAGACTTCGTTTACTACTGTCAATAAAGAGACGCCATTCATTGGGCTGATAGATCGTCAAACCCATGAGAGACAGCAAACCACTCACATTACAGCAATATACAAAATTTTCATCAGATGAAAAAAACTGCAATAAGCTTCGTTCTCTCGTGCGATATGTAGATACTCGAACGTCTAAAGAAAGGCAATTTTTTTCTTTTAATCTTGACGCTAGTAACTCAGCACGTTCCTTAGAAAGATCTAAGTCTCTGATAAGGTCATTAAGCTCATTCTGCGAAAATGGCTTAGGATTTGTTGTATTTCCACAGTATTCAAAGTCATCATCTACTTGAGAAGAAATAGGTATTTCAACTTGATCTTCCTGAGATTGCTGCACTACCTCGTGAAAAACTGGTATTTTCTGAATGAGGAATAGGTCTTTGTGCTGAAGAAATATTAGGGTATTTCCATTTATGGCGATTGTTTTTGTTGATACCCACTATATTAGTTATACAAAAGTAACAGTCGTCATAATGATTTTTTTGTTCTCGCCATATCATAGGCACTCCAAACTTCAAAGACTTACGCGTCCCTTTCTCCCATTGTCGCAAATGTTCATAACATACTTTACATACACTATGAGGTACCCACACTTTATCTTGCTGTCGAATTTCAATACCGAAGTAAGCAAAATACAAACGACTCGCAGTGTTTGTAATTGATTTACGCTGATCTTTCCGTATGTATTCTTCACAAATACAACAAAATTTATCAGGATTGTTAACACAACATCTGGACGTACTAGCCATAATGAAATAGTAACATAAACTTTATCGATGTTCTTGGAATAATGATTATAATCATTAATAATTATTTACGAACAAGATCGGCAAAAATTTCAAATGAGGGTAGTAGGTAAATTAGAGCCGATGAGTTAAAATGGCATAAGGCAATATATTGTACATTACCTACTTTATCGACCATAGACACAACCAGAGCTGCACCAAAAAAAAAAGAAATACTATTAATTACTTCAAAATCGTCCGGAAAATTGCATTTTCCGGCCTAGGCCGGCAAAGTAGCTTTTAGATTATCTAAAGAGATGGCGCTATGAGTTTAAATTTTAAGTCATCAAAAATACATAATGAATATTACAAATTTTAATTAAATTTATTTAAAAACTGCGTATAATATACTAAACTTACCTATAACTTTTTCTAAAGATAAGCAGGATTCTAATTTACATTTAATTACTCTTACAACTTGTATTTTAAAATTTGACATTTATGTCATAATCTTGTATGTCACAAAGTAAAAAGTTTTTGAACTTGTTGTGTTTGCAACATATGTTAATTAAAACACTAATAACTGCTGAAGCTAAACACGTATATTAAGTATTAAAC
Organism: Altica lythri; assembly: GCA_964028335.1. NCBI lineage: Eukaryota > Metazoa > Arthropoda > Insecta > Coleoptera > Chrysomelidae > Altica > Altica lythri. Next base: position 18,352,854 of record OZ034805.1, read on the forward strand.
AAGTTATTACACAATACACAACAACACAACTATAATATAAACATCCAATGTGGCGCTTATATCTGTCGGCTCTCTTCTAGTCAGTGGCCTTAGTTCAGGTAGCACAAGCAGTCAAGTCTTGAACATAACAGAACTTTTGAAAATATTAAAAATTAGTCGGACCAAAAAAATAGTGTGTGTTACACGTCCGGAAAATGTTTTGCAAGTGCTCGTATTGTTTTGCTTCGGTGCTACGCACCTCGGCTACACAACTTTACTCGCTCTTGCAAAATATCATTTTCCGTCCTTGTGTCACAAATAACTATTTTTGCAATAATCAATAGCCTATTATACCACTTTCTTTATTAATCTTATTGATTACCATTTTATACCGCATAAATTTAACTCTAACGCTCTTAGAAAATGAATAAATAACAATAAAAACAAATGTATTTTTTCTATTTCCTCGAGTTTTTGTCACGATTCAAGACTTATACAATCTATTTCCGTATGAAAACAAGATCTGACAGCTGCTTCACATATCAGTATATCCTCATTCTTGTCATGGTTGTTAAAAATAGAAAACAAATTTCGGAAACTATTCATACCATCCCATTCGACATTCCAAGATATTTCTGTTGAAATACAATACAGCTTCGACAAGATTAAACGACGATCATTTTTCAACCATTTTCGACAAGAATTCCAATTATTGAGAAAATTCTTAAAGGGTATTTCCTAGTTCAATTACAGTCGAATAAATAATAATCTGACAGCTAAACTGAGATTAAATTAAAAGTATTTATTTTTTTTCATCTAAAAATTGTTGTTTGTATTTTTTAATAAATTGTTTCTCACATTATCAAATTAATTGTCTATTTTATCTTCAAGGAAATATGGTGCTAAGTACAAACTTTACAAATGAAAAACTAATCTAATAACGAGATCTAAGGTGTTTTAAGTAGATGTAAAGAGATCTAAGACCCAAAAAAAGTTGGCATAGAAGTATAATAATTGCCAATATTTCTTAAATGCTCCTAATTGCTCATTAATTGCTCAAGTATAATCTGCAATTGCTCACATTAATAATAAATTAATTAATTAGTTATTAACAAATAAAAATACAAATAATTTTTTCTGAATTACGCGAAGAGCATTCAACTATTCCAATAAATCTTTTCTTTAATAAATTGCTCACAATTTGCTCAATTATAATCTGCAATTGCTCACAATATTAATTAGTTATTTAATTAGTTATTACCAAATAAAAATACAAATAATTTTTTCTTAACTACGCGAAGAGCATTCAACTTTTTTAATCAATTGCTCACAATTTGCTCAATTATAATCTGCAATTGCTCACATTATTAATTAATTATTTAATTAGTTATTAACAAATAAAAATACAAATCATTTTTTCTCAATTACGCGAGGAGCATTCAACTTTTCTAATAAATCTTTTCTTTAATAAATTGCTCACAATTTGCTCAATTATAATCTGCAGTTGCTCACATTATTAATTAATTATTTAATTAGTTATTAACAAATGAAAATACAAATTATTTTTTCTCAATTACGCTAAGAGCATTCAGCTTTTCTAATAAATCTTTTCTTTAATAAATTGCTCACAATTTGCTCATCTTATTTTCAACCTAAGTCTCATTAAATTTCTTTTATTTATTTTTAATTAATTAAAAATAATTATTGCTATTTAAAACGGTGATGGGTGATGTGACATTAGCAAAAGATTTCTTGTGCGCATGCACATTCCAACATTTCAATTCAACAATTCAGGGACGTCGAATTAATACCTACCAAATGCTCACTTAAAAGTAATGATAGTTTGTATTATTTAATTATCATTTTTACTAATTATGTTGTCCTTGTCCTTGTTTGTTGTATGGCTCTGCTACTCGGCAATCGCCAGCTCGATTTGATAGTGACTACAATGCTGACTGGCTCTAGACCATATTGCAGCCACTTTTTCTTCTTCTGTTTGTGGACTCAGCTACCTAGCCTAATCGGCCCAGCCTAGGTAGCTGAGGCCACAAACAGAAAAAGAAGGGTCTAAAAAGATAAGTTATTAAAATGTCAACAATAAATAAATATTAATAACATATATAAATTGTGTATACCATACGCAATGATTTTATTCATGCGCATGCGCACAAGAAATCTTCTGCTAGTGTCACGTCAACCATCACCGTTTCAAATAGCAATAATTATTTTTAATTAATTAAAATAAATAAAAGAAATTTAATGAAACTTAGGTTGAAAATAATATGAGCAAATTGTGAGCAATTTATTAAAGAAAAGATTTATTAGAAAAGCTGAATGCTCTTAGCGTAATTAAGAAAAAATGATTTGTATTTTCATTTGTTAATAACTAATTAAATAATTAATTAATAATGTGAGCAATTGCAGATTATAATTGAGCAAATTGTGAGCAATTTATTAAAGAAAAGATTTATTAGAAAAGTTGACTGCTCATAGCGTAATTGAGAAAAAAATGATTTGTATTTTTATTTGTTAATAAATAATTAAATAATTAATAAATAAAGTGAGCTGTTGCAGATTATAATTGAGCAAATTGTGAGCAATTTATTAAAGAAAATATTTATTAGAAAAGTTGAATGCTCTTCGCGTAATTAAGAAAAAATTATTTGTATTTTTATTTGTTAATAACTAATTAAATAATTAATTATTGATGTGAGCAATTTCAGATTATAATTGAGCAAATTGTGAGCAATTTATTAAAGAAAAGATTTATCAGAAAAGTTTAATGCTCTTCGCGTAATTGAGAAAAAATGATTTGTATTTTAATTTGTTAATAACTAATTAAATAATTAATTAATAATGTGATCAATTCCAGAATATAATTGAGCAAATTGTGAGCAATTTATTAGAAAAGTTGAATAATCTTTGCGTAATTGGGAAAAAATGATTTGTATTTTAATTTGTTAATAACTAATTAAATAATTAATTAATAATGTGAGCAATTGCAGATTATAATTGAGCAAATTGTGAGCAATTTATTAAAGAAAAGATTTATTATAAAAGTTGAATGCTCTTCGCGTAATTGAGAAAAAATTATTTGTATTTTTCTTTGTTAATAACTAATTAAATAATTAATTAATAATGTGAGCAATTGCAGATTATAATTGAGCAATTGATGAGCAATTAAGAGCATTTAAGAAATATTGGCAATTATTATACTTCTATGCTAACTTTTTTTGGGTAGATCTAAGGGCCTTGTCGAACAGATCTGAAATTTTTCATTCGTGAGAAACGACACAAATTAGCAAAACTGATTCTTGATAGAAAAACTTTTTTTTTTGTAAGACTGGCATAGTTCTTCTATGGTGTCGTTTTATTTATTCAAGTTTTGGTATAAAATTATGTTGTCTCCTACAGGTTATCCCCACAAAGTTAGCCCTGTATGCTACTGGGTATTAGTGGATATCTGTAGTGTATGATCGTCTGATTTTCAGGTTTGTGGTGGGTTTAGTATTAGCTATTCAATATATTTCCCGACTAACGTTGGCTTGTATTATTCGTTCCAAGTTCGTGCGAACTTACTAATCTTAAAAACTACCTAAGCCGAGACTTTAAAGCTCATGCCGTAATAGGATCGATATTATTCTATCAGATACTTTTCTTTTCAATTATTTTACTGAACCGCGGCATGAAAGCAAAGATGTTTGTTATTCGTAAACCCAATAAATCTAAATCAGTTGTTCTTCAGAAATACTACGTAAAATAATAAAATTTCTTTAAACCACATATTATACCTTACTTTTCCTAAATGATGCGTTTTTTATAACCTTTGAAGAACATCAATCATCACGCGTTGTCCATTTTTTATTAATTTATATACAGTAGTTTGCGACACTTTTGTAAGGGTTGCAGTCTAGTTTACTATGCTACACATTTCAAATTATTTACTATAAAAACCAATAACTGTTCTTTCATCTTTTTCGACACTTCCACTATTAGATCATTATCACTAGCATCAAAAAAATATTGTCTGAATTTAATTTCTGGTGTAAGCCTCTGCTGCTACATATTAATTGAAAATAACTAATATATGAAAAACAACAAATATCAACACTGAACTACTGAAATTTTTTAAAAGCACCGGTCGACGACAGTACTATAAGAAAACTAGAATTTGTGAATCCATGACAATATGAAACCCAAACTTGTGAAGATCAAACACAGGTAATATAATACAATGGAAGGGTAAACCAGCCCTCGTTAAACCCTCATTAAGATAAAAAGAGTTAGTCCGCACGAACTTGGAACGAATAACACATCTTAATAATACGAAAAAGTAGTAGTGGAGGGGGTTGTGGCGAAATTGTATTTAAATATGTAACTAGGAAAAGAGACAAAAATGAACCTTAGTTTTTCGTATATGAAGATTTACATATGTAAATGAGCCATTTTGCACTTAAATTAACACAATCCATTTCCTCGCCATCTATTGGAAAATTCCGGTTTCATATTTACCAACTAGTGATAATAAAATGGATTTTGATTATAAGTACTGTAACCACTTTTTTCTGGATGTTAAAGACTCACTATGGATTATCAGATTGCGAACCGCACTCTAGAAGGAGAGCGAGTCATGGATAAGGGGAGCAAATAGGCGAGTATTGAAAAGCGAAAATATTTGAAGATAGACTAAAGGTACGATAAACAGAAACCGATAAAGGGCGCCAATAACCTTTTAGAAACAGTTAGGACAAAAGATAAGAAGCCTTGTTGAAAAGAATCTATTAGATTAAGGAAATTAAGGGAACACATTACCAAAATTATCAAAAAGATATCTTATGTCTAAAGACTTACCTTAGAGGTCTATAAAACTTCTATCTTTTTCTTCTAAGTTTATATTTTTCTTTGAAATTAAAATGAAATTCTTAAGTAAAAACATTTACTGGGAAGGTAAAAAAATGTACTCAATACTGTACTAACAGAATAAATAAGAGTATATTTAAAACATATACCAAAAAATAATAAAAACATAAGCAAACATTGGTTGGAGCAATATAATCTAACTACCAGTATTTAAAGTGGAAAAGAAAGAAATCAATTATAGTATTTTATACTAGTTGTACTCGCAACGTCGTTCGCGTGGCGTGTGATTGTTGTATAAAAATTTCTTACCCCACCCCATTTAAGGAATGGGAAAGAAATTTTTATACACCAGATGTTAAGTTGAAAGAAGACAAATACATCTGTGAAAACCGCATTCGAATAGGATCAGTAGTTTTCATGTGATGCGCGCACAAACATATACATTTCTACAGTTTTATTATATGTATAGATATAGATGAATATTAAAGTGGTAGGGATCAGGGGTCGAACAATAAATTGTTTCTTTCAACACAGATAGATATATGTATGTGGTTTTCTTAATAACTAAATAACTAGATAATCATATAAGGTTTACATATGAAATTTAACCACAGACATTTACCATGACGGTAATCTAAAATGTAATGCCACACGTAAAGTCAAATATTTCATGACGAAAGTATAAAAAAAAAATTCTAATTTAATTGAAAGCTAAAGATAACGGAATTATGAAATGCTACCGTACTCGTTTCTACACCACCCACGAAGTAGAAAATCCGGTCCGTTAAAATTTTAAAATAACATATATTATTAGATTTTCCTATGTGTATCAAATTCCGAATATTTAATAAATAAAAGTTTAAATGGTGTAATAATAACCTAAATAAATGTTTTAAACCATATAGTTTTTTGTCTAATAATTGTACTTCTGATGCCATGTTTTCTGTATTACATGAGGTATATCTAGCACTAAACAGAAATCTCTTTACAGCCACTGTTTTCTGTGACTATGCTAAAGCTTTTGATTGTGTGAATCACGATATTTTATTAAAAAAACTAAATTTCTATGGGATTCGGGGAATTTCTTTAAGCTGGTTCAAGTCATATTTGGGGAATAGGAAACAATTGGTTAGAGCAAATGGTGCTGATTCTAGTTGTAAAACGACTACTTGTGGAGTACCTCAAGGTTCTGTATTAGGTCCTATTCTTTTTCTGCTCTTCATTAATGACATCACTTGCTTAAACATTAATGGAAAAATTTCTCTCTTTGCTGATGACACTAGTATTACCTGGAGCAATTCGGATATTTCAACTCTTTATGCAATTATTACCGCCGATTTACTTAAAATAAAGGCCTGGTCTGATTCTAACTTACTTTTCTTTAACGTAGATAAGACAGTAGCTTTATCTTATAAGGGAGCCTTTCAACCACTGCTTCTAAATAACAGCCAAATCAATATAGTTGAGTCTGTAAAATTTTTAGGTATTTTTATTGACAGCAATCTTAAATGGTCCCGTCATACTGATTCCTTGAATAAGAAGCTGGCCTCAGCTTGCTTTGCAATAAGATCTGTGTCGAAAGAAATCAATTTATCATCTGCCAAAATAGCATATTTCTCTTTGTTCGAGTCTCATCTTCGATATGGTCTTCCTTTCTGGGGTTCTGGTACAGCTGCCCAATTCAATGCTATTTTCAGATTACAGAAAAGAGCAATTCGATATATATTTGGTCTTGACCAAACAGCGCATTGCGAGAGCTATTTTAAAAATCATAGAATTCTGACGCTTCCCTCTTTATTTATTTTAGAATCTGTTTGTTTAATTCGCAAACACCTACATGTTTTACCGACAAGACCTAACCATGGCTACTCCACAAGAAAATCGGATCATGATGTTTATTTACCGATCCCGTCTACGGAATTGGCAAAAAAATCTATACTATATTCCGCAAAAAGATTATATAATCATCTTCCGATACACATTAAATCTGCAACATCTTTTATCAGATTTCGTAATATGACAAAAGCATACCTCTCTACAAGACCGTATTATTCAGTTGATGAGTTTTTCAATGAATTAAACGATTAAAATCAATAACAGGGGATAAAATAGTATTATTTTCAGTTGGGTATCACTCTCAGTAACTTCATCTTTTTTATATTTTTAATTATTATCTGCATATTATTATAACCTGCTGATTTTTAAATTCATTCAAATTTTGTAGTCATTATATTGTTTTTTTTTTTACTAATTTTCATTATTAGGTTTGCGACGAGGCGACGACGTATGAAAGTTGATATAAATTGTTTGTTTGTATTTGTTTTTTGGTATATATTACTTATATTTTATATTTTGTTATATTTATATTTAGCTTTGTCCATAAAATTGTATTATTTTCAGTGACAATAAAGCATATTTCTATTCTATTCTATTCTATAGTAGGCCAGTGATCAGGTGTTTGAAGAGAGCTGCATTTTTGATATGTTGCAAGGGCATGTCTGACTGGTGTAAATCCAATTTTGTAACCGAAAAACCAGATGAGAAAACTTTTAACCACCTATAAAACCTCGAAATTTTCGGAGTTATTTCAGTTTTAAGTTCGTATCTTCTAAACAATGCGTTTTCGGAAAAAAACATTAAATTTGCTATAATCTGAGCCTAATTGCAGCTGTGTAGATCTAATAGATAGGCCGAAAGAGTAATCTTTCGAGGAAAGTTATAGGGTATAATGAAGTTTTAGCTCGGAAGGATGGTCATTCTCTTCGTTGCAGTCTGCAAGTTTGAGGAGAGCATGTCCTAGCAAAACTTTCAGAGAACAGTGGACCTTATGAAAATTATTTACGGAAGGTTGGGCTACCCTCATGTAGGGCCACGAGACATTTGCTGCAAGCATAGGCTACTGTTTCTTTATTGGCTTCAAATTCAGAAGAATGTGGCTGCTACATCTATCAGGTGAGGATTCATCTTGAGGGAGCCCAACATTTTTACCTGCCCAAAAAAGGTAGAAATGGTGTCAGAACCGATGAAGTCTTGAAGGAATAGTTCTATCCCAAGAGGGATAATCAGATCTACTCTTTCAAAATGAGTAGAACTGTTCACTTTTAGCTCCATCTGTGCCACTTTCTTGAATAAAGATAGAGGAGTAGATCGAACTCATCCATTAAGGATGATCAACAGGTTAATATTTTCTTACCTGCAAAGAGGTCGTTTTCATAGCAGATTTAACAATGAGACTGTCAGCATCGTCTATAACTTGCTTAGTAAGAATCTCCTGTCTCTGCAGTCTTTCATGGATAACAGAAATTAGTCACTGAGTCGTTTTTTCCATTAGAATGTGACTTATCTTGGTGTACTGTAACCATCGATTTTTCACTTCATGCAGAGACTTTATTATTTTTTTACCTACTCTCACTGATTTTTTTTCTTTTTTAATTAACAAGAGAACTACTTTAACCGAGCTGGGTCTGTCCTTAAAGTAAAGATAATTAAATTTACTACAATTTCATTCGTTATGACATTCATCGTACGATCACTCCTTCGAACAGTATTTCTCACGAAAGTCGGTCAGAACTTAAAATTTGAACTTTTTGGTATAAAATTATCAATTTTCAAAGGAGCGTACTTAGACTTAGACTTTATTAGACTTACATAGCTGCGGTTGAGCTCAAATTGTAGAAAATTAAATGAGCTTAAAATTTAAAAATGGTTACGTACGTTACGAAGTTTTTCGAAATTTTTCCCATTTTTTTTATTTGTTGAAAACTCATACTCTTATAACATACCCTAAATGCAGCTCTATTTAATTTTGTGCGACCTAAACCCCCTTTTAGTACTAGGCTGCTGGCCTATAGTTATAATATCATAATTTTTTCTACAAGCATGCGTAAAACAACACTTTCCCGCACGCATTTTAATTCAGAAAATATCTCTTTCCCGCACGGCGTGCGGGAAATACTTTTTCCCGCACGGCGTGCGGGAAAGATTTTTTCCCGCACGCATTTTTTTTTATTAATTAGATATGTTTTCCGATAACCTTTTTGACAAATTATTGTATTATTATCTTTATCTTGTTGGACTACATACAAATAGTAAAAAAAAATAGGATTATTTTACATGAAAATAGGGATTTTTAAAATGTTTGGCTTTAAAAAATTTTAAAAAAATCATAATTTATTAAATCACCCCTGTAAACCTTACTCAAAGCAACAACAAACTCACCTGTTTAAGTAGGGTTGCTATAGCTACAGTCGTGTATTTATTGACACTATGAAAGATTTAATTGTCACAATCGCATCTTTTCAAATATCTAAATAATTTTCGAGGTGATTTTGCTTGTAGAAAAAATACTGATCCTAACTCTTGCGGAAATTAACTTTCCCGCACTTAACTGCTTGCCCGAACTCCGCTTCGCGTCGTTCGGGCATCGGCAGTTCGCGTGCGGGAAAGTATAACTTTCCGCACTTGTTAGGATAATAACTATTTCAGCACTGTCCGAATGTGTATATAAACTGTAACGATTCGAAATATTTTGTTTCGTCGCAATGAGGGAAGTGTGTAAAAGTGGTGCAGTAGTCGCAGCTGTGGTAGCCGTCCTCGAAAAACAAAACCTGGCCAGCAGCAAGAATAGCAAGAACAGCATCTCTTTAACACAGAAAAATGAAAATCTTTCTAGTCCGGGATACGATCGAAACAACGCACGTTCACGTTCTACATCCGACTCTAAAAATATCACTTGTTTAGATGACGGGTTCGGATTTGAATCTGCTGTTAAAGATTTCAATAGTGTTGCAGAAGACGTACAGAAATTCTGCTCAACAGATTCGCTAAAACGAACAGCGAAATTTATTACCAAAACGGATTCTCCTTCAGAATCTGACAGTCTAGAAGAAGAATTGAATGGAAATCATGTGATGGGAGGGGGTAGTAGTGATAGTGAAAGTGATAATACAACTGATAGTGAAGATGAAAAAGAGCATTTAATTAGTGAAGGTTTGGCTACAATTACGGAGGAACTGAGTGTACATTCTAGTCAAGGTAAATTTATTTATTTAAATTTTAGTTATTTTCTTTAACTTGGCATTTAAAATAATTTTTTTTTTGTTATTATCCTAATTATTTTATGGATAATATATGTTTGGAGGGTAATTTTCTATTTTTACATCTCGGAAAATAGGCATTTTTTTGAAAATTCCATGTGATTGTATATTTAATATCGATGGAAGTTTCAAGCCTATCTTTATTTTTTTTTTAATTTTTGAGTTAAAAATGTCAAAAGAACTCCTTTGTAAAATCTTTCGCATATATCTCAGAAAAGAGGCATTTAAAAAAAATTAAAGCTTGCTTTTTTTAAAACAAATAATGAAAGCATGCTTTTCCCTTTAAAGTCCAACTTTCCATTATGTAGCAAAGTTTTAGGTCTCTATCCGAGCTCCTACTTTGAAAAATACGAATTTCAAATTTCGCGAATATTTTGAAAACTTTGAAATTTTAGAAAGTATACAAATATATTAAATGACATTAAGGAGAAATTGAAAAAATGTCGCATCCAGCAGTGCTCAAACCCGTAACCTTTGCCTTTACGCGGCAACGCTCTAACAACTAAGCTATATGAACGTTAAAAAATTGAAGGTATGCTTTTCTCTTTAAAATCTAGTAAAGTTTTAGGTCTCTATTGCATTTTTACTTCTAGGGTTCAAAAATTTAACATTTCTCAGTAATTTGCTATTCAAAATCGCTTATATTATTAAGTTTCAATTTTTTTTTATTTTTTTTAATTAAATTTGAGTTTAAAGTATTAAAATGGACCCCTAGAAAAATCTGAATTTAAAATTCGCGAATATCTCGGAAACTATGCATTTATTAGAAAATTTGCAGTTATACTTTCCTCTTTAAAATCCAATCTTCTATTATATAACAAAGTTTTAGGTCTTAAAAAGAATATGTCAAATTTTTAAAGTCCAAGTTCGACATTGACAAATTTTAATATGCTAATTTGGTAGAAAAACTCGAAAAATGGGTAATTTTTTGAAATTCTCCAGTGATTTTCACTTTTCACTCGTTTCAACTTGCAAGTTTCAAGCTTATCTCATTTTTTTTAGTTTTAAACATGTCAACGCTTTTGCAAAATTAAATTTTGCGAATAGGTACCTCAGAAACTAAGCTTCTCAAAAATTTTAGAGATGCTTTTCTTATTCTTATTTTTTATTACATAGCCAAGTTTCTATTGCAATTTTTAAAATTTTTCTTACTAATTAATTTTCATATTCAAAAATTCGTCATTAATAACTTTCAACATGATAATTTGGTAAATATATCTGAAAGTAAGTGTTTCGAAAATTTCCAACCATAATTTTCCTTTTATAATGCAATTTCTTGTTGTATCGCAAATTTTGTAAGTCTCCATGGCAGTTTTCAATATGTTTTTAGTAGATTTATATCTACTTTTCAGCTGGTTCGCAGGTCACGACTTCGGGAAAATTTCACTACAGTTTTTCGTTTTGCCCCCCCTCTGACCTCAAAAACACGTTCCCTTCAAAAGTTTATATATATATATATATATATATATATATATATATAGAATGAACTGGTAGGTATTGGGAATGCAGCAATTTATGTGTGAAAGAAAACTCTTTTTAATTCTTCCAAGCTTTCGGAAATTTAATTACTCATTTCCATCATCAGGGTAAGACTACAATAATGTGTGTCATATAAATGGACAATTAAATTATTTAAATTCAGAATACTTACACTAACTTGAGGGTGTTCACAAAAGTTGTTAAAAATAATAATTATTTTAATATTACAATGCGAATTATTCATTAAATCGTCGAAAATTGTTTATATTTATGTACAATTTTTTTTAAAAAATACTTAAAAACTTAGAAATTCAATTAATAGACTTTTGTAAATTTTTTTTTTTTTTTTTTGTCAAACTAGACATTATTTTTTATCAAATGTTTGGTTTCACTTAAAGAGCAGGACACATTATGGAAATAATTTGGATTTATTTGACTATTAAATATTGAATTTTGTCGTTCTTCGATTTTATTGGATACAGATGTCTTTTACTATTCAGGTTAACCAGCCCATTTTGTGATTTTACCTTAATGCTGATGAGAAATTATTATTATTTAATTTAAATAATCTCAATAGTTTCAAAAAGTGGTAAATGTCAGATTTAAATTTGTTTATTGCTGCTGAATAGTAAAGAGTAGAATAAAAGGTGAAAATGACATAATTACTACACCCTTGGTGGTTTGTCTCGTGCTAAGAGATAGGAATAAATTTCACTTAAATGTTGAACATCGGTTTTTTTGTTCATACTGTTTGGATTTTGTGAGATAAAGGCCATTTCTAGAAATTTTCTTTTAGTTAGATTAGGTTCTTTTACTAGTGGAACTGCTGATTCCCAATCAATGTTGTGTTTCTTTTTTTGTGCATGTTCTGCCAAGGAACACCTTTCAGGGTGAAGTCTACAGTCACTTTTGTGTGAGGTAATTCTATCTTTTAAGAGTCTGTTGGTCTGCCCAATATATTGTAATTGGCAATCAGAGCAAGAGATTCTGTAGACTACATCTGTCCGTGATCCTTGGGGGACTTTGTCTTTTTGTTTCTTATAAAGTGAATTTAAGGTGAGAATATTTTTATGAGCTATTTTGATATCACTGATATTACTTAATATTTTTGTCAGTTTGGATGTGGTTTCTCTTATGTAAGGTAATGAAAGGTATCTGATATTCGTTGACTCATTTTGTTCAGAAGGTGACAGTGGGTGAATTTCTGGTTGATTTTGTGTAATTGACCTATTCGGCGGGCTTTCATGATTATTTTGGTTTTCTCCTGTCATTGCATCACCTGTAAGACTATTACTTGAATTAAAAAGTATTTTACAAATTAGTTGTTTTGGGTAACCATTTTGTAAAAATAAATCTTTAAGGGTGTTAAGGTTTTTTTGCTGAAAAGTGGTATCTGAGATATTTATTACTCTGTTCTTCATTTGTTTTATCAGGTTTATTTTTATGGAAAATTTGTGATAGGATTGGTAATTTATGAACCTTCCAGAACTGCAAGCTTTTTTATACCAATCAATTAATATTATGTTGGTGTCAGGATGTCGAATAAACTTTGTATCTAGGAAAGGGACTGAGTATAAGTTGTCCTCTTTTTCTAGAGTAAATTGTATATATGGGTCATAACTATTAAAGATGGGTAGAATCTCATCAATGCCATTTTTAGGGAAAGATAATATTATGTCATCAAAATATTTTTTAATAAAATGTAATTCAAATGGTAAAACTGGTATAATTATATCAAGTATATGTGTATAGTTATATATATATATATATATATATATATATATATATATATATATATATATATATATGTGTGTGTATAGTTCCGATATAACGAAATCTGTGGACACGATAGCGGTCGCATTTCTTAACGGATCGAAATGGTACAAAAATCAATCGTCCCAAAATCTCGGTCGAGTTCGTTAATGGGCCAAATCGGTACGGCTGTTTGGGCGTGACATCAAATCAAAATGGAAAAAAATTCGTAACTTTTTTACTTTACCCTGTACAAAAAAATTTTAGGGGACATTTTTGTTTGTCTTAAAGAGACCTACAACTTTTATCTAAAACATTTTTTTCTGAAACGTATAGTTTTTATATAATCAATTAATATAAATCTACTGATGCGCCTGGCTTACCAAAGGCCATTTTTTTTATTGTTTAAGCTCAAAATTCGACATTTACAAATTTCGTCATGGTAATATACTAAAAATCTCAAAATATCAAAATAGCACAACATCCGTCCCACTCTTTCAGAGGTGCTTTATTTTTAAAATCCAATTTACTATTAATAGCAAAGTAAATTTAATCGCCAAAATTAAATAATTGTAAAAAATTTAAAAATATGTAAAGAACTAGAGGGAGTACAGACAGAACTTGCACTTATATTATTCTAAACAATTTAAAATGTTGTAAAAATTAGGAAAATAAGTAAAAAATGGAATTATTTGAAAAAAATCGGAATAATTTGGAAAGACCAAATAAATATAAATAAATTGTAGAAACTACAAAAAAAAATTCATGAAGGCAAAAAATTGGAAGATTTTGTCATTAATAAGAAATAATTGTAAAAAATTTAAATATCTAAAAAAATGGTAGATATCGTAAAAAGTAAAAAAAAAAACAAAGTAGAAAGTTTGGAAAATAAAATGAAAAAATAATATAAAATAAACAAATAGTAAAAAATAATATACTTGGGCTGATACCGGCAGAAGTTAAAACTTGCACTTGTTTGTATGTGTCGTAAATTTTTTTAACAATATAATAAATTTTTAATTAATAGTAAAAAATTATGAATATTTGGATACCCTAGCATTATTATAAAAAAAAGTGTTAAAAAAAACAAAAAATTGATGAAAGTAAAACATTAAAAGATCTCGTAATAAATAAAATAAATTGGTAAAAAAAATATTTTTAAAAAATCGCAAAAATCGTAATAACGGCGAAACGTTTGGAAAAATTAAATGAAAAATAGAAAACGAACGTAGAAAACTTAAAAATAAAAGAAAAATCGTAATGTATTGTAACGGGATAACCGTAAAGGAAGGGACCTTAAATTGAAAGATTGTTGTTGACAGTTGATTTTTAGAAGTTTGTAAAAAAATCAACTGACCATTTTAAATGATGTTCTAGAAAATTCTAGAAACTTCTAAACACACTAACTAGATTAAATAATGTTGTATATAAGGGGATGCACGGGCAGTTAACGTCAGTTCGAGTCAAGTGTTCAGAAGAGTTCATTGTATTGTCAAGTAGTTAGACGTTATCCAGCAGAGTTCAGTGTATCTTAACAATTTTATAAATAAATTGTGTAAAAAGCCCCCATACGTGTTTCAAATTGGTGTCAGGTGTGGGGTGAAGATATAAGAATGCCTGGAAAAAAGATAAATGAACTATTGGTGGCAGAGCTCAGAAGAGAGCTCGAAGAATTAGAATTGGAAACTACTGGGACCAAATCTGTATTGTTGAATAGGCTCCGTGAATACTACCTAAGTAATAATTTGGACCCTGACGTTGTGGAGTTCGATGACCCGGTTCAAAAAGCAATTTCTGAACAATCTCAACAACTTTCCCGGCTGCAAGAGGAGCTATCAGGACGAATGACGACTATGACGAGCCAGCAAGAGGAGCTATCTAGTCAGATGAGAAGCCAGCGCGAAGATATGTCCCAGCTGAAAGAGGAGCTATCAGGACGAATGACGAACCAACAAGAGGAGCTATCCAGTCAGATAAGAAGCCAGCGCGAAGAGGTGTCCCAGCTATCACAACGGATGTCTACCCTACCAGAAGAGTTATCCAGTTCCTTCTCCCAGCAAATATCACACCTTCGTGATGAGCAAAATCAGCAAGTTGCCAACTTGAATCAGCAGGTAGACAACTTGAATCAGCAAGTGGACAACATGAATCAGCAAGTGACCAACATGCGAGACGAGCAAAATCAACAAGTCGCCAATTTGCGAGACGAGCAAAACCAGATCAACCAGCAAATGCAGTCCGAGATAAGGAAGCTTCAACAAGAACAGGAAGCTAGCCGCCGAAACCAAACCATCCACCACGGCGACGGAGATGCAAGAAGGATGGAAACCTGCCACGCAGACGTCGAACGACAAAGAAGCGAGGAGACGACCCATGTACGAACGACGATGAAACCCCCGACCTTCGACGGGAAGACTTCCTGGCCAAATTACCTGAAACAATTCGACGCAGCGGCCAGAGCTAATGGATGGTCATCCCAGGAGAAAGCATTGTCCCTAACCGTAGCTCTGCGAGGCGAAGCTTTAGACGTCTTGCAATCATTGACACCGGATGAAGCTGACAACTTCGAGTTATTGGTGAATCGTCTAGAGATGCGTTATGGTCAAACTCATCTACAACCGGTGTACCGAATGCAGTTAAAGAGCCGAAAACAGAAAAATGGAGAAACTATCCAGGAATTTGAAGCGGATGTAGCAAGAATGGTACGACTTGCGTATTCAAATGCAGGGGAGGATTTCCTGGAGTGCCTAGCAGTCCAAACCTTCACCGATGGTCTTCGAGACGTCGAGTTGCAGCGCGCTGTACGGTTGGCGCGGCCGAAGACTCTTGTGGACGCCTTGACCATTGCCCTGGAGTTTGAGGCGGCGACGGAGGCCTCACGTGGAGTTGCTCGACTAAGGGAAATCACCGGTAACTACGACCATGCCGTTCATTCCGTTAGCGACGTTGAAGCGGTAGTAGAGAGATTAATGAAGTTATCTCCAAAAAGAAGGCGCCAAGTGAGATGCTGGAACTACGGAGAACTAGGCCATATAAGAAATACTTGCCCCCAAAAAGAAAGATCTTCTGCTGAAGTACCCCAGCAGCAGGAAAACTAGAACGGGTCGACTCCTGGAGGGCGAAATCGACCCCAAACATTCCCGAAGCCCCTCACACCATTAAATTGGCAACTCTGCGACATCACGTGGACAGCTTATATGTAGATGGCCTCCTTGATGGGAAGAATATCAGCATGCTGGTAGACACTGGAGCTACAAAAACTATCGTCCGACCAACCATCATTATGCGAAATAAGATGTTGCCTACCAGTTGGAGACTGCGTACCGCTACCGGAGATTCTGCTAGAGTCTACGGTGAGATACAGGTGCCGCTACAGTTTGGTTCAACCTCTCTTGTTCACTCAGTGCTGGTGGCTGACGTTGATGAAGATGTTGTTCTGGGCATGGATGTTATGCTCCACTGTGGTTTTCATTTGGATCTTCTCCAACGTATCCTTCGTACTGCTGATGAAGAAATATTCCTGCACCGAAATCAAGTTGACAATGCCTCGATTAAGCTAATCGATGATATCGAACTTCCGGCAAGCTGCGAATGTGTCGTCACAGCGCGGTTGGATGGACTGGAGCCAGATGGTGCCCCAGCCATGATAGAGCCGAAGAACCATGACCATGAATTGGGAAAAGGACTCCTTGTGGGTAAGACTCTTGTTAGATCCGCCAAAGACGTACCCATCCGAGTTATCAACTTGAACGATCATCCAGTTCTTCTCCGAAAGGACACGGAAATGGGAAGTTTAGAACCAGTAATGGCCATAATTCACAAGATAAATGTTACGGAAACAGATGAGACCAACGAAATTGAACAATTAATGACAAAATTAGACCCCTCTTTGTCAAAATTAGAAAAGAAACAGGTAAGAGATCTACTTTACCGTTATAAACCTGTATTTGGTTCTAAAAGTAAACTGGGAAGAACTGATGTTGTACAACATAGAATTGACACTGGTGATGCACGTCCGATTCGACAGGTACCCCGAAGGATGCCTCAAGTTAAAAAGGAAGAAGCAGACAGAGCCCTTAAAGAAATGATTCAAAATGGCATAGTCGAACCATCCAGTAGTCCGTGGGCTTCTCCTGTGGTATTAGTGAGAAAGAAAGACGGATCAATGCGGTTTTGTGTCGACTATCGAAAGCTTAATGATTTCACTAAGAAGGACAGTTATCCTCTGCCAAGGATTGATGATGCCCTCGACGCTTTGGCGGGTTCTACTCTGTTTTCTACCTTAGACCTTAAAAGCGGATACTGGCAAGTTAAAATGAATCCTGCAGACAAAGAAAAGACTGCCTTTACCAGTGGATCAGGGTTATGGCAATTCACAGTCCTTCCATTTGGCCTCTGTAATGCTCCTGCGACGTTTGAACGACTAATGGAGAACATCCTGCGGGGTTTGTCATGGGAAACTTGTCTAGTTTATCTAGACGACATCATCATAATGGGTAAGACCTTTAAGGAACATTTATCTAACCTGGAAGAAGTTTTTAAAAGATTACAGAACGCTAATCTAACATTGAATGTTAAGAAATGCCACTTGTTCCAGAGACAGGTCAACTATTTAGGACATAACGTAAGCAAGGATGGCGTTGCTGTTGACCCCGCTAAGATACAAGCCGTTCAGGAATGGCCAATCCCTATCGACAAACATCAGCTCCGGAGTTTCTTGGGTCTTTGTTCCGATTACCGACGATATGTCAAGAATTTTGGAGAGATTGCCAAACCCTTGACACGTTTGACAGAACAAGATAAGTCCTTCTGTTGGGATCAGGAATGTCAAAATGCGTTTGAAATATTGAAGAAACAGCTTACGTCAGCACCTGTTCTTGCTTATCCACTTCCTGATGGTAAGCTTATTCTGGACACCGACGCCAGCAATGTGGGAATTGGAGCCGTCTTGTCACAGCTACAAGACGGTAAGGAAAGAGTGGTTGGTTACTTCAGCAAAACTTTATCGAAAGCTGAAAAGAATTACTGTGTAACTCGGAGGGAACTGTTAGCAGTTGTAAAATCCGTCGAACACTTTTATAAATATCTGTATGGCAGAAAATTCCTGATCAGAACAGACCATGCTAGTTTAAAGTGGCTACTTAGCTTTAGGAACCCAGAAGGACAGATAGCAAGATGGCTCGAAAAACTGCAGGAATATGATGTTGAAATCGAGCACAGACCTGGAACCAGACATCGTAATGCTGATGCACTTTCCAGAAGACCATGTCGACCTGATTGCCCCCATTGTACCCGTATGGAGCAGAACGAGGAAAAACTTGCCTTAGTTAAGGTTGTGCCAGGAGACGAGAGCTCTATGCTGGAGGAGCAACAAGAAAACGATCCCGTTCTGAGAAAGATTAGGGAGTGGAAGAGAATGGACCGTCGTCCGTTGTGGAGAGAGATATCCTCATCCTCTCCTGCTTTAAAAGCATACTGGTCCCAATGGAACTCTTTAATTTTGGACGGAGGGCTCGTTAAAAGACTTGTAGAAAATTCCGAGGGCACAGAAACAAGGAAACAAATAGTGGTCCCAAGAAATGCTGTACCGGAAATTTTAAAACAGATGCATAGTGATAGTTCTGGAGGACATCTGGGTATCACGAAAACGCTGCAAAAGATCCGAGATAGATTTTACTGGGTAAATTGCACTAATGATGTTAAAGATTGGTGTCGTAAATGCACTATATGTGCTGCCAGTAACGGTCCGCACCGAAAACCGAAGGCGGAAATGCAGCAATACCTGGTTGGAAGTCCTTTTGAAAGAATCGCAGTAGATATATTGGGGCCACTTCCACAGACCGATGTAGGGAACAAGTACATCTTTGTTGTAATGGACTACTTCACTAAATGGGTTGAAGCATATGCAGTTCCCAATCAGGAAGCTACCACTTTAGCAGATATATTGGTTGAAGAATTCGTAAGCCGATTTGGGGTACCATTAGAATTACATTCAGACCAAGGAAGAAATTTTGAGAGCAAGCTGTTTCAAGAAGTTTGCCAAAGATTAGGCATCCACAAAACGAGAACCACAGCGATGCACCCTCAGTCTGATGGAATGGTGGAACGAATGAACCGGACTATAACCAACTATCTGTCAAAAGTGGTGTCAGATTGTCAGAGGGATTGGGATCGACATATTCCACTATTTCTAATGGCAATTCGATCGGCCATCAACGAATCAACTGGCCAAACGCCTGCGAAGGTCCTGTTCGGTAGAGAAATGAGGCTACCATGTGACTTGGTGTTTGGTTGTAAACCTGGTGAAGAAATGGCACGTGAACAATATGTCGCTGACCTTCAGAATCGAATGGAGAATATACACAACCTGGTGCGTGGAAAACTACAATTATCTAGTGATCGGATGAAGAGGTACTATGACACACGGACAATGGAAAAGAGTTACCAAGTTGGAGATTTAGTCTGGCTCTATAACCCCCGACGGCGTCGAGGTATTTGTCCCAAATTACAAAAGAACTGGGAAGGTCCTTACACCATCAAGAAGAAGATTAACGATGTCATTTATAGGATCGTGAAAATTCCCAGAGGGAAACCCGTCGTGGTCCATCATGATCGTTTGGCGCCTTACCAGGGAAACCACAGTGGAGATGCGCAGCAACTCCAAGAAAATGGTTTGGCTGGCTCAGGGAGTGTGCGGGATTCCGATGTAGGAAATAACATTCCAGGAGGAATGAATCTAAGGAGGGGGCAGTGTAACGGGATAACCGTAAAGGAAGGGACCTTAAATTGAAAGATTGTTGTTGACAGTTGATTTTTAGAAGTTTGTAAAAAAATCAACTGACCATTTTAAATGATGTTCTAGAAAATTCTAGAAACTTCTAAACACACTAACTAGATTAAATAATGTTGTATATAAGGGGATGCACGGGCAGTTAACGTCAGTTCGAGTCAAGTGTTCAGAAGAGTTCATTGTATTGTCAAGTAGTTAGACGTTATCCAGCAGAGTTCAGTGTATCTTAACAATTTTATAAATAAATTGTGTAAAAAGCCCCCATACGTGTTTCAGTATATAAAAGAATTGTAACAAATTATACACAACATAAAGCACCTATTAAAAAACAAATAAAATCATAAAAAATACACTTTTCCAATAAATTAGTGCACCACCAAAAAGTAACCAAAAGTTTAAAGTTAATTTTTGTCGATTTTGTACGATTTTTGAAGTCATACTGGGAAAAATCATTACATATGTAATGGTGTGAGTAAGAGAGAGACAGACACACTTATAAGGTCGTTAAAAACAAAGATGAAATATTTATCACATGTTATTAGTCATAACTATAAGTCCTTTGAATACCGTTTCAACATTCAGTACATTGAGAAGGGATAGATATACAAAAAACAGTCTGAACTAATGTATGAATATCATAGTGACGGACCACATGATTATTTGACAGATTATTTTATAATTCTGTCACGTAAGTTAACATATTAAGTTTAGTATTTTATATTAATAATATTAATAGTAATATACAGTAATGAGTATTGTATTGTAGACTAAAATACCGTTACATGGTCGCAGTATATCCTGCACTATGCTTTTAAGGTTGTTAGCTACATAAACAGAGTTTTTACGAATAGTCGAGGAAATAAAGCACCAAAACCTCCGAATTTTGTAACGTAAGATGGATCGGAATGCGTTTTTTTGCATTGGATTCGTTAAAGTATCAGGAAATTTTTCGCTATATTTTATAATGTAAGTAAAAGTGGAAATTGCATTTCTGCATTTAAAAAGTACATTCCGAACAGACAATAGAGAGAAAAATTACAACTCGGTAAATATTGCTGAAATTGGGTTCAATTTACATACTCGGGGTTTTTGGAGTCGCTGAACACGAATATCACGATTCCGAAAGTCTCCGCGGCACTTGGTGTATAGGGTATTTACCTCTTCTCTTGGGGTATCAGTGAACACTTGGTACTCGGTGGTTTTTTGAGTCGCTAAATACGATTATAATAATGGCGATGGTGTTCGGAACACCTGGTGCTTAAGACCGACCTCGTCTCCAGGAATTTTATGCAAATTCGATACAAAAAGAGTGTGCACAGGGTACTAGGAGGTTTTCGGGGTCGCTTACCACGAATATCATATAATGAGTTTGCTAAATCATTCGCATACAAATGTATGAATCCATGCGCGTGCATAGAAGTATAACTTCTGCCGGCAATCCCACTGACTGCCACACTAGTTTTTTTTTACTAACACGTTGTTTCTTTTAGAATATTAGTTTACTACTCTATTGGTATAGAAACATTTTTTCTTTATAAATACAATTTAAACGGGCTTTTTCCATAAAATTTGTAACACCCTTGGTTCAAAAGTTATAATATCAAATTATAATTCAACGCAAATTCATTTTATAACATTTTGTTTACTCTTTTATTTAGCTACTACAAAAGAAACTCAATTTTATACCACAACATATTTTTATGAAAAATAACTTTAACAACAAAGAAAAGGAACGAAAATAAAGATTAATGGTAAACGAAAGTCTCGGTAGCAAGTATTTCCACCTTTGATACGAAAACCTTATTGGCAGTGCCGGCACTTACTTAAAATAAGGGAACGTATATCATCTTGGTCCATTTCTTCCCATATTTGAATTAGTCTCTGCTCAAAATCTTACAACTGATTAGATTTCTCTTAGTTTTCTTGCAAAAGTATCCCAGACGTTCTCTATGAGATTCCAATTCGGGCTACGAGCTTACCATGCCATGGTATTGATTTCTTGCATTATATATAGCAAAAATCTCTAATATGTACATAGATATCAAAGATCAAAGAATAATATTATTCTAACGCTTTACAAGTGTTTGAAAAACATTTTCAAAGACAATGACTGTTCAACTAAGAAGAAACAACTACTTCCTGGGCTATATGCCCCAACGGATATTGGATTACACTTCAAAGTCAAACGGAGTTGACATATCTAATAGATATTAAACCAACCATTCTGGACTGTGGACGGCTCTCAAAGAATTTTTGACGATGCAGGGATCAAGTATTTTACTGACGGATCTCGCACGTCAGATGGAACCGGTGCAGGGGTCTGTGGTCCACGCAACCTTAGGCAGCACTTCAGCTTGGGAACGGAGACAACCGTGTACCAGGCTGAGGTATACGCCTTACTAAAGGCTGTCGACTACGCCCGAGGCCGTGGCTGGAGACGGGAGAGGATAACTTTCTTCTCAGACAGCCAGGCTGCACTGCTGACCTTAAAAGTCTTAAAACAATTCCGGGTTAGTTCCAAGCTGATCTGGGAGTGCATACAAAACCTCAATGAACTGGCTAGACAAAACAGTGTCTTCTTGGAATGGATACCAGGGCATAAAGGTTTTGAAGGAAATGAAACCGCGGATCTTCTGGCCAAGAAGGGAGCGGATACACGATTTACTGGTCCAGAACCTGTATTGGGACTGCCTAGAGCTTGGGTAAGGACCAAAGTCAGGAACTGGATCTGCGAAGAGTCGACCAAACACTGGAGTAACACTGTAGGGCTGAGGCACTCGAAGCTGATGCTCAAAGGCTACTCCAAAAAACTCACGTCTGACATACTGGATCTAGGCAGGAGTCAGATCAGAGTACTAGTGGGCCTGCTCACCGCACATGGACCATTCAGACTACACCTTCGGAGGATGGGGATTCTCACACAGGAACCCACCTTGTGCCGACTGTGTGAAATGGACGATGAGACGGCAACGCACATTCTATTCGAGTGTGAGGCCTTGGACTATAAACGGTTCCTCATCTTCGGTGACACGAATCCTGAATCCTATCACCACCTTGAGGAGCTGGTCACAGGACTCAAATCTCTTATAAAGGGAACTGCCCTGTGGCAACAGTGACTCAAGGAATTTAGGACAACTGGATTCTAGCCTTCCTGAGGATCAGCGGGATGCTGATTTTCAGCTGAACATACTAGAGTCCTGCAAGCACGGGTGCAGGTAAGGACTCTTGGTGCCGAACCTGGTCACAATATTCCCATAGGAAGCAGTGCTTAAAACATGGGGCTCTATAGGTGAGATCATGCCAGGTTACTTAGATTAGATTAGATTAGAACCATTCTGGTTTGCAGTTAGAAGGGACAACATAACTTGTAGACCGGTTTTGGCCTATTGGGCCTCGTCAGTACAAGGTACATGTTATCCGTCAGCGAGCTTAAAGCATAATCGCTGACTAAAGAGTACATCAAAATCACAATAATTATATATCGTTCAGTTGTAAGGCTACCATTATTTATTCCGTGCGACTAATCAAAAAAATATCTCCCAGACCATCACAAATCCTCCTCCAAATAATATATTTGAAAAATTAAACTTCGTTAGGACGTCGATATATAGTTTCGTTAAAAGTTATTTTTTCTTTTTTTTTTCCTTCACACTTTATTCCGACAAAAAATTTCCTTTGTCGGCATCCTCTGTCGGCATGAAGTGTAAATGGAAAAAAAACTAAAATTAACTTTGAACGAAACTATACACGCATACGCCTGTCATTATTGTGAAAATAAAAACGGGACTCATCAAAAAATAATACTTGATGTCATTCAATTTCTAACCAGCTATGGTGCTCCCTGGCATAATTTAGCCTCGTTCTCGGATGATCTTTAGCTAAAGCTGGACCTCGAGCAGCTATTCTAGATCTAAAATTATGTTTCCTTAATCGACTACGAATTGTTTCTGCACAAACTTGTAAGCCACTGGAATCTCGTAACTGACTTTGAAGGCTACGTGCAGTTATAAAACGTTCTCTTAGGACTGAAAGTCTTAAAAATCTTTCAACTGAAAAATCCTCCAATTCGGATAATTGGTTTCGACAAAAATTAACTTTAAACTTTTGTTTACTTTATGGTGGCCAGTTAATTTATTGGAGAAGTATATTTTAGTTACTTCCATTTTTTTAACATTATTTATTTTGCTATTATATTTTTATTTTAGTTTTATTTTAATATATTATGTCTATAATATCTATTTTTAATATGTTATTTGAAAGATATATTTTATTATTCTTCCATATGTTACAACATAAATAATGCCTCTGATTCATTCTTCCGCGTTTAGTTCATTTCGTTTAATAAATGTTTCATGATTGATTTACGCACGAAAATATTGCTTTTCTGATGTTTAAAAATAGAAATAGAATTATTTTGTTTTACTTTTCTATTAATTATTATAAATGTAGAAATTTATTTGTTCTAGTTTTATCAATTTTTTTTGGGCCTCCCTAGATCACTGTTAAACTTATACTTGTAAATGCCAAGTTAAATTGAAATAACTTGTTTATTATTCAAATGATTGTTTATTCTCTGCGCCTACATATCCACTCCAATAATTAGTACATGCGCAAGGTGGGTTTTCTTAAAGATTTTCCTCTAACATTGTTAAAAACGCTTATAAACAAATAGCTTTGCAATTTTTTTGATATTTTTTGTTGTTTTATTCTTATAACTTTGTTATAAATGAAGAAATTTAATAAAGTTTATTTTAAAGTTTAAAAAATTTTCAAATGAGTTTTTTTAAAACAAATGTGAGATTCCTGGAAGTTGAGTTATGATCGATTAAGTGGGGAGAGAGTGAAAGATACGAGAGTTGTCTTTTTAGTTTTTCATGTCGCCGTTTCTCAAGGTTAATTACTCCAAAAGGAAGAAACCTACAACAAATTATACAACGGCTAAATTTAAAAACCATGTCAACTGGAGAACCAACATACTGGCCAACAACAGATATAAGCAAAATACCTGATTTAATTGACTTTGCAGTAACCAAGGGCATCTCAGAAATACACAGTCACATCGAAAGTAATTTGGACCTGGACTCGGACCACAGCGCTACTTTACTTTGAGTACAAACGTCATATGGAGGACACAACTACCTTAATTATGTAATAGTAAAACAAACTGGGAACAATTCCAAAACATAATCAATAACAACATTAGCTTGAATCATAAAATACAAGAACCACAAGAAGTCGATGAAGCCATTGAATATATGACAAAATTGATACAGAACGCTGCCTGGCAATCTACTTCAACAACCCATAAGGAAACAACAGAATCACACAATATCCCACTTCACATAAGACAATTAGTAAATGAAAAACGAAAAGCTAGAAAAAAATGACAAGCAACCAGAAATCCTCAAGACAAAACAATTCTGAATAGACTAACGCACCGTATAAGTATAGCTCTAAAAGAAAACCGAAATGTTACTTTTAATTACTACATTTCCAATTTATCACCCCAAGACCACACAATATGGAAAGCAACTAAAAAGTTTAAAAGACCAGTTGTTGCAATTCCACCACTAAGAAAACCTGACGGAAACTGGGCCCGCACAAACGAAGAAAAGAGCAACACATTTGCAGAACACTTAGGTAAGGTCTTCACGCCAATACCATCAGTCAATCCAAACTCAGATGCAGAGATAGAAACATATTTGGACTCTCGCAACCAACTATCACCTCCTTTAAAAGCAATCTCCACAGCAGAAGTATACCGAGAAATACAATTGTAAATCCGCACAAAGCTCCAGGGTATGATCTTATTGTTGGAAAAGTTTTAAAACATCTCCCAAAAAGAGCCATTGTTCTTATTACCACAATATTCAATAGAATACTGCAGACTGATCACTTCCCAATACAATGGAAATACGCTCAAATAATTATGTTAGCAAAGCCAGGAAACCCCCTATATGAAACCAACTCATATAGGCCAATAAGTCTACTGCCACTGCTATCTAAAGTTTTTGAACGGATCCTCCTTAATAAAATCACCGAAATTATACCTAAATATAAACTGATACCTACACATCAATTTGGCTTCAGAGAAGAACATTCGACAATCCAACAATGCCACAGAATTGTAAATTATATCAAAGAAACCTTAGAACAAAAAAGCTACTGTGCCTCTGTATTCTTAGACATTGAACAAGCCTTCGATAAAGTATGGCGTCAAGGATTGCTTCATAAGATAAAACAGTTATTACCCCACCACATTTTCCTACTACTCAAATCCTATCTAAGCAACCGATACATGCAAGTTAAAGTCAAAACCAGTCTATCTAACTACCAACCAATAAAATCAGGTGTCCCCCAAGGAAGTGTCCTTGGTCCTTTCCTTTACCTACTATATACTGCTGATGTTCTAACCACCGACAATACATTAATCGCCACCTTCGCTGATGATACAGCAATCATGACATCAGATCGAGATCCCATAAGAGCGTCAGAAAAGCTACAATCTCATTTCAACTTTTTACAAGAATGGCTGCAACAGTGGAGAATAAAAGTTAACAGTGACAAATCTACCCAAATTACGTTCACTACAAAACGCAGCGTATGCCCACAAGTTTACATCAACAACAACCAAATACCAGTTAAAACTGAAGTTAAATACCTCGGATTATATTTAGATCAAAAACTAACTTGGAAACCGCATATAAAAGCTAAAAAATAACACTTGAAGCTAAAAATACAAAAAATGAACTGGTTAATTGGACGTCATTCACAGTTATTAATTGAAAACAAGGTACTTCTGTACAAAACCATTCTGAAACCAATATGGACATATGGTATAGAGCTATGGGGCTGCAGCAAACCATCGAACACTAAAATATTACAAACGTTCCAATCAAAAATACTTCGAACAATAGCTAATGCCCCATGGTTTGTAAGTAACCAC
The DNA here is from genome assembly GCA_964028335.1 of Altica lythri. Lineage (NCBI taxonomy): Eukaryota > Metazoa > Arthropoda > Insecta > Coleoptera > Chrysomelidae > Altica > Altica lythri. The sequence goes on from OZ034805.1 coordinate 18,379,756, forward strand.
ACAATTCATAATGATCTTAGAATTCCAACCATCAATGAAGTAATCCAAACCTCAGCAAACAAAAACAAAACTAGGAATGAACATCATACAAATCCATTGATATCCAACCTATACACAGAACCTATGAGACATAGAAGACTTAAACGTTGCTGGCCAGAAGACCTCTTAGAAGAATAAAAAAAAACTTCGGAGACCCATCGATGGATGGTGCCCGCCTCATGCCACCTAACGATAAACCATACCATTTACTTATTACTTTATTATTTTAAGTAGATTGTAGCAATATTTACAAAAAAAAAAATATCGCCGTTTCAAAGGAGCCACCAATAGCTAACCTTAATCTTTTGTTTTATTGCAATACATAAAGTCATGTAGATACAGTGAATTTTTGAAGTCCACAGCAAAACATTGATACGGTTCGTCAGCTAATTTAGGATGACCGGAAGATAGAGGCATCTTTGTGCATTTCAAAGATCTCGATCCAAAAGATTCTACATGAAGAACTGGGTGTAACGAAGTTAGTTTTCCTCATTTGCTCACAAAAGAGCAAAAAGCGGTTTGCATCAATTGGTATCGAAAAACATTGTGACCGTTCAACAAAGGAAGTTAAAAAAACGTTTATATTATTGAGCGAGAGGATATCATCCATTACTCAAATGTGGTCAGATGGTAATACCAAAGAAAACACAAAGTCTCGTACCACACAAATATTTAATTGTAAGATCAAAAAGGTTGACAACTAGTTTCGACCAACAAGGTCATGCTCAGGTCTGTGAAAAAATATGGAAATGGTAGAAAAGTAATAAAATTAAAAGTAAGAGTTTAACAACTTACCAAATTCAAAGTAAAGTAATAAAATACAATTATATTCAAACAATAATTTAAATGGAAAGCAACTAAGTGGTATCAGGTTACTATATCTTCAACACTAAAAGTCCAACGGCAGCAAACAATCTGTGTAGTAAAAGAGCCAACAGGTGGAGGTAGACTCATAGAAGCTCAAAGTAAATGTGGCACGAAAAATTAACTAACACAGGAACAGAAATAGTTAGTGATAAAATAATGAAGAAATTAAACACATTAAAATGTGGAATTGGAACTGAGAGCTTTAGCATTGGTTAAGGCATAAGCCCAAAAACTTGGAGATGAAAGATCCTTCTTTTTTGCTTAACTAACATAAGCATATTAGATTATTCCAATATTCAGTTTTATTATTTTTGTTTTTGTATTTATAGTAATTGTTAACTCAAAATTCAATATTATTTGTCTTCACCAATAATACTATTAGGTTACTACTTTTTGATTCATGATTGCTTATATTTAACACTTGCGCTAATATTCCTTTACTTGACTTTTTGTATTTGTTAGTTAATGTTAGATTAAGTCATCATGCTAATTAATTAATCAATAAATTTTTAATTTTATTTAAATCAACAAATTTCACGTTTTATGTATCATTGTACTTATATGTATTTCATGGTTCTATATCTTCGACATTTGATTGTCCTTCCTGGATGACAATTTCCGTTTTTAAGTTTCCGCACATGCGCATTAGTCCTTCTTGATACTACTATTTGTCGTGCTGCTTCCATCTTCGTTAAACGTGCTTCTGCCAACGCCTACAGTTCTTATGAAACAACAGCTGTTATCATCGAAGTTATTCTCAAACACTTGTGTTTGTGCTTTGATATGGATCACAATGGTTCTGGAGCTGATGTTGCTGACAATGGATTTGGTTTGGATACATTACACCTTTTTTGTTCATTCTTTTAAAGCCTTTCTTCGTATATACCTCTGTTTTAGCCTTGATTTACATATATCTCTACCATTTGGCTTATTACTACGTTGCATAGTCTTTTCTTACATCGTTCTTGGATGTTCTAGATCCTTCATTGTTCTGTGGATGTTTCTTCCACAATTTTTCAATTTCAACAACTTCTTTTCTAAGGTCAGAGAATTTCCTGCTCATGCACACCATACATTAACGGTTCTTTTGTTAATTCCTGGTGTTTTGCCACCCGTACAAATTAAACATCTGGTTTTCTTCCAGCCCTTAGATGGCTTTTATTATTTTTTGACCTTCATCCCACCTGATTTGGATCTTTCATCTCCAAATTTTTGGGCTTATGCCTTAACCAATGCTAAAGCTCTCAGTTCCAATTCCACATTTTAATGTGTTTAATTTCTTCATTATTTTATCACTAACTATTTTTGTTCCTGTGTTAGTTTATTTTTCGTGCCACATTTACTTTGATCCTCTATGAGTCTACCTCCACCTGTTGGCTCTTTTACTACACACATTGTTTGCTGCCTTTGGACTTTTAGTGTTGAAGATATAGTAACCTGATACCACTTAGTTGCTTTCCATTTAAATTATTGTTTGGATATAATTGTATTTTATTACTTTACTTTGAATTTGGTAAGTTGTTAAACTCTTACTTTTAATTTTATTACTTTTCTACCATTTCCATATTTTTTCACAGACCTGATGATGACCTTGTTGGTCGAAACTAGTTGTCAACCTTTTTGATCTTACAATTAAATATTTGTGTGGTACGAGACTTTGTGTTTTCTTTGGTATTATTATTTATATTATTGTTAGTGGCGATGAATTTGGATTTATTCCTACAAACCGGAAAATAAATGCCAATCAGTGTTTCACAATGAGGAAAAAGTGTGTCAAAGAAAATGGTAACAACTTATGTGTCAAAATCTGGTCATGTGGCAACAATTGCTTTAGAAGATCAAAGAACTGTTACTTCCGATTGATATATAAACGTTTGTTTAACAGCGGTTGTCGCGAAACTCCGAAAAACCAACACACAATGGCGAATGATCCTACATCAAGACAAGGCAGGTGCTTACACTGCCCAAAATTCGAGCTTCAAAACATCGAATTGATCTATTTTTTGTCTTTATGACTATATGCCAAACTAAAAAGACAACTCTCGTATCTCTGGATCTGATTAACGGATTTTTATTTTTTATTGTGTTCGTTTTGTTATTAAAAATCATAATAATTTTGAAAAATATGTCTAACTTTGTTAGTTTAAAAGTTATAGCTATTTAAATAATTACATTGTTAATAACAAATTGCGACAATTTTTTGGATAATCACCCTCAAAATTCGCAGTCAGCAGGTTAAAATAGATCTAAAACATTGGCATGATTTCATGTCCCTTCAACTGCCACAAAAATCCACCTGGCGCCCGTACTAAATGAAGCATAAATGTTCGATTAACTAATTGATTGACTATGTTAACATGTAAGTGACGCTTGTATAAAATATTGAAGTAATTACAAATACATTGATTTATTTTCATCTTTACATAATCGATTAATAAATTAAATATTAATACAAAAATCTAAAACCATTTCACTATAAAAATCTTGATAAACTGGATGATTTTTTTACGGTAAACTCTGTTTAAACCAAATATTAACGTGAGCGAGTACAAATTGAATTTAATTGAATTTTATTCAAATTTAATTCAATTCGAAAATATTGTTATTTTCATTTTTAATCGCTGTAACTACTTATTGTACTGTTATTTCTGTAACACCTGAAATGAAATTATTTTCCTCCACCTCTACATAATTATCGCGAGTTATGAGCCGCTTGATTTAAACTGCAGGGTTAGAGGTGAGCAACCACGCTACAATGGAACTGCTTAATAATAAAATCTGACAAATATTTAAAATATTTTAAATGTCATACGATTGGAAATTGTTAAAAAAAACACCAAAATCTTAAAGTAAATAGTAAAAACGAGAAATTTCGAATAATTGGAAACAATCGAAAATTCCGAAAATTAAAAAAAAATACAAAATGTTGTTTTATTACGCATTTGAAATTTTTTAAATATCTTTGGATTAAAATTAGTCAATTGTTATTATCTAGTCATTTTTATGATGTAGCACAATATAAGGTATTTTAAATCCTATCAAAAAGCATTAAAAATATAAAATAAATGTAAATTTTGTAAAAACACTTGCCACGTACTTTTGATGTAATAAAAGAATTAAAATAAAACAATAAATTTTGAAAAATTAATCAATTACTTCAAATAGAAGTTTAACTCCAGCTGAGATCGGTGAGTGGTTTCTCTACTGGCAAATTAGTGCCCAGCTCAGCCGTAGAGGGTAAGTACAAAATAATAGTGAGTCGCTCCACCGATTTGAACGGTTAAAATCGGAAACCCCCGTTGTTCCAGGCACTGACCTTTCTCACTGGAGATAATTAAATAAATTAAGAATCTTAATCAAGAATAATTGAATTGCACATATAAGAACGATAAAGTGAGCTAAATAAAACGAGAATATCAAACTAGACCCTTCTTTAATATATAAAAAAAATATAGTGTGGGTTTACACTACTGTCAACCCTAGCGCCTTAACAATGGTATAAATATGAAAGTAAAGAAAAAAAAGAATTATCTGAGAAGCGTGATCACACGCATGTCTTAAAATTAAAATCTAAAGATAACGACTTAAATCTACAGTTACAATGGCTTATAGCTTATCTGGTAATCCTGTAGTCGATTTCCTCCAGCCCTTGGCTTCAAATGCTTCACCACTAATTGGCCAAAAATTATCTAGGCCTGTACCAAAAATTAGGCCCGTACAAAAAATTAGGCCTGTACCAAAAATTAGGCCTGTACCAAGAACTTGAGCCCGTACCAAGAACTTGAGCCCTTTCCAAAAACTTAGGCCCGTACCAAGAATTTCAGCCCGTACCAAGAACCCTAAAATCGTAACTTGGAATTAACAATAAGCTTAAGCAAATTATCATGCTCCTTGAGTTAAATAATTTAATACCTTTATACTAATTTACTGACTTTAATACAACTTATTTTTGCTTAACAATAAAAAAAAATAATGAAAATTAGATGAATTACACATATTACAGAAGTTAGAAGCTGATATTTCTGAATTTTACAATTTCTAATCAAAACTAATGACTTGAATGCACTTAACAAACTTAAATATGACTTACTAGCCATAATTGAATTATAACAATAAACTAAATTAAGGTTTAACATAAAATTGATTAGCAATAGCGCAAAGGAGCTGAAAGAATAGTCTAGTTTCTTAAAATAATACACACATAGGGGAGGTGGGCCCAAAGTGGGCATCGGCCTAAAGCGAGCACCTCATACAAAATCAACGTAAAAGACCTTGACGTGGTCTCGCGTCTCTTAGACTTTAACCCCTGCTCTGCTTGTCGCCACTGTAGTTGTACATCACACGTTGGACAAACCCTACAGCTTGAGTGAAATAAAAAAGAATTTTGACGTTTTTATACAAAATAAACAAGGTATGTAGATAGTGTTTTGTTTAATAATGAGTGATCTGTGTTATTTTCAATATACATCTTGAATATTAGGTTTATCTTACTTTAATTAAATAATATTTGCATGACAATATAAAATAAACTTTAGGTTAGGTCTGATGAAAACGTGGGCGATACGGGAAAGGCAAAGCGGGCAGGGCAAAGCGAGCATGCTCACTATGCCCTCGTATCATGTTTGCCTTGCACTAAGTTAACTTTAATTTATTAGTCTATTAAAGGTATTTTACTCTTTTCTTACTATTGATATTTTTTCTTGCTTAGGATGGTAACACTTGATCAGATTATACCTTCTCAAATCATACCTCAACCAGCAGGCTCATTCAGTCCGACAGCAGATTCTGTTCCCTCGTATGAAGCCCCTGAGAACATACCCATCATAGATGATGTTATTTCCAAACAGTCTTCAGCTACAAACGTTGCTCCTATACTGGAAACTTGGATACAGGAAACACAAACGACACCTTTTAAACGTACTCCCTTAAATGATATAAGTGTTGCTGCCACTTCAATTGAATTTGAAAACATACCAAGCACAAGTAAAGTTCACTTTACTCCTATGGCTATTAGACCACTACCAAAGGTTTGCCCAAATAAAACAAACAGACGAAGAAAAACTCAAAAAGCTGAAATTTTAACGAGCACACCAATTAAAGAAGACCAAAGGAATAAATTATTTAAAAAAAATAAACCCAAGGAAGTAAAACTTAAAGAGGTTACAAAAAGTTTAAAAAAAAACCTGGAAAGTGAGAAAAAAGAAAAAAAAATGAAGAAACCAAATAAATCTAAAAAGGAAAATAGTGTCTGCTTATGTATTGTACCTATGCAGCGAGCTATATGTGGAACCTCCTACAGAGGACTGGATCCAATGCGAAGATTGTAAAATGTGGGCCCATGATAAATGTACATCATATTCCGGAATTGGGGTGTTTTTTGTGATTTTTGTCAAGAGATATAAGTAATTTTGCTAAAAGGCTAATACTATTTTAAGTTCCTTTGTTTGTTTTTTTATTAATGTTCAGTTTATTTGCTTATTTAATTTATTTATTTTTCTTATTATGTTATTGTAAAATAAAGATAGATTACTACCTTTCTGGTGTTTTCATTAATATATCTCTTCTTATTTGTAATTTAGATAATAAAGATTGAGGCATGCTCGCTTTGCCCAATGCGTGCCCATTTTGCCCTAATGCTCCTGCCCGCTTTAGGCTTGCCTCCGGGCAAAGTGAGCATTTCAAAGGGTTTCATAATATTGGGTCTAGTTTCATATTCTTAACATATACAATAAATTTATAAATTGGGTATGAAACTTCACTAAATTTAGCATCTAATAGCATTTAAAACATTTCTCATTTATGCATTTATAAACATTTTTCTCTTACTTAGACTTACGGTGCCCACTTTGGGCCCACCTCCCCTACGATACACAATGAAAAACACATGTAAAATCAAGATAAAAAAAAAACAAAATTTGCGACTATATGGTGTTATTAATCGTAATAATAAGATATAACATTATAACTCACCTATTGTAATAGGGTTTATTTTCTCTAGAATCGTGACACTCTCAACTGGTATGAATGTGCGAAGGCGTGAACGCTGCTAACTGTACTAATAGGTGATTTAAACACCGCCACTCTAACTGCAATTCGCTGGCCTGAATGGTATTGAATTAATCAAACAATTCGCTGACTGTACCGTGATCCTATCTACATTTCGCCGGAGATAAAAGAGAAAACCATAAGAATCGGACAAGTAGCATGAATAAAAGACATGTACACTTACCCACAGAAGACTTCATAAAAATCCGACACGCGGTTTGTCTATTGAATCACTCCAAAAATAACTACAGAATCTAACTCCAACAACGATTCGAATGGACAATAAGGTTTAGTTTCAAAAATCCAAAATCAATTGTTACGGATGCATCGTGATTTAAAACTTAAACCGAAAAATCTTCTGACTTCCTCAAACAAGTGCTCAGGTCGAAAGCAAATAGCAAAATGGCTGAGACAATCGCTTCCTTTTGACGAAATATGACAACCCGAAGATGGCCTCTAACCGTTTAATTCTTAACTCGTTCATCTGATCTTTAATATGTCAGATGCCAATGTAACGAATCACCTGACTGCAGACAACAACATATTAAGTTTTACAAAACAGAAGAATTAGTCAAACAGCTGTTTATAAGCGAAAGTGACAGTAAATTTTAAAGTAAACAACACAATAATTTGTAACCTGAATATAATAAATAGACGGTGATTCAAAGTAATATTAGTAACAATTTGTGGCCAAAATATAATAAATAGACGGTGATTACCTACGAACAACCAAGAATCAACTTATTTTCAATTCTGAATGCTACGTTTAACCCTAATTTTGGCGTAATCGTACAGTAAGTAGATACTAATGTTGTCTTTTAGAAACTTTTATTCTTAGAGCAATTTTAGCCCGTGACACACCGTTAAGCTGCGTTATCTTTGTTACAATGTCGATCTAGGACAACTTAGCGCAAACAACTCGATGCGCTCAAATCGTCGCAACCAACTAGATGCGATTAACTCAGTACGGTTCATCATAATGCTAAAGAGTTCGTGTGGTACATTCAACAATGCTAGAAAATACATTGACAACCCTATTGTGGAATAAAAGAAACCATATTGTCGGTTATGCAAATGACCTGTTATCTTATCTAATGGCAAATTTAATACTACGTCAATAGATAAAAATTGAACACGTTTAAATAGACCTTAACATAAGCCCTCTGAAGTCTAAGGTTATAATATTTACCAGAAGCTGGCTCAGACCCTATAGCTTAGGCTCAAAACTTACCTGTAACCACCATCTTGAATATATAACCAAAAGAGTGCCATCCGCATTAATAATAGCTAAATACACTTACTTCAAAACGTGGGTTTTAAAGCGAGACATGATATAATGGATCTATAAGATGGTGCTTAATCAACTGTGACATATATAGGTATGCGTCTTTGGTATGGTCAATAGATAAAAATTGAACACGTTCAAATAGACCTTAACATAAGCCCTCTGAAGTCTAAGGTTATAATATTTACCAGAAGCTGGCTCAGACCCTATAGCTTAGGCTCAAAACTTACCTGTAACCACCATCTTAAATATATAACCAAAAAAGTGCCATCCGCTTTAATAATAGCTAAATACACTTATCTCAAAACGTGGGTTTTAAAGCGAGACATGATATAATGGATCTATAAGATGGTGCTTAATCAACTGTCACATATATAGGTATGCATCTTTGGTATGGTAGCCAAAAATACAACAATAAAATGTCATTATCAAGCTAAACAAGGTTCAAAGAATTACTAACCGTTGCATAACTGAAGCATCGAGAGGCACTCCACAGATGTTCTGTTATACCTTTCTCCTATTCATTATATTTTGAAAGGATGGGTTTCTATAGGCTTGAAGAAAATCTAGACGCAACAAAATAAAGCAAGAAATTGGAGAAGACATCTGGAAGGTGAAATCAAACCACATAGGTTCCAAATACCTGTCTAATTCCAACGTTAGTAATTGCAAAATGCAAGCAAGGTCTAATAATACTCCAAAGATGGCTTAGGAAAAGGGATTTACAACAGTGACGGGAATGTGTAATTTTCTGATCTTCTATGTTTCAGTAGGTATATCCAATCTTGCAATGCACAAAATTATCATTTATGGGCTTATAAATCTAAGCAAACGAATATATGCGAAGATAGTATGATGGTTATTAAAATCTTAAAGTGGTTTTCAAACTAGTATACGAATGTCAAGTAGAACTCGATGTTCTAACAGTTTGAGACTAGTTTGGGTACCAGGATATAAAGAAATACAAGATAACGAGCAACGAATTTATGTAAACAATAGTTTTACAATAAATATGCGTTTTATGCAAAATTAAATGTCGAATTGGGCGTATCGAGTTGACTGCACAAATGACCGCACCGAGTTGACGACGCTGAGTTGGTTGCGCCGAATTGTCCGCGCTAAGATATCCACGCCAACTTGTCCGGGTCTGTTACAATATTATTCCTATAACTCGAAGACCAATTGTCTGGCAGTGACGTTATTGTGACGTAAATGCAATGCGAGGTTCGAATCAATACTAGTTGCCATGTTTAACTTAGAAAGACTTACTATCTTTGTCTAATTAAAGTGCAATAGAAAGAGATACTTTTAAGAAAAAAAAGGGTGTGGCAGTCAGTGGGACTGCCGGCAGAAGTTATACTTCTATGCACGCGCCCGGATTTATAAATTTTTATGCGAATGATTTAGCAAAATCATTATATGATATTCGTGTTCAGCGACCTCAAAAACCTCCTAGTACCGAGTACACATTGATTTTGTATCAAATTTGCATAATATTTCCTGGAGACGAGGTCCGTCTTAAGTACCAGGTGTTTCGTCCTTCAACTGATAAGTTTTCGATCATTTTTTAAAGGATTTACCTCCATACCAAGTTTTGCCAAATTCATAGCTCCACCACGTTTATTCTGTACACGACAAAAATAAGAGCTCGGGTCATAGCCAAAGACACTTAGATGCTGAACCTCTTCTGTTAAAAGAAAGTGCTCGACCAAACAAATAGCACTGTATTTTATATTATGAAGCATGGTCGCCATCATTTTCAGTTTCAGCACATGATGGACACAAGATTAAATTTTGACCAACCACTTTTGCGCCTCTTAGACGAACTAGGCAAGCAGATGATACTGTTTTTCACATTTGGTACATTTTAATTCGCCTTTTAGAGATCGTTTACAACTCGCGCATGTAATTTTCACATTTATATCATCATCACTCGGCGCCATCAAATATATATCAATGTTAACTAATAAAACTTAATAACTACAAACACAGGCAAGTAGAAATATTTTTTTTTAATTAACTGTATTCAATTAAATAAATACTTAGAAAAATAAGACCAGTTGATGTGTGCCCTTACTTCAAACACGAAAACTAAACAGTAAAACGATCAATGTACAAAAAAAGTGTTTACAAAACCCCACAGTGCAAAATATAATGCAACTATGTGACGGTAGTATGGACTACAATACAATACTCATTACTGAATATATAATGATTAATATTATTAATATAAAATACTAAACTTTATATGTTTACTTACGTGACAGAATTATAAAGTAATCTGTCAAACACAATGTAATACGTCACTATGATATTCCAAAACATTAGCTCAGATTGTTTTTTGTATATCTATCTCTTTTCAATGTACTGATACCTTATATGTGTTTCTGTCTCTCTCTTACTCACACCATTACATATGTAATGATTTTTGCCATTTAACCCCACACAAATCCAGTGCATAAATAGAAGTATAACTTTAAAATTAAACCCCCTTACTAGAAGGACCAGAATTTCAAATCATAATCCTAACCAAAATCGTTTCGCTTTTCTAAGCCGTTTCGTTTCCAGAGCCAATCCATGTTTTGCTAGTTTTTGTCCGCGATTGGTATTTTATTTTCCAATTACCTCACTCCCCTCCAAAAAGTAAACTTTCTGAAATGATGCAGGGGCTTTCTACTAGCCGCCACCTGTATACGCACTGGAAAATATTATTAAGTGCGCTAGTGCCGCTTGACATTTTTTTTAAAAGTATCTCTTTCTATTTCGCGTTAATAAGACAAAGATAGTACTTAAGTCTTTCTAAATTAAACATGACAACTAGCATTCATTCGTACCTCGCATTGGTTCCACTTGCCTTACGTCACAATGACGTCATTGCCAGACAACTGGGTCTTAAGGTATAACAAAAAATACCCATTTGACCTAATTGTACGTTTGTAAAAAATGCATTTAAATTTTCTTATTATCTTACTGTATTAAGAAATGCTAAATCTTTTTTTATGTCAAACTAATCAACTCGTTGTTTTTCTGTGCATTAAGCAACAATTATTATCTTGTTAAGTGAAAATTTTAAATTACTTTTTCATTTATTGCAAATTGCGATATGACCATGAAGCGTATCTAATTGAAAAAGTCCAGTTTATTTTTAAAACTATTATAAAGGCATTCCCACATATAATAATGAGCAGATACAGTCCGGTATATACTTTTATTGATCCATATTTACATTAAAAGGTACACTCTATGTAAACGAAATTTCTAATTAGTGTTTCATATTATAAACTCTGTCATAAAATAAACATTGATATCGACTTTATAACGGATATTAATCGGTTAATACTGTAAAAATTTATACTTTAACATTAATTACCTACATTTTTAATAGTTATATATCTATAAACTTTTTTAATAATATTGACTTATAAACGGATCTTATTAATAATATTTTTTTATTATAACTTCCTATTTATTTAATACAACAGTATATTGAATTTGTGCTTTTTATGGGACATTTTGGCGTAAGAGAAAAACGCGCACGCATCCGATAGTTAATCCTATGGTTCATTTATTATACCTGGCTTTGCAGTTCGTTGGCAGTGTGTAAGCCATGGAGACTAGACAAGGAGTACGCACTCGATCGGGGGAATTGCCAAAATCTGTCTACGGTATCGTACATATTAGGTTTACTTTTTTCACCACTAGCGTCGCTAGTTTTCCTTTTGTACCGGTATGAATATAGACAATTAAATAATCGTGAATTATTAAATTAGTTTTTATTATTTATATCTGAAAGATCGAACTATTTTTTTATTGTGTAAATAAATTAATAATGAAATTATTAAAAAATATTTATTTTATTTCAAGCTACGTCCTCATTGGTCGCCATTTTGGTACAAATGGAACACCAGCGCCCTCTTATTTTCGTAGCCCTATTTGCATACATGGAGTTCGTACTCCTTGTCTAGTCTCCATGGTGTAAGCGGTGGGAATGAAACGTTGTTGCCAGGTTTAACTTAGAAAGACTTACTATCTTTGTCTTATTAACGCGCAATAGAAAGAGATATTTTTAAGTTAAATGGCAACCGGTGCCAGCGTAGTTCGTTCTGTCATTCAGTGATCGTTCAGTGGCGTGTTTTTGGGTTAGTTGCCATTTAACTTAAAAATATCTCTTTCTATTGCGCGTTAATAAGACAAAGATAGTAAGTCTTTCTTAGTTAAACCTGGCAACAACGTTTCATTCCCACCGCTTACAGACTGCCAACGAACTGCAAAACCAGGTATAGTAGTTAGTTTTGTTTGCAGAACCAATTTTCGGCAAGTCATTACAAACTGATCAAGGATTAAAAAATCTTTACAAACGACTTTTAGACTACCTTTAATCACTTGTAATCACTTGCAATTACTTTTGATTACATATTTGTAAACAGTTGTGATCAATTATGATCACTTGTAATCATTTAAAATCACTTGTGATGACTTGTAATAACGTCTGAACTTGACATATCGTGACGTTTGTGATGTCACGTTTCGAAGTTCCTACATCTTAGTGATCCTGTTGTTTACAACATACTGTTTTCGTTGTAGTAAGACAATTCTTGCCAATTTTAAAAGTGATGGTTTAAATTTTTTTTTTAAATTGTTAAAATTGCAATTAGAAAAGTTACATCAAAGTTGTGAAACATAAAAATGTCAGCTGCCAAGATACCTTTCATAAGTGTTTTTTTTTTGTAAATATAAATGATTTTAATTATTTATTGATATCGAACTACCCATTTTTGGAACGATTGAGATGTATTATTCGTTCCAAGTTCATGCGGGCTGACCTTTCTTATCTTAATTAGGGTTTAAAGACATCTGTTTATCTCTTTCATTGTATTATATTACCTGATTTTGATCTTTACAGGTTTTGAGTTTCATATTATCATGAATTAACAGATTCTAATATTCTCAGAGTATTGTTTTCGACTGGAGATTTCGAAAAATTTATGTTATTTACTTCTTCATATGTTATTGTTATTTTATTTATTAGTGTTATGTTGTTCATGCCCCGGTTCACTAAAATAATTGAAAAGAACAATCGATACCTGCTGGTATAATGTAGATTCTATTACGGCCATGAGCTTTAAAGTGTTGGCTTAGGCTACGGCCACATTAGCGGGATTTCAATCTGCGTTTCGTTCACGCAGCGTGAATTCCCATCATTATAAAAATAATAGGCCACACTAGCAGTTTTTTCACGCGCGTAAAAAACGGCTTATCCCTTGTCACACACGTCGGTTTTCAGTCTTCGCGTGTCGGGAAGCTGAGCGATTACAAAAATGAACAAAAGTACTCTTAACGAAAATCACGCCACATGAAATTCAACCCGTGTGTCAACCCAAGACAGCGTGAAAAGACCCTCGAAAATGAAACCAGTCCTATTCATGAGCGGGAGACCTTAGATAGATAGATAGATATTTTTTGGGTTGGCTGTTAGCCTATATCACTGCGACCTTTGCAGATCTATTGTGAACACCCATTATCTGTTGAATAGGATTAGAGCACCTTGTCCAGCTCTGCCCTCTTAATGAGACTTAATAGCCTTGACAGTGGCCACTCCGCATAACTTGGAGCAGCCGGTTTCTGCTCTCCCAGTAATAGATACTGCGTCCTTGCAAGGCCTTCACATTGGCATAGGACATGAAATGCAGTTTCCTCTTCCTCTTGGCAGTATCGACAAATGTCTTCATCTGCTAAGTTTAGCTGACTCATGTGTTTTCTGAGCCTACAATGTCCTGTCAAGAGACTGACAATCATTCTGACATCATTTCGCCTTTGTGATAGCAGCTCTGCAGTAAACTTCGCTGAGTATCCCTTTATGAAGAGTTTGGCTTGTCGCTTGCCCGGTGATTTTTTCCACCACTCCTGGTCCTTTTCTAGCCTCCATTTCTCAATGGCTGCCTTTCTGAATGTATTAGCAACTCCGCCGAATGGTTCCGGGCCAATCATTGGAGTTTTAGCTCCCGCACGGGCCTATTCATCAGCCTTCTCATTGCCCCGAAACCCTGAGTGTCCTGGTATCCATTTCCAGTGTCAGAGAATTTTGACTAGCATCATGTGTCAGGGCCCTAACGCAGTCCCACACCAGCTGTGAGCTTATTTGTGCTGAGACTATCGCCTTTAGAACTGCTTGGCTATCCGAGTATATGACTACGGTTTTACCCGTTATACCCTGACTTACGATCTCCGTTGCACAGTGTTGTATGGCCGTTACTTCAGCCTGAAACACTGTGGCATCGCACCTGGACTTAGTTGGATTTTTATCCTGTGTCCTCTACTGTATATACCTGACCCTGTGCCTTTCTCAGTCTTTGAGTCATCGGTATACCAAATTGACTCCGCTTGGATTGGGGGGGCCATTGTTCCATAAGTCCCTTTCCAGTATTTCTACTCGAAAGTTTCTCACAAAGTTATACCTGGGGACTATCCTGTCCTGAGGCATACTTATTATTTGATCTGCCTTAACCCTATTGTATAACTCTGCTTGCTTTTTGCCTTTTAATAAGGTAATGGGGACCTGGCGTGGTAGCAATCTGTGAGCAGTTGCCATAGCCTCGCCCTGAATGTAAATGTGCAATGGTGGTGGGTTGAGTAAAACCTGTAGTGCGTCCGTTGGGGCGGTTCCCATGGCACCTGTAACATTCAGTCATGCCTGCCTTTGAATGCTTTCCAGCTGCCTGATCACCCCGGACTGCTGCGTTCTACTCCACCACACCACCGAACCATAGGTTAACATTGGTCTAATGACTTGTGTATACAACCATAGGTTCATTTTGGGGTTCAATCCCAACGGAGACCTTAAAGACGTGTCTTTCTGGCGGGAATTCACGCCGTGTTTGGCCGGCCCAACTGAGAACACTATAACCAATTTGTTTGGCGTGTTTTCACGTAAAAACGCAACGTGAAATCCCGCTAATGTGGACGTAGCCTTAGGTTGCTGTTAAGATTAGTCAGTAAGAACGAACTTGGAACGAATAATAATTTAACAGACAATTATTAATAGCTTCTCATATTTATAACTGTCAACGGTGAAAATATTTTGAAAGATAGAAATAATTAGTCCGGGTTCCCACGTGGTAAAAAAGGCATAAAGAATAACCGGCTGAAACTTTCAGAATCGCTTAATTGCACTTAGACCTACAAACTTCCATAGCAACAATATCGATGGATGGGGCGTTTTTTCTTCAGCAGCGGTCAAACATGTCGAAAGATATAACCCTCCCCGGAGTGATGGATAACCGATTTATTTTTTGTGAATCAACAGTTTTTTATTATTACTACATAATAAAACACGTGACCTACAAAAAGAGGAGGGCGTTTGGCGGGGCCTACGCGCTTAACATGTAATAGTTACGACTGCCAACGACTTAACCAATAACCAGTTAACGCCCTCTTCTTTTGTAGGTCACATAAAATAATAAAAAACTGTTGATTCATAAAAAATAACTCGGTAATCCATCACTCTGGGGAGAGTTATAACTTTCGACATGTTTGACCACTGCTGAAGAAAAAACGCCCCATCCATCGATATTGTTGCTATGGAAGTTTGTAGGTCTAAGTGCAATTAAGCGATTCTGAAAGATTCAGCCGGTTATTCTTTATGCCTTTTTTACCACGTGGGAACCCGGACTAAATAGAAAATGTAACAATACAATATTTGAATCTAGGTTGTTGAAAAATTTACACAAGTTGTTCTAATACAATAGAATAGACAGTCCTATTTATAACAGTCAAAATCGTTTTGAGATGAAATTTTACTACATTTTTTTAGGATTTAATGATAGAAAGAGTTTTTACAACACTTGTTAGCTGTCAAATATGTTTCACAATTGTCCCAACTTGTTTTTTACTATATATGCATAGTTTTAATGAACAACTGTCTTATAAAAACTAAATAGTATTAACAGTTTGACATAACGATAACTGTTAACTTTAAAAAAATCACTTTAATATTATAACCAAACACAAAAACTAGGGATTGATTTATTTGCAATTTATTCAACACTAAAACAAATAACGAACTCTAGATTACTTATAGTTATTTATACTCAATTTAATTTGTACAAAAGATTGGAGATTGTAACGCAACTTGGAAAAGACTATATTGTTCTGAGCACGCCGATTGTTCGGGCTTTAGACTTCTCGAAACATCGAACATTCTCTCCCAAATTCTAGGCAGTGGCGTACACGTGTATACATATTTAACTCGTTACTATATACATTGATATGATATTTATCGTTAAAAAAAGCAATAAAGACTTACTATATTACGAATTTCTATCATTGATTGATACCTTGGTTGCGGAGACACCCGGTAGATGACGTTGTTTCAATTTATAGATTATACAGTTAGAAATGAAAATGAGAGACAAAATCTTAGAAATAAATAGGATAAAAACAAGGAAAATTCGAAAAACAATTGAAAAAAAAACAAAAACGTTAAAAACATAAATCGAGACGGTAAGAAAAGAAAAACTAAAAGTACACAAAAAAACGCGAAAATTGAAAAAAATGTGAAAAGTGTAAAATATAAAAATTAAGAAATACATCGTTACCTTTTTACTTACTACTACGTTGCCTTGCCATTTCTTACCTCATATTTCGTGATTCAAGATCCTTTCCTTTTCCGTGGACTTATCCTCCTCAATTTTTGCACTTTATCAGCTTCCATATACAGGTCAAAGAACTTCTTGCCTATGGTTATCATACATTAACGGTTTTTTCGTTAATCTCTTAGATTTTGCCACCCTTACATACAGAACACCTGTTTTTCTTTAAGCTCTTTTATGGCTTTTATTTTATTTTGACCTTAATTTCACCTAATTTTGGATCATCCATCACCAAAGTTTTGCTGACGCCGTAGCTGACAACTACAAGTTTTCAGTTCCAGTTTTCCATTATTTAATGTGTTTAAGTTTTAATTTTATATTACTAACTATTGTAATGTTCCATAGTTTTTTCGTACCACTTAATTCTTGACCATTTATTAGTCTATCTCTACCTCTTTATTTTCTTACTACACACTTGTTTTATCACCGATGGACATTTAGTTTTGAAGATATAGAAACCAGTTCTACCACTTAGTTGCTTTCCATTGAAATAATCCTACTAATATTATATAGGCGAAAGTTTGTTTGGATGGATGTATGGATGTATGGATGTTTGTTCCTCTTTCACGCAAAAACTACTAAACGGATTTTAATGAAACTTTACAGTAATGTAGCTTATAGATCAGAATAACATATAGGCTATAATTTATAAAGATATTGTGTGAATTGTCCAAAATATAACGATAAATGTCATTTAAGTCTGAAAAAATTACTGTATTTCTTATGTTGACAATATTGTTACGTTATTACAGTGCGAATGTAACATCTCAATATTGTCAGACTGTTATATTTTTCAAATACGACCCAAAAATTATGTATGTTATAATTTTAATGTCATAATGTTAGTTCTTTTCACGCTAATATAAGCTACTCGAAATACTAATACTGCGCACACGAAGTCGCGGGCACCAGTTATTGATACATAAAGACCTTGCTTTTATTCGAATTACACGCAGACGAAGTCGCGGGCAAAAGCTAGTGTTTTTATACAATTGTATTTGATTACGTTTACTTTTTGCATTTGACCTGATGATTACCTTGATGGTCGAAACTAGTTGTCAACCTTTTTGATTTGAATACAATAAAATAATTTGTGTGGTACGAGACTTTGTGTTTTCTTTGGTATTACCATTTGACCACATTTGAGAAATGGATGATATCCTCTCCCACAATATTTTACGGTTAGAGCCAGCTGCAGGGGTACCAAAAGTACGGTCCGGAGCCAAATGAACGCATGGATCCCTAAACAATAGAACCAGCACTAAGAACACAAACATATAGCACCCATTCTTTAGAGTTGCACAAATGAGTACAAGGTACCAAGATCCTAGAATGGGTGACCTGAACCATTTGAAGAAGTGCATTGCATTGATTCTTAGACGGTAAAAAATACAATGGATCAAACAAATATATAGATGTAATTAAAGATAAAAATGGATATAATATTTGAATACAATAGTTAAATTAATGGTAAAGGTAAAAAAAATTGGAAAAATCTTGAAAAAAATTAATCATAACATGATGAAAACCGAAAAATGGAAATAACAAAAGAGAGCTCTTATAACTCATTTTTACATACAGAATATAAGCATAGCTTCTGTCGGTCAGTTCTTCGACCGCCTATTTTTTTAACTTCCCGCCAAAAAAATTTTTTTTTTTAAATCGGGAAGTTATTGGTTTTACCCAGTTTTTCGAAAATCGAGTTTTCATCGGATATCAACGTTTTGAGGTATTTGGAACCTCCCCTGACAATTTTTACGAGGGTGTCTGTATGTCTGTATGTACGTGTGGATGTGTGTGTGTGGATGTATGTAAACCTCTTATAACTTTTGAACGGCTTGACCGATCGAAATGAAATAAAACGCGTTCCAAAGAGTTCCATCTAACTTAGACTCCCTGTAAGTTTGAGCCGATTCGAACCGGTAGATTTTCAGAAATTTCAAAATAACCGAAAAAAACAATTGGTAAAAATGATGTTTTTTGGGCATATCTTTTTGGCTATTACATCGATCAATTCCATAGCCTAATCAGCTCTCAAGCTTAAAAAAACACGTCGAATGCCGTTTTGAAAATTAAAATCGGTTAATTCGTTCGTGAGATATCGTTGTCGAAAAATTTCAAAAAAAGTGTTTTTTTTTTAATAATTTACAGGTTTTTCTACTAATCGATTTTGCACTCCCAGTAACATTTTTAGGTCTGAAAAAACTGCGTCGAATGCCATCTTGAACATCAAAATCGAATAACGCGTTAAAAAGTTATGGCTTTTTAAACATTTCAAAAAAAGTTAAAAACGTCAAAATACGTCACGTTACTATAGCTTTGCGGTTAAAACTAGCGGGAAGTTGCAAGGATGGCCTTTAAGGTCAACCTCTTTTCGAATTTTTTTTAAACGAAGCTTTTACGAGGTGTTGCGACAAAAATATCGTAACAAAAATAACTAACGAACTTCTATCTCTCGTTACTCTTACTTTTTAGTAAACGCCTCCTATCTCTATCATTAACTGCTTTCACTTTCGAGTAGGTACACCTTTAGAATTCACCGAGCTCTACACATTGTTTTTGTTTCTCTTAATAGAATTTAACATTCGATTGAAACTTTGTCGGTCTAATTTAAACGCACTTTAAACAGTTTTCGCAAAAACTTCCTGTTTTCCGAAGTTTATTCATAAACGATCGATGTTTATTTTTAAAGTACACTTGTACGAAATTCGATTGATTAAATTCATACAAACTAAATTATTTCTTGTAGCTACCTTGTGTATTTGGATAACCGCCAAATAATATACAACTTTTAAAATAGCAACCGTAAACCATAAGCCCTCCAATGATTACTTGAATCTGGTTTTCGAGTGCTAAGATGTGTTTTTCTTGTATAGGTTATCAGAAAATTTATTCAGTTTCATTTAAGTAGTGCAACTGGTGAGTTAAGATTTTGTATTTGTTTAAAGAAAAAATTGTTTATATGAACTAGTAAGTTTTGATTATCTACAAGTTAATGGTATCTAAACGATATTCTCAGTTATCAATGTAGATTAATGTATTAGTTGGGCTGAAAAGTTCGTAGTCTAACATAATTTTTTTGAAAATAAAATTTGATTTTATTATCCCTTTGGGATTGATACAATTATACAATTTTTCGATATTTTTATAGCACGATTTGTCTTTAGCTACAAACTAAGTCTGAGTTTCAAAGATTTTGTCTTCATCGGCGCTAATTTTTTTCCAGCTAACACTCTCTTAAGGTCTGAGAACAGGAAAAAGTCACTGGGTGTCAGATCTGGAATATACGGTGGATGCGAAAGCAATTTGAAGCCTGATTCATACAATTTTGCTATCTTTGTCATTGATGAACTAGCACTTCTTTTTCTGCGTACGAAGCCGTTTTCCACAATTTTGTCCTTCAAACGCTTCAATAACGATATGTAATACTAGCTCTTGATGGTTTTTTGCATTTCAAGAGAGTCGATAAATATTTTACCGTACGCATCCTAAAATGATCATGATAAACCTTGGCAGCCGACTCTTGGATCTTTGAATGCCTTGGTGTCGGTTAAGCACGTGTAGTCCATTGAGTGACGATCATTTTGATTTTGGTTTAAAATGATGTAGCTATGTTTCATACATTGTGAAATATTTACCCGTAAATTCAAGTTTATTATAGTTAATCAGCTTAAAATCATTAATTCGTTGTTTTTAATCGATTGTGCTATCGCGGTACTCGACTTTGCACAGAGCTTTTGCATATCTAAATACTTATGCACAATATGATATCCAACACATTCCGTTAATATCTTTTGAACCTTGACTATCTCGATCAACTTTGTAGCCTTTTTTTTTCTTCTCGTCGTTAACAGCCTCTTTGGGGCGTCCACTGCCTGCAGCGGTGCTAATTTCAAAATATCTAAACTTCCCAAACCACTTCTCAACAGGTGACCTTTATGATTCTTATGTGCGTGTATATGTCACTGTACTTCTCATTAAATTTACTATTTGGTCCACTATAAAATGTTTTTGAATTATTTTTTCACTTAGAACAGTGTTCTAATTTTGATCTTGAGGTATTTGTGAAAGGTCAAGAAACGACAATTAAATATTCCAATACAAAGTCTGTATCTCTGTATATATAAAACTCAAAGGTGACTGACTGACTAACTGACATAGTGATCTATCAACGCACAGCCCAAACCGCTGGACGGATGGGGCTGAAATTTGGCATGCAGGTAGATGTTATGACGTAGGCATCCGCTAAGGAAAGATTTTGACTAATTCCACCCGCAAGGGGAAGAAAGTTTGTATGAAACTTTGTCAATTTTAAACCGATCGGGCTGAAACTTTGCATGCATATACCTACTATGACGTAAACATCCCCTAAGAAAGGATTTTAATTAATTCCACCCCTAAGGAGAATAAAGTTTGTATGAAACTTTGTCAATTTTAAACCGATCGGGCTGAGATTTTGCATGCATATAGCTACTATGACGTAGGCATCCCCTAGGAAAGGATTTTGATTAATTCCACCCCTAAGGAGATAAAATAGGGGATGAAAGTTTGTATGAAACTTTGTCAATTTTAAACCGATCAGGCCGAGATTTTACGTGCATATAGCTACTATAACGTAGGCATCCCCTAAGAAAGGATTTTGATAAATTCCACCCCCAAGGGGATAAAATAGGGGATGAAAGTTGGTATGAAACTTAGTCAATTTCAAACCGATCGGGCTGAGATTTTGCATGCATATAGCTACTATGACGTAGACATCCCCTAAGAAAGGATTTTGATAAATTCCATCCCTGAGGGGATAAAATAGGGGATGAAAGTTTGTATGAAACTTTTTCAATTTTAAACCGATCGGGCTGAGATTTTGCATGCATATAGATACTATGACGTAGGTATCCCTAAGAAAAGATTTTGATAAATTTCACCCTTAAGGGGATAAAATAGGGGGTAAAAGTTTGTATAAAACTTTTTAGATTTCAACTGAAATTAAAGATTGTAGCTACTTTGATGAAGACGTCCGCTTAAATAGGATTTTGATAAATTGAACCCGACGGGGATAAAATAAGGGTTGATGGAGGATGTAAATGTATTAGTTTCAACTTATTAGTACCTAATGGAACAAATAAATAAAGAGGAACAAAATAATTTTTTGTTCTTAATGTTGACAGCAGATGGCGTTAGTAGTATTTTAAAACGCGCTATCGTTGTTTTCACTAAGATACATATACCCGATGATGAGTGGCCGCCTTATCTTATAGTACATACTATACCTAAATATTTTTAGTGGATTATATTTGACGTATTTGGCTGTTCTTTTCTTGGCATATTTTGGATTGCATCTGCTTTGTTTCGGTTTAGTGGTTTTGGTTACAGACTCTGCTTTGTATTTGGCATTTGTTTTGTTTTCGTTTGGTTTAAGTATAGGTAAGATACCGAATGATATCCCGTTCAAATTTAAACGATTACAATTTTCCCTAAAAGTCTGCTTTGCCATGACAATAAACAAGTCTCAGGACCAAACTCTCAAATTTGTGGGTATTGACTTGAGAGAACATTGCTGCTCTCATGGGCAGTTTTATATTGCTTGCTCACGAATAAATTCACATAGTAGCTTGATAGTTTTAGCGCCTAATGACAGATTAGTTAAACGCTAAACAAAAGTAAAGCCGCAAAAACTATACCTAATTAATAATAATATATCTTAAGTTCCTTCTTAATCCTTATCCAAATAAATAAGTTATTTAACACAAACACATATTTCTGAACAAAATTACCCTTTACAGTATTTTGTTCAAGTAAAATGTAAGAAGTTTTTATAGTTTTAAAATAATAATAGTCTAATACTACTCGCGCAATAATGTGCGGGGTGTGTGGAGCGGTGAGGCGGTAGCACACTGCTGCTAGCCGACACGACACTGTCAATAGACGCGTAGAGTCTTGAAAATTGCAGAATAAATTTGTTTTATTACGTAGTGGTGTACTAAGAAATGATTTTTTTAAATTCCACCCCTAAGGATTTAAAATAGGGGTTGCAAATTTGTATGAAACTCGGTGGCAAAAAACTAAAGTCCACGCGGATGAAGTCGCGGGCGGCCGCTAGTTAATTATATAATTCTACGAATTCCTAATAGATAGCGGTATAAGTTAATTTGTTTAATAGCTAATCTTTTGAAGATTAGGTTTAACTAAAAAATCCTTTCAATTTAATACTAGTAACGCCATCTATATGTTTGCCTATGCACTTTTCAGTCCACTTGGTTTAGTAAAGAGTTAGTTGTGAAGTATCTTTGATATCTATGTTGACAAAAATCTAATTATTTTTGTTTAAACTGAACATTTATGCTTCATTTTGGAGATTAGACAAACAATAATTAACATTAAGGAATCGAACCTGCGATGGCTGTCTTAACGCGACAGCGCCGTAACCGTTTTTTTTTATTTTTTCCTTAATGTAAATTCTACCAAATTTTTAAATTTCAGTGGTACCTATGTATGAAATAATGTAATTGCTGACTATTTATGTTTCATTTTATGATCATTTTTTTATATACTTGTAATCTTGTTTCTTTCGTTTTAATTTCTTACCTTTAGAAGTTAATTTATTAGAACCAGAAGACGACTCAAGCCTCGAAGACGATTCAACATTAAAAGGTCAACAAACTCAAGCATGGTCCGAAACATATTCAAATCCTGGTTCTACCTCAGATTTATCATCAACATCTTCGGAACCTGCATCCAATTTAAGAGGTGAAAAGATTTTTCTTCTCTTCTATTTCACTCTAATATTCAACAAACAATATCTTTATAACTCATATAATTCCATAAAATAGATAGCTCCACCCGTTGCAACAGCGATTTTCAATGGATCCGTAAAGAGCCTTCCAGTACACCGCCACCACCACCACCTCAAAAAATGGAGGATGTAGAACAGATCACCATCTCTAAACCTCCATTAAATCGTTCCGTCCGTGAAAAGACTCCACGTAAAGATAAAATAGCAACTGAGAGTTTAGATCGAAGGAAAAGACAGCAGAATAGAATAGAGCGAGATCAAAAATCGAGATCTTCACATATTTTAAAAAGCCCACCCAGATTGGATGATTATACTGGAGGAGTAGGAGGAGGAGTAGCTGGATGTCAAAATTGGTGTTGTAATCCTCATGAATTCTGTTACGATGGATTTCAAAGAAGGCACGAAAGGTTAGATCCTTTGAGGTATGGCTAGAAATGTGATTTAATTAAAAGTGGTTAATCCTAATAACAAGATCAATTGAATTTATATTTTTAAAGTAAAAACTTCTATAACCGCTAAAGTATTATTACAGAAAACTGTATCGTTGTCATATTTAGTAAAGCGTGTTATCAATAGATATCAAAGATCAAAGAATAATATTATTCTAACGCTTTACAAGTTTTTGAAAAGCATTTTCAAAGACAATGACCGTTCAACTAAGAAGAAACAACTACTTCCTGGGCTATATGCCCCAACGGATATTGGATTACACTTCAAAGTCAAACCGGGTTGGCATATCTAATAGATATTAAACCAACTTTTCTGGTTTGCAGTTAGAACTTGTAGACCGGTTTCGGCCTATTGGGCCTCGTCAGTACAAGGTATATGTTATCCGTCAGCGAGCTTAAAGCATAATCGCTGACTAAAGACTACACTAAAATCACAATCAATATATATCTTTCAAAAACTTGTAAAGCGTTAGAATAATATTATTCTTTGATCTTTGATATCTATTCTATAACCGCGTTTTGTTAGCAGAAATTTTATGGATTCACATCAGTGATATGCTATATATTCGATTGTATGTATGGACCCTTCTTGGATAGGTAAAATTTTATGAGTTCGCGTCAGCTACATGCGATATATCTGATTGTAATGTATCTGCGTTGGAGGTTTTTTGGATAGGTAATACTTAATGAGTTCGGGTCAGCGACATGCTATGTGTGTATGTGTGTGCGTTGGACACTTCTTGGATGGGTAAAACTCTATGACTTCGTCTCACCGATATGCTATATATCCACAGACATTTTTATATGTCTGTGTATATATCCCATTGTATGTGTGTGCTTTAAATATTTCTTAATAGGTAAAACGTTATGAGCTCGGGTCAGCGACATGCTATGTACTCGATTGTATATGTGTACGTTGGACGCTTCTTAAATAAGTCATTTTCTTGTGAATTTGCATCAGCAACAATCTGTAGTAATAGCACTACTTATATCTATACCTAACTATCACTCTCACGTTTCATATATTAGTGTTATGTATATCTATATAAATATAGATGAATTCTATGAATATATACTTTGCATTGTTCTTTAAATTGTGTTTTAATTTGATTATTATTTTAATTGTTTAATTATTAAGTCATTGTGTAGTACAGCAGTTAGTATTAAATAGCTTCCTAAAAGTTTAATTCACCGACTTTAAAATATAAAATAAAAACACAACAAAATTTGATATACAAGACATACGTCAGAATTGGCACTTGTCAAAAGTGACATATAAAACGTTGATTTGTAAAAATTGACGTTAGTATAAAAATAACACATATAAAACGTTAAAAAATTAATGTAAAAACAATGGCAGATATGAAAATGACGTATAAAACCAAAATATGTTAAAATTCACGTATATAACAATAGCAACAAAATTGACATATTAAAAAATGACAAGTATTAAGATTGATAAAAACGAAGATATGTGTCAAAAATGACATATAAAACGTTGAATTATCAAAATTGACGTATATAATAATAACACAGAACAGAACAGAACAGAAAATTATTTTTTAGTTTCGAAAAAACGACCCTTGAAAAATTTGACATATCTATCAAGATTAATAAGCAAGGGTCATTTTCAAAACATTGATTTATTATTTTTGGAACGAAGTTCCTTACGGCAGGCTTGGAGGAGATTGGGATTTTGCTGCGGGACCGAACTGAAAAAAATGTAATAGTAAAACCGTATGAAAAAGTCCGTGGAATAAAACCGTTAAATGAGACGTGCGCAGGCGCTACAGTCGTATACACAAGCGAGTAGTGTCGATTGTACATTAGCCGAAGGAACCTTGTTCCTACCTGGTGTCCCACGACACCATTATACTTTTTTTATTATTTTGATTTTAGTAGCAAAAGTTCCTTAATTAAAGAAGTAAACAAGGACAGATATGTCGATAAAAACGATGAAATATGTCAAAAATTACATAAAAGGTTGATTTGTCAAAATTGACGTATTTAACCTTAACGCGTGAAAAAATTTACATATACCAAACAATTACAAATGTCAAAAATGACTTAGATATGTCAAAATTGAAGTATAAAATAAAAAACAATGATATATGTTCATAAAAGACGATTAAATTATATCAAAAATGACATTTGACAGTTACTTACCAAAAAAAAATTGGATTGCTGATAGTTGATATATAGGTATCTGATTTTACAAGTTTTTAACAAACCTGATATTTTTTGTTTAATTTCGCTTAAAATTTTTTGTTTGTTTGTTTACTGTTTTCATATTTACCATTCTTATATTTTTTCCTGTTTTTCACATTTTTTTATATTTTATGAACTTTTTACAATTCTTTCTTCTAATTTTTTGCAACGGTTAATAAATACAGAAATCTGATTTAACTGACAAATTGACACTTATTACAACAATGAAATGTGAAATCTGACCACTAACTCATAAACCACGAAGTAATACCAGGAGTTTAAACGTAATGTTAAAAAAATGGTCTCAATTTAGGGGACAGAACTATTGCCGGTAGAGTGCGCTCGTGTTCCTAAGATACTGGTTTAAATCCTTACGCGGGAAGTTTTGTTACTATTGACAGTTTTTATGACAACTAATTTTAAATAAATAAATTAATATTATATATTGAATTCAATTTAGCAAAATTTAAATGTCATAACTGTCGTAAACATCGGTTCTTATAAAGCTCTATAAGTTCTTATGGTTACTCGCGCCGCCAGTGGCAAAAAATAGAACTATGATCTGGGTTGATTATTGAGACCAGAAATATTATGGAAAAGCCTATACCGTGTAGACTCCTGGTATCTAGTCTTCGTGTCATAAACAATTAAATAGTGACAAGTGACAGCTGGTAGTAGGAAAATAACGAAATATTATTTTGTTGATAATTGACCTTTAATTGTTTGACAAATGACATTTCACAATTGGCAGCTATTTTTGGTCGAATTACTTTTTATCAAGAAGGCTTTTTCTGGACTAAGAAACTGTTTTTTGACTGAATTTGAAACTGTTTTTGTCGCTATGGGAACAGTTTTGATTAATATGAGATTATTTTTTACGTCTGTCAAGTAAGACTCATGTAATTAAATCTTACGTATTTTCATTCTATGTATGAAATTAATTTCATCAAATTTTATGTTGTTAAAAATATTAATTAAATCTATTGATTAGCCCAAAGAGACAGATCTATAATTATTACATTGTATTTAGCTCGAAGGCACAAGTCTTGAAATTGCTTCAATTATCGATAACTCATTAGATTACCCAAGTTAATTATTACATGAATGAGTGGCTGTAATCTGTAATCTAACTGATCAATTTACAAGATTATAAATTAATTAGATTTTTAACAAGTAAGAAATACAGTATTTTTTGACGTATTTAATGTAAGAATCGGAAGGAATATTGGGATAGAAAAATCGCCACTAAGCTACCTACTTCCTACAAAAGTTCTGAAAATCCATCGACATAGAAAGTTAAAAAAAATGTTAAAATTATTTAAATATTGCGTAAAAATATCCCAATAAATTTGCAATCAAACCTTAAAATTTAATGTTAGGTTTAGAACAGTTATTGTGACAGAAAAATCATCACGTAAAATGTGAAACGGAGTGTTCCCTGACCTTCTGTCTTTCACATCTCCCATTTTCGAGAAATCCAACGTTCCTGGCTCCCTCATTCGCTGATTCCACTTTCGCACACAACAGTTTACAATTTTTACTTCTTTTGGAACTCACCGAGTGCTCTTCGTTTTTAAAGCGAAGCTTGTTATGTTAGGTTTAGAAAAGGTGTTGCTAGAAAAATCTTCTCAAAAAATGTGAAACGGAGCTTTCTCTGACCTTTTTCTCTTTCGTAACTCCCACTTTCGCGTAAGCCAACGCCTTCTTTCTCCCTTATCTGCTGCTTCCACTTTCGCGGAGAATAAATACCCTTGAAAGCTTCGCTTTCATTGGAGTTTCATTAGTTTTTACAGAGAAGATTTTAGTACTAGGCGCCAAAAGAGATGCGACAGAAAAATTGTCATAAAGATGAACAACGGAACTTCTTCTCACGATTCTATCTCTCATGGCTCTTACTTTTAAGTAAGCCAACAACCCTGACTTCTTCATTCCACGTTCGCGTATATAATTAAAAGCTTCGCTTCCTTTGAAATTGGTCATGTGTACAATCTAACCAATTTCACTTTAGTTGTGATATGCGCAAATGAAGAAGAGAGAGCATCGCAACAAAGCCAGAAGACATTGTCTCGAGACCGACAATCTGAGCGTCTCCCCACCTTGGTTCATCATAAACCAGTGCGCATCTCAACGTCAGAGCTAAAGTCAAATTGGGCTGATTGTAACTTATTTTTAAAGCAAAACTTTTGTTGTTAGCTTCGGACTAGGTATTACGATAGAAAAATCATAACAAAAAAATATGTAACGGAGCTTTACTTAACCTTTTTTTTTTTTCTCATAGCTCCCATTTTCGAGTAAGCCAACGACTCTTGTCTGTGTCATTCGTTATTTCCACTTTCGCTTACAACAAACATAATTCACCGAGTTCCACTAGTATTTAAAAGAGGTATTGCGACAGAAAAATCCTGACAAAGATGAGTCTTCTGATCTTTATAGCTCTCGTTGCTTCCACGTCTCCTGCCTATCTATTTCGCTATTTATACTTTTGCGTATCTGTCATCAGAATTCCACTCGATTTTAAAACAAAAATTTTAATGCTAGTTCGGAAGAGTTGTTACGATAGAAAGTTCGTCACAAAAATGTGTTACAAAGCTTTCCCTGAATTTATTAAAAGCTCCCGCTTTTATCGGAATTTACCGAGTTACACTGTATATTCTATTAAATTATTACTAAGGCATCTGTGGCTGAACTATTTAGAACGTTGCCGTGTAAAGGTAAAGATTGCAGGTTTGAATCCTCTCGGATATGGCATTTTTACAATTTCTCCTTTAAATTATTTTTTTATTTGTAAATTATTTAAATTTCAAAAGGGGTGCATATTTCTCGACAAATTTTGTACCTTAAACCCGAGCTTTAGTATATTGATCTTGTTGTTAAGATAATTTTTGGTGCTATAAATTGATCACAGATTTACTAAATAAGGTACGGAAGCAATCCTATGCTTGAAAGGGAACAACATCATAGATTTATGGAAAGAGGAAGCCATCCTGACATTTATGGAGATTTTGGAAGATATAGGCATGAAATGCAATGTTGTTCTTATCACATGACACCTTTAGCACCTCCTTGTTGTTACTATGGTGACAGAAATTATCATTGGCCACCTTCTGCTACTTATCCTAAGGTATTCGCAGGTGTATATCTGTTTTTTTGGATTTAACATAGCGTAAGTCTACTAACATAGAATATAGTTTGTAAAACTGATTTTTTTGTTTGAATTCAGATTTTTTATATGTTCTGATCATCCTTCTGTAGGATTGGCTTCTCCTGACCTTTAAGTGCATATATACTATAGCCACAGTGGTGTGAACGCCAAGTAATGACAAAGAAGTAAAATGAAACTCTCCGTTGAGCATATACTACCAGAGACAGCCTTCTATTTTGCCTATACAAGACTAGTGTGTGAAAAACAAACCACCCACTTTATTTAACAGCGTATCCCAAATATACTTGTGTTTTGCAGTTCTTCCATAAATATGTCCGCTGTAACATCATGAATTGCTTTCTCAAATATTTTTTTAAATCATCTATTTTAAATGTTGTGTTGTTTCGAGCGACCTCGTTCTTAACTTGCGCCCAACAACTCTATGGGATTTAATTCGCAGTGGTAAGCAGGTAATCTTAGGACAGTAAATCCTCGCTCTTTGGCCATTTCATCGACTATTGTTTTCTGGTAGTCCTTTTTATGCTCTCTTACAACAGCCAACAGTTTTCTTTTCAACATCGTATCGTCGCACGAAATATTTTTGGATTTTAACCAAGCGACGATATCTTCTTTTCTCCATGCCGTACTTGGAATCTTCTCCATTTTCCGGCTATGATACAATGTGTTGTCCGTAACTTTTATTGATCCAGGTTCCAAAAGTTTGGAACCAATCTTCAAAAACGTTCGCATTCATACCCTCGTGGTAATCACCTTTTTCTATTAGTGCATTATTTCAACTACGTTTGGAAATTTGGCGCGAATTCCTTCATAAACGTTTTTAACAATTGTATGTCTTCTGATATATTAATACTTTTACCCTTTTCTATGTTTGAGTTACTACAATATGGAACTTCGGAATCCATTTAAAAAAATATATTAAATAACATAGAATACTAAATAATGAAAAAAAAATACCAATAACCTCAAACTACACTACTGGCCGTCACTCGGCTGGAGAACAACTGATTCTGATCGTCCAACGCTGCCACCTTGTCGATTTGTATAAAATGTTTTCTTTCTATTGTTCGTAAATAAAACAAAGACAGCGATTCTTTTTAAGTTCGACATAACAATTAAAATTGTGTTCTTCGCACAGCTGAAGGACGATGTGAGTGGCAAACCATTGTTGCCGATTGAAAATCTTTTGTACTACTGTTACTGTAAATATGAGCATTCATATGTAATTTATTGAAATAATTGCCAATGTCCAACCACCACTGACGTCAGTCTCAACTAATTCGGTAGCATAACTAGCATATGCCCGAAACTTGCACCTTATTTTGATTTGAGGAATAGTTTTCTGCATGCGCATATCCCATTCCTTAACCCAAAGTGTATACTGTTACTTGTTCCTGTACAAGTTCTATTTTTAACTTATTAGAAAATGTTGATAAATTTCTAAAATTTGTATCTTTTCTCTAAAGAAATTAATTTTTTTGTATTTAAATTACCGAATTAAATTACCCACTCTAGCTTAGAGTTGTGGATCGAACTTAATTGAATTTTTGATCTCCAAGTTCTCAGAAACCAATGAAAAGGGCGCCAAGTACAAACTTAACAAATCTCAGTATGTGGTCGTTTTTTTTTGAGAAACATTAAATTGTTTTTATGTTTGTAGTGATAAGAGGAGACCTCAATAAAATAAGAAAAATTTGATTATGTTTATGTAAAAAGTATCACAAATCAACTCTTAACGCTTTTGAATGGAAATGATAACACGAAAACAATTGCAAAAACAATTATTACATATGATTAATAATGTATAGTTAAATATTTTTTTTGTTTATTTTAACAGTCTGGAGATCTAGACGAGAAGTTCAGAAAAATTCAATATGAAAAAGATAACCTTCAGTTACAAGTACAAGTGCTGTCAGACCAAATTGAGGCTCAATCAGATAAAATCTCGGATTTGGAGAAGATGCTACATGAAAGGAAACAAGTCTTATCTGATACTGAAGACAAATTGCAAAGAGTAAGTTGATTTTAATTAACTAACCATTTTTTGTTCTTAAATTATTTGATAAGGTTTTCCAGAAAATATTTTCAGATACACATCCACTATTGTAGTGTCCTTATTTTCTAATATAACGAAAGTTACTTTATTTGTACCTTCCGAATCCCATTATACTTACATTTCTTAATTAAATATGCCAAGGAAACAAATAGAGGTTATTATTATCATGCCTTATTGTCAACATTTTGTGAATTTAATGTCCTATGATTCTCTAAATTATGCCTTTACGAGGTCATTGTCTTGATGTAGCTAATTAATTCACTAGAAATAACTCGCTGTTTAAATTACAACAAAAATATAAAAAAGTATATCTCATGAACTCTCTAAAACAGTCTATTCTTCTTAGTTCTTGAAGAGAATGATATATTAGTAAGTTTTGATGTAGTATCTCTCTTTACAAAAGTGCCCCTAAGCGATGCAATGGAACATATAGATGATAAATTCCCAGAGGACATCTCCAATTTGTTTAAACATTGCCTCACCACCACTTATTTTTCATGGGACAACAAGATTTACGAACAGATCGAAGGAATGGCAATGGGAAGCCCTCTCAGCCCGGAAATAGCAAATTTCTTTATGGAAAAGTTCGAACAACTGGCTTTGGACAGTGCCCCATACAAGCCAAAGGTTTGGTATAGATATGTAGATGACACATTTGTAATATGGAAACATGGGCATAATAAATTGCAAGAATTTCTGACACACATTAACAGCATCCATGAAAATATACAGTTTACGATGGAAATCAACAAGCTAGCGTTCCTTGATGTGTTATTATCACGAAAAGGAAGATCATTGAGCCACACAGTGTACAGAAAACCAACACATACATAGGGATTCCAACCACTACCCATGTCAGAAATATGGAGTCATCAAAACCTTAGCAGAAAGGGCAAGAAGGATTTGCGAACCCGAGGCACTAAACGCAGAGCTAACTCATATTCATGATGCTTTAAGGGCCAATGGTTATTCAGAACGGGAAATCAAAAGATCGATTGGACCAACAAATCGTAGACCCAAAGAAAACGAGAAAAATCAAAGAATGTCTTCGATCGGCAAAAGACAGAAGAGATCCACTGTCGGCTTCGGGAATTTACCGCATTCCGTGCACATGTGGAAGCGTGTACATAGGAACTACCAAACGCTCGATCAACACCAGGATTAAAGAGCACAAAGCCAACTGTCGTCTGGGGCAGACGGACAAATCCGCGGTAGCAGAACATACCCTCACTATGGACCATCGGATTAAGTTTGAGGAGACTCGCTACTACATCAGCATACCATTCCAGACTCTATAGAGAAGCCATAGAGATAGAGAAGCACCCGAACAACTTTAATAAAAAAGAGGAAGCAGTCAAGATCAACAAAACATGGGTCCCCATAATTAAGGGTGCGAAAACTCTACCCTTAACGAACAACACCGACCAGAACCGATTGGAATCGAAAGCAACTGAGGCCCCGCCCACTTCCTTCCCGACGTATAAATACGGGCTCCGTTCACGCAGAGCTCAGTAGTTCGCAGACTGTCAACCAGAAAGCAACTTCTGAAGATGCCAACCGCTCGTGTTGGCGAAACGTCAAGTCAATATGACAATCGACGCCGGCCTAACAGCCCAAAAACCATTGATACATTAGACAATGGCCGCGAAAGCCTTTCACAGTTTATTAGTCTATTCTTCATCAAATTTTGTTAAAAAATCGATCCGAGTATTTAAAATTACAATCAAAGACAAAATTCATTATTATAATTAACGACCACAAACTTTTTTTCTCAAAAGTTGTTTCAAATATTAACTAAAAGGTAAATCAAGATTCTAAGAAACATAATTTAAAAAATATGATAAGATTTATATTTTTAATCGTTAAATACCTACGTAAAAAAACGGGTGTAGCAGTCAGTGGGACTGCCGGCAGAAGTTATACTTCTATGTACGCGCCCGGATTCATAAATTTGTATGCGAATGATTTAACAAAATCAAAATTCGTGTTTAGCGACCCCCAAAAAAACCGCCGAGTACCAAGTGTGCACTGTACAGAATTTACATAAAACCCCAGGAGAAGAGGTAAATACCCTAGGCACCAAGTGCCGCGGAGACTTTCGGTTTCATGATATTCGTGTTCAGCGACCCCAAAGACGCCGAGTACATAAATGGAACCCATTTTTAGCAATACTTACCTATTTGTAATTTTTCTCTGTATTGTAACGGGATAACCGTAAAGGAAGGGACTTTAATTTGAAAGATTGTTATTGGCAGTTGATTTTTAGAAACTTCTAAAAACACTGACTAGATTAAATAATGTTTCTAGAAAATTCTAGAAAGATCTAAACACACTGACTAGATTAAATAAAGTTGTATATAAGGGGATGTATGGGCAGTTAACTTCAGTTCAAGTTCAAGTATTCACAAGAGTTCATTGTATTGTCAAGTAGTTACGTTATCCAGCAGAGTTCTGTGTATCTTAACAATTTTGTAAATAAATTGTGTAATAAAAGTCCCCATAAGTATTTCAGTATTGTCTGTACGGAATGCACTTTTCGAATAAAAAAATGCAATTTCCCATTTTTACATTATGGAAAATAAGGACAAATTTCCTGATACCTCAAGGAATCCAATGCAAAAAAACGCATTCCGATCCATCTTACGTTAGAAAATTCGGAGGTTTTTCTGATTTTAGTGATTTATTTCCTCAACTATTTGTAAAAACTCTGTGTATGTAGCCAACAACCTCAAAAGCATAGTGCAGGATATACTGCAACCATGTGACGGTACTTTAGACTACAATACAATACTCATCACTGAATATTATTATTTATATAAAATACTAAACTTTATATGTATACTTACGTGACAGAATTATAGAATAATCTGTCAAACACAATGTGGTCCGTCATTATGATATTCAAAACATTAGCGCAGACGGTTTTTTGTATATCTTTCTCTTTTCAATGTAGTGAATGTTATTCAAAGGACTTATAGTTATGACTAATAACATGTAGTAAATATTTCATCTTTGTTTTTACCGACTAATATACCTTATATGTGTTGCTGTCTCTCTCTTACTCACACCATTACAGATGTAATGATTTTTCTCATTTAACCCCGCACAAATTTACTCCGCCGAGTGCACGAATAGAAGTATAACTTCAAAAAATTAAATTTTAATAAAAGATATTAATTGTTTGTCTTCTAGGGGAGAAAAAATACAAGATGGCCATCCGTTGGGACATTCACAAATGATTTAATGACTGTCTATTTTACATATAAAAATTAAATTTTAATCATTCTGTAGGTATATCCTTATGAAAGTAAGTCTGGCCCAACTACTTTTAATTTCATGTTTGTCAGTCAAACACGCTGTAATCACTGAATAAATTTTGATAATAATAACTCATACAACACCGATTATGACTATCTTATAGTATTAATCTATGACAGTTCTACATTGGACCTAATCATCTCTAAATTGAGTCATTTGTATATGTATTTGCGATGAAAAAACAACGATGGCGCGTTTTTATAACCTCGTAGCGCCTATTGTCCCGTTAAAGAAGTGGCGGGGAGATGTTAATTTGAAAGAAGACAAATACATCTGTGAAAACCGCATTCGAAGTAGATCAGCAGTTTTCATGTGATGCGCGCACAAACATACAGACAGACAAAAAAAATCTAACCACATTTTTGGATTCTATATCGATGTAAATAAGCTCAAGTTTTCCTGTTTTCGAATGAAATGTTTGGTAGCTTCACAAAACTTGTAAATTAAGCAAAGCAACAGAAATCAACAAGAGAATACCGTATTTTAAATCAAGTAAACACAAAAACTGAGCATAGTACCATGTACGGCCACCTCTACTTCTTATTACTGCATTCATTCTCCTTGGCATACTGGAGATCAAATTTTTGATAACACCTTGACTCTCCCACTTTTTAGATTAGATGTTTATTGGGTTGGCTGTTAGCCTGTATCACTGCGACCTTTGCAGATCTATTGTGACCACCCATTATCTTAAGAATAGGATTAGAGAACCTTGTCCAGCCCTGCCCTCTTAATCAGACTTAATAGCCTGGACAGTGGCCACCCCGCATAACTTGGAACAGCCGGTTTCTCCTCTCCCTCTCCTCTCCCACTTTGCTATTACTGCATCTACCAGTTGATTATGGTTAACACGCTAAGGTCCTATGATTGCGAACTTTTTTTAAGAACGTCCCATAGGTGCTTTATGGTCCGGGCTATTAGCTGGCCATTCCATTAACTCAACATCAAATGCTTTATCTTGCATGAATACACAATTAGGCCCCACGATTGGAGCAAACGGTACAACATGTTCAAGTACGATATTTTCGGGATAATAATCCGCATTCATAGATCTCATGCGGATAGGAACCGACTCTGTGTGGCCATTCAAACAGATTCCTCCCCAAAACATCACACTGCCTGCACCTAATGGAATTTTGGGAACAATATTGCAGCTCGTAAATCTCTCGCCAGGTGTTCGCCAAACATGCTCACGTCTATCCAAAGATTTTAAGTTGATCCTAGTCTAATCTGAGAAAACTCTCGTCCAATCGTCAACCGTCCAGTTTTGATGGTTAGGAGGGAAACGTTGTCTTGCAACTTTATGTTCCCTCGTTAACAAAGGTTTTTTTCGCTGGTCTTATACTATACTGTTCAATTCAGCTTCATTTAAACGTTTACCCGCGACTCATAAGTAAATTGCCTATTTTTTAACCTATATCTCTGTCAGTAAGTGTCAAATTATTGAGGAGTTGTGTTATAGTTTTATTTACTACACTAGTGGAGTAAGTAGATAGAATCCTGTATTATTATGTTGGTTGCCTACTGTATAGAGTAAATTAAACTAACATTTGACATTTCTCTGACAGAACTGTTTGCGAAATCGAATATTTTTGACAACCTATGTCAAAATTTAAATTTTATGTTTGTTATTTTACCATTTGGTAAGTCGTGGGTAAAGCATAATACTTCACTCGAGGAACAAATTGCATATTTAGCTCAAACACACTCGCTGTAATATGCAATTTACTCCACGCGTAAAGTTATATACTATTTCTCACAGTTCAAGACGATATCAGTATATTGCGAGCAATAGCCAACTCATTTCGTAATATTGTACAGTAACTGTCCTGTTTCGAAGAACAGATACATGCAGTCATCTCTTGCATCTTGTCTAGGTCTGAGATTGTACGATCCTGTCTGGTTGAAGCGTTTAACTTATAGTGGAATGATTTCTTCCTAACAAATTGACAACATAGCGCATGGAGTATACTTCTAATTAACGACAAACACATACCGAATTAATTAGTTTTCTTGTATCTGTAACTTCAAATTTGGTAAAAGGTGTTTAAGCTATTTTTCCTTGAATCAGGACTTTATGTTGTTCTTTGTTTTTGTATTCCGGTCTTTCTTCTACTAATATTGTTTCCCATTTTTGATACTCTATGAAGTGTATGGCTATTTGTTCTGTTTTGTTGGATCTGATGTTTCATTTCCTGTAGCTCATCATTCCACTAATTATTTGTCTTTCTGGGTTTGTTTTCTTTTTCTTTGGCCGCTTGATGTATTCCTTTTCCATGTAACTCTTCTGTTGTTTTATGTATGAATTCCTGTATTAGTTGCTGCTCTAGTCTTTTTGATTAAAGTATCTAGTATCGTTATCTAGACTTGTTAGATTATACTGCAGTTGTTCAACTTCTGCTGAGTGATTTTTGTTTAGATTTTAATTTTGTTGGTGTTTGCAATTTTCGTTATAGGTAGTATCATTTTGGCTTTTACGAGGTGGTGGTCACTTCCACATTCGGCTCCTCGAAACACTTACGGGATGCACTTTTATTTTAGATTTTTGGTTCATTATTAGATAATCAATTACCGATCTTAAATTTCTTGTGGGATGAGTCTATATGTGTCTATTTCCTTATATTTGAAATACCCATTCATGATCCTTAGTGAGTTGTATCTACCCATTTCTATTAAATTATTGCCATTATCGTTCGTAGTGTTTTCTTCATATTCGCTAGGATTTGACATCTTTGTTTGTTTTATTTGTGATTTTTGACATATGTATATGTCAATTTTGTCAAATGAAGCTTTATATGTCATCGTGTAGATCAAATTTAACAACTATCATTGTTTAATATGTCAATTTTGTCATGTGTTATTGTTATATACGTTAACTTTGAAATATCAACGTTTTATATATCATTTTAACATGTCATTGTTACGTACGTCAATTATTCAATGTTTTATATGACAATGTTTGCATTGATTTATATATCTCATTTTTGACAAATTAACTTTTTATGTAATTTCTAACATATATATTGCTTAATATGTCAATTTTGACATATATTGCTTTATACACGTCAGTTTTCACAGTCAATTTTCCCAAATTAACATATGTCATTTTTAATAGGTGTCATTGTTTTATATACCTATGAATTTCGGCATCTGTCTTTGTTTTATACTCAATTATCACATCAGCCTTCTGGATTACTTTTGAAGGAACTATTATCATCGAAAAAAACAAGATGATTGTCCAGGTCTTCCATTGTTAGGGAGAACGTTGAGATTTAAATTCTTACGTTTACAGCAACCTGATGACAATTAGGTTTTTATTTACTTTCACGTTTAGCAATACTGACAAGATATTTTATTTCATCCTGTTCAGTAAATACACTTCCCTATATACAATCAATTTGGCGCCGGTAAGTAAAACATTACGGTATCAGGTACTGTAATGTGTTGCCTAACAACGCTGCTCTGATTGCTTAAGGGAAGACAATTACTTTTAATTTTTGACATTTAAAAATACTATAATTACTGGTTAAACATACTCCCGCGTCACCCCTTACCTGAGCCCAGTAGGGTGCTAATAAAAGAGCAATAAAAGAGACCTTTTCGCCTACCCTCACCGCATGTGGTTGTATGAATTCACGATCTTACAATCTATTGTTTATATTTAACAAATATATGTGTTTAATTTTTTATAAATAAAAATAAATAAATATCAGAAACGTAAAGATATTTTTTTTCTGATTTCAACCATATATAATACTTACGCAAAATTTTATAGTTTACAGTTATGTCACCAAAATATTCTAAATTACACTGAGAAACAAACAAGAGATAATCTCATAATGTGGTACAAAAATACCTAATGATTATTAAATTTAAATCCAAAACAGCAAGGGATAATCTCATAATAATGTTTTGAAAATAATATATAAGTAATAGAATACCTTAATACTACAAAAATGCTTAATTATCAAATTTAAATCCAAAACAGCAAGGGATAATCTCATAATAAGGTGTTAAAAATAGATAAACTTTAACAATTCCAATAACAATCAGATTGAAAGAGATTTACCCTAATTAAAATGCTATTGCATTACAAAACATCCTAATGTTTTTTTAATATCAATTTGTATTGTTCGGTTATAACAAAAAATATATAAAATGTTAGCCATTATTCACAAACAATTATTTGTGTCTTGTTTTACGCACGGTATACATCATCCTATTGATTGTTCGGTAGTGATAAAAAATATATGTGTTTGTGTATGATGGAATTCCTCCGCAGTTCTACAGCTTTTAAGAATCACATAAAGGAATTGGGTTTGGTAAATTTTTTGATAGTACATGGATTTGTTTCACGTTCCAGGACATGTGTGTGTGGGAATAGAATCCAACTTGGCCAACAAAAAAGGCAAGGAAGAGAACCAAGTTATCGGTGTCGCAGACGGAACTGTTGTACTGAAACGTCCTGTAGGACAAATTCATTTTTATAATTCACGTTCACAAAGTTTCTATTTCGACACTAAAAACAGTATCGAAATAGATTCATTGTAACACTGTTTTTGGTAACTTTTTGTTGTACACAATTGGTTGCACTGCACTGATTGTCAACGAAAGAGTTCAGGTAGTAAATCAAAAAGTATGTTGTACTAAATTATTAACTACATTATCAGCGTTATTTGCTAAATTCGGAATATTTTATACAAATTTGACAAACATTCAAATTTAAAATCATTAAAACTGACAAGTGTCAAAAGTGTCAAGATTGCCAACATAAATAAATATTTTGAAAAACTCTCATTTTATATATTTTTTATACTTTTAAAAGTTCATTATAAAAAATAGTATGTAACACTCGAGTTACAATGACGGTTTGTAGTACTCGTTCTTTGCGAAACTCACCGCTTCGCGGTTCGTTTCACAAACTGAACTCGTACTACGAAACCTCTGTCATTGTAACACTTGTATTACAATATACTATTCTAGATTTTTCGACACTTCCTATAGTTTTTTTTTACATTGACAAGTAAGTACTACTATTACATACATTTGCCAGAGGTATTTTTTTTTGCATGTTGGTGAGGGGTATATTTATTACTATTAATATTTAGATATGCATTTTTGGGGTATTTAAGGTTCTTTTCTATTTTGATTTCTTTTTGCATGTTGGTGATAGGTATATTTATGACTATTAATAGTATTAATATTAATTGACAAGTCCTGTTAGATACAGGCGCTAAAGGTATTTTATGTTATATTGGGTGTTGTTTGTTTCTCAGTGTAATTTAGAATATTTTGGTGTCATATCTGTAAACTACAAAATTTTGCGTAAGTATTATATATGGTTGAAATCAGAAAAAAAATATCTTTACGTTTCTGATATTTATTTATTTTTATTTATAAAAAATTAAACACTATAAAATAAAAATAAAATAATTAATTACTTACTTTTACTGCCATATTTAAAAAGAAGTCAATGTTATTCAATTTTATATTAACAATTAAATCTTAATAATAAAAAAAATTATTTGACAGTGACAGATGGCTTTCAAGGTAATTTGACCTAACTAATCAAGTTACGAACTATTTTTAGTCAAGTTACGAACTACTGTTAAAATTTTTATAAATTTATTAATTTATAAAAACAGGATGAAATAAAATATAATACGATACATGGTCGTTAGGTGTTATTACAGTACTCGTTTTTATTTCCAGACTTGGCTCCTACGTCACCTCGTCCGTAAACTTACTCGTACTGTAATAAGTCACCTACTTACCTTGTAACGTATAATACTATTACGATTGACAGTCAGTGTCAGCGGAGTCAAAATGGCAGAAAAAAATATACACATCTCTTTTGTTCCCTTCAAGGACGATCTAAACTAAACTATTTTTTAATGAATTTATAAACAACTACATTTGATTTATATCTCTCCAATTTCACTTTTTGTGAAAATCTGTTTTTGCATTTTATGTATTTAATAATGAAGAACTTCATTATTATCATAAATATTAATTGATTTCAGGAAATGTTGTCTAGATCATCATTAGAAACCCAGAAACTTGAACTGATGTCAATAATGAGCGAATTAAAACTTCAACAAGCTGCATTAGAAAGAGAAAACTTAGAATTGAGAAGTCATTACAATAATAATGCAGATATAAAAAAGCCTCCAATTATGCCAAGAATGTCATCCCAACCTACTTTAACATCAACACCAGTGCAGCAACACATTAGCAATCAGGTGGGTTATTAATAAAAACCGAGTTATGCAACAATTTACGCATATATTTTTTAAAAATATGCAAATATATGCAAAAACTGTAAATTTTGTAAAAAATATTGAAAAAAAAATGTAATAAATTGTAAAAAATGTGAAATATTGGAAAAATATCAAGAATTAAATTAAAAATAGAAAAAAAATCTAATATAATAAAAAAATTGTCATAATTTGGAATATTATGTTAAAATCGTAAAAACTGGAAAATGTTGAAATATGGAAAAAATATTGACAAATAAGAAAAAAAATGGTAAATATAGTATATTGGTATAAAACACTGAAAAACTTGAAAAATCTTAAGAAATTGCAGACAAAAAATCATAACGAGCAAAAATCTTAGAAAATAACGTAAAATCGTAGAGCAACTGAAAAACATCAGACAAAATTGTATAAATATCAAAAAAGAATATTATTATTCTAACGCTTTACAAGCTTTGAAAAACATTTTCAAAGACAATGACCGTTCAACTAAGAAGAAACAACTACTTCCCGGGCTATATGCCCCGACGGATATTGGATTACACTTCAAAGTCAAACGGGGTTAGCATATCTAATAGATAATTTAAACCAACCATTCTGGTTTGCAGTTAGAAGGGACAACATAACTTGTAGACCGGTTTCGGCCTCTTGGGCCTCGTTAGTACAACGTATGTGTTATCCGTTAGCGAGCTTAAAGCATAATCGCTGACTGAAGATCCAACTAAAATCACGATCGATATATGTGTACACAGTAACGAAAGTGTAATCGATGTGATAGTAGTGACATCTTCACCTCTAATCGCAAACCAAAATTCGGATTTTGACAACAAGACGTTAGTCTCGAAACTATAAAGTATTATTACAGAAAACTGTAAC
The DNA here is from genome assembly GCA_964028335.1 of Altica lythri. Taxonomy (NCBI): domain Eukaryota; kingdom Metazoa; phylum Arthropoda; class Insecta; order Coleoptera; family Chrysomelidae; genus Altica; species Altica lythri. The sequence continues at coordinate 18,421,754 of OZ034805.1, forward strand.
ATTGTCGTATTTAATAAAGCGTGTTATCAATAGATATCAAAAAAGAATATTATTATTCTAACGCTTTACAAGTTTTGAAAAACATTTTCAAAGACAATAACCGTTCAACTAAGCAGAAACAACTACTTCCCGGGCTATATGCCCCGACGGATATTGATAACACGCTTTATTAAATACGACAATGTTACAGTTTTCTGTAATTATAGTTTCGAGACTAACGTCTTGTTGTCAAGATACGAATTTTGGTTTGCGATTAGAGGTGAAGATGTCACTACTATCACATCGATTACACTTTCGTTACTGTGTAGACATATATCGATCGTGATTTTAGTTGGATCTTCAGTCAGCGATTATGCTTTAAGCTCGCTAACGGATAACATATATTTTGTACTGACGAGGCCCAATAGGCCGAAACCGGCCTACAAGTTATGTTGTCCTTTCTAACTGCAAACCAGAATGGTTGGTTTAAATTATCTATTAGATATGCTAACCCCGTTTGACTTTAAAGTGTAATCCAATATCCGTCGGGGCATATAGCCCGGAAAGTAGTTGTTTCTTCTTAGTTGAACGGTCATTGTCCTTGAAAATGTTTTTTAAAGCTTATAAAGCGTTAGAATAATAATATTATTTTTGGTCCTCCGTCCAGAAACAATACTATTAATTACTTCAAAATCGTCCTGAAAATGACATTTTCCGGCCTAGGCCGGCAAAGTAGCTTTTAGATTATCTAAAGAGATGGCGCTATGAGTCATCAAAAATACATAATGAATAATACAAATTTTATTTAAAAACAGCGTATAATATACTAAACTTACCTATAACTTTTTCTTAAGGTAAGCAGGATTCTAATTTACATTTAATTTCTCTCACAACTTGTAAATTTGACATTTATGTCAATTTACTACTACTATTCATTCGATTATGAAAATAGTTCATTGTCTCTGCTATTTTTATATAAAATTATTAGATATTAATGTTAATATTTTCAATATAACAATTTTTACTGTGCTGCTTATTAGCACAGTATTTGTATGTATAAAAATTAAGGATCTTAAAAACGATTATCAGAAAATCATTCCTTATTACTAATTCTTTTAATCGTGCAATAGATGTCAATAAACATCTAATCTTGTATGTTAAAAAGTAAAAAGTTTTTGAACTTGTTGTGTTTGCAACATATGTTAATTAAAACACTAATAACTGCTGAAGCTAAACACGTATATTAAGTATTTAACAAGTTATTACACAACAACACAACTATAATATTAACATCCAATGTGGCGCTTATATCTGGCGGCTGTCTTCTAGTCACTGGTCTTAATTCAAGTAGCACAACCAGTCAAGTCTTGAACATAACAGAACTTTTGAAAATATTAAAAATTAGTCGTACCAAAAAATAGTGTGTGTTACACGTCCGGAAAATGTTCTGCAAGTGCTCGTATTGTTTCGCCTCGGTGCTACGCACCTCGAACTTTACTCGTTCTTGCAAAATGTCATTTTCCGTCCTTGTGTCACAAATAACTATTTTTGATATCTATTGATAACACTCTTTATTAAATACGACAATGTTACAGTTTTCCACTTTATAGTTTCGAAAATTGTATAAATCGGAAAACTTAATAACTGGAAGATATCCGTAAAAAAATTAAATTTGAAATATTGGAAAGAACTAAAAAAAATATAAAAAAACTAAAGTTCTTAAAAATTTTAATAATTTGGAAAAATACTAGAAAACTGCGATATATAATTAAAACTGGAAAATTTTAGAAAATGCCTTCAAAAACGGAAACAATTAAAAAATTAGAGAAAAAAAATTATAAAATCTAATAAATTTGAAAAAAGATGAAACATAGGGAAATCATAACAAATCTTAAGAAATTGCATATAAAATGCAATAAATCATAAAAAAGATGGAAAAACCATATAAAATGCGGTAAAATCGTAAAAAAAAAGGTAAATATCAAGGAAAACTGTAAAAATTAGAAACTACAGAAAAAAGCTTTAAAAAATGGGATGAAATTCGGAATAGAATGTGAAATATTGGACAAATTATAAAAAAATCCAAAAATATGTAAAAGTAAACTAAATTCTATAAAAAATTGTAATAATTTGGATATGTACTTAAAAGTTAGGCTGATATCATAATTAAACAAGAAAACCCGTTTATTTTACAGAATTTTAGAAATCGTTTTTAACACCGGCAGACATTTGGAAAAAGTTTAAAGATATAAAAAAAATATCAGATCTTAATTTCAAGAATTCAAAAAAAAAAGTGAGAGGTGTCAAGGGACACCCGGATGGAACGAAGTTCCTTTCGATTAATTAGTGAAGGAATTGTAATTTGTAAACACAACAGAGAGTTTGTACATACATAAGCATTTATTATCGTCTGTATAAAATCTCTACTTACCTAACTCTATCAGCAATATCCGGAACTTGTGCAGAAACACTGTCAGGATACATTATTGTTTTTATTTTCTATTATTTTAATATTTATTATCTACAAAAAACCTGTATAAACTTAACAAAGTCGCGACACTACTACACTGTTCAAAGCAAAATAGAAAAAAAATAGTAAATCCATTATTTTCAACAGTTCGTTTCTTTTAACAAAAGTGTCCATTTATACAATACCAGAGGATTAGAGGATATACATCTACCTAGAATTACTTAACTAGTCAAGTTAAGAACTATTTTTGAAATGTTTATGAATTTATTGATTTATAAAAACAGGATCAAATAAAATATAATACTATTATAGGTACTTATTTTTTTTCTACAGTATTTTCTTTTAATTTAATTTAGTGTCTTTTTAATTGTACTTTTATTATTAGTATTTATTATATTAGAGTTTTCTATTTAAATAAAGATAGGTGTATCTATCTATGAGAGAGAGAGAGAGAGAGACAACATGCGTATGTCGTGTCGTGTCGTGACAAATTTTGGTATGAATTTTTTTTGGCTAGCTCCTAGCGTCAGTCGTAACTGTTTGTAACGCCCGAAAGGGAACTTCGTTTCAAAAACTGAATAACTGAAAAGAAAGCAAAAATCATTATAAATTGTATATGTAATTTGAAAAAACTTGAAAAATACTATAAAATCGTAAAAAAAACTGACGGAATTCATAATAATATGGAAAAACCTGTGATGATTTTTAAAATTTAGAACTTTAACAAATAAGAATTGACTTGAGAAGACATTTAAGAAACCTTAAATCTGGTAGTACTCGAACCTGCCATTTCTATCTATACCCAATATAGCCGTTTACCATTTGGTCACGAATGCCTAGCGGTTAGTCAGTACATATATGACGTTATTAAGAGAGAGATTATTTCAAATCGACAATTAAATCATGAAACTTTAAGTCACTTTTTTAAATGAATTAGGGCTACCGCGTGTGATTTCGCCGCTAGAGGCGCTAGTTTAGCTGGAGGTCCCCGCGTCACTGTTTATTGTTTATGGGTGGGATGCACGGTAATATTTTTCTTTTTAATTAACTTTGGAGTTATTACGAGGTATAATAATATTCAATTTAAAACACTGTTTTAATTATGGAAAATACGAGTTAGGGGTCAATGAATATCACTGCTTTAAAAGTAGAACTACGAAAAAGAGGTGCATACTTAAGCGGGCTGAAAGAATAGTACTGAGCAACACTGCGGCATTTTCCTCTAAATATAAATGGATTAATATTAATTTGTAAACGTTTTTTTTTTTTTTTTTTGCATATTTACAATCTACTACAATAATTGAGTAATAAGTAAATGGTATGATTAGTTAGGTGGCTTGAGTCAGGTACCGTTCATTAGCGGTTCTCTGGAGTTTATCTTAGAGATCTTCGGGCCAGATTCTTTTTAATCTTCTCACTTGAAGAGGTGGGTTGAACAGGTTGTTGATCAGCTGATTTCTGTTGCCTGCACAGCGTTCTCTATATCTGTTTGAGCTGGTTCTGATGATATCATTTATGTAGGGTATATCTAGGTCATTGTGTATGGTGAAATTTGGGACGTACCATGGTGCATTTAGCAACATTCTCAATGTTTTGGACTGGAAAGACTGTAGAATTTTTGTGTTTGACGGTTTACTACAACCCCATAATGTGTGAGTTCCATGTTAATTTTTTATCCAAATGAAGACCAAGATATTTGACCTCATTTTTTATCGGAATGGGGCTGTTATTGATAAAAACTTGGGGACAGTTACTTTCTTTTGTGGTGAATGTAATTTGGCATGATTTAGAGGTGTTAACTTGAATTTTCCATTTCTTGAGCCAGTCCTCTAATAGGGTTAAGTGGTTTTGGAGATTTTCTGAGGCTCTTATCGGGTCTTTACTTGATGACATGACTGCTGTGTCATCAGCAAATGTTGCTTTTAGTGTTGTAGGAGTAGATGGTATGTCAGCTGTAAATAATAAGTATAAAAATGGTCCCAAGACACTGCCTTGAGGTACACCTGTTTTTATTTCATGGTAATCTGATAGCTCCTCCTCAAATTTGACTCGAAAGTGTCTGTCTTCAAGATATGATTTCAGGATTAGATATAGTTGACTAGGGAGGTGTTGTTTCATTTTGTACAAGAGCCCAGTATGCCACACTCTATCGAAGGCCTGTTGGATATCCAGAAAAACTGACGTACACAATTTTTTATCTTCTAGACTCTGTTTGATTTTGTTTACTATCCTGTGGCACTGCTGTATTGTTGAGTGTTCTTTCCTGAACCCGAACTGGTAATCCGGGATAAGATCTTCTATAGGAGTTACTGCTTCTATTCTGGTTAGTAGTAGTCTTTCAAAAACTTTGGATATAATGGGAAGAAGGCTAATTGGTCTATATGAACTTGCTTCGTTTTGTGGTTTTCCAGGTTTATTAACCATAATGATGTGTGCGAGTTTCCACTGTACAGGATAGTAGCATAATCTCAACAAACTGTTGTAAACGTGACGACGGATAAGTGTCAGCTACAAATTTATTCTCTGGACGGACCTACAACGCCAGTGGCGCCAACTGGTGAGCAAAATAACGGTAGCCCTCATTGAAACAAGATATATTTAAAAATGGAAAAAATCAAATTCGGTAGGACTCAATCCTGCTATCCATATCTATAGCCGATGGCCCCTTAAACCGCTTGAAGTTCCAATTGTCCATATAACAAATAAACTCTCTCTAATTAAAGTCATATATGAGCTTAAGGGGGAATTGAGTAACTCTCCTATGTGACATAAATTGAATAAAGATATGATCAAAACCGCCTACTAACCAACGAATGGTTAAAGCCGCTATTCGCTACTAATAAAGATCGCAGGTTCGAGTCTTGCCGGATATAACATTTTTTTCAAATTCTCCTTATTACCATTTCTTGTTTGTCTAATTTCTATATATGTTATTATTTTGTGTGTAGGTGTAATGTTTTTTATCTTTTTTAGCAATTGAATAGAATATCTCCATCTCCAAGTCCTGTAACATTAACAGCTAATAGTCCACGAAGGATAGAATATACAGCTCCTCTTCAACAGGAAAACCAAAGACCAAAAGTAAATTATTGTTGAAATATCTTTTGTCTTAGTAGGAATATGGTTCATTTTCATATACTAATCTATTAGTAGATTGGAATTAATTCGTAGCGTTTATAAGAGAATTACTTATTTTAAATGAAAATCGCTTTCTACGACTTTTGATCATCTTTCGGGGAGAGAATGATTGCTGTGTCGAAAGAACGCTTAGTTTTAAAATGCAATCGACAAATGGACCCAAAAAGTACGGCGGGTGAAGTAGGATTTTCCATTTAAGTGTGTACTCAAGAATGTTTTTACCGTTTTTTTGACCTGAGCCCGATCATTGTCGTGCAGCAAAATGACTTTTTTGTGTCTTTTAGAGTATTCCGGTCATTTTTCGTTCAATAAAGTAGTCGGTAGCAATTCCCAGTTATGGTTTCATTTCGTTTCAGTAATTCATAATAAATCACATTCTTATAGTTCTACCAAATACACAGCATATACTTAGACCCATGAATATTCGACTTTACTACTGATGTTGATGGTTGGACGGGCTTAACCCATGACTTTTTGCGCTTCTGATTGGCGTAATGAATTAATTTTTCATCACCAATCCGACATTGTTTTTTATCCTGTAGCGTAAAAAATACCCTTTGCTAGCTCCAGAGGGTTCTGCTGAAATTTTGCTTAGTTTTTTCCCCAATCAAGTTATTTAATAGGGCGCCAGTACTGACATACAAATAAAATATTAGATCAGTTTCAAATGATTTATTTCAATAAATTAGGTTACTTATTGTTGACAGTTAATGAAAAATTAATTTTATCTCTTATCTTATTTTGTTGATGGCTTGATAACGGTGTTTTCTTAAGCAATAGTTGTGAAGTTTGATTTCCACTGAAGACTTCTAAAACAAACAGCGGGCGATATGGAATTTCCCTTCGGTTTTCCTGTCCGGAAAATCAGAACTGCAACGGACTTTCTGATGATAACTCTTGACGAATTCAAAATGTTGTTTTTGGTAAACCAAAAATTAGGGCCCTTCTTTCAGGTGGCAATAACCCTGTCAATAAGGTTGGAATCAAAACTCCGAATTTCAAATGCTTTTATTCGAACACAATAGCTATCAGTCTCTCCATATTTCGAGAAAAAATTAATTATCTTTTAAGTATAAATAATAAAAAAATACCACAAAAACTGACCTAGTATTGAATTCAGCCATTGTATTCGAATATTTAAAATATTAGTAAAATAAATAAAATATTACATTCACCGCATTTTGGATTATTAAACTATTAAATTTAAAACCAAGGTAATAAATAACTTACCAGAGACAGAAGGGCAAAGTTGGTCGGAAAACTTTGAATTAAAACAATTCAACGTTCAAATGAACAGAATAAAATCACAAATTGACTCCGAAGCCAATAACTCTCCTACCACTTTGCGTCTCCCACTCGTTACAACGCCAAAACAATAAATATAATTTAAAAATATTTATAGTCCAGGAGAACTGATCGAAATAAACGATGCAATCGTTACAATCCATTGAAGCAACAGTTTACATGTCAAGGTCCGCCTCTCGATGTCCCTTGGTTTCAATTCATATTGGATCCTTCTGGATCATGCTCAAACTTTTACGATGTTTTCCCAAATTTAATTAACTCCCGACAGTATAGACTGTAAGCTCGCATTAGCTCATAAAAAAAGTGGCCGTGGATTTTAATTTTCCCAAAAACAAGAATTAAAAGGCGCCAAGCACAACTTCATAAATTAAAACCTAACATCAGGTTTATTCAAAATTAAAAAAAAATAATCTGTGCTTTAATAATTAAAATTTTATTAATAATAATTAAAGAAATCATTTTTTTATCTTAGATACCTAACGTTTATCTGATTTCCTCAGTTTGGCTCTGGTTGGGCTCAGTCTACAGAGGAGGGATATGGGTAAAGTGTTAAAATTTCTTAACAAAATACCACGAAACTCTTTTTTTCCGTTAAATAAAACCATCAATATTAGGTTTGTTCCAACAGAGCTCCTGACAGTCAGAAGGACGTCAGACGTATGCGCAGTTAAATTATACTGTTCCAACAGAACACCGAATAATCCCATGTGCTGTCAAAGTTTCTGACTCGTACATGAACGCGTTTATTATCTGAGATATTTATTCTTTTTTTTAAATTATGTTATAGTTAATCCTTACACTATTCAAAACCAAAAACTATTGCGTTACTCAACAAAGAATAAATTTATTATTAACAATAAAGATAAGAGACACAGACCAATGATAAGAGAGTAGAAGAATAGAAGCGTTCCAACAAGGACCATAAACCATGAACTAATACATGTACTGGACTTGCGCATTTTATAGTTCATGAAGTGTTCATGTACTAGTCAGAGAGGCTCTGTTGGAACAAACCTATTAATACTCTTTCTGGATCTTGGTACTGCTTCCTCAAAGTATCTGGTTGTACCCCTGAGACAAGAGATCGAATCATTCATTTCTAAACCGAAATAAAATTTTTATTTTAATTTCAACTGAAATGCAAAAATAGTAGATTTTTTAGCCAAATCCGAATCCCATAAATCCGAATTCCAATGATTAAAGAGAGAAAATATTTTTAAGAATAATTGTAACAAACCGGTCCTGAATTTTAAGTATTAACTGACAGCCAAGCTGATCTTTGACTAAAAATTTCTAAGAAGATCTAAATTACTTTCTATATAATCATATCAGCTTATTGGAACTCACACTAAGTTAATCAATAATAAAAATATTAAAAACGAATTACTTTGCAATCGAGGAGGAATTCCACAAGACTCACAGAATTAAGCTGTCGTTCGCTTTGTTGCCAGTAACAAAAAACGATTGTGATGCCTAAAAATTTGGATGGCTACCCCTAATTCATCCTGATTTGCGGAGAAAGCGCACCATGCGGATAAAATGGAAACCACAGTTCTAAAAATACTAATTTCTCATGGAAAATTACGACAAATAATTGAAAAAATAAGATTCGAAACTTTTCTCTAACAAATTTATTCTTATAGTTTAACTACTATTAATGTAACAAGACAACCACGCCTCCTAACCCCAACAAAGAAACCGACTTTCGAATCTAGGTTGCCAGATATATTTCCGAAAATTCCTAAGTTTATATATTTTGAAAATGTTCTCTCTACTTTACTATTCAATTGTTCGTCAATGACTCTTAGAAAGATAATATGAAAATATTCTTAAAAAATATATACTTAAATTTATTAACTAGGTTTTTCATATTTAAACAGTTTTCACTAATGATATCAATTTTGTATATATTACTTATACTTAAAGACATTTTTGGGTAACGGCAACATTGAGTATTTAATTTTCAATTTTTTTGGCAGCTCTTTAGATATAGATGTAAAGAAATGCCGAAGACGCGGTCGTACACAAACGAAACATCAAAGACGCAACATGCAAAATGCGACATGAGGTAAATACCACCCATAGACTTGTGCCGCATTACAGTAAACAGTAGCGTCGTGTGTTTTTTTCGATTTTTACCATTTTGCCTTTTTTGTTTTCATTGATTTTTTATATTAGATATCCGCTGCACTACCTTTGAAGTATAATTCAATATCCGCCGAGGCACATAGCCCGGGAAGTAGTTGTTTCTTCTTAGTTAAATGGTCAATGTCTTTAAAAATGTCTTTCAAAAACTTGTAAAGCGATAGAATAATTAATATTCTGCATTCTGCAACATTTGTTGATTGATAACCCACTGTATTAAATAAGACACTATTACAGTTTCTTGTAATAATACTTTAATAGTATCAAGGCGTGAGTCTTGTTGTCAAGTCGAATTTTGGTTTGCCGTTAGAGGTAAAGATGTCACTACTATCACATCTTTTACAGTTTCGTTATTGAAAGATATATATTAATTGTGATTTTAGTGTAATCTTCAGTCAGCGATTATGCTTTAAGCTCGCTGACGGATAACATATACCTTGTACTGACGAGGCCCAATAGGCCGAAACCGGTCTACAAGTTATGTTGTCCCTTCTAACTACAAACCAAAATGGTTGGTTAAAATTATCTATTAGATATGCCAACCTCGTTTGACTGTGAAGTATAATTCAATATCCGGGAAGTAGTTGTTTCTTCTTAATTAAATGGTCAATGTCTTAGAAAATTCTTTTCTCCACGACCATTAATGAATGTAATAATTCCGACTTCATTTTTAATAATAAAAAATGTTCATTCTCACTCTTGAGATAGAATATTCATTCTGAAACACTTGCTTCTTATGTGTTTTGCATGTATTTCCATTCTATAACTAGTGACGGAATAACATTCTGTAATTGCTCAACAAAAAACATAGATTGCCCTGCGAATTTTAAAACTGTCACTCAGTTTGTCAGTGGGACGTTCTAATTGTTTTGCTGCATATTTCAGTTTAAATAAACAGAATTATTAGATGGTCGTGGAGAAAATACAGTCTGTTACACGCTTAGAATGAAAATTCGATAACTCGTGGTTCCTCTCGCTCGCTACGCTCGCGTTCGGAATTCTCCACTCGTATCGAATTTTCATTCTAACGTATTATATATACTATTCAAAAACTCGTAAAGCGATAGAATAATTAATATTCTGCATTCTGCAACATTTGTTGATTGATAACTCGCTTTATTAAATAAGACACTATTGCAGTTTCTTGTAATAATACTTTAATTAATTTGTTATTTGACAATTTTCAAATTGATACAAAATATACAAATATACAACAACCGTTTTTATTTGAAATTTAATACAAAAATTAATAAAAATTTCTTTAATTCCACGCCAATGGTCGGCATAGAGCTCAAAGGAATTAAAATTCCGACAAAGAACGAAGGATGTTAAATTGGCTTTGGAAAAAGTATACAAGACAATTGTTTGACTTGAGTCTTCATTGAAAGATGTTAAATTTTTTTCGGTTGGATAGATCGCTCCCTGTTATCTAAGTTGAAATCACCAGCTTTAAAACGTGCAAACTATTCCGACACGTTTGATCAGCTAAACCATGTTCACCATACACTTCCTCTAGAAGACCATGAGCTTCGGCAGCACTTTTGTTCATATTAAAGTAATGATGTAAAACTCCTACTTACGCGATCTTTTTGTAAATGCTACGAATTAATTCCAACGACTAACACAAAAGAACTTAGTTGTTACATTATTAAACCATTCCAACCAAGACGACAACATTTATTTCTTCGTATAACTGATTCGATTTTAATTCCATGCTTTTATTTTTAGACACCTCCAGCAAACTACAAACGACAAATAGATGTGCATTACGGCAGTTTACCACGGCAGCAATTTTTAATGAACGGAGTAGATAATAATGCAAATCCAGCAGCAAATGGCAGTACCAAAAAAGGAGTAGCCTTTGGTAGGGGATTTTATTCTCTCGTAGGGGGCAGACACAGGGGTTTCTCTGTTCCAAATTTAGGTGATAGTTCTGGTCTATTTTTAAGCATGCAGTGTATCTACGACAACTTAAAACTAAACAAACAACGAAAATTAACTTAAATTAATGCCTTATTTACATTGATTAGAAATTCCGACTAAAACAGATTAATTCCGCTCTATTTTAAACAAGAACTTACCAAATTTCAACTGAGAACTTGAGAAAAGATTATAATCACAACCTATCCTGAAAAAAAAATGGACCATTGTAGTCATATGTATTTGGTTTAACTAAAAGAAAAAAAATGCTCCAGAAAATTAACACATCTGGCAACAAGACCCACATCAGTTTGTAGCCGGAATTTCTATTTATCTAAGGCTTCACTACTAACTGTATGCCTGACCAGATTGTTTACTTATAAATTGGCTTTTATTTCATAATACTACTAAAAAGATAAGCACAAAATTTAACCTTAATAATTCTATTTGGAACAGATTTTATTTAATCTGCATTAATATGTACATATTTATCCAAAAGTGTAGTACCAATTTTGATTGACATATAAAATGGTCATTTAGGTTCCTCTGTCACAGAATTGATATTTATTTGTCATACTCGCAAAGAAATAACTCCACCAGTACAGCTTGGAGTCTTTAATACACTGTACTATCTCACACGACGTCAATATCTCAATAAACTTTTGGACAATAAGTATTCTTAAAATTTCGTGTTTATGCTTCAAGTAATCGTTCAGTTTGGTTTCTAGACGAAGGTTTCTCAATGTTATTACTTCTTATCACTTTTACAATTTTCTTTTAATTGGTCGGGTTTTGGTTTAAGGGGAGAAATGTTGAACTTGCGCTAACTTTCGACTAATTAGCAAAGAAGTGCGAAATAGATAGCAATATCAGGAATTTGAAGACTGACAACAAATTGACAACCAGAGCCAACGAAGTCAAAATGGTGGATAAAAACAATTCTAACAAAGAGACTTCTGGCAAATTACCTATTGACTTATAAATTGTGGAAGAAGGCCAAAGGTGTTTGTTCAATACACATTCTGCTGTGTCCTTGACCAGAGATATGTTCTCAGTGTTATGGTTGTGTTGTCTGCTGATTCAGGCTTTCATTTGGCTCCGCTCAGAACTTTTTGGAACCCCAGAGTTCACTCTAGACAATAGATTATTGTGGCTAACCTTTTCTTGCAAGTTGAAGGATATCGAGTTATATAAAGTATTATTACAGAAAACTGTAACATTGTCGTATTTAGTAAAGCATGTTTTTCAAAGCTTGTAAAGCGTTAGAATAATATTCTTTGATATCTATTGATAACACGCTTTACTAAATACGACAATGTTACAGTTTTCTGTAATAATACTTTATAGTTTCGATACCAACGTCTTGTTGTCAAAATCCGAATTTTGGTTTGCGGTTAGAAGTGAAGATGTCGCTACTATCACATCGATTACCCTTTCGTTACTGAATAGACATATATTGATCGTGATTTTAGTTGGATCTTCAGTCAGCGATTATGCTTTAAGCTCGCTGACGGATAACATATACATTGTACTGACAAGGCCCAATAGGCCGAAACCGGTCTACAAGTTTTGTTGTCCCTTCTAACTGCAAACCAGAATGGTTGGTTTAAATTATCTGTTAGATATGCCAACCCCGTTTGACTTTGAAGTGTAATCCAATATCCGTCGGGGCATATAGCCCGGGAAGTAGTTGTTTCTTCTTAGTTGAACGGTCATTGTCTTTGAAAATGTTTTTCAAAGCTTGTAAAGCGTTAGAATAATAATATTCTTTGATATCTATATCGAGTTCTATTCGGCATTCATTTAGTCGTCTGGAAACCTCTTTAGAGGTCTTTAAAGCCCCAATAGCCGCCTCGCTATCTGTGCATTTGTTGCTTCTTATATTTCTCTTACACATTGCAAGATTACATATACTTCTACTTGAAATACAGCTGTGTATGTTTCTAGAGGGATAAAATTTTTAAGTTTTCGTCACTGCTGTAAATAGCTGCTCTTGAACTCTCTTCAGTCTTAGACCCGTCTGTGTATTAGATGTAACCGTGAAGCTTAGATTAAGTTCTCGCATTTTGCCCATACTCACGTTGATGTATTTATATTTGGAATGTTTTCTTAGGCCAGTATTCTGAAATCATGTGGTCTAATCTCATCTCCCAGATATCTTCTCCAATTCTATGCTTTATTTTGTTGTATCCTCATCTAATAAAATGTTGCTTAGATTTTCTTGTAGCGTGTAGAAGCTCATCCTGGTCTAACAGGATTACATTGCTGCTGTTGGAGTGCTTCTCAGAGTAATGCCAGTTATGGCTAAGCAGGTTAGTTTTTGGCCACCATACCAAAGATGCATATGGACGGTTGGTTTAACCAGTATGTTATAGATCCAGTATAACATGTCTGCTATTGTCCATTAAAGTAGTTATTATGTATTCAAGATGGTGGTTCCAGGTAAATTTTGAGTCTAATATGAACCCAAGGTACTTAACCACATGTATATTTGTACCATTAAGGCTTAGAGGACATGTTCCTTTTAAGTCCGTTCTTTTGATAAATGGTACCACCTTAAGACTTTAGAAGGCAGTTAATGTCTATTCTATTCAAAGTCTGTTGCATTTATTCTCTTGTTGTAGTATTTAATTTGCCGTTAGCTAGGATGACCATGTCATCCGCGTAACCCACCACATGGTGTCTTTCATTCTTAAGTCTCTGTATCAGCTCTATGATCAGATTCCACAGAAGCGGTGATAAAATTCCCCTGAGGACATCCTTTGGTTACCCTTGCTGACAATGTGTCTCCTAGCAATGTTGAATATATTACACGACTCTTTAACATGCAGTCTATCCACTTGTAGCTTGTTTCGTCTATGTCTTTTATTTCTTTAAAAGAAGTGTTATCAAAACCTCCCTCTATGTGTAAAAATTGTGTACTTAAAAAAATTGTCTAAGCTACATAATATTGTACATTTTCTAATTAAAGCTATAGGAAACCCAAGAAATTTATTGTGGGCAAAAGCAGCAGTTGTTTTAATTTAAAATAAAACTAATTGGGATTTATTTATTTTCTTAGCTGAAACAGAAAAGGTAGTCATAGAAGATGGATTAAACGAATCGCCAGGTTCGCCAAATATTTCCTTTAATAAATCTAAAGGCATTAAGAAAATATTTGGAAAAATAAAGAGATCGGGTTCTGGAAATTTGGAAGATATTCCAGGTTTGAGTGAATTTCAACGAGGAGGTGTTAGAGCTACTGCATCAGCTAGGTTGGGTTGGAGTGAACCCCAAATTGTTCAAAAGTAAGTTTATTATCATTATTAATTCAAAAAACTGTGTCTACTTCTAACCATAGAATAATAACTGATTTAATTTTCAATAGGCGCTAACCTGTGTGTAACACAATTGTATTTTTTTTTTGTTTAATACGTTTTTATACTCTTTCCAGAATTGACCAAGTTACTTCATTTTGCAGACCAGATAAACCTTTCTCAGAGTGGGATACTGAAACTATCTGTGATTGGTTACAAGATTTAGGACTTGATAGTTATGTAACAGAAGCTAAACGTTGGGTTCAAAATGGTCAGCAACTTCAAGAAGCTTCTATTACAGAAATTGAGAAGGAATTAAATATAAAAAATCCATTACACAGGAAAAAATTACAGTTAGCATTATTCGACACACAACCAAACGGATCTAGTGATCTTTATTTAGCACAGGCTGGTAGGTTTACTTTTATTTATTTTTATTTTTTACAAGAATCCTGTGTTGTTGACAGTTGAAATTTATAACATTGGCAGTTGACATTTTACAGCTGTTAATTAGTATTAAAAATTTGGATTGCTGACAACTAACATTCATCAGAATGGCAAATGACATTTGCTTTTTTATTATTTTATATTTTCATTTTTAACAAATCTATCATTTTTTTGTTTACGATTCTTTCCACTTTTTTCTCATTCCTTCAATTTTTTTTCCTGTTTTTATGCTTTTTCAGTCTACAAAGGTTCTTATATTTTAAAAGTCTATCCAAATTTTTATGTTTTTTAACAACTTTTTACGATTCTTTCTTCCAATTGACATTTATAACATGGACAAATGACATTTGTCAGTTGTTTTCTTTATATTTTTTAACAAATTGTGCTTTTTCTTAAATTTTTATAATTTTGCGATTGTTTTCCACTTTTTTCCATTTTTCCAATTCATTTACGATTTTTGCCCTTTTTATGCTTTTTTCAATTATCAACAGTTTTTATTATATTAAAGGTCGTTTAAATTTTCATGTTTTTTAAGGGTTATTATCGATTCTATTATGGTGGGTAGAGGTAAGGAGAACTGTCTCCGTGTATTGAATGTGTCCGTCAAAATGTGGTAAATAAGGGTGGCGCTACGATCGTAGTAGGGTACATTTTAAAAAAAGCGCCATAAGCGCCGTAGGATAGATAAATAAACAAGGAAAGACACATTTCCGCTTTATTATGACACCATTTTTAAAATAATCATAAGATACATAAGATAATCATAAAGTATAAAACGAATTTAAAATACACTTAACTGAATTCGCTGACCACGTTTTTTTATAGCACTTATATTAAGGCACTATAAACATAGGTATTATCGTCAGCCATGTTTTGTCCAATGTCAACCACAAAACTAGAGATAATAGAACAGATGTGTTAATGGTTAATATAAAGTTGGCAACAAGTTCCGACATCAGCGCACCATGTTTTTGTTTAAAATTTTACTTTAACACCCTTTTTATGCTTAAAGTACCTTAAATTTATTTTAAACTAAAACCGCTAATAGTACTTACTCTGTTACTATACCCTTATAAGTACTTTTTCGCTTTTCGCACTACCAGCAAGTTTAGTTCCCATTTTTACCACAAAATACGATTGCACGTGTCTCTTTAAGTTGTCTATGGTCTGACACGTAAATTGATTGACATTGGAATAAAAATGGCTGATGATAATACCTATATCTATAGTGCCTTACTTATATAATTTGTAACTTATATTACGAAATGATACGACATTTCAATCAATTTGTCAAAAACTGCTACATTCATTCTGTACCCTACATCTACTTTAGCGCCATTGTACTGGCAAGTTTGAGAAGTGTTATGTACCTCTAAAAAGTGGACATTTTTAATCATTTCCCATTTAAGATCGTCCTCCTTACCTCTACCCTCCATAGATTCTATACAGAAATGTTATTTAGGTGACAATTGACATTTATTACAAGATTGACAAGTGACATCTGACCGATGTCAATCGATAACAGAATCTTACCCTGTTTTCCAGTTACAGAGCATTAATGCGACTCAGTGACGCACAATGCCGAAATGTGCTAACGCTTAATTGGAACGCGAATTGGTTTTCAAGTGCACCGACAGAGTGCGCAAGGTTCAGTGTTGTGAGACAAAAACATTAATAAACTTAGCAATCTTAATAAACAAAATGATATACAATAAAATTTTATTTATTTATATAAAATAGCGAAAAATAAATTTGTCATGTTCGTACCTTCATCCTTACTTATATTTATTTTTGTAACACAGTTTCAATTCACTTTTTTATTTTTTCAACAGATTATACGTAGAAACTTTAATAGATCAGTTCAATAATAAAGAATATTACTAAGAATAGGCGATAGTGTAAATTAAATTTTTATTAACGCCAACTTAAAGCTCAAACATTTCTTATATTTTCTGCTACTAAGTTGGTATCCCTTGCGCACATCAGACGAAAGCAGTACTTTTTAAATTGCTCGATTGTGCGAAGCGCTTTTGTAGTTGGAACAATCAACTTGAGCATTATGCCGCACAATGCTCTATAATGCTGTAATTGGAAAACAGGGTTAGATTACTGAGAGTTGAGGTTGGTCAGAGAGCCATGAACCTACAAATAGGATTGACACTAAATGTTTAGCATTATTTCCAATTTTTAACGATTTTAATAAAATGTTAACGGTAAGCTATGAATGTTTTCAAACGTTAAAGCTAGAATGAAATTGTAGATATATGAATAGCAATCTCGGTATTAGTAAATATCGTAATACTGCATATTGCATATATATTAAAGCTATAAATATTTAAGGAAAATTGGACACGGCATGGGTACTTCGATGGTTAGACGATACAGGATTGCCTCAACATAAAGAAAACTTTTTAATAAACAGGGTAGATGGACGTGTTCTTCATAGACTGACTATTGATGATTTGGCATTATTACATGTTACTTCAATGTTACACGTTGCAAGTATAAAAAGGGGCATTCAAGTTCTTAGAGAAAATAATTATGAACCTGGATGCTTACAACGACGATCGCTTCCAGATGATCCACCTCAGCCAACTGTCAAACAAATATCTTTGTGGACCACTCACAGGTATTATTACTTTTCCATAAATAAAAAAATAGCAAAATAGGCTTAGCTAAAGTGAGTCAAAGCTATAAAAAATCTATTAGGTAGAGCTAGTTGAAAATCTCGTGGGCTGTGGCCTTGAAAATGTATGCGCCGAACTTAATTTCAACAATGGTCAAAGTTATTAAAATGCAATCTGAATACGTTGACTCAGCTTCGACTGTACTAATACTTCGTATGCGACAAAATGTTCAATCACTGGCAATTCAGTTTAGACTAAAATTATCTACAATACACAATAGTTAATAGGGTTTATTAATAATAGAATCGTGTAGACTGCGCAAGGGTGACTCATAGTCCATGAGATTTTCAACTGCCTCTAACACTTTTGACTTTAATAATTGTTGAATTAAAGATGTAGGACTTTATTTTTACACAAACATTTCCATTTATTGATCTTATAACCAGATTAAGATCGATACAGATCTATGTCTCACAATTAGACATCTAAATTTTAGCAAACAGAAATGCTTCTCCATCTATTTTAATCCATTTTAAAAAATGACGGCACCAAAAATAAATCAGTTAAATAATAAAAAATTGTACTGTTAAATATATTGAGTGTTGCTGCTAAAGAACACTGGAGTATATACTCGGATTCACTAAATTTGTAAAAAAAAACGACGGGTTGCACTCCGGGAGTGCCAGCAGAAGTGAAAACTTGATTATTAACGTTGTGCATGTTTGATATTTTGGAATGGTTAGGGAATAATTTTGCACGAATTGCTTTATCAATATAAAATTACTATCATTTATGTGGTAGAATACAATATTCATTTATATAAACAGTAAACATATTACAAATATTACATCTATAATATGTAAGTACATACATATGTATCTATATTAATAATTTCGTTAAGCAGTACGATAGACTAGATCGAAACCTAAGCTTAATAATAAAATTATATTAATTAAAAATTAAAACTTATTAAATTTTCATCTAGTATATTTATAAAATACTCACTCATTTTCTTTCGCTATTTCTTCGTCACTTTTATCATTAATTTGTTTAATATCCATATTTTAAATACTTAAAGAACACTAAACACAGACGTTTAAATTTTGAATTATTAGCTGTCACCTGTCACTATTTATAGGTGCGCGTGGCATAGGGATATTCACACATCGATATATCGAATTTATTCGATGTTTTTCTACGGTTATTATACAAATGTATCATTTTTTGACAGTAATCTCTAAAGAAATAGGGTACGTTGTTATATCTAATAAAGAAATATCTTATTTCTTTATCTGATAACACAAAATGTTCATTTCTTTATTGTTTTAACTTAATCAAGTATACTGTGACAATTATGTATTCATATATTTGACTAACAGTACAGATTGACAGTAATAAAGTAGTGACAGGTACAACAGATAGTTTTTAAAACATTATTTAAATTAGATTGTTATTTAAGTAAAAATGTTAAGTAGTGATAAAAATGAATTAGAATTAACTCCTCCTGAAATAAGAGAAGCGGCAAACGAAGCTTGTCAGAATTTGATTCCCGAAATTTCAAAACATAAGTACCAGAATGCATATGAAAGGCAACAAATTCCGTTTCAGAAACTGTGCTTTTAGCTTATTTTTCTGAATTAACAAATAAATTTAAGGTATGATAACTGTAAATATTGTAAATAATAGTTAATTTTACTTAAATAATATAACTTATATCGTTATATTTTGTTTTGTATTGGATTTATTTTGGAATTATTGTATTATTATGTGGTATAACCGTAGAAAAAGTATAGTGTTTGACTCGCAAGGAATAACTCATTTCCCACTCGTACGATTTGCAGCATTCGCCTGCGGCTCTTGCTGCAAACATCGTACTCGTGGGAAATGAGTATCATTCCTTGCTCGTAAAACAATATACTATTTCCATACGATATGTCGGATTAATTCGATGTTTTGAGTTTTGACAAATATTTATTGTATCCGATATATCGATATTTTTATTCATAGTAACATCGAATATTCGCTTTTTTGTCGAATCTATTTAAAACCTATATAATTTTTTCACAACTTGATAATTTCATAATTTTATTTATAAATAAGTTTATTAAGACTAAGGCACTATAAACATAGGTATTATCGAAAGCCATGTTTTGACCAATGTCAACTACAAAACCAGAGATAATAATAGAACAGATGTGTTGATGCATAATATAAAGTTGGCAATAAGTTCCGACATCAGTGCACCATGTTTAAAACTATTCACTATACTTCTACACACTTTTTATGCTTAAAGTACATTAAAAAATTATATTAAAATAACACTACTAGTACTTAGGTACTAAGGCACTATACTGTTATAACTACTTTTCCGCTTTTCGCGCTACCAGCTGGTTTAGTTCCTATTTTCACCACTACAAAATATGATTGCATGTCTCTTTAATTTGTTTATTTGTCATCTTACGTTTTTTCGATCAGGGTCACGTGTCCTGACGCGAATTTAAGATTTTTTACCCATTACAGAAAAGATGCTCAACGCGGCTAAAGAAGTTTTCACTTCAAAATAAAAGTAACACTTTTACTTTAATTTTTTTTTTCCAAAATTGTTATTTTGAATATAACTGATAAGGATTGGTTCATTTCTTGTATTGGAATCTACAAATGACTACCTTAAAAGTTAGCGGTATGTTTGCCTCGTTTATCCAAAAGATAATTGAAATTTTGGTATTGGTATGTTTTAACTCACGAACGTTGCGAATACCCAAACGGTATATATAACAACAGCTCTGTTCGACACCTGAGGTCTTTCTATATAACCACAATTCTGACTTGGCTAGATGCTTATTAACTCGCTTAGAGAGAGGTAACATCCTAAAACAATATGCGATAACTCGTTGGAGTCCTAAAAAAAAACGAAAATTTGTCAAAAATCGAAGAATCAATATTTTTTCAGTAATCATTTAGTATTCCGAACCTCCGGTAAAAAGGTGTAGTCCATTGTTGCGTAGGTCATTTCTCTACCGTTTCTCACAGCCAATTCCCTCTAACCACAATATTGAGTTCTTGAAATCTGAAGGTAATATACCACGAGTGTAAATCAGCAGTATTGTCAGTTCTCACATATCGCCATTCATCTAGGTTGAATTTTTCTCGAATTTCAGCAACTCTGTGAGCCACAAAAATCTTCCATTGACAAGGTTAAGTTCTTATCCAATATAATGTTATCATTGAAAATGACCAAAATATATGTTGATCTATTTCTAATTTAATGGAATACTTTAGCATTTTATGTAATGATGCCAACAATAGAGCAGCACACAACTCTAATTTAGGAATAGTCAGAGGAATATTCTGATTTTAAGTAAATACAGGGGCCATAAGCTTTCTCGCTTACATCACATGTAATTCTACACGGCAATAATTAGGAATTATACATCTTCTAGAAAATTATACAGTGTAACTCTAATAATCAATTAAAAATTAAATTTGGCAGGTTGGGCGCCAATTTGTAACTAGATAAATTCCCTTAGCTAGCTCAATAGAGTCGTGGCTTCTTTTTAGAGTTTTACCTGTCTTTCTCAAACATAAAATATAGGACGCCAGAGTACAAACTAAGCAAATAACAAACAAACACCTGTTTAAATGATTTATTTTTAAAAAATATCAGTTAAAATTAAATATGCTATTAATATTTTGGTTTAGTTCGTAATTAATTTAATCTCTTATCTTTTGAGTCGTTACTTCTTAGGAAGACATTCCCTTGGGACGAATTTTTTCTTGAACTGTCGCTGTTTGTAAGAAAAAAGAAAACTGGGATCTAAGTCGAAATTCGGCTTTTCTTTACCAAAATGGCGAACGTCTCGATCTCGCCTCCAAAAAAAGTATAAGCTCCTACTACGTGGCTCTCCTCGCAAATACCTTGTAGTGAAGAGGAGGTAGTTACCACGAAGAAATCAGATAGGAAAAAAATGAATTGGAGAATCATTTGTAGCGAATAAGAAAGTTCGGTTATCAGTCAAAACCAGTATTGGAACAAGTTATAATTACGGCGATAACATATTGTCTGGTGGATTCTAATAGTAAAACGATCCAATAGATAGTTACAACAGCTGTTCCTTTAAGTTTTTAATCCCAATGTAATTCTAATTTCCACAGTTCTTGTATGAGGAGCTTTGCAGTAACGAAAATAGGATTCAGAAGAGCCAAGGGATCATAAATTTTTACAACTTCGGAAAATATAGTTCTTTTGGCAACTTCTCCAAAAATAATAGGTTTTACGGTATAGATTATTTTATCCAATACGGCATTCCAATACACATCCAAGGTCTTAAGACTCTTAATAATAGATTTACGTTATCGCTAGGAATAGTTTGTATAATTTTGCAAAAAATATTCCTCGCAAGCTGATTCTTCTTCATGCCTGTTAATCAACGGTTATGTCTTCAATTTCCCAGAAATTTAACGTACTATCTGCAACATAAAGCATAAAACATTTTACTCTGGAATTCTCTTGAGAAAGAGATGGCCAACTTCCTGCGATAATCCATCCTAGTTGGGTTTTTTATAATATTAATTATGGTAATTCTGGTTCCTGTTAGTTTGAAAAACGAATTTGTCCAATACACAGAATTGATAATGCGGTGCCGGCTCCAACTAATATTTGCACTTGTGCCGGTTTATGAAATACAGGGTCCGCTAATTTGATAGTGTTAGCTATACGAATATTGGATCGTTCGATCTGTTACTCTGGGGTGAGACTACTAATAGAAGAAACAGCCAAAAACTCCATAGTAGTTTCTTGAAATTTTTGAAAATTTTTAGAAAGTATACAAGCAAGAATATAGTAAATGACATTAAGGAGAAATTGAAAAAAAATGTCGCACCCAGCGAGACTCGAACTCGCAACCTTCAGCTCTACACGTTGACGCTCTAACAACTAAGTTATAGGTGCCTAGTCATCAAATCCATTATTTCTAGATTTTAGAAAAGAGGTTACGCTAAATTTTGATACTGTTGCCAATTCGTTGAGTGCTCAAATTCGTATTTGGTAGCGTTTTTTGTTTAATTTCAGCTTACAAGCTAATTCTTCAGTAATAAAATGTTTGGTAGGCCCGGTATCAATAATAGCACGACAAGAAACTAATTTATATTTTATCTGAAAGATCTTTTTTTTTTTTGACAAGTATCCGACTCGAAGACCAAATGTTCAGCATTTGAGGTCTTTCTATATAACCACACTTTTTGCTGATTCTAACTTACCGTTAAGGGAGCTTAGTTGGTTAAAAATAATTTAAATACTGCACGAAAACTTTTAACGCACATATATTAAAATTTGAAAGGTATACAAAGATATTCTTAAAGAGAAACTTTTATCCCTGGTATTCGTTTTTAGACTCCTTATTTTTCTCTCTGTCAAAATCCATTGAAGCACTCTTTTCCCCTCCAGTTTAGGGAAGGGAAAGGTATCATCATTTGCAGATTATAACAAATATTTTACTACGCTCCTGCCCTATCTACGATTTATCTGTACGCAACGGGAGTACTCTGGGCTGGGACATGTGCTTTGTAACCTTGAGAAGGGGGGATGTTTTCGTTGCGGCAGGCAAATTTATTTAGTTTTGAACGAGAGTCTGTTTTTAAAACTGTTAAGAAAGGGTACTCGCCACGCTCTAAAATATTATTACCAAATATTATTTTTTTTGTATTTTATTTGCAATTTGCAATAAATATTTACAAACGTTAAAACTGTTATTTCGAATCGAACCCTTACTTGGAATAAACATATTCTACAAGATGAATTTACTTAATACACGCTTTTAAACCACATCGAACTAAATTACTAGTATTTTTCGTCCATTACTGTTTTAAGTTTATTTTAAAACTTTGAACTTTTTTTGTTCAATGTGCTTTAAAATCGTGTTTTTTAGTTTTTTTAAACCATATTTATTAGCAACATTTCATGAATCTAACTAAATAAAATCGTTTTACAAATGGAAATTGATTAGTTGGATATTTCATACAAAGTCTGCACAGATGGATCCAAAAGCCCCCTAGGGACAGGTTGTTCTGTTTTTATAGAAAATTCTGAAACTTGCCTGAAGTACAAACTTAACTCTGATGCCTCCGTATTTACAGCGGAAATCGTAGCATTGAATAAAGCCGTAGATTGGGCTCTTGATAATATTGCATCGCATTCAAATTTACTTATAATGTCAGACAGTAAATCCGCCCTGATGGCATTGTCTAACCCAATAAACACATTTTATCGTAACCAAAATATAGTTAGAATTCTGGAAATATTATGGCTTCTGAATAACAAGCAAGTTAATACAGTTTTTATTTGGGTTAAAGGCCATTCAGATATAAATGGGAATTAAGTAGCAGACCAAATAGCCAAAGAAGCCCGTCTTCAAATACCTGGTTTAACACTAAGCACAATACTAAAATCCGTTGGGAAGAGGATTGGGCAAAAGTAATTGCAAACAATGCTTATTTTAGGTATTGTTTATACAATAAAACTCTCCCCTCTACTTCGCTTGGTAATAGGAGCCATCCCAATAGAACAATCAATACCAAGTTCATCAGATGCCTTTTTGGACATGATGCAGTGAATTCCATACTTTATAAGATGAAACTAACACCAAATCCACAATGTGATTGTGATAATAGTTACGATGACTTTGATCATTGGATTTTTCAATGCTCCTATAATTCAGATGCTACCTCCTTCCTCATTTTTGAACTGATCAAAATGAAAAGACCATTACCCCAGAGTTACACTTCTATAATGCGTGAATGTCTACAAAGTACCCGTGTCAAAGAAGTTTTTTATGAGTTTTTGAGCCGCACCAAGAGACATTTGTAAAATTTCATTAGCTAGCTTTGATTCCTTTGTTTTGAAACTAATGTTTATATACCTAACAGTATCCACTACCACTACCTACCTTGTGTGTGTTGCCAAGTCGCTATGACCGGTAGCATTAGCGTGAAATGAGTATCCCCGTGCACATCTTAAAAATCCACTCAGATTCTAAGATATAGATTAGGGTTTTCTTATGTCTCTTAAGAATTTCAAAATATCATGGCAAAACGGGCAAGCCCCAAAGCCATTAATAAAAAAAAAGAATCTTTCGTACTTACTTTTTTACTGTGTTAAATTTAGTTTTAATTTTTTTAAGGGTTATGGAATGGTTAAGGGCAGTTGACTTGGCAGAATATGCTCCAAATTTAAGAGGTGCAGGTGTACATGGTGGTTTAATGGTATTAGAACCAAAATTCAATGCAGAACTGATGGCAGCACTTTTAGCTATCCCACCCGGTAAAACATTACTTCGTCGACATTTAAATACACACTTTAATGATTTATTAGGGAAAGATGTTATTCAAGAGAAGAGGGAAACAGAGTCGACCATGGGGTATATTCCCTTAACACCTGCATTAAAACTAAAGGTAAATGTGACATAAAAAACAGAACACCCCGTATTATAATTTTACAATGAATTTCTTATTTATATTAAGATCAAATCGATCACTTTTTTAATAACATCTATAGTTTTTTTGTGTTGTGGTTTCTTCTCACAAGAAAAGTAAATTTAAGTCAACTCTACTTTGTAGCTAGAATTCGCATTTGATTATTGTTCAATACTCCGTAAAGAGCTGCTTTAATGAGGGCTACCGTTTTTTTACTCACCAGTTGGCGCCACTGGCGTTGTAGGTCCGTCCATAGAATAAACTTGTAGTTGACACTTATCCTTCGTCACGTTTACAAATAAATATTAATCCATTGATATTTAGAGGAAAATGCCGCATTGTTGCTCAGTACTGTTCTTTCAGCCCGCTTAACTTTGCACCTCTTTTTCGTAATTCTACTTTTAAAGCAGTGACATTCATTGTCCCGTAACTCGTATTTTCCATAATTAAAACAATCTTTTAAATTAAATATTATTATACTTCGTAATATCTCCAAAGTTAATTAAAAAGAAAAATAATACCGTGCATCACCCATAAACAGTGACGCGGGGACCTCCAGCTACACTAGCGCCTTTAGCGGCGAATTCATACGGGGTAGCCCTGATTGCAATCAACTAACCCGAAGACACATTTTTATAAAAAGAATTATTGTAATAAATTAATTAATACTGGGTGTTTTGTATCTTACTTAGTATACATAAATATTAGAAATTATATTATATATAGTAAAACAAACATACCAATATGTTTTAGGCACCAAAAAAATCACAATTTTCACTTAAAAGAAAAAAATCTAAAGGAGAAGCTGATTACGGAGACCTAGTGTGTCCCTTAAATCCAGATAAAACAGGTGAAGTGACTGGCAATGCTCTTAACAGCTCTTTGGGTGTAAGTGACTAACTTTCCAAAATCCTGAACAATTCTTAAAGAGTATATATTTAAATATTAATAAAAATAAGAAACATTTTATTATTTCAAACACACAAAATTGAATACCAATCAATTTTACTCTTTACTTAATGTTCATTGAGAAAATTTTGCTTCTAAATATATTTTTTAACTCACATTTTAAAATATTAATATCATTTATTATTATATTTGCTAAACAGAAGCAAAATTTTGAATGCAATTCTATACCATTTTTTAAATTTGTAGAATAACACAATGGTGTTGGTTTTAAATTTGACTAATTTTTATTTCATGCCTTCTTGGACGAATGTAGATTCCCGAGATTTTAATAATACATTGTTGATAAGTTCAATTATTAAACAAATTAAAGGCCTAATAGGTTTGTGTATTAAATTGAAATTAAAACAATTTAGTTTGCATTAATTTAGTTATAGATGCGTAGTAAATTTTATTTTTCTACTACTACTGCTATTCCTAACTTTTTTTATCTTTCCCGCATAGGTACTGTGCAAGCATATGATAATTATTGATGTTTGGTGTCTTAAATAAATTTAAATAAACTATCTGTTAATAAAATTTCAAAGCTACCAAACTAAAATTTGATCATACACTATCAGAGAACAGTGTTGGTAATTTATTACCAGATAAATGAAAAAAAGTTGATTGATTTAAATGAAAAAAAAAGCCACACCTGGCAGGGTTTGAACCCGGAACTTCAAACGAAAGTCCAGTGCGTTACCGTCAACCCACAGTCATAGTCAAAGAAACGATAAAATAATGATTTAAATACAGTGGGGCGTTGATTATCCGAACGTCGATCAACTGAAGGATCTACCTACATACCTGCCACCACACCACCCCTAAGCTGGGACGCTTGCAAAGACTTGTCAGTTGTACTGTTACGTATCTCATTCAGTTCCAAGTAGCCGCTAACCAGTACATAAAATTTTGCTGCGTAAAATTCTCAATTCAAAATGCCTAAACGTAAACGTGTTGCATTTCTATGAAAGATAAATAGAATATTAATAAACGATTAGAGTAAAGTGAATCTGCAATCAAGTTATACAATGAATACAAAGTTGGTAAGTCTACCAAAGAAAGGAACCATGAGGATAAGTAGCTTTATATCCCAACTTGACTCTAGTGACTGATTTACGAGTCGTAAAACGATGAAACGGTTCTAAAAAAATGAGTGTGGCAGTCAGTGGGACTGCCGGCAGAAGTTATACTTCTATGCACACGCCCGGATTCATAAAGTTGTATACGAATAATTTATCAAAATCATTATATGATATTCGTAGTTAGCGACCTCAAAAACCTCCACAAAAACCGAGTGCACACTCTTTTTGTATCTAATTTGCACAATATTCCTGGAGACGAGGTCCATCTTAAGCACCAGGTGTTTCGAAGACCATCGTCATTATTATAATCGTATTTAGCGACTCAAAAAACCACCGAGTACCAGGTGTGCACTGATTTCGTACAGAATTTACATTAAACCCTAGGAGAAGAGGTAAATACCCTAGGCACCAAGTGCCGCGGAGACTTTCGAAATCGTGATATTCGTGTACAGCGACCCCAAAAACCCCGAGTTTATAAATTGAGCCCATTTTCAGCAATACTTACCGAATTGTAAGTTTTCTCTCTATTGTCTGTTCGGAATGCACTTTTCGAATGCAGGAATGCACTTTTCGAAAGCAGGAATGCATATCTGTCAAATAATCATGTGGTCCGTCACTATGATATTCATACATTAGTTCAGACTGTTTTTTGTATATCTATCCCTTTTCAATGTACTGAATGTTGAAACGGTATTCAAAGGACTTATAGTTATGACTAATAACATGTGATAAATATTTCATCTTTGTTTT
The DNA here is from genome assembly GCA_964028335.1 of Altica lythri. Classification (NCBI taxonomy): domain Eukaryota; kingdom Metazoa; phylum Arthropoda; class Insecta; order Coleoptera; family Chrysomelidae; genus Altica; species Altica lythri. The sequence goes on from OZ034805.1 coordinate 18,449,328, forward strand.
TACCGACCAATATACCTTATAAGTGTTTTTGTCTCTCTCTTACTCACACCATTACATATGTAATGATTTTTCCCATTTAACTCTACACAATCTTTTTCTACAGGGTGTACGAATAGAAGTATGACTTCAAAAAAACGTTTCTTCCACCTAATGACATTTTTATTACAGCCCATTGATCAGGCTTTTAAACGGTATTGTAGAAAAGAATTATTATGTGAGTTACTTTTGAAAGACAGAAGAAAGCTTGATAAGAAAACATAATAGTATATTCTGTAACAAGGTTAGAATGAAAATTCGATACGAGTGGAAAATTCCGAACGCGAACGTAGCGAGCGAGAGGAACCACGTGTAAATCGAATTTTCATTCTAATCGTGTAACAGACTGTATTTTCTCTACGACCATGTAATAATTCTATTTATTTAAATTGAAATTTGTAGCAAAACAATTAGAACGTCTTACTGACAAACTGAGTGACAGTTTTGAAATTCATGGTAATCTATGTTTTTTGTTGAGCATAATTACAGAATGTTTTTCCGTTGCTAGTTATAGAATGGAAATACATACAAAACACATAAGAAGCAAGTGTTTCAGAATGAATATTCTATCTCAATAGTGAGAATGAACATTTTCTAGTATTAAAAATGAAGTCGGAATTATTACATTCATTAATGGTCGTGGAGAAAAATTATTTAAAGAATCCATCTTACATGATCGGAACATCATGGAGTAGTTTAATAAAACGTAGAATAAGATTCTATGTTCAGTGGAAAAACCTGAAAGAGAATGTGTTAATTAAAAACAGAAAAATATTTCTGAAATGACAGATATGCTAAAAAGCCTCAATTATGATGAAGAAGAGGTTCAACAATAGATTACGATCCAGAGTACCAAATTATCCAGAATATTATGTCTACGTGGTAGATGTTTTTTAGAAGACTGTTGTTTTTTCTCATTAAATATATAAATACAGCTTTAATTAATCTGTGGATAAATATTTTATGGCTAAATTAATACTGATCGATTATCAAAAAAAACGAAACACGCATGTCTCCCATTTAATAAATAATCAACGCTCTACTGTATATCTGTATATAATTTACAGAGAACTTTGAAAAACACAAATGGATTTTACAAGTAGTAGTAAAAAACGTAAAGTCTACAACTCGTATGAAATGGCTATTCCACGCTGACGTATGACAAACTTTTCCGCTCGCATTGAGTATAAATCTTTCCGTACTCGTTATAGAAAATATTGTTTTTAGCAATGGATGTATACTTTTTTTTTCTACTAGATCGAGAGGTCATTTGATCCACCTGGAGATCTTGAAAAGTAAAGTCTAGCATCAAAGAGATACTTTGGGCGTTAAATAAATAAATCGTTACTTAAAAAAAACAACCATCAATAACGTCATAATTATTGTATACAAAATTATGGTTTGTTTTGAAATCAGTAATAAATTAAAATAGTAATTGGCATTCCGTAGAAGTAGCTATTTTATAGTTTTGCACTAAAAGTAGATAACTAGAATTGCTTAAATAGTATATTTATTAAATAATAAATAATATTTATGTTATTACTATAGAAGAAGTTCCCAGCGTCATCCAAACGTTACTTATTTTCTTTCAAATAAAATATATGGGATAAATTAGTATTAGTACATACTTTTAGTCAATACACCCTGCTAGCTCGGACCCACGATGAATTTACTCTTCGTTTAAGCTCATCCCAAACATGCTCAATGATGACATTGTGGACATACCGATCTCAGTTAGTTAGGTATTGATGATTCGTGGGGTATGCTGCATTAACATGAAATCGTCACCAACGAATCCCATACATCGAACCAAATGTTACTTCATAGTGTGTCTAATGTGATAGTTAAACCTCTTCCACTTCTACACCAGGAACGAAAACTAACTCAGTTTTTTTGTTTATAGAAATACTAGCCCGTGTCCGACAGTTTCTCGGGTGCAACATTCAGCAAATCGCTCGCGTTGCCTTCTATAGACCCGACGTGTCTTGTCGTTACCATGTTAGCACATCCTATCTCGTCGAAGAACAATATCTGACATCATTGATCTTTATCCTAATCCAGATATTCTCGAGCAAATTGTAATAGCATTTGCTTGGGCTACAGTTAGCTTAGGACATGTTGCTAATCTTTGGACGTCAGGTTGGCTGTCTTCAGTATTCTTCTAACGATCCAAATGCTATAGACACACCTCGGACTTCTCTCAGCACTTTATTTCTCTATAGTAACTGAGGAAAATGTTACATTTTCCTTACCAACAATGTTGTATTGTATATAGTTCTAGTTGATATGAGAACAATCTAAAAATAGTATTATACGTTACAAGGTCGGTAGGTGACTTATTACAGTACGAGTTAGTTTACGGACGAGGCGACGTAGGAGCCGAGTTTGGAAATGAAAACGAGGACTGTAATAACACCTAACGACCATGTATCGTATTATATTTTATTTCATCCTGTTTTTATAAATTAATAAATTCATAAAAATGTTAACAGTAGTTCGTAACTTGACTAAAAATAGTTCGTAACTTGATTAGTTATGTCAAATTACCTTGAAAGCCATCTGTCACTGTCAAATAATTTTTTTATTATCAAGGTTTAATTGTTAATATAAAATTGAATAACATTGACTTCCTTTTAAATATGGATGTAAATGTAAATAATTAATTATTTTATTTTTATTTTATAGTCATTATAGTGTTTTTAAATGTCAAAAATTAAAAGTAACTGTCTTCCCTTAAGCAATCAGAACAGAGTTGCTAGGCAACACATTACAGTACCTGATACCGTAATGTTTTACTTACCGGCGCCAAATTGATTATAGGGAAGTGTATTTACTGGACAGGATGAAATAAAAGATATTTTCTTGTCTGTGTTAATCTACTTACTATACGTTTAAGGTGTTTATGTTTGTGTTCCTTTATAATTATATATAGTTACATCAAAATCCTTATGCAACATTGGCTAGTAAAAATCTTCAGAATCCGGTATTAATTTGTCTGTTGAAGATATCCACTACTGGTATGTTTTTCGATCTTATTTTTTTTGTATTTCTATTAAAATTGGAATAATCATAAGCAAAAGTTAACTTAATACAGATAAAACGGTTTAATCGTAATATATATCGAGAAAATATTCCATGCAGTAAACATCGATTTATAATGACGGATTTTATCGAGGACTACGTCCAGCTATATCCCAAAATTAACTAATTCAGCTCTACCTGTAAATTAGCTATCGCAAACTGGGGACGCCACGTTCAAAATTATCCAGGAATCACAATTTTCATTGAAATTCAAAAATTCTTAAAGTGAGACATTCGTTAAAACATAGTAAAGAACGCCACGAAGTCTAATTTTTTAAAAGCTGCTTTATCAATATGATCCAAAAAAATGTACTTCACCTTCAAATGACGTTTATGGTCAAAGACGTGGTAATGGTTACGGTTACCGTTGTGTGGCTCCTTCACAACCCTACAAATCCTGTTGATTTTTATCCCAGTTCATATTTATCCCGAAAAATTAACTTGTACATGACCTTAAAGGCTAAAGTCAAGGTCAAATTTTTGAATGGACAAGGCCATATTTGAATGTAGAGTTTCTATTTCCAATTGCGGGATCAAAACTAGGTATTTTAATTAAACAAACATAATTTGACCCTTAAATGAACTTAAAGGTCATATTCAAGTTCATGGTCAAAATTACCGTTTTTTGGACCTCTTAAAATTCATTAGCCTATCGTTAAACCTTTTTTTTTCATATCTCATAGCAATCCTGAAAAATTCTCGTATAATTTTTAAAATGAAAAACCCTGTAGATATTTAGTTAACAAAATCGGAAAATTCAGGAACTGCTAGTATTTTAAAAACAAATTACTTGGGGTTTGTCGAAAAACGATTCGTAGGTCTCTTCATTATTGCAAAACGAATATTCTCTATTAAATTTTTTAAAGATTAATTAATAATTATGACCTCTGGGTGATTTTGAATAAAATAAGACTTATAGCCGCAGTGTGCGTCGGTCAGTGGCGGATTTACGTAGGGGCTAGCCGGGGCTTAAGCCCCGGGCCCCGCGAAGCTTCGGGGGGCCCGTGATACAGAAAATATGTTATGGTAAAAAAAACTAGAAAAAAAATCAAGAAATTTATTCCACTAGACTGAAGTAGTTTTTCGAAAACTTTTGGGATATTATTAATTGATGATGAAGATGCCCTTGTGCAAGTTTATTCAGATGATTTAGAAGATTCATTGTTCATAGAATTAGAACAATTGATACAGCTTATCAAAGTTTAGCCAAATGGATTTTTTCCCAATCGTTTGGAAGAAATAAATAGACAAAATAACCATTGAAAGTGTTGAATTGGATAGTAGAACAAAACATGGATCAAGTGTTTCCTAATGCCTTCATAGCTTACAGACTGCTTGTTACAATACCAATAGCTAATTGTGAGACAAAAAGGTCTTTCTCTGTCTTAAAAAGGATAAAAAATATGCATAGGTCTAATATGTTAGATGATAGATTATCTTCCTAGGGAGTACTGTGCATTGAATCAGAATTATTGCGATCCTTGAATTTTGATAACGTGATATCAGATTTTATTAGAACTAGGTTGAGGAAAAAATATATTTAATTTATTTAAATGTTGCATTCAAATAAGAAATTTTATTTGTTAATAAAGCTAGTTGGTAAAGTTTTTGTATTACTTTTTCTTATTTGAGGTTTTTCTCCGCCCTTAAGTGGGCCCCCGCTCGATTTAGTCCCGGGCCCCGCAGGAGTTAAATCCACCACTGGCGTCGGTCCAAGCTAGTATACATTCAAAGTATATACTAAAACTTGTAACTCTAATAATCAATTAAAAAATTAAATTGGCAGGTTGGGCGCCAATTTGTAACTGTATAAATTCCAACTGAATGGATTATATCCCTTAGCTAGCTCAATTGAGTTCGTGGCTTCTTTTCTGAGTTTTACCAGTCCTTCCCAAACATAAAATAATAGGGCGCCAGAGTACAAACAAGCAAATAACACTCAAACACCAGTTTAAATGATTTATTTTAAAAAAATGTCAATAAATATCAAAATTAAATTTTAGTTCGTAAATAATTTAAACTCTTATCTTTTTTGTTGATTCTTCGGAAAGGATTCCCTTGGACAAATTTCTTCCTGGGATGAACTGAATAATCTTCGGTTAATTCAAAATAAATTTCTTCATGGGATGAACTGGGATTTAATCCAAAATTTGTTTCTCAAAATGGCGGACGGCTCGAACTCGCCTCCAAATAAAATTATTAGCTCGTACGTAATCTCCTCACAAATTTGGCAATAACCTTGTATTGTTGAGAAGAAGTTACCACGAGGAAGACAGATATGAAAATGGACGTAAAAATCTATCGTAGCGAAAAAGAAGACTCCGAATATCAGTCAAACCTGTCTCCAAGTTATAATCACGTCGATAACATTAAAATAAATCTCACCAAATATAGTCTGGTGGATTTCAATACTAAAACGATCCAATAGATCGTTACAAACTACTTTATTCCATATATTTTTTCGTTTGAAATTAAGTAACGTTTTAAGACACTGAGATCTTGTGTACTACTGTAATTATAGCAATTTTATTTAGTTCGCTATAATTATTATTAATTTGTCGCAAGCTTTTAACTAATACTTAATGCAATTTTGATAAATGAATCTATGCTTTAGTGAAATAAATCCAAAAAATATATTTTATATATTTTTACATAATATTTTTTGGATTAAAGAAAATCTTGGCGTAGTGTTGTATATTAATCGAATTTTAACAAAAATTATATGCAGGGTGGTCCAAAGCACCCGTACACGCCTTGCAGAGTGGTAAAAAATAGATTTTTCCAAAATCTAAAAACACATGTCATAGATAAATCAGGTATCCTCTTCAGTTGTTCCTTTAATATTACAATATTGGGTGGATTCGGATTCTGCGTGATAAACTAAACAACTTCTGTAATGTCTTGTTTAAATGGGGCATGCTTTATTGACTGAGTGTGAAATTAAATTTCGTTCTGTACCAAAAGTGGGTAAAACTAACCGAAAGTTGAGTTTTTTTAAATTAATCATACATAAGTTTACAACGGATTCGAATTAAGGGAAAAATACACAACCCTTACAATTTTGGGGTTTATAGCTTACTTCATTAACATAAGAAGTTGTGAGAAGTGGTAATTATTTTTAGTAGATGAGATGATCAAGTGATAATTTTTCGAAAGTCATTTAGTAGTCGAAAATTGCATTTTAGTCAAATTTTTCGCCCTAATAAATGTTATTACAGTACTCGTTTTTATTTTCAGACTCGGCTTCTACGTCGCCTCGTCCGTAAACTAACTCGTACTGTAATAAGTCACCTACCGACCTTGTAACGTATAATACTATTGTTTCATTTTAAACAAACAACTTCGGGTCATTTTATCCCACTTCCGTTACAAATCCGAAATTAATCACATACTCCGTCGATAGAACATACCCCATTTTTATATAAGACATTATAAGATGTTTGGTTATTGGATTGCTAGGTTGTTATTAAATGATAATTTTCATATTGGTGGTTTCCGAGCTCATTAAGGGGGCTTAAAAAAGCATTTTTTTCAAAAAAAAATTTAAACAAAGTCGTTTATTTTTTCACGTAGATTCCGAATCCACTACAAAAAAATACATTTTTTGGTTCTCCGTCCACAAACAATACTATTAATTACTTTAAAATCTTCCGGAAAATGACATTTTCTGGCCTAGGCCGGCAAAGTAGCTTTTAGATTATTTAAAGAGATGGCGCTGTGAGTCATCAAAAATACATAATGAATAATACAAATTTTAATTAAATTTATTTAAAAACAGCGTATAATATACTAAACTAATAACTTTTTCTAAAGGTACCTAAGCAGGATTCTAATTTACATTTAATTTCTGACAACTTTTATTTTAAATTTGACATATAATATATCAATTTACAACTACTGATTATTCGATTATGAAAATACATATCTCGATTTTATTTTTGCTCATTGAACTAAAATAGTTCATTGTCTCTGCTATTTTTAGAAAGTTTTTTATATTTTCACCGTGTTCTTTGTCTCTGTGTCATTCCGTGGAATTTTGTAATCGAATTTAAACCTATTTCCCGACTACCTAGAGCTCTGAAATTTTCAGGATAGCTAAGAACTGGATGACAATGCATGTTTCAAGTGTGTTTAAGTATATACATAAATTTCGACTACGCGAGAGAGAATTTTTTTTTTTGTTCTACATGTGACAACAGTAATTATTTTAACTGTTAATAAAATAAACTAATTTAGAAAATTTTTTTAGACTATACTGTGGACTATGCCGTAATATATTTCGGTAAAGCGCTATTTGCCAAGGGAGTAATAATTTAATAATAGTAATATGACTTATAATCACCAAAAAAAAAACTTTCTTTTATAAAAAGAACTTTTTATAAATTGTGATTATTATATAAAATTGTTAGATATTAATGTTAATATTTTCAGTATAACAATTTTTACTGTGCTGTTAGCACAGTATTCGTATGTATAAAAATTAAGGATCTTGAAATCGATTATCAGAAAATCATTCCTTATTACTAATTCTTTTAATCGTGCAATAGATGTCAATAAACATCTAATCTTGTATGTCATAAACACGAGTGGTCATAAAGTAAAAAGTTTTTGAACTTTTGAAAATATTAAAAATTAGTCGGACCAAAAAATAGTATGTGTTACACGTCCGGAAAATGTTTTGCAAGTGCTGGTATTGTTTCACCTCGGTGCTACGCACCTTGGCTACACAACTTTGCTCGCTCTTGCAAAATGTCATTTTCCATCCTTGTGTTACACGGTCGGTAGGTGACTTGTTACAGTACGAGTTAGTTTACGGACGAGGCGACGTAGGAGCCAAGTCCGGAAATAAAAACGAGTACTGTAATAACACCTAACGACCATGTATCGTATTATATTTTATTTCAACCTGTTTTTATAAATTAATAAACTCATAAAAATTTTAACAGTAGTTCGTAACTTGACTAAAAATAGTTCGTAACTTGATTAGTTAGGTCAAATTACCTTGAAAGCAATCTGTCACTGTCAAATAATTTTTTTATTATTAAGATTTAATTGTTAATATAAAATTGAATAACATTGACTTCTTTTTAAATATGGATGTAAAAGTAAGTAATTAATTATTTTATTTTTATTTTATAGTCATTATAGTATTTTTAAACGTCAAAAATTAAAATTAATTGTCTGCCCTTAAGCAATCAGAGCAGCGTTGCTAGGCAACACATTATAGTACCTGATACCGTAATGTTTTACTTACCGGCACCAAATTGATTATAGGGAAGTGTATTTACTGGACAGGATGAAATAAATAACTATTCCATGTTTTTGAAAAAAAAAACTTCTGTTTAGTTTGACCCACTTCTGGTCCACATCGGAAGTTGATTTTACTGCCGATCGGTAGAACATACCTAATTTACCTATGACATGGTTTGCTAGATTTTGGAAAAACCTATTTTTTAGCAATCTGCAACGGCTGTACATGCGGACAGGACTAGCCTGTATAATACAAAACCGTAAAGATTTTCTAATATAATTTTTACAGTTTCTATAAAAAAACTGGAAGTTGGTTTTGTATTTTCTCTAAGCTATAAGATAATTTTAAAAAATAGTTTATATGTATTTTTTTTTATTAAAACAGATGATGAAGATGGGAAACCTCGAGGACGAGGGTGCCTTTCGTCACGTTGAATATAAATCTGCAAGGTCGCTACCAGCTTCTGTAGGGAATTCCCCAGTTCCACAGAGACATGTCTGATAATAATTATATTTAAGTGATAAAAATAGTAAGCAGGGATAGAATTTTTTTTATTTTACCAGATATTAAACGGGCTTTAGCCAACCCACCACTGTGAATCACAAATAAAAATTATGTTCAATAAGCCATCGGTATCAAAATTTTACAGAGAGTTACCGTATTATTTGATTTGGACACACATTTTAAATTTGTGATGCATTCATTATTTTCAACATCATTGATTAAAGAAAACTTTCTTCCATATCAGTGGATTTAGTGCATTGAATAATGATCATCTTTGGCAATTTAGGTTTTTTTGGAAATTTCTATTAATACTAAGGCGAACAAGTTTTTTTTATCTATTGTTGTCAATTTTTTTTTAATTGCTACTTTAGTGTTGTTTATTTTGGTAAATGCCTTTTCTTTTGCAAGAATTGCTGAAGCTGGTCAGTTTTTAAATATCTACGATGATTATGGTTTAAATGCAGATCAATAAATCTTGCATTTAAAAAATTATACAGCTGTAAATAAGGATGTATTTTATACATTTGAAAAGATCGAAGACAACAGTATTAGGCCGTTCATGCACATTAGTTATGTATTGCTGAGCCAAATAGTAGGGTTTTACCGCAAAACGGCTTTCACAGGAGTGGACAGCACGAACGCGATTGCTTGTAAAGAAATGACGAAAAAATGGAGCAAACAGTGATTACATAAAAGAAAACAGTACAGTGTTAACTTATTATGTGAGGATCATTTCGATCAACGAAGAAATGAAATAAATTGTAGTACCATAGAGTTAGTTTGTACAGTTCATCGGTACCTGATTCTGATTTATGGCATGTTTCAACTTTCTTTTTTTCTTTCCTGTAGTTGTTTAGAATGTTGTGAATCTTCACCACCGTATCTTTTACATCATCAGGATCGGACTTTCTCAGACTTTCAAGCAGCTTTGCATACGCTGCATTTCTCCGGACACGATCATGATACTTTTTACCTTTTACCCGCTATAAACTTGGCTCCAATGCGACTGATTTTCGACCGCTGATCCTCCTCCTTCCATACACGCCTTGATCTAATTTAATAAGTATTTTGGTACTTAATAATTTTTTGTCATCTCTTTAACAAACTTTTCCGTCTAGTTCTATTCTTTTAAATGAAATGAAATTTTGTACAAACATATAAAATTGTATGTTTATTTTGTCGTTTACTATATACTAAACGGGCGATTTGCCATGTCTTGAAAGGATGTTTCTGAAACTTACCTTAACATTTTTAAAAGTTAAACTTGGTGGTGAGTTGGTTCGCCCCCAACAAAACTTGTTTGATTTGTTATTTATAAGTGTATATCTGATGGTAAAATAAAATGAAATGTTCAATATTTTCCCTGGCTCAATAAATAATCTTAAACATATAAGTAGTAACTGCGTATTGAGAGAAGTCTTCCCCAATTTTGCCTTAGAATAATATGCATTTTATACATTTGGTTTTATTTTAATTCAGGCAAAATGCACGATTTTAACATATCTTATAACATATTCAATTCAATTGTATGTATTTATTATTTTTATTTTATTTTTTAGGCTATATATTGTCATTTTAATTTTTATTTTGGAAATTGATGCCTGAACTTTTTTATTGAGTCCTGTATATAGTAAAAAAAGGAAATAATTTTGAATATATTTTAATAGATTTTTTCTTGCATTATTAACAGAACAGTAAAAGCCCATTGTTCACGGGGTATACTTTCCATAAATATGCTGCGAATACAAAAACCGCAAATATGGAATGATAATTAGTATAGAATCGTAGGGGATACGTTCAAGGTTTCTAAAAATAAAAGCAATATGTTTGTGAAAATAAAATCAATTTATTGATAAATTGGCATTTAAAATCCATTTTTTGTCAATTTAAGGCATCTGGGTACGCCCGACAGAAACTATAACTAAAACCAATCTAAGTTGAACTGCCCAAAATACAGCTAGCGCTATGGGTTAGAGCAGGGGATGAGGCTCCTCCTCTCTCACTCTAACCTGCCGTTGTTGCATGTATGAGAAAAAGGGAAACCAGACAGACTAGCGGCGCAACGAGTTACATTACGAAGGGGTTTACCGTCCCATAAAAAGTTATTACTTCAAAATTTGGTGATTTTTTCTTGTTTAGCCGCTTTTAAAAGATCTTCAGAGGTAGCACTCAAAATTTGCCTAATAAAATTAAGTCTCCTTTTCATAGACGGATCAGTTTTCATAAAATAATAACTATTAGAAAGCCTTCACTCAATATTTTTAAATTCAACGTGATGCTATCACTGCTCGTTAAACTATACTCTGTTTCAGTGCAACGTTCAGTCATCTTGTGTAGCTTAATTAATTCCCTTTTAAATTAAATTGGCGTTGAGCGCCAATTTTGTAGCTTAATTAAACCTTTAAAAGTTAAATTGGCGTTGGGCGCCAATTTTGTAACCCTAATTTACCCTAGGCTAGCTCCTGGGTTCGTGGCTTCCTTTTGAGTTTTATCAATTCTCTCCAAAACATAAATTCAGGACGCCTAAGTACAGCCAAACAAATAAAATGCAAAAATCAGTTTCAGGATAATTTATTGAATCAAGTTAAGTTAAGAATTAAAAAAAATATATTTCTCTTATCTCATTTTATTCCAGACTTCTATTTCGGTGGAGCCTTAACTATCATCAGGAATTCTTTCCTTCTTCAATTCAAGGATGGTACTGCCTTTTCTTAATATATCTTCCTTCATAAACTATGCCGGGATGGTTTTTCCTTTTGAGACGACTTCTCTGGTCAGGAACAAAATGGCTGACGGCTTGTCAGCGTTTCTTTATTGGTTGTAAGATAATTCTCCTACTAGGGCCCTTCTTGATTTGGCAATATACTTTATTATCGAAGGGCAGAAGTATTAAAATAATGTTTCTAATTAGTTGAAGAAACTATGAGAAAGTGTCCGAATCGAAATAATTTGCTGTCTTCCCACCACGACGACGCAATAAAACTTAAAATAAATACCAACCTATAGTCAGGTGGATTTCGGCCCAAAAACGAACGTTACACTTGGAAATTAAGCAACTCCTGAATGTAAGTTGATTCTAGGTGCTCGAAGCCATCTCGCACTATTTCATTTGTAACTTCAATAACATCTGCAGTTAAATTTTCGAATTTGCATGGATTTTTCATCCCAACCAAAGTTTTTTCCAGCATGATTTCAATGTGCCTGACTTTAATTCTTCTAAGGTTTCTTTTACGTTAACAATACATTTTACTATATCGAAATTCTTTAAGATTACACTGGAGGAGGATATCATTCCATGATGTCCAGAATGATTTTGATTCGACTGATATAATGGATAATCCCTTAGTCATTAATAGGCGTTAATGAAATGTAATTTTTAACCGCGAATAATGAAAATGTTAATAAGTAAACCGTGAATAAGGAGCTTTTACTGTATAAGAATACTAAATAATTAAATAAATTAAAACATTTCTTCTGAAGAATTCTGATAACTTAATGAATTAATTAATAAAAAAAACATCTAAAAAATTATTCAAATAATATTATACATTTCTTGAATTAATATCCCTAAATTTAGTGGGAGATATATATTTATCTCTTATTTTTTTATTTCATTTTTGTTTTTCTATTTTTAATATTAAATGCTTAAAATAAGCTTCTATTGTATAGGTCTCCCAACGAAAGTTTGGGACAGCCACGTGTTAGTCGACGCAGGTAGGCGGAGTCTTTCTATCAGTGGCGGACGGAAATAAAAATATATTATACATCTTTAATTAATTTTTAATGTATGATGCTAACATAATTAAGAAGAATTTATTTTATATAAATTTGTTACTGCCCACTTTAAACTAAAAAAATACATACATTTAAAAAACAACTCAGAAACTCTCTCAGCATATTCGTAGCTAAATACAGTTTACAAAACCATTCCAGCTACCACACTGACAAGCTTTCAGAACGGTCGTTGTTATCGTAATGCTCGTAAACAAACCACTGCGCATTGAACGAGAGGCCACGTGGCTGTCACAAACTTTCGTTGGGCGATCTATAATTCTCCCTCTTAAAATTTTCGATAAACTTATTAAAAGAATAATTTTATATATTTCAAGTTAATCAATGAAAAGGACCACAATATATGTATAGATTTAATTAATTAAGGTATAATGTTTAGTTTTGCATATTTTGTATATTTAATGTGACTGTAAAACGTGCCAAGGGAGAGTTATTAATGTAAGAATAAGATAAGTAATTGTAAAATTGTTGTTTCTTAATAAGGTTTGAAGCTGGTTAATATTATTGCGTGATCATATTAATTAAACATCACTTAATAGTAAATATTAATTTTTATTTAGTACGGTGTTTGTTAGTAAAACCCTAAAATTCGATTTTTGAATTATAGTCCAGATTAGCCATATTCATTTATAAATAATCGATATTTTTTATTTTTTCAATTCATTTTTACGTTTACGTTGTTCCCATAGTATTTATGTAACTAGAAATGTATTGGATTCTTTTTTGAACAGTGAACCACATTTTTTAGAGACCTATATCTTTGAAGTATTTGACTGTGATTAGTACTAAACTTAAGCTGATAATAAACATGAGTCTCGTAAATTGAAACATTAAGCTTATAGATCCTTTAAAACAAAATGAGAAATGCTTTACTGTTTACTATCGTGTTACACATTGAACCAGGCGCTAACCAAAAGGTTATTGAATTAAGCTTTAAGAAATGAAAAGCTTTATATATTGTAGCTTAATTAAACCTTTTAAAGTTAAATTGGCATTGGGCGCCAATTTTGTAACCCTAATTTACCCTAGGCTAGCTCCTGGGTTCGTGGCTTCCTTCTGAGTTTTATCAATTCTCTCCAAAGCATTAATTCAGGGCGCCAAAGTACAGACAAACAAATAAAATACAAAAATCAGTTTCAGGATGATTTATTAAATCAAGTTAAAGTTAAGAAATTAAGAAAAAATAATAATTAATTATTTCTCTTATCTTAATTTATTGCAGACTACTTTTTCGGTGGAGCCTTGACTAACTATCTTCAGGAATTCTTTCCTTCTACAATTCAAGAATGGTACGGCATTTTCTTAAAAAATCTTCCTTCATAAACTATCCCGGGATGATTTTTTCCTTTTGTGACGACTTCTCTGGTCAGGTACAAAATGGCTGACGGCTTGTTAGCGTTTCTTTATTGGTTTCAAAATAATTCTCTTACTAGGGCCCTTCTTGATTTGGCAATATACCCTAATAATGAAATTCTTATCAAAACTCCAACCTTTAATAATTTACAATCAAATATATTCGCTTTCTGTTTCTCCATATTAACGAGAAAAAATTAATTATATTCATATGTTTATATATTTTATGATCACAAAAAACTGACTTTTACGATAGCAAATGTATTTGAAATTAAGTGTTAGTAAAATTTTAAAATAACAAATTCACCGCAATTTGGATAATTTAATAAAAATAAAATTTATACTGAAGCTAAAATTTACTTACTTATTATGGAAGGACAGAAGTATTAAAATATGTTTCTAATTAGTTGAAGAAACTACGAGAAAGTGACCGAATGGAAATAATTTGCCGTACAGCAAATAGTAACCAATGTCCCCCTTTTCACTGCTCCTAACTTTGTTAACACTGACACTTCTTTGGAGCATTAAACTTTTGTGGTTTTTGGACGGTGGTCATGCTAATCTCGTCCAAATTAAAAATTCGCGTTCCATCTTTTTTTTTCCTTTATTAACAATCTATAACATCTATAAGTTAATTTGTTGGTTGTACAGTTATATAAGATTAATAATTGTACGTGTGGTGGCGTGGAGAGGTAAACATCCAGCGATGTTTCCTCAGTTTCCTCTTAGGTCAGATGGCCAGCTTCTTCTGAGTTTATATTGTGGAAAGGTTGCAGTAGTGGATGCAGTAATGGATTGGGGTGGTCTTCTAGTTTGTTGTGGTGTTTACTGTTGTTTTCTCGAACGACTTCGTTTACATATGGAATATTTTTAGGTCAGTATGTAGAGTTTGGTATGATACGTACCAAGGTGCATTAACTATTGCTCGAAGTATCTTGGATTGTGATCTCTGGATAATCACGGTATTGGATTTACTAGCGCAGTTCAATGCCGTAAGTCCAGATTGGCTTTATCACTGCTTTATATATTAGCAATTTGTTTTCTAATGAAAGGTGGGATTTTCTTCCAATGAGCCAGTACAGTTCGTTGGTTTTTAGGTCAAGTTGTGTTCTTTTCTTTGTTATATGGTGTTTCCAGTTGAGTTTACTGTCAAAATGAAGCCCTAGATGTTTGACTTGATAACTTTGTGGTATTCTTATTTGATTGATAGTTACTGGTGGGTAGGTTCCTGTCCGGAGAGTGAATGTTATGTGGGAAGATTTTGTTTCGGTTACCTTAAATTTCCATTTCTTCAACCATATTTCAAGCGAGTTTAGAGGCTCTTGGAGATTTTGGGTTGCTGAAAGTAGTAGGTGTCGGTCGATCACTGTCTGTAAGTTGTCAAAAAATACTGTGACTCTACCGGGTTCAACGCCGTTCCTCTTACACAACTTAAAGGACCGTAACCATTTCATTCCTGCAAGACTATCTTTTTCCATGAAGGTGGGATTTTTAAGTTGTTTTTTGTAGTCATTGCATAAGCTACATACTTGCATTCTTTTACAGTTAAACCGTAAAACATTGTATTATTCTAACGACTTCTATTTAATGATATATCCGTTACGTACCTCCTCGTTTGACAGACTAGGTGTGGGGATTGGGTTCACACATAACAATGACTGCTGGTTCACTGTGCCTAATCGGTCCACTGTTCAACAACCTATCCTACTATTTTTATTTATTAATATGTTTTAAGTATTTTTTAAATATGTTTAACTACTTAAATCAATAAAAATACCTAGCTTCAAAACTATATAAATGTACAAATAATTTTGTAACAGATTTAGAAAGAGGAAATTTTAAATAATAATAAATTTTCTTAATTATACCAATTTTAAAAAACATTTTTTAACTAACAGTCTAGATCCAGCTACTTGAATCTGCTGTTTTTTTTTTATGAAATGATACTTGGGAGTAGCGACAATACCTTTTCTTGATCCCCTATCCGAAAATACGCACTTTCTGGCAGCTCTTCGCTCCAGAAAGTCCAACTTTTATGGCTTGCTTGAATTACAGCGCGCTCTGGCGGACTATATTCGGATGGGAATCAAGAAAAATAGTATACAACCCATGGCCAAAAATTTGGATGCTCTAACTTGTGGAATATACTATTAATTAAATGTATGGTAATTAGTTTTCGTTAATAAATTTTAGATTTGTTTTATAAATGAATCTAACATCATTTAAAAGAAAATGATGTTAGGAATAAAAAAAAAGAAGTGTGCGTGTAACCTTTACGCGCGATTGAGGTAAAACGTATTTCACGTACGTATCGTAAAATAAATATTAAATTTACAATTCAATTATATTTATTGTCTATATACTTTACAAAAAAATGATATAATGTGATATTTATAGTATTCATTAGAAAAAGGAATTTGAAAGTTATCATTATTTTTTTATGAAATAACAGTTTTATGATAACTAAAATGTAAACCATAGATTTTACTCTCTAAATACCTTTAATGTATTTGAAACCGAAAGAAGATTATAATACAACACCATTTTTACTCGAACAGAATAATATCTAATAGTTAAAGGATACATAATTAATTACAAGATTACCATAATAAAATTTATAAACTTCTAAACAAAACATAACCTCAATCCCACTAAAATGTCAATGCAAATTTGTTTGTTTGGAAAGAAGCTCCTCCCATAGCTACGTCACACCGTTACTTCCGTCAGAAAATAAATCTGAGTTACCCCTAGTCGCGTCTAAAGAAGTTTTAATTCAAAAAAAATAGTTGTTAAGTCTCAGTCAGCCGCAATCGATGAGTTACTCAGTATCTTATTGTTAATTATTTACATTTACGTGTTTTTAGGGTGGATTAAATATCAAATTAAAGTTTATTCTTTTTTACTCTATAGCATTACTCTTGTAAAATAAGTGCCGTAAGTAGAAGTTGCCATCATTTGAATTCATTTTTCCCATTCAGGATGATTGTAAGCAAGAGAGACAAAATGCGCGCGCTGCTTCGTGTTTTAAAGAAAAATATAATAAAGTTTAAGTTAATCTTTATTCTAATTTTTTATTTGTGAAATGATAATTTTTAAGCATATTAAATGCATACAGAAAATTGTATTAAGATGAAATCGTGCTTGATTAGAAAAATTTATCATGCAATTTTCATTTTCATAAGATAGTCGATACTTAATCTGTTTTCCACATACCGACAAATTTTGGTGAATTATTGCTTTGAAAATAAAATCAAAATTTACAAACAACGGTCGTACGACAAACACGTTTTCAATTAGTAAAATCGCAAAAAATTGAAACCTAAAGTTAACTCAGAACAATTTCAATGATTCTACTCAACAACATGTATATAAAGTATATTACCAAAAACAAAACTAATTAGCATAAATTTAATTAAAGGTAATTATGGCTCAATTATACCAGGCAACTATACTGTAATATTTTCTACTACCATATATCATTCATAAAAAAATAAGTTTATTTAAAAAACATATCTCCAGATTTAAGCATTCGGATCTCGTACTAATAAATTAAACTAAGTAATGCTACCTCCACACTCTCTGCGAGAGCAAGAGTGTGGTATGGCGGATCGCCTTGCGTCGATCCTCCTCGCGTCGTCTCGATATGTCTCCACTTTTTGTGGATACATGGCCAGGTGGAGCGAGAGGTCAGAAGGTGAGAGCACACTCTCGTTTCTATCATCTACCGTCGTATTTGACCTCATTCGGTCCATAAACGACTATTGTGAGTGTATTTACTGGGTTTTTAGTTGTTTTGTTTTTTAAAAGTGAATATTTTAAAAGAAAACTTCTACTCAATTCATCTTGAATTTGAGTGCCAAGAGTGTGATGCTCATTTGCACCACCTCGCCTAGCAAAATGTATCGGCGAGAGTGTGGAAGTAGAATAAAGACAGTATTAATTATACAGCACTCGGCGAGAGTATTTAGGTAGCATAACATACAGTAATAATTAAATAGCATGTATAAAAATTTAAATTTGCTTTAATTTGTTATATTCAAACTCTTTCTAAATTAAAAAAAAAATCCTACTGAGCAAAGTGTAAGAGTATTAGAATTGCATCACATTCCTAACTAATTACACAATTTATCATCCTCATTTATTGTTAGTAATAGTTTATTATTAATTATCCTGCCAATAATATTAGATAAATAATTATTTTATTTTACGAAGTCACAGATTTTTTTAATAAAAGTATATACTTTGCTTGGTGGGTAGAATACAAACATTTTTATTTGTTAAAAATGTTACGTGAATTGTTTTTGTATACATTATATTTATACAGTATTTATACTACTAATAATTCGTTACCAGATGTAGATAGGTTTTAGATAAATTTACAAGTTTGACCAAATAATTATATACCTATTTATTAAATGTATGAAATTGGAACTAACTAACAATAGTTTAAACATGTATGTTGTTTCAATAAGAATACATTATGAATGCATTACGTTTTATTATTTGAAAAATTACACATTTCTTGATATGGTCGGTAAATAAATAAAGAAGGGAAATTTATCTGAGGCAGTCATGAGGACAGCCAACAGAAGTGGAAACTTAAAACTGTTTTTTTTTTTAATTTATTAAATGGTACAAACAAGAAAATGAAATTAAGGAAAAATTGAAAAATGTCATTTCCAACAGGACTCGAATCTACAATTTTACTTATAGCCGGTAATGCCTCTAACGACTTCAGCCACAGAAGCATTAGTTAGATAGTTGAACATATTGCATCCATAGCAACTGCAGCAGGAAAGAAATTAGGCTTTCTGTTTAGAGCACGGAAATATTTTTCTCCATTCAACTTAGCTACTCTTTACAAAGCCCAAATACGACCTAATCTTAAATACTGCTCGCATGTATGGGGTTCGGCCTTTAGTTCTTGATGCGTTACAGAAAATAGCAGTTCGACTAATAAACGACACCAGTATCACCAAAATCCTAGCCCCATTGTCCCACCGAAGAGCAGTGTCTGATCTTTCCTTGTTTTACCGATACATAAACGGATTTTGCTCAGAAGAACTCCGCTCTATAATGCCTCCACTTGTCAGTCTAGCCAGAGCAACGCGACGTGCCAACTCCATGCACCCTTATACTGTTCAATGCTGGAAATCGAAAACGGATCGAATATTTTTCAAGTCCTTTTTTCTCTATAGGGGGAGTCCTTTATTAAGAGCTCTTGCATAGGTAGACAGCGGCACAGCATCAGCACTATCATCGTTATCTGCAGACAGTGGGACGGTTTCGGACAAATCCAGCGTGTTTATTACATCGTCGCTAACGGAGCTTGTTTCAGAAGTCGTAAATCATTAGAATATTATCCTGTATTGTCATTTTCGAATGTCTGAGACTGCTAGTGTCATCTTTTAACATCAAGACTGGCGACAATTTTTAGAACCAGGTTTTTACGAAATTTTATTTTAACGCTCGAATATCTCCTTGATTGTGAAACAGACGATGTATTCTTCTTCTTATAGTGCCGTGCACCTATAGTGCGTAGGCGAATTATCTTAAGGTCAGACGTCTCTCCTTTGCGGCGTGCAAAAGCTCGCCGGTGTTGTTTATGCCTGTCCAGTCCTTAATATTTCGGAGCCACGACATTTGTTTGCGCCCTACACCTCTCTTACCCTCAATCTTTCCTTCGATAATTAGTTGAGGGATTGCATATTTTCTTCCTCTCAGGATATGGCCGAGGTATCCAACTTTTCGTGCTTTGATTAAATTGAGTAATTCTCTCTCAGTGTTTGCCCTTCTCAAGACTTCCTCGTTTCTCACCTTATCTGTCCAAGGTATGCGGAACATTCTTCGCAAGGTCCACATTTCGAAGGCCTCCAACTTGTTAACAGAGGATATCTTTAACGTCCATGTCTCCATGCCATATAACAATATGGACCACTCGTAGCATTTAACCTTCCTGTAGCGTAGATCAAAGGAAAGATTGCGGTTACATAATAGCGGTTTTAATTTAATAAAAGCTTGCTCGGTGTGGCTTTTTATTTCTTGTTGAGGATCCCATTGGTCATTTACCATCATTCCTAAGTATTTAAATGTTTTCACCTGCTAGATTGGAGCATTATCTACTTGCAATTGTACTCTTAAAAGTGCGTTTTTTCTTATTCCCATGCATTTAGTCTTTCCAGCATTTATCTTTAAGCCATATGTTTTTCCTAAGGCATTTATTTCATTTAGCATCAACTGCATATGATTTTCGTTGTCTGAGATTATCGCGGTGTCGTTTATCGTGTTGTTTATCGGATACCCGTTGACTTTTATACCATACTCAGAGCCTTCAAGTGCCTCTGCAAATACATTCTCCACGTAGAGGTTGAATAGCACCGGTGACAGATTACACCCCTGTCGCACCCCTCTTAAAATTTCGAACTCCTCTGTATTCATTGAATTGTTTAGCCTTACTCGTGCTTTTTGATTCCAATAGAGATTCTGGATAACTCTTATATCTTTCTCGTCCATGTTGGCGTTGTGTAGCATTTTTATCATTGCATCATGCTTTACAGTGTCAAACGCTTTTTCATAATCGAGGAATGTGATGATTATATCCTTTCGTTGGTCCATGCAATTTTGTACAAGCGTATTCAAACAGAGGGCTGCTTCACGTGTACCCAATCCGCTCTTGAAACCAAACTGTCTCGCCGCTTAGCTCTTCCAGTTTTCTGAATATCTTGTGTGAAGGATGCGAAGGAATATTTTAAGCAAATGGCTCATTAAACTGATCAGTCTGTGGTCTTTACATTTTGCCGCTCTTGGCGATTTAGGGATCATTATAAAGGTTGAATATAGCCAATCCGTTGGAATGTGGCTGGTGTTATATATGGCATTAAAAATTGTTACCAGTATATTGATGTTGTCATCTTCCAACAGTTTTATGGCTTCCGTAGTAATGCCCTCCGGTCTAGAGGCCTTGCCTAGTTTTGCTATTTTTATAGCATACTCCACCTCGGTACGAATAATGGGAGGTCCAGATAAATTTTCCGTAGGTAAACTAGCAGTAGGCAGCTTCGGTCTATTATCTGTAAAGAGGGACGAAGCATTGTCCGACCATATTTTAGCTAGATCTTCCTGGGTACGTACATAGTCTCTTTAATAATTCTTCAGGCGCGTCTCATGGTGCTTCTTGTATACACTCGCAATTTCTTTAACCTTTTTGTGTAGACCAAAGCTGTTCCCCTTTTCTTGTAGTGATTCCAATTCCTCATAACGTTCTTTTATCCAGTTTTCCTTGGCGATTTTAATTCTTGTCCTTATTATACGTTGTGTTTCCTTGTACTTTTGATGGTTCTGATGTATTTTGTACTGTCTGCGTTGTTCCATTAGATCAAGTAAATCTTCCGTCATGCATTCCTTTTTCCGATTTCTTCTTATTTTACTTGCGATTGCTTCGTCAGCATTGGCTATAACCGTTTTTATTTTTTCACAGGTTTCCTCTATGCGATTTACTTGTATATTTCTCAAATTTTCGTAAATGTGCATACTGTATGTGGTTCTGAGAACTTCATCTCTGATTAATTCTCTCGTGTTTATGTATTTTTTGATAGACGGGTTTTTAACCTTTGCCAATTTAAGCCTTACATTCGCGATTAGGGGATTGTGATCGGACGAAATGTCCGCACCCGGGTAAGCGGCCACTCTTTTTATATAGTTGCGAAATCTTTTGTTTATCAAGATATCATTTTTCTTTGTGAACTTTAACGCTTCATATATGTCCTTGTAGAAATCTAAAATTTCAGTTTCAGGTTTATAAGCTGTGGGCGCATAAACTTGGATTAGGTTGATATTAATGGGTTGACCTGCTAACTTCACTATTATTACTCTATTTGAAATTGGTATGTAATCTAAAACAGACATCGCGATTCTATTATCAAGCACTATTGCAACTCCATGTCTGTGGTAATTATCTGCTTCGTCGCTACCGGAATAGTACATTGTAAAGTTGTCTTTGTGAAAGATACCTGAGCCAGACCACCTCGATTCACTTACACCCATTACTTTCACTTCTAGGCGACGCATTTCTTTGAGCAGGTTATGTAACTTTCCTGCGTAGCACAAACTAGTGACGTTCCATGTCGCTAATTTATGTATAACATCTTGATGTATTAGTAGATAAAAAAATGAGAGTTATGCTTCTTAAGTCGCTGATTGAGGGATGAGCTCGACAATTGTCAACCAGAACGAAGATATATTTTTTCTTTTAGAAATTTCACGATCCCAGTCGCGTACCCATTTGATGAAACCATCAGATATCATCCAGACCTTGCGATTACTATCATAATCTACCGGCAGAGATTAAACATTTTGGGTTCTTCACATGCTGATAATTAACAACTTCTTTTTTATCATGTAAGCTGCAACCATCACAGTTATTCTGTTTAACGAAAGTTTTTATCCCGAGCATTTTTCATGTATTTTAATGTTTTATCTAGCGTGAGTTTATAAAATAATCCAGCTACGTCTGCAGCATTTTTTTCGGTGATAACATTGTGCCTCCTCTTAGAAAGGTTAATCCAACTCGCCGAACAATTAAAATTAAGAATGTTTAGCTCTTAAACAAAAAATAGCTTTTGATGAAGCATTGACCCATTTACGGGTATACGATGTTGCTTAAACCATTGTAAAAGAGCAACATCAATTTGTTCTTGAGACGACATTCTCAAGGGCTTAGGTTTTAAAACAGTCACAGGAAACAAAGGTTTTATCTTATGTTTATTTTAATTAATTGTGGGTATTGTCAAATGATGTATTCAATTTCATCGCAATCGTTACATTCGACTTGCAAGAATTGAGAATCTTTTTTGTCTTGCAGAAGCCATTTTCGTATGCCTACTCACTTGATACTATCAAATTAACTTATCTACGATTAATTTGTAAACCCATCACGTAACCAGGCAATTATGTACGAAATTGTAGCGTCAAAATGGTTTGTCGTTATAAGTGGATATTTTAAAAGAAAATGCAGAATGGACTAACAGATTCACTCTACAGTTTTACTTCATATTAAATTCGTACTGAAGTGCCGAGAGTGTGTGTAGGCTCGCTTCCGGTACCTCTCCTCGCAAAATATCTCCCTGAAAAATCTCGGCGATTCAATTATAAAACATCACAGGTTTGTCACCTCATTATCGATAAAAATCAAATTATTTCAAACAGAATTTTCATAAATTTTAATATTTTAACTAACTAGAAGAAAAGAAAGGAAAGGAAAAAAAGGGTCAATCCGGATCATGACAGTTCACTTGAAGAGGGGGAGGAATCGGTCCATAAAAGCAGAAAAATGCCAAGAACACCAACAGAGATAGCGAAAGCATTAGACATGGAAGAAATAAAGGAAATGCTGACGCAGCAAGGAGCAAAATCAAAACAGAATGCAAAAATGCCATAAGAAAAGAAATCCAGAAAATAAAAGATGAACTTAAAAATATAAAGAAAAATCAAGAACAAAACATGATTGAAACGAAACAACTCAAAGAAAATATAAAAAAGATGCAAGAAAACTGGGAAAAAAAATTAACAGAGTCGATACAAAATTTCAGAAAGGGAAATGAAGAAACGAAAAAGGACAATAAAAAGATGAAGGAAAAATGTCACAAACTAAACAAAGGCTGGAATATATGGAGAAAGAGAAACGTAAAAACAATGTCGTTTTGAGCGGACTCAGAATGGATACAGCAGACCCTACAAATGTAAAAAACGCAATGAAAAACTTTATAAAAACAACCCAACCTGAACCTAAATATAAGTGTGGAAAACGCTCGCAAAATAGGCGAAATAGAACTAAAAATGAACGGATAAAACAAGAAATCATGGAAAATAAGCATAAACTAAGATATATACCAAACGAAAGAATATATTTAAACAACGACGCAACGAAAGAATAATCCAGAAAGAGCTTATGCTGTTAGCTAAGTCCGAAAAGGAAAGGAAACAAAAATAGGATACAATAAAGATCACCATAAACGGAGAAGTATGGAGACGGGATAAAATAAAAGAGAAAGCGGTAAAGATAAGCCCAAAAAACTGAGACAGGAAAGGGAGACAAACGAAAAGGACTCAGAGATGGTAACAGAAGGGAAAGAAAAAACAGATCACAACGGAAAATCGCAAAAACGGACCTACGGTATCATGAAAGATAAGAACAGAAAAAAAGCAAACTGCTTATTTGTGTTAAATAATGTTAATTCAGCAAATCCGCATTAATTCTTCTTTTCTGTATTTTATAAGTAATCAATTTATTCTCTGTTTCCATTTTAAATAGTTCACTTCGTTCTATTGTAAAAATAAAGTTTTAAAAAATTATTTTTCGGATTAATTTTCTTAACTAACAGAAAAAACAAGCAAACAAATATAGCCACATGGAATATTAAAACCCTATTAAAAACAGGTAAAATGGAGAAAGTGGCAAAAGAGAAAACAAGTATAACATAGACCTAGCAGCAGTAAGATGGGAAGACTCGGGGAAAATAAAAAAAAACCCAATACTCTTTCTTTTATAGTGGAGAAAAGCAGACAGGGAAAAATGGGGTAGGCTTCTATGTACAAAACAATTTATTACCCAACATCACAGAATTCAAACCAGTAAATAGAAGAATCGCCACATTAAGGTTAAAAAAAGGGAAACTTGACATTACAGTCGTAAATATATACGCACCCACTGAACCCACAGATGCCAAAGAAAAGAACGATTTTTATGAAGAACCTGAAAACTTGAGTACTTACGAGAAATGGTAGGCAAAAGTAATGGAACAATACATACGAAAACAAACGATAATGGACATCGTATATATCAGATATATATATATAGATCACCTTTTAGGGAATCACGAAAAAAACAATAGATGCTAACGTCGACACAGACCATTATCTCGTCAGGGCAAAACTACGACACCTAAAACTCAGTAAAAGCTTTAAGAAGAGACAGAAGGTAAGATGGAACGTGGACAAATGATGATGATATACGGAATAAATACGGAGAGGCCATAACCAAAAAAATCCAAGCACAAAAAGAAATGAGAACCGAAATAGAGGAGCATTGGGGCGAGATTAAACAAATAATAACAGACACGGCAGATGAAGTTCTGGGAGAAACAAACAACTATGAAAACAACAAAGATGTGAAAATGCCAGAATCAAAGAAAATGTAACCAGAATGAAATGGATAAACACACAGACCAAAAGAGACTGGAAAGAATATAAAACGGCAAGAAATAATGCAAACGCCATATATAAGAAAAAAAAGAACGACTGGTTAAATAAAAAACTAGACGAAATAGTACAAGATGGGCGCAATCACAATTTAAAGTAATTTTATAAAAGAATAAAATCATTTAATATTAAAGAAGTGTCCAAAGTAAGAGGGATGAGAGATAAGGAAGGAAGAATTGAGCATGAACTCATAAAAATAGGTGAAATATAGCAAGAACTTTTCAACAATACCCTGAATCAACAAAACAACTATGAAGATATAAATGAAGAAAGCGAAGAGGAGAATGTAGAGGAGAGGCAAGGGGAGTCTGAGAGAAGTATAAGATGCCCAAACGCGGAAGATATGCAAAAAGAAATAAATAGAGCAATAAATAGTAAAGCAGCGGGAAAAGATGAAATAGTAGCAGAACTAATAAAATAAGGCGGTAAGCAGTTGCACGAACAAGTACAGGAACGAGTGAAACGAATATGGGACAAGGAAGAGATACCGGAAGAATGGACGACAGGAATAATCACGCCAATACAAAAAAAGGGGACAAAGAGAAATGTTCAAATTACAGGGCTATTACACTACTTAACACAGCCTATAAGATCGTTGCCAATCTGGTAAATCATCAAATAAAAACGCATGCAGAGAATATAATAGGAGACTATCAGAATAGTTTCCGTCCAGGAAGATCAACGATAAACGCAATGCACACAGTAAAACAAATAATATAGAAATACAGAATCTGCACATAGCTTTTATCGTCTTCAGAAGTGCTTTCGACTCTATAAATAGAACTAAAATGGGACGAGCATTAATAAAGATAGGAATCCCAAAAAAACTGATAAAACTACAGCAAATGTGCCTACAGAACTCCAAAGCAAAAATAAAATTTCAGGAAACGATATCTGACACAGTAAATATAAATATTGGTGTAAAGCAAGGAGACCCAATCTCTCCCATCCTCTATAATCTAGTATTAGAACATGTCCTGAGAGAAGCAAAACTAAACGGAAAGAATATAATAATAAATGGAACACAAATTATCGTTTATGCGGATGATTTAATAGTTGTATCAGAGAAAAGGGAAAATAAAAGCTATAAACAATTTGAATATAGAAGCAAGAAAGGTGGGATTAATAATTAATGAAAGCAAAACCAGATATATGAAAGTGAACGCAGATGCTGGAAGGGGACTAATAATAACGGGAAAATATAAATTTGAAGAAGTTACCAAGTTCAACTATCACGGAGTACCAATAGGAAAAAGCCGCAAAGAGAGAATAAAGGAGAGAATCCAGAAGGGTATGCAAACTTTTGGAAGTAATAAACAACTATTTAGATCCAAAAACCTCAGCAGAAAAACAAAAATCAAAATGTACAAGACATTGATTAGACCAGTTTTCACCTATGCATTGGAAACCACGACGATAAAAAAAGATAAAGATCTAAGAATAGTGGAAAGAAAAATCATGAGATCAAGTTTGGGACCAAAAATAACAAGTGATGGGGAAATAAGAATGAAGACTAACAAAGAAGTTGAACAAAAGTGGGAGGAGAGAACATACATAAAAGCAAGGCGACTACAATGGGCAGGCCACATAATGAGAAAAACACCTACAGAAATGATAAAAAGAATCACGAACGAATCAAGTATAAGAGGAAGACATAGGTTAAGATTGCTGAATCAGATAAAGGAAGACGTAAAATTAATGAAAATAAAAGACTGGAAGATGAAATGCAGAAACAGAAAAGATTGGAAAAAGATAATCAACGCCGCAAAAACGCATGCAGACCTATAAAGAAATAGACTAAACAGGAATAATCCACCTGGAAAATCGGATTACGATATGCCTCGGCATTGCCATAATCCACTAGGATTGAACGGCAGTGATGATGATGATGAACTAACTAGGTAATATTAAGGTAAATTTTTCTACATATTGTAATGATGAAACGAAATGTGACCAATAATAAAAAGTGAATAACCAATAAGGGTTGAAAATCAAATTGTCATAATGTAATAAAACGCGTATTGGTTACACCGAAACGTTCGCAAAAAGGTATTTGTTCAAATTTTAAAAGAAAAATAACACACTAACAAACGACAAAAAAACAAGAAGAAAAACATGATTTGGTCGTCAAAATTACAAGTAAAGGTTAAGTAATGTCCACTCAAAATTAAATCAAAATTATCGTTCGTTGTCATGATCAAAATTCCAGTAAAAAATTTAATTAACAAAAATGTGTCTGGATAAGGATGGCACATGGTGTCCCGTTAAGAGAATCCGAAGAAATTACTCTGTCCTCAAGAGGATACCATTTGCTCCAAAAACTAGGCGAAGGATCCTATGCACAAGTATATTTAGCTGAATTCATGGGAGGTGCGGGAGGTTCCGAAGAGAAAGATAAAGAAAAAAACCCCAAATTTCTCGCATGTAAAATCGTAGATGTAAGTAAAGCACCAAGAGATTTTGTTAAAAAATTTTTACCAAGAGAACTAGATATCTTGGTTAGAATTAGTCATCCCCATATTATTCACGTACACAGTATCTTTCAAAGGAAACAAAAATATTTCATTTTCATGAGAAACGCCGAAAATGGCGACCTTTTAGAATATATCCTTAAAAAGGGACCAATTTCTGAAGCTCAGACTAGAGTTTGGTTTCGTCAACTCGCGCTTGCTGTTCAATATCTACATGACATGGAAATTGCTCATCGTGATTTGAAATGTGAAAATTGTTTAATTACTAATAATTACAACCTAAAACTTGCGGATTTTGGATTTGCTCGATTTGTTACTGATCAGCAAGGAAGAAAATTAACCAGTACAACTTATTGTGGTTCATTATCTTATGCTGCACCTGAAGTTTTAAGAGGAATGCCTTATTATCCAAAAACGGCCGATGTATGGTAGGTTTATTTTATAAATTTTATTATAAATTCTTCCACTCAATTTTTCCATTTAGTTCAAATTCTCCGCATCTTCTTTTCTGTAACACGCGCTGCTTCCGACATGATATAAATATATTCGATTCCAAATTATCTTTTGCACCACTATTTATTTTTGATCAACTTACAATAAAACTTGGACTCTTGTAATAAAGTGCCGCAGGTCAAAGTTAACTGCAAATTTAAACAAATCAGATCTATGCCTCTTAAGAAAACTTAAGTACAGAAAACAGAAGAAGTAGTGGATTTGCTTTCTACGTAACCATACCAGAAAAAACAAAAACGTTGATTTCAAAGAATGAATATGATAAAAAAAGGTTTAGTTTGAAAATCCATAATCACTCACTGAAGTTAATTGATCATAAAAAATAACAGTTATTACCTTCTGTATTTTACTTTCAAATAAACATATTTTTTAACTCAAATGCTATTGGTTGGAAGGTTGCTCACATACAAATCATTAATCACGTACAATCTGACCAATTTCACTTTAGCTATGATATGCGCAAATGAAGAAGAGAAAGCATCGCGACAAAGCCAGAAGACATTGTCTCGAGACCGACAATCTGAGCGTCTCCCCACCTTGGTTCATCATAAACCAGTGCGCATCTCAACGTCAGAGCTAAAGTGAAATTGGGCAGATTGTATAAATTTGTTCAAAAACCTCCATTATCCATCTCTAAACCTGACCATTAACACTAAAATCGATGATCTTAATGCCGGTCCAACTAAAAGAGTACTTCTAAACTGTGGCACTAACAAAAAACAAAAGGCTACGAAATATTGCCTCTTGTGGATTTTTTTTTCAACCGGGCTACGGTTTTAGAACATCATCAAAAATAAACAGCAAAATCATAGGCTTAACGTTTCTTAACGGTGTTCCCTGTTGCTAGGTGATCTGTTACCCAACTTCTTTTGTAATCAACAGTGGTAAAATTTTCTGTCGTATGGACCACGTGATGGAAAGAACTAAGTATAGTGTGAATAGATGGAAATAGTAACGATCTTTCAATTCAAGTATAAAAAGCGTTAAAATGCAGCTGTATTATCGGTCCTGCATTTCTTCACTTTTTTATTAGTATACTATAGCAGATGCTTTCTAGTCAAGACTACTTTGATGTTATTTCTTTATTGAAATTTATTTTAATTTAAATTTTTACCGTCTTTTATTTTTTTATGTTATTAATTTAATACAATATTGTAAAAAATTTGTATAAGAATGTTTCCAAGGGGTAAATTTATTTATAGAGTGCAGTATGCATATAAATTTCAGGTCTTTAGGCATAATTCTTTACATTATGGTAAATAAAGCGATGCCATTCGACGATACGAACGTGAAACGTTTAAACGAACAACAAATGAATCGTCGTTGGAAATTCAGATCGAAAGTAGTAGATTCTTTAAGCGAGCAGGTGAAATCTTTAGTAACACACTTAATGGAACCAGATGTACAGAAGAGATACAAAGTAGAACAAATTGTAAATTCAGATTGGATAGGTATGGATACTAGATTAATTCAAATGAATCCAGCGGAAGAGTCTGCTTTGGCTCAAGCGCAAATTGAACGTAAAAATTATATTGATTCATTATCTAAGAAAACTTTTGGCGAAAAGAAAGCTTCTCAATTAGAAGACGTAAAAGTATTTAAACAAAACGAACAGGAAGAGAGAGCTAAAACTTCGACTAGTACATCTGTTTTGAAGTAATATATGGTATGTGTATATAAGTTTTAAAAGTATATAATAAGTAATATTATATTTTAGCTGAAGATATTAATAATCACTCTGAATAAAATGACCAAATTGGTAAGACGTTAAGAGTAATAAGAAGTTCCTATTAATTGTTTTATATATAGATTTTATTATGTTTTCATAAGGTATTGAAGATATCCAAATTTGATTTTGTATCAGTCTCAATTTGCATAAAAGGAATAAATATTTAAACTGTACGTAGTATCAAAACAAATTTATTAAATTAATTACAATTAGTAGAAATCAACATTTTACTCCTATACTATGAAGTTCTTCATTAAATTTATCTAAAGTAACATCACACACTTGCATCAAATCTTCCAAACCATTTTTTAAAGCATCTATAGCTTTACCATTATGCATTTGAATCCTAAAATGCATTTTAGATTCTGCTGGATGTGGAACAGTATAACCACAAAATTGTACATCAGGACTAAAAAGTATACATTACAATGTATTTATAAAATAAAATTAACCCACTAAATATATGAATGAGTATTGCAATGATCTAGAGATATATAGACTGCTTATAAACAAAAGCTTTGTCTAACGTATTTCATATAGGTGCAGTGTTTTTATTTTCTCTTTGTCATTGATATGCACTTGTAAACAAATCGGTTACAGGCCCATTCTTTTCATTCTGTTTCATATTTTTGGTGTAGTGTCGCAGTATAAATAACAAAGAGTAGTAAAACTGTGCACTTTTGGTGACGTTGTGAATGTTTTTGACTCAGTCAAGAATCCATTAATCAAGACAGAAACTCCATGCATCACATATATTAAGCTAGAAGGAGAGCATGAGATGCTTGTTAGACAATCATTTTCCAGGAGCAATGAATATTAGTGACAATGCAAAGGCTGATCTTCAATCTATACACAGACTGTGGTCAACCGTAAATGGCAATCTCGTATCAAAGCTTAAAAGAGAAGAATTTCGTGCTCTGGGCTATGCTGATAATTTAGTTATTGTGGTAAGAAGTAAATATGACAGTATTATTGCTGACCACATGCAAAGTGCCTTAAACATTTAATTCACAAACAGAAGGAAATGAATGATTCAACCTCCTGTTGGGTTATTAGATCTGCCGTAACCGGGAAATCATGGGGTCTTACACTTAAAATGATCATATTTAACGGTTGTCAAACCCCTAATCACCTGTGTTACGCTGTTTTCGTGAAACAAAACAACACTACAAATGCAATAATAAAGTTGCAAAAGGTGGAATCATTAGCACAATGAGATCTTGTCATAGTGGTGAGTGCTTATATGTTAACAATGATCTAGTCTCAAGAACATCTTGGGATTCAAGGGGTCGAAGCACCCATGAAGATGCCTACATACATGTCTCAAAAACCAGGATTTCAAACTAACACTAAATATTAATATTAGTTAACACAAAACTAAATTGCTCAGCTTACGAAAGACGTCACTTATAACACTGGTAGGTCTAAAACACAAGAACGTGTAGGTATAGGGGTTACAGATCCTCTTATTTACTCTGGGACACACTACTAAAATCTTCAAGACGGAACTATAAGCAAAGGACTTCTGTGGTCAAGAGTGCATTAAAAAACGCCTTAATTCAGCCAGAATTTTTATTTTCTCTGATAGCCAAGCTGCTGTGAAGGCTCTACAATTTACCACGTTTCGAGTCCAAAACAGCCTGGAACTGCAAGCAGTCTCTTAAGCAACTGGTTAAACACAACAACTTAACGTCATAAAGGAATTGTCGCAAACGAGATTGCTGATAGTCTCCCGAAAGCAGGAGCTAGTACTGCTTTTATCGGAGCTGAACCTAGAAAAACACACCAGGCAAAGACAAAGAAAAAGGTTAATACGGCCTTTACTGCGCGATTGTAAATTACTCTTCAGAGCTTCAGGAACCTGAACTCTCTGTAAAATGGGCAAAGTTGACAGTGAAACGTGCAGACACTGTGAGTACGCAGATGAAACCGCTGAACATATTATCTGTAACTGAATAGTAATTGTTTACCAACAACATAAATATCTGGGACAGATATTCTTAAAGCCTGATCAGGTTACAGACGTACGTTTCTTAAAAGATCGTAGGGCAGTAAAGTCACCTGGTCCAAGCTACCCCACTTATAATCTACAGTCTAGGCGATGCACGTCAAATACCACATTTCCTATTACACATATAAGCAATCTATATACATCTCTAGAGTATTATGATCCACCAGTAGTCGATAGTCTTTGAAAAGTAACAGTTACTTTTTGCTCGATATCAATACCTGCCATCTCATTAACAAAAGCAAAATTGAATTAAATCTCAACTTGTCGACTCAAGGATTATCGAAACCAAAGAAGTATCTTTAAATATTATCAGAAATATATTTTATTACCATCATTATCCACCATTTGACTTCGTTTGAGTAATTCTGTATCAATATCTTATCTGATTTCTATTTATAGCATTTTAGATTCTTCTGCTCCCAAGTAGAACCCAGTTTGCTCGAATGGCATCAAAGCTCGCGTTGCGGGCATTGTTATGTGCAAGGTTTACTGGATTTCATTCAGTGCAACATTTCGTAATAATTGTAACAAAATTGCGCTTGCACTACCTCCTCAAGAAATTTTGCTTGTGGTGGTGTACATTTATACCACGCAACGGAATCGAACAAAAAATTGTACTTCAGTTTCCACTAAGTGCCAGAAGTGCAACAGAATCGAAAACTCTATTAAAGTGTTCAAAATAGTTATATTCTAATTTCAACCAAGAGTAATCAAGTAAAGCGAAGTTAAAATGGTGAATTATGACATATTTATTTTTAGAGCTTTAAAATGGATACAAATATACTTACTAACTAGAAATGATACATCTTAATGCATTTCCCAGTGTGTGACCTTCATCTTGAAAAACAAATGTTTTTGATTTAGTGGTGTCATTTGTAACGTCACCTGATAACTGTAATTTAAAAATAACACTTAACTTCTTAAACAAAAGCGAACTTGATTTGTAAAAATAACTAATAAATTAATTAGATTCTCTTTAAAATATTACAAGTTATTAAAGAAGTAAACAGTTGCAATCTTATAATTGCAGAAGCTTTTTGAAGCTCCGCAGCTGACTCAGGTGTTGTTGTTGCATCTGGAAGATCACTGATATTTTGATCTACATCTTCTTGTCCTTCGTCAGAATTTGCAATTAAATAATTATCTTGCTCTGATATATTTTGTAATTTTTGCACTATTTCGAGTTTCGCATTTGTTTGTGCTGCCATTTTGGAAGATAAAAATGATTTAGTCTATCAATCAATGTTTCTTACCTACAAAAAAAAGAAAACCTGACTTTACAACAATTTTAGGATTTAATTTAAGCAACACATAGATAATAGATTAATATTATTGAGATGGGCTAGTCAATATGCCAAAACTAACTCTTTTAAATACAATGAAATATTTAATTAAATATAAGACTTCAAAAACATATGCATTGTAAATAAATTATAACAATTAAATAATTACCTGTGCAATAGGCATTACGTTTCAATTAAAATTAAAGAGGAAATCTTTAAAAAATAGGAATCGAATGTGCGAATTTTGAAATTACAATTATAACATAACCTCAATTCACAATTTGTCAAATATCTTCTTTTTTGTAAATATATTACTTTGAACTACTTGAACAAATATTTTGTTGGCGACACTGATGTCGTTTTGACCTTTTGACATTTGTCTAGTTCTTCAATCAATTTTCTTTGCAAAAATCCAAAATTTAATAAATAATTTGGTTCCATTATAATCGGTATTTAATTTCGTTGTTAAAATTCAATTGTAAGTTTCAATTATTATATGAATTAAGTTTTATTAATATATATTGTAAATAGTAACATTTTGAATAGGGTTACATAACATTCCATTTCAGAAAGAATCATGGCAAAAGGATTTGGTGAATTGTACAAACTGAGAGGTATTGTTACTTATAAAATTTCACATTTTGAGCAAAAAGCATTATATGGAATTATTTCACATGGATTTGCGAATACTCTTAGGAGAATAACCGACCAAATTGTATACATCGTACCTCGTAAGTAGAAGCAAATGTATACGTAAACTATCTTCTAATAATTTATTGTACTTTTTAGCAATTGGGCTTGCTTATATAGTCTATGACCAGACAGAGAAAGAACACCACAGATTAATGTTGAAAAACCCTGCTGATTATGAAAATGAGAAGTGAAGTTTTATTTATTGTGTATAGGTTCTAGTATATAAATATAACTAGTTATTTCCCAAAGTATATTTGATCTTTATTTTTTAGTAATGATACATATTTTCTTACTGCATTACGTAATTCGAAACAATGTTTATATTATTGTCAAAGGACGAAACTGTCTAATCTCAATTTGCCTTCATTTTCAATGAGATACACAAGATCTGCCAAAGTTTGATCACAAATGGATTCCTCGCCGCGATCAGACATTGGTTTGTAATTATATTGAGACACAGGGGGAGGAAATTTAAAATTGGGTCCAAAATTAACAGACACTGTAACATTTCTATGTAAAGCAATAGTTGGATAATAAGATCCTTGATAAATATTCTCAAATGCCGTACCCTGCGGTTCTCCATTCTTAAAAAATATTATCTTACTCAATGGTAACGGAATAAGACTTTTTAACCTTTCTTGAACAGTATCTTTATCCTCGTAGTACAAATGGCTTTTAAATTTTACTAATGGTCTATCTTTATACGTATTTGGAATCAATTTGGTAGTATTATTGACGGGTAAATCGATCAGAAATCCTAATGTATCTCCTTCACCATATCCGTTACTAAAATGTTTTCCTGCAGATTCATGAAACTTTGTACCTTTCTTAGATCTCCAAGAGTAACCAAATTTATCATATCCTAAAGGAGCTTGTAAATTTGCATAATCTTGACCCCATCCCATTCTGGTTGCTGACCCTTCTGGCATTTCCTCAATTGTTGCCTCCCAATACCATACACCTTTAGTTACAAAATGAGTAGCTCTAATAGTTGAGTATCCTTTGTCACCAGTAATAGACAGTCTATCTTCGGATACTTTTATCTGAGGTGCTCTGTCATGCAGAGCTAAAAGTACCGTATTAGGTATACAAGTACGATATAACCAACCAGGAATAGGTTTTCCAGCCCAATCTGGACTTTCATCAAATTCCTGCCTAAATGGAGCATGAGGATCAGGTTCAGCTAATAAATATCTATATCCATCTTTATTGAATGGATGATCCAAAGGATAACCATGAGCTGGAAGTTTGGGAGTGTTTAAGTCAAATCCTCTTCCTTTTTTTCCTCGAACACTTAATTCTCCCGGAAACTTTCGTTTGGTGTTTCTGGAATTTACACCTCCAGGTACTGGTATATGTTGTATACCCATATCTGTAACTTTTAACATTCCTCCTTTAATCATAGCTTCGTAATTCGGTTTTATTTGAGTTAGATCTGAATTCATCAAACCATACATATGATTACCATTCGAATTATCGTCAAAAATGAAGAGAACATGTATATCTTTAATCAAAGCTTTAGTTACTGTAATATGCCAACTTTGCGTTACTCGTCTGGAAGTAGTTGTAAGAGCTTCCCAGTGGTATTCAATGTACGGTATAATTTCCTTATCTTTGTTGAAAACTGTCCGGTTCTGACCTTCTTTAAAACTGCTTTGTTGAAGATTAGCTATGGCAGTTACACACATTTGTTGAGTCTGAGCTTGTATTTTTTTATAGCTCTCTAATCCAGTAGGAGAGCAATTTTTACAAAGAAATATATAATTGGACATAAAAGGCACCAACTTACCAAGTTGGTAACCTATACAAGATTCATGATACCATCGGTTACAATTTGCACACAATAATTCAACAATATTGAGATTTCTTTCTTTGCCACAATAGCAATTTCCTGGTTGATCAATTTTCTTCTCATTCTGGTCGGGTTTATTCGTTGATTTCTTATCTTCTTCCGTTTTATAATTGTTTATAAATTCCTCATGTTTATTTACTTCAGTTTCATCAGACATTTTCACCCAATAAGTTCGTTTTTATTGAAGAAAAATATATTATCTGTATATTTATATTCACCTTACACTAAACTGTAATCTTAAAGTAGCGTTTTTACTAAACTTTTAAAGATTTTAATTCAAAAGTTTTCAAATAACAAAATTTAACAACTAACCTTAAATATTTGTTTGACGTTTTACGTGAATCTTCTTTTTGGGTTTATATAATACAACACTAGAACTACTATGATGCCTTTTCTTATGGGAAAAAATAATTACTTAATAATGTAAGGTTATGGACACAATTTTAACTTTTTGCTACTTGATAGTTTAAAAATGTTTTCGTTTCCATTAAGAGTATTAATTAAAAATATTTCGAAAACAAATTCAATTCAAACGGCATCAGTATCGTTAGCTAAAGTAAAAGTTAAAAATAAAAACAGCCCATTATTAATTAGTTGTAGACAAACTAAATTAAATCATCATGCTGATATATATTATGGTAAATTAGATGAAGTTCCTTTAGCTTCAAAAGGATGGAGTCATTCCAAAGCAAAAGGAGATTATTTTATTGTACACCCTTTATTAGATCGTGAGGAATCATATTATTCTTTAAGAGAATTGGATATCCACACAAATCTAATTGAAGAACTTAAAAACGAAGGAATAAAGAAATTAACAGAGTTTCAGTATAGATCCATAAAAGAAATTCGACAAGGTAAGTAAGTCGTTAAACCAATTTCAGTTTGTAGTTTTTTATTTTATTTTTTTAACAGGTTCACATTTGATATTAGCTGCTGAAACAGGTTGTGGTAAAACTTTAGCATATCTGTTACCAATAATTCAAGATCTGATTCAAAATAAATCTACAGGACCAAACACACCGAGAGCAGTTATTATCGTTCCTAATCGTGAACTTGCCTATCAAGTAGGAGAAGTTGCAACACTTCTGGGGAATAAAGTTGGAGTTACCTCAAAAATTGTTGTTGGTGGTCGAATGAAATCTGTTATGATGAATCCTTCCTTTGAGGATATTGATATTTTAGTTGGTACTCCAGGAGCTTTAGGAAAATTGTCTACTGTTAATATATACAAACTGAATGAGGTAATTAATCTCACCTATTTAGAATATGTTCACAAATTAGCAATTTTGATGTTTTTAGGCAAAATATACAGTATTGGATGAAGCCGATACTCTTATCGATGATAGTTTTATTGATAGAATAGCATCATTAATAAAAAGGTTATCTCAGTCTCAAATATTATTGGTATCAGCAACATTACCCAAAAAGCTTCCACCAGTATTAGCACCGGTAGAACAAACATTAAAACAAGTAGTGTCACCAAATATCCATAAACCACAACTGAATATAACTCAAAAATTTTTAAGATTAACAAAATCAGAGAAACCCAGTCAGTTATTAAAAATTGCCAAAAGTGCCACTCAACCTATGTTAATATTTAGCAATAAAAATGAGACAAGTAACTGGGTAGCTCTTTTTCTAAGAGAAAATGGTATAAAATGTGCAAATATTAATGGCGATATGAATTATGCAATTAGAATAGACCAATGGAACCAATTT
Organism: Altica lythri; assembly: GCA_964028335.1. NCBI lineage: Eukaryota > Metazoa > Arthropoda > Insecta > Coleoptera > Chrysomelidae > Altica > Altica lythri. The sequence goes on from OZ034805.1 coordinate 18,486,872, forward strand.
GTTAGAGGAGATGCAAAAATACTTTCTTCTACTGATGTGGGGAGCAGAGGTTTGAACACTATTCAAGTTTCACATGTTATAAATTACGATTTTCCACTTTATGTTGCTGATTATTTACATCGAATAGGGCGAGTGGGCAGATTGGGAAGTCCTTCCACATGTAAAGTCACAAATTTTGTAGCTGGAGTTCAGGAATTTAAAGTTGTACAAAAAATTGAGGTAAAAACACTATTAATTGATTTCTTATTTAACCAAATAAGTACTGAAGTCGTAAAACTTCTGTACGCATCTAAAAACCAAAATAGATTAAAAGCTCCCTATTTGCGGTTTATATGATCCATAAGTATGCGGCCAAAGTAGAAACCGCGAAGATGGAATGGTAAATAATTAGTATAGAAATCAAAGAGGATACGTTCCAAGGTTTGAAATTAAAAACAATATGTATGTTAAAAAATATAGCGATTTTTCTTGTTTCACCACTTAAAAAAAACATTTAATTGAAATTAATATTGAGACTTAGGACTAAAAAATACATTTTAAAAATCCGAGATGGATCAATTTGAGTTCATTAGTCTTTCTTAAGCTTGCTTTCACTTATTTATTTAATTCAAAGTCATGTTCTCACTGTCGTTGAAGTTCCTTCTTTAGTGCAATGCAGAGTAACAGTTTCTTCTATCAGTTTCGGTTAAGTCATCTTACGAATCAAGCAACTCTAAAATTTCAGTTAATTTTATCTGTTCGAAGCTAAATAGCCGGATTCCATTTGCAACTTCAACATCTGTAGTAAAATTTTGAATTTGGATGGACTCTTCATCATTTCTAACAGTAAGCGCTCAATGAATGCCGACGAGTTATTAAACGACACCGAAACTTTTTGTGTTTAACGATTAAAGCAGGGGAGCCAGGCTTCTAGCTGTCTCTCGGTTGGAAGAAGAGAGAAGATTGTTGTACTCAGTTGTACCCACTTTATCTCTCTCTACTTGGACATTATCGTGTTACGCCAAGTACAGACCAGGCAAAAAACTGTTGACAACATATTTGTTGAGCATAACAATTTGTTATCAAGAATAACTACTCGTTCAAACCAAATCGCGCTTATAGTTGACGATGGATGTACAGACAACAGTTGCTGCGGCTGCTAGTAAGGCTTTTATAATTATAACTGTCGATGGAAAAAAAGAGGGTGACATTTTTTTACAAATGGGATAAGCTGTCATGCCGATTTAATGAATCAATTACTTTTACATAACGGTACCTCGTACGTAATTTCAACAGATTTTGGGAGCTCCGAAAATAGTTAAAATGAACACTATCATGTCGTTATTCCACCATTAGATTGGCGATCACTTAGCGATATTTATTTCCAGTATGATGTATTTGTTCAAAATATGTCCAATTCTTGTTTGCTAAAATATATAAAAATTTTAATTATTATGATATAATATTACCAATATATCGAATGAAGATTCTAAACATATGCTATATTTAGCATAAACAATTGGTAACAACAAAAAAGCAAATTAAACGAAAAGAAGTGAAGTAATATACTTATTATGGTAAGAACTTACATTAAGCCGTCAAAAATGTTGATAAAAACGTCCACACCAAGGGATGTTTTCCGCAGATGTTGGAAAACACAGATACAAGCAATGGTCAACAAGAGCCCAAAACACCCTGTAACTGCAAATAATCTTTTAAACAACTAAAGTAACTTTGCTGTGGATACCAGGGCATAAGGAATTGTCGGAAACGAGATTGCTAATAGTCTCGCAAAAGAAGGAGCTGTTACTCATTTTATCGGACCTGAACCTTTCTGTGGCATCTTGAAATGCCGCATTATGGATGAAGTATGTAATTGAGAAAAGGAACTCAGTCCAGCCTAGTGGAAAAACACTTCGTGCCAAAGACAAGCAGAAAGGTTAACACGGCCTTCACTGTGCTCTTATTACTCTTAGAGCTTCAGAAACCTGAACTCGGAGTAATTGCAGAATTCTTACAGGACACTGTCCACTGAGGTACCATCTCCGTAAAATGGCAAAGTGAACAGTGGAATATGCAGATGAAACAGCTAAACATATTGTTTGTAACTTCAGAGTAATTGTTCGCCAACGATATAAATATCTCAAAAAGGACTTTTTAGAGTCTGATTTAGAATCTAGATAAACGGGACATCCTTCCTATAGAAAATATGTACTACAATCAGAAAGCAGTAGTGGGAATAAAGAATGAGACCACTGAAGAAATTGAAATAAAGCGAGGTGTGTACTGTCGCCAACCCTGTTTAATCTCTATTTCGAAGACGTAATGAATAGAGTCAGCAAATACAAGTATTTAGGCACTTTTATTAATAAAAACAACGATAGTTCAGAAGAAATAAAAAAAGAATAGAAAAAGCCAGATCCATATTCACTAAAATGAAAAGAGTGTTCCGTGGAAGAGATTTGAGCCTTGAATTAAAACTTCGACTGATGAGAAGTTTGTACTATGTGTGCTGTTTTACGGAATGGGATCATGGACTATGAAAAAGATTGATACCAAAAAATTAGAGGCATTTGAATTGTGGATGTATCGCAGAATTTTAAGAATAAAATGGACGGAGAGACTCACTAACGTTGATGTCTTGAAAAGAATAAATAAAGAGAAGGAAGTCATATTTACAATCAAAAAACGAAAACTGCAATACTTGGGACACATTACAAGAGGTGAAAGATATGAACTACTTCGAGTGATTATACAAGGAAAAATTGCAGGAAAAATGTCCATAGGAAAAAGACGAAACTTCTGGCTAAAGAACTTAAGTATGGCTATGGAAACAACGAATTGTTTCGGTCAGCTGTTTCGAAAATACGTATAGCTTTGATGATCGCCAACCTTCGGAACGAAGATGGAACTTAAAGAAGAAGTGCCTGATCAAGTTACAAACAATCTACAACATCCAACAAAATCGTTTTATGTTTCGCCGCACTACAGATGCCTACGTTGCAGAGTATCCATCAATTGTTTCAGATTCATGTTGTCATCGTGATGACATTTTTGCATATTTCAGTCGGTTTAAAATCGCTATATTCAGATCACGAAGTATAGATACTAGGAGTTTAAACGTAATGTTAAAAAAATGGTCTCAATTTAGGGGACAGAACTATTGCCGGTAGAGTGCTCTTGTGTTCCTAAGATACTCATTTAAATCCTTACGCGGGAAGTTTTGTTACTATTGACAGCTTTTATGACAACTAATTTTAAATAAATAAATTAATATTATATATTGAATTTAATTTCGCGAAATTTAAATGTCATAAACTTCGGTTCTTATAAGGCTCTATAAGTTCTTATGGTTACTCGCGCCGCCAGTGGCAAAAATAGAACTATGATCTGGGTTGATTATTGAGACCAGAAATATTATGGAAAAGCCTATACCGTGTAGACTCCTGGTATCTAGTCTTCGTGATTCAGATCATGGAATTATTGCTTAACAGCGCCCGCTTCGGCAACCGAGTAAAACAAAATTTTACGCTTTTGGACGGACATTTTTGAAGCTTTAGCCTCATAAGAGTGAATTCTCCTTACCTCTACCCTCCATAACACCATATAATCCTAACATCACGGTTGTCATCAATGTTGACAACATGTATTCGGGCGATTATTAAGTGGTCTGTTCTGTATTCGAAAAACAAGTTGTCCTTTACTGCACATGCGTTAGTGTAGAAACATATAGGGTACTGCAATTTTTATCTCTGTCTAACCATTGGACGTTTTCGCTTACACGCATCACATGTCTTACCTACTCTATCTATAAGATCTTTGTAGATTGTATTTTTTTATCCTCTGATAAGAAAACCGTGAATAAGGAGCTTTCACTATATATATTTTTCATTGGATGTGAAATAAGATAGTTACGTATTTTACCATCCAATAGGAAAACAATATTTATTTTTATATCAATCATTGAAATTTGTTTTTATTTTATGAATTGAAGTTATGAATTTGTCAGAAAATCTAAGAGTAATTTATATTAAGTCTTTCTCCGATTATTTATTAATATCAGCAAATATTGGTGGTGTTACACAACAACAAAGCTTATTAGTTAACGATCTGTTCAAACTTGAGATTAATATGATACATGTATTAAAACACAATAACCTTCCGGTGTATCCTCAACAAGATGAATTTTATCTTGCACCAATAGCAAATCAAATTTGTGAGATTAAAAATTTTACAAAAGAATACGAGGAAAAGTATCCATATTTAAAAATTGTCAATGAATGTGTGGATATATTTAGTTGGAACAAAGAAACAGATTTGGAATGTTTTACAAATAATTTCAACATTATTATATCTTCATATAAAAATCAAATTCAACAAGTATCAGAATCTGATTTAGTAGTAAAAAATTGGATGTTTACTTGGATTTTGACTATGGAAAAGATATTAGATTTAATTTTAGATTATTTTCTTAGGAAAGATGATAAAGGAAATCTTTATTTTATTTAATATCGTTTTGTTTATAATTTAAGTTAAAAAATAGTTCTGTTACTGATTTTTTTTTTCATTTAACAAAACCAGCATAAACAACACTTCTGTAATTTTTAATGTTTTCTGCGTTTATTGCAAATTATTTTTACTCTTAAATAAAATCTGATTAATTTAAATTCGAAAATTTCTCTAAAAATTTTGATATTTTTCCAAAATTTTTCTCGATTTTCCGAAAATTCTGTTTCTTCGAAATTTTTTGACATTTTGATAAACATATTAAAATTTCTGATATTTCACATTTTTTAACCTTAGTTGGCAATTAGACGGAATCAACCAATAGAAAATGTAGATGGGAACATAACAAAATTAGTTCAAAGAAAAATAGCATCAAGTAAAAGAGAAGAAGCATATTAAGAAGAAATTTATATATTTTAAAAATAAACTTTTGTAAATTACTTGTGTTTCTATATAGAATTAAAGAAAAAACTTAAGAATTATCATCACTTTCACTGTTACTATCGGAATCTGAATCATCTATTTCAACTGCGGGTCTATTTGTATTTACAAATAGATCATCATCATCATTTTTATCTTCTTTGGCAACATCAAATTCTTTAGGCCACACATTGTCCTTTTTAAAACATTTGATATGTTCATTGGTAAGAATACGCACCATTTCACCTTTAACTTTATCACCTTCTTCAATTGGTTCAATAAGAACAAAATCACCTCGTTTCACCCAAACATTTTTACGGAATTTTGTTGGCATAGATACCAGAAAGACTGACTTATCAGCAGCTTCAACTTCATGTAAATTGTTACCTCGACTATTTACTACCCGAACAATTTGTTGGTTTTCTGTTGGATTTGAGAAATCATCTTGAAGTACTTCTAAGAGAACGTGTTTTCTTTTTGTTGCTCGTGACATCACTGAAAAACATGAAAATTAATATGTATGTGGTATAACATTTTGTCTTAATAATAACACTAGACAACAAAATTGTTTTTTTTTTTCTGTAACATTGATGAAAATGTTTTTAAGGGTGTTGAAAACGAAAATGATAGTGAAAATGCAACTTTAGCTCCTGTTTTTAGAAAGTTTTTTATATTTTCGCCGTGTTCTGTGTCTCTGTGTCATTCCGTGGAATTTGCAATCGAATTTAAACCTATTTCCCGACTACCTAGAGCTCTGAAATTTTCAGGATAGCTAAGAACTGGATGACAATGCATGTTTCAAGTGTGTTTAGGCATATACACAGATTTCGAAATTTATACTGAATTGTTATTAAATTAAATATGTATACATATTATCATTTTGAAAGACTTCATATAAGTTTGCGGTGGCCTATTTGGATAAGGGGTGAAGCGGTAGATTGTGACAATTCTGTTGGGTTATTGTAATAGGATCGAACTCGCGAGAGAGAAGTTTTTTTTCTTTTTTTTTTTTGTTTATACATGTGAAAACAGTAATTATTATTTTAACTGGTAATAAAATAAACTGTTTTAGAAAGTTTTTAGATACAACTACCCTTGATTTTGTTAACAAGGAAACAATCTTCTCTATGATCAATCACAGCGTTGTATGACTTAATCTTTTTACAATGTCAGGGATGCTGTGCATTGTTGAGATGACACTTAAAATATGACCTATAAATCAGTAAAAAACTTTCTATTATAAAAAGTTCTTTTTGTAAATTGTGCTTATTTAGTTATTGAAGTTATTCAGAATTAAAAATACATGTAAAGTCTGCATGCTTAACTTGCAGTTCTCCCTCGGTCGAAGATCATTGATGGCGCAATCGCTTTACCTACCTTTTGTATTCTGTTGCTAATGATCGTCCAGCAGTAATCCGCTAACATTAATTTACTTCAATTTCTTTGATATCTTACTTCCATATCCTAAATTTCTTCAAGTGTATGTATCTTTAAAGACATGTTACAACCCAATCTATCGTAGTATTGCAAAAGATTTTCCACAAGATCCTTTTCTGTCTTATCATTACCAAGGAAATTGTTAGATACTTAACAAAAGAATCACATGCAGGCTAGCTTATGATATTATTAAAAAGTTCATCTTAAACAGTTTTCCTAGCTGTAAACCAACGAAAATACTGGCTACACTGATACGTGAAAAATTTTATACATTAATACAAAAATAATTCTCTAGTCTTTGCATGCTCAACTTGCAGTTCTCTCTCAGTGCCAGGTCACCGATGGTGCATCACTGTTGTATTCTGTTGCTGACAATCCGCTAACATTGATTGACTCCAGTTTCCTTGGTATCGTACTTCCATATCCGAAATTTCTTAGTCGAAGCGTTAGATTTGGGGAGGGGCAAGCAAGAGCTGTGCCAGCACTAAGGCCACATATGGCCTATTGTGCATCCTCCCGTGTGTAGGGATATCCACACCTCAGGCTGTCATCAGGCCTAGAGATTTAAAATAGGTGATATGGCTCCCGAGGGGGATCTCCCTGACATCGGCTGATGTAAGCCATTATTCGCCCAACACGGATGTTCTGATTCCAGCAAAAGCAGAGCAGTCATACATTATATGATCTATTGTTTCCTCTTTCATCCTAAAGAGTTGTCGCAATTGGCAGTGACCTGTTAAGATTCCCACAGCAGTTCGAAGATTTTGTCTGGTCAATGCCTTACATTTTCTTGCTGTTTTCTCACCAGGATGAGGTAATAACTCTTTGGACAGTCTACAGTTCGTTGTTTCATCCCACCACGGTATAAAGTTTTGTTGAGAGTGCTGTTGGATAAGGTCCAAAACAGCGGACACTTTTAGCTTGGTAGATGGGCGAGGTCTAACATATTTGTTCAAGTGTGAATGATAGAAGAATAGCTTTAAAAACATGTTCGAACCCAGTCTCTCGTAGTACTGTAGATGATTTTTCACAAGATCCTTATGGTTTTCTGCTAATGGTGTTTTTGGATACTTGAACAATTGAATCATAATCTAACTTTGGCTGCACTGAGACGTAAAAATTTGGTACACTAAAACAAAAATATCTCCAATTTTATATGAAGACCAATGAGCAAAATGGTTGATTCGAGACGTGGTTCATATAGAACATTGTGTGTTTCAAGTCATTAACAAACAGGCCAATCCTTCTGTCGGTTGTGAATAATTGTGAAGTACCCTAGGAGGGCTATCCCATAAACACAAAAAGTAACAGAATTTGGTATGAATATAGTTCAGTGCCAATAAAAAAATTATCGATTTCATGGAAAATTTTATTACAGGTCTTTAAAGGTTTTAAATTGTAGAGGCAATATAGTCGATGAAATATACATGCCGAAGTACTATTTTTTCATAAACAAAGGTAAAATCAAAATTGTATATTTTCTGATTTTTCCGTGTAATGAAAATAATTGTTAATATTTTGTCAAGCTACACCAGTTTTAAAAAAATGAAGGTTCTACGTTGAGTAGATCTGGAGATAATGGAATATCTTTCAGTGAGGAACAGTTTGAATTTTCGAATTAAAAGAAAAACGTGTTAAGTATGCAGGAAATATGAAAACCAAAAAATAGTGGACTGTAATTTTAAATAGATAATTTAAATAATTATACACATCATCAACGCTTTCAAAAGAAGAAAAAAATGGTACCTTGTGAAGCTGTATCGCTGTCTTGAATCGAAGGTGCCTGGATGATAATGGTTGATGGTTGGAACGACACTTTTAAATTATTGTCCCTTTTTATATTTAACCGGCACTCTTTTTACGTGTTTCTTCGATCAATGCTTATATAGATCTGTCACGTCCTTTTTCGGGTACGCTCTTCCGACATGCGCCGATGATGTGATTTTTGCGGTTTTTAAAAATAAAAATAATTAAGATTCCTTAACAAAACGGTTTCACTAATTTTCCTTTAGCCTGAAAAAGTAACTTCACTTTAGACGTCTATTGCCCTGTTGAAACTATATAAACAGTTTACTTCTTAGTGGCATATTAAAATATATGAATTAAAAAGAAAATCTAACTCGGCTTATATTGGTCGGGAAAAGATGTATGTTAAAAAATAAAGAAGCTATTCAATTTGTTTATAAGAAAAAAATATGTTTTTTAAAATCATTTTTAACAATTTTAGTAGGTAAACATAAATTCCTATTTTTACTTTAAATAATATTATCTATACACAACGTAGATCATGTTTAATATCAATTCGGTATAAATTTCGAAATCTATGTATATGCCTAAACACACTTGAAACATGCATTGTCATCCAGTTCTTAGCTATCCTGAAAATTTCAGAGCTCTAGGTAGTCGGGAAATAGGTTTAAATTCGATTACAAATTCCACGGAATGACACAGAGACACAGAACACGGCGAAAATATAAAAAAACTTTCTAAAAAATAGGGACATATCTATCAGTACCTCGACATGTATATTTCGTCAACTATATGCCCCTACCATTTAAAACCTTCAGATACCTGTAATACCTTTCTTCAATTTTTTTTATTGTCATTAGACCATTAGACTAATAACCTTGTCGTAGGATCGCAGGCGAAGCAATACCGCAATGACTTTCAGAGCACCGAAAATTTCTCACTTAAACTTGTTATAGTTTATTATGAATAACAGCTTCTTCATATTATCATAGATTTCTTTCAGATAAAGTGCATTCAATTAAAACAGATCGAAACAAATTTTTATTATGCAGAAGACAACTTTTAAACCTTTAGACTTCGATGAATCGATAAAAATCTCCATTTATTAGTTTTGTAGTTAATTTTTAAAGCTGCTATGAGACGGTCTTTGTTATCTACTACGAAATATCAAATTATTTTTTATTGGTAAATAAACTTATATTATATTATTATTATTAAAAAACTCAAAACATGGATAATGGTAGTCGCGGAAAACAGTTAAGACAATTCCACCGGTGCAGTCGAGACGCCAACAGATCTGCTTTAATTTTAGGTAATTGTAGATCTCTAATCAGATCATTTAACCCACATTGTGTGCTTTTATGTTGTCGTGTTTACTCCTTTTTGTTTCTGAAATCTGGATCGTGTAAAACTAACACTAGAATCACTACCTATCACTAACTGCTACAACACCTCTCCATATCCCAAAAACTAGAGCTAATCTGCGATTTTCATGGTCATTTTCGTAATCAGTGGGGTCGGTTAAGTAAAAACAACTCACTTTGTTCTTGTTACATTTCACTGTAATATAAATTTATTATACACTAAATATTATAATTTTACTAACCGAACCACCTATAGTTCAATTTAAACATTCTAGCATTTACTAACTAAAAGCATCCTTTAATGCTGCGAGGCGAGTAACGAAAAAACAATAAAAGGTGGTGCGGCTGTGCTTTCTCCTTCTCTTGCACCTCGCTTTGTTAACGATAAACGATAACTATACGACTATCGCTCAATCAGAGATAGGTGCGAAAGAGCATTGAAGGCTGTCTCTTGTTAGTCTATGCTCGAAGAATTAATCGGAATCTATATATAAGGTATATTTTTAAATTGGACTTAACAATAATTGTATTTTAGATCATATGTTCAACTTCTTATGACAATTAAAATTATGAATGTGTCAGATTGTTTAAAAGATATTTACATAGGATCGTTTGCAGAATATTTATCCGTTTCAAACAGCCTCGGAGGTGTTATAAAAGAACAGAGTACATTAGTAAATTGCCTATTCAAGTTAGAAATCAATTTAATGCAAATATTACAAAAATATAAAAAACCGATCCATTCACAAGAAGAAGATATATTTCTTGAACCCATTGCAAAGCAAGTTGAACTTATTAAAAATTACACTAAGGACAATGTGGAAAACTCGAGATATTTACAATTTGTCAGTGATGTCATCGATGTATTTTGTTGGACGAAAGAAAAGGAACTAGAATTATTTATTGACCGATACAGTGATAAAATTATTGCCTATAAAAATCAATTTCGTGATTCTAGTTTTGGTATACACTTGTCGAAATGGTTAGAAGCTTGGACGCAGACATTAGAAGAGTTTTCAGAATTTATTTTAAGCAATTTTAAAAATGGTTTGGTATGGCAAGGAAGTGAAAAATTACCAGCACAAGCAGTTCTTGGTGATAAACAAGAATTTAGAAATTTTGATCATATCGCTCTATTTAAAGAAATTAATCAAGGTGAAAATATTACAAGAATTTTAAGACATAGAACTGATAACACAGAAATAGCGAATTCTGAACATGAAGAATTATGAGTAGATATTTTCATTTATCTCCATTTTCTAATATTATAAGACACATTCCAACATATGTGAGACAAAAAAAAAATTGATTGAGTAAAATTTGTTTTAGTTTAATTCTAATATGTTCTTTATGATGTTTTTTTACTTATTATAAAATAATTTGAAATTGAATAAACGAATGAAATTAATAGGCCAACAGCCAGGTGTTGGAGAGACGCAAAAAATTGAATAGAGCTGTATTTTTGATATGTTGTAAAGACAGGTAGTAGCCAAGGTTTCCTGTGGTTTCCGTCGACCCAAGTTCGACCTCTCTTATCTGTAAAAAACCTGTTTCAAGTGGTAACTTTCTCCTGTTTAAGAAAGACTATTTGGTAAACTCTTATAGAAAATGGAGAAAAACATTAAATTGTAGCATACCTGAAAGTGAGAGTAGGTCCTACAGCAGGTTATAGAAAAAATATTAATATTTCTAAACAAAAATTGTATTCTAATCAATAAAACATTTTGCAAACAAAAAAAGAAGAAAAAGTAGTGCAACCGAAAAAACGGATAAGAAAACTTTTGAAATTTGATCATTTTATCCAAAACGCCAAAGTTTTTAGTTTTGGGCAATTTTCGTAAGGAACACCTGCCGAAGAAATGATCCTACGATGAAAGTCATGACGATTTAAGTTATAGTAAACTTAATTAGCTTTTAATTTAAACATAGACCGCGGGGACTGTAGGTGTAAATTAAGAAAAACAAAAATTGGAGAAAATGAGTGTTTTAAGCGAGCCTAAATCTTTTTGAGAGCTCAGCTTGTTCAATGTGTCGGAGGGACTCTTCGTCGGAGTCTGCTAGTTGGAGGTGGGGAGTGTTTAAGTAAGTTTTCCCTAGATAAAACATTCAGAGAGCAGATTATTTTAGTCCTGCTCACTGGCAAGAACAACACTCCCACAAACTCTCTTGTAGCCGCAGGATATTAGTTTTATCAAAGTCTGCGAAAATCGCTCTTCCGTGGTTGGGATTAGTAGCAGCCCTTGCTTGCTGCTTTTCCACTCTCATTAAGTGGGCTTTGTGTCCACCAAAACCCATTCTGCACCAGGTAGTAGGTCAGCAGCAGCATCTTGGGTTAAGAGCAGACGAGCCAAGTGACACTGGCAGCAGATCTTGTCACCAAGGTTGGGCAGAGAGTCCTCTTCATCAACCCCATATAGTGCCACTAAAAATTTGCTGCCATCAGAATTCACTTCTTCTTTAGTGGTACCGCTTCGGAGGAATGTGGCTAGTTGCGGATTCACCTAAGGATAGTTCAACATTTTTGTTTTACCCTGCCAAGAAAGGGTTGAGGTGGTGTCACAACCGATGAAGTTATGGAGAAACAGTTTTAACCCAGGATCAAAACTTTGATGAGTAGAACTGTACACCTTCAGCTCCACTTCTGCCACTTTTCTGCAGGAACACATTGGATAGGTAGACTTCAATCCATTGAGGAGGACCAGCCAGTCAATCTCTTTACCAGCTATGAGGACGTTCTATGGCTTTTGTCCAGAGCAGAGCTGACAATGAGGCTGTAAGCATTGTCTGGAGCTTGATTGGTGAGGATCCCCAGCTTTCCATTCCGGCAAGGATAAAATTAATAAGTTAGAAAGAAACTTATCTTGTGGTACTGTGAGAACCGTCATTTCATTCAACATTATGTCACTGCATGGAGTGTACGGGTATTTTATATTTTACAACAAACAAGCTGATTTATATCGATTCGTGGCGTACAATATCACTTCTTAAAACACTCACTTGTCCCGTTTTTTTTTTTTACTAACAAGAGAAGTATTACATTTGCAGACCTCGGTCTCTGTATAAATTAAAGATAATTAAATTTAATACAAGTTCATTTCCTATGACTTTCATCGCAGGATCACTGCTTCGGCTGGTGCACGTTACGAAAGTCGGTCAAACCTTAAAATTTGGATTTTTTTGAAACAATGACCAAGTTTCAAATGAGCGTGACTTAGAATCTATTAGACCTACAAAGCTGCGGTCAAATGTAGCACACTGAATCTACTTTATGTAAATTTTTTTCCAAAAAACACTTGGATTAACACTACTTAAGACATACTTTATAACATAGCAAAAACGCAGCTCTCTTCTATTTTTTTACGATATACGGCCATTTTTTGGTAACATGGCACTAATGGTCTATAAGGAAAGAGTTAATATCTTAAACCCTGCAATATTCGTCTATAAAATACGCGTATTTTTTATTTACTTTTGAAATCTATTAAAATCCTAAAGTAGAATTCAAAAAATTATAAATTATCCAAAAAATCTTTACATATAAGCATTTAAGTTAACGTACTACATTTAAATCGCAACGAAGTGAGAAATTCAATAATGCACTTGTCGTCGGTTCATAACTACCCCAAACAAACAGAAAACTTACAGAAAAATTCAAAAAGAAACCATGACAACCAAACATTTCCCATCTAATCTGGAATCAAATCGACCTAAAAGACAAATAAATCAATCAAAATTTGCAATAATTAGATCTAGTTTTTACGAAAAATAGAACTGCCAGTAATCAGAGGCATGCAAAAAAAATAAATCAAAATGATCACAAGGGAAAGTTCTAATCGATAAATGAATGAATGTCGACCGAAATGAAAACATGTGAGGCACGTTTCAGTCAAAGTTTTGCGAGCTTAGAGTAAACAACCTTCTCTATTATTCGTGCCTCGCTCGAAACGTGAATGAAAACATAAGTGTGTTGAAGTTTTAAATAGGAAACTATGTTGTTTCTTCGTTCAAATGGCTAGTATGAAGAAACTTTCTGGATTCCGACAATTATCATTAAACTGTGACCCAACGGAAACTCCTTCAAGAAGACCTTCACTGAGAAAACAATTTTCTGAAGATCTCGGCGATTTAAATCTTGATAATGATATTTATAATAGATCTATAAGAAATCCTTTCGTTAAACATGCTTGGGTTGATACTTCTGAGGTTGGCAAAGATGAACCAGTTATTATAAAGAAATGTAGTGAAAATAAACGAATTACATCAGGAAAATTAATTAGGCATGGTTCGCTTAATAAAGAAACTTTACTTAACTCGAAACAAGAATTTGCTGAACGTTTACGACAAACATTAAAGAACCGTGAAGAGAAACCCAATTTGAAAATATTTTTAACACAAAATTCAACTGATTTACCTGATGATTATGAACCAATCGAAAAAGAAGAAAAATATAACAAGGAAAAATCACCAAAGCTTATTCAACCACTTAATATTCATGAGAAAAATCCTTTTAAGATACGGAAAAATGCCAAATCTAAAACTATTTTAAATAACTCGGATACCTTATGGCCAGTGCCAAATAAGAGAAATGAAAATCACAATAACACTATTCTAGTTGTGCCAGTCATAGATAATGATATTCCATCGCAGCCAGTAGAAATAAATAATAGCGATAGTAGTTTAAACGATGTAACACCGATAGCTTCAGTAATAATACGACCTTCAACAGCAGCTTCAAGAAGAGAAATGTTTCAAAAACGTACAAATTCGGCTTTCAATGCAACTATAAAGAACAAAGACACTCAAAAACCTAAACGTCCTCTAGTAAGATCATCATCCGCACCGTGCAAACCAGACCACTTAAAATCGAAGCAACGAAACAAGTGTTTCAAAAAAATTCAAATGAAAGCTTCTACAAAAATCGAAGACTTAGATAAACTGAATGACGATCAATTTAAAAGCCAAAAAGAACTTAATAGAACCACTGCACTGCAAGGTAATGATGTTGTAACCATGGTTTCTTTAGTAAGTCCAGCTGGAAGTGATGGAGAAGAAGTATCTGATGATGGTAAAGTCAAACCAAAGAACGTTAATTTTGATACAAGTACACCTGAGCCAAAAGTTTCTCCAAAAATTATGTCTTTAAGAAAGGCAGTTAAAACAGGTAAGAAATTCTAGCCAGAAATAAATAGTTTGCACAAAAAACACAACTGACTTGCGAAAATAATATGATAATTTAAAAAATTAAACATAATAACAGATTAAATAGCAACAAAGGTATCATCAGATAAATTTACAAATGAAGTAACAAAACAAATGAAAATATGACATCAAGGTACCTCACAATATATGTCAAATCTTAAAGTACTTCCATATCCACTCATCAACTTCCAACAGAAAAAATAGTGTTGATGATGAAGAACTAACCAAAAAAGTTTGCTATGATATAAATGATATTGAATGTATATGCTTTTGATATAAATAGGCAAAACAGCTGCCAACCTTGCCATTTCTCTGCTAAATGAAAGGGGATAGCTGAAAGAAAATATGACATATATCAAGTTCACTGACTATTCGACAGTCAAATCTAAAAATGCTTCCATATTAACTCATCAACTTCCAGCAGAAAAAATGCTGATGCTGATGAAAGAGTTACCTAAAAAAAATTTGCTACGATCTAAATGGTATTGAATGTATTTAAGTCTAAAAATAATTATAGATCTATAGCTCTTTTGATATTAAGAGACAGGACAGTTGTTGACCATTTCAGTTGTTAGCTAAATGGCAGGTGATAGCTGAAAGAAAATATGACATATTTAAGGTTACTGATGTGACTGTTAAATCCAAAAAAGCTTCCATATCAGCTAATTAACTTAGAACAGAAAAGAGTATGTTCTGATGATGGAGTAACATAAAAAAGTTTGCTACGATATAAATGCTATTGAATGTATTTAATTTTCAAGTAATTATAGAGGCAAGACAGCTGCCGACATTGGCCAGTTAAAAGCTAAAAGAAAATATGCATCTATATCTACTTATCTCAACTTCTAACAGAACAGATCATGATGAAGGAATAACCAAAGATCAGTTTGCTGCGATATAAATGATATTGCAAATGTTTAAGTCTTCATAATTGTTTAGCTCTTTTGACATTAAGAGGCAAGAGAGTTGCAAACCAATTAAATGGCAGGTGACAGCTGAAAGAAAAAAATATGACATATATCAAGCTGACTGTCAAATCTAAAAATGCCTCCATATCTACTTATTAACTTCGAACAGAATAGATGAGGATGCTGATGAAGGAATAACTCAAAATTTTGCTACGAAATAAATGCTATTGAATAAGTTATCTCACATGTTTTATTTCTGGTATACATACATACATACATACATATATATATATATCTAATATATAAAATTCTCGTGTCACAATTTTCGTTCCCATACTCCACCGAAATGGCTTGACCGATTTTCATGAAATTTTGTGAGCATATTAAGTAGGTCTGAGAATCGGCCAACATCCATTTTTCATACCCCTAAGTAATAAGGGTTGTTCACCCTTAAATATTTTTTTTTAATTTTATTCATACAACCCTAAATTTTTACTTTTTTATCACCAACCCCTATTTTTTTATAGCCATTTTGGTAATTTAATCATTGTTCATCCCCGGTCGATAACTGATCAATCGGTTTACATAATATTCTCATTGATGCCACTCACCACCGGGTGGCGCTACAGAGTAGCAACTTCTGCCCCGTTTAACCGATTGTCATAAAAATTGGTATTCATATGTATCTTTCCACGGAGAAGGTTTGAGGTGGCGCTGCAGAGTAACAACTTCTGCCCTGTTCAACCGATTGTCGTGAAAATCAGTAGGATGTTGTATTTTTAATGGTTAATATGAATATGATGTTCTTATTAATGGAAGTTACCACCAGATGGCGCTTCCATTAAACGAGCAACCACTACTTATTCGATTACTTTAATCACGACACCGTAAGGTGGCGCAGTTAATATCACTTATATTTAAACGAGAAATTCTTACTAAATTAAGTATTGTTAGACATCTAATATTTTTATCGATAAACTACAAAATATAACGATAAAATCCAAATAAATTGAAAAAACTAAAAATGGAAGAATGACATAACTGATTTGCGGTACGAAGTCCGCCGGGTCAGCTAGTATATATATATAAATATGTTTCATATGCTTAATATAAACTAAATTAGAAATATGTAATTACAATTCCTAATTAAAAATTAAGCATTAGCACTTATCAATGTCTTTCAATCTCCCAAAAAAAAAATTGATCAAAGTAACAAGATAACATTACAATTTTTCTAGGAAATTTAAATTAGTCACGAACAGACTAATCAATTTGATATATTACACCCTGCGATCTGTTAAACTATAATAATCAGATTTCAAATAGATATAAACTGACATTTATTTGTGTTCGATCGATTCGAAATGATAGTATTTGCAATTTAAATTTTTATGTACAATAGTCCTAAATAGAAACAACTTAACGATTACAATCAATAATAAAGTAATGTGAACATTCAGAATACATATCTATAAAAGGTTACAAAAATTTTACTTTTAATTACGAAAACAGTTTGCATTAGTCGACATGAAGTCGCCAAAGCTTATTAAATACATTGTCAACTCAACACCATTGAAAGATTTTTTGAAAATTTTGAAATTTTAAAGTATACAAACAAGAATATAGTAAATGACATTAAGGAGAAATTGAAAAAAATTCGCACCCAGCGAGACTCAAACCCGCAACCTTCAGCTCTACGCGCTGACGCTCTAACAACTAAGCTATGGGTGCTTAGCCATCAAATCGCCGAAATGGTTTGATATTTCAATTGTTGATTTGACAAAGTCTCTCTCTCATTAACGTCATACCATATGTGCTTAAGGAGAAAGTGAGTAAGTGTCACATGTGGCATGAGTTGAATTTAACGACCGTTTCGGCGATTTGATGGCTAAGCACCTATAGCTTAGTTGTTAGAGCGTCAGCGAGTAGAGCTGAAGGTTGCGAGTTCGAGTCTCGCTGGGTGCGACATTTTTTCAATTTCTCCTTAATGTCATTTAATATATTCTTGTTTGTATACTTTTTTCAAAAAATCCTATGAGAGAAATCTCAAATAATCGTTTACTAACCATTGAAAGAGTTCTAAAAAGATTTCAATAAGAGCGGGCTAGGTGTTGCGACTGAAAAATCGTCACAAAAGTAAGTATTGGAACTTCCCCTGGCCCATCGCTACCAGTTTCGAGTAAGTCAACGCTCCTCCTCCCCTCCCTCTCATTCGCTATTTCAACTTTCGATTACATTAATCCCGAAACTTATACCTCGTGTATCTTGCCTTTTTGACACAAAACGTATTTTTTTTCAATTCACCCTTCTGGGTCAAAGATGTCATTAAAAGCTTGGCTTGCATCAGAGTTTACTGAGTTCCATTCGTTTTTGTTTCCTTGTTCCATAGAAAGTTGAGTGCTAGTCTTAAGCAAATTGTACACATCTTCCTCGACTTCTTTATTACTTCCAAATCGCTGCCTTTTCTGCGATTCTTTCATAGGTACAAAAAAAAGGTCAGAGGAATTCCATGCGTACTACACCTCTTATATCAACGAAAACAGTTAACATCGTCTTGCATTTGGACTTGCTCATCCTCGCTTTTTTGGCTTTCGGAGAGTTTGGATACTTCCAGTACATTGAATGCATCTTAGTTTCTGGGTCATATTGAAAAATCTAAGTTTCGTAGGCAAGAAATTTCGATTATTTTTGATGAATTCTAAGGTGTCAGAAAAAACGTTATTACGATGCATCTTCTGTTCCGCAGTTAGCAGTCTGAGCATAAGCTTAAGTTCCTCATGCAAAATTTGTCCCAGTTTCTTTGTTAATACTCCCATGTTCAGCGGTAGCCTTGATACTTAATCGTCGATCTTTTCTAACCATTTCAGTTTCTTTTTGAACGTTCAAGTTGCCAATTTCAACATCCTCCCTCCCCTCTTTAAAACGTTTGAACCACTCAAAAACTCGAGCACGGGATAGGCATTCATTCCTGTAAACACTGTAGCCCTTAATGTACCCTTGGCTAGCTCCAGGGTTCGTGGATTCCTTCTGAGTTTTTTTTTATCAATTTTCCCCCCAACAATTATTAATAATGGGCTCCAAGTACAGACTTTCAAATAAAAGAGAATAAATCAGTTTTAAATCGTTTATTCCAATTAAAAAAATTGATTTGATGTTAATCAAAGTTTAGTAATTAATTTAATCTTATCTTTGGTTTTTTTGATGTCTTCTGTCGGAGCCTTTTGGTAGCGGAAGTAGAAACTGGATTTCAATTTTTGATGACCACAGGACAAACAGTATTTGAAGTTATTTGAAGTTTTCTAGAATCAGCGGTGACTTCAGGAATAGTGGCTCGATTACCCTGAATCGATGTAATGATCATTTCCAAAAAAAAATGGATGGGTCGAGAATTCACTACCTCTCTAGGACCCTCTTCAAAGTGGCATCAGCCCGAAACGAGGGAAGCAGAAAGTGAAGAATCAACTTAAGCTTATTGAACTATCAAAATGAAAAATAATTCCGAATCGCAACTCAAAAGGTAGCTAAATTTCCTACCGAAATCTGATAACCCTTGCGCCAGCGCGGTTTACAATAGATATTTTTTAAAGTTTAATAGTCGAGGAGCTAGGCTCACAAATAACGTTGTAAACGTTACAACACTCTGCAGCTTTTTATAGCTTTCCGATGCAGACTCCCTGAATTTTCACAAAAACTTCACTCTTTGCTCAATTTTTTTTTCCAACATTTTTTAGGCGCGAGCGATTTTTGCACCTTTTTTATTTGACAATTACAACGAGACTGTCTGTTATAACTACCTGGAATTTTTACTTAAGGTCAAGAGATATATTTAAAACAAAACTCCACCCCTTTTATTCTGGCAAATATTGTTAAACAAAATTATTCAAAACGTTTTTTATCAGCTACCCTTCTGCACCAAATTTGTTATTAAAAGCTTTGCTTTCATCGGAACTCGTCGAGTTCCACACGTTTTTTCTTCTTATATTTATAAAAACACCCGCTATTTTTGGTCTGACACAACTTTAAAATTAACATAGCTTTATCTTTTAAATACCACAAAAATGTCACCCATATTGTAAAAAAATGTAAGACTATAAAAATTTGCAATTAGTAATTATGAATGAAAGATTTTTTATTTACGGTGTAATATCATACATGTGAAACGATTCGATAATAGAGAGAAAATCTTAATGTGAGCTAAAGTGCTGAACGAAAACTTCTAGTTAATTGTGAGATTTAATTGAAGTGGAGAAGTTTGGAATACAGTCACGCTATTTCCAGGCAAGGTATTCGACCTTCAATAGTTTCAACAGAATGATTTCCGTCTTCAATCAGTTGGCATCTGGTTTTGGAATTACTCAAAACTTGAATGTCTTATTCTTGGAAGAGAATTATTGAGTAGTAACTTAATCTACCTGAGGAAAACTTTGGTGATGGAATAAAACTGTTAAAGATTAAAAAATAGGCATATAAAAGGTCACGAATTTTAATACTAGGGTTCTGAAGCGGAAATGAATTTCAATAGCCAAATACTGTTTTAGTAAAGGGGAAACTAACTAATCAAAAAGTAATTTCACGGTTTATCAGTTTGTTTTCATTACCAGGCAACAACATAGCTACCACATAAAGAATAAAGCGTTCACATTAAAGTGCAGAAAGGTTATATTGACCAAACGTGAAAAATTCTATAGGGCTACGACCCCTACAAAATTAAACTTTCAAAGTCATTACATAGACTGCAGAATAATAATGAAAGTGTAAAGCGGAATTCACATATTTTAATATTTTCAGAACTTTTTTGCCACATCTAAAGAATATTTGAATAGACATTTTCATTACACGCGGATAAATCAAATATAAACAGTAGTTTTGCTATTCTCCTTAGAATGCAGTTTCTAGCTAGACGAACCTGTATGGAGTAGATGTTTGGTTTATGAGGAGTTGTGCTTACCGACGGTTATTTTATTGTTAGTACAGTCAGGACTAAGCAAGAGGTATCTTTTTCTGTTACCCAATGGATTATCATCAAGTTTTTAACTGATGAAGGTGTTAAACCGGCAGAAACTTTAGCCCGTTTGAAGGCACAGTTTGTAGACATTGCACTGTCTCAGAATTGTGTATATAAGTGGGTAGGATAATTTAAGAACACGGTGAAGACGAATCTCGTAATCGAAAGTGATCGACGAGAAACCGTTGAAAAAATGTCATCAGAAGTGAGTATCCGCTATGGAAGTGTTCAATAAGTACCCATCAGAACTGACATTCTCTTCCATGACAACGCCAGGCCTTAAAACTGGGGCTGTAACTAGTTTCTATTTGTGCCTGTGAAAGAATCGCTGGGAGTGCAACGATTTGGAAGCAATAAAGAAGTCGAGGAAGACGTGTGTAATTGGCTTAACACCCGCTCTCAAACTTTCTATGACCAAACAATAAAAAAACTGCTTCCAAATCGCTATCCAACCAGCAATTCTTTTAAAGCCGCAAAAAAATTGTTACAAGGGGATTAGTAAAAAATGACAAGTAGGAGTTTAGAAGAAAGAACGAAGGTTGCTCAATGAAGACGAAAAAAAACTCGCCTTTCTGCTGGAAAAGTCCTTGCAACGATTTTTTAACTCTAGAGGAATTTTACTAATTGATTTTCTGAACGATATCAACGTACGATGAATGCGGCTTACTACTGTTGTTACGGTCAGCAAAACCCGCTTATCGAAAAAAAAAACGGGGCATGTTCACTAGAAATGTCACACAACACCAGGCTTTGACAGGGGATATCCTAGAAAAAATGGGCTTGTATAGCTTCGTTATAGCCCTGACTTAACCCACAATGACTTTTTGTTTGCGCCTATGAATCCCTGAGAGAACAGCGATTTGGAAGTAATAAAGAAGTCGAAGAAACAAGTACGCCATTGGCTTAACGCCCTTAAACTTTCTATGATCATGAAGTAAGGAAACTTACTCATCGGTGGCAAAAGTGATTAGATTATCAAAAGTGTTTAGAGTATAGAGGATACTATATTAAGAAATGTTAAATCAATGATTTATGTATAAATAGTATACCATAAAATATCTTTATATTTGATTGACCCTCGTATTATTATAATACAAAATAATAGCTGTTTTCTCAAAAAAAAAAAAATATATATATATAATATAATATATATAAATTATCTACTGATACCTGTTACAACATTCTGTAAACTAGAGAAACGGCAAGGTTAAGTTTTAAAAATGGGAAATAAGCACAAACTTTACTAAAAATAATCTTAAAAATGCTTAAAGTTAATCGTATTACCCTCTAAAAAACCATCTATCAACCATGTAAAGCTTCAATATGTCTACACCGATTGGGAAAAACAAAAATCTCAATTCGTGACCAAAAAAAACTGCAAAACATCAATAAACTCAATTTATAGCTGAATTGCTTGAAAGATTGACAATCGGAAATCACGAAATGCCATCTCTCTCATAGCCAATGTTTGATTTTTCAAATAAATTACCACTCAGAATAATTTTTCAGTATCATTCCAACAGTCCAGCATTCACGCCATAAGAAGCTTTTCCGCTAGTTTTCCAGCTAGAAGAGGATCAGTTAGTGCAGCTATGATGCTGAATAATAGTTTGAATGTATCCACAGTCCAGAGTGGTAAGTTACAAGAGAAAAGAAGCACCAATTCAACATCTCCAGATAATGATGAACGAGTGCCAAAACGACGTCTTGTCGGAACTATTTCTGAGGATACTAAGACTGCCAGGTAAAACTCTAGAATTACTTTTTTAATTATACTAGGTACCTATATCTAGTAATAGTATACATAGTATAAAACAAAGTCGGTTTCTCTGTCCCTATTTCCCTTTGTATGCTTATGTATGTATGTTTTTTTAATAGATATAGTGATTCAAGAGGAAGGTTTATGTATAATAACATCCATTTAATAGTGGAGAAATACTGTTATTTTTGAGGTTTCTAATGTGATGTCGTTAATTATCAATTTTTTTCCGCTTACATTGCAAACGCAGTCTGAACGTTACGAGATTTATCAAAATAATGTACCAATTATTTGTACACATTGAAAACGTCTACAGAAAACTCCGTGATGGTATATGTCTATCTCTTATGGATATCCCACAATAACATTTTTTTGTCATTTACTTTTTACGACAAATAATGGCTAATTTTCGAAGCGATTTTAAACAATACAGCATTAATCCTTATCCAATTCAATAGCTTAAATACATTGTTGATTTAATATAGATCTATATGGTCCTTCACAGCACAAGATTTAAATGAATATTTTCGAAGATATTACAGATTTAAAATTGCGGGACGTAGCGCTTGCGGTGGTACTGGCCGGCCGGGGCGGCGGCAGCGTGCCTATAAATAGCGCGTCGGAGACCGTGATTTTCCCTATAGCACTTTGAATTTTGCAGCTATCGGACGCGTTTATTACGAAATTAATCATTATGACGCTACCCTAAGGTGGCGCGGTTGAGATGTTATAAATTTACACCTGTAATTCTTATATAACTAAGTACTATGACGCCACCGTAAGGTGGCTCAGTTGATATCTCATATATTTAAAAGAGCAAAACTTACTTACCTAAGAACTATGACGCCACCGTTAGGTGGCGCAGTTAATATATAATATACCTAACCGATAAATTACAAAGTACTATAAATAATAGTAAAATCTGGTAACTAACGAGAAAATATGAATAAAAATGCAAAAAATTAACCGTAAAAATAAAAAATAAAGATGGAAAAAACATTAGTGTTAGGCGGTGCGAAGTTCGCCGGGTTCGCTAGTCGTAGATAAAGTAAAACAAATATTAAGAATAGCAGTAATTAGTATTAGTGATAAACGTTGTCAGATTTATATTTTCAAAATTAAATAAAACAAAATATTTTAATAATAATAATTTCGTTTTTTTATAGATTATGAAATCTAAACGTCTTCCGCCGAGTTGCACAAAAAGCTTTATGTTTCGCGCCACATGCTGCCGTAAACTATTAGGTTCAATTGAGCTGGTTTCACAACGAATATTTTCTTTTAAATTCACAATAGTTCGAAGATTGTCACTCTAAAAGTCTAAACTCTAATCTTGAGGTAGCCTCATAATAAAATCCATTGAGGTTAAGTCGGGTGACCTCAGTGGCTACGGAATGTTCCCAAAGGGACTGTTCAGGATCCAATGATTCCATTCGTGTATAAGGCACCCCATTCAGTTACCCTGGGGTGATACAATGGTTTTTGGTGTTTTAGTCGAAGGTTACGGGTTCTTGGAGACCAGGTTTGCTTGGGATTTCACAAAAAAATTGTGTGGAACAAAGGCACTTTTACAGTTCTTCAATGATTTGAATTTTTAAATAATGAAATTTTAGTTCCTTTTTTAAACTTGCATGAATAATCTTGGAAGATCCAGGGAAGCTGCCCTCTTCCGAATCGAAAATCGTGGATATTCATGTAAACTCTATTCAACCAGTTTTATGTTTTTGGCTATCCTTAAAAAATACATATTGGTGATCCCCTATGATAATAGCAACGTATGAAGGCAAGATGTTAACTTATAATTTACTTTAAAGGACAGAAAATCGAATAGAATATTTTACAGAAATAATGTTTATACTATACATAATAAATAATAAGCAGCCTTAATATTGAATCTCAATATTAAAAATAGAAAATATGTATAGGGATCTTCTTATAAATTTACAGTGTGTTTACCTTATTTAATGTCTTGATACATTCTATATAAACAAAAAACAACACTTATTTCATTGATTGCAGCTAATCATGCCATTTTTGTGTTTGATTGACATTGAGATCAAAGATAAGCACTTTAAGGTAGGCTTAAACAGACAGAATTATGAAAAAGCATGCTTCAGTTCAATAACGTTGCATTAACATGTCCACAAAACGTTCAGTAAAGAATACGTTGTTTTATCTCGTCCGTGATTGGTACTACCAAGTAAGGGCTGAATAAAAGAATTGCTTTCGATTGCTTGTCTATTTTTTATATATGATATAATATGATGTGATGATTGCATGATAATTTTTAAAGGTTAAATAAAAATTGAATTAATTACAAGGTTAATATCAGAATCAAAAAGTATAAATCCATCATTTTCAAGGTGAGTTTCTGTGAAAGATAGGAAAATTTTTAATTAAGGGTTTATAAAGCATTCGTTTTGAAAAATTATTTTACCTGTACAATTTTATAAAAAATTATTATTTTCTATAGGCGATTCTATAGTAAATTATTTTTTAAATTGTATTGTTGCTGCGTTAATATATCGTCTGGCGAATGTCTCATAATAAATTGCGATCGATCAACTTACTTCATTCATCACCGATTTAAAAAATTAAATTTCATAAGGAAACGTATACAAGGAAATAGCTTGTATATAGATATTAAAAAAAATGTCTTAATATTCTACAAAAGAAATGTTCCTTTTTGGTTAATATAATATTCGATTGTAAACACCATTTTAAAAACAAAAGCCTTTTTTTTGTAATTTTCCTCAATCTGGAAAGAGTAGAAAAACATAACAATGTAGCACTACCCTGAAAAGGACAGTAGGTCCTACAGCCGGGTATTAAGAATGTAACGCAACAATAATACACTGAAGGACAAAAAAAGTGGCGCACCCAAAATTTTCAGAAAATATAAACCTTTAAAACTTTTGAGTTGGTAGTCCGATTGCAATGATTCTTTTTTTATTTTAGAGAATGGTTCTTTGGTATTACGACGCTTTTATAAGAGGTTTTAATAATTTTAGGTTTTTAGCCAGTATTGCTTAAATAACAAGTACACGTTTTTTACGCTATTTTTGAAACACCCTGTGGACGTTGCTGTTACTCTATTCGTACTAAGTCTTTTATGGGCATGTTGAGTAGAGCCTCCCTTACAATTTTGGTCTGTAAATCATGTCTCTATCTTAGATGGTTCAAAAGATACAGGCTTTCAAACAAAGTTTGACTTTAATTAGGAATTTTATTAAGTTCACAGAACAACAACAATAATAACGACTACATAACAACAACAACAATAATAACGACTACATAACACCAACAACAATAATTAATATCGGGTATTGGCTCCCCTTGCTCTTCTTAACGACTCAATTCTTCTCGGCATGCTTAGAATTAGGTTTGCAATCCTTTCCTGAGGAATATTGTTCCACTCTTCAACAAGGGCATCACCCAAAGCAACAAGATTTTATGGAACAATCTGACGAGATCTAATTCGACGCCCTAGTTCATCCCACAACTGCTCGATTGGGTTCATATCGGGGCTATTGGGAGGCCATACTATGGTTGCTATACCAACTTGGTTCAAATATTCACGAACAATTTGGGCAGTGTGTGGCCTTGCATTGTCGTGCATTAATAAAAATGCATCTCCAACGAATGGTGCAAATGGTACTACGTGCTGCTCTAAAATGTTCTCTATGTACATATTGGCCGTTAGAGCATTTTTTGGAAGCACGCAAAGTTCTGTACGGGCTTCCATTGAAATTCCTCCCCAGACCATTACGGAACCACCTCCAAAACTCTGTCGCTCTCTAATCATATCCTGTTCATATCGTACTCCAGGTCTTCTCCATACTCTTTGACGACCATCACTTGAATATAAACAGAATCTCGTTTCATCGGTAAATAACACTCTAGCCCATTCGGGATCACGCCAATCCCCATATTCCTCGACGAAGCGACGACGAGCTTCCCTATGACTTTGAAGTAATCTTAACTTCCTTCAATCTTCGACAAATCGTTTTATCACTTACATGCGTTTCGCATACTTCTCTTAATTGATGGATTGTTTTAACAGCAGTTTGGAAACGATTGCGCAAAGTTTGCAATCTAATAAATCGATCATCAATATTGGAGGTACTTCTAGGGCGCCCTGAACCAGCTCTTCTATGACATTGGCCAGTTTCTTGATACCTCTGAATTGCTCGCCGTCCAGTCGTTTCGGGAACACCAACCGCTCGTGCTGCATATCTTTTACTTTTACCATCCTCTACAAGAGCCATCATTCGTGCAACCTGCTCGAGTGTAATTTGTTGAACCATTATAAATTTTCGCGAAAAACTACTACACAAACTACTGACAGTCAGAAATTTAGCCAAAATGACAGTGTCACAAATAAGCCGTTTCTCGGCCTACTTTTTCCTATTGAAAAAAAAAATGTATTTTTGTGTTGGGAGTAAAACTTTGCTTGAAAGCCTCTATCTTTTGAACCATCTAAGATAGAGACATGATTTAAAGACCAAAATTGTAAGGGAGGCTCTACTCAACATGCCCATAAAAGACTTAGTACGACTAGAGTAACAGCAACGTCCACAGGGTGTTTCAAAAATAGCGTAAAAAACGTGTACTTGTTATTTAAGCAATACTGGCTACAAACCAAAAATTATTAAAACCTCTTATAAAAGCGTCGTAATACCAAAGAACCATTATTTAAAATAAAAAAAGAATCATTGCAATCGGACTACCAACTCAAAAGTTTTAAAGGTTTATCTTTTCTGAAAATTTTGGGTGCGCCACTTTTTTTGTCCTTCAGTGTAGTATAGTATAACTACACCCACTTGGATAAGAATTATTTTGACGGTTTTACCAGGGGAAACTCAAAAGAACGTCATTATATGAACGAACCTAGTAAAATGTCTATTTAATTTTGCATTTAACTTACCGACTCACACCTGTATTGTTTTAAAGAATAACGAATCGGCGCATGCTCTATTTGACCAACTAGTTAAGGTGCCTTACTGAGACATGTAATCGGTCATTATTTGTTTGCACGGGTGTTTTGTTTTAAGAATAATTTGAGCGGGATGCGATAGCGGTATAACGGTGGCATTTGGCATTACTGGGAAAATTTGTTACAGTGGTGTACGGAATTTGAACATAAAGATTTACATAATCAAAGTCGACGAATTATTTTAAATATTTATGAGTGCTTAAAAAAAGAAAATTCTCTACAATCAGAAAATAATTACATTACTCGTATTTTTGAATTAACAAAAATTCCACATACCTACCACTATTTATCGTGTCATTAAACAAGATGTTATTGATCATACTATCAAAAGGAAAAAAAGCTCAACAAAATTTAGCGACAATAGATAATAATTTTTCGAAAGATTTTATTCGACGTAGAATTTACAATTTTTATAAAGAAAATAAAGTCCCTACGTTAAAAATGATTTTCCATCAATTACAAGAATATAACGAATATAAGTATAAATCCTTGGAAACATTGAGAAATATTTTATTAAAATGCGGTTTTAAACATAAAAAACTTGATACACGGATGATTATTATGGTATGGAATATTCACGTATAGTTATTCTACGACAAAATTATTTAAGAGAAATAAAAAAATATCGTGAACTTAATAGAAATATTGTATATTTGGATGAAACATGGTTTGACACTCACGATACTGTTAAATACGGCTGGGTAGACGACTCTAAAAAATGCTTACTTAAACAATTGTTAAACAATTAACAACTGAACTTGACTTGAAGCTATCCGCGAATTATGCCCAAAGAGTTAACCTTATACCTACATTCCTAACAACTTATAATTTATAAATATAGCTTCTCAGGAACAATATGTCCCACACTAGCTCAATATCGCTCGTGGATTTAACTTTATCGAGGGTTACTAGTCTTTCCTGGAAACAAGGAGTAAGGTAAGTAGCTTAATAGAAACCATGCAAATAAACCCCAAACTACAGTTTGCGATCTTTATTTAAATGAGGTATGATTAGGTTCGAAAATCTGCAGACTTGTTTCCCTGGAAGATTCTATCTGCTATCGGTGATCTTTGTTTCTGAATACTTCGAGGTCCTTCTTTAATGTTGCGGAATACTTCCTTAGGAGAACTTCTTTCAATACTTTTCTTAGAAAAGAATCTATTAACGATTATTTTGGAATTTTCTATCGAACTTCTATCGACATTCTTGTCAAATCTGGATTGACCTTTGTAATGAGAAGGTACTTTCACAAGACTCACTGACTTTACTGTTTTCCTTTGAGATACATTTATTAAAAAGACTGGAGTAACATTATAAGATGGGTAACTAATCTTCCTTCCCCTTGACCTGTGCATTAAAACACATGCGAAATATTTTTGAACTACTTACATCAAGTATCTACCGTAAAATTGTTAAATTTTAACAAGTTAGCCTACAGGAGGAGGAACTAGTTTAAATATCAAATAAATAAAACAATTAATTGACAAAAAATGTAATATTTATCTCTGACAAATGAATTTTAGACAAAACTCTGTAAATCGTTACACACTGTTAAATTCTCTTCTAAAATAACAGTAAATTACTAATATACATCGTTTTTAGATTTGTATATGCATATATAATATGAATTTAATACTACAGTTTAGGCTTCAGTCTACATTTTAAAATGAAAGATAAATGATGTATTAGAATGACATCCACTCGTGCACATATATGTGACTAGAAAATATATTATACTTAAAATTAGTGCTTTGATACACTTATATCTCAAATAAATTTGACTAAATCTAGAGTAGTACCTAACCAATAAATTAATAATAAAATCATGATAATTATAATTATCCTCGAAGTGTTAGCTTCGACTCCAATTTGTTAATAAAATTACACGTTGGGAAAAGGGCCACAGATATTTGTGATTGAGAACCACGAAGCGACGTCTCTACAGAGCCTTTCCTATCACGAAAATGTTGAGAAACTCGATGATTTATAGTTTTCCACGCCCCACTTCCAATCATATCAGACTTGGGACAACTGTCGATAACTCAAAAGAACTAGTGTAAAGTAAAATTAGGAATGAAGGTTCATCACATACCAGGGTAGTCTTAACGTCTTCTTTAAAATAATAAACTGATTCAATAAATAGGTCACAATTTAGGGTCACTAACCTTGGATTTCAAATAAAATCTAAATCAATTACTCAACTGAGTGAGCAGCAATTTGTATCTTTACATGATATTTTTTCCTTAAAATGTTTTTATATATTCCAGTTTAGATCATCCGGAAGAATTTGAAGAACTGCAACAATCGAATAGTTCCAATTGTGATTTAAAATCAAATGATACCAATTCTGAAAAGAGTGAAACAGAAACTATTACAGAAGTAAAATTTTGCGAAACGGACGATAAAAATAAAGACCCTGAAAAGGGATTTACAGTAAATCCAGAATTAAAATCGCCAAAAGAAAAACAGTGTTGGAGTATGTATTGTAAAATGGCTGAGAAAGGCATTAATGTCTCGTTTGATACAATTTTAAGAGGAATGTTAACTCCGACAGAATACAGATTAAGTAAAAAGCACTTATTAGCAGCTTCGAATACAGAATAAGCTCCTCAGAGTACCTAGTTACCTTATAATAGATACTATATTTTTTTTCAAATATATAAAGGTTGATGTTTTAATAAGTATTATATTATTAAAACATATAACAAGTAACAACGTGAGTTTTATTTAACACATTCATTATATATTTTTAAAAATACGGTTTCACCTAAGAATTTTATAAACTTTTATGGTATAACCTCAAAAATTTATGTTTTCAAATTTATTTAGCAAAACTTACAGATAGAATTAAAAAACAAACAAAAATATTTTTTGAATAATAGTATTCATCTATACTTCGGTAAATCCCAACTATCTTGTTAAATTATTGGTATATCTCGTATGTACACTGCGTTTATTAGAATGTAACTAGACAACTATAAACCAGTATTTAAACTAGAAAGGACTTATTGTGCGATAATAATAGTTTAACTTATTAATACCCAAATCCATTACTTACCAGTATATTTTCCAGTTCTAACACAAACTATAAATATAAACAAATATAAAATAGGTATATACCGGAATTTAAGAATATGAACCTTGTCTTGTCATTAACAGATAAAAATAAAAGTAGCAGTAGCCACAATTTTGCAAGTACTACTTGCTTATAAGGAAAGAGGCCACAAGTCCCACCTGACAAGAGAAAAGAATGTCATTATCAAATATTTAAGGTTATAGTTTTTAAGTTTTTGGTGGGAATAAAAAACAACACAAAATATCTATTATTTATCATAAAATAATAGTCTTTGTTTTGTATCCTACTGCTACTTAAGTTGGTGTATAAACTAGATGACAATTGTAGATGTGTTTGTTGCTTAGATTAAATTAAATATTATGGCGGAGAAATTAGAAGATTTAAACTTGCCCAATGCATCTGTTCACAAAATCATCAAAGAAGCACTACCAGAAAATGTAAATATTGGTAAAGATGCAAGATCTGCGTTATCTAGAGCTGCATCAGTTTTTGTTTTGTATGTTACATCTCAAGCTTCTAACGAAGCTCAAAAAGTTAATAGAAAAACTTTAATTGGCAAAGACATCTTAAAAGCTTTAGAAGAGTTGGAATTTGAAAATTTTATAGAGCCACTAGATGAGGCATTAAAAGGTTTGTCTAATTTTATAGTGTTTTTAGATCTCTACTGTATATATATGTAAATCAAATAATTTGTAAATTTGTTAATTATTAATAATTTATCAAAATCGTTTTTTGTTGTCAATTAAGCGTATATAGCAAGAAATCAAATTGAAATTGAATACATTAAAAGTTTGTTAAGCTAAATCCTCGATTCTATGAAATTCTTCTTGCAATATTTTAGTATAATTTAGTGTGTATACTGTTTTATCCACATTTATACCTTCTCTATTTTCTTTCTCTTTTTAAGTTTGATCCTATTTACAGAATTTAAAAATTCAAAGTCTAAGAAAGTTAAAGGTAAAAAGTCAGTGGGAGAAAATGAAGCAGATGATGATGATCTCCATGAAACCGGTGAAGATGAGTTAAAAGATGATGAGATGGTTCAGAATTAGGAATAATTTATTATTTTTTATAAATAAATAAATAAAAATATTTTTAAGATAAATGATTTTATTAAAACAATTGGTAATAAAAATATCATTATAATACCAAAATACTTGTGGGAATTTTAAACAATTGGTAATAAAAATATCATAACACCAAAATACTTCTGGGGATTTTAAATATAATTTTGCTATTAAAAATCGAAAAAAATAACTATAACGTATCAAGTATTTTTTCTGGCAGTATATAGATACAGAAAATATATTTACAAATATTCTACAATTAATAATGATAACTTCAAAATATTTGTTTAAATTGTTATTTTCAAAATTTAAAGAATACACAGCATTAATTTGAATTTATGTGACTAGAACAATATGGTCAATAAGTTTGTAAAATCTGAAAAGGCCACACAGTGTGCTTGTTTTGTTAAAATGCAAAGATTTTGTTATTGTAACAGATTTAACAATATTTTAGATAGAGGTTAAAATAAAAGTAATATTCAAATTTGTTACAATAATAAAATATTTACTTACAAGAATGTATCAAATAGCATAAACATATAGATATAAAGTTATAAGCTTAGAATATAAAGTGAACCTGAGAATACATGTCGTTTAATATATTTAAAGAATATTAAACAATCACATTAATTTTTCTTTCAATATTAGCTCGACAAAGAGGACAGTCTGATACAGATAAAGAACATCCTCCACAGCAACACAGATGTCCACATGGCACAAATATAATTTCACACTGAAATTAAATAAATATGTATAATTAAATATTACGAATAATAATAATTACGAAAGAGTAATATGTTAAGAATTACTATATCAACATATTTAAATTAATTTTAATTAATTAAATTAAAATTAATTTATTGCGTACCATGTAAGTGATAATAGTAATTATATTTTTTGTCTTCTATTAGGGGTGTAAATAATCATGAAAATCCCAGATTAGCTCTAGTTTTTTAGATATATAGGGGATGGCATTTCATTTAATGATAGATAATGATTCTAGTGCTATTTCCATAAACAGAGTACATCCATGTAAGTTGTTGAATGGTCGGGTAGATTTCTACATAAAAGCCTCTCGACTCGACTAGAGCAGTGAAATTGTCTTGGCAGGTTGGTAAAAGTGACCGCCATAGTATTTTCATTGAGTTTTTTATAGTGTAAATAATTTGGTATTTTTTAGTAACATAGTTAATTACTGGAGCCTTTTCATGGATTTATCGAAGTTAAGTCTAAAAGCTGTCCTTTTGCATACTACAATTTTTTTCGAGTGGTTGTGCAGTTCATATGAAGAAACGTATAATATGAAAAAGCTGTTATGTACAGTAAACTACGAAAAGTTTAAGTGGCATTTTTACAACTCTAACAGTCATTGGTCAACAACAAGATTATACCAAATGCTGTTGATTTTTGTGATTTTGGAATAGTTGTTCAGGGATATTTCACGACAGACAGAAGGATTGGCCTGTGCGTCAATCACTTCAACCTGGGAAACTGGGATACAATATTCTATATGAACCACTTTGTCGAATCAAGCAAAACTATTCTCCCTGCTCTGTAAATCGGATAACAACATTTGAGTTTTTTATTATTAGGAAAAGTGTTAAAGGATGAAAATTTTAATGACATACTCGAAGGTAATGAGAAGTTAGTCTTGGATTCTTTTGTAGTACTTGTAACGTTTGCAACGTTATTTTTTGGCCTGGCCTACGTACTATTTAATTTTTATAATTCCTCGTCTATCGGAGTCGCCGCAAACTCGGATTCGGTGTTGAGAGGGGAATTTGGAGTTCGATAATTAGCAGTGTCGAGATTTTATTCCTTTTCATTTTTGTGCTTCTTACAAACAGTTCTTTCAATACATTCTCCCTTCGGCCGATTGCCAAATTTGAAGGGTCCTAAGAAAGGGCTGAAAACAAGGAACCAATTTTTTTGGTAGAGAAGCTTTGGCCTAGCCGAATTTTAATTTGCTGCCGTATCCTGTCTGTGACCGCACCCAAGGCCTTTTCTCCGAAGAATCTTCTGAAGATTTTTTTATTTGAAAACATCTTGCCATCGGCATCTTTAACCAGGAGCTAAAGTGGACCGAATTTTCCGTCGACCACGTCCTTTTCCGAGGACAGAATCCAAAAAGATAAGAAATTAGTTTTTCACTATTTTTTTTTTACTAATAATTCTTGAAAATTTTCATTCAGAATTTTTGAATAAACAATTTTAAACTGATTTATTCTCTTTTATTTGTATGTCTGTATTTGGCGCCCTATTTTATTTGTTTGGGGGGAGTTAGAAAAAAGCCAGAAGGAAGCCACGAACCCTGGAGCTAGCCAAGGGTATTTTCACGTTACATACTACGATAGACTGGGTTGTAACATGTCTATAAAGATATACGTCTTGCATTCAAACAACAGTGGCGCTATTACTCCCGAACATGATAAATGCTTCCACAAAGAAATTATGGATATGGAAGTAAAATACCAAGGAAACTGACGTAAATCAATTTTAGCGGATATCTTTTAAACGCTCTTCAGCAACAGAATACAAAACGAAGCAAAGCAATTAGGCAATCAGTGACCTTTCACCGAGATAAAAGAGCTAAACTTGCATTTTCACTTCATTTTAACACCCTTGAAAACATTTGATAAATGTTAAAAGTTAAATTTTATTTTCTACTGTTCGCCGTAAGTTTAGTAATAAACGTATAAACAATAACATCCAATTCAGTAGTTTTATCCATAAATACTTAAAATTATAGAAAAAATGTTATATATTGGCAAGGATTAAAACTATTATTCCTGTATATGCCACAATGTCCTAAGCCATATAAAGGTTTCTAAAATTAATCTCATCAGATTTAATGATGAGAAAATTCCCTAAATATAATTAATAACAAATTAAATATGCAATATTCGGGAAATCTATTAAATATTGAGCATAACTGAATATTCCAATATTTACCTCTATATCCAAACATATGACACATTCTGAACTCTTGATTGTTCTAATATTTTCTGAAATAGGGGCACTAGCTTCTTCAGAAGGTATCGGCAATGGAGGTGCGGATGCGCAAACATTTTCACAGCCAAGTACTATCTTTCCTTTTTCATACATGACGAAAGCATCTAGAATTTTTCTTCGTTCACTGCCACACATTACACCCGCCTTTAGTAAATCATTTTCAGATATAAACCGAGTATCCGCTAAAACATATTAACAAATGCTGTAGTTATATAATTTGTACACTAAAGTTGTGTTTAGGAGATTAATAAAGTAAAATTATTACTCTCGCTTTGTGTCAGTTTCGCCAAAAAAGGTAAACAATGGATTACACCATTTAACAGTAAAGCTTGTGCTAACATTGGATCAATATTTTTTTGTGCGTGAGATAAACCTTCCGGAAGTCTAAAATAAAAAAAAATAATAAAAATTAGTATTTTTTACAACCGTTGTTAAAGAATCACTATTGCATTTAACTATTCAGCACTAGTTCAATTTTTGTTTTTACAGAAACTAATATTGAAATTTCTAAAAAATAGATAATCATGAATTATTTGTATATTTTAGCATGTTTGTCTTGTTTTCGCATTTAATGTTTAAAAGACTCTTCACACATATCTCTGCCCGTGACGGCACCGTATGTTTCCGTGGCAGTGGCATCAGTAATAATTTTTTCACTGGGGTTCACACATTTCCGTGATCTTTAATACTGCCCATCGTTTTTTCCACAATAGAGGTATGAATTTTAGCATAGAAAGGCAACCTGCGGTACTTCACTGAAATCATTTTTTAGTTTTCTGAAATTAAATTTATTCTTTGAAATATACTCTTTTACCTGGAGAAATCTCAGATAAGGATACTTGACATTTTAACGATATAATCGAGGTAAAAGTTGAGTATTTTCAATAATTTCATAAAAACGAACAGTTGTCAGAATCTATACTAATAGAGAGCTGTTTTTTTTTTGTTGTTCGGTTATACTACGAAAATTACTGAACCGATCGGTATAATTTTTACACCATAAGATTCGGAGAAGGTTTTTGTATATATTATGTTTGTGATAACTTATCCGGAATTAA
Organism: Altica lythri; assembly: GCA_964028335.1. NCBI lineage: Eukaryota > Metazoa > Arthropoda > Insecta > Coleoptera > Chrysomelidae > Altica > Altica lythri. The sequence goes on from OZ034805.1 coordinate 18,522,407, forward strand.
ATTAAATTTGTTTAAAATAATTATTTTAATTCTGATGGTGATGTTTATATACCGGGTGAGGAAAAAGTATGGAAACCCTGTGGTATCTCAAAAACCATGGGTCACAGAAAAAAACTTGCAAACATAAAATTTATGTTTTTTCCCGGGCTATCAGATGATTAAGATGGATTTGACCATGACCATCGCCTGACCATGATGGTCACGGTCAAATCCATCTTAACCATCTGATAGCCAGGGAAAACCATAAACTTTAAGTCTTGGAAGTTTTTCTCTGTGACTAATACAATTTGAGTTATTGCGATGCTCTAGGAATTTTTAGTTTGACCTTGATAATTACCACCATGGTAAAATTTTTAAAAATTGTCAATGTCATATTTGGACGTAAAATTTTACGTTCTTTCGATTCCCGTTGTCAAAAATACATAGTTCCATTTAAAAAAAATTGACCTGACCATCGCCTGACCATGATAGTTATAGTCATGGTCAAATCCATCTAACCATCTAATAGCCAGGGAATGACCATAAACTTGGAAGTCTTGGAATTTTTTCTATGCGACTAATACAATTTGAGTTATTGCGATGGTCTAAGAATTTTTAGTTTGACCTTGACCATCATGGTAAAATTTCACGCTCTTTCGATTCCTTTTGACAAAAATACATGTTTTCATTTAAAAAAATTGATCTGACCATCGCCTGAACATGATGGTTGTGGTTATGGTCAAATCCATCTTAACCATCTGATAGCCAGGGAAAAACAATAAATTTTATATTTTGCAAGTTTTTTTCTGTGACCCATGGTTTTGAGTTACCACGGGGTTTCCATACTTTTTCCTCACCCGATATAATGTATATGATAACGTAAAACGTTTGCCGGGTCAGTTAGTTATACATTCGACGCAACATTGCAGATCATAATCGCACACACATACAAGCTGCGTACACATCGATAAAGTATCCCTAGTAAGTAAGTGTGTAGACCAGCTGTGAAGTACTCTCTTAAATAGTGGCAAAAGTCACTAATAATAACGAAGAAATAAATGTAAAGCTAATAAAAAACATCGCAAAATATTTATTTACTTACTTATCCAATAATCTTTGATACTGCCTAAGCCAAAAATCTTCTACACTTTCAATATTATTTTCTTCCATAATCTGTAATGTTGAAATAAGTTGCGCACGTCTTTCTTTTTGTTGTTCTAACAGATCAATTAATAAAACTGACAAAGTACATCTTTTCTCACATAAATCATTCTAAAAATAATATATTGGTTATAAATTAGAAATTGTATGAAAGAGCAAACATGAAAGCAACATAATAATAGAGAAACTAGAAGGGAAAACGAAATTTTTTAATTACGATTGTATAAGTAATAGGCTAAAAATGAGCCTTTGAAATGTTTTATTTGGAAACTTTTTTTGAATACTATTTAAAAATATATATGTATTCTTTTAAATTCAGTACTTGAGTAAAGTTTTGTAAAACTGAGATGAAAAGTGAGTTAATAATACAGTGCTACAGGAAATTAACGCACTAATAAATTTCTTATTATTTTACTTGTAAAGTTTATTCAAGAAATAATTTTTAAAATTGCTTGTAAAAAAAACTTTTTGCTAACAATATATCAAGATCAAGCAATGAACGTAAAACAATATACGGGGCAAATTCAAATTCAATTTTTAAAGATAATACATATCTAACAATTTCTGTAGATTGATGGAATTTAGTATCGCATATTTCGACCTCTGCTTCTTATAAGTGTCCTGACATCGACGGTTCAACCTTAAAATAAGATTTCGTAAGATGTTTTGATCTAGTTGATTCCAGATTTCAACCAGAACACGTCCTACATCCATAAAATTACTAGGCTAGACTGTCTTTTGAATATGGTTCACAAATGCTGTATTGAATTCAAGTCGGGGTTTTGTGGTAGCCAAGCCATAATTTCAATGCCACCTTCCAATAGATAATATCGAACTACTTAAGCTATGTGAGGTGGAGCATTATCTTGCATCAGCAAAAAATTTGTTCCGATATAAGATTCGAAATATACATTCTGGTTATCAGCGAGATACGTTGACCAGGAACAGAAACGATGTGAATAGAAGATCTACTACTATATCTACTACTCGGGTAATGACGATACTCGACATTGGGATGGCGTGGGGTTCCTAGTAAAGTAAAGAGTGACATAAACTCATCCATAAAGGGTTTTTACTCCCATCCCGGACAGAGTATGCATACTACAGCTGAATACAACTCCTATAGCAAGTAATCTTATATAGGTCTATGCCCCCACTTATAATAGTTCTGATGACGAAATAGAAACTTTTTACACCCACATCAAAAGAGCACTGGAGTTAACAAAATCATCAGAAATTAATACTTCAACGCGGAGGTGGGCAGGATTCAAAGAGAGGACGTTGTGGGAGATTATGGATTGGTTATACCAAACGACCGTGGCGACCGAAAAGAAACCTTAATTATAACCAATAGACAATTTAAACAGTCCCCAAGGCGTCTTTATAAATGGATCTCTAATGCATACAGCAATGTACAGGAATACTATACAGAAAGTCAAAACCTACCCTGGTGCAGATGTTTTTATGGATCACTCATTATTAGTCGCCACTTTAAGACAGGTGGAATCAAGTTAAAAGGTCCGTGGTGGAGGTTAGAAAAGTATGCTGTAAAGTAATAACATCAAACACAAAAGTTGGATGACCGACGATATCCTGAATAGATATCACTAAATCAGAACTCTTACGCACCATGGCTGGTGTTAAAAATAGAAGAGCGCCGGGACCAGATGGAATAAAGATAGAGGTTTTGTAAATTCTGGAAGAAGATAGACCTATCGCACTTCTGTTAAATTTGCTCAACTGTATATATAAGTCAGGAATTATCCCTAAAGACTGGCTCAAATCAACATTTGCCGCAATACCAAAAAAGACCAACAGCAAGTATTGCAAGTAATATAGAACAATTAGTTTAACCAGCCATGTGCTAATGTAGTTCCTAAAAATCATTCATTCAAGAATATATACTAAATGTAAAAAAAACATCGTTTGGTTTCGGCACAAGGGAGGCGCTGTTCTGCATTCAGGTTCTTATACACAGATGTCGGGACGTGAATGTTGATGTATGTATATGCCTGCTTTGGCGACTATTAGAAGGCATTCGACACTGTTCAACACGATAAGTTAATGTCTATACTTTAGAATTAACAACCAGACATCTGAAGAAATTCCTATTATGAGAGGAGTTAGACAAGGTTGCGTGCTCTCCCCGCTTTTATTTAATTTATATGCAGAAAATATCTTCAGAGAAGCAATAGAAGACAGGACAGAGGGTATAATTGCCAATGGAATAGTCATCAACAATCTGAGATACGCTGATGACAAGTGTGATTTGCAGGCACTCCTACATTTAGTAGCCATAGCCGACAAATGGGTCTGAAATAAAAACCAATGGATGGTCATCAGCAAAAACAAAAACATAACTAATAACTTGGCAGATATTAGAATGAATGGAAACATAGTGCAGAGAGTACAAGCATTTATGCTGCTAGGTGAATGAAAAATGGGACTTATCGCAGGAAATCAAATATAGAATAGAGCAAGCGAGAACATCATTTAGGAAATTGCAAAAGGTACTAACCAACAAGAGAGTTAAAAATTTCGCTAAGAATACGCTTATGACGCTGCTATGTGTTCAGCATTTTGTTCTATGGAATACAAGCATGGACCCTCACGGAAACGATGTGCAAGAGGATTGAGGCTTTTAAAATGTGTGCTTACCGGAGAATATTGAGGATATCGTGGATGGACAGAGTGACAAATTAAGCGGTAATGCAGTGGCTAAACAAAAAAAGAGAAGCACTGACTATTATAAAAACAAGAAAACTAGAGTACTTTGCCCACGTGATGAGAAATCCGAAATATGAATTGCTACATGTAATTATTCAGGGAAAGATAGAGGGAAAGCGCGGCCCCGGACGTAGAAAAACATCCTGGCCAGTGGTTTGGAGTGAACACCACGACACTATTTAGGTCAGCTGTGGACAAAGTAAAAAGCATGCTACTGATGCTAATGTTCTTTGGAGGACAAGGCACTTAAAGAAGAAGAAGAATATTACATTGTGCATATCGTTCATCTGGTTTTATAAAAACACATAGTCGTCTATCGCAACTATAAAGGCAAAATCTTTACTCATCTGCCGACAAAACTTCTTCCCACTCAACCCAAATGACATGCTTACTGGCAAAGTTTAACCAGGCTCTAAAATTATCCATCGTCAACGCTAACCCACGAGGAGTCAAAGCATCTTCTAGAATTCGGATAGTTTCTAAACTTACTTCCAGTCCATGTTCGTTTTGAAGCTGAAATTGCAATAATCTTGTTGTTACAAATCGCTGTCTCGGAGCGCAAAATCTTAAAAAACATTCTTGACCGGGCGTCGTTACACGATCTCTGTCTTGTCCAACTCTTTTGGTATAGCGCCAGTTTCTTTATAATATCGTTCAACCATACGTGAGATTATGTGGAATCTCCGAATCTGTCGCAACCTTCTTGGTGCATTAAAATAGACTGGGCACATCCAGCAGGGATTCGCGTTGCATGTAAACAATTTAAAAACTTAAAAATGTAATTCAAACTGGCAAAAGTCATACCAATAACTGCCTTTACAAACGACTTATTTCAGAAAATTCACAAAAAAAGGCAATAGATAAAACATAGGCAGTACGGATAAAATTATCTATTATTAAAATAGTATTCCAAAATATATTAAAATATTTTTCAGTTTTTTTTTTCAAATTGATAATTTAGAAAATATATAAGTGGTGTGTTATTTCTTGGAGTAGTGTATTTGTAAACGAAAAATCAGCTGAAGGAATGTATAAGATCAAACGATGAACAAATTATTTTAAATATAAATATATACCACTTGTTGGTCCAGTTCCAGTTTCTTCCTATTAATTTCTATTCTAGTAATTGCCACTAATTGTGCTTCTACCAGTCTTATTTGTTGCAAAAGTCCCCAACTTCTTGCATCACCCCGTTCGAGAAGTGTTCCAACGGCTGCTTTTTGTAAATCAGAATCTTTTATTAATTTATTTACCAAATCCGCTTTATGTTCATCTTGATTTTGTAACACTTCTATTAATTTAAAATCTATTTCGGTTTCTCTGTAAAGATAAAAAATCGATACAATAAATAATAAAAACTAATATTACTATTTATAAAAAATATTTTCAAAAAATTCGAAGTCATTTAAAGCAAAACTTTTCTAGTTACAGACAAATCTTACAACATTTAGAAATCTTTCACTAAACACAAAGCTCCAGGGAACTACATTTGAAAAGTGTCACAGTTAATGGTTTTACATAAGTAACTGACAATCCAGAATTACGGAAAAAACGACGACATACTCTTAAGCAAGAACACGTCCACCTAGAACTGATATAAATAACGGAGGATAACACGAGGATTATTAAGAAATTGGTTTCGTTAAAGTGGACTTCGAATTAATAAGCCGATAACGAACTTTGTTTCGTTCAAATCGCTACGACGACACCTTTGTCCAGACGATTCAACCTTTGCCCAGATACGCTGAGGACCTAGCTTCCAACCACGAAGCCATACACCTGACGCTGATTATGAACCGCAGACGTCGATCCCTGATGGGAGCCACTGTTCACGACGTACAACGCCTGATGAGAACCGGAGATCATAGTTCAAAACCCCGAACGAATGTAGACGATGATAGGATAGTCCAAGCTAGGACAAGTGACTACGGACTATCTGATGTACCATTTTCAAAAGTCAAAGTGCGCCAGGCCCTGGAATAAACTAGACTACGTTGCAGGAGTTACTTTATGGAGCTAGAATCCACGATGCTATATGTCAGCAAACCAGTCCCTATACAGATTGAACAGACCCTATATACTTATATACTAAAGCAATTCCTTTATCCTGCCTACCGCAAAGAAACTTTTGAGGTGACTCTGTTCCTCCTATTTCAATTTTCAATATTTTTTTTTAGAAAATGTAACAGAATGTTCTTAGAATAATGCTTAAGCTTATACAAAAATAATAAAAATATTAGAAATGAGGTAATCTAAAAAAAAAACACAAAAATATGCTTTTCACCCCTTAAATAATTTGAAAAAAAAAAATGTTTTTGGTTCAGCAACATATTCAAATTTTAATTTGTATTATACTTACTGTTCTAAAATACTTTTAGAAGTCTCTATTCGATTCTGGTCAAATTCCTTAAATTTTGCGGTTTCTTGTGCCAAAATATCTTGCATAGCAGCTAAAATATCGTCTTTTCTTAATGTTTCATTATAACGATTAATAGCTGATAATAATTTCTCTTCTTCTTGCTTTTCTTGTTCTAACAGTTCCCCCAATGGTTCGCTATTTAAAGCTAGTAGTTCTTTTATTGCCAAATCTGCATTGTTTTCAGCTAAAACAAAAATGTAAAATATATTATGAATTAACTTTTATGTAAAACTACCTTCTTGAAGTTGCTCTATTAATCTAAATCTCTCAAATTCTTTTTCTTGATGGATTTTACTCAGTTCATTGTCAAAATCGTATTGTTGTTGGGTGAGAACTGCCAGTAGCTGAAAGTAAAAAAAAATATATTTTGTTAAATTTTTAATATCTTTAAAACATCTTTTCGATTATTAATAAGATAGTCAATATTTTAGTCTCTGACATGTTAGTATCCAGAGGACACTTCTAAAATACCTTCTCCTCTGAGTTAAAAATATCATCAGAAGAATAATTGCGCAGAAGCACTCACAGATCTACAATGACTAGACTTGCGTTACTTTCTCCACAAATAGCTTTGAAGAGGAAACCCTTCCAACCAACTATTACAAAAATTATGAAAAATCTTGATCCTCTATTTTAATTAAGGGCGCACTTATTGAAACGTTTTTGTTGCGACGTTGCTTGAGCCATTTTACTAAACACTGTTCAAATTCAGGATATTCCGATAAACGTGCGTGTTTTAGTACTTCAGAACATTAAATTCAATACAGACGTCATCACGTGTCTTTTCACTTTTGAAAACAGATATTAATTTCATTTTTTCACGTACTGATAACGATTTCAGCTGTCGTTTCGACATTTTTTATATAAATATCCAATTGATAGCAAAATAAAAATAAAAGGGGGAGTCATCGAGGCACAACATTTACGTGTAGAGTAAGTATTACTGGTAAAAAATTCATTCCTTTTCTCAATTACACTAGGTTACTATGAGGATAAAACAGAAAGAAGGAATCCCAGATTTAGAGGTTTGACTTGTCTAACAAACAGAGGAAATTCAGTGCTAAAGTGTCGGCGACTCAGCGTGAGTTCCAGCTAAGGAGGTTTCTCAGTTATCCAGGTTCCACTTAAGTTTTACAGTACTATTGGTGTTTCTTTTATTACCTTATCTTTCTGCAATTTCGAAGCATTAGCATATTCAAGTTCTTGTCTCATTGCAACTTCATTGAGTCGTTCTATCTTCAAAAATTCCTTTACTTTTTGTTGCTAAAATAAACATAAGATTTAAATTATGTACGATATCCGTTTAGAGAATAAACATGCTCAATTTTAAAAAAATAACCAAACAGCTATTATTTTTTAAAATACGATAATATATATATATATATATATATATATATATATATATATATATATATATATATATATATATATATATTATATATATATATATATATATATATATTAAAAAAATAATTACTGTTTATATACATACAGTGTGTACAATTAAGTCGGCATCATATGGGAAACTTTGTTATTCTTAATTTTATGAAAAAAAGCTATTCTTTATAAAAAGTTGTGCATGGTCTTAAACTTAAAATACAACCATCAGATATTTATTTTCTTAAGCCGTATACGAGGTGTCAAAAAATATGAATTTTACTCAAAGTACCTTTTTTTAAAATAGCAGACAGTTGTTATTAAGAAAAGTTGATCAAACTATTGTCAGATATCCAATATTATCCATCCGCCATGAAAAACGATCTTTAATAATTTTCGGTACAGACTATGCAAATTTTGTGAATTACACATCAGCAATTTTATTGAAAAACATGACATGATAAAAAAATAACAAAATCCGCTTTCTCATGGCGGATGGATAATATTGGATATCTGACAATAGTTTTCAATTATGATAAACTTTTCTTAAAAATAATTGTCGCTATTTCCAGGTGTTTAAAGGTACTTTACTCTTGAGTAAAATTCATATTTTATGACACACCTCGTATACGGCTTTAAAAATTGATATCTGATGGTAGTATTTTAAGTTTTAGACCATGTACAACTTTTTTTCATAAACTAAGAATAAAAAAGTTTTCCATATGATGCCGACTTAATTGAATACACTGTATATTTAAATATCGATACAAATATGTACAGTATAAATAAATGCATTAAATTGGTTTTTGCAAGCTTTGTTTGTAACTAATTCAACAGTACTAAAGACTTACAAAAACTTTGGATAGAATGGAGGTATGTATCTAACGAAAACGAAGCTTAAAGCAAAAACTTGAGATAAACATAAAAAAGAAGCAAAAATTAATCTGCAATGGTAAAATTAACATGCCTTAATGTTTTCTAGTTCCCATATTTTCGCCTAAAAACAAATAAATTTACATTAGATAAACACATAATATGATTTTTAATAGTATGGCAAACTAATAAATTTAAGCTAAAATATTATTTAATAATGTAAAAGCAATGATATTTGATTAAACTGAAATGATATTTGATTACAAATTATGTTAAAAGATAAATAAAAGTATCCCATATAAATGGATTGGTTATATATTTTACAATGAATTATTCCCAAATATAAATTTTATATGTTACCTGTATTGCATCTGTTGTATCTTCATTTTCTTCAGATTTTTCATTAACATGTTCATCATCCTCATTGGTAGGATTAAATGGTACGCCAACATCTAAGCAAAATAAAAATTTTAAAGAAAATCGACTAATGTACATATTAAAAAAGCTTACCATCACAAATAAATTTCATTATTGTTTGCAAACCTTGGATGATGATTACTTGTGGTGGATAAATAAAATTATCTGTATCAATTTCTAAACTATTAATTTTTGTCCATTTGTGTATACTTTTTGGTAATGTTTTCAAATGATTATTAGTAAGAATACATTTTCTTAAGTTAGAAAGATTTCCAATAAGTTCTGGTAGTGTTTTTAAAGAATTATTAGAAACATCCAAAATTCGTAGACATTTCAAATTGCATATACCATCAGAAAGTTTTTTTAAACGATTATTTGTTAAATACAGTTCCTAAAAACTATATTTAAGAATCAAGTTACAATAAAGGAATTTTAAGCTAACCTGCAAGTTTGTTAAAAGTGAAATTTCAGTCGGTATATTATGGAATACATTATTACTTAAATTCAATATTTTTATTAATCTTAAATCTTTTAAATCACCTCCACCATTAAGGGTTGATAGACTGTTATTCTCTAAACGTAAAGATTCTTTAAGAAATACCCTGCATAGTGAATAAATACCACTGGGTACTTCATGTAGATCACAATCAGTTAAATCAAAAACAGGTTCCGGATTTTCTCTTGCCTAAAAAAAGTTTAAATAGATAGTCATAGAAATAAAAAAGTCATAATTACCAGATATAATTTGTGTTCTAACTTGGCCTTATTCGGATGTTTTTTTCGAAACATTGTGAAATTACAAATGTGTCGTAATTTGTCATACAAATACAAATTGTAAACTGTTGATAACGCTAAGAAATAAGTAAACAAAGAAATGACAATTTTAAAAAGTCAGATATTAAACCAATATAAACAGGAAATTGTTTATTAAAGTTAAAAAATATTGAACTGTCACTGTCAAAAAGTCAGAAGAGTAGTGATTGTCATCAGTTTGATCATATAAAATCTATAAACAATTATCTGCATTTGTGAACCTAAATAAAAAACTGGCTACTAAGGAATTATGATCTAACATTATTCCAAAAGATTTTTTATTAAACATTTAAAAAAATTTATTTTATAAATGTTTACTAAAACAATTACACAGAACACAATTTGTGTTATAGATATATTGTTTCTAGAGAAAAGACCAGTATAAAAAATATAAGAAGAGTTTGACAATCTGAAGCTAAATGCTGATTGTCAAACGGTGACAAACAACAAATTGCTCCCAAGAGTTGAGAAAAGATTTAAGAAGTTGAATAGAATAAAGTATAATAGAACTATGTCTACAAATAAAAAGATAGAAGAGGGTTTAGAACACATCAAAAATGCCGAAAAAAGGTAATATTATTATCAGTAATAGTAGTATAATAACTTATTAATACATTTTAGTTTAAAAACATCCCTTTTGAAATGGAGACCTGATTATGAGAATGCTGCAGATGAGTACAATAAAGCTGGTAAATAATTTTTAATTAAAGTAATTATTATTTGCTATAATTGCGTTTTTTCAGCGACATGTTTCCGAAATGCGAAATCTTTTGAGCAATGTAAAGATTGTTTACTTAAAGCTGTAGAATGTCATAAACAAAACAGAGCAATATTTTACGCTGCAAAAGCTCTTGACCAATGTATTTTGGTGTGTAAAGAACTGGGAAACTTATCAGAGATAGCAAGTTTCGCTGAGAGAGCAGCTAATATGTATCAAACTCAAGGAAACGCCGAATCAGCTGCTTCTTCATTGGATAAAGCTGCCAAAATATTAGAATCTCAATATCCAGCAGAAGCTCTGAAATTATACCAACATGCAACAGAAATTGTATTGGTAAGTAAATGTAGCTAAAATTTCTCAATATATTTTAAAGTAACTTTTTTAGATTCAAGATAGTATTCGACAAGCAGCTGAATATACAAGTAAAGTTGCAAGATTACATGTCAGATTACATGAGTAAGTTATATTTTAGAAATTTTGTTTAATTTCTTCTTTTTTAACGGTTTAAATGAATTTTAGGTACGATTTAGCAGCAGATGCTATTAGAAGAGAATTAGGACTGCATCAACAAGTTGAATCATATCAGGCAACTGGTCGATTGACAGTAGCCTTAGTATTGGTTCAATTAGCCAGAGGAGATGTTGTTGCTGCAGAAAAGGCATTTAAGGAATGGGGTAAGAAGTTGTTACAATTACGATCTAAAAAGGTGTTTATTTTATACTACTTTAACAGGTAATTATTGTGAAGCACCAGAACTACAGACTCTGGAAACGTTATTGCAAGCCTACGATGAAGAAGATCCAGAAAATGCAAAAAGGGCTTTAAATAGTCCATTTATTAAACATATGGACGTTGAATATGCAATATTAGCTCGAGATATGCCATTACCTGAATGTTCTCTACCTCAGTCTGGCTCGACAAAAGAAAAACCACCAATATCCATCGAACAGGTATTTGTTTTCGGGTATTATATAGAGCGATTACTTAAAATATTGCATACATTTATCCAGTAATGTTTCTATTTAGTTTTTTAATGTTTAATATTCTTCAGATAAGTTCTTTTCCCTACCCTTATTGTTATTTATTAAAAAAATGCAAGAAAACTTTTAAATTTTACCCTATTTTTCTTAATTTCTGGCCTTATGATTCGTCTGGTAGCCCAAGTTGTATTGCCTCTACACTAACATTCTTTATTTAGAGTTTGGTATAGATGTAGTGAAATAAAAGACTCAAATTTGACCAATTCTTTATTTATTACCTAGGTTTACAATTATATTATTTTTTAATGAAATTTTAAATTTTTGTATGAAAGAGCTCAATTTGAGATCACTTCCTTTGCCAAAATACTTTCAGGGTTGCTCCACTGTTACCATTTTTGGTTGACAGGGAGTTTATAGGTAATTATCGTATTGGCCTAATAATTTTAGATTCCCTGTTATCGTGTGAGGCTAAAATTTGAGTTCTGTGTGTAATGACATGAAAACTGAAAACGCGATTTTCTATTGGTTCGGTCAAAATAACAGGTATTCGAACGAATTCTCTTGTGGATCTTACCTTAGCTCTTTTAGATCGATTTATAATATTATTTTGTAACATTTTTCAGAATACTGAAGATGGTGGCGATGTTTTTGAAGATACTGTAAAACCTATCGATACAATACCAGAATCAGACCCTAATGAAGATGATGAATTTGCAGGTGGTTTATGCTAAATAATTTTGCTTGGTAAAATTAAATAAAATTAAAACAATAACTATTTATTAAGACATCCAGCCTTTTCGCACTAGTAGATAATTAAATTTTTTTTAATATGTCAGATAAATACACAATAATAACCTCGTTTTAAATGTTATAAATCTTTAAAGCACAGAGAAGTATATTAAAGCTTAGTTACGTATTTAAACAAGTAAAACAAGTTAGTATTAAGGCTGGTTGTCAAAATTATATGAACATAAGATTAATTTTTAAATATAAAATCATTTAATTATTACGAATACGAGTAAATAAATAAATGTGATAAATGTTAATAGTAAAAATTTTTGGTAGACATTCCTTATGACAGTAACATACTATAAATTGTTTATAAACTGAACAGTTCATGCTAAATACCATTTTATTAGTTAAGAGCGTTCTTTCGCTGTAAAAAGGATCGGAGTTGCATCGCCCTTCCACTTTTTTATATTGATGGGCCCGACGCCTCTGAACCCTTTAGATGCAACTCTAATAGTTCGAACGCATTACTACTGGCGGCAGCACATAATGAAGCACTTAATGCATTTTTCTTAAATCCCTTTTAAATGTTAGTTACAGCAGATTAAAAAAAAAATTTTTTGATCAAAAAATTTAAAATATTATATAGAAATGTGGAAACTTAAAATTTTTAAAAACTTGCACTTAAATATCAAAGAAAAAATATGTAGATTAAATAAAAAATATATATTTTTAGCATCCACAATACTATATTTTTTTCTCTATATTTTGGTGAAAACCAAATTTTAATTAGTTAATTAATAAAAAAGTTAGCAGGAACCTAGTAAATGAAAGCCTATAGAACGCTCTTAAGTGCAATACTTGGTTTATTAATAGTTGCTGGATACGGGCAATAGTGATGTTTGGTAACTTTGTTACATTTTTTTAATCTTATAACTTGAAGTACAAAATATAAAAGAATTTACTTTACAGAAATTGTTAATATATTTGAATATACTTCATTAAGAATTTATTTCGGAAATAAATAAAAAAAAGCTTTAGTAAATAAAATTCTCAAATTTTTAATACAAACTTTTGTGTTCTCTATTGCCACAGTATCAAATGTTATTGCTATCTGAAATACTTAAAATATATAACTGCATATAGCTTTTTGATTTTCACCTGCCAAAATATATTTTTTTTATATAATTGGTGAAATAAAAATAATTAAGTTAATAATCAGATGTTAATACTTAAGTAGAAACTATGAAACTCTTGTTCAAATGAATGCATTGGTAAAATTACAAACTGACAAAAATTTTTTTTTTCAAAGTGAAGCTCATTAAAATACCAATTTTAAGTACACTGAAATATTTTTTCAAATATTATGGCCCTGAAAATAAAATAATCTGAATTATAAGAAAATTGTATAAAAAACAAGAACCATTATTTGACGAAAACAAATTTGTAAAACTCGAAAAAAAGTTTGAGGAGATATACTAAATTGTGGAAATATTTTGGCACCTAATTATTATTTTTATGCGACTCCCAAAAGACCAGGTTTAGGTTTGACCTGTATTTTGAATTGATAACTTCTTATGGGAGGGTAAATTGCTTTGTAACGTAACGCATTATGCCGCTATGTCTGGCTTCCCTTTCTCTTACGTATACGGCAGCAGTAGGCAGGCTACTCCTCTCTTACTTTAACCCACAGCGCTAGCCGTATTTCGGACAGACGCTTCCCCCACTCTTTGAATTTTTCAAAATATTTAAATTTTAAATTTTTTTAAATTTATACACATTATCATATTAATGTACATAAAATTTAAGTAATAAGCAGCAAAGCTTTTCCCAAGTTAAACAATTTTAATATTAAATAGTTCAACTTGGATTAGTTGAAGTTATCACTTCTGCCGCGCGTCCTGAGACGCACACGTTTATTTTCTAATGTTTGATGGTTCATAATTTTTTAACTAATGTCGGGTTTTTTATTTGCGAGAGTCTACTTAAAGTTATCAAGCACAAGTAATCACCTTTGCTGGGCTGGTTTGGTGGAAGAAAAAAACGCACAAAAAGGAGTAATAGAGTTGCAAACGGTGCAAAGACTCGCTTGTATAGGGATCAATGCTTCAATGAGATTGTGTCTCGTTTTGGAGGTAATTCTTGACCTTCCCCCCTTGCATTTACATGTAATTAGAATTGTTCTTGAAATTGTCCATAAATTAACAAGAACTAAGTCTTTAAACCCCGGCGATTTAACAGGACACCTTGAGATTCTAAGGGCCGGAGCAACCCAATCTATAAAGGTGCCTACAGACATGTCTCCAAAACTACATGATCTTCAGTTGCAAAGAACACACTGAAATGAAAAATTTTGAAGGATGCAATTTGAAGTAATGTTTCAATTTGTATCCATTAACGATTCAAATCGAGACCGTAAAGACTAATTAGTAGTCGGAATTAGGTGACGTACAGGCAAATCACTTTTACAGAGATAGAACAGAAACTGGAATAGATTTTTTTAAGATCATTGGCGATCGTTTTTCCAAACTAACAAATTTTGGCTTGAAAATGGGATCGATGATGGGAACCACGTATTTATGTGAAAGAGCGTATTCAATCATGAATTTTATAAAATCTAGTTACGGATTTTCACTATCAGATAAGTCACTTCTTCATGCAAATCGTATGGCAACAACGAATGTTGACGTTGATATCGATGCGTTTTGCAATACAAAGTAATACATTTTAGATATCTTGAAAACATTTGTGTTTTGTATAGTTATGGATATCCATTAAGTAACAGCCAATTCAATCTAATTATTTCTATATATTCTTTTCAATTAAATTATTCCCATATATTCTTTTTTGTACTTCAAAATTGAAATTTTATTTCCAGCTTTTGTAATAAATTTATTTAGCCAGCGAGGATATAGTTTTACCAACCAAAAAAATTTTGAAAACCTAGTGCATAAAAATAAAACTTAATAAATTGTAGATGGTGCTAAAATCGGTATCTTGCCACAAAAATAATCCTGTGTGTTGTTGTTTGTATATTTCCAGTCCAATTTATTTTAATTTATATCAATATTTTTTCACCACAAATTAAAATTTTTGCTTTTGCGTTCATTTTTTCATGAGTTTGTAATATATATATATATATATATATATATATATATATATATATATATATATATATATATATATATATATATATAATGTGTGTTTGCAATAAATTGTTAGTTCGTCAATCTTTTAAAATTTTAAAAATCTAGTCAGATATATTTAAAACCCTTAATGTTATACTTTTATGATAAGAATAAAAACCTCTACATTCTTATTATTAAAATTTGTTTTATTTGTAATGATTGATTAAATTTTATTTTTCTATGTACATAATGGGGCAAAGTATTTAACATTCTATATTGCTTCATTTAATTTGTAATAAATATATTATTTATTATTAGATGTTTGTATTATTTTATCTTTTATAACTTTCAGAATAAATTTCAAATACTGTAATGTCAAAACAAGTTGCGTAGAGTGCCTGTATCAAGGTTTGGAAGTGGGTCTTCTACTCAGTTGCGTTGAAGCCTAAGTGGACGGTAAAGGTTTTTACAAGAGACAAAAACGCTCGCATTTTAGATATATGCTGTATTTATTGAATACAAGCATTTTTTTCTAAAATAGAAGCCGCCTGACATATAATCACAGGTGCAGTGTAGTTAGGCTTATTGTACTTCTTTCATTAGTTCCTGACACTCTCTCCAGGATCTTGGTACCCTGTACTAGTTTGTACTGCTATAAGGACGAGTGCCATATTTTTGTGGAGGTACTTTGAAGGCTCCAAAAATTGACTGTCTCCCTCGATCCAGTGCCTAGCAATGGTACAGTATGTACTTAACTACTTCAGGTTTCCTGCCGCATAATCTGCAGATTGGATCTCCCTAAAACAGTTCCATGGTTTGTAGGTGTCCCTTGACCGGTGCATGCCCCATAATAAACCTGTATTTACTCGTAGCTGATTTACGCAGTGTTTAGCTCTCTGGCACACGTCTGTCTAAATACACATTCTGTCTGCTTGGCCAGATATGTGGTCAAAGTGTTGGCTGTGGTGTCTACGAATCTTGGCTCTGGACCGTACTTTTTGGTACCATACAGCTGTCTCTGGACCGTAGAATACTGTGGCTTTAACGCCGCAATAGCCGCCTGACTATATGTGTATATATTGATCCGGTTAGATTTGAAAGCCTTCCAATTATTTTCTCTTGTGCATTGCATGATTCCATATATGTACTTCTGTTTTAAATAAATAGGTGTATAAATTCCCATAGGTACAGAAACTTTTACGTTTCCGTCACTACTGTAAATTCCTGCTCCTGAACCTTCTTCAGCCTAAGACCCGTCTGTGTACCAGATATAAGAAAAAAAGTTAATCAGGTTTTCTTGCAGCTAGTAGAGGCCCACCTACTACTTCAAGATTTTGTGAATAGGAGGACTATCTATAACAGAACTCCCATTGCTGCTGTTGGAGTGCCTCAAAACTCCAGTTATGCCAAGCAAGCAAGTCTTTGGACCTTGTCTAGCTTAATGATGGCCTATTTTCTGCTTTATTTTATTGTGTGCTGGTCTAAGACAAAATGCTCGAAAATATGCAGTGGTTAACGAAATCCACTATACTAGCATACAATTTGCCATACTATTTCTAAATTTTTCACCATCAAACAAAAGCAAATTTGTGGGTACTGTCTACGAAATGAATGAGAATTTGCGATCCAAGATTTAAATATGTATTAATTTTATTTAAATGTTAACGTGAGTTTTCATTTTTATTATAAATTTTGAAGATAATCCAAATAATTTTATAACTCAAATTTTAAAAAATTTCAAAAGTCTTCCTACTACTTCAAACTGTTCGATATATTCACGAGTTTTTGGATATTAGCTATTTTGAACGTTTATTATTATTATTATTTTTTTTTTTTGAAATTTTAGCAATATTCGATTTATTACAAAAAGTTTTAGATTACTGTAAAAACCTTCCAGTTTTGTTTTGATATATTGGGAATTATTTTTTTTTTCAGAAATCCTAGAATGTTCGGCCTTTGCTCAAAATATGTTTTTCAATACATATTCTAAACGTTTCTTTGATTACATTATCTTTAAGTTTTCGTGCAAAAATATTACATTCAAATTGCAAAAATTTTACATTTAAATTAAAACTGAGAGAAGATCCTATACAAATATTCTTGAGTTTTTTTTTATATTGTAGTTTTTAAAGCTCTATAGTAATATTCCCCATTATTTGACGATGTATAAAATTTAAAGTTACCTTTTTCAACATTTAAAAATGGATCATATAACAGTCTTATTATAAAATTATTTACAAATTAATTGGATAATCAAATTGAAGTGTGTTTAATTGTAGTTTTAATTTATTTTTTTAGAGAAAGTATAAAATAAGCCGGATTCGAAGCACTCGGAGAGAAAAAAGAGAATAACAAAGCATATAAATGGAACTTGTTGAAAAACATAATAAAGCAAATTAAGACCAAAAAAGAATTGTATAAAAATGGCTGAGTCCTAAGAAATAACGACTATTTCAGACAAAACAGACTCAATGTAAAAAGAATGGTTATTAAGAAAAAAAGCACATGATGAAAGCAAATTGTAAAAATTTAGCTCAGAGGCTTGGATAATGCTGAAAATACTGAGAACGAATAAACAAGAAAAGACGCATATTTCATACTTAGCAGCATATTATAGAGATCTGTTAACAGAGAAAATACTTCAATTTATATTTAAAACAGAGGAAGACAGAGTTGAGTGCAGGATAGAAGAGATAACAGTAAAAGAAGAATTATTGCTGAATTAATCAAATACGGTACGAAAAAGTTATTGAGAATACTGAGACGGCGCTTTGAAAAAATCCTAAATGGAGGGAAAATGTCTAGGGAATATAAGGAAGTCAAGGGACATCTATATTTAAAAAAGAAGATAGAAATAAATGTGAGAACTACCGTGCTGGCAACCGTAGAATAGAATAATATAAGGGGAATCGGAAAATATAAAAAGGAAGATAAGAGAAGAACAAGCAGGCTACACAGCAGGAAGGTCTTGTTTAAATCACATTCATACCATCCAGTCGGGATTAGAAAAAATATACGAAAGCAATACACATAAAGTTAGAAAAAAATTATCGGCTGATTTAAAACATGAAAGGTATTGCTCCAAAGATGCCCCACTTCGCCAACCCTTTTTAAAATATTCCTAGAAGTACCTTGAGATCATAGAAAGTGCCAAGGAATACGAATTAATATTAGAAACGAAAATTTTTATACTGTGTTTAGATCAAGTAATAATAGCAAAAGATGAAGAGAATCTCAGCTACATGATAAGGACACTACAGGAAGAATACCAAAGAGCCGGTATTGAAATTAACTTAAAAAATAAAGCTTTACTACCAAAGAAGAGGACGTAAAGAAACCGGAAGTCGAGGATAATTTAGAAAACAAGGGAACGTACAAATATAAATACTTAAAATTTATCAGTTACAAAAATACATAATACATCCATAGTAGAATAGGACAAGCTGGAATGGGTATCATACAATTAATTACATTCAGTGATTTGGGACAAGAATATTAAGATAAAAACTAACCATAGTCCAATGCATTATAACCTACGGCTCAGAGATGTAGTTAATAAACAAGAAGACCAAAGGGGAAATTCTAGCAATAAAAATGGTTTGCTAGAGGAGATGTTGAGGTTGTACACGAATGAATAGTGAGAAGCAAAGAGATACGCAGAATAATGCAAGCAGAGAATTACATCATTAGATACATTGAAGAAAAGAGGCTTTTATGGTATGGGCATGTCAGAAGAATGTATAGCAAGTGGATAATTAAGATAACAGAATGGAGTCCTATGAGTAGAAGGAAGAGAGCAAGACCAAGTAGATCGTGGAGAGATGAAGTGGATAAGTGAATGCAAAGGAGAGGACTTAATGACACTCATTGGGAAAATAGGATAAAACGGAGATTCTGGTTGAAGAAAAGGATGTGGCTTCAGGCGTAGAAATCCTAAATATATATTTTATTGAATTATTTTTTAGGGTGCTAAGAAGTATTAAAAAATATACCAAAAATTCTCTAAATAAACAAAGCAACTTTTCTGTATAAAATTAAATAATTGCACTAATGGTTCAATATTATTAAACCTTTCAAAATGAAAATAATGTCGTAAGTTATTGAAAAACGTATATAAATTTACACATATATACAAAATGAATATTTAAACACATTCTTACAATAAAAATCACAGCCTTAACTTGAAGTACAGTCTTTCATCACATAGGTATGAAGAGTTCTTGTGATAAAAACTGATAAAATTTTCACAAAACACTATTAGTCCCTTTAAGTTCTTGGATTCCAAGAAAGAAATTAAATGTTTATCCTGTACGTACTTTTTTAATACAAAATTAATACAAATAATGAAACACTTTATAAGACTTAATAGTACCTGAAATTTACAAAAAAATGGTTTTCGTAACTTGACACTGATATCTACATCACATGAAATAGATTGAGAATATGTATTCAGGGAAAAAATAACATGCCACTGAAGAATTTTTATATATAAACTTTTTTGTAGACCTACAATATGTTATGTTAAATATGCAGACACATAAATTTATCTTCTATCTCTGTAACGATGGCGACTTCTGCTCCTATCTCGATCTCTATCCCTAGTTCTATCCCTGTCTCTCGAACGTTCACTGGTTCTCCATAAAAATTCATCAACAGAACGATCATAGGATCGTTTATCGGAATAAGAACTCAGTCTGGATGAATACTCAGGAATAGGTAGTCCATCGTAGTACCTTGGAGGTGGTAAATTGTCATATGCTGAAGCCCCATATAAAGAAGGTGCTACATATGGTAAAGGAGGTAACTGATGTTGCATGGTACGCATATAATCAGCAACATAAGCTTCAGCAGCTGCAGCTGTGTAAGGTCGACCTGAATCTCGTTCATAAAATACAGAATATCTATCCCTAGGTCTCGGCGACAAAGAACGCCTATAACTACTAGAAGTTAATCCTCTGGATATAAAATACTTTCTCCTAGAATGTGAAGATCCCCTTCCTCTATAGTTAAACGTAGAAGAACGTGCTGCTATGGGCATTCGAGCTTTAGGATGTCTATGTCCATCTCTACTACGCAAAGTACTTTTTTTAGAAGCTTCTTTAGCTAAACGTAATATTGGTAACAATTCAATACCGTCATCTTCAGGAAACAATCGACACAATTCTTCAGCTACTCTAGGTTCAATCTCCTGTCCATCTCTTCCTATTTTTACTGGCTTCCCATCATTCCATGGATTATACAAGTGCATAGTATTAGCAAATGGTAATTCTTTACGACAAATCCAATCAACCTTAAACACACCTCCTAAAGCTTTAGCTGATAAACCAGGTGGTAGTACCCAAGAAATCGGAGACCCATCATGTCTTGATTCACCATGTAATCGAGCAAATCCAGCAAATTTTCCACTTTCTTTTACAGAAAATATAAGTAAAACATTCCTTGATTCTCTATATGCTTTGTTCAAGTTAGCTTCATTTTGAGGAAGAGTCGACCAAACACCTTTTGCTTTAGATAATATAATATTCTCCGAATTATTAGATTTTATAACAAAAAATCGGGCATCACGAAACAAATAATTCAGTTTTGTTATATAATCATATGACTTCGCAATATCTTTGGAGCGAGCTCTTTTCGAAGCTGGTGATAAGCTTTTATCTTTCGAACGTCCTCTTTTATGCCGGGAACGACGAAGTTTTCCTGACGAGTTGGTACTTACTGAACTTATGGTTGGAGCTGTAGAGCTTTCAGAACTTGAAGAGGATACATCACTTTCATAGTTTACTTCATCTAATTTCATATCGTCACCCATATCTAGGCCTAGATTTAGATTTTCAGTATCTATGCTACCATTCTTATTTGAGTTTCTGGATTCCATTATTTCGATTTGAACTAGTACTTCTACTATTCTTCTAATTAAATATTACAATCATATTAAAAGTAACTTTTGATATACAAATATAATCAGATTTTATAACTTTTTATTACTTTTGATGTAAAAAGTATAACCAAACAAAAACACTATATGATTATGTTGGCTAAACTTATTGCACAAAAACAGTAATATTTTTCACGCGGGAATTTTAAAAATATACATGATCTTAAAATATTCTAACAATGTAACACTGATCACCATTATAATTTTTATATGTAAGCAAAATACAATATATTTAAGAATGAAATTCTGTTTTAATATTGTACAATAATATTATCACAAAAGTAGCTGTATTCATATGTGGTTAATGTCCGATATTTATTAAAAATTTATATAATATAATTATAATTATAATTTTTTTATATATTTATCAATGTTTATTTACTACATTTATATTAATACTGTATTTTTGTTAAGAAAAAACAATAACTATTAGCTTTTATTTTCAAATATGCGTATTTGATTTGACAACACTAATTTTGATCATACACAAAGAATTGTCCATTTAAATAAATGAACGAAATTGTAAAATAAAACAAGTATCGTACATATCTAACATGTAATTATAAGTACAGAATAATCAGTTTTAAAGATTGAACATTATTTTCGTACTAGATGATAGTAATTATATATAATTTATTTTGTATAATAAATGAAAGATGTAATTTTAAATTATTCTTATTGCCGCTAAATAATTAATAGCTTTCCATTGGTTTCTCAAAATGGGGTGTGTGTCCTGCGCGAAACTGATGACTCCGGTTGTTGCTCTGTAAAATTGTCAAGTCAAGACCAAAAAATTGTCTGTATATTATCGGATGCCGACAATTAGTGTATTTTTATGTGCCTAATCTGTTATAATGTGAAGTGTAAAATGAATGAAATAAAATGTTTTATCTCTCAAACATTAAGCTGGTTCCAACCGAATTGTTGTTTTTAAAATCTCTCAGTATAATACATGCATTTAATTATAATATTTATTTGTCCCAAAAACAACATATGAAACCACGACGAAACGATTAAAATGCATTTGCTTCAGAATTTCGTTTAATCCAATCCAATACGAACCAAATTAGGGTAAGTAAAAATATCGAAATTTTTTTTTATCTAGTAATCTCACTATGTTGACGCAAAAATGTTTTCAAATATATTGTGTATTATGATAAGTTGAAATGTATCTTAAAAATATAAAAACATGTAAAAATAAACTTTATTTATTTTGTACAACTAGTGTGATGCTTACTTATGATATGTTTTCGTGTTTTCTAATGTAAATTTTTGTTTGTTTTTATTAGTTTTGCATATTATAATTGATATCAAAATAGCCAGATCCTAAGTGTTGGTTACCTATGTTTAGAATATGCTTCTACCGAATACTTTCATATAATCATTAATTTTAACTTACACATTCACAGTTTTATTGTGTAAATGTTTTTCTTTAGAGTTGTCTGTTTTGCTGTTTCCTACCGATTTTTTAATAACATATCAATATTATGAACAGCAACTTTATTATTTAGTCATGTATATTTTGTGAAGATTTATAATTAAATTTTGCTATTTTCTCTTCATAATTGTGACTAATAATTGTTTAAAAAAAATCCATGGCATATGAGAATGCACATAACTATCTGTACACCAACTTTTATACATTCCATTTTACTCTAATAATTGTGACAAGTGAGTAAGTTTTTGGAATTTATATAAATGCAACTAGTTAACATTATTCCTTTAGTAGTTATCACCTGGTACCTATTGTTGGAAATAAGGGATGCATAATTTGGTGTTTAAAGATTATTTTTTTCTACTTTAATCTTATGATCTATTTTTTTTCATAATGGGGTGCTCATTAAATATATTTTTTAAGTTATCTGAAAATTGATGAATTAATTAGAATATTGCCTAATCAACTAGGTGAAGAATTTTTAAATTTTTATTTACTTTTAATTTCAGTATTAAGAAACCCTATTAAATATTAAGTTAGGTAACTGTATTTTAAAAAATATTCGTAACAAGTCGGTTTGATGTAAATAAAAATATCGAAATTCCAATATAAAATATTGGAATTTGAAATATTGGAACATTCAAAATTAAGATTTGCAAATATTTTGGATCTAATCTGTAGGTATAATAAAATTCTAGACACTATAATACGGAAAACAGATAACCACATTATCAAGTTTATGATGCTATTGTGGCTCCTAATTTGAAGATTAGTTAGATATAGATAAAAAACCCTTTGTATCATTTGAAATATTTTCTGTTTTGGGTTAAAATAAATCAGAAAACCAAAATTTGAATATTGTAAACTCGAATAAAATTATTTGCCAGAAATTAGTACTTTCCGGTTTATTTTTAGGCCAGAAAGTCTCATTTTGTCGGTCCGACAAAATGAGATTTTTTGACCCAAAAATAAACTGGAAATTAGTAAATTCTGACCAGTTTCAAAAAAATATTGTACGTAATACGTCCCAAAAGTGCTTTTACTGGACTCACAGGACTCGCCTGCGGCTCGTCCTGCAATTGCCCGCTCGTCCAGTAAAAGACCACTTTCGGGACTTGTTACGTAAACTACTATTAATTTAATATTCTTTAAATTTACGTTTAAATGAGTACATTATTCTCATGGCATCGGTCAAGTAATTAATTTAAAATTTTCTAACTTCAGTTGTTACACTATATCTTATATACTACGTATACAGTAATACACAGTGTTTCAGTAATAATGGGAAAATGGAGGTATAGGGTTCAAATAATAATTGACCAACATGTCCTATCCAAAAGCCGGCTACTCACTACGCGGGACTTGACAAGTACTGGTACTTGATCATGTACAAGTTTAAGTATTGTCGATAAATTACGCGGCTACTTGGCAAATGCCAATTTTTCTGGATACTGCAAGTACTTGTAAACGCTCAATCAAAATGGAAATTGATAGTGAAACAGAGGCAGCAGCAGCAATTGTTGTAATGAGCAGTGCATCTTTTAATGAAACCAAAACGAAGAAAGCGAAGGTGGTGGGTTTCATCTTTAAACAGAAGCAGAAAAAGATATGTTAAATCATTAAAATAAATACCTACATTTCTTCTTTTGCATTTAATTTTGTAGATATTGTAGTACAGACATGATAGCGGATTTTCTAAAGGAACCTTCTGGCTTATTCGAGAACTTTTGTCGAATGTCTTGTGAAGATTTCGAATATTTGCTAAATAAAATTGAATGTCATATCTCTAAAAAAGATGTGATGTGTTAAAAACCTGGCCATTGTTGAGAACGCAAACCAATTAGGTTTGTATAACTCGTCAGTACCGGAGCCACTCTTCTCACTTGCCTGACATTTGCTGAGACAATTTCTGAACGTTGCCATTAACGACTCTTTTTTTTCTTTAAGTCTGCCACAGATACTTTTAAACAAAACTGAGATTGTATTCTCTTCCATGGTCATAAACTTCATTTCGATTTTTATGTACTTTGTGACCGGGGTCCCAAATAATACTTTCGTTTTCATATAAATTTAAAACTAGTTTTACTTGCACAAACTTGTCGAGTAGTGTAGCGCTGCTACTTGACTCGCTACTTGGTGCCTTTGACTTTGCTTAATTTACCGACTGCGAACGGCAAGTACAAGTAGCACGCCAAGTTTCATGTTAGTTTCGTACACACTACTTGCAATATGCCAAGTACTTGTCAAGTCCCGCGTAGTGAGTAGCTGGCTAAATATTAACGGTTTTTTAAATACAGAGTGTTTGAATAACAAATTGGAATAAATTATTTAGCTGCTTGTACAAATTCCAATTCCATTACAAATTTGATCATTACCTTTAGGCTACGGTTACTATGGGTGCGAATTCTGACTAAAATGTGTTCTGACGAGTTCCTCCGAAATCCTCGTCCAAACAGGGTGGTTCGTTCCACTGCACGCGTTTTCTGGTATTCAGTATGTTTCTGCCAACCAGCGAAGAGGAACGAACTTGATGATTTAATTTTCTGGAGAATCCTTTAAGAATATTATTAATATTAAACAGTGGAAAATCGGAGCACGTGAGCCAGTTATTTGCTTGTAGAGACGACAGAGGAGAATTTCAAGTGTTGTTTCAAGAGTTATGGGACCAACCAGAAAAGTTTTTCTCGTACTTCAGGATACACCAGAAACATTCGAATACATACTGAAGGGGATAGAAGAAAGGATTGAAAATCTCTCCAATTTTCGCGACGGTATTTCGCCAACCCACAGACTGGCTGTAACTTTACTTACTGCTAGTGTTTAGTCCTGCAACAACCTTCTCCTATATTTGACGAAAAATATTTCGATTATGGATTTTATCCTTCATATCCCATAAACACATGTTCTCTTGTACAGAAGCAATTTGTTTATCAACGTCCAAGGTTAAAATTTGTTAACGTCCACAAAGTCCTCTTTTTGTAAATATCTGGTCGCAAGAGACGGCAGATTCAGACGAAAATATCAAAGTGGTTTGAACGCTCAAATCATACTGACGACGACGAGCCTCTGTTCCCACAGTAACCACAGGGACACAGGGGTTTGTTATTTAAAGAGAATTCGTCAAAATTCGCATCCATACTAACCGTAGCCTTAGTTAGGTTTCAATGTGCGAAAAATATACCAAAAAAGGTATAGATATATGAGAGAATAAATTCAATATTTACTAGATATCGTCCCCCCAGTGTTGGGTAGAATGCCTGTGATCTCACCGATTACATTGTTACATTGTTTTTTCCAACGCCTCTGATATATGTAGACCATAGCTATATTTTTTTACCCAGACTCTCAGATATTTTAGGGTTTTTATTGGAAAAATTTCGACATTTTTTAGATGAAATTTGAGGTCTCTGATTTCCGGTTTCGCTCTGAATTGTGATTTTTGTTTTATCAGGGACTCTCTAGAGAGTTCTCCTCCTTCCAACTCCTGACCATTTTCGTTGCTTTATTTAATTGGATGACAGCTGTGTTTTTTTTCACTGACTCTTACAAGTGCCAGGTCACCAGCAAAACCTATTACTTCAACTCCGATCCCGTAGTTCAGGTTTAGAATTTCATCATAGGAAACTTTTCAAAGCAGAGATTCTAGAAGAAAACCTTTAGGGATGCCAGCATGTGTTATCATTGTAGTAGCAGCATTTCTGCTGGTTCCCAGCCTAATCATCCGAACTTTTTTAAATACGTATTATTCTCCGATAGTCATACACTTTGCCAATGGTGTTTACTAGGTGTTTATTGATTTGACTGATCGATTGTCTTCGATCGGCTTACCCCATTTGTGGATAAGCACCAGTCGTGCTACTTTCCAGCCAGTACTTTATTTTCCACCCTTCGTCACACATTTGCTCTCGAAGAGAGCTCTAACTATTTTAAGCGTTGTCTTATCAGTCATAGCAAAAGAGAGTCCTTTTGGTCTTCACAAGGATATCACTATCCTATACCACTGTCCTCTAGGTCCAAGCATACTTTCCTCTAGTGGTCCTTCATCGCCTTCTCTATGCTCTTTCTAAGATCAATTTCGATATGTGACTATTCAAAAAAAAATAATAGTGTTTTACTATCTTTAGAAAAATTCTTATAACTGTCATGTTTATTTTTAGTTTTTTACAAATTTAAAATTATTTTTATTTTAGATGAATGCTTGAATTTCCTTAAAAAACGATTTCCATAGTTCAGTTTTTAAAAAAGACGGAACTTGTTGTGTTATTTAATTTATAATAAAAATTTAATTTACAGAAACTAACAAAATATGATGGAGGATAAAAAGGGTCCCCGTTTTGGCGGCTCAAAGGTATCCGAAATAGCTAACATCTTCCAAGCTAAGTCACCTGTTCAAAAAGAAGAAGTGGTTATAGCTCCCATACGAAAACGCTACAGCAGTCACAATTCCACTGAAAAACTAGATGTGGACAATGCATCAATAACCGTAATGAGAACCCAGTCACATGTAACCAGATTCAATAACGCTAGAGCGTTATTCGAAAAACTGGGAGAGGAAAATCGAAAGGAAAAAGTAATACCGTTGCAATCAACCCGAAGCGCATCTAATATATTAGACTCAAGATCTCGAAGTAGTTCAACAAATAGCGAAACTAAAGAATCGAAATCGTACCAAAGATCTCGATCTACATCACCGGTACATGAATTCTTAGATAATATCACACCAACAAAAAAAACTAATGGTTATAATAAACGCACCGAAATTGAAACTAATGCTAACGGAGCCGATTTTAAACCTGTTTTAATGAAAAAACCGGAAAAACCTGAGCGGAAATTTAATAGTAAAGAATTAATAGAACGTCAAAGAAATTGGACCTCACATTTTTCAAAAAATCGCACTAACAACAGCAGATATAATAGTGATCCAAATAAAAATGATGTACGCTTAGCTGTTAGTGTGGATCAAGATTCATCTGAAAATAGTAATAAAACTGCTGTTGCTACCAGAAGCGCTTCTTTTAGTAGTCGTTTAAAAAGTCCTCCAACTTCACCACCACCGCCTCCAATTCGTACTGAAGCATCTAAACGTATAAATTTTGTAAAAAAAGAACGACCTGCCTCTGTTATACCTACTACTACAGATAGTAATTTTATCAGAGATGCCTCGACAATAACAGTCCCTGATAATGATGTGACCAAAGAGGTGTCTTCTAACCAAAGAAGAGAAGTTTCTCTTAGTACTAAAGACAAGGTTGCTACAGAAACTGATAGATTTCTCTTATCCGCTTCTCAAAATGCTGTCATTAAATCTCCAATGGAAGATAGGGATGCTAGTAGGGAGAATTTATCGGGTGCGTCTGGAAGTTTATCGTCTTTAAGTCCACCTAGCAGCCCAAGTAAAGTGAAGTCCGAACAGGAGAAGCAAGAACAAGAGGAAAATGAAAAATTTACACCAGGTTAGTAGACGTTTTTGTATGGTTACTACCCGGATGATTATTTCATTAAATACATTTTTATTTAAATAATTCAATTTGAAAGGATCATTGTAGAAATTTTTAAATCTTGGAATATTTCGACCATCCTTTTATATTTGTCCAAACAAATTGCATTATTTACAGTATTTCTATCAAAATTTAAACAGATTTTCAATAAGAGTACAAAATTTTATAAAAATGAATCTTCGAATATTTCGATTATACTTGTATATGTTTCCAAAATAAATGCTGTCATAAAATATTTTTGAAGTTATACTTCTATTCATGCACTCGGCGGAAAAAGTTTGTGTGGGGTCAAATGGGAAAAATCATTACATATGTAATGGTGTGAGTCTACCAAGCTAACATTGTCCGCAGTCGTGGACCTTATTAAACAGCACTCTCACCAAAAATTTATACAGTGCTGGGATGAAACTACGAACTGTAGACTGGCCAGAGAGTTATTACCTCATCCTGGCGAGGAAACAGCAAAAAAATTTAAGGCATTGACCAGACAAAATCTCCGAACAGCTGTGGGAATCCTGACAGGTCACTGCCAATTGCGACAACATCTCTTTAGGATCAAACTAACAGAATCGCCGCTATGCAGAGGCTGCGAACAAGAAGAGGAAACAGTAGAACACATTATGTATGACTACTCTGCTTTTTCTGAAATCAGAAGATCCGTGTTGGGCGAGTATTGGCTTACACCAGCCGATGTCAGGGAGATCCCCCTCGGGAGCCTCATCACCTATTTTAAATCAATAGGCCTGGTGACATCCTGAGGTGAGGATATCCCTACACACGGGAGGATGCACAATGGGTCATATGTGGCCTCAGTGCTGGCTGAGCACTAGCTCGCCCCTCCCAAATTTCCAAATCCAGAATGGTGTGAGTAAGAGAGAGACATAAACACATATAAGGTATATTAGTCGGTAAAAACAAAGATGAAATATTTACCACATGTTAAGTCATAACTATAAGCCCTTTGAATACCGTTTAAACATTCAGTACATTAAAAAGAGATAGATATACAAAAATCAGTCTGAGCTAATGTTTTGAATATAACATTGTGTTTGACAGATTATTTTATAAATCTGTCACGTAAGTATACATATAAAGTTTAGTATTTTATATTATTAATATTAATAATAATATTCAGTAATGAGTATTGTATTGTAGTCCATAGTACCGTCACATGGTTGCATTTGAGGTTGTTGGCTACATAAACAGAGTTT
Source organism: Altica lythri (assembly GCA_964028335.1). Taxonomy (NCBI): domain Eukaryota; kingdom Metazoa; phylum Arthropoda; class Insecta; order Coleoptera; family Chrysomelidae; genus Altica; species Altica lythri. The sequence goes on from OZ034805.1 coordinate 18,551,810, forward strand.
TTAAGAATAGTCGAAAAGTGCATTCCGAACACACAATAGATAGAAAAATTCAACTCGTTAAGTATTCCAAATGGGTTCAATTTATGTACTCGGAGTTTTTGAGGCCGCTGAACACGAATATCATGATGTCGAAAGTCTCCGCGGCACTTGGTGCCTAGGGTATTGACCTCTTCTCATGGGGTTTTATGTACATTCTATACAAAAATCAGTGCACACTTGGAACTCGCCAGTTTTTGGGTCGCTGAATACGAATATGATAATGGCGATGGTGTCCGAAACACCTGGTGCTTAAGACGGATCTCGTCTCCAGGAATTTTATGCAAATTCAATACAAAATGAGTGTGCACTCGGTACTAGGAGGTTTTTAAGGGCGCTGAACACGAATATCATATAATGATTTTTCTAAACCATTCGCATACAAATTTATGAATCCGATCCGGGAACGTGCATAGAAGTATAACTTCTGCCGGCAGTCCCACTGACTGCCACCCCCTTTTTTTTGTTGTTGTGATAAGTAAAATGTTATAGAAATGCCTGTTATTCAATTTTATGTAAAAAGAAACGTGCTGGTCTACAATCTGTCGCGTATGTAATAAGAGTCAGAGAGCGTATAGGTAACAAGGTCTTCTCCCGTACGTACGCGATACTTTTTCTCGATTCACTGCTCTCGTCCAGTCGCCAAAGTTCACATAAAGAGCTTCGCTTAAAAAACAATGAATTACAACAGAAAATAAAGTTAAATGTTAGTTTACAAGTTAAATATAAATAAACCTCACGTTAATAATACAAATTTTGTAGTAAATAACTATTAGTGTTGTGTAGGCAGCGAAAGAAAGAAAATTCAAACGGAAACAAATTTTAAGACCGTGCAGCGCGCGTATGTCTGAACACTGATTTATTTTTAGATCGCAGTATTTTGAATAAGAGCGAAGCGAAAAGTATATTTACTAAATAGTAACGTGTGCCCTTTCGTCGAGTTCATTTTTATTATATTTTGAGTATATCTTATAAAGTTTTGTAATCTATATAAATTTATTTTAAGATTTATAAATTCATGTAGATTAAACTGATTTTTATATTAATTAATTAATTAATTGTGTAATATTAAACCAATAAAATTCTGTTATAGATGGTTAAACATTTTAATAAAATGTGTTTGAGATTAAGACTTATGTGTATAGATTGTACAGGTTTGTTTTTAATGCTTATTTGTATTTATTTTAATTTTATTAATGAATGTAGGTATATCAACATGATTCATTCAAACACGATACTGGATCAAATGTTATAAAAATAGTTTTTCTAAATTCTGTCTATTCTCAGAAAAAGATTATAATTATTAACAACGTGTAATTTTTAATACTAAAATTTCGTTTTTGGTCCTCCGTCTAGAAACAATACTATTAATTACTTCAAAATCGTCCGGAAAATGACATTTTCCGGCCTAGGCCGGCAAAGTAGCTTTTAGATTATCTAAAGAGATGGCGCTATGAGTCATCAAAAATACATAATAAATACTACAAATTTTAATTAAATTTATTTAAAAACAGCGTATAATATACTAAACTAATAACTTTTTCTAAAGGTAAGCAGGATTCAAACTTACATTTAATTTCTCTCACAACTTTTATTTTAAATTTGACATTTATGTCAATTTACAACTACTTATCGTTCGATTATGAAAATACATATCTCGATTTTATTATTGCTCATTGAATTATAATAGTTCATTGTCTCTGCTATTTTTATATAAAATTATTAGATATTAATATTAATATTATCAATATAACAATTTTTACTGTGCTGCTTATTAGCACAGTATTCGTATGTATAAAAATTAAGGATAATGAAATCGATTATCAGAAAATCATTCCTTATTACTAATTCTTTTAATCGTGCAATAGATGTCAATAATGTCAATATACACCTAATCTTGTATGTCACAAAGTAAACAGTTTTTGAACTTTTGAAAATGTTAAAAATTGGTCGGACCAAAAAATAGTGTGTGTTACACGTCCGCAAAATGTTTTGCAAGTGCTCGTATTGTTTCGCCTCGGTGCTACGCCCCTCGGCTACACAACTTTACTCGCTCTTGCAAAATGGCATTTTCCGTCCTTGTGTCACAAATAACTATTCCAGTATTATTTACTTTAATATAAATTTTAAAAATATCAGGATTTTTTGGTTATTTCTGCGATTTTGGTTGCTTGTAATCGTTTTTGTTTGTTGATCCTGTTTACAATTATCAAATTTTTTACCTTATTTATGAAAATATAAATAATTTTTGATTGTTTCTGTAGTGTTCAACTATTTTTCATAATTTTCAATGATTCTAATGGTAAATATAGTTTTTGTAAATTTTCTTGTACGAAATATTATTGAATTTTTGTGTATCCACACTTTTAATAAAATTCCACAGATTGCACTATTAGTGGATCAACATATTGAAATGGATCTTCCTTCTGGAACACCCTCCTTTAATACAATTCTCGGTCGCAGATTCCAATATTTCCAAATTGACTGCTAGTGACAAAAATAAAATAAAAAATTTAATATCCCAAACAAACAAAATATCCAAGTTCCTTATTCTACAAAAAAAATATATAACTTCCTTTCTTCCTATGTCTGGTCTTCTTTCCACTCCTAGATTTATTAGTCTCCTTATTTCTGCTCCTCTATATTTGCTATCTCGTTCTTTCAGCCCGATACCTAAACTATTTCTCTCAGCTCCTCTACCTTCCAAGTTCTGGTTTCTATTTCTATCTGCTTTATTTTTATCTTTCCAATTCTTTTTATATTTATTTAGTTATTTTTTATTTAGGTACTTTTACAATAAAAATTCTTTGTAATAATTCAACAACTTTACTCATCTGACATCTCTACAAAACTTTTATGACAATCGAATCCATAATAATCAACCAAAAAACCAAAACAACTTATCATCTAAACAAAAACAACTTATCATCTAAACAAAAACAATCAAAATACAAAAATACTTAATCTAGACAACCAATTTACAAATAATGGATCACGTTCCAACATTCCATTGAAGGAACATGCACCATAAAGAAAAATGCATATATCAATATATATGCACAGATAGTCAGCGACACCTATAGTGATCTCCAGACCAGTAAACGAATGCCGAGTAAAACTCGACATCCTGGCGGAACATAACAGTGTCAATCTTTGGTATGGTAGCCAAAAAAATAACATCAAGCTAAGCAATCTTCAAAGACTTGCGTGCTTTGCTGTAGCTCTAAGAGGCAATCTAATAGCATAAATAGAAGTCCTGTTAGACCTTCCTCGAATCCACATAATCTTGAAGGGTGAGGAAAGGATAGGCCTTCAAGAAAATCTAAGCAGCATTTTTGTTACATCATCAGACAACAAAAGAAAGCAAGAAATTGGAGAAGATACCAAAGAGATGAAATAAGACCACATTGTTCCTAAATACGTGCCTAAGAAATCAATCCAGGTAGAATTACATCATCGTGAAAACGTCAACATATGAGCAAACCTTCAGGTGTGCATCTGGTATACAGACGGGTCGAAGACACCTCCATCAAGGTGGCTGACCCAAAGTGGAGAAATTTGTCGAAATTTATTTCAAAATTAGGTGCATTTTAGGTGCTATTTAGGTGCGCAAAACAAAAATTAGGTGCACTAACCGTTTTTGAAATATTTACGAAAAACCATGGGCCAGCCAGCCTTTAACAACCTAGCTGACCCATAAGTAAAAAAAAAACAAAAAACAAGGATTAAATAATCTTTAAATTAGGTGCTAATTAAGTGCTTTTTAAAACACGAAACATAAAATAAAAAATTTAAAAATTAAACGTCTTAAAATTGAATATATTGATTGTGTATGGCAAAATGCCACATTTCTTCTTGCACTTTGAACCAAAATGGACATCGGCAGTTTAAGAACAGTTAGAAATCGGTAAAAATTTCTTGTCCTGTAATTTTTTTAATGGATTCGGAAGGTCACCACAAATTTTTTTTTTTATTTTTTTGAACTCGGACCGCTGAGCGAGACTTGCAACCGGTCATTTCCGGAAATGATGATTATGAGCAATTTCAACTGAAAATATTTGTCCAAAGTTTTCTTGCGTCTCAACTAAGAGTGTCAATCTGCACTTTTTAAGCACATGATCAAGATCAAGATCATTAAAATTTTCTTGTAATTCTATTACTTAATAATTCTCTCGTCCGAAATGAAATAATTTTTTTAATTTTTTTTTAACTGGGACTGCTGAGCTTGTTACCGGTCACTTCCAAATATAATAATTATTATAAAAAACTTTTTGTCAAATATCTAAGTGCTCAGTAAAGGCAACAGACTCAATAACAGAACAAACCGCTGATGAGAAAAGTCAACTTGAAATTCTTAGCCTATGTCTTAAACCAAGTGTGTCATTCTGCACTTTCTAAGCACTTAAAAACTGGTACAAATACCTACGAAATAATCCCATAAAATTTCCATAGTTTTTTTGCGCGTAGTTCCGATAATTAATTGACTTAAATCTGGACTTAAAACTTCTCTGCCGTTTTTTATCTGTACTCAAAATGAATTACTCAAAAATTATTTATACCATTACTTTTCTCCTCCAAGACATTTCAACTAAAAAATTCGAACAATTAAAAAACTTCTCAATAGGTAATTATTTTTTTTATTTAAATTTTAGCTAGAAATGTTTTATCAAAGGTAATACCACGAGTCCTTAAAATTTTATCGATAAATTTTTAGTTTCCACGAAAACTTTTTTATTTGGCAAAAATACGAAAACAAACTGAAATGTGATAAAATCACGAGTCCGTAGGACGAGTGATTTTATCACATTTCAGTTTGTTTGATAACATGCGAAAACGTTTTGCAAACGTTCAAAAATATAGGCAAAATGAGGGTCTCCTGTTCAAACTACCTGAGCACATCCTACGAACAAGCAAAAATATAAATAAAGGTTTGATATCGAACAAGAAAGTCGAAAGTTTCAAAGAAAATCCTGATTATTATCATTTTCATCAAAAACTTTGCATTAAAGTTAAACAATTTCCTACAAAAGATGCAAACGAGAATTTGATCGACGCTAATTTAGATTTAAAGTTGACAGAAAAAAAAAACAGAAATAAACCGAATAAAAGAAAAATTATTTCATTTCGGAGGAGAGAATTATTAAGTAATAGAATTACAAGAAAATTTTAATGATCTTGATCTTGATCATGTGCTTAAAAAGTGCAGATTGACACTCTTAGTTGAGACGCAAGAAAACTTTGGCCAAATATTTTCAGTTGAAATTGCTCATTAGCAGTTTATTTTGCTCGTGAAACTATTGCACTTAATAAGCACTTAAATCTCTGACAAAGTGAATTTTATATTAATCATCATTTCCGGAAATGACCGGTTGCAAGTCTCGCTCAGCGGTCCGAGTTAAAAAAAAAAAAAGAAAAAATTGTGGTTACCTTCCGAATTATCCATTAAAAAAATTACAGGACAAGAAATTTTTACCGATTTCTAACTGTTCTTAAACTGCCGATGTCCATTTTGGTTCAAAGTGCAAGAAGAAATGTGGCATTTTGCCATACACAATCAATATATTCAATTTTAAGACGTTTAATTTTTAAATTTTTTATTTTATGTTTCGTGTTTAAAAAAGCACTTAATTAGCACCTAATTTAAAGATTATTTAATCCTTGTTTTTTGTTTTTTTTTTCTTATGGGTCAGCTAGGTTGTTAAAGGCTGGCTGGCCCATGGTTTTTCGTAAATATTTCAAAAACGGTTAGTGCACCTAATTTTTGTTTTGCGCACCTAAATAGCACCTAAAATGCACCTAATTTTGAAATAAATTTCGACAAATTTCTCCACTTTGGGTCAGCCACCTTGATGGAGGTGTCGAAGACTGGTAAATTGCATATATAGTGACTATTAAAGAAGTTAACATATATATGCATAGATGTGTCAGGCGGCTATTACTTAGGGCTTTAAAGACCCCTATACTGATCTCCAGACTAGTACACGAATGTCGAGTAAAACGCGGAACGTAAAGTGGCATTCTTTGGTATGGTGGGAAAAGATACATTAAATAATGACATCATTGTGCTAAGCAAGGTTCAAAGACTTGTTTGCCTTGGCATAACGTTCATTGGGACATCTGTATACACACACCAGACTGTTTCGTCAGGGAAAAATACGAGTTTCGCAATGTCTTAACTGCCATTACAATTTGATCACGAGCAATTTTTAACCAAGTTAAAACAGGTTTTCATCCCTTACTTTTAAATTAGCTTCTTGTAACCTGTTTCTGTTAATATTTTGTATTCTCCGGTTAATATCCTGTATTCTCCAGTCGCTCTATAACGATAATACATACGCTTGATGACTGAAGGGCTGCGGTTGAAATTTCTTGCGACTTGTAGGATTTTAACACCACTTTCTGTTTTCACCAATAGTTTTAGAAAATGGGCAAATAAGAAAATGACCTTAAGGAGAAATTGAAAAAATGTCGCATCCTGCAACCTTTACCTTTACTTGACAGAGAACAAAAAGATTGACTTAGAATTTGATGTTTCAATTGTCGATTTGACAAATAATCTTTCTCAACGCCATGCATACATGTGCTTAGGAAGTGACTAAGTGTCACATCTGATATGAGTTGAATCAAGACTACTTATCAGCTTATAAGCATCTTTGGCTAAATGGTGAGATCGTTACAGCGTAAAGGTAAAGTTTGCCGGTTAGAGTCCTGCCGGATGCGATATTTTTTCAATTTCTCCTTAATGTCATTTTCTTGATTGTAATCTTTCTGAATTTAAAAATCCTATGAGAGATATCTCAAAATAATTAGTTTACCAATGAATTTACAAGTTTATGATAAAGTGTTCCATTATTTTTTTATCAGTGTAGTTTACCTTTTTTCCTATCGTTGTCTAATGCTTCCTAAAATATCGTATCCATCTGTTCTGTTGTGAAGTATTTTAAAATATACATACTTGTTGCTTAGATATTAATTTTATTTGACATCAATTAATTTTTCAGATAATAATGAAGCCCAAAAAACGGATCAAAATTCTACAGATCCTTTGGTAATAACTAGAAAAAAAGTGAGTAGTATCTCAGTAAACATTCCTGCTGCTGGTCTTGGAAGTAGACCTTCTTCAATGGTAAGCACAACAACTTCCGATGATGGTGGCTTCAACGAACCTTCACCAAAAATCGAAGCAAGGCTTAAACCTCATGAAGAATCATTGTACGATTTTCCAATAAATGAAGACAAACCTTTAGAGTACACTGATTCTCCGGAAGATATTAGTGAATATCAGGATTCCACTATACATGAACCGATTCCCACAAAGCTCACTCCTGCAGAAATTGAAGCTTTATATGCAGTACCGCACAAAAAACCACCACAACCACCACCACCACCACCGGTAGAAAGTAAAGTTACTGCACTACCAGAAGAAATGTTTTCGGATGATGATGATGAAGACGCACCACATTACGCAGTTCCATACAGACCGCACAACACTATCGTTCAACAAAAATCAGTAACTTCCACTGATTCTGATGTATCTCAAGTCACTGTCATACCTCAAAGATCTATCGATTCCGATGTTATGTACCACGATCAATCAAAATCGATAACACAGTCAGTATTAACTCAGTTAGATAGTCAAGATTGTACCCAAAATAATGAAAGTGTTGACGATTTGAAGAAATCGGAACCATTTATAATGACGCGGGAAGTTTTACAACAAACATGTGATCGCTCTATACGGACATCCGATGTTCAGAAAGCTGAAGCTAATTTATTAGATTTAAATGATGTTGAGTATGCTGATGCCAGTGATAATGATGAGGAGAATAATAGTGTTTGTCTGGAAAAAGTTGTAATAAGTGAACCAGAAAATATGACTCCAGATGAAGCTGACAATTTATTGAGTTCCAAGTAAGTGTTGTTCTTTTTATTTTATTATTTTATTTTAATATAGAAAATTTGTAATTATAGCTATAGCGTAGTGAGTAACATACTTTGAAAGTTATTATTTGAAATTCTTAATTTCTATTATCTACCACAATATGGACATGTAACGTTCAAAATTTGTTACTATCACTATTCTAAAATAGAACGTTATATAAAAAAATTTGTTATTTTAGCAAGTAAATACTTTTAACTTCACTACTTGCCACAATTAATGCATCACCTTAACAGACCGAAAACTTCGTAGGATCAGATGTTTTTTTTTGATAAAATTTGATTTTATTGTTCAAAAGTTTCCTTCGAGGGCGATACATCGATTATAGCAGTCATACAGTTTCTATTTACAGCAGTCATATAGTTTCTATAGCACGATTTGTCTTTAGCCTCAGTTTCGGTGATTGTCTCTTCATCGGCGGTAAATTTCTTTCCAGCTAGCATTCTTTTGAATCCTGAGAACAAAAAGTTGCTGGGTGCGGAACCAATTCGAAATCAAATTCGTACAATTGTTTCCATTGATTTCTTTTCTTCAAATGGGTCGTTTCCCGCGATTTTGTCCTTGAAACGCTATGTATTAGTCACTTTTGATGGTTTCTCCCCTTTCACGAATATTATACCATTGTAACCTTTTTTTATCGGTAGATGGTAAATGCTCGTCTTAAGGTTCACAATTGCGAACGGCACTCAGTTGGTTGGTGGAGAGCGAGCGTGGATTCGGACGAGCTCAATGAAAAATTATCGAAATAAAAAAAGAATATATTTAATAATGTACCTAATAAAAATTAAAAGGGACAAAAAAAAAGAAAATGAAAGAGAAAGGAAAATGGGCGCTACTTATTTTTTTTATCTTAGGGATGGGGAAAGATAAGAAACCCAGGTAAAAAATAAAAGATATATAAATTAGATAAGATAACCCGGCAGATTATGATTTTTGGATTTGAAATTACTCACTTTTATTTAGGAAACAAAAAATAATTATACTTACACTTTTCCTTACTTATTCTTATGGTTAACATCCAAACTTGTAAGATACGAAAATTTTTGATAAATCAAAATTTAGTTACTTAAAAAAAACATATTAGATTAAAGGAAAATATTGATCAGAGTAACATGCTCTAGAAAGGAAAAGAAAATATCTAGTTAAACTATTAACAATATTTATTATTTGTTTAAATAATAAACAAAACAAACAAACAAAAACATAGAGGCGGATACCTATATAAAAACAGTAAAAACCTATTAAATAATCACCTTTGTGATAATTCCAAAATCATATTTTATTTATACAAGGATAACAGCTATGTATATAATATTTGTTATCTACTATGTACTCTATGAAGCGAAAAGTGAAACAATTGAGATCTAGACAAAAAAATTATTAAAATTCACCTTTTGCTTTATTATTAACTGGAGTTAAAGGAGTACTTACATATCAAGATATAGATATTAAATAGACAGATAAGAAATACAAAAAAATAAACCCTGTTTTTTTTTTTAAATACGGCACTGCACATTATTCACTGAAGGTTGTTCGGTATGGTAAATACAATTAAAATTAAATTTTCCAGAGAAAGATACGGTACTTTCATGTGCGATAAAGGTATAAAGTCATAATACAAAAACTTACGTTAGCTTCTTAGTGTTTCAGAAATAATTTGAAGATGTTTGCTTCATTCTCTCAGTAAAAGATACGATAAGATATAATTTTAAATCTCGACTCTACTCTGGTCTCGATTAACAGCTAGTTTTAGAATAAACCATCCTCTTACTCTTCATAGGTCTCTAGTAACGAAATACAGTAATATAACCAAGCTGCAGTCATAATTACTAGATATTTGAAGTAATCTTAAAGATAACACTGTCTGGGAATCTTCAGATAAACCTCCAATCGGAACAAACAAAACTGGGCACTAGAAACAGAAATAAAACCGAAAAAGTTGAAAATATATGACTTGAGGGTTTCGTGCAAAAACCACACCCTGAGTAACGGCAATTGCATCTATTCGTCTCTTAAATAAAATTTTGCGCAGCACGTGATTAAACAGAGGGATGTGATTGGTTAGAGAACTTATCGAGAATCTTCTCACGAAATAAGTAACGCATGTTTTTGGTCACGTAATCCAATTTTAGCGATTTCTCGAAAGTGGTGGAAATTTTAAACCACAGGGTTGGCTTCTATTTAAAAAAGATATTGTTAAAAAGAAATTAAATAACAGGGTTCTTTAAAAACGCTACACCATGCGCATCTCAAAATCCTATGTTCGATTAGACACAACAAAATAAAGCAGGAAATTAGAGAAGACATTTGTGAGATGAAAAAAGATCACACAGTTCTCAAATATTTGCTTAAGAAACATTCCAGATAGACATCAACGTACTCAACATAATACACAGGCGGGTCTCAGACTAAAGACGGTTAAGTAGCAAGAATTTACAGCAGTGATGCAAACGTAACTATGTTTCAAGCAGAGGTGTATGTAATCTTGCAATACACCAGAAAACTAATTTTAGGGCTTATAAAGAGACGGGTTTAAGAGCGATAGAATGCAGGGTAGAGCTCGATATAGCGCATCATAACAGTGTCAAACTAGTTTGGATGCCAGGACATAGATGAATAAAAGACAACAAAGAGGCTGATAAACTTTCAAAAAATTAACTACAATATTTTACGGTCCTGAGCTAGCTCTAGGGATATCAAAAGTACGGTAAGGAGCCGATTGAAATCCTGAATATTTGTTACCGTTATTCTTTCAGATTCAACTTTAAAAAAGTCATTAGGAAAGAAAATAGCTTTCCAGTTATGATATATTTAAGGTGTTGCATTAAATTTGGAGAGTGAAATTTTCGGAAAAAATTTATTAAAAACTGTGTAGAAAGGTGTAGAAATATTCGAAATGTATTGATTTTTTGATAGTTTGAATTAAATTGGCATTATGAGTTAGAAATGGTTTAAAAAAATCATCAATTTGAATTGTATTATTTTAATAGTCATATTAAAATTTTAAAAATTGAGATGCTTATTTATAAATCGTGCATTTGAAAATCACTTTATTTTTTCAAATTAATTTTTTTAACTAATTGTACGAAATGACATATTTTAAAAATTGTCACATTTTTCGAAATATATTCGAAAACTACGACTTATGCCTCTACAAATTGAAATTCTGCTGTTTAGTTTTAACGTTAAGCAACAAAATTTTTACGTTATTACTAATAGTTTGTATTTCTTTCATATCACACGTTATAGAATTTTGGAGAAACAAAATAGGTGAGTTTAGTTTAATAAATGTATTAAACTGGTGTTTGGGATGTGTTAATTTAGCTTGTAATAACTTTATTTGTAAAAATAATCTACTTAATATAACCATAATCGATAAAAGTCTTTAATCAAAATAATTATAATAATTTTTATATTTAACGTCTTTAGCGGGAGAATTCATAGGTGAAAGTTTATTGTCTAAATGTGCTCTTCTTCTATCGTTTTTGTATTTATTTGTATTTGCAGACCGAGTATGTATTGAATACAATTAAATACTGTGTGAGAAATTTTAATTGCGTACGTTTTTGTCAGACCAAATCTGTTACTCTGGAATTGGGGAAGTTGTAAAACAATAAAATATAAAAAAACAATTGTTATGGTAGCTAAAATGCAATAAGTAGAGTGTGTAGAAAAACACTATAAAAAATAATAAAATGGTTTACAGTCACCAACACAATCACTTCTATATACTTAAGAATATAAAGGAAGTGATTGGACCAAATAATCTTAGATCAGAAAAATATTGAAAAAGAGTGGATTTAGAGTGGACCAGTTCTTCTAAAGAATTGGCTGAGATTGTGACGTTCAGTCATGGGAGCGTATCAACGCCGTAGATAGACCGCTCAATATCTCCCGAGTATAAGAAGACTACTAGTTTTAACAACCGTAGATGGATCGGTGACAAAGTTCATGGCTGCCGTGTGTGTTAACTGCTGGATCTTCTAACGGTACGCGGTTGATCAATTGCATTAATTTGAAATCGTGGTAAAGTACGTTTCAAGATATTTCGTCTTGACTTCTGTTTGCAATATGATTTAACAATAATAAAATAGTAAAGAGTCCTTATTTATTCCAAGTCGGCACTTACGCAGGTAGATTTTGCCTTAATGGTTGTAGAAAATACAAGAACTTATGGATGCAGATGACGAATTGAAAAATCATACAGTAAAATTCTTAATAAGAAACAATAAATATTTAAGAATTAAAAATTTACATAATTTTTACATTGACAAATAATTTTACATTCTTTTACCCGCGTAAGAAAAACCATTTTGTGCCATTAATGCAGAATCTACCTGCGTCCTAAGTGCCTACTTGGAATAAATAAGGGCTCCTTACTAAGGGGTTATTATTTTATTATTGTTAAATCATATTGGAAACAGAAGTCAAGACGAAATATCTTGAAACGTACTTTACAGATCCATTCTTTTGTGTTGATTTCAAACCGTGTTGCCAATAAAGATTTTAACGAAAATTGTTCCATATTATAGTGAATTACCTGCTGAATTTAAAAAACTATTCTAGGATACTCTTGTACCTTTTTTGTACGCTTATCTTTCAGCGCTGTGACCCGAGATCTGTTTGCTTGAATCACACAACATATATTTAAAAGTATTGCTTAAATCATACTCATGATCATACTCCCTAAAAACCCTGAAAAATATATTTTTTAATGTATATAAGCACACTAATAATAATGAAATAATTATTTAGGTCTCAACTGCTATCTGATGAAGAAGCTCAAGAGGTAACGAGACTTTTGAACTCGAAAAGTAAACCCAATAAATGGCTGCCAAACGCAACAAGTTCGTTTTTGCAAGACTCGATTACAGCTTCCGCTTGCGATTCTTCGGGACCAGTTTCATTAAATGACAGTTTTGGACCACCTTCTTTACAAGAAGAACCGGTAAGAACAGTTATCCATTTTTTTTTCATATTTAATTTTTTTCATTTTATTCTGTACGAAGACAAATCCAGATAATGTTTATAACTTTATTATTCAGAAATTGAATACAACGCCATCTATCGGATGTCTCCGCAACCTAGATGTCAAACGAGAGTATAGATTTGTATCGAATTAACTTACACTGCCATCTATTAGGAGCTCATTGGAAATTGGAATTGTCGTTTTTAGTATTTTTCGTTACTTATTGTTTGTTTCTAACCGTTTCAATCTTCCGTCAATCGGTACCACCATTTTCGAGGTCTAGCGAGACAAACGAAAAGCAACTCTTTTTTATATAATTTAAATAAATGTATAAAGTGGACAATAAAATCAGAAGGAAAAGTCAATGAGTGCTATTGGACGCAAATCATTTTATTTTAATCAAAATTTTCGGTTAAAGAGTCTTTGATGTGACCCCTTATCTGGGAACAGCGGGTGTTCTATTAATCCGACCCTATTCTAGATTCTTGAGCCTCGATCCAGCATATGGTTGTAAAGATATTTTTTTTCTGATTTCAAATCATTTTATTATTTTAGCCGGAAGAAAGCAATCTCGATCATGTGAACGAACAGACTGAAATTATAGATATGGGAAGCACAAAATTGGACACTAAAGTGAAATCAGTGGAGCCACTGTCGCAGTACTACGAATCGACTGAGAGCCTCGCTTCAACTCAAGAAGAAGAGGAAGAGGCATCGAAAGTTGAAATTGATACAAGTGTAACTGACTCAGGATTAATAGGTAATTTTTTCATATTAAGTTAAAAACTATGTAGCTAATAATTCCACTTAACAAAAATTATGATCTCTTTATTTAGATTCGGTGACAAGTTTATCCGAAGGCAACTATTTAGAAACAAAGACTGATGAAGATTTTGTACCAAAACCGATCACCATAATAGGTGTTGAGCATGGTGTTCACTATTACGAAGATGGACATTTCTGGATGGAAGTACCGGGTCTGCCACCAGAAGAAGATGATGAACTAGAATTTCCCGAATACATACCAAAATCGAGTAAAGTTAAATTTTCTAAAGACCCGATGAAGGTTTATTCCACGTTCAGTATATCCGATTATGACAGAAAGAATGAAGATGTTGACCCAGTTGCTGCGTCAGCTGAATACGAACTTGAGAAAAGAGTTGAAAAAATGGATGTATTCCCGGTGGAATTAGTTAAAGGATCGGAAGGACTTGGTTTGAGTATAATCGGGATGGGAGTTGGAGCTGATGCTGGATTAGAAAAACTCGGTAAGTTTAATCTTCTAATAAATTATCAAAAGTTTAATTAAAAAAATTTACATACCGGCACAGTTAGAGGAGTACAAAAAGGTTGATTTTTTTCAATTAATTGCTATTAAAAAAAAATAATCACCAAAAACACATAATTATTGTTATTAATACTGATTATATGATTTCCCATAACCGTGTATTTTGTTATCAATCATTTATTGAGACAAATTGTGCCACTCTTCCTCTAATGTCAGTTTTAGTTAATCATTCCTGGGAGCTGGTTTTAGGTGCCGAACTCTTCTTCCCAGAATATCCCAGACGAGTTCTATTGGGTTCATGTCCAGTGATCGCGGTGGCCAGTTCACTTGATTCATAGAGTTAGCTACTCACGATACGCGGAGTGTCTAAGCGGTTGTTATCGTTCGTAAAAACGCATGCATGGGGCAAAGGGCTCTAGGATATCTGGTACGGACCTGTATGCAGTGAGAAATCCATTTTCAATAAGCACTAACCCTGCTCGAACCCCCATTCATCACTAAACATCCACCATATGACACCATTTCTATGAAGTTCTTCTGGTTGTATCGTTCACCTCGATACCTCCACATTCTTTTTCTCTCATTCACGAAATTTACGCAAAAACCATTCTCATCGGTGAGTAAGATACGACTCCAGTAACCTGTCCAACACGAAGGCTAATCTTGTATACATGTATGAGTAGTTAGGGGTAACAGATACACCTGCGACCTATAAGATCTATTGTGTCCCCCTTTTCTTGCTATATTTCTGATGATTTCTCAGACTTATAGCAGCTCTTCTAGTCCTATCTTCCTTAGAAAGTTTAGGATATCATTGGGTTTTAAGTTAGGTAATTCTAATTTTTCTATTTCGTATGACCCTAGGTATTTGACCCTAGAATTACTTAATGCGATGCATTCTGAGAGTATGTGTATTGAGGTTCATCTTCTACCTCACAGAATCTGCAGTTTGCGTCATCTACTAATCCTAGTTTCTTCATGTGTCCTCTTAATCGGCAGTGTCCGGTTAGTCCTGTTATAATTCGGAGGTTCTTCTTACTAAGGTTAAGACAGCTGTGAGATCTCTTCTGGTTATAGTTTCCCAGGAGTGTCTTCGATTGTCTTAGTCCTTCTAGACTATTCCAGTACTTGGATTTTTCGCTATCCATTTTTTTCTTTAGTTTTTCTAAAATTGTACTACTGCTGATTCCACAGGATGGTTCTGGTCCCAGGTATGGGGTTTCAGTCCTTTTTTGTCAGCTTGTCTGCTGTTTCATTTCTTTCTGTTCCTACGTGTCCTGGAACCCATAGGAGGGTAACAGTGTTATTTTGTCCTAGTTCATTTAATTTGCCTAGACATTCCCAGACCATCTTTGAACTGATTGTATCTGAGTTCAGAGCTTTGATGGCTGCTTGACTATCAGACATGATCACAATCTTCTGTCTACGATAGTTCCTTTCAATGTTAAATTCTATACATCTTTCGATGGCACGAGTTTCTGATTGAAAGATGCTTGGGTACGCACCCAAGCTTTCTGAGTATTTGGTTCTAGGTCCAAAAACCACTGCTCCTGTTCCTTTATCTGTCTTGGAGCCGTCCGTAAGGCTAATTTTGCGATACGATAAGCTGCTTCGAGTTTAGGTACTTGTGTTTGCACGTAAGATCTTAAAACAACTTTATTTCATCTTTTGATATATTTCACTAACATTAACATTGCAGACCACAACCAGTTGATTTCGAGTCTGAACAGCTGTTGGTCGTCAATTTCTTAAAGTTTGCAAGGTGATAAAACTGTCGTCAATGGCACCTGTTGCCCGATTTCTGCCTTTTCCTTGCCTCCACACATAAGATCCCATCTCTATGTACCGAAGTCAAAACAACCAAAGCTCTACTTACTGAGTTGTTATGCCCTCTTCGATCATGGTTATAACCTTCGCCACTGTGGTTATTCATTTCGTAACAGGATTGTGTGAACAATTAAAAAATATGAGCCCCATTTACTATGCTTGGAACGGTAGATCTTATGAGAAGTAATTCTAACGCTAAGTATAAGCAGATTCTTAAAGAGACATAACACCTGTCAACACACGTGAAAATTAGTAGTTTGTACTTATGTTAACTGGAGAGAATTACACATAAATAGTAACAAATTGTCAACATAACTGAAAGTATAAAAAAACGACGTTTTTATGTTCCCCTAGTTGTGCCGGTATTCGTAGTTATAAAATTAAGTGCTTGACAGCAAACATGAAGGAATTTGTTAAAAAAGTAACTTACGTTAACAATTTTTTGTTGTGTATTATTTATTTATACAGTTAATGTTTTATCGTGATGTAATAGATGTTTAATCAGGTCATTCTTTTTTTGTATTTCAAAAAAAAATATCATTTATTTAATTGTCATTAATTTTGTCTAGGTATTTTTGTCAAAACAATCACCGCTCATGGTGCCGCAGCTAAAGATGGAAGAATCAAAGTTAACGATCAAATAATAGAAGTGGATGGAAAAAGTTTGGTTGGCGTTACACAGGCTTATGCTGCCAGTGTTTTGAGAAACACCTCTGGCTTGGTGAAATTTAGTATAGGTAGAGAACGTGATCCTGAGAATAGTGAGGTTGCACAACTGATTCGACAATCGCTTCAAGCAGATAAAGAACGCGAAGAGCGACGTCAGAGAATTCTTGAAGAGCAGCAACAACATAGTGAAGCTAGTACTGCTCAATTAACAGGTACAAATTTTCTAGATTGATATCTTTGTTACTAGTATAGAGTATAGAGTCGACCTAATACTGTAGGGCTGAGGCACTCGAAGCTGATGCTCAAAGGCTACTCCAAAAAACTGACGTCTGACATACTGAATCTTGGCAGGAGTCAGATAAGAGTACTAGTGGGCTTGCTCACTGGGCATGGACCATTCAGACTACACCTTCGGAGGATGGGGATTCTGACACAGGAACCCACCTCGTGCCGACTGTGCGCCATGGACGATGAGACGGCAACTCACATTCTATTCGAGTGTGAGGCCTTGGACTATAAACGGTTCCTCATCTTCGGTGACACGAATCCTGAATCCTATCACCACCTTGAGGAGCTAGTCACAGAACTCAAATCTCTTATAATGGGAACTACCCTGTGGCAACAGTAACTCAAGGAATTTCGGACACCTGGATTCTAGCCTACCTGAAGATCAGCGTGATGTTGATTTTCAGCTGAACAAACTAGAGTCCTGCACGCATCGGGTGCATGTAAGGACTCTTGGTGTCGAACCTGGTCACAATATTCCCATAGGAAGCAGTGTTCAAACATTGGGCTCCACAGGAGAGACCATGCCAGGTTTATTTAGTTTAGATTTTAGATTAGATTACTAGTATAGAAATACAGGTCACATGTGTATATATATAAAGTCGTATGAATTAGATTTATTTCAAAAGCGTTCTAACATGTTATTTCGTACTGGAAATACTTGCGCCTTATAAGAGTAACGGGGATAAACAGTTATACTGAAAGTAACAGGCCCATACATGAAATTTTCACTTCAGTCGTCATTACGTAATTTACGTCAGTACTGCCTTTAAAGTTTTATTGGAAAGAAGTAAATGTATATACTATTTTTTTTTTAGGTTCAGCGAACACAAGTGTTAGTGATGGTCCAACTAGTCCTCTTGTTAATCAAGAAAGTATGTTTGATCAAGAACAAGACAGCGTTGATTCTCTTAGAACATTACTTATTGAGGTAATTTTTTTATATGTTCATAATATACAAAAACTAGAGTTAGCATTGGTAATTCTGAATTAGATTTAAAATTTAATAAAATTAATATTTGTTGTACAGACACAACGCAAATTTAATATATCAGAGCTTGAGGTAGTTCGACTGAAAAATAAGGTATGATAATCGTACGCTTAGAGTAATGTATTTCTATCACCATTTAGTAGGTATTCAAATTCACAATTTAGGAATAAAAATTTTGATAAGATAATGTGTTTACTAATTTTTTAATATTAAATTTTTGTTAAAATCTTTGGTTGGTTTGGTTGTTACTGCATATGTAGTAAAATCGTTAGAGTCCAATTATAGAGTCCAAGTCCAAAAAAATAGAGCTGTTTGTTTTTTTTTGCGTAATTCTTATGTTTTTGGATGTACTGAATCTCAAAATTACTTTTATTTTGTCATATAACGTCACGTTTTCTGACTATCTATTTATGCAAAACAAAACTTAATTTTTTTATGTAAAATACTTTAATGTTTTAAACTAATATATTTTATAGTAAAACCAATCACAACACTTAATTAATTCATTTGTACAACTAAACTATAACACTCATTTATCTGAACAAATCTTCACGCTCAAGTAATTTCTGGACGCTCCGTTTCTGTTTATATAAGCCTAACGAAAAATCTGGAACCATTCCTTCTAGTAAATGCTGCCTCTAGTCTTCTTTTCCAAGCAGCCGCGGCGAACTCGAGAAAGTCGCTTTTCGAGAATGTTTCCGTGTTCTAAGGAATCGCCTGCGGAACTACCGCCGTCGACTTGTGTGGCGGAGCCATCGGCGCTGTATGCGTCGGTGTAGGTATTCGTGTAACAATACACTCACCAGTAAACTTTAAACATATTTTATTTTCCAGGGAGACTGCTTTTGGTTCATTTTTGTTTTGTAGGAAGCATCTGGAAGGTTCAACAGTAATCTGCCATCTTCCATGATATATTTTTTCTCTCTTCTTAATATCTTAGTCAAATCGTTCACCTTGCTCTTCACTCACATCTCCAAAATTTTCTGGAAAGTAATGGAGGTGGAAATAAAGAAAAAGTTCTTTTAAACTCATTAGGCCACCTAATAATTAAAATGCTTTTAATATTCTTTTGACGATTTGTTTGTAGAGGGGGCTTTATTATTTCCTAAAAAATTCTCTATTATCTCTTTAAAGAAAAACATTCCTTCTCCTTTAGATCTTAAATGTATCCACAAACCTTCAATA
Organism: Altica lythri; assembly: GCA_964028335.1. Lineage (NCBI taxonomy): Eukaryota > Metazoa > Arthropoda > Insecta > Coleoptera > Chrysomelidae > Altica > Altica lythri. The sequence goes on from OZ034805.1 coordinate 18,570,999, forward strand.
TTGGTACAATAAACTTCTTCTTCAGCAAAGTACAAAATTTATGGCGTTCGGTGCCGCTGATTTCAGATTCTAGTTTATAGCAAAAAGAAGATATTTATGAAATTTTTTTATTAAGATTTATATGAACAAATTCGGTACAAGTTCATTTGCTACCAATTAGTAAACACATGCAAGAGTTTTATATATCTTATAATTATTATACTAATTAATAGATAATGGACATTATTTATAAAGTTGGGTTCAGATGAATATCAAGCCATTTCCCGTTCATTTTGAATAGTTTTAAAGCTTTAAACTACCTCAACATTATAAATAATGTCCAAATAAATACGTTTTTGACAAAGTATACCATATTTCAATCCTGTATGTTTTAATATTCTGGTGTAAGTTACATTTTATATTCTTTTATAACTTAGTAGTTAATGCAAATAGTTTTCATCCTTTAATTTGTACTTCATTATTAATACTAATAACACTTAAACTAAAAAATATTTTTATGAGAAGATTTCTGTTGCAGATGAAAATTTTGATTGTAATCAATTCAATTTTACCTCACCATTGTCATAATAAGATTTAGTTCCTTTTTCTTAAAAACTCGTCTCCAAAAAATTCCTTCTTTTATCGTTTATGTTGTAATTAATGTCTGATGCTTTTAAATCAATATTAAATTTAAAAAATATTTTAGTGCTTAATCAAAAAATATGCTATTTTTATTCACATATCAAAATTAAACATTAATGACAATAATTATAATTAGAAAACAGTTGTAAATTAAAAAAAAAGATAAGCAGTAAGTTCGTCAATTAGTATATGTGATGCAATAATCATAGCTACTTTGTATATTTTTTCCTTTTTATTTCATCATTTGGAATTTCACGATAAATTGAAAATTGATCAACAAAATACATCGAGCATACCTTCTAATCAGTTTGCAGTGTAGCGTTTTTCTATATTGAATACGTCTTGATGAAAATTTTCACCGTGTTCATCTGATACGACAGATTTTCGGGGAAGATATCTAAGTGTGTGTCCAAAAAATTAATATTAAGACAAATGTTTGATTTCAGAGCATTATAAGCTGAACGAATTTCTTCAATAAACTATCGATAGTTGTTAGCTTTTTTATTAAAAACACTTCCACAAAAGCGTTCCAAGTCCATTTCTCTGCTTTTTTCCCTACTGAACCTAATGGGTCAGCAAATTATCACTAAAAATAGACTACTTTGTATTAAAATGTCTGACAGGTTAACTGTGTATTTTTTATGTTCCTCTTCCATTTATAAATTTAGTATTTCTGCATATTAACATTTCATTTTGGTTTTAAATTTATTTTCATTGAATGTTTAGTAATAAAAAGCATGTAATATTTTACGACTTTTAACACTTTAAGTTGCAGTTTTTTTTTTTAATTTCTAGTTAATGGAACAAAATGGTATGAAACCCGATGATTCTGAAAAGTTTGAACAAGCTAGTCAAAAATTACGTGAAACTGAAAGAAATTTACAAACAGCTAAAAAGGAAATACAAACTTATCAAAACATGTTAGAACAATCGCAATCTCAATATCAATCACTTGAAAAGAAATACAACAGAGCGAAACATTTAATCCGAGAATTCCAACAACGCGAACTTGATATGTTACACCGAGAAGATTTCTTTCAACAGTTATTACAAGAAAAAGATACCGAGTATAATTCGTTGGTGAAAACTTTAAAAGATCGTGTAATTGCATTAGAACAAGATTTGTTAGATACACAAAGAAAAGCTGGCTTCCCGATGGTTCTTCCGTATGATAATTTAAATATAAAACAACTTACGCCGCAGATGTCAAGGAGACAACCACCTAAACCACTTTTTAAAACTTTGCAACCTGATTTTTCTGATACAGAGATGTCCGATACTAGTCCAGATGACGATAAAACTGCTACTGTAGAAAGGAAATTGCCTATAAAAGAAGAATTTGATAGTGCAGTACCTCCTCATGAACTGCTCGATATTTCAGCTAGCAAAAGTAAAGCAGAACTTGCAAACAGAGGTGCATTAGCTAATAGGTAATAGTTTTTTATTTTTATGTTATAATTATAATCTATATTAGGTTTTATGTTTTTTTGTAGGCAATTACCTAGTGTAAAGAAAGGGTCCCTAAGCAATAGTAGTTCAGATTACGGTCTAGACGAAAGTTACAATTCTTCTGATGAAGTAACCGATTCTGTTTTTACTCAAGTGAATGAAATTAAACAAAAATACAGTCAAGGTTTGACGAGACCTACTTCGTTTACGAGCGCAGCAACACAACAATATAATCAATCGCACTACATACCCCAGCAGCTAAATCAAAACTCACAATACTCAGTACAATATACTCAGGTGGAGAAATCAAATCAATACACAACTAATCAAAATACTACAACCCCTCATTCATCGAACGTAGTGTATGCTAGTATTCAAAAAGAAGTAAATAAATTTCAACAACCCAGTCCTGATCCGTGGAGCGAGAGTGTAAATAGAAATTCCAATGTTTTAGGATGTCCACCACCAACATTAGCAGAACAATTGAAACAGGTATTGTTGGTTGTTCATTTTAATGGTTTTGTACAGTAAACTCCAGTAAATTCGGACGGCGCCGGTGGCCGGTTCGGATAACGAAAATTTATAATAATCCGAATTTCCCTGTTTTCAAGCGTGAAAGTCCCTAAATGGCGTCAATACTGCGAAATTTGATCGTAAAACATAGAATGTTATATTATTTTTGCAAACAGAACTTCTAGATGTTAGTCCAAATCGATTGACACCTCAACCTTATTTTTTCGAGATTGTTTCCAAAAGTTGGAATCCTGTAATGACCCATAGTTGATTCCTGCTGGTGTTTCAGTTCTTCTGGTACACATTTGTTCAACACACATTTTGCTGTGTGCTTGGCCTGAGATATCTTCCCAGTGTTGGTTGTGTTGTCTACGGATCCAGATTGTTATTCGGCTCTGGACCGTATTTCTTGATCCGCATATAGCTGGCTTTGGACCGTAGAATATTGTGGCTATTCCATTTCTTGCAAGTTTATCATTCGCTCGTTGCCTTCTATTACTCTATGTCCTTACACTCAAACTAGTTTGACACCGCGAGGGTATTGAGTTCAACTGTGCATTTCTGTACTAGTCTGGGGTCTTTAAATTCCCATTAACCGCATACTTTCTTTGCATATATTGAACCTCATAGATTTAATAAAGCCCTCAAATTAATTTCCCTGGTTCATTACAGGAGTCTATATACTTCTGCTTGATACACGATTGGATATATTCCCAGAGGGACAGAAGTTTTTACGTTTTATTTCCGTCACTGTTGTAAATTCTTGTTCCTAAACCCTCTTCAGTCTTGGTCCGGTCTGTGTACCAGGTGTAACCCTGAAGCTTGGATCGAGTGCTCGCATTTTGATATTCCTTAGGCAGGTATGTGAGAACCAGGTGGTCTAATTTCAGCTTATGCTGTTGAGGTGCCTCCAGTTATTCCAAGGCAAACGTGTCCTAGCTTGATGATGTTTTTTTTTGTTGTACTTTTGGCCACCATACCAAATACGAGGAGTGAAGTTAACAAAAAAAAAAAAATAATATCCACCAGTATATAATCTTTTATCGAAATACACAATGTATTCAAATAACTGAATTAATTTCTTTATTTTTAGGTATTAGCAGAAAGAGAAAAGCGTCTTGGCAATGAAAGCGTAAATGGTTCCACCGATGAATTGAATGAAAAAACTAAAGACGATCCTGCTCATCATCTTCTTGAAGAAATCAGACAGGCTGTGAATGAAGCAAATTCAAAAGGTTACTTTTTATATTAATATTAACTGTTATCGTCGGTTTACATTTGTTTTTAAGTGTATCTTATTATTATACTTATTTGATGTGACTGATACAGTTTTTTTAATGGAGGTTGTTATTTTTCAGTTATAGGATATTTTATAGGATTCTCATTTTAATTTTTGACAGCAGAGTACATTTTTAGTTTTTTAACATCAATCTTAAAAATAGTAGTTTTTGTTATATTACAATACAATGCAGAAAATTGCATATTTACATTTAAACATCTCTTCGGAAAATTAACCGCGCCTTATAAAATTCAGTTTTGCTTTTGCTGTTAAACCAGAAGTAAGTAAAATCATCATATTAGTGTGTCAACATTGACAAGTAAACAGAATCCACACATACTTTTTTGTAAAATAGTTTCTTTATTTTGATCATAATCCTGTTAACAATATTTACTAGTGTAGCATTAAAAAAGCAACAAATCGCAATAATTAGAATTAGCTGGTGATGCTTCTGAAGGACCCAAAACTCTACTCGTCAGTTTGTGTGTTCACAGATCGCAGGACGGTCGTTACAATGTTGTTTTAAATACGCGCTCTTTTAAAATTCTTATATGAATATTTTACTTTCAAACTTTTGATGCAATGTTTCAACTGCATAGAAACTTAAAAACCTTCGACGTGTAATTTTCTTGTTCCAAGTTATGTGATATGTTCATAATATGTAAAATAAAGACAAAGTAAATTTAAATACGTATCATTTATTTTTTAGTAAAAAGAGTCGTTCCCGTTACGTTATCACCCCCAGGTAGTACACCGTGGCAGCCTCAGATAAATACATCTCCAACACCACCATCGCCGTCAAGTTTATCTTCTGGTTCTGTTTCGCCATCAAGACATGATACTTCCTGGGCCAACACCGATCTCAGCCTCTCTTCCTGTAGTATAGCCAGCAATAAAGGAAGTACCCATTATTGGCAGTCAATACCAATTCTTGATTGGACTAAAGATCAGGTATAAGAAAAACTAATAAATTAATTCAATTTCATTATTGCCTTTTTGCGTTGTTTTGTACCACCAAATCAGCGCAGCATAGTTGAATAGTGGTCTGACAACCGTTAGATATGACCAATAGATCATTTTAGGTTTAAGACCACATTTTTTCTCAAAATGGCTATGGCATGTCCACATAGCACTTGCATCTTTAAAGGTTATATATACGAGTGTTGAATTCCACTCAAATTTCCTGTTGAGAACAACTTCGAGGCATTTTACCTCTTCTAAGAATCAAATGAGTGCCGTTTTGATAGGATTGTCTGAAAGTTATTCCTTCAAACAACAATTAGATATGAGGTTTAAGGCACTTTGCATGTGTTCTGCAATAGAATTGTCAAGTTTACCTCTTAACACAATAACTAAATCATCAGCATAACCCAGAGTACGAAACCCTTCTCTTTTAAGTTTTGCTTTAAGAACGTAAACTACCATCGCCCACAGTAAAAGCGATAAAACTCCTCCTTAAGGACAGCCTTATAATGCTTTTATGGTAGTTATGGCTCTCCGAGTTAGATAACTACACTCCTAATGTTTAGCCTGGACTGTATTCATTTGATAATAGGGAACCGGACAAATTTTCAGATAGTGTTTAAAAATAATCTTTATTCATATATATAGCCATAAAAAATAATATTTTAATTAAATAAATCCTTTATAAAAAACATAAATTATTTAAAACTGCCGCGAAAACAGCACTTCATGTCAATTCAAATCGCGTGATGTCATTTGTGTTGTAAACAAACTACAAGCCATATTACAAGTGATCAGTGCTTGGATAAATTAAGTATTTTGTAATTCTTAATCATCATGGACCGAAAAAAATATCGTTGGTGTGTTGTACCTGGATGTGGAAATACATCAGTAACTACTCCAAATAAAATTTTCATTGATGTACCTCGAAAAACAGACATACGAAAGAAATGATTAGACCTAGCAAGACGAAAGTGCGATGGAATGTCTGTTACTTCACCAATTTACTTTTGTGAAGATCACTTTGATGTAAGTACTGTACCTAGACTGTTACTACACAGCCCACAGTACAAATAATTATATTTATTGTGTACGTAACGTTGGTGTTATAGCTTATGTTTTACTTAGAATGTTTTACGTATGCCTAAACAATCTTGTATTTGTGTTTTAGCTGCCAAATGACATAAAAAATTACATGCGATACCATGTAATGGGTTTGTAAACAAAGTTATGTTAAAACCTGGCAGTCTTCCGTCAAGATTTCAATGTCAAACTGACAGAAAAAGAAGTTTAACATCAACAACTACATCGCGCAAGATAAACAAAAAGAGGTTGAAATACTTAAACAAATGTTTTCACATTTCTAAATTCAGCAGAACAAAAGTCGGAATTAGTGGCAAAGAAACTGCCGATCATGAAAATATCAACTTTTGGGAGATTTCTATTATCAGCTTTTGTATAACCTTGTTCCATAATAAAAACTTAACAGAAGGCTTCAAGCACTTGCGACAACTTCTGTTATGACTATAGTCCTTCAATTCGTAACTAATCACAATTAAATATTTTTAGAAAAATGCAAATAAATCGTCGAAAAACGCGAAATAACATACAAAGCAGTGTTGTTTACTTATGGCTAACCACAAATGACGTCATGCACTGTGATTGGCGTTTGGGTTCTTACGCTGCACAGATAATTTACGCAACTTTATTTGTTGATTTAAAAATATAAATCATTGTTATTTCTTAAAAATCTTTATTGAGTGATATTGTTGTATAACAAACTTTATTTTAAAACACATCTTTGAGTTTTTTTCGATTACTGTCCGGTACCCTATGGTAGGTCGTATACCCATTTTTGTTGCGGCAGCGATGACAGAATCATATGAGGTGCTATCGAATGCTCTCTCTATATATAAAAAAGCACATAAAGCCACTTCCCTTGCGTCTGTAGCCTTTTTAACATCTCGTACAAGATAATGCAATCCGTTAACGTCTATAGGTAAAGATTGCAGATTCGAGTCCTGCCGGATGTGGCATTTTTTTCGATTTGTCTTTTATCATTTTCTTGTTTGTGTAATAGCTAAATTTCAAAAACTTAAATTGTAGGTCTGTAATTGGCTCATAGCAGTAGGAATGGAACAGCATGTATCAAAATTTGCAGAACTTCAAGTAAACGGAAGCGCTTTATTATTGTTAACTTCAGCTGACTTTAAAATTTTGGGAATCACAAGTGACGATAAAAGCAGATTAAAGCGAAAAATTAAGGATCTAAAATTGCAAGCTGAAAAGGAGAGGAAACAAATGGAACGTGATAGAAAAGAAAAGGAAAAAATGCAGAAGAAAGCCGATAAAGCAAATAAGAAGAAATAAATGTAATACTAATTTTTTGCCATATATAATACATACCATTGCTTGATATGTAAGGATTTAAAATAGTTTTTGTCGAAGTAAAACATGTAATTGATTTATCGATTAAAGATATATTTTTTTAATAATTTTCCGGAATAACAAGAAATGGTATATTTTCAATTTTTATTTGAACAATATTTATAAATAGAATTAGTTTGTTATATAAATAATTTACTTTTGTGCAATAACTATTTCTTGTCACTTACTAAGCTTTGGTTATATAGAGTGTTCATTTCAAGAGTGCCAGAGTATGTAAGATTTATAAGATTTTTGTCGAGATATATTGACGTCAAAAGAAAATGTATGAATTTGTTTTTAGAAAATGTCTCGTGTATTATAGAATGTGCTCGTTTTTAGTATAGTTCAAAAATATGTAATCTGTATATATTAAAAAGTGTGTATGTTTTAGAAGCATTTAAAATTATGTACTTATTAATAAGTATATGAATATTCCTATACACATTTTTTTGTAAGTTCCTTTATTTAAAAAAAAAATTCTGTCGATTTGTATGCGTAATAATATACATTTTTTTAGTTTTATAATTAAGTTTATTTATTATTCAGTTTTTAGTAAACTAAAGTTTTAAATATTAACTTTGTGATAATCACATGTATAATGTAAATTTTTTATTTTGAATCGAATTATGTGATGATTGTAAGATACAAAATGTTAATTTATTTAGAAATATGTTGACCATTGTTTTCTTGTGTTCTTTTGTTTTACTTTTGAGTTTTATTTATATTCTAATTTCATACACATTTACTCTTTGGCTGCTATTTTTAAGAATTTTACTGTTTTTATATATTAATCTCACATCAAGTCAACTTATACTGTAACATCAAACAAATTGTAATGAAAAAAAGAACTACATGATGAAAATGATTTTGAATTAAATTCTTTTAATTAAATAATGTCGTTTTTTATTGTGAACAAATTCAGAAATATTTGTAATGAAAGATTCTAAATACAGTAGATTTTGTCTGTACTCCGCTTTATTCAAACAATTTTTTTCCCGTTAGAAAAAATATTTTCACCCCTCTGGCTAAATTATAAATATTGGTCCTGAAGTTCCGGGAGCTAGGAGTATTTTTAGGAAATTTCTTCTTTGAATCTTTTCAAATTTAACATATCTCAATTTGTTTTTGAAATATTTTCGAAAAATCAAAACCATTTTCGAAAGTTTTTTATTTTCGCCGTGTTCTTTGTCTCTTTGTCATTCCGTGGAATTTTGTAATCGAATTTAAACCTATTTCCCGACTACCTAGAGCTCTGAAATTTTCAGAATAGGTAAGAACTGCTTATGAATTCTTCAACTAATAAACCTGCTAAAGTGGTGGCTTCCTGATTGGGAACTACGTAGGCTTCATCCCATTTAGTGAAGTAGTCCATTACAACAAAGATGTACTTATTTCCTACACCGCTCTGTGGAAGTGGCCCCAATACATCTACTGCGATTCTTTCAAAAGGACTTCCGACCAGGTATTGCTGCATTTTCGCCTTCAGTTTTGTGATTATTTTTTAATAAATTTAATAATTTTTTTTTTGAAGTAGTGATTAATTAGATCGGTTCAAGATCCTGGGTAGTACCGAATTCCTAACTATGGTCAGATCATTACGATCGACCCCCAGCTGGGCTACCGAACTCGGACCCTCTCCGTTAATCCTATGTCCGAATTCCTAACTGCATACAAATATTATTTAATTCTGAATTTAATAAATCTAAAATAGTCTTTAAAATTTTAAAAATGAAATGTGTTTTGGAAAATTTTATATATTTTTTTTTGTACGATTCATTAATTAATTAGATTTTACTCGTAAAAGTATAGCGCGTTAAAATATTAAAGTGAAGATAAACTGTTTGAAGTAATTATTTCTAACTTTGTGTGATTAATAAAATTAAAAACAGTTCAAAATTGCAATTATATTTTTATTTTTGGAATTTTTTTTTATCTTCGTTTAATTAACAAAATTAAAGAATTTTAAAATTACAAATATATATTTATTTTTGTTAATTTTATAAAATATCTACATACATGTCAAAATATATAAAAAAAATAGTTGAAATATATAAGTACATAAATAAATTAATTTTAAATTAAATTTTTTTAAATTTATACGAAATACATTTGATAAGTTTCAAATACTACTTAGATGAAATATTTCTTTTCTTCAATTCGATTAAGAAAATCTAAAGTAGTCGCCCAGATCAGGTAAAAAATGTTTAGTTAGGAATTCGGACGTAGGATTACGGAATTACTTACTAATCCCCAAATTTTATGACCACGGTTAGGAATTCGTATATCCCGAAGATCCTACATGGCATTCATCAAATTGCCATCAGCGGCGAATCATTATCCAGGGATTAAGCCGCTTTCGCTGATTTTAAGAACTTGCACACAATCATCGCCAAAGGTGTACAAATTAGCAACTGTGATGAAACCGGTTTGAGTTACAAAATGTTGCCAACAGAAACTTTTGTCTCTACATAAATTACCTCATATTTTAAATGGAAAATCTAAAAATCCAAGAGTATTTAAACGGCAACCAGCTAATAAACCTTTACGATTGGATTACACAAATCAGTCTAAGTGGCATGGATGAATGGTGTCATCATCAAAGAGTGGTTTCAGGCAGCGTTCGTTCATGCTGTAGAACAATATGTGGTTGGAAAAAATCTTCCTTGAAAAGCGCTACTTGTGGATAACACTCCTTCCAACCATATGATCTACAAGATGAGTTTATGAAAGTTGTGTTTTTGCCACTTATATCAACCGATGGACCAAGGTGATTCAAAAAACATTACAGATGTAAGCTTTGGAATACTTAACCGATGCGATTGATACTGTAGACGATTTTGTACAATCTCTTAAAATGTTTTAAAATGTTAATTATTGAATTGCTAAACTTCTCTAGTTATATCTTGGAAAAAACCTCATAAAATTTCTCTCGTTATGTCTTGGAAAAAACCTCATAAGGCAACTAATCACTGGGGGGAAGAAGGAGGAAACACTGAAACTCAAGCTGACGTGCCAAAAGTAAATGAAAATGAAGTAACTTTGGTGAATTTACTATAGAAGCTACTCGGTGGTGAAAACGCGAACTTTAAAGGCGTTGAAGAATGAATGAAAAACGACTTTTTGGATTGACTAAGGAAGAAATTTTTCAAATTGCGACCAGAAAGTGTCGAAAGAAGATATTTTGATGATGAAGCAGAGAAAAAAGATTCCCCACACATTCGGTTAAGAAACGGTCCAAACGCACTGGGAGACATCAACTAACAGAAAGAGGCAACTTATCCTGAAATAATTTATTTCCAATGTTGAAGAAATATTGCCAAAATTATTTTTAATGTTTTCGTCGGAAACAGTTTCCTTGGTGTGTTCACTGAATGCATCGGTACTCATTTAGCCTCTTCACAACTTAGAAAACCACTTCTCAATGGTTGATTTGCATGGTGCAGAGTCAAGCTAAGTTTTGTTTCAAGGGTGTTTTTATCTTAAGGCTTAAAAAAGGCCTCTGTTTCGGTGATTTACTCTTTATCGGCGTTAAATTTCTTTGCAGTTAGCATTCTTTTTAGGTTTGTGTTCATGAACTTGAATATGTAAATACATACTTAACATTTTTAATATTACAGAATTATTTGATTTCTCACATTAGTTAATATTTTGTGATGTTTATCTAGGATTTTATTTTTAAGATTTGAGTGTGACGGGCTATCGAGACCCTTAGGGCTTGAACGATTTATAACACTTATCATTCATTCATCTCTTTTTTTAATAAATTGTTTTAAAGTTAAGAATACAGATCATGAGCATTCGAGGTCTTTTTTTTTGTAAGAATCACTCACCAGACAATGACAAGTGAACATCTCTCGTCCATTTGTGTAAAGTTGTAAAACTATTGTCCCCAATTATTTTTATTCAATATATCAGAAGTGTGCATTATAATTTAATACAGCGAATTATCCTTTGATAAGAGGCAGAATAGTTTGAGAACAGAAAAAGATGTCAGATCTGAAGATATACGGTGGATGCGGAGACGGTGCATTGTCTTAATGCAACTGCACTTTCTTTTATTTTTCAAATGGATCGTTTTTTCGTTTTTTTCCATTACGCTATGTAACAATTGCGGTAGCTGGATTTTCCCGTTTTAAAATTTAGTCTATAAATATAAAATACTTATGCCATAACATTGCTGGCTGACTGTTGTATCGTTGCACGCTTTGGAGTCGGTTCATCATGTGGAGTTCACTCAGATGACTATTGTTATGATCTGGTGTAAAATGATGGAGCCATGTTTCAATCATTATTACATCGATGCATAAATAAAGTTTATATCAGCTTCAAGCACTGCTCGTAGAGTCGTTCTTGAACAGTTTTCGCAAAACCAAATAGTTATGTACGATATGTCCCAACATGTTCTTTTGATATATTTAGAACCTCCCTTATTTCGATAAACTTCACTTTGCGGCCATTCAAATTAAAGCTATACTTTATTAACTCACGAAATTCCTTTTTATCAATTTTCTTCAAACTAACAAAAGTTTCTAAACTCAAAATGCTCTATCCTACCAACTAATAATCCGACAGCTGTGAAATTTTTACCAGTGTCTTTTGAACTAAAAATCCATGGATTTAATATTTTTCGGTTAAAATCAAACTTCCGAAATTTACAGTGGTTGTAGCATTTTTAAAGAACCCAGATATTTAATTTTTCTTTAACAAAGTATAAGCCAACCCTGTCGTTCAAAAGTTCCTTCACGTTCGAGAATCGCTCCCTATAGGGGTAGCTGAAATTGGCTTACGTGATAAAAACATCCCTTACTTTTATCGGAAAGAACTTTCTAGAAAATATCGATTTGTTATCTAACCAATCATATCCCTCGGTTTAATCACGTGCTGCGTATAAGTCTATTTAAGACACATAACCCTATGCAATTGGCGGTACTCGGGGTGAGGTTCTTGCCAAGGAACCCCAGGTCAAACAGTTTCAGTTTCCCGTTTTTTTCTCTTTTCTTAAACTTACGAAGTAATTCAGTGTTTCTAGTGCCTAGTTTTTATCAGAAGATTTCCAGAGAGTGTTATCTTTAAGAATTTCTTCAAATATCTAGTAATTATGACTGCAGATTAGCCAGATTACTGTATTTCGTTACCGTATTACTATGAAAATTAAGTTGATGGTTTATTCTCAAGCTACCTGTTAATCGAGACCAGAGAATAGTCTAGATTTAACATTATTATCGTACCGTACCTATTACCGAGAGAATGAAGCAATCTGATCTTCACGTTACCTATGAAGCACTAAGAAGCTACTGTAAGTTTATTTTTACCTTTACCGCATATGAAAGTGCCGTTTATTTCTCTGGAAAATTGAATTTTAATTGTATATATCATACCGAACTACCTTTAGTGATTAATGTGCAGTGCCGTCTTTAAATTAACCGGAGTGTTTTTTATTTTCTTTATCCCTTTGTATTTCATATCTGTATATTTATTATTTATATGTTTTTTACCTTTATTTCTTATCTGTTTATTTAATATCTATATCTTGATATGTAAGTACTCTCTAAACTCTAGTTAATAAGAAAGCAAAAGGTGAATTTCAATAATTTATTTGTCTAAATCCCAAAATATATCTGATTCACTTTTAGCTTAACAGAGTACACGGAGATAACAATATTATATTTTTAGCTGTTATCCTAGTGTATAAAATATGATTTTGCAATGACCACGAAGGTGATTATTTAATATGTTTTTACTATTTATATATAGATATCCGACTCTATCGTTTTGGTTTGTTTGTCCTATTTTTTATTATTTAAACAAATAATAAATATTGTTAATTTTTTAAATAGATTTTTTTTCCTTTCTAGAGTATGTTACTCTGATCAATATTTTCAGTTAATCTAATATGTTTTCTTAAAGTAACTAGATTTTCTGTTATCAAAAATTTTCCCATTTCCTATTTTGATTTTAGCCATAAGGATAAGTAAGAAAAAGTGTAAGAATAATTATTTTTTTGTTTCCTTAATAAGTGTGTAATGTCAAATCTAGATATAATAATCTGCTGGGTTATCTTATCTTATCTTTTACCTGGGTTTCTTATCTTTCCCCATCCTTAGGATAAAAAAAATAAGTGGCGCCCATTTTCTTTTCTCTTTCACTTTTTCCTTTTATTTTCTTTTTTTTCCTTTTTAATTTTTATTACATTATTAAATATATTCTTTTTTTATTTTTTCGATAATTTTTCATTGAGCTCGTCCGAATCCACGCTTGCTCTCCACCAACCAACTGAGTGCTGTTCGTAATTGTGAACCTTAAGACGTGCATTAACCATCTACCGTTAAAAAGAGGACATGGCTAGAGACACCCCCAAAAAAAAACAACAATTGTAACTTAAAATACCAATTTATTTAAATTAATATAGCGTACAACACAGTTGCAGTAAAGTTAAATTGATAGTACAATAACTTCTAAATTTAAATTTAACGATAAACCATCCATTGAGCGTCAGATAAGAATATCGTTACATTAATTCAACAAATTATTTGTGTTCTAAAAAACGCATAAAGCGTCAAACCTTAAATCAATATTTCAATAAAAAAATACAAAAATCTACAGACTGACAAGCAATGAGAATTTTGTGATGCAATATTATTAATAGTCCAGTCCCCACCTTTTTGTGATTATGTATTTGTTAATTAATTATAAATAATTAATTTGTAAACATTAATTTTAATTTAAATGTATTACTTTATAACACCTTTCTTATAAATTTAAATAAATATGGAAAGCCACTGGATAAAATAAAATTTTACAATATTTTGAATTAATAAACAAATACGGTGCGTTTTCGGGACTGGATTATAAAACATATGGAATGAATATAATGTACTACTAACTGGGAATATTATAGTTCGATACATTGAAACTGCACTAACATGAATTTTTTTTTTTTTCGAGAGGCTGAAAGAATGAGAGATTCATTGGTGTCTTCACAAAGTCTTTCTCGCCCACAATAATCTTAAGACATACATTTGCTTACGATAAAAAAACCTAGCTAAAATTATTTTATACAAACAATTTTTCCTTAAACATTAATGAATATATTTTGTGAATAAGTGTCCTCTATATTTCATAAAAAAAGCTACATTAATTGTCACTGACAAGAGTATTTGAAATATGTTTTTTAATAAAAAAGTGAATGAATCTTATAAACTAGAATGTTGCACGAGTTTATACTTGAAGTTATTTAAACAAAAAGTATTTGTAAGACGAAAGACAACAAAAAAATACGAGCCTCGGCAGTGGGGCGTGTGAGACAATGATCTTCTTACTTTCCTTCCTTTTCTTTGTTTTCTTCCGATTTTTCCTTAGCCTTGTCTTTTTCTTTTTCATCAGCCTGAAAAATTTAATTCAAATAAAGTCCATTTGTTTGGAGTTGGCAGCTAAGAAAAGTCATTAAATCGTAAAATGTTGTAAACAATACCCTAAATCAGTAGCGCACGTACTTATTTATATCGGTATTAAGAAATTTCTTTTAATCATCATATTTTAATCTTCTTAGGTAAGGGATAAGTAGTCATAATACGATATTTAGAATATTTTGTTTTTCGATTTTAACGAGAATAATTGTGGTCGTTAAGGGTGTTAAGGGATTAAGGTAACCCTATGTGTATAATTGCAAAAACAGGTACGTTATTAGTCTATAAATTGAGGATTTGTTTATATCCTAATACATAAGAATATAGGTACTCGTTAGTGTTGGTGGTTTATATTGTGATCTATATTTTTATTATTTTACTCCAAGAACATTTTCGGTAGTGAAAATGGCGTCAAGTTCGAGTTTTGTTCCAGTACAAGTGGCTCATTTAAAACAAAGTGCGTTTTCTCAAAGAGAAAAGACTATTGTTTTAAATGTTCATGATGCACTAATATATCAAGCAACTGTTCGTGATGTGGTGACTGGGTGCTCCAATATGACCGGTGTTAGTGAACGAAGTATCTATCGATTTTTAAGTGAGAGAAAACAGGGAAATGTTAGTGAACCAAAAAAAACACGTAGGAAAAAGGTCCATTATGGTCGATAACTTTAATAGAGATATCATTAGAAGACAAGTCCATTCTTTGTACTAAAATAATAAGGAAGTCCGACTATGGACAAAGTAATGACTGTTATAGCAGAAGTAGATACGATTCCCAAATTTGGACGAAATACGTTATGGAAACTCCTAAAAGAAATTGGTTTTAAGTACGAGTAGCATAAAAAACGAAAATTTTTGAATGAGACAGAAGAAATTATTTGCTGGAGAAGACAATACTTAAGAAGTATTAAAAAGTTTCGGAGCGAGGGAAGAACTATCTTTTATTTAGATGAAACATGGTTGAATGAAGGACACACTGTTTCTAAACCAATATTTCAAATTCACGTCAGGCATTTTTGGAGGGATATTCAACAGGATTAAATGCTCCTCGCACAAATTACAATATAAAAGATATGTAATCGACGAAATGGCGAAGGAAAAAGGAATAACTGTATTACGTTTGCCACCTTATCACTGTCAATTAAACCCTATAGAATTAATATGGGCACAGGTAAAAGGTGAGGTGGCAAGAAACAATACAACTTTTAAATTGAATGACGTTAGACAACTTTTGATAAATTCTTTTGGAAACGTAACACGGGAAAATTGAACCAATGCCATAAACCATGTGAAGAAGATAGAAAAACGATTGTGGAGTGTTGATATCAATATTGAAGAACTGTTCGAACCCATTGTAATTCCTATCGGACCAGGCAACGAATCTGACTCATCGTCGGATGAATACGACGAAATGGAAGCCGACAATTAAAGGAGTTGGGTGTTTGGGTTAGTTAATCCCTAATTACAGGGTGGACTCTTTGAAAAATAACAACTATGACTATGTTTCAATAGAAATGTATACTACTTTTAGTTATTTTTCATGAACCACCCTTGCTTGGGCTTAGAAGGATTTGCATTTATAATGAATTCACTGTGCTGCCAACTGCAAACAAATAGACATACAGGGTATTTCATTATGGCTGGCTAGCGACTATCTCAGAAACCCTTGGAGTTGAAAAGTTAAGAAAAAAAAAATATTATTAAAGCGATCATGAGAAAATCCTGGAAATTATTTTAAAGTTCCGCAATTCACCATGAGAGGGTGCAATCGATAGTTAAATATTAAAATGTTCAGTTTAATTTCTCTGAAAATTTCCATGTTAAGATATAATTTTGGTAGCATCATTAGAAAGCAGAGATATTTCTGCATCAATTTGATTTGAGACTCATTAGTGTACCGACGTGAATAAGAGTGGAGGAAGCTACTGAAAGCGTAATCCTTTGTATCCTTGTAATCGTTGTAACCACTAAAGGACGATTTTAGAGAACAAAAGCTTGTTTGGTAGAAGAAAGTAGTTACTTTAAACCGTCTTATTTGTGAAAACAGTTTTTTTAATTTTGTTCCAAAAATTTATATCATATGGTTGGTATATGTTTGATATCACAAATTAATTAGAAGTAACCCTCCCGCAAGAATCAAGTATAGGAAGTTTAGCAAATGATGTTAAGTGTCCCAAAGTGGTTCAGAAAATTTATAGCAAGTTTTCGGAATTTTCGACGAACATTGTCGTCGTCATCAGCGGAGAGAAAATTAATTGTTAGTAAAGAAGTCAAATTCTAAAATAAATTAAATGAACCAAATTATAAAAATACAATTAGCGTCATCAGCGGAGAGAAAATTAATTGTTAGTAAAGAAGTCAAATTCTAAAATAAATTAAATGAACCAAATTATAAAAATACGATTAGCGTCATCAGCGGAGAGAAAATTAATTGTTAGTAAAGAAGTCAAATTCTAAAATAAATTAAATGAACCAAATTATAAAAATACAATTGTTGGTTTTCAACATGCAAATAAAAAACGTCGTTTTTTTCGTAGTTGGTGACGTGGTCAAGGACAAAAAATATGTAAAGAATTTTTCATTAAGAGCTTCCCGGGGTGGAGAATCGTTGTGGTTTGTGCATACACCTGTGACGTAAGAAACCTCCACGTAAAATAGTCTAACGGGGTCAAATCGCTCGATCTTGGTGGCCAGTTCACATCACCTCCGGTGTGATGACCTTGCTGTCAAATCGTACGTGCAGAATATCCAATGTGGCACGTAACCCCGTCTTGTTGAAATTACATTTCGTTGGTATCCAGATCAATCCAGGCCATAAGTAGTTGGTAATCATCGACCTATAGTGCTCGCCATTGACAGTAATGGCCAAAAAAAATCCACACTAAACAGTGGCTTTTGGATTCGACAATTTTGTTTGTTAATTACAAATTCATTTAGAAATGTGCTTCATCGATGAAAATGATTTTTCAATAAAAATTAGTGTCAGATGCCAACTGCTCCAGACCCCATTCTGAGAACACAGGTTGTCTATGGTTGTTTACCTTCAGTTTCTTTGTCAATTGAATTTTGCACGGGTGCAGGCCAAGTCACGACGCAACATTCGCCATGTTGTGAGCGACGCGAATTCGACTGCCTCGAATTCTTCAGGACAACGGGGATATTTTCGATAGATCTTGCGTTAAGTCGACGGGTACTGGTGTTGGTCAACCGTTTACTGAACCAGTGCAATTTATACACACACTGCGAATAGTTCTTTCGGTGAAACAATTCTGGTGAGTGTAAAATGGTCAAAGCGAGCGGCACGTATCCCGAAGAGTACACCGATTTTTAAAAAACAATTCTATTATTTGCACGTGTAGTTGAATGCTATATATATCCGTCCATGTTGATTTGGATAAACATATTGAATAAATGAAAACTAATTTCAACAAGATGGACGTTATCAACTGTCAAAGTTTGGAAGTACCTTAAAACGCCAAGAGATGAACCACATTTGAGAATTCAGTCTTTGCGAAATCTCACAATGACAGGTCTACCTCTCAAAAATGAATTACTGATCACAAGACAAGTTAATGTAAGTGTTAAACAAGTGATGAGAAGACTTAAAGAGGTTGGTTTAAATTCAAAACGACCTGCTTTGGTGTCGGTTTCACTATTTTTTGGAGCATTAGTTGGGCGAGCTAATTGAGGTGAATTTAAAAATGAATGCTGACTGATACAACATAGAAAAAAATGTTTTATTTTATTCTGGCTTCATTGGGTATGATAATGGGAAGAATGGAATCTAATTCAATAAAAAATTATCCACGACCTTTTGCGAATCATACTTAGGATTTATCTATAAAGCTAACGGAGGAAATACTTAGTACTAAATGTTATGAATAAAAAAGGGTTATTGTTTATCTTTCTAAGTAAGTGTTATAATCAGACTTTCATTAAAGACTATTCAACTTTGTTGTAGCTTTTCAATATGCAAGTTACTTGACAATTAATATTCATGGAGTAGTCCAATATAACTCATTTAGGAATAAAAAATACAAAACTTGAAAAAATATATTTAAAAAAAGAAATATCATAAAGGTAATGAAATATCTATTTAAACTTCTTAAAAAATAAATAAGTTGTCACTAAATTTTAAAAATATTTAGAATAAAGATAATAATTTTAAAAATGTCATACCTTTTCTTGTTCTATATCTTTTTCTTCTGGTTCCTTTTCTTTGTCCCCTTCTTTTTCATCTTTAGCTTCCTCTTTGTTGTCTTTTGATTCTTCGGCTTTGGGTTTAGGTAAATGTGAGTTCAAATCCAAAGTTGTGCAAATATCATCCCAGTCTGGGAAGCACCGTTCTTTCATACGGTTCACTAAGCCCACTAAATTCGGAGAGGATTCTGTCATAAACTCGTGTAGTGGGTAACAAACTTCTTTGTCAATGAAATAAATTTGTGCTAAGTGGGCGAATACCACTACGTCCAACTAAAATAAAAAAAATGGTATATTTTGTAATTTGGTTACGTTAAAAAACGATAAATCAGTTTTTTTATTGACTATCAGAATAATCAGCTGCTTTTTAGTCGTATCGTATATTGGTTTGTCTTCGGAGGCTATCTAGCCTCCGTGGGTTTGTCATTCACAGGATATTAACGGATATGCTGATATTTTGAAATGTTTAAAAAATTCAAAGCAGGACTGACATCTACATTTTAAAATCAGTACTACGCGAAGTAAAAAGATAAAAGTATCTATAAGTTGGTTGGACAGGAACTCAGACGTGGAAGATTACTTGGATTTATTGCGCAAAAAGCAGAGAGATTGGCGAGAAGAACAAAAAAAAAACAGGTTGGAACGTCAAAAGGCTCATCAATACCGATCTTCTAAGAGTACGATATCATTGGAATTGAGGAGGAATGGTCTTAAATATAGAAAGAGATGTAAGGGCTTCAAATACCCTTAAGCGCAACTCCTTCATATAGCAAAAGTCTGTCGTTAACTGAGGCGGGTCCATAATGCTAATAGAGATATCATTTTGACCAGACCTAGCATCATGCCATTACTCAAGAGATACTCAAAATTGGCTAAGACAACATCAGCATTTTGTTACGAAAAACTAAAATCTGTAGGCTCGTCCAATTGACGATTTTTGAGCTTTACCGTATAGGAAGGTTATCATGGAGGCCGGCAAGCTCAATATGAAGAACAATAAAGACGGCTAATTTACGAAAAACAGAGAAATTGATCGGAATTTCGTCTAGGACCTCATGAGAAATACTTGAAGAAATTTGCATTTGGAATAGTAGAATGGACACTCCATATAATTCGATAGTATAGTTTAGTTAAGTATTGAGTTGTAATTTATAATCACTAGTTAGTGTTTATATAAATTCTTCATTAACAAAAATCAAAAAATGTTTTGTGTTTAAACTTTTAGTACATACACTAAAATTTGCTGGGAACAGTACATTATAATAAATTTCGGATTAATTTTGAACTGAGATCTAGTTTTGTTAACAATGACAAATCCTGAAATAATCTAAAGTAATTAACCTGCAACAACAACTATATAATGAAATTTTTAGAAATTAAACTCTACATACCGTTGTTGGTTCATCACCAAAAAAGAAAGGTTTGTCAGCTAACATATCGGATAGTACTTTCAAATCTTCTTGTCCAAATTCATTTATTTCTTCTGCAGAGTGTACTCCCATTCCTTGAGCCTTCACTTTTTTCGTTCCCTGGAACCACTAAATTGTCAATACCAAATTAAAAAAAAATCTACAACAACACTGGAAAAAACATGCATCATGCACAAACATCTCAGAAAATATTTTGAACAAAAAAATTTATTGAATAATTATTGCTAGTTGCCTTCCATAAGTTATTTTATCAGTTTATTGGTGCACCTTTAGTATATTTTATTGTTATCATTAAATTTAGTTTTATGTATAATTTAAATTTGAACATCATCCTCCACCTAATCATGCAAAATACAAAATTTCAAATAAAACAAAAATTGATAATTTTTGCATAAGTTCTTATATAACGAAATGACTATTACAATGACAACAGAAATTAATTTATTGTGAGTAAATCTATACAAAATTGAAACTAATGAGTCATGGTTCGATGGGAACAAGATAACAGTGATTATTTCCACTTTTTTAATTTTTTTTAGAGCGTTAAAAAAGGTTTAGCGATAACCGAGAGCTTGGTTTAAGAACAACATATTTACTTTTGATTTATTTTTCTAAATTTAAAATAAAATAAGATACAGAATCTTTAGGAGGCGCAGTTTTTAGAATTTTTTATGGTTAAACCTGACAGAATCTAAATGTATTGTCGTTTGTTAACGGTAAGCAATGGAATATGTTTTGTCATAGGTAACCTCCCTCAATTGATACAAAAGGTACGTTTTTATGATGAAAATCGTCTGACATATAGTAGTTAGGCTTATTGTATTACTTCTATTGGTTCATATCACCTACTCCAGGATCTTTGTACCCTCTACTAGTATGTACAGATCGAAAGGATGAGTGCCATATGTTTGTGGAGATATACAGTGCCTCGCAATGTTCCAGTATGTGATTAACTCATAATCTAGGTCTCTACTTAAACAGTCCAAGGATTATCAGATGTCCGTTGACCTGTGCATGGCCTTTAACAACTCGTACCTAATTGCTGCCAGTTTTCTGCACTGTTTTAGCTCTGGTGGCATATATCAGTTCAATACACATTTTGCTCTGTACTTAGCCATAGATAAATTTACAGTGTTGTCTACCGATCTAGGCTCTCATTCGGCTCCGGACCATACTTTTTGGTATCCCTAGAACTGGTTCTGGGCCGTAGAATATTGTAGTTGGTCCTTTTCTTGCAAATTTATCAATATGTTTATTACCTCGATTTTTTTATGTCCTGACACCCAAACTAGTTTAACATTGTTATGTTCCATCAGGCTATGGAGTTCTATTCGTGTATTAGTCTGGAGACCACTTTAGGAGTCTTTAAAGCCCCAATAGCCGCCTGACTTTCTGTGCATATCTTGCTCAGCTTAGATTTATAATTCATCACATTATTTTTTCGTGTGCATTGCAAGATTGCATATACTTCTGCTAAAAAAATACAGATATTGTCAGAGGGACAGAATTTTTTAAATTTCCGCCACCGCTGTAAATTCCTGATCCTGAACCCTCTTAGACTCGTCAGTGTAACCCTTAAACTTGGGTCGAGTGCTCGCATTTTGTCATTGATATATTTCTACCTGGAATATTTTTTAGGCAGGTAATTGGGAAGCATGTGGTCTGATTTCATCTACCCGATGTCTTCTCCATTTTCCTGTTTTTTTTTTTGTTGATCTTAAGAAAATTTGTACCCAGATTTTTTTTGCAGCCTGTAGAAGCCCTTCCTTCCAGATTATGTGAACAGGACTTCCATTGCTGCGGTTAAGTGCCTTGGATGTCTTTAAGCATGGCTGAGTTTCATGATGGCACTTTTTTTGTTGTATCTTTCGTACTTTTTACCGTATTTTCTACTTATGTATCTATAACTTCTTGGTAAATTACTTTGTTGTTTACTTTAAAACACATTTTTGTCGATTTGTAATAGTATATTGTAATACAAGTGTTACAATGACAGAGGTTTCGTAGTACGAGTTCAGTTTGTGAAACGAACCGCGAAGCGGTGAGTTTCGCAAAGAACGAGTACTACAAACCGTCATTGTAACTCGAGTGTTACATACTATTTTTTATAATGAACTTTTAAAAGTATAAAAAAAAGTAAAATGAGTGTTTTTCGAAATATTTATTTATGTTGGCAATCTTGACAGTTTTGACACTTGTCAGTTTTAATGATTTTAAATTAGAATGTTTGTCAAATTTGTATAAAATATTCCGAATTTAGCAATAACGCTGATAATGTAGTTAATAATTTACTACAACATACTTCTTGATTTACTACCTGAACTCTTTCGTTGAAAATCAGTGCAGTGCAACCAATTGTGTAAAACAAAAAGTTACCAAAAACAGTGTTACAATGAATCTATTTCGATACTGTTTTTAATGTCGAAATAGAAACTTTGTGAACGTGAATTATAAAAATACATTATTATTAATATTCAATAAAGTAAAATATAAAATATATTTGGCTATTGGATAAAATTCAATTTTATCTACTTTCTACTTATTGACACTTGTTTAATATATGAAGCAATAAAATGGTTGGTTTATTTACTGTTGCGATCGTAACACAATGAATCCATTAAAATTCGTAGTCAATACTCGAAATCTATTTACACGATGTTTATATTTAAACTGATTTCATTTGAAATAATTTGTAGACAAAGCAACGGCGAAAAGATAATATCAATTATTAAAAATGTGCAAACATATGATACTACTACTATTTAAGGTATGAATAACACAGGCCAATAAAATTTGTATGAGGAAACAAGACTATACATTTCAAAGATTTTCGGTGCACTGAATCTAAATCTGGCCGAAGAATTTTTCTATCATGTCAGGATTTTAAAATATCCTAACCTAAAAGTGAAAAAAACAACTGCTTTTGTCCACATTTGAAGTTAAGTAGCCACAGCAAAGTACTTTTTATCAAAAATGTGTAACGTACAAATCTTGCTGTTTCAAATGAGTTTGATACTTACCGCCGAGATATTTTAATTTTACAATTTTTACTATAAGTTCTGAAAGTAATTTAGAGTAGCACAGTGAAGGCTGCATTAACCTTTTTGCTGATCTTTGGCCTGGAGTATTTTTAATACGCTGCACTGAGTTTCTTTTTCCAATTCCGAACTTCATTCATAATGCGGCATTTCGAAATTCCACAGAACGATTCAGGTTCGATAAAGGGGTACTGGCTCCTACTTTTACAAGACTATCGACAATTTCGTGTCCGAGAATCCCTTAATGCCCTGGTACCCACAGTAAAGTTACTTTATTGTCTTTTACTTTGCTATTTTTAGCTAGAGACTGTTTGCCGTTTCAGGCTGTTTTGGACTCGAACGTAGAAGATTGTAGAGCCGTAAAAGCAGTTTTCCTGGCTAAATGCATTTAATGCATTCATGATCACAAAGGTCTGCTGCTAATAGCTCCGCTTGGAAGATAGTAGGATTGTTTTCCGGGGCTATGGAGAGCCTAATATTCGGACCTGGAACTCGTATACCTATTCCTTCTGGTGTTTTAGATCTATCAGTACAATTAGTGAAAGTTCTTTTTGTAAGTTGAGCGATTTCGTTTTATGTTAATTCACACTTGTTAATACTAATATGTAATGACAGTTCGAAATCCCGTATTGGAGACACAATATGCGTAGGCATCTTCATGGACTGGGTTACTACTACCCAAGATGTCCTGTAAGATCACCGGATTTCAGAAACTTAGTACTTGTTATAGGCACTTTTCATAGAAAATCCTCCTTACATGCAAATACAACAGGAGAATATCTAGAATTACCTCCTAGGCCGCACCAGACACGAATTCATTGCGGCAGTGATCCCTATACGAGAGTACCTTTTGCAACTCGCTTATTGCCCTTTTGTTGCGTTGTTTTGTTTTACCAAACCAGTGCAGCAGAGGTGATTGGGAGTCTGACAATCTAAGTATCCTGACGAGGAGAAGTCCGAAGCATTTACCTCTTTGAGTATAGTTTTGTTAGGATTGACTGAAAGCCCTTCCTTTGAATACCAAGTAGTTATGAGATTTAAGGTACTTAGCATGCGGTCAGCAATAATACTGTTATGTTTCCCTTTAATTACAATAACTAAATCATAAACATAGCCGAGAGCACGAAACCCTTCGTGTTTAAGCTTTGTTATGAGATCGTCAACTACCATTATACAAAGTAAAGGTGATAAGACTCCTTCTCGAGGATATCCTTTTACTTTATTAGTAATCGATTGATCTCCAAGGTAGGTAACTATATTCCTAGTGTGATTGTACCATTTGACAATGGTAAGTTCTATACCCATCAAATACTCCCTCTACATCTATAAACGCACAAAAAGCTACTTTCTTGATACCCATATTGTTTTTGGTAAAGTGGTAACTTGATAATTTTAGATGTCATTTACAGCTTTTTGACAAAAAACATTGTGGGGCTACATAATCTCATATACGGTCAGCAATAGTATTTTTTGTTCTTTAAGGTTAGAATATATTAACAAATAGACTTGGTAGAGCAATTTTGTGGCTAGATTTAAATTCAAGAGCTTCAAAAACCTTTAGTTTTATACTAACAAAATCGGTTGCTTTTTGTCGATCAGTGTTACTATTAAGCAACAAAGACATCTATAAATAAAAGTAAAATAACGCATTTATTTAAATAAGGAAATAATAAGAATATTTTATACTTGAAATGTAATGATGCTTTATTTTACTTTTAAATGAATAAAAAATTTGTCAAGTAACTATTTCAAGACAACAAATTATACAAAAAATGTATATTCCTTCTAATTATCTATTTTAATTAAAGGATGTTATTTAGCAATAGATGACAAAATCGAAGATTATTTGAATGGTTATTCCAAATAAGTTTTATAGGAGAAAACGTAGTAATATTAATAACCCAAAATTCATTTTCAATTTATTTTCTTGTTCGTTGTTTTATAAAGTTTATTATCCTTAACTTGATAATGTACACTAATGTACAGATATCAATTGTATGTACGTAAAAAATGGATTAATTTACTCTACCCTCTTTAGGCGACGAATCATTGAATATTTTAAGGATAACAAATTGTAGAGGCAGGTGTTTCGATGATACTAAAATCAAGGTTCAAAGAGATCGCAGCAACTGGTAAAACGGAAAGGGAGCTTTGACGGTGGAAATTCAACGCAGGAGGGCCCGAACTGCTTCAAGAAGCCCCACCGAACTCATGGGCTGAGTTTTCAGATTCTGGATGGGTCACTGCGGAAATTTTCTTAAGATGGTTTCAAAAATTGTTCAAGCTTACCAACGCTTCTAAAACCAAGCCAGTCATGGGGATTGTAGATAATGTAGATGGTCATGTCACCTACACCCAACCATACGCTACTCATAAACTAGACTTAGCAGATATTGCTTTTATACTGATTTTGAGTATATTTTATGATCAGGCTATAACAGCATGTTTAAGATCAAATCCTAGGAAATTAATGACCCGATTGGACAGAACTCTTCGGGCAAGCGTTTATCAAGAAGAAACAATGCCAACTGCATTATATGTAATGCACACATTTTTACCGATAATGACTTCATTGCTGGAGATCTCACCAAAATTGCATTAATCGCTGATCAGCACCAAGAACTCATACACCATCGATAGCAACCATCTCGCAACAAACACTATATGATAGGTTTAAACCGGATCAAATAATGGGAGAAAATTTCGAGTGGAATTACTGGAAAGGGACTCATGGAACGGCCCTCCACTGTATTGCCACTGAAGGATGAAGGTAACGACGATTAAATATTTTATACCCCATCTCTAGAACCTTTCTATAAGAATTTAATTTACTTTGCTTTGAATTGAAGATAAGATTGATTATATTTTTGCATTTACTATGTTGGCAAGCTACAAGATAAATCTTTGGATATCAATGGCAACTTGAAATTCAAGTGAATCTAATATCAAAGAAGTTACGCTCTACGTACGAGGTCTGGCAATTAAGTTCCGAGACAATTGCAATAACATATTTATTTCGCATTTTTTTTACCATTTTTCGTTTTTCCTTTTCAATGTGCCCTCCATCCGCATCCCACCATCTTTCCATTGCGAAAAGCAGTGCTGCAGGTCAGCTTTCGACAGACTGTTGAGTAGCTGCGCCAATTTTTGGGAACAGTTAAAAGTCGCAGTGTGCTAAGTCTGGCTTAGGGCGCGTGTTTTAAAACTTTGTTTTTAGCCAAATAGTCCTTGACAGACAGCGCGTTGTCTTGATTCAGCAGTTCTTTCCACTTCGAGCCTTTTTTGTAATTTTTTTTTGTTGAAGTCTTCGTAAAACGTCTATTTAGTAGTGTTGATTAACTGTCTGACCTTGTCGTCCCATTCCATGTGGATTACACCCAGTATATCATGGAAAACAATCAACATCGTCTTGAACTTGGACTTCCTGACTTTTTTGACTCTCGGAGAGTTTGGAGATTTATGTTCCTTGACAAGAAATTTCGATGCATTCTAAAGTGTTAGAACAAAGGTCTTTAGATGCATTTTCAGTTCCACCGAAAGGAGTGTGGGCATACACTTCCCTCATGTTAAATTCCTTATGTACAGTTTCTTTGTTAATATTCACATCTCCATGGATAAGCATGATACTTAATCGGCGATGTTTTCTAGCCATTTCGGTTCCTTTTTGAATCTTCAAGTCGGTTCCTGAAGTCACTGGCCGCCCGACGCGCTCGTCATCTTCCAACATCCTCCGTACCCTGCAATCATCCCGCAAACCCTCTACAAGCTTCATAAAGGTTTTAAGCAAACTTTTGGAGTTTAAATAAAATTTTAAATTTACTCTTTGTTCAATTTTTTACCCAAAATTTTGACGGCGTGAGCGATTTTTGCTTTCTCTTTTTTTTTGAGAATTACAACGGGACTGTCTGTTGCCGCTGCAAGGAATTTTTACCCAAGGTCAAAGGATATATTTAGAACAAAAATCCGCCACTTTCATTCTTCTCGTTATACAGGTATTTAAAAAAAAGTCTAGAAACTTAATTGCCAGACCTCCAAGTGATCAACTCGCTAAATTTCTAAACTAGGTATCGTATTTTTTAACAATAAGCAAATAAAAAATTAGCGAAAAACTATGTGCTTACTTAAGACAAAAACTTCGATTTTATCTTCTAATACCAAATAAATTCCTTTGAATAATAAAAAATAATAATACTAACCTTTCTACCAAAGGCAAACTTGAAAAAGAAATTTAAGATTCCGTTGGGTATTCTAGTTCCAAGAGCATGTTGCAAGTTGACTTTGTATCCTTTCAGTACCTGATCCGGGAATTTCGTACGCCACCACATTACCACCCAGGCGAGATGGTTTTCGATCATTGAAATGGTGGCATGAGCCAAATTTCTTTGTTCTGCTGTTAGACATACATCCAAATCATGACCAAATTTCTGAGATAATTCTTTAATAATGATGGCACTGTCAGCGATTTCTTCACCATTCAATTCTACGAACGGAAGTTGGCCTTTCTTTGAACGGTATTTCATTTTGTGATCCACATTCTGAAATAAAAAAATAAACAAATCATTTAAAGAGTTGTTGAAGAAATATTCTAAATAAAACAGATACAAGATTTTTACTTGCAAGAGGAAAAAACAGATGCGATTAACAAATAATTATGTTGTGATATTTTCCCACGTATATTTATTTTTAATATAATAACACTGAATCATAACGGTTTTATTGTTCTCAAAATGGAGAGACCTTTACTATTCCCGTCTCTTTTCACAGTTGCCCATACTGTTGTTTTTACTTAGTAATAGAAAACCGTTAGAAAACATTAGGCCGATGTTTTTGAAGTAAAACTTCTTTAGCGGCACTAGGGGTAACTCAGTAATTCTAACGGACGTGACGTCATTCTAATGTACCGCGTACCGGAAACAAAACCTGATTAAAAATACCTAACACGATTCTGCCTACTATATTAAATAAAATTAAATCTGTAATTGTATGAATTGACAGCTTGTCATCTTGTCAACCAAAATACATTGGTGGTTAAATTTGTGTATAAAGTGTTTGTTTTAAATATGAATAAACAAAGAAGAATTATTAATGAAGAAAGTGATGAAAAAATATTGAATGAAAATGAGTGAGTAGGTAGGTACTCTATACGCATAAATTTTATTTTTGGTGTGTAATTACACTATTTATACCTAATTATTTATACCTATTTTCGTTTTATAGACTTAAAGGGCTAAAAAGAAAAAGAAATTGTGAACGTCAAAGGGCATATTATTAGCGCCAGAAAGATTTGAAGAAAAATGAAAATGAAAAAAAGACGAGACAGCGACATTCATTATGATTTGATTAAGTAAGTTTATATACATACATACATATTATGATAGTAAATAAATAATTATTTATAGGGAAGCTTTACGTTAAGTAAAGAAGCATGTTGCACGTTTTTCTTCATAAAATAATAATATTTGAAATGTTTTAACACTTGCTTATACTTATTTTAGGTTTGGTTAGGTAGCCAGAAAGGCCATAAAACCACTAGTCAGGATGGCTGATCTTTTACCAGCAATAACATATCCTTCGTAGAACTGAAGAAAACAAACTCAACTCAGGATTTTAAATTTTATGGAATATGCTATAAAATGCTTCAAAATGAAATGGTTATCTAACTATCGATGGCTCTTGTGTTGTGTTGTGTTGTATTACAATAAGGTAGATACAGCTACAAAATCACACATTCTAAACGTAATGTGTGTATATTTTTAATATTGGTTACCTATTATTGAAGCAAAACTTCTTTAGGCGCGACTAGGGGTAACTCTAACGTTAGATTCTAACGGAAGATTCTCATAGAAGTAACGGTGTGATTTCAGCTATGGGAGGAGCTTAAATTTTCAAAATTTATTTATAACATTTTCAAAATTTTCAAACGGTTTCAAATACATTAATGGTATTTAGAGAGTAAAATCTATGTTTCACATTTTAGTTATCATAAACCTATTATTTCATAATATATATAAAAAATAATGATAACTTTCAAATTCCTATTTCTAATGAATAATATAAATATAACATCTCATTTTTTGTAAAGTATATAGACAATAAATATGATTGAATTGTAATTAAATATTTATTTTCCGATACGTACGTCAACAAGTTTTACTTCAATCGCGCGTAAAGGTTACAGGCACACTCTTTTTTTTTAATAAATTTCATCAATTTTTAAAATTTGTTTTATAGAGAATTCTAGAACTGATATCAAACGATTAAGCACAGACAGAGGTAATTTTGGCCCAGAATAACTCAGAATTATCAGTCTCCATGTAAGCGAGTAGGAAGCATGGATAAATGTGAAAATAACAGCGGAATGAATAGTAATTACATATAATTAAACGGGTTTTTAAACATGAATTAATGATATTTCAATTATTTTTTTATTTCTAACCGAAGTTCCTAATCGAGAATTCCTTAAATAATAGTTTCGGATGGTCAATTTTGTAATTATTTTTAGAAGCTTAAAAAATAAAAATAACAATATCTTCGAAAATATTTCATCCAATTGAATGAAACTATGATGAAGCAGTTTAAAAGTAGAAAAAATTCAAATCCCCAAAAACCCACTGTAATAATTTTTTTGGTCCTCCGTCCAGAAACAATATCATTAATTACTTCAAAATCGTCCGGAAAATGACATTTTCCGGCCTAGGCCGGCAAAGTAGCTTTTAGATTATCTAAAGAGATGGCGCTATGAGTTTAAATTTTAAGTCATCAAAAATACATAATAAATAATACAAATTTTAATTAAATTTATTTAAAAACAGCGTATAATATACTAAACTTACCTATAACTTTTTCTAAAGATACGCAGGATTCTAATTTACATTTAATTTCTCTCACAACTTGTATTATAAAATTTGACATTTATGTCAATTTACAACTACTTATCATTCGATTATGAAAATAGTTCATTGTCTTTGCTATTTTTATATAAAATTATTAGATATTGATTTTAATATTTTCAATATAACAATTTTCTCTGTGCTGCTTATTAGCACCTTTGAATATAAAGAGGTTTTATATTCAAAGATTAGCACAGTATTTGTATGTATAAAAATTAATTACCAGCTGACATTCTGTCGGCTGTCTTGAACATAACAACTTTTGAAAATATTAAAAATTAGTCGGACCAAAAAATAGTGTGTGTTACACGTCCGGAAAATGTTTTGCAAGTGCTCGTATTGTTTCGCCTCGGTGCTACGCACCTCGGCTACACAACTTTACTCGCTCTTGCAAAATTTCATTTTCCGTCCTTGTGTCACAAATAACTATTGTCGATAGGTCAGGCACATAAGAATTTGGGACATAAATACACGAAAGCTCTTCTTATGTAAGATAACAAGGAACAATAAGAAGATGAAGACAATATAAGAGGTTGAACAAGAGAGGGGATGATAAAAGAAATGCAAATAATTTAGAACATTTTAGAAAAAAAAATTGATTGATTTTTTAAGTTACATTAAAACGCTAATACATAAAATGGTTATCTTGAATAAACTTAATTAAACCATCTGTCAAAATTTTTTCGAAAATTGATGATACGCCACCATAAGTAACAATGTGCTGAAAAAGGTATTGATAAATTTTTTTTTGACGAAGTTAATTAGTTCAAATAAACGCTGCATTTGAATATACATCTCAAATCGAAAATACAGCGCGTTACCGACCCATGATAATAAGTGTCAAACTAAACGAGAGTAAAATTTAGTCAGCATTTTGAAAACATAAATGGATATTACAAGTAGTAGTAGAAAAAGTAAAGTCCATGACTCGTATGGCATTCTCGTATGATGAAATTTTTGCACTCGCGTGTAACACAGCGCATTCCATGCTATACCTTAAGGCCAAATTGTCTGTCAGTGACGGCATTGTGACGTAAATGCAAGTGGAATCAATGCGAAGTTCGAATGAATGCTAGTTGCTACGTGTAACTTAGAAAGACTTACTGTCTTTGTCTTAGTAACGCGCAATAGAAAAAGATACTTTTAAGAAAAATGTCAAATGGCACTAGCGCACTTAATAATGTTGTCCAGTGTTGTCATTTTTCTTAAAAAGGATCTCATTCTATTAGTAATAAGACAAAGATAGTAAGTCTTTCTAAGTTAAACATGGCAACTAGAGGTCTGTTCCAACAAACGAAAATATCGTTCTAGAACCGTTACAGAACAACTCAGTACATTAAAGGAATCGAAATGTCGTTTACTGTGCAGTTCTCGAACGGTTCTAGAATGGTTATTTGGACTGTTGGAACAAAGCTTAGTATTCATTCGAACCTCGCAATGGTTCCACTTGCAGTTCCGTTACAATGATGTCACTGACAGACAATTGAGAAATAGTTATAAAATATATTATTTTAGTATAACAGGGGTTCCGGATTTTTTTGGTTGCGGAACACTAACTAACGGTATTTTTTCTTGGCGGAACCTTTGAAAGAAATTATCTTGTTGTAGTTTAAATTTTTTTCATGTGAAACTTAATTTTTTTTTATTATAAATGAAAACCAAAATGTAATCATTACAAAATATTTATTATACAAAGTTAAAGTATTTAGCGATATATTTTTCCATCTGGGGCCTGAAAATTGCAAGTTGTGGCGTAGGTGTGCATTTAACCCTCGGTTAGACCGCGGAACCCCTGTGGCCCACCCGCGGATCCCTATGGTTCTTCGGACCAGCATTCGGGAACCCCTGCAGTATAACATACTAGCTACCCCGGCGAATTTCGTTTCCCCTACTAATTCAATGCTTTTTTTTCTTGATTTTCCTTATTTTTCGTAACTTTTTTTATTCTTTTAATTTTTGTTTGTTTCCAGTTTTATATTCATTTTTATGCATTTTTTTGATTTATTTTAATTTTTCTTCTTCAGATTTTCCGTTTTTTTCTTCTTCTGTGTTTTCTTTGTTTTACTATGACTTTTTCGACTTTAATTTCATTTTCTGGTTTGTTTCTAGTTCTTTTTCATATTTGGACTCATTTTTTGGTTAAGTCTTTGAAGTCACCCCATATTTTTATTGTTTTTTTGATTCTATCGTTTTTTCACATTTTTTACTAGTTTTTTGTATATTTTTCTTGTTTACCCAGTTTAATTTTTTCAATTATTGGTAGTTTCTTTTGATTTTCGATTGATTATTGACTTTTCAAATTTTTTTCAAACTCTTTTTTGATATTTTTACCACAATTTCATTATATTTTAATTTTTATTAGCAATTTCCTTTTTTACCCACAGCTTTTTTCTTTGATCCTCACAACATGTATTTCTTTGTTACCATTTTTTGTTCATTTTTTCGATTTTTTTCTGTTATTATTTTTCGCTTTTATCCAGGTTGTTCCAATTGATTAATATATATTTTTCTTTTTTTACATTATTAGTTCTTTAATATTGAGAATATTTGAGTTTACAGTCGTTGTTCACTTTAAATAGTCTTTCTCATTTATAGCTCAACAATTTAGAAATTGAAATCTACAACCTAGATGTCAAACGATGATAGAGATTTGTATCGACGAATAAAGTTACTTATTGGGGATTTATAGAACTAAATAATAAATACACATCATTATTGTATAATTTGTATTGACGAGTATCATATTTTAATTTTAATTATCCTATTCCGAAAGGACATTGCTTTTGCGCCTTGATCAACCGCGTACCTAACCTAATCTAGATGTAGTTAACTTACACCAGAATTATTTATCTTAGTTTAAATTTTATTTTTTAAGATTTTGTTGCTATTATTCTCCTCAGGTATTTTTTGTATATTATTGTATTCAATTGTTGTTGATTGGCTAACAGGAAGATATTTATTTAAGCCAACATCAGTCTGATAACTTCCTGTTGCGAAAAATTTTAATGAAGTTAGAAGCTTAAAATATATTACAAATAAATATTTGAAATAAATATAGGTACCTACTCATTGATATAATATATTTTTTAACTTCTTACTTTCATTTGCAAAGGTATTGCCGATAACCTTGTTGGTGCTGGTAAAATAACCTCAAGTTCATTCAGTAACTGTATAAAGCTACTTCTTTTAAAAGCCTAAATAATTTTATAAATTGGGCCTCACTTAAATGTTCAAATGGATCGTTCTTCTTCCACTTGGTCCAAAAATCTCGAGGTGAAATATTTTCTAATAATTCCACCTCTTCTAAAAGTTCTAAATAAAAAAGTAAAGCAGCTTCTTCCATAATCAAGAAAACAATATTACAACAATATGTAAAATACACATAGAACTATTAAAATGTGTGGTTAGGTTAAAACCAAGTAAATACAATACTGCGCATACTCCTTTCTAATAATTCCACTGGAGATTAGATTCTCACATGACCATAACCATGAGGAAATCTTCGTACACTTTTTGTGTGAAAATATTCATGTGAGATTGTCGAGAATACCAAAAAACAAAAACACATGTGAAATTTTATTTCTCCCATGTGAAATAATGTCGAGAATCGAGCCCCAGGCATGAACCTTCTCACTGATTCGTCTACGGCAATTGAAACTAGTAGTGTTCTTAATATTGAGTGATTCGTCCACGGCGCTTAAAGGCCCAGAAATACAAAACAATCTTAAATCACAACGAACGTTAAAGAAGCACTCCTCCATCGTGACACCACTTCCACGAACACATAGTAAGATAGTTAAGTATTTCTATGTCTGTTACAGCAGCACCGGATCTCCTACGAAAACTTCTGACAACATCCAATCTGACCATCACCATTGCTACGCCCTGGAAGGTGATTCCAGTAACAGCCAGCGAACTCTACAAAGACATGGACTCGATTGGACCACACCCCAAAAATCCACCGCTCATCGACAGCATCGCATTCATCCCGAATCGACCTAAACTTTGTGATTATTTGTATACATTTTATAATTTGTAAATAATTATTTTATTTTAGTTGATTATGCAAATAAAACCTTTTAACAAATCAGCTAAATGCAAATTATATACGCTATATTAGTTTCAGAATGCATACTGGTTGATTTATTCAAGCTTTGATAATACAGTGTTCCATATTGATCACAAGGGAGTTACAATGTGTATTTAAACAGTAAAAAAATGGTATAGCGACGTTATTATTAATGTGTATTCATACGAAGTCGTCGAGTGAGTTCTAGGCATCGAAAAACACATGCATAGTCTCTATATTTCAAGCTAAGTAAATGAAATGTTTCTGCCGAAATTGGAGTCATATGTTGACCATGTGTGTATGTGTGTGTGTTGGTATTTAGTTACGGAAGAAATACAGGTAACGTTTCAAATATGGATGGAATGCAACGTTAAACTATTTGTCCTTGCGTTTTTTGCATACATCTTTGGACCGCGCATATTATTGCTACACTGACTTAATGAAGTTATGATTATAATTGTTTGTATTTTATTTAGTATAACTTTCTTATGTTGTTAGAATATTGTTTATTAAAGATAAAAAAAAACTAATTATAATGCATATAAAAATGCTTAGCTGATTTGTTAAATGGTTTTATTTACATAATCAATTACTATTAAATAATTATTTAAAAATGTGCAAAAATAATCAGTAATGTTGTGTCGATTCACGATGAAGGCGATGCTGACGGCGAAATGAGAAACGTCGGAACTTCCCAATTGGGTCCACTTCTTTGTAGAGATCGCTAGCTGTTACTGGTCTAAGTTCTAGTGATGGTCAGGATTGATGTTTGAAGTCTTTGTAGGAGGTCTGGTGTTAGTGTAACAGACACTATACACTCACCAGGGTTTCTGGATGTCTGTGGAAGTGATGTTACAGGTCTCTGTGAAGGAAACCTTCTGAAGAATTGGCTGAGGATTGTGCTCCTTAACCTTCGTGTCATGGGAGCTTGTGATTTCAGAGTGTCTTGTATAGTTTAACTAATGTTAATGTGAAAAGATAACCACGCCTTCTAACCTCAACAAAGGAACCGACTTTCGAATCTAGGTTGCCAGATGTATTTCTGAATATTCCTAAGTTTATATATTTTGAAAATTTTATCTCTACTTTACTATTCAATTGTTCGTCAATGACTCTTAGAAAGATAATATAAAAATATTCTTACAAAATATATACTTATATTAATTAACTAGGTTCTTCATATTTAAACAGTTTTCACTTCTAATGATATCAATTTTGTATATATTACTTATACTTAAAGACATTTTTAAATACCGGAAACATTGCGTATTTACTGTCCGATTTTCAAGTCGGTTCGTAACCCATTGATATTAACGTAAACAAATGCCGACGGCGCGCTGTACATCAAACGAAACTTCAAAGAGGAAAATTGCAAAATGCGACAAGAGTCAAATACCGCCAATAGTCTTCTTCCCCATTACAATACACAGTAGCGTGATTGATTTTTATTGATTTTTTATATTAGATATACTATATATTACGGTGGCTTGATAGTACTTAATATAGTAAGAATTACTCGTTTAAATATATAAGATAATAACTGCGCCACCTCACGGTGGCGTTATATTATTTGATTTAGTAAGGTATTTTTTTTTAGACTTTATTTTTTTCGCATTTTTTCTGTTTTTAATTTTCCACTTTCTTTTAGTTTTTCGTTTATTTATTTATTTATTTATTTATTTATAAATCGAAATTCAACACTATTTTTCTTACAATTCAGTAATTGTTATGGACAATGCGTCGTATCATTTCCGCATATTAAACAAAATACCTAATAACACAAAAAAAGAATGAAATTTTAATACTTATGGCAATCAAAAATATCGATGTTCCTAAAAAGGTTCCAGTAAAGAAGGAATTAATAAGAATGATCAAAAGTCAGAATTTTAAAAATGAATACGTCATTGACACCATTTGCAGCAGACATGGTCATACCCTTTTGCGTTTACCTCCTTACTACTGTATTTTTAATCCAATCGAAATGGTTTGGAGTACTGTAAAGAAACGTTTACGAAAATATAATCAGTCACCAACCTTAAGCGCAGTTGTTCTTGATAATATTCGAGAAGTAATTAGTGGCATTAATAGCGATGTATGGAAAAATTGCGAAACACATGTTATAAAAATACCGCCAATAGCACCATTAGTTATTCAACCTGGAAACGATTCTACTTCAGAAGACTCTGACAATTCTTGTTAGTCATTCCAACCAATTTCCTTTACAGCTATCGTGATGTATCTTGAAAACTTGTTTTCAAAAACAAACTAATTTTATATTCTTACTAACATACCCAACCCTTTCCTTTCCAGGCAAGGAAGGCTCATACCTTCTCGTGGTCCTTGCTGGACAGACAATCTTTTAAGATTGTCTGACAAAATGAGTATTATTTGTAGACAATTGTTATAAAAATATTATGAGTTATGTACTATTTGAATAATGAGTCAAATGTTCTTATTAATAACTAAAATTAACAAGTTTTAATTTGAAAGAATTAATTTGTTATTTGACAATTTTCAAATTGATACAAAATTTACAAATATATAAAAACCGTTTTTCTTTTGAAATTTAAAACAAAAATTAATAAAAATTTATGAACCATTTTTATTTAATTCCACGCCAATGGTCGGCAATGCCATCAAAGGCATTTAAAAACCGACAAAGAGCAAAAAAATTCATTTAGATTGGAAAGAGTATAATACTCCGGGTGTATAAACGCCGGTAGACAAATCGCTCAATGTCTCATTGATGATTTTGTTTGCAGCCGATCGAAAGAGTGATTCCGAAGTCTGGCCAAACCATTGTCTCAGATTCCTTAGCCAACATGTTCTTCTTCTTCCTCGACTCCTCCTGCCGCTTATTTTTCCTTGCATAATTAGGTGTAGAATATTATATTTTTCCCGATGCCTCATTACATGTGCAAAGTACTCTAGTTTCCGAGCCTTAATAGTTTTTGACAAATCTTTTTCTTCTTTTTTCATTCTACAGGTATTTAAGACCGTCTCATTTCGTACTCTGTCCATCTAGCTTATCCGTAGCATTCTCCGATAGCACCATAGTTCGAATGTTTAGATCTTTTTAAGCATGCTCTCTGACAGCGTCCATGATTCAACTCCCTTTAGAAGAAAGGAGAACACGTAACATCTTAGTATTCTAGTCCGAAGTCTCAAATTTATATCATGGCCGCATAATATTTTTTTTACCGGAAAAAGGCTAATTTGGCTTTGGCGATTCTGCAACGTATTTCAATGGAGTGATCCCAATTGTTAGTGATTCGGGTTCCTAAGTATGTAATACTTAGGAAGCCGTATACTATGTTGCACATGGTATACGGTATTTTCATTTAAATGTGTTTTTATGGTATTTTTGCATTATAGCAGCCCGAGCTTGACGATAATGTAACCTTAAACAAAAAAGTAAAGTTGTAAATTTTAGCGTTTATATGGTTTTTGTGCGTTTATTTTTTTTATAAGTAGGTGTATTGTTTTTTTTGTTCGAGTACAGACAATGGGAGATGGGCACCTAACAAGCTTTGAACTTCCCAATAATATCTGCAATGAGATTGAACTAATGGTTATCGCCGTCATGCTCGGGCGCTAAACTGAAAAAATACCCAAATTACTTGTTATAAGGAATTAATTTTGAATTTCCTTCAGTTTCTTGAAAATTTTGAAATTTTAAAGTTTTTAGAAAGTATACAACATTTTCAAAAAATCCCATGAGAGATATCTCAAATAATTCCTTCAGTTTCGTAAAAATCACTGTATTTTTAAATTGTACTGAAAAACTGTACAAAAAATAAAATTTAACCCCATATGAATAGCAAAACTGTTATACAATTATACAACATTTATAATAAACCCAGCGAACTTCGAACCGCTTAACACTGATGTATTTTTCTCATTTACCGTTTTTTCCAATTTTTACGCCGTTTTTTTGTTGTTTTCAATTTTTTTTTGTTTTTTCATTTTTATCATATTTGCTCGGTAGTTTCTAAATTTATACCATCTTTTTCGGTGTATTTGAAATATTTTAATTAAATATATTAAGTAACAACTGCGCCACCTTACCGTGACGTCTTAGTACTTAGTTAAATAAAAGATGTTTGTGTAAATATATAAAATATCAAGTGCGCTACTTTACCGTGGGTTCATATTACTTAAGTAAAAACTGCTCGTTTAAATAAATATCAACTTCGCCACCTTACGGTGAAGTAATAGTACTTAATTTCTATTTTTTTCGACTATTTTT
This sequence comes from Altica lythri, assembly GCA_964028335.1. Lineage (NCBI taxonomy): Eukaryota > Metazoa > Arthropoda > Insecta > Coleoptera > Chrysomelidae > Altica > Altica lythri. Next base: position 18,609,533 of record OZ034805.1, read on the forward strand.
CATTTTGGTTTAGTTTCTCGTTTTCCTATTAATTTAGAAATCGAAATACAACTTCCAGGTATCTGCAATCTAGATATCAAACAAAATAATTTACACCGTCATCTATTAGGACTTTATATAAAAAAATTGTACTTTGATTAGGTATATTAAATTGTCGTTTTTTGTATATTTTTCGTTACTGATTATTTATTTATGTTTCTCACCGTTTAAACCTTCCCTTCACACAAAATTTCTAGATCAAAATTAGTCAAATTGATCCTGCCATTCTCGAGTTTTAGCAATGATTATTTCCTTCGACTCAAATAAACCAATACAATGTCATAATTTTTTGAAATTGGACCAATCAGAATCAAATATCAGCGACTATTGGACTAGAACAATATCAGCCACTATTTATCTAGACTATCTAGAGAAATAGTCACGTCAAATATAAATGTCAAATATTTGTCAGTTTAACAACGGCTCAGGAAATAATCTTCCTAAAAATAACACGACCTTGATTAATAGTCTCGAAAATTTAGTATCAATTTGTTTCGACATAATTTGACATTAATAATCAAAGATTAAAGCCCCGGGCTTTAATTAGATTATTAACGTCAAATTATGTCTCAACAAATTGTATTAACGTCAAATTATGTCTCAACAAATTGATACTAAAATATTCTCAAAATCTAGATACCACAAAAATAGCCGACTATAATCAAGGTCTTGTTCTGGATCTGGAAATTTGGGTAGGGGCGAGCTAGTGCTCAGCCAGCACTGAGGCCACATATGACCCATTGTGCATCCTCCCGTGTGTAGGGATATCCTCACCTCAGGCTGTCACCAGGCCTAGTGATTTAAAATAGGTGATGAGGCTCCCGAGGGGGATCTCCCTGACATCGGCTGGTGTAAGCCAGTACTCGCCCAACACGGATCTTCTGATTTCAGAAAAAGCAGAGCAGTCATACATTAGGTGTTCTACTGTTTCCTCTTCTTGTTCGCAGCCTCTGCATAGCGGCGATTCTGTTAATTTCATCCTAAAGAGATGTTGTCGCAATTGGCAGTGACCTGTCAAGATTCCCACAGTTGTTCGGAGATTTTGTCTGGTCAAAGCCTTAAATTTTTTTGCTGTTTCCTTGAGGATGAGATAATAACATTAATAACTCTCTGGCCAGTCTCCAGTTCGTAGTTTCATCCCAGCACTGTATAAAGTTTTGGTGAGAGTGCTGTTTGATAAGGTCCACGACTGCGGACAATGTTAGCTTGGTAGATGGGCGAGGGCTTACATATTGGTAGCCCGCAGCCCTCCTTGGTAAATTGTTCGCAATGCGGTTGCCTTTTGAGTTCCCATGTCCTTTGATCCAGCTGAGAGTGACCACGTTATTCTGGCTTGCCTCAGTTAGAGATTGGTGTCATTCTAGTACTAAACTTGAAGTGAAACGTGGGCTATTCAAGGTCAGTAGTGCTTGTCGGCAGTCTGTGTATATATTTATATTCCTGCCTGTGATGTTACTACTGATTAATTCTTTCTGACTGAACCACACTTGACAAGCTATTCATAGCCCATTTTATTTTTAGGTTTAAGGATCTAGAGTAAATTCCACATCCCATACCTTCCTTTGTTTTTGATCCATCCGTATATACGCCTCAGAGCGTTCACTACGTTGGGGTCTGCTGTATCAAGGTCTTGTTATATTACCCTTGAATAAATTAGAAATCAAAACACAGCCCTACATACCCAACCTAGATGTCAAAAGTTGATAGAGAGTTATATGAATTAACTTACACCGCCGTTTATTAGAATTAACTTACACCGCCGTTTATTAGAAATTTGTGAAACTAAACAATAAATATACACTAATTGAAAAATTAATTAAAAAACAGTTTGTAGACCCAATTGTAACCTAAAAAACATTATCGAATCCATTTGAAAACATACAAAAAATTTCATCAAAATCGGTTCAGCCATTTAAGCGGAGTTCAGTGACATACACACGCACAGGAGAACTATATATGTATATATAAAGATAAATAATAACCAAATGTATGTACGGACTAGGGAGTTGTTCCTGTCATTGGCCTTTATAATACAGAGTAGGTTCCGAGATACCTCAATTATAACGCAAAATGATCGATTTTGTTTCCACAGCCTGGGCTATTCAATCGTAATCTTTTTTGTTTTTTTAAATTTAAAAATCTAAAAGTTATTTTTATAAAACGTTTTTTTAGTTTGTTGTCTGGTTAAATATTTACATTATTTGTAACATAATTTTTTATTCAAAAAGCTCATTTGGGCTACTTGAACTTTGACTCTTGACATTTCAATTACTGTCGAATAAAATACCATAGGGGCATGGTTAATCTAATTCATTAAATAATCCATTTAGAAAGAACGAATAGTGATGTATGGATAGAGAATAGAGTGTATTGATCAACCACTCTATAGGAAACGCCTACGTTCGGACACGTTCGAATATGATACATAATAAAATGTTATTATAATAAAATATAACATAAAAGCAAAAAAAAGTAAGATAGATTATATTACAAAAAGGGTTATCTTCTCAGCTGTGCGGGTGTATTAAACTGTGTCTCCGGAGCAAGGACCTCGAACAGGCATCGTCGCGCGCCGCAGAAAAAACGGTTTCCTGGCAACGGAGAGCTCTTACCTCTTACCCTGGCGAATTCCATGGCAACGGTCTGGGTGTACATTATATACCATTTTATTTTTTAAATCTCTGCGTTATTTTCTTCTGATTTAAACAGGAACCACGTATCATACGCATCTAATTTTTAGATAATAAAGATTTTTAGTTAATAACAACAGAAAATTTTTGCTTTTCGTTCAATAAAAACCTATACCTGGATTTTTTATTGCACCATTAATATCTATAAAAATTTTGAATTATTTAGAGAAAATTTCAAATACTCTAATTTAGAAGTCATTAAAAATTTAAGTGTAACTGAAGCTTTTCCATTACAAATCGAAATTGTATCAATACAATTTGATAAGGTGTAAACGAGGGTGTTAAATTCATTTTCGGACTATATAATCTATATCGAAAATAAAAACGGTTTCATTTCACAAGAATAAATACAAAGTAAGTTAAGTTAAAACCTTACTCTTCACCTAATCTCCCGATTCCAACTGAGTACCATTCGCCTTACATGATCACTTTTGTAATTTATGAGTTAGGACAACAGGGTTCCAGACATCACTAACCTGGCGAACTTCGTATCGCCTAGCACTGATGTTTTTTCTTTTTTCAGTTTTTCGGATTTGTTTTGTTTTTCTTTATTTTTAATATTTTTTTGTTTTGTCGTTCTTATCACATTTTCTCGTTAGTTTTCAGGTTTTTGCTATTGTATTTTGTAATTTTTCAATTAAATATATTAAACATCTACTGCGCCACATTACATTGGCGTCATGAAACTTGTTGTGTATGTAATGTGTATAACTATTTTGAATTAAGTCGCAATGGGAAATTGTAGTAATTATTTTATTTCTGACATAATTTTACATAAAGTCATAATTAATTAATTTACAAAATTGTATCCATAACAACACCAAATACCAAAGTCTACTGAGAAAACCCAACACTCTTTCTCATGTCAACTATTTAACTTAACGAAGATTAAAAAAAAAATGTAACAATCTATATATAAATACTTAATTACTACTTTAGAGCATTTGAGTAATATACCTCTTCCAAACTCTACCATCATTAAGTTTAACCAAATAATGTAATTTCCCCAATTTATCTTTCACCTTACCAGCAACCCATCTATTGTGACCTGTATAATTTCTAACCATAACTGGTTCATTTACTAAGAAATTATGAATATTTTCACTGTTTGTACTAAATGAAACACTTGGAGAATTCCCTAATTTTGGTTTAATATTATCAATTCGCGATCTAATCTCCCTTTTAAACATTAAATTAGAAGGAGATTGTTTAGTTACTGAATGAGGCATTTTTCGATACTGTAATAAAAATTCTTGTAGTTGTACGTCCACATCTTTTTCACTAACAAAAGGATTTAGTGTTTTTAGATGTTTCTTTACTGTTTGCACACATCTCTCCACTAACCCATTAGTTGCAGGATGATATGGATGATATGGGGCTATTAATTTATGTTTAATTCCATTTGATTTAAGAAAATTTTGAAATTTATAAGATTTAAATTGTTGTGCATTATCGCTAACTAAACACCGAGGAATACCAAATGTAGAGAATATTTTTCTGCAGATAAATATAGTTTATTTATTTCTTTATTCGGGGATCTTTTTGCCACTAAAACAAACTTATAAAAAATATAAATCAATATTTTGAAAATGACCCTTGCTTATTGATCTTGATAGATATGTCAAATTTGTCAAGGGTCGTCTTTTAAAACTGAAAATGCCTAACAAAAATGAAAATAATTTGTTTAAAAATAATTCTTCTGAGCTTTCGACAACCAGATCGGTTGTCGTTTTCAAAGATAAAAAATTTTTTCAGTCTATACTCTGGTTGTCGAAAGCTCAGAAGAATTATTTTTAAACAAATTATTTTCATTTTTGTTAGGCATTTTCAGTTTTAAAAGACGACCCTTGACAAATTTGACATATCTATCAAGATCAATAAGCAAGGGTCATTTTCAAAATATTGATTTATATTTTTTATAAGTTTGTTTTAGTGGCAAAAAGATCCCCGAATAAAGAAATAAATAGACATTATTATGCCACAAAGAAGCTATCGAGAATATTTAAATGATAAATATAGTTGTAACACTAGATTTGTCTTTAGTTATATAAACTTCTAACCAACGCGAATAAGCGTCAACTAAGATAAAATAATTTCTTCCACCAAATTCCATATAATCTATATGTACCCTATCAAATGGCTCTGAACTTTGTTCCCAAGGATACCCAACAATACTAAATTAAATAAGAATTGCTCGTTTAATTACATGAGATATCAACTGCGTCACCTTGCGGTAGCGTCATAGTACTTAATGAAGTAAAAATTGTGCCACATCATGTTGGCGTCATAGTACTTAATTTAGTAAGTTTCTTAGTTTTTTACAACTTTGTTTTTTTTTCGACTATACTTTCCTTATTCTTTTTCTAGAAATAGAAATACAACGCTATCTACCAGATATCTGTAACCTAGATAACAAACAAATTAACTTACTCCGCCATCTATTAGGAATCCGTATAACTAACCAATAAATACACAAATAAGTTAAAAGTTAATTAAAAAAACATTTTATAGTGGACCAAACAGTTAATCTAAACCATTCTCGAATTCATTTTATTTCATTAAAATCCGTCCTACTGTTTAGTAGTAGTTCAGTGACACAAACACGCACAGAAGAGAAAAGCTGTCCAGAGTTGGGAATAAATGTTTAGAATATTCATGTATAAAAAATGTTTTTTTTAATGCGGTAACTTGTTGGCAAATCTGAGTAAGAAATAACAACATAACATATAGTTCCAGAAGAATTGAAAGCTGAAATGAAGCTTATCTACTGTCTATGAATTTGATAGCATGTCATATAAAAGTAAGGGAGAAGCCTATCCGAATGAGCCACTTTAATGTGGAAACAAAAAGATATCTACGATCAAAGTTGAGAGTCGAAAGGCGGTAACAACAGAAGTATTCAAATAGCGAACAACAAATCTGCGGTGTCGTTGAACGAGATGACAAGCGGTAGAGACAATGTTTATAAAATGGTGTTAACAACTCATAGGAAGAGTCACATATTAGCCTCAATTCAAGTTGGGAATACGCTAACGAAATCCTTAGTGTATCTATTATGAATTAGTTTGTACTTCTCCAAATATAAAAAGCTCATAATTAATATGCATATTTTTTCATTGCTTTAGATTTGAGCGTGAAATAGTGATAGTTTTTCTAATTATCAGAAAATTAACCTAGGCGCACATGAGTTTCAAGGTTTTGTTTAGTTTTCCTAGACTTTTAATTTTTTTTTAAATTTTAAAAATTTTCAAAATATAATACATAATTTTCACATTTCTACGTATTTTTTATTTTTTAGGAATATTCGAATTTTTCACGATTTTTTTTTATAATTATTGTGACATTAAAAAATAAAAAGAAAAAAAATAACGTGTGCGTCTCAGGACGCGCGGCAGAAGTGATAACTTCAACTAATCCAAGTTGAACTATTTAATATTGAAATTTTTTAACTTGAGAAAAACTTTATCTATTACTTAAATTTTATGTACATTAATATGATAATGTGTATAAATTTAAAAATTTAAATATGTATTTTGAAAATTCTGAAATTTTTTTTATCAAAGGTAAAATTTTATCGATAAATTTTTAGTTTCCACGAAAACTTTTTTATTTGGCAAAAATACAAAAACAAACTGAAATGTGATATCATATTCAGTTTGTTTGAGTAGTTTTGCCTAAAATAAAAAAGTTTGAGTCTGGAAAATAAAAATTTATCTAGTAAAATATTACAGGACGAGTGGTATTTGAGAAGATTATTTTTTGAACCATTCTGTACAAAAATTACTTTATTTAAAAAACTTCCTAGAACAACTTATATTTCATAAATAACACAAACGAAATGCCGTTACCCGTCCTATTAACTTATCCTGTACACTAGATAGTATTGACAGTTGTCAGTTGTCGTGAGCGTCGTGAAAACAGGGTTATAATTTGAATAAATATTTATTTTTATACCTATTTATACAATTATATTATTAAAGAGAAAATTACAAAAATAAAAATTATTAGGTATATCTATTTAAAGTTTATCTACAAGACCACATTTGCCTGTAGGCATATAAAAGTTTTAAAATGCATGCAGAACCAGGAAGTAGGTTAGTTTTAAAGTACCTAGATACTTGATTTTTCATTGAATTGTGATAATAATAATAACAAAATATATTTCAGAATATTTAGATAATATAAATGAATGTTGATTTATAGTAAGTTATTTATAAACAAGAAAATTGATTGTTCAATATTGTTATTGAATTTTTGACAGTTCTATAATTTTATCAATACTAGTAAAACCACTAGTGGTTTTACCAATATAAACCGAAATGATTGGCTAGATTTAGCATAAAACATTAAAGATTAAGCGTTTTCATTGGACGAAATCACAAAATTGTGATATTTTGACAGGTGAAAAAAATAATCACTATAATTTTCACTAATTACGATACAAAATTTTTTTATGACAGTTCAAAATTTCTAATCAGTCACGTAGTAATTCGCAATACAACAACCCTTTACGTGGAACGGCATTATTGCTATTTAATACACACTTAAAACTTAAATTCTTATCCATATTATCAATAACAACATTAATAACACACTATATAATCAATTTTTATAAGATTTATCACAAATGAAACCACCAAAACACGTCTTTTTTATGCTAAAATTAGGCTAATCAGACTGTCATTTCTTAATGTATTTGATGCACGTCTCATTTGACGGATTTTTCGTTACGGTTTTTACTATTACATTTTTTTCAGTTCAGTTTAGTTCCAAAAAGTAATGAATTGTATTTAGTGACAAATTAATACCGTATAACACGGTAAATTCAAATATACTTAAAACTTACATTGGGAAAAGCATAGAGAGAGAGAGAGAGAGAGAGAGAAATGATATTATTATGTTTCACTGCGCCTGCGTGTAACAACGATAAACAACGCGTTATGATAAACGCTTTTTTCAACGCGTTACGCTAAAATCAGTTTACCCTTCCATAAGAAGTTATCACTTCAATAAGTAAATAAATAAACATATTTGTATTAATATTAATATTTACCTATTTCTATTATTATTATGTTTCAGTGAGCCTGCGTGTAACAACGATAAACAACGCGTTATGATAAACGCTTTTTTCAACGCGTTACGCTAAAAATTAGTTACCCTCCCATAACAAGTTATCACTTCAAAATAAGCCTAAAATTTAAATTAACAAAAGTTTAAAGCTTCTAGTGTAAACTAAGAATTATTAAAATATCTACGTTTACACAGTATTCTAAACGTATCTAATTAATTTATTAAAAATCTATATAATTTTTTACTCAATTAATTGTTAATTTTCGACATTTATCATTCTCCTACTCTATTAAATAACAATTTTCATTTTTTAATTACAGCGCTAATAATGAATAAAAAAATATTTGTATCCCATATATAGTTTTTTACGTGTTATTTTCTGTGGAAGCAGAGGAAGTAACGTTACTCATTTTTATAATTTTTCTGTTACAACACCTCTTTCTAACTTACACCAATCATTTAACAGTTTGTTGTATTTGTTATTTTATGAAAATTTTTAATAAATGATACATTGGTCTACATCAATAAAGATGCGAAAACCTGCACAGGTTTTCCAAGATTTTGTCAATGTATTTGATACATAAACATGTGTAAAAAATATTACAATAAATATACACACATATTTTATATGAAACGTTCAAATAAAGATGGTATATTTAAAAAAAACATAGGATTTATGTTACGCTTTCTTATGCTAAGTGTGAATTCTTATAAACAATAGATGCTTTTTCTAATATTCGTAAAGTAATAATACCGTCATAAAATCCACAATTTGATCGTGAAGAAATTTATAAATTTATTGTCATTATTTTATATGGTTTTTGTCCAATTTTCATCCTACTTTCCAAATTAGATCATGTACGACTTTTCATAAAATATCATAAATTCAGGTTTGCCAACCTTAAAAACAGACAATTTTTGTTCCATGTTTGTATAAATTGGTTATTATTAATATTTTATTGGTATTTGGTTAGTCGAGTGTTTGAGTTTTCGCTGTTATTTCGTTTTTACTTCACGGAAAGTAAAAGTTAGCAAATACAAAAATTACTAAAATAACTAAAAGTTTGGACCTTCTTTTTATCAAACAATTTGATGAACTAAGATACAACGCTATCATGAAGAAGACCTTGAATAAATTCATGAATTTGTTTGTCAAAATTTTATTCACGAATAAATTGTAAACTTATTAGTATAAGATAGACATTCCAAAAATTGATTAATTGGCTAATAACGATTCGTACTGTCTAAGCAAATTATATTTAAAAGTGGTTTAAATACCAAGTAACCATTATCAGTCAATAAATTCCAATACAAGAATAAACAAAACAAGATAACCTCTTAACACCAGTATATTTAATGGTTAGTTGATAAAATGACTCGGTGACTCTGTTTACAGTCAGTAAATGAGTTTTTTGTAATAACTCAAAAGTAATTGAAAAGTCTGTTTTTTTATAATGCTCCAAAAAAATATTAAGACGATTTTAATTTGTAATTTGATTTGATTGTTTGTTTTTGTAACCAAGTAACTGTTACGTGCAGTTTTTTAAATTTTCATGTTTTGATTTTATTTTTTACTTTATTTATGTAGTTCAAAATAAACGTATGCTCGATAGTCTATACTTATAATAAATCTGTAGAGAGGTCAATTCTGTACATGAAATATATTTCCAAAATAACTATCAGGGGTTGAATAGGGATCGATACTGATGTCAAAGATGAAATCAGTAAAAATTTTTTCTGCCTGTCTGTCTATATAACCGTTATAGAAACAAAAACTACTCAACCGATTTTAACGAAACTTGGTACAATTATTTTTCATACTCCTGAGCTGGTTATAGGAATTATAGGATACTTTAAATCACGCTACAATCAATAGGAGCAGTGAAGGGAAATGTTGGGAAAAACACTTTTACGGTGTGGGGGGAGAATTTTTTATACAACAATCTATACTGGCATCCTAGTAAATGTAAAAATTTCTACATTCCAACAAATATTGATAATGCCAGTGCTGAAATACTAGACATAATGTCGATTGGTGAACTTATGCAGCATAATCATATCTTAAATGGTAATAATAAAATTTTGGACTTAACTTTTAGCAATAGTAGTATAAAAATTATAAATGTAGTTCAGAGCGATGTTTCAGTTATTGATATTGATCCACATCACCCAGCTATAGAGTTTTATATTGAATGTCCTAAACTTAAACTTCTCTTTAATAATAAGACGAAAACATATAATTTAAAAAATGCGGATTATAATGCCCTTAATACTTTCTTACAAAACTACCCTTGGGTACAATCTTTAAATTATTTACCTGTTGATGACTCAGTATCAAAATTTTATAAAGTTCTATCTGAGGCCGTAAATAATAAAAACTTCATCATTCCCGCGATATTTTTCGACATGTGCGATCAAATGCATAAAAACCAAAAACCGCATTCATGCAAAGTGGAAAAGATTTGGAAACTTACGTGATTATGAAGAATATAAACTATTAAGAAAGCGAAGTAAATTCTTAATTAAGTCAGATTTTAAAAATTACCCAGCAGAAATTGAGGAAGACTTAAAGACTTCACCCAAAAAATTTTGGAGCTATGTATCCAATTCTCGCCGGGATCACAGTATACCATTACAGATAAAGTTTAATGATACAATTAGTCAAAGTCCTCAGGACGTTTGTAACCTTTTTTCGTCTTTTTTTAGATCTGTGTATGAGCCTTACCACCAACTTTCAAATTCATCAAATTGTCATGATTCTAACGAAACGTTAGTAAATAACATTGATTTTACGGAGAAATCAGTATTTGAAAAACTCAATTCTCTAAATGAGAAAAAAGGAGCCGGTTTTGATGGTTATCCCTCAACATTCATTAAAAAATGTGCACAATCGCTTTGTAAACCTTTATATTTAATTTTCAAAAAATCTATGGAATCTGGAACTGTTCCGACACTGTGGAAGACTGCTCTTTTAATTCCTATTTTTAAAAACTGTGGTGATAGGGGTCAAGTTAATAATTATAGGGGCATTAGTAAACTTTGCATTTTTAGTAAACTATTAGAAAGTTTGGTACATGATAGCTTATTCGAAATTTTAAAAAATAAAATAATTGATGAACAGCATGGATTTTATCATAAAAGAAGTATAGAAACTAATTTGGCCATCTATTCACAATATATTTCGGAAAATATGGACTCTAGAGTTCAAATCGATTCTATCTACACTGATTTTAGCAAAGCTTTCGACAAAGTAAATCATAATATTCTTATTTCAAAGTTAGCTAATATTGGTGTAAATGGATCATTGCTGAGTTGGTTTGCTTCTTACGTATTCAATAGAACCCAAATTGTGGAGGTTAATGGTTTTAAGGCCGATGCATTTACAGTTACTTCGGGAGTACCACAGGGATCCCATTTGGGACCACTCCTATTTATAATATTTATAAACGATTTAAAAAAATGTTTCAAATTTTCGAATTTTCTTCTCTATGCAGATGATCTAAAAATATTTAATAAAGTTAAAACAGTAAGGGATTGTATACAAATACAAAAGGATATCAACAACTTCACACACTACTGTTCCCAAAACCAACTCCAGTTAAATATTAGTAAGTGTCAATCTATTACTTTTACAAAAAATAAATATACCATATGCTTTGACTATATTGTTAATAATAAAGCGATTGCACGCTCAGATTTTGTAAAAGATTTAGGATTGATTTTCGACAGTAAGATGAGTTTCAACCTGCATGTAGACTATTTAATGAACAAGTGCTCTAGAATGTTAGGATTTATTAAAAGAACATGTAGAAATTTTAAAAATATTGAAACTCTTAAATCCGTTTACTTTGCTTATATTTACAGTCGGCTTAATTTCGCTAGTATCATCTGGAATCCAAATTTTAATTTATATAAAATTAGACTTGAGCGGCTTCAAAATAATTTTGTGAAATTTTTAAATTTTCAAGTGACAAACGTTTACATTAATAGAAATATGAGCGAATTAAAAAAAAAAACTGTATCAAATCATACCGTTGGAACACCGCAGAATAATAAATGACCTCACATTTTTATATAAAATCATAAATAACCAATTTGATTCGCCGCATTTATTAAGTCTACTCTCATTTCATGTTCCTCAAAAAAATACTCGTAGTAGACAATTACTTTACAATCCACACTTCAATACTAATTTAGGTATAAATTCACCAATCAACAGAATGAGCATGGAATTCAATAGATATTGTTCGGATGTGGACATTTTTTTGTATCGTTGTATTCGTTTAAAAAACAAGTAAAATCAATATTTATAAAATAATATTTCTTTTTTCTCGATGTTAAAAATTTGGGTAATTATATCCTTTAGATATTATCCTACATCAACAAGCGATTTCTTTTTTTGTTGAAAGAATTGTTTACTATTTTTTTGTTGTTTAATTTAAATACTTTTATTATTTTATTATTAATTCTGTTCAAATGATTGTTTACTTGCATGTGAACTTTATCTTTTTTTATCGAATCAATTGTTTCTTTCACGCATTTTAGTAATTCTTATTTGATTTTTTTGTATATTTGGAAATGGTTAGAATTAGGAAAAATTGTATTAGTGGATACTATTATTGGGTGTAAACCTGCAAGTATCCCAAAATTTTACAAATAAATAAATAAATATACGTCACGCAAACGACGTCGCGGGTACATCGATATAGAACCCAAAAATGTGGTTAGATTTTTTGTTGTACGTCTGTCTGTCTATCTTTATGTTTGTGCGCGCACCACATGAAAACTACTGATCCGATTCGAATGCGGTTTTCACATATGTATTTGTCTTCTTTTAACTTAACATCTGGTGTAAAAAATATTTTCCCCCACGTCTTTTACGGTGTGAGGGGGAGAAATTTTAATACAACAATCTATACATCACGCGAACGACGTCACGGGTACATCGATATAGAAACCAAAAATGTGGATAAATTTTTTTTGTACGTCTATCTGTCTATCTATATACCAAAGAAAAACACAAAGTCCGTACCACACAAATTGTTTAATGCAATCAAATCAAAAGGTTAACAACGGTTGACAACTAGTTTCGACCATTAAGGTCATCATCAGGTATGTGAACAATATGGAAATAATAGAAAAGTAATAATACAAAAAGAGTTAAACAACTTACCAAATGCAAAAATAATCAAATACAATAATAAAAAACATTATCTAATGGAAAGAGAATGGTTTCTATGTCTTCAACACTGAATGTCCATGGGTGATAAAAACAAGTGTGTAATGGGAAAGTAAAGAGGTAATAGACTGGTAATAGTTAGGTGGTACGAAAAAACTTAAGATCGGAACATTACCATAGTTAGTAATGTAAAAGTAAAACTAAACACATTAAAATATTTGAAAACTGGAAACTGATAGAAAATGGTAGTCAGCTACGGCGTCAGAAAAGGTATGGTGATAGGTGATCCAGAAATTAGGTGGATCATTTTAATGTGTTAAGTTTTACTTTTACATTACTAACTATGGTCATGTTCCGATCTTAAGTTTTTTCGTACCACCTAACTATTACCACGGGTAATAACAAACCTGTCTAAATACTGGTCAATACTGTGTTTTCCATAAAAAATATCTTCTTACGTATTCCAGACCACATCAAACTGTAAATTTTTATACGGTTTCACATCGTACAATGAACAATCTAAAATTGGAGACTTTGATTTAAGATGCCGTCATTTTGCGGTACCCCTCACGTCTGCTAGACTTGCCTAAGCCTATTCCGATTACTACCGTTAGTGCAAACGGCTATTTATGTTTTTGAAACCATATGATTTGTGTTCTTTTTTATTTATCAGATAAATTTGCTTTTTTAGTTATCACTGTTTATTCGGATTATTTTTTATACGTCTTTTCATGGGAATAAAAATGTAATTTATAGTTTATATTATACTCTCAAATTTAAAGATATAGATAATTTAACATAGATTTGTAGAGTTTAATATTTTTAGGTAGTTGTAAACCTAAACGACGGATGCGGAATTCCGGCGAAAGGCATTTTTTATGATTGGGTGTGAAGGGTCATTACACTTTAATTTATCTATGAATGAATATTTTTATGTTTCTATATTATTTTGTAAAGTAATACGCCCAATCGAGAGAGAATTCTATTGATACGAATGCGTATGTAACAGGTATTTATTTTTTATTTTTAAGACATATTCTTAAAAATATATAAAAACAGGTAAATTGATTCTAGAAAACGCTAAATACCACGTGATGGAAAAGCTTATCATCCGAGCCGGAGGTGAGTGTGACGTGGCACGATAGTAATTTATTCGAAACTACTCACCATAATACTGTTCCCGATTGCACCCCTCTTTAATATTAATTTGAATAGATAAGCTAACGCGAATTGTCGAAATTAAAAGATAATCACAATTTATAAAAGGAACTTTTTATAGTAGATAGTTTTTTTTATTGTTTTATAGGTCACATTACTATTATATAAATTATTTTGTTGTTTCTTGCAATGGTGTCAAAATCTCTATGTATACGCCTAAACACACTTGAATCATGGATTGTTATCCAGTTCTTATGTATCCTGAAAATTTTAGAGCTCTAGGTGATCAGGAAATAGGTTTAAATTCGATTACAAAATTCCACCCGGAATGACAAAGAGAGAAAGAACACGATGAAAATAAAAAAAGCTTTCTTTTTTGCCTTGTCTAATTCAAAATTTCTTAAAATTGTTTTAAAACCTCTATGAATAGGCGTAAAAACACTTGAAACATGCATTCTCATCCAGTTCTTAGCTCTCCTGAAAATTTCAGAGCTCTAGGTGGTCGGGGAATGGGTTAAAGTTTAATTACAAAATTCCACAAGCATGAGAAAGAGAAAAACAAAGAACACGACGAAAATAAAAAACTTTTTAATAATAAAAAGGCATAAATGAGAATACTGTGGGAATATAGACAGAAGGTCTAACAATTTCTACTGAGAGTTCCAGTTGTTCTAAGAGAAGTTTTGAATCTTACATAGGTTAATGATGGCATTTTTTGGCCTCCATTCCAAAGAAGCATATTTGACTTACAAATGCAACTAGCTGCACCCGAGAAGTTCGTACCTCCTTGTAATCAACGATTCCTTTTTATAGTTTTTTTTTATTTTTACGATCTTTATCTTGTTTTTTCTAATTGTTTTCCACGATTTGTAGTTTCTGTTTCCAAGTTTTCACTATTTTTTTTGTATTTTGTAATATTTGCAGTTTTGTCGTTTTTTCGTTGTTTTTTCTATATATTTGATTTTTTTTTGGTTTTTCTTTTTTCCATTTTCCTTTAGTTTATCGTCTGTTACCAATTTTTTGCCAATTTATGACATTTAAAATTTTTCTTTTTGATAAAAGGGATTTTAAACATTTTTCATTTTTCCCAAGTTTTGCCATTTTTATTTGTTTTTTTTCATTTATTCGTGTATTCTATTTTTCCTATTTTTGTTCAAATATATAACCGTTAGGGTTGTCCGATCTGAACCAAAAGCAGCTTTCTCATGACATAAAGATTCTATATACAAAATTCCATGACTCTGTGACCGAAGGTTTAAGAGTTATAGCGCACACGGACAGAGGGACACACAAGCGTATCTCATAAAGTCCGTCGATGGTACTTAATAATATTTCAAACATATATACAACGCCACCTACCGAAATTTTCCGTATCCTAGATGTTATCTGACAGTATGGATATTTTTTCCAACAAATTAACTCCGCCATCTTTTAGGAACTTGTAACATTAAATAATAAACTGCATTAAAAAATTAAATGTTCGTTTTTAGTATTTTTTGTTAATTATTAATTAAGTTACTCATCGTTTAATCCTTTCCTAAACCGTCATAAATATTTCAAAACAAAAATTAGTAAAATCGATCTAGCCATTCTCTAGTTTAAGCGAGAAAAATGACGAGCACTCCATTTTTGTATAGGTATAAAAACATAACATGTCTTGTTTTAAATCCTACGTTTTGCCAGGATAAAAGTGGTTATCGCTCACCTAGTTATGTATTCAAAAAGTAAGTCTTGAGTATTGTAGTAGTAAAAAAACTTATTATTAAATCATATCTATCAGATTATTAGTCACAGTTTTCTTTTAATAAACACATTGCCTGCCACACGTCTGTTTATAAAAATATCATAGGAGGCCATAGCCCAAAAGTTATTGATACACTGGTCACAATGTCAGTCAGATATGACCGACATTGATTTTTACATTGAGGCCACGTCGATCATATTTGACCGACACAGCGACTTTTGTATATCGTTCTGTCACGTAAATTTACGTGATGGTATATGAGTTTTTACATAATATTTTGTTAATGTAGCGGCCCTGTTAAACTTCTGTAAATAAATGGTGGCTCTCCAAGTAATAACAATGGTAAATTAAAAGAAAAATAAATTTTTATTTTAAAAATCAAAAAAATTTAAATTTACTATGTGTGAATATTTTTAAAACATTCGATACTCATATACGGTTTATCTGGACAACCACAGCAGTTAGTTGTAAATTTTTTCACCTTCTTTTTGGCTTCATTTCGGCCAAGAGAAGGTATGAAATTTTTATAGCACGACTTACAAATGCGACGATTTTTTTTCTCGTTTGTATTTTTCGTCAATGCGTGGCCCGTTTTTTGAATGGATTCCACTTTTCTTCTATACCTAACATTTTTTTAACTTTTCCCTAAAACTTCGTATTTGTAAATTTTTATTATATTTGTTAGGAACCCACCAGGTCACGTCAGTTACAATTGGGTAACGAATCTAAATAAACAAAATCGTGTTCTTTTTTTTAAGAAATCATATTTTTTTGTCAACATTACAGTATATCTGTTAAAATTGCATTAAAAACCTTATTATTTTAACGTGGCCTCGTGCGACACTTATACAAAACTGGAGCGGCCTCTGGTAAACAAACGATGTCACGTATATCTAACCGACATGGCCTCGTAAAAAAATCTCTGTCAGTCATATTTGGGTGACATGGCAGGCAATGTGTTAAACATATAAAGTTAGTAACTTTTTGGACGTCATATTTATTAAAAGACAAAAAGGAAGTTGATAAAAATGAATCAGAAAAGTTTATATTAACATTTACAATCGCCACTCTGTTTAAATGAACTTAAAGTATATTAAAAAATAATAAATATCAGTAACATAATAAATCATAAAAAACAGAATAATTAACGTTATTTTTATTATGAAATGTAGTCAGATTCCAAGTAAAGTATCTCAAATTCGTTTTATTTATTATTTATACGAATAAAGTTTGTTTATATTGACTTAGTTGAATAATTTATAAATGGGACATTCCACATAGGCGAATCATCGCATTATTTATTTACAAATAGAAAACACTGCAATGGAAAGATTTATCGAAGCTCAAGGTCGACATTATAAAAATAAAAATGCAATGAATTGGTTAAAAGTTTGATTTATATTAATACAATTCTAGATATTTATCTTCTTATACATATATGCAGATAATGTTTATTAACAAGTTTATGTAGCTCTACTGTATTGCGGATTAGTTTTTATAGATACAATAAAACCATTGTATTCCGGTTAACAAACATGCTTATCTATTTAGTTTCAAATGCATAAATTGAATGAAGATTATGATGCACCGACACACATCATTCTAGGAAAATAATAATATAAATAATTAACCCAAATTGCAGTACTTATTGGAATATAAATGTTATATTATAACAGTTCTACAGAAAAGTTCGTGGGCTTGGAAATTTTTATACAATAGTTGACTTCGAGGGCGATACATCGATTAAGGCGTTTATCCAATTTTTTCAAAGGTACTAACGAAACACAGAAACTATTGGGTTCGATTTATTTATTATATTCAATTGATGCATAAAGATCACATTGTAACACCACTCGGTAAAAGATAATCACAAA
The DNA here is from genome assembly GCA_964028335.1 of Altica lythri. Classification (NCBI taxonomy): domain Eukaryota; kingdom Metazoa; phylum Arthropoda; class Insecta; order Coleoptera; family Chrysomelidae; genus Altica; species Altica lythri. The sequence continues at coordinate 18,627,287 of OZ034805.1, forward strand.
ATGTACAATGTACAAAGCAAGAGCTGTGCCAGCACTGAGGCCACATATGACCCATTGTGCATCCTCCCGTGTGTAGGGATAACCTCACCTCAGGCTGTCACCAGGCCTAGTGATTTAAAATAGGTGATGAGGCTCCCGAGGGGGATCTCCCTGACATCGGCTGGTGTAAGCTAGTACTCACCCAACACGAATCTTCTGATTTCAGAACAAGCAGAGCAGTCATACATTATGTGTTCTACTGTTTCCTCTTCTTGTTCGCAGCCTCTGCATAGCGGCGATTCTGTTAATTTCATCCTAAAGAGATGTTGGCAGTGACCTGTCAAGATTCCCACAGCTGTTCGGAGATTTTGTCTGGTCAATGCCTTAAATTTTGCTGTTTCCTCGCCAGGATAAGGGAATAACTCTCTGGCCAGTCTACAGTTCGTAGTTTCATCCCAGCACTGTATAAAGTTTTGGTTAGATTGCTGTTTGATAAGGTCTACGACTGCGGACAATGTTAGCTTGATAGATGGGCGAGGGCTAACATATTTGTAGCCCGCAGCCCTCCTTGCTAAATTGTTCGCAATGCGGTTGCCTTTAGAGTTCCCATGTCCTTTGATCCAGCTTAGAGTGACCACGTTATTCTGGCTAGCCTCAGTTAGAAATTGGTGACATTCTAGTACTAAACTTGAAGTGAAACGTGGTCTATTCAAGGTCAGTAGTGCTTGTCGGCAGTCTGTGTATATATTTATATTCCTGCCTGTGATGTTCCTATTGATTAATTCTTTTGCAGCTATGGTTATGCCTGTGAATTCTGACTGAACCACACTTGACAAGCCATCCATAGCCCATTTTATTTTTAGGTTTAAGGATCTAGAGTAAATTTCACATCCCACACCTTGCTTTGTTTTTGATCCATCCGTATATACGCTCAGAGCGTTCACTACGTTGGGGTCAGCTGTCTTGTTTGTTAATATTTTGTAGGGTTTGTCAAAGACAAATCTTGGTGCGACGGCATCCGTGTCTGCCTGTAGGAGTGATAGCACTTTTATCGATTCCCTCCACAGACTGTCCCTATGGGTGCCAGTCCCTACAGTGGGTTCGATACCAACCGTGTGAAAGCGTACCATGTATAATTTATGTATAAAACGCACTTTCTTGAAGAATGTCCACCATCGCGCGCCGATGGTGTATTTATACTCAGCTTCTTTAGACATCTCAAAATATTGAGCATTCTCTCTCATGATAGACCCGGTCTGGAAACTTTGCACATGGAATCTGTTCTGATCGGAGAGGCAGAAAGTTCTAGAGACGTTCAGTGGCCTACCAGTGTAATTATGTTTAATTTGTTACTGTACGATTTATCTTTACCTCAAAATAGGCTTCAGATTCGGCGATTACCGTTTCATTATCGCTAAACTTTCTAGCGATAATCCTCTTAAGATCTGAGAAAAGGAAAAAATCCCTGGGAGCCATTTATAGGGAGAATACGATAGATACGAAGCAATTTGAAGCCCTCACACAATTTTGCCATCGTTTTTATTGATTTGTGATACTTTGGACTGCCTACTGCCTTGATGAAACCTTTTTTCTTTAAATGGGACTGTTTTTCTCAGATTTCGTATTTCAAACAGCCCAATATTGCTGTTGATTATTTTTCGCTTTTTAAGATAGTCAATGAATGTTATATACCATGCGCATACCATAATACTGATGGTATAACCTTGCCAGCCAAGTGTTGCATCTTTGCACGCTTTGGAATCAGTACATAACGTGCAGTCCACTGGCACATATCGATATATCCAACACGTTTCTTTAATATCTTCAGTCTCAGCTATCTCGATCGAGTTTACTTTGCGTTTTTTTTTTTAATGCTTTCATCGGTAACAACATTTTTGGTGCGTCCACTGCGTGCACTGTCCCGGGTGCTCATTTCGACTGGTCTAAACTTAACAAACCACTGCTGAACGGTTGATTTTTCTGATGCACAGTCAGAATAATGTTTAACAAGTCAAACTTTTATTTCTTATTAGTACAAGGAATTCCTTTTTATACATTTACTACAAAACTCCAAAAGTTACTAAACTTAAAATGCTCTATCCTATATCCCACAAATTAAGAGTTCGGCAGCTGTGAAATTTGTATATGTGTCTTTTGAAGGTTGGGGTTAACTAAAGATCACATAGATTTAATACTAGTAGCACAATCTGTGTGTTAGTTTACAATATTTTCAGCACATCTGGTATAGTGGAAATATGTTACCCAATAAATGGTTTTAGCTACTTAAAAAATGCTCGAAATCTAGACTTTTATTTTATTGTTGCAATCTCTATTTACTGTAAAATTTAAAGTCCGTTTAGTCCATTGAAATATTACATTTATTAAAATCTTGCGTTTCTCAGAAAACGCAATTTTTTTTTTGGATGTGAGGGGAAAGCCTAAATTTAAGCTGGTAGGGTCACCACCCTTGTGCCACGGTCGCCATCTTGGAAAAACTATTCATCCTATAGAAAATTTTTGATAACATTTTTTGTTGAAAATCAAATTCACTACAACTTTATTTATATTGCTTTTTTTCATAAAATCGAAAATAACGTTTAAAACCAAAATAAAACTTCATCTAACCATCTAACACAGAGTACCCACCGAAAAGTGCAGGAGTTGAGTTTTTAAAAACCTCCACAAAGATAATGACACATTCAACAAATTTTGTAGCATGTTGGATGGTTTAGAATTCTTGTCACTTTCAAAAGTGTTCGATTGTTTAAATTATTTAAAAACCTCAAGCTTCATGAAGTAATGCTTGAATATTTTGACGCTACGTACGTGTCCGGAACGTATCGTCGTGCTGGAAATCACTAAGGACAAATTTGGCCTAGACATGTTGCTCCTCTGTTTCCCCCGGAGGTTTGGAATGTACAGTTAGCCACGCTGGAGGATTTGAGCAAGGCAAACAACCAAACAGAGGGTTGAAATCATAGATTTAAAAACTTAGTTGGATAACATCACCCAAACATATGGAGTTTAATTAAAAAAATTCGACAGGAAGTGGACAAAACAAAAGTTGCTTATTACTAAGGTATATCGAAAAAAAAATAGTAGTTTACGTAACAACTCTCGAAAGTCTCGCAGGCTTTGCCCACTCGTCCAGTAAAAGCACTTTTGGGACGTATTACGTACAATATTTTTTTTAAAACGGGCATTGTTGTACCATAAACTTCATATTATTCAGTTTACATTTTTATAACAAGAATTCTTTATTAACTAATTTTAACATTTTTTTTAACAAACCTTGCTTGGGTGGCCGCCTTAACAATTTCATCTGGTATAATTTCATCTTCCATTAATTCACAATCAAATGCATCATTTTAAAATTCCATTTTATAATAAATTTCCCCTTTTTTAACTAAACGTCAAAATATGTCAAGTTATTTTATAGTTTTAAATATATACAAAACTCGGTTACCATAGAAACACCAATTGACCGCTATCTTAGACTAACTATTTTATTGTTTTTTCATTAAAGATAGGCCGGAAAGTAAATAAAAATTACAGTACTCGTTTTTCTTTCCAGACTCGGCTCCTACGTCGCCTCGTCCGCAAACTAACTCTAAGGCCTTTTCAGACGAGGATACTGTATGCGAGATACGGTATGCGGAATACAGAATCGGGGGTCCAAGTTTTGCTGGCTGCTGTATTTGATAATTTTTATTAACGAACCTTTCTTCAGTCACTTCAGAAGTTAGCCGCAGTGCAGTGCGTTTTATTATGGATGTTATGGTATATTGAAAAAATAAAATAAAAAGGAGACGTACTATGTGGGTACATCCTATAGTGGAATTAAGGGAAAGCAAAGGAGCCTATAATTTACTTTATCAAGATTTAGTGCAAGACCCATCAAAGGCATTTAAATATTTTCGTATGCCTATTCAATCGTTCGAAGAACTTCATAATATTTTGGAATGTAGGGGAACGTGGTCTGAGATGGCATAGATTTCGAAAAAGCAGATTATTACAAAACGGGTAACAAAATTAAAATAAAGAGCAATCCTGTATCAAATAGTCATTTAATAATAGCAATTAAACAATCTAAAAGTTTAACAAAATTTATAATTTCTTCTAAAAATAATCAAAAATAAAAACATCAAAAATCCATCTCACCCAACCCCTATGGGTAAGACGGCATACCCCCTATGTGTAAGATGGCATGCGTTTAGTAATACGCACTGGATGGACCCAGATGGATGGAAAAGCAATAAATGCGTTATTTATCATATTTGAAAGTAGAATTACTTACAGATATCACAAATAACGCGTTTTGCTGTTTTGGGCAATCCGATGCATTCCGCGTGGCACCATTGGCGGCAGATTTGGCATTACAGCCACCATTCCCTGGAGCGGGAATGACTAAAACAACAAGCTCAACACATTCACCACTTATATAATAATATAAATTAATTAAAACCACTGTGAAGTACATCCTGCGCCTATGATACACTTTCAAAAGTATGCTTGTCTGAACAGCTACATATATAACATAATGATAAATCAGTATCCGAGATACGCATTCTGTCGCTGGCGGCTGAATGGACAAGATACAGAAATTTGGTATCGCGATACTGTATGCATTGTCCGATGTAGTAGTCCAATCGAGATAACATATTTTTTTTTAAAATCACGAAAAATTAATTCGCGTATGAAACCAATTGGAATAGGTAACTTGGGGTACAATAAATAACAGAAAATTCACCCAACTACGTAACCTTGGAAATCTGGATTTGGGGGGGGGTTAAAGGGGGTAAACTCGTATTATTACAAATTTTGGCGAAAGTTGGCGTCACAGAAAAAAATTTCCAACAGGAAAGTTGTACATCATTGAAAAATGTATAACTTTTGTTTGAAAGTTTTTTTCACATAACCTCAAAATTCTCGCGAATAATGGAAAAACCATTTTTTTGGCGTTTTTTAGTTTTTATTTCTACAAAAATGATTTTATTTTGACGAAACTTGGTGAAAGTATACCTTTATATATCTTAAATGACCACAAATTTTTTCAGATAAAAAAATCCAAAGGTTTTTGAAATATAAATTTTTTTCGCAAAAAATTTTTTTTTTTTAAATGAAATCCTAGCTTCGGGGATTTATTTTACAGACTTCTTTCGGGTCTCATTTTTTTGGTTCTGACATCTACTTTTTTATAGAATATGAAAAAAAAAATAGTTTACATTTAAAAATACGCTCAAAAATGTAAAAAACTGAAAAAATGACTTTGTAACACTTAATTTTGTAATAAATGTTGATATTTTGTTTAAATTTTCTTAGATATTGCAAAACTGATAATACCATTTAATTCTACGGAAAAAAATACTATAGAAATTATGTTTCTTCATATGATTAAATTTTTTTTATTAACAGTATTGCCATGAACGCTGAAGTATAATAATGAAAGCTCACTTTTCATAAGTGTAAATAAACGTATTATTACGAATAGTGTCAAAAGTTGATGTCACAGAGAAAAATGTCCAATAGAAAAGTTGTACATCATTAAAAAATCTATAACTTTCATTTAAAAGTTTTTTTCACATAACCTCAAAATTCACGCGAAAAATGAAAAAACAGGTTTTTTAGCCGTTTTTTAATTTTTAATTTTTCATTTCTACAAAAATGATTTTATTTTGACGAAAGTTGGTGAAAGTATACCTTTATATATCTTAAATGACTACAAATTTTTTCAGATAAAAAAATCCAAAGGTTTTTAAAATATTAATTTTTTTCGCAAAAAAAATTTTTTTTTTAAATGAAATCATAGGTTTAGGGATTTATTGTACATACTTCTTTCGGGTCTCATTTTTTTGGTTTTACAATAAATCCCTAAACCTATGATTTCATTTAAAAAAAAAATTTTTTTTGCGAAAAAAATTAATATTTTAAAAACCTTTGAATTTTTTTATCTGAAAAAATTTGTAGTCATTTAAGATATATAAAGGTATACTTTCACCAACTTTCGTCAAAATAAAATCATTTTTGTAAAAATGAAAAATTAAAAATTAAAAAACGGCTAAAAAACCTGTTTTTTCATTTTTCGCGTGAATTTTGAGGTTATGTGAAAAAAACTTTTTAAATGAAAGTTATAGATTTTTTAATGATGTACAACTTTTCTATTGGACATTTTTCTCTGTGACATCAACTTTTGACACTATTCGTAATAATACGTTTATTTACACTTATGAAAAGTGAGCTTTCATTATTATACTTCAGCGTTCATGGCAATACTGTTAATAAAAAAAATTTAATCATATGAAGAAACCTAATTTCTATAGTATTTTTTTCCGTAGAATTAAATGGTATTATCAGTTTTGCAATATCTAAGAAAATTTAAACAAAATATCAACATTTATTACAAAATTAAGTGTTACAAAGTCATTTTTTCAGTTTTTTACATTTTTGAGCATATTTTTAAATGTAAACTATTTTTTTTTCATATTCTATAAAAAAGTAAATGTCAAAACCAAAAAAATGAGACCCGAAAGAAGTCTGTAAAATAAACCCCGAAGATAGGATTTCATTTAAAAAAAAAAAATTTTTTTGCGAAAAAAATTTATATTTCAAAAAACCTTTGGATTTTTTTATCTGAAAAAATTTGTGGTCATTTAAGATATATAAAGGTATACTTTCACCAAGTTTCGTCAAAATAAAATCATTTTTGTAGAAATAAAAAATAAAAAACTAAAAAACGACAAAAAAATGGTTTTTCCATTATTCGCGAGAATTTTGAGGTTATGTGAAAAAAACTTTCAAACAAAAGTTATACATTTTTCAATGATGTACAACTTTCCTGTTGGAAATTTTTTTCTGTGACGCCAACTTTCGCCAAAATTTGTAATAATACGAGTTTACCCCCTTTAACCCCCCCCCAAATCCAGATTTCCAAGGTTACGTAGTTGGGTGAATTTTCTGTTATTTATTGTACCCCAAGTTACCTTTTCCAATTGGTTTCATACGCGAATTAATTTTTATGGGGTCAAATGACAACCCGATTGGACTATAGTGTGAAAAGCTTCATTTGAGTGCATAATGAAGGTCGTCGATATCTTGGCGAATTTTTAAATGCAATTGGACACAATTAGATTTAAGGCAATGTAGTTGTTGTATGAAAGTGTACATATTATGTAAATACAAACTTTTAAACCTACCTATATTTTCATCATTATAGAATTTTTATACAAATAAATTATTTTTTCCATAATAGTTTCTAAAATAGGTAGGTAATTTATGAAATATCTAAGAATATTAGTTTTTCTACATAGGCATTGAAAAAAAAAACGTTGTCCATATTTATGTTTATAACCAATATAGAATGAGGCAGAAAACCCTTTGTAAACTAGATCACAAACTGCACAAAAATAATAATCAGCATCAAGTTCAAGGAAGTTTTATTGTTTATTTATTTCTAAAAAAAATGATATCAAGCAACGTTTAATTGTAAAAATACATTTCTAAGGCGCGTTTCGTGAAAAGGAGATTATTTTAGCTTAAGAAATGTTTTATTTATTTATTTTGTGAAACTAACCGGTCTTAATTTTATTAAAAAACGATAAAAGCAGACAACTGAACTAAACCAGCCTAACCCTAAAACAAAATTATTATTGTTTATAGAAATTCGTTTTCTTTTTTAAGATTCATTTATAAATAACTGTACATTTATAGTTTCATTTCAATTCATAATATATCAGATTTAGTTTATATCAGAGCAGAGGCGCAAATTCTTTATGAAAATATCTACCTGTTTTCAGCAGATGCGCAAAATGTTCATAGGAATAAAGACAAGGTCATTAAGAGGCGCATATTGTAGTTGCCCTTAGAATTTGGTTTAACAATAGTTGTCCTTGTATACCATACTTTTAAATAAGAGAATACCTCAAGCAGGTATGTATGATTCATGAAGAAAGCACGTTCATTTCAGGTTAATTCCACATAAATCAGATTTCCTTATATTTAAATGTACATTTAGTGAAATTCATGAATTTTTAAAACTGTTAGTTTATTGAGAGATATTGATTCATATTCTCTGAAGTATATAAATTTTATTTTATCAGAATATCTAATTCTAACAGTAACCTAGTTCAAATAGTAATAAAATAACGGTCTACGAGACTATCACGTTTCTTCGAGGAAGGAAGCTCTTTATTTACTTTAGAGATTTGACCGATTCGACCTCCGGATCTTCAGAAGCATTTAAGAATGTTGACAATTTTATTTTACACGACGATGGCATTTTGACTATTTTTACAATGAAATAAAGAATAATTAATCAGTTTAATCAAGCTAATCAAATCATATTATATTGTTTCTAATTACATAATTAAGTGGATTTTTAATGCAGTTTATAAAAAAGTTTGAAATTATTTTAGGATTTAATAAATGAAAACAAAATCTCTGCGAATGACCGAGAAGGGGAAGCATAGTTTGGTTCACTTGATTTAGCTGATACTTGGTGTAGTGTAAATCCATAATATAAAATATTAAATAAATGGAACACTCACTTAAAAATCTAAACTTAAACTAACGACATGTTCCGACGGACACCGTCTTCTTCAGATAAATGAAGTACCTGAAATAGACGAAATGTCGAAACAAGTGTTTGTGTAATGAATTAGTGTAGATTTTTAAGTGATTGGAATCCATAGTTTATTAGGTATAACTCGTGGATTGTTGGATTGTTTTTCAGTTTTTCTCAGCGATCCAGCGGGTAAAACCTCACGACTTTTAAGTACCGTCCTAAATGGGAACAATGTTCTATATTTATTATTGTATTATACAGAGTCTTGAAAAGAAAACCAATAAATTTTCAAAAGCTTCACAATCAGTCAAAGAGTATCTCACCATCACCTCAAACAACTGACTGGCCTTTCAAATTTAAAATCTTCTCAGTTAATATGTTCTATATTTATTATATTATATAGAGTCTTGAAGAGAAAACCAATAAATTTCCAAAAGCTTCACAATCAGTCAAAGAGTATCTCACCATCACCTCAAAAAACTGACTGCTTCTCAAATTTAAAATCTTCTTAGTTTACATGCGAGGTTAGGCAATTAAGATCTGAGATTGTTTTGTTCTAAATATATCCCTTGACCTTGGGTAAAATTTCCACGCAGATGGTTAAAAAAGACTGTCGATTAAGTATCAGGGCTATCGCTGAAGATGTGAATATTAACAAAGGAACTGTGTGACAAATTTTAAGTTTTGCATCAGGAAAGTGTAACAGCGAAAAAAAAAGATGCATCGTAGAGACGTTTGTCTAGCACCCTATAATGCATCGAAAGAGACTAATACTTCTTGACAAGAGTCATAACTTGTGACGAAATTGGATTTTTCAATATGACCCTGAAACCACTCTCCAAACTCTCCGAGATCCAAAAAAGCGAGGATGAGTAAGTCCTAATTCAAGATGATGTTGATTGTTTTCTTCGATATAAGGGTTGTAGTCCACAAGGAATGGGTACCACAAGGTAAGACAGTAAAATCATACTGCTATATAGACGTTTTACGAAGACTCGGAAAAAATTGCAAAAAGGCCCAAAATATAAAAAGAGAACTGTCAAGGAATATTTGGCCAAAAACCAGATCACAGTCGTGGAACACGCGCCCTATTCGCTGGACACCTTGAGATTTCTATCTGTACCTAAAAATCAAATCCTTCTTGAAGGCATCCCGCACCCCCATAAAGGTGGCTGACCCAAAGTAGAGAAATTTATCAACATTTATATCAAAATTAGGTGCTTTTTAGGTGCTATTTAGGTGCGCAAAACAAAAATTAGGTGCACTAACCGTTTTTGAAATATTTACTAAAAACCATGGGACCGCCAGCCTTTAACAACCTAGCTGACCCATAATAAAAAAAAAACTAAAAACTAGGATTGCATAATCTTTAAATTAAGTGCTAATTAAGTGCTTTTTAAAACACGAAACATTAAAGAAAGCTTTTATTTCATCCTGTCCAGTAAATACACTTCCCTATAATCAATTTGGCGCCGGTAAGTAAAACATTACGGTATCAGGTACTGTAATGTGTTGCCTAGCAACGCTGCTCTGATTGCTTAAGGAAAGACAATTACTTTTAATTTTTGACATTTAAAAATACTATAATGACTATAAAATAAAAATAAAATAATTAATTACTTACTTTTACATCCATATTTAAAAGGAAGTCAATGTTATTCAATTTTATATTAACAATTAAACCTTAATAATAAAAAAAATATTTGACAGTGACAGATCGCTTTCAAGGTAATTTGACATAACTAATCAAGTTACGAACTATTTTTAGTCAAGTTACGAACTACTGTTATTTTTATGAATTTATTAATAATTTATAAAAACAGGATGAAATAAAATATAATACGATACATGGTCGTTAGGTGTTATTACAGTCCTCGTTTTCATTTCCAAACTCGGCTCCTACGTCGCCTTGTCCGTAAACTAACTCGTACTGTAATAAGTCACCTACCGACCTTGTAACGTATAATACTATTACCGGACTCATTTTTATTTTCTGGCCCGGTCCGACAAAATGAGATTTTCTAACCTAAAAATAAACCGCAAAGTACTAATTTCTGGCCGTTTTTAAAAAATACAATTTTATTATATAGTCCGGTCAAATTAGGTCAAAAAACAAGATCAAAGGTACAATAATTACCATCCAGCTGAATCTGAGTAAACTTGTTCAAAACACAATTAAAAACATCTTTTCAAAATTCCCCATCGTTACGACCCATGGAAAAAAATTGACTCAAGGTCAAAGGTCAAAAAAATGGATTTTTCGCGATTTTCTTCAAAACGGTAAGTTTTATCGTAAAATTACCTCAGACAAAAATTGTAGATCATAAAATTGTCTATAAAAAAGGTATCAATAATTTTTTTCCTAAAAGATACCGCTTCTGAGATAAAACGATTCAAAAAGTTGTAAGCGTCATTGTATGCATAAGCACGCCACGTATATACCTCTGTAGCTGTCATATAAGTGAGAATATGTTTTTATGGGTGGTTAGTGGTGTCGTTGGTAATGACAAAATTAATTGTTACAAAGCTCGTGAAGTTGGACTTGCTTCTATGGCAAAAATGACAGGACTGACATTTAAGGATATTAAATTAAAACGCTCTGACAAAATTGTTCCTCTTTTAGCTATGAGTAGTACACTTAAAGTTCATAAAGAAAAAGTACCTGTTGACCCTGTATTATTGTTCCAGCGCATGAGTATTACTGCAGCATTTCAAGATGAAATAGAAAAATATTTTGAATATGAGCTGGCTCCGTACCCTTTATCGTTGTTTGATGATATCGGAATGCGTAAAACACAGAAGTCTGCAATTTATGATTGTTTTAAAAAAGTAGATATTGATATTAATAATGCTAATGCGATTATATATCATTGACGGAGGATATTTACTACACCGTGTTGTGTGGGATAGTGAAGAAACATTCAGCGCTATTTTTGATAAATACGTACAGTATATACGTCGACATTTTGGTTCCAAAGTTACTGTCGTATTTGATGGCTATGATGATTGTATGATGAATGTTAAAGCAGCAGAACAACGTCGTCGAACTTTAGCTACATCTTCATCTACTGATATTTTGTTTGATGAACTTATGACAGTTCCTACCAGTCAACAGAAATTCCTTGCGAATACTCACAACAAGTCTCGGTTCATTTCAATGTTAAAAGAAAAGTTTACTGCTGAAAATATATTGGTTAAACAAGCTACTAACGACGCCGACGTACTGATTATTGAAACAGCAATTGAGCAATTTAATTTGACCAATACAACTATTGTTGTTGGTGAAGATGTAGACTTACTCGTATTACTTACTGCTCGAACTCCAGCTGACAAAACTATTTTCTTCTTAAAACCAGGAAAAGCTTAAAATCAATCTGAAATATTTACATCCAAAAGTTTATCGACTTTTGGAAAGTGTCAACATCATGTACTATTTTTACATGCAGTAACAGGCTGTGATACGACATCTGCATTTTACAGGAGAGGTAAAACAACAGTCTTTAAAATGTTTGAAAAGCAAGATTTAGTTCAATATGCTGAAGTTTTCAAAAAAAGTAATTCAACGCCACAAGAAGTTATCACCAACGGAATTTGCTTTCTTCTTCGTATGTACGGAGCCCCTAAAAAAACTACCTGCTTAGATAAGTATCGATATGCATGTTTTGTTAAAAACACTCGGAATAAAAAACAAGTACAATTAGCTTGTCTTCCTCCAACCTCAGTCGCAGCTCATCAACATCTTTTTCGGGTATATTATCAAGTTCAGACGTGGCTTGGTTATCAGCTGGACCCAAAAGATTGGGGTTGGAAGTTGATCGATAATGCATTGGAACCAATCCAGGCTTTACTTCCACCTGCGCCGGAAAAACTGCTAAACTCAATTTTCTGCAACTGTAAAAAAGGATGCAGTGCTAAATGTAGTTGCAAAAAAGTTGGACTGTTTTGTTCTCTTGCATGCACGAATTGTCAAGGCCAGTCGTGTTCTAACGTTGAATCACCAACAGCAGAGGATTCGTTTGATACTGATGAACAAATATGCGATACATCGCTTCTGACGCAATTTACTTGCACTCAAGATGAAGAAGAAGAAGAAGAAAAAAGAAGAAGAAAAAGAAGAAGAAGAAGACGACGACGACGATGACGATGATCAACAAGAAGTAATGGAAGATTACGAGTAGGAGTAATACATTTTTTTACTGTTTTTTAATTTCCATCGCTTTTATCAATTCCAACTTCAATTCCAACTTGCATTTCGATCGCTTTTATCAATTTCAGATTGTGGAATAGGCCTACAGGGGAAACCACGTTAAAAAAAACGCGCTAAGTACACTATCTCAGAAGCGGTATCTTTTAGGAAAAAAATTATTGATACCTTTTTTATAGATAATTTTATGATCTACAATTTTTGTCTGAGGTAATTTTACGATAAAACTTACCGTTTTGAAGAAAATCGCGAAAAACCCATTTTTTTGACCTTTGACCTTGAGTCAATTTTTTTCCATGGGTCGTAACGATGGGGAATTTTGAAAAGATGTTTTTAATTGTGTTTTGAACAAGTTTACTCAGATTCAGCTGGATGGTAATTATTGTATCTTGCAATGTGTAAATTGACCGGACTAATATAAATATAGTTCAAAAATTAATATTTTGTCGGCTTACTCCTCTATCAAAGATATCATAGAAGGTTCCGATTTCAAAGGAATTCACAGAGTTCCATATGTTTTTTTTTATATTATTACACCATATCAATTATCTATTGTTAGAATTACTGATAAATTGATCAATAGCCCTTATGATTATATTAATTTATTATATTATGTATTTCCAAATTTAGTTATAGATGCATTAAGTACCCGTACCTTAAATAATATACCGTTAAGAATATTGAATACAGTCTATTCATAGCTAGACAATTGTATGAATCATTTTATTTTCCTAATAACATTCATGTCTGCATCGCATCCGATTTTATCAGATGCACTGTGAGTGATTAAATACAAACAGGGTATGTCTTGGTTTTTGGTCTTGGAATGTTACAAGTCTGGGTGTTTAATTTAAAGCAATTATTTACCACATATTTAAGTCGTTACGACGAAGGATGTAGCGTATCGAGGCTCTCTCGATGTGGTGTGGTGTAGCGTGGGTTTGCTGGAGGCATACATATTTTCTTCATTGAGAAAATTAGTCTTTATTATGCGACGATGAAATTTGTAGCTGTTGCATAAAGTATATAACTACTGATTGAAACTCTCTCTCGAAAATATCAATTATAGTTAAAAAGTTGTTTCATAATCAGATTGAGTGTGATTTATAAAAAATCAAATTGTATTGTTTTTTAAATAAAATTTCTTATAGTTTACACAAAAAATCGTTTCGATATCTCTTACAGTTAAAAAGTTAATCGTGTTTTTTTAATCAAAACGCGATTTGGTTTTATAAAACTACATACAATATGATTGTCTAAGATTTATTTTTGTCACAAAATTCGGCTATGAAGGTCTTATTTATTGAGATTCATTAAAAATTCAAATATATTGTTTATTAAATATAATATCCTTTAATTTACCAAAAAAATGGTTTTCATATCTCTTATAGTTAAGAAGTCTTTTGTTTTTCAAAAAATCGCTTTAACTCGCTTCTTTATACTTAGTGTTTTTAAAAAATTCAGGCGGGATATGGTTTTATATAAAATTACTTACAATTTGATTGCCTGTCATTTATTTTGAGCAAAGAATTCGTTATAAAATAATTATTTGTGACACAAGGACGGAAAATGACATTTTGCAAGAGCGAGTAAAGTTGTGAAGCCGAGGTGCGTAGCACCGAGGCGAAACAATACGAGCACTTGCAAAACATTTTCCGGACGTGTAACACACATTTTTTTTTTTGGTCCGACTAATTTTTAATATTTTCAAAAGTTCAAAAACTTTTTACTTTGTGACATACAAGATTAGATGTTTATTGACATCTATTGCACGATTAAAAGAATTAGTAATAAGGATGATTTTCTGATAATCGATTTCAAGATACTTAATTTTTATACATACGAATACTGTGCTAATAAGCAGCACAGTAAAAATTGTTATATTGAAAATATTAACATTAATATCTAATAATTTTACATAAAAATAGCAAGAGACAATGAACTATTTTAGTTCAATGAGCAAAAATAAAATCGAGATATATATTTTCATAATCAAATGATAAGTAGTTGTAAATTGACATAAATGTCAAATTTAAAATAAAAGTTGTGAGAGAAATTAAATGTAAATTAGAATCCTGTTTACCTTTAGACAAAGTTAGTAGTTCAGTATATTATACGCTGTTTTTAAATAAATTTAATTAAAATTTGTATTATTCGTTATGTATTTTTGATGACTCATAGCGCCATCTCTTTAGATAATCTAAAAGCTACTTTGCCGGCCTAGGCCGGAAAAAGTCATTTTCCGGACGATTTTGAAGTAATTAATAGTATTGTTTCTGGACGGAGGACCAAAAAGCTTATTTTTTGAGATTCATTAAAAACTCACATTTCTTATAATTTACAAAAAAAAAAAATAGTTTCGATATTTCTTATAGTTAAGAAGTTGATCATTTTTTGTTTTTCAAAAAATCGCTATTACTCGCTGTTTTATTGTATTTAAAAAAATCAAATGAAATTTGATTTTATATAAAATTACTTACAATAAATGTAATTTATTATTTCCACAAAATATGCTATGAAGGTAAAAAAAGGTCGTTTGAAAGACAGGAATGTGAGAAAAAATTTTAAGACACAAGAATGTGAAAATTAGTTTTTCAGACATTTCAACGTTATGTGGTTAAAGACAGCTACAGTGTTATTATTTGGTAAATTAAAAATTACTATAATACTGTTACGAGTCGATCCGGACCTGGCACCCAAATGGAGGTATAAGGTACTGTTAGAATTCTTGGATTTTTCGAAGAGTCTAGTTTGTTTCCGATCGAATTCGAAACTTTTAGTGGCTGTTATACCGTCAAAATAATTTGAGAATTTTTTGTTCGAGATATAACGGCAGAGATATTTCTAGAAGGTATTAATTCTATATAAAAAGGACCGCTTCGGAAGATGGAATTAATTGTAATACATGGCAATAAAGTGCGGACTGTTGTACGAGATATTTTAAAGACGTTATTCAGTAATTGTAACTGTAGTAAAGTTGTGTAAATTAGTTTAAGAAACTGATATCTGTTTGTGTTTACCAATAAATTGTTAAGTTTGTCTGCTGTTTTATCACTTATCCGGAATCCACGAAGGAAAAAATATAACAATCCTATGGTAATGTTAATTTATATAAGATCTAAGTATCTTCTGCTATTAAGTAAAAGGCCGTACGCTCATAGATGTAAATTAATATTATCATTTGTTGACAATTGGATTTAAATCGATACTTTATTTGTATATATATAGAAAATCATTATAGTAGTAGTATATTATCGAAAGGGCCTCTAGGAGCACATATAGAGTTGAAAAATAGCAACCCCTAATTTCAAATACAAGTCAATTTTGCTTATCTTATCATTGGTTATTCTTTAGGTTCAGAGAACATACAACCGAAATTTTTACAAGACCGGATGAAGGTTCTATTCCATTAACGTTCTAAAAGCATATTTTAATTGTATGTACATCTCAAACATCCTAGTAAAAACTTATTTTAAAACCATCTTATATATTTAAGACTTATTTTTTGTTCTAAAATCTGACTTTTAAATGTTAGTTTGTTTAAGTTGCTCTAACAAAACCATTAATCATCTCTCTTGTTGAAGCATTAAAAGCGACTATTCAACCGTATTCCCCCAAAGTTTCTGTCAATCGATATTCCAGAATGCATCACACATGTCGCAATAAATTACCATTTCTTTCAGTCCGCCAGTAAACGACCGGAATGACTGTCTATGTTTATTCCCCCTTGAAATTCTTTCACTAAATAAAATTTCCGATGAATCTGTGATTATGTCAGGTTCGTACTATGGCAATATCAATTTGCAAATTTTTAAGGATTATCATTATTATTTTACTGTTAATTTAAAGGTACTCAAATAAAACGAATCTATAAAGGTTTATAAACAATTTTGAAGTCTGCTAGTCCGCACTTAACCTAAACACCTATTAAACAAAATGGCATCATGAACTGTTAATTTAAATGAAACGATTAATTTCTAAAAGATGCATTGTCTTAATGAAAAAGCTATTTTTTCTTTATTTAATCCTCGTGATTTTATCCTTCATTCGATTTTATTATTTAATCATAGTTGCCTTCGAGGATGATTATAGCGGCCATACAATTTTTTTTATATTACGATTCCTGTTTGCCTCAGGTACTGCCATTATCTCTTCTGCTTCCAGCAAGCATTCTTTTGAGGTCTACAAACAGAGGGAAGTCACTGGGTGTCAGATCTGGGAATACAGTGGATATGGAAGAATTCGTGATATTAATCATTGTTTGATAAAAAATTTTTTTCGTAAAACGCTCCAACAACGCTTTGTAATAATAGCTGTTGATAGTCTGGCCCATTTAGATATAATCTATGAATCATATCCCAAAATATTAATAAGATAATCAATGTGGCGCCTTCCACGTTTTGGAATCTGTTTATCGGATTGAATGGATAATGAAGCCATGTTTCATTCATTGTACTATATCAACCAAAAAATTCGTCTTTATTACGTTTAAATATCGTTAAACATTTGTCCGCATCATGTACACGTTGTTGCTTTTGATCGATAGAAGCGGCACCTATTTTGCACAGTTTTCGCATTTCCAAGTATTCATGTACGATGTACACGTTCATTTGGTACTTTTAAGGTCACATCTATCTCCATCAATTTCCATTTTTTTCCTGTTTTCGGTTTGTGTCAACCTCTTGAGCGTCCACGATGGTTGATTTTCTTGGTGCAGTCCAAATAATGGTTATGAAGCCCAGTCTTGACTACAGTATTTTGGTCCGTCAAAAAGCAATGTTTATTAACACACCGGATCAAGATATCAACAAAAACTCCCGACTATCCGCATTTTTTCTCTCTTTATTTTACAGTTATTAAATACAAAATTAAAATATTAACACAACAAAAAGGTGGTATATACGCTCATAATAAATGATCATGTAATGGTTTGTTCCAACTGAACTAAAATAGTATATTGTAATACAAGTGTTACAATGACAGAGGTTTCGTAGTACGAGTTCAGTTTGTGAAACGAACCGCGAAGCGGTGAGTTTCGCAAAGAACGAGTACTACAAACCGTCATTGTAATTCGAGTGTCACATACTATTTTTTATAATGAACTTTTAAAAGTATAAAAAAAATAAAATGAGAGTTTTTCGAAATATTTATTTATGTTGGCAATCTTGACAGTTTTGACACTTGTCAGTTTTAATGATTTTAAATTAGAATGTTTGTCAAATTTGTATAAAATATTCCGAATTTAGCAATAACGCTGATAATGTAGTTAATAATTTACTACAACATACTTTTTGATTTACTACCTGAACTCTTTCGTTGAAAATCAGTGCAGTGCAACCAATTGTGCAAAACAAAAAGTTACCAAAAACAGTGTTACAATGAATCTATTTCGATACTGTTTTTAGTGTCGAAATAGAAACTTTGTGAACGTGAACTATAAAAAACTTTTTTCTTTGTACTATGCCGAAAGTAGGTCGTTCCGGCTTCAATATTACGGCAGAAAGCCCAACTTTTATGCCGTGATAATGTCGCGCAGACAGCGGGTCGAAAGAAATTATTCCTGCACGGATGTCACTGCAAATGTCGGGGCAGGCATCAATATCTTTTAACACAGAAAGCAATTTCCTTCGTCCGTTCGGCATAGTACAAAGAAAAATAGTATACACTACATGGGCAAAAAGTTTGAGAGCCCTGCACTGGGCGCCATGATGCCCACGGCTTCGCCTCGGGCATCATGGCGCGCAGTGCAGGAATCTCAAACTTTCTGCCCTTGTAGTGTAATATACTATTTTACTCAGTTTTTCGAATATAATAATAATAGTTTCAACTTTTTTTTATAATTTTACATTTCTCTATGTGCACAATTCGAATTTATCTGGCATATGTATTTTTATAGATTTCTTAGAACAACTGTTTACAGCCTCGGGCATCATGGCGCGCAGTGCAGGAATCTCAAACTTTCTGCCCTTGTAGTGTAATATACTATTTTACTCAGTTTTTCGAATATAATAATAATAGTTTCAACTTTTTTTTATAATTTTACATTTCTCTATGTGCACAATTCGAATTTATCTGGCATATGTATTTTTATAGATTTCTTAGAACAACTGTTTACAGCCGGCACACATACTCACTAAGATTTTTTTGTTATACAACTTTCATTATCAAGACATTTGTAATACATTTGAGAAAATGAGGTTAGTATGTTTTCAGAGAACTACTCGTAAAAGCGATATGATATTGGTAGAAAAATGTTTTCCTTATCTTCATAGCTAATATTTTACTAATATTCCTTCATCAATATATTCATGCAAACAAAAGATTTAAAAATTTCTAATTACATCATTATTCATACCACTGAAACCAATTTTTACAAGAATTGAGTTTCCTTTAATAAATGTTAGAAATACATGTTTGCAGTCAAACCACCAGATAAGATAAGTATTTCACAACAAAAAATTACCGCTACAGGAAATTAAAAATGAATGACAAATATTTATATGTTCATAACACTGGACAGGCATTAATCACTATGACATTACAATATAAATAGCAAAGTCACGATATCAGAAGATAAAAGGTTTATTCAGATTCTTTAAATAACTGTTCTCGGATTGTCGTGATGCCATTTTATTAAATAGGTGTTAGGGTTCATTGCGGACTAGCAGACTTCGAAATTGTTTATAAGCCATACTAGAATCCTTTTATTTGAGTAACTTTAAATTAACAGTTCTCGGATTTGTGATGCCATATTGTTATAGGTGTTTAATAGGCCATTGCGAATTCGCAGACTTCAAAATTGTTTATAAGCCATCCTAATGATAATCAGACTTCATGAATCAGGCTACGAATTGTTTCCATTTCCTCTGTGACTTATCCATGTTTGCAGAACTCAAAAGAATGCTTGATGAAAGGAAAGAACAGAAACTAAAGCTACAATAATAGGGTATTGAAAAATATAATATGAATTGGGCTACGAATTGTTTCCATATTCACTGTATTCCCCAGACCAGTGACTTTTCCCTGTGTGCAGATCTCAAAAAAAAGTTTGCTGGAAAGTAATTCAACTCTAATGAAGAGGTAATCGCTATATAAAAATGGTATCGAAAGATTGTATTATCAAAGGTAATACCACGAGTCCTTAAAATTTTATCTATAAATTTTTAGTTTCCACGAAAACTTTTTTATTTGGCAAAAATACGAAAACAAACTGAAATGTGATAAAATCACTCGTCCTACGGACTCGTGATTTTATCATATTCAGTTTGTTTGAGTAGTTTTGCCTGAAATAAAATAGTTTGAGTCTGGAAAATAAAAATTTATCTAGTAAAATATTACAGGACGAGTGGTATTTGAGAAGATTATTTTTTGAACCATTCTGTACAAAAATTACTTTATTTAAAAAACTTCCTAGAACAACTTATATTTCATAAATAACACAAACGAAATGCCGTTACCCCTCCTATTAACTTATCCTGTACACTAGATAGTATTGTCAGTTGTCGTGAGCGCCGTGAAAACAGGGTTATAAGTTATAATTTGAAGTAATATTTATTTGTATACCTATTTATACAATTATATTATTAAAGAGAAAATTACCAAAATAAAAATTATTAGGTATATCTATTTAAAGTTCACCTACAAGACCACATTTGCCTGTAGGCATATAAAAGTTTTAAATGCATGCAGAACCAGGAAGCAGGTTAGTTTTAAAGTACCTACATATTTGATTTTTCATTATCGTTTAGATGAATTGAATTGTGATAATAATAATAACAAAATATATTTCAGGATATTTAGATAATACAAATGAATGTTGATTTATAGTAAGGTACTTATAAACAAGAAAATTGATTGTTCAACATTGTTATTGAATTTTTGACAGTTCTATAATTTTATCAATACTAGTAAAACCACTAGTGGTTTTATCAATATAAGCCGAAATGATTGGCTAGATTTAGCATAAAACATTGACGATTAAGCGTTTTCATTGGACGAAATCACAAAATTGTGATATTTTGACAGGTGAAAAAAATAATCAATATAAACCGGAATGATTGGCTAGATTTAACATAAAACATTGAAGATTAAGCGTTTTCATTGGACGAAATCACAAAATTAAATTAAATTTTACCAAATAAATGATTTCGTTTTCGATTATTTGTATAAACTTATTACTTTTATTGCGCATATAAGTTTAATAAAAAACAACTTAAAGAAGTTAACTAGTATCTAACTTAAACTAATACCCACATATAATGATGTAAACAATACTGTAACAGAATTTAAGGAATTTTAGTTGGGTCATTATAATTTTCTAAATGATGATACAATTGAAGTTTGAAATTAGTGTGTTGACTTATTTACTAATACATATTACTTTTAACCATATACTCGGATCGTTTAACAGATAAATACCAATTCTAGCAAATAACTAATTAAACGGGAACAGTGTTAGTATTTGTCGAGTAATTAACTATTAGAGTGTTTAGTACAGCTGTTGAAAAGTAATCATAAAAGCTTCTTGTTTATAATATGAGGCATAAACCTATTTGATTAAAAAAAACTTGATAGTAGTGGGACTGACCCGAAAGAAGCTTCTTCTTAACTGCACATATAAATAATCTCTTTGATCATTTCGATTTTTTATAACATTCCTAGTAAATAACATTTTTTCATGTTTTATTCTGATTTTTTATATTATTTTAATAAAATTTCTGATTTTTCAGGTTTTTGCAAGGTTTTTCTACGTTTACTTATCCTCGAAAACGTTTACAAGAAACATAGCTTCAAAAATTAAGTGTCTTGTGTGCTGTATCATAGTGAAGGGTGGTCCCTTAGTTATAGATGTGTTCGTTGTTGACAGTTTGTTTTGTCAAAAGAAACTGCAATAATAAATTATACTTAATATTAAAAAAAACGGGTGTGGCAGTCAGTGGGTCTGCCGGTAGAAGTTAAACTTCCATGCACATGCCCGGGTTTAAAAAAATTTATGGGAATAATTTAGCAAAATCATTTTATGCTCAAAGCATGGACCTACTATACCATTAATCCGAACTTCCTTGTCCAGTTTATAGGTTAAAATGTAATATACAGTTAAAAAAATTTAAATCGTGGAATAAAACTCTTCATCTTTCCAATAATATGTTACAAAATATCGTTTATCGGTCAAAATATAAAAATATTTATTGCGAAAATATAGGTATATCGTTTGTACATAATATCAACTAAAAACTGTATAAAGTATAAGGTTAATCAGTGCCGCCAACGTGAGCAGTATCAACTATTTTGAATAGCGTATAATAGGTTGGCAAGAAGGTGAGGGAATCTCTTTATATATAAAAGAGAAAGATCAAAGAAAGAGAGTGATATAAAAACTAGCATTAAATAGAGAAACTTCATGAAGAAGAGGTAGCGTATTTGTTGACTCTTTGCACCAGGTATTCATGTCAAGACATAAAAAGTTAAACTCGAAAACTCTAGAAGAAGTAACCTATCCGCATACATAATGCGATAAATGAAAGAATATTTATAAAACATTATAAATTTCCAAAATTTTAACTAAAATACATTTCTTAACCAGTTGTAGCTAACAACTTCAAAAGCATAATGCAGGATATAATATAACCTATACAGCAACCATGTGAGGGCACTATAGACTACAATACAATACTCTTTACTGAATTTTATTATTAATATAAAATACTAAACTTAATATTTATATTTACGTGACAGAATAATCAAATAATCTGTCAAAACACAATGTGATACGTCACTATGATACTAAAACATTAGCTCAGACTGTTTTTTAAACGGTATTTAAAGGACTTATAGTTATGCCTAAACATGTGGTAAATATTTCATCTTTGTTTTTACCGACCAATATCTATATGTGTTTCTGTCTCTATCTCTCTCTCTCATTACATATGTAACGTAATATAATGGTTTTGCCGATTTAATCCCATACAAATTTCTAACGCCGGGCGCCCGAATATAAGTATAACTTCAAAAAATTTATGAGCACATTCGTTGCTTGTAAAGTGTTTTGTAAGAGATTCATTATTGAAATTGATTAAGGTTTTACAAAAATTTGAAGACTGTGTTGTCATAAATTTAACTAAAACAGATCAATCGTCAATGAAATTTGTAGAAATATGACAACTTCTCCAAATTTTTATTTGGCCGAATTAAAACTGTTTAAATTTATTAAAATAAAACAAGCTACAGAAAACTTTTATATGAACACATTATATGTAATAATAAAAGAAAATTAAATAAAACTTGATGTGGGAAATGTTTAAGAAACACTATTAACCTTATTTCTACAACAGATTAGATTCGAACTAGATAATAATAAATTGCAAACAATTTTTTTGCTGGTGCAAATGTGAAGCGCTTTTTCTCACAATTAGCCACGGCCTGTGATTCTTCGGGTTAGTTAGTCACCGGAACATCAGGTCAGTCAAGAAATATTAGTAATGGCTTTTGTTACTTTATCTAGAAATTATTATCATTTCAAACTAGAATATAACCATAACTGCACGTAATACTGATATAGTTAGTACCAAGTTCTTATAATTCGGTTCGTTATCTACCACAAAAAAATATTTTAAAACATAACTAACATCTTTAAAATTTCTCTGGTGCCAAGTAAACTAAAAAAAGCGTAGCAAAAATCTTAATACCATCTAATTGTCACTAAAAAATTTTGATGTTTTTCTATACACAACTAGCGAATTGTTAATAACTGGAAAAACTGGTATAAAATAGAAAAATTTATGAAAATTTATAGGAAAACCAGATCTAAATAAAAAATAAAAAAGAAATTCAATAAAACATGTAATCTAATCTAAGTAAACCTGGCATGGTCACTCCTGTGGAGCCCCATGTTTTAAACACTGCTTCCTATGTTAATATTGTGACCAAGTTCGGCACCAAGAGTCCTTACATGCACCCGATGCGTGCAGGACTCTAGTTTGCTCAGCTGAAAATCAACACTACGCGCATCTTCAGGTAGGCTTGAATCCAGGTGTCCCAAGTTCCTTGAGTTACTGTTGCCAGTCCCCTTTATAAGAGATTTGAGTCCTGTCACTAGCTCCTCAAGGTGGTGATAGGATTCAGGGTTCGTGTCACCGAAGATAAGGAACCGTTTATGGTCCAAGGCCTCACACTCGAATAGAATGTGAGTTGCCGTCTCATCGTCCATGGCGCACAATCGCCACGAGGTGGGTTCCTGTGTCAGAATCCCCATCCTTCGAAGGTGTAGTCTGAATGGTCCATGCCCACCAGTACTCTTATCTGACTCCTGCCAAGATTCAGTATGTCAGACGTCAGTTTTTTGGAGTAGCCTTTGAGCGTCAGCTTCGAGTGTCTCAGCCATACAGTTTTACTCCAGTGTTTGGTCGACTCTTTCCAGACCCAGTTCTTGACTTTGGTCCTTACCCAGGCTCTAGGCAGTCCCAATACAGGTTCTTGACCAATGAATCGTGTGTCCGCTTCCTTCTTGGCCAGAAGGTCCGCGGTTTCATTACCTTCAAAACCATTATGCCGTGGCACCCACTCCAAGAAGACCCTGTTGTGTCTAGCCAGTTCATTGAGGTTTTGTATGCACTCCCAGATCAGTTTGGAACTAACCCGAACTTGTTTTAAGGCCAGCAGTGCAGCCTGGCTGTCTGAGAAGAAAGTCATCCTCTCCCCTCTCCAGCCACGGCCTCGGCCATGGTCGGCAGCCTTGAGGCGAATACCTCAGCCTGGTATACAGTTGACTCCGTTTCCAAGCTGAAGTGCCGCCTAAGGTTTCGTGGACCACAGACCCCTGCACCGGTCCTTTCTGAAGTGCGAGATCCGTCAGTAAAGTACTTGATCCCTGCATCGTCGAAAATTCTTTGAGAGCCGTCATCGTCCACTCGGCTCTGTCTCTTAGCCGGACTTGGTATCGACTCTCAAAGTTGAAACTGGGGATCATCTGGTCAGTTGGCAAGCCTGTCAACAAGATCTGACAATCCCCAGTGAACAGCATGCGGTAACGATGCATGTCATCATCATCACACCCGTTAACTTTCAGCCTGTGAACTCCCAACATCGCCTCCCCTTTAATGTAAGTAATTGTGTAATTGAAAAAATTAGGAAGTAATTGGAAAAACTACGGAAAATTGTAAAAAATTATCAACAAATCGTAAAATATGTGTGTGTTCTTATATACGCACGTAAGAAGTTATATTCCATTGACCTAAAAATACCAATCATAAAGTTTATCATCTTATGCCTACATTGTAAAGAGCCACTCTTTTATTTCGTAAGTTTGACAAGATTGAGAGATAGTAATTATTCACCCCCCAAGGACTACAGTGGAGACTATACTACAGTTATAGTATGCTTATTACAAAGAATATTTTGACATATCTCTCAATACATCAAGCTTAGAAATCTGTGTATTTTAGTTGACATTTTGTTTGTTTTTGTATCAGTTATTTTCAGTTATGTTCGATTTTTCTTGTTTTTTATTTATTTTCAAAATTTATGAAAAAAAAATGTCGACTAACTAATTTCACTGGGGGCCATCCATAAATAACGTCACACAAATTTCATTATTTTTAACCTCCCCCCTCCCGTCTTGTCACAGCTGGTCACATTTGTGAGACCCCCTCCCTAGTGTGACGTCACATATTTTAAATTTATAGATATAATTATATAATTAAAACAGCAGTTTCGTAATTTTTTTTATTTCAATTTAAATTATTTTTTATAAGATTAACATCAAATAACAAAATAAAAACGATTAATTATATTAATTAAAGAACAAACTTAATCATCTTGAGTCCATGGATTTTGAACCCGCTCCTTTAAATTATTTATAACTAGCATAGCAGCCATTCATTCTCGTTGTTGGGGTTGTTAATGTCAGGAAGATTCGATGTGTCAACATCTTTTTCATCAAACCATACCGCATTATCGTCATTATCCAAACAAAGAATTTCTCTGGCACGTCTAGCAGCAATTCGTTTAGGACGAATCTTTGCTATGGGAAACATTTCTTGTTGTTTCTTATGTAATTGCTTGTGTTGATTAGTGGCCTTGTATGATGCAAAATATTTACCACAGGTGCCACATGATCGCTTAAACAAGTATGCCTCGACACTGGGGCAATAGCTATCATACGGAACTTGCTTCAAATGTGAAGATGCTCGAAGATCCAAAGCTAGCTGAAGTAACAGTGGAGCGAATTTACCTTCGGAGTCATCTTTTTCTGTGGTTACATAACCGCTTGACGTCTGATTAATTAAAACAGGTGGTGGTAAAAACCCCTCTTGTAACAGTCGCCAAAGGCTAGATCGTCGTATACCACAACATGAGACAACCTCGCATTTTACCATTTGTAATAAATATTGTGATTCACGCACATGATTTGCGTACCAAGTCGCATCATTTTTAGAAAGTTTTTTATATTTTCGCCGTGTTCTGTGTCTCTGTGACATTCCGTGGAATTTGTAATCGAATTTAAACCTATTTCCCGACTACCTAGAGCTCTGAAATTTTCAGGATAGCTAAGAACTGAATGACAATGCATGTTTCAAGTGTGTTTAGGCATATACATAGATTTCGAAATTTATACCGAATTGATATTAAACATGATCTAAGTTGTGTATAGATAATATTATTTTGAAAGTTATTAAATAAATCGTTCGTAGCGTAGTTGGTTAGGCGGCGGATCAGTCCACTTCTGACAGTTCTGTTATGTTATCATAATGGGATCGATTACGCGATAGAGAAGTTTTTTTTTCTTTTTTTTTTTGTTCTTACATGTGAAAACAGTAATTATTATTTTAACTGGTAATAAAATAAACTGTTTTAGAAAGTTTTTAGATACAACTACCCTTGATTTTGTTAACAAGGAAACAATCTTCTCTATGATCAATCACAGCGTTGTATGACTTAATATTTTTGCAAAATCAGGGATACTGTGCATTGTTGAGATGACACAAAATATGACCTATAAATCAGTCAAAAACTTTCTATTATAAAAAGTTCTTTTTGTAAATTGTGCTTATTCAATTCGTTAGCCTGTTTATTATTCAGTCCAAAAATACAACAAAAACAAAATGGTAATGTACAAAGGAGGACTTATCTCTAAAGAGAGATCTCTTCCAGCCAACCCAACAGTTAAAATATAGAAACATTGATAATCGGGAAGTTAACAACAGTGCACAAAACTCATTCTGTGATTATAATGAGTTTTAAAATGTGACGTCACGAAATTAAGGACCCCTCCCACCCCTTGTCACACTACGTCTACCCCCTCCCTCCCCCATAACGTGTGACGTAATTTATGGATGGCCCCATTGGTGTTATTTTTTCGTTACGGTGCTTTTGAATAATATACCTTACCCATTGTTCCCTAACGCGCCAAAAGAAGTGTGACTTCAAAACAGAGAAAAATTAGAATATAATTGAAGTAAATCATAAAAAATTGGTAAAAATCGCAAGTATTTTTTTTTAACTGGAACCATCGTTAAAAATTTGGTTATAATTTAATTTTTCAAGTTTTTTAACCATGCTACTTTAGGCATATTTTAAATATCAATATGTTTTAATGTAAATTTTATTAAGATTTATACTGATGTTCAACCACACATATCTTAAAATTTGACAAGGACTGCATTGAGAATGACCTAAGGTCGGAAGTACTCTGCAAGTTATTAAATTAAATTTAATGCACAAAAATACACATTTAAAATTAAAAAATTGCAATAAAGTGATTTTATCGAATACCTAGCTACTAAATTTTCATTCCAATAGACTATTCCCACAGGAATAGATTGTCATTAATTCTATATTAAAAAGAACTACATTTTATAAAAAAAAACTATTGTAACAATAAACAAGAACCTGAAAATGAACTATATTTATTTTAGTTTAAACCCAACTAACATAATCATAACATCCGCTTAAGGTAATTTTAACACGGTATGTAAGAATCCAATTTTTGTTTTCATACGTTTATCAAAATAATCGTAAGCTTGTCTAAATAAATGTAAACCACTCCTTAAGATGTAACGGAAGAAATCACTTATAAGTTTATCAATTTTCCTTGAACTGAATGCTTGTAAATAGACGACTATTTGTTTGTATTCTTAAGAGGGCTATGACCGGAAATTATTTTATAAAGCATGCGATATTTAAATATAGAAATTCAATGTACTTAAGAAGGTGCTACATTCACATATGTAGCTTTCTTTATTTTATTGTATACTGACAAAGGTGGTTGGTTTCGTTTCTATAAAAGATGTAAACATTTTTATCTACATATATTTAAGAAATGTAACAAAGAAACTTTGGTTTTCTTTGGAGAAAAGGGTTTTACCGGGTGTGATCAATCACGAGATCCGCTACCTTGAGACCTTTTAATTGACAGTCAATATATTTTTGCCAACAAAGGTCAACTGCTGATCTGCTAGCATATGTAACTACTCATGTCTGGAGTGATGCCATCTACCGCCATGGGGAGACTCAAATAGTATCACTAGACATCTCAAAACCATTTGAGCAAGTGTGGCATGCAGTTTTCTTGAACAAACTGCCTTCATACGGACTCTTGCCAAACCTTTGCAAATGGATATCCAACTTTCTCTCCAACAGACCCATCCAAGTTGCCGTAGATGGACATTCCTCCAACCTCTACAAGATCAACGATGGCGTTCCCAAAAGATCGACTGTAGCTCCTACTTTATTCCTATTACACAGTAATGATCTACTTGAAGCCACTCATAACCCGATACACGGTTTTGCAGATGATGGCAACCTACACTGTAGCAAACGCACAACCGTCCGATATACTGGAAGAGGACAGAAGATCCACAACGTGTTCTCTCAATCAAGATTTGAGAATTGTTGCCGAGTGGGGAAGAAAGAATCTTGTTAATTTCAACGCTTCCAAGACAAAGACATGTTGCCTATCCAAAAAGAGGCAAACATACGACTCATCCATCACAATGAACGATCAGACACTAGTCGCAAGCGACTCCATTACGCTGGTTGGTATAACGATCTCCCAGTACTTAATCTGGAACGAACATATTGCATCCATAGCAACTGCAGCAGGAAAGAAGTTAGGCTTTCTTTTTAGAGCAAGGAAATATTTCTCTTCATCTAACTTAGCTACTCTTTACAAATCCCAAATAAGACCTAATCTTGAATACTGGTCGCATGTATGAGGTTCGGCGGCTCCGTCAAGGCTTGGAGTTCTTGATGCAATACAGAGAAGAGCAGTTCAACTAACAAACGACACCAGTATCAGCAAAAAAACTAGCTCCCTTGTCCCATCGAAGAGCAATGTCTGAATTTTCTTCCAGCTTCTATTTTGATGTACTGAGGCGTCTAGAGCGAACTTCGTTTTTTCAAGAGTTTGTACCACTTGTAAACATTTTTTTTATTGAGACAGGCTTACCGTACGCCACTCTTAACATTTCTTGAGCTTTAAATCATTATTTACAAAAAAATGATATGCAAATTCTATGTTTGATTTTTTTATAAAAATAGAACTGAACCTATTTATCTGCCAAAAAAACTATTGTCTTTCTAAAGGAATGTGAAATACCAATGATTTTTATGATTTTACCAGGGATAATTTAATTGAGCTTTGAAATTAAGTATACAGTACGTATAAAAAAATACGTCATTTATCTAATCCTTTTTTTATGTTTCATTGTTTAGTTAATTAGTTATAAAATATTAAAAATCACATTTTTTCTCTCCTGATACTGAAATTTTATATTATTTTTTATATTCTAAAATAATCCAAGATTTCTGTATATAATTGCGTTAATGCTGAAAAATAAATAAATAAAAGGTCTCGACTTCAGTTTGTCTGCCATAAGAAAATACAATACAATGAAAGAAAAAAATGTGATTTTTAAAATTTTATATTTATGTAACTTAACGGTGAAACTCGGTGGAGTAGATAAATGACGTATTTATTTATAAGTAAGTATACTTAATATCAAAGCTCAAAATTTTGCTCGAATCTCCTTAATAGTGGCGCTTTGCGCATGAATTTATTAGTGAATCTTTCTGGGTTCCCAGTTAACCACATGACGAATGATGACGTCTATTTCACGACATTTATTAGTCATTTTTGGTGAGATTGGTCATAGGTCAGAAATATGTCGTAAAAAAGACGTCATATTGGCAACGTGACAGTGACGTCTCGTTTATTCGTCAAATTGACGTCTGTTTCGGGCCATTTATTATCCAATTTATCGATTGTTAATTTATAAAACAGAAGCGTTCCACATTTTTTATCTCATATTTCGCACTGTTTTTCTCTCATATCTTGTAGTAGATAAATTAAAGCTACTTTACATGTTTATATGTATTATTTTCTTTAACCATCATTGATTATAATCTTCATTTGATTTTTTTCATTGATATGGTTAATATTTTAATAGTATAAAAAAATATTTCACTTCATTATCAATTTTTGAAATATATATTTTGAAAAAGCTTTCAAACGGAAAACAATACGTTAAAATTTTTTTAAATGTTTATGTTTATTACATAGACAAATTAAGAGACTTTTTGAAACATAGCCCAAAGGCGCCAACATGTTTGTGCGCATACTATAGGGCGCAATCGCATTCTGTAGTGGTGAAACTGGGAACTAAACCAGCAAAATCTGATCAGCTGGTAGCGCGAAAAAACAGTAATGGCGGCATGGCATAGTGACAGGGAAGTGCAAGTGGTTTTAGTTTAATATAAATTGAAGATAGTTTTAGCGTAAAAAGGGTGCAAAAGTATGGTGAATAGTTTTAAACATGTCACTACCAGGTTATTTTAGATATAAATGCTGTGTTGTAGATTGTAAAAGTAAGTATTTCAATCATGTTTATGATAAACATTTTCATAATAAGAAGTTCGTGTGTTTATTAAATATGAATTTTGTGCAATGTGTAATGTAAATTTTAATTCTTATTTCGTTAAATTAATATAAAATTCAACTTGTTATAAATGTAATGATTATCGTATATTTCTGTGATATTAGTGTAATATGTACATATATATTTGTAACTATAAGCAAATTTTAAACAACTTTTTTGTACCTTACAATTTATCTATCATTTATTATTTTGGTAACTTTTAATATTCTTGCGGCAGTAATTTAACTTGTAACCTGTTTGTGTGATAATAGTATAAAATGTACCTTTTTTGTGATATTAGTATTTAAGTTATAACTATGTTGTTTATTATTAAATTTAAGTTTCAAAATTTATATATATATATATTTGAGTTTATAGATAAACAGATATTTTAAAAGATGCGCTTCTGTTATTCTCAGTAGAAAGTATTGGCGATTGTTTTACATCATTTCCTTTAATTCATTCGTTCGTTTAAATACGAAAAAGTTGATAAACTAATTATTTAATTTTAGTCATAAACTAATTATTTCATTTTAGTCGGTAATGCAAATGTCAATAATTTTAATTTTTGAATAAATGCTTATTACTTCTGTGTCTAATTTCATTTCTATCCTTTCCAATCTCCTAGTTGAGTACTTTACAGTGACGTAACCACAACGTCATCTGCTGACGTTACCATAGCGTTATCTTCTGACGTTACCATAACGTTATTTGCTGACGTTACTATAACGTTATTTGCTGACGTTACCATAACGTTATTTGCTGACGTCTATAAGCTGTGACATTATCACGTACTAACGACGTCACAATCACGTCAATTCCTCACGTCATGTAGGTGATCAAATAACGTTTAACTGACGTCGGAATCACGTCGCCTGGTTAACTGGGTTAATGTTAAAATGACTTTCTGGAAGCGTTTTGAAGATGATATAATTCAGGTTAGTGACAGTGAATTTTCGTCGTGTTCTTGTCATTCCGTGTGGAATTTTGTAATCGAATTTAAACCTATTTTCCGACCACCCAGAACACTGAAATTTTCAGGATAGCTAAGAACTAGATGACAATGAATGTTTCAAGTGTGCTTAGGCATATACATAGAGATTTTGACACAATTTCGGGTTGATATAAGTTTTAAATCGATTACACATAATATACAAATTCAAGTAACAACATAATTTATATGTGACCTACAAATCAGTAAAAAAAACTTTCTGCTATAAAGTCCTTTTCATAAATTGTGTCACTGACTAAGTAATTAAATAATAGATTTAATTATTCTGAAAATTTTAACTCAAAAATAAATACCTACAAATATTAGGATAGCGGATTTCAATATAGGATGAATAATTCGTTGCAAGCCCATGCAGATATATTCTTTGAAATAGTATAGGTAGTACTGAATCCCGCCTCAATTTGCCTTGAAAAAGTATAAGTTTTGCAGGGCGGGGCAAACCGGACAAATGCCCCATGCCCAACGATAGTTAGTGGTCGAGGGTGATTAAAAAAAATTGCAAATTTGAGTAACAATTTGCTATCGGGGTAAAAGTCCTGAAAATGTTTCTTTTTGTCATTTGAATGTACGTTTAATATTTTGTAGGGGGAGGACCCAAAATGCTTTTGCCCCGGGTAGTTCTTAGCCTCTCGACGGCTATGAAGTTATGTACTTGACATTGTAAACATATTTTGGGAATATATATACCAACACACAAACAACAAAATCAATAATCGAATGTACGGTGCTCGCAAAATTTGAAAAGTTATCTTACTTTTTAAACGTCAGATACAATTTTTCTACAAAACCAGTAGTTCTGAAATGAGACTGACTGAAGATGGTGTTTGACTTATTATTTTTTTAATAATAAGAAACAGAATCTAAATACTGACCTATGAGTTTATAGCTCAATAAAAATTGAAATAAAAGAAACAGCCGGGTTTTCTCTGGTTATATGTTGGAGCGACCGATATAAATAATTCTCCGTGCCTACACAAGTTTCAAGTTCATTGGCAAATAGTGAAGATAGCCTTGTAGAGTTCGTTGCACTTTGTCTACTACTAAATTGTTTAGGATCGTGTATACATTATTATTATTATATCTCCAATCTCTAATCTAGAAGTAATCTTATATACCGCCGTTTTTTTAATCTTCGCTATATATAAGATCGACCAATCTAATTAATTTAAACATTCCAAAAAAAAGATATCTACCTAATCTTAAAATATTGCCTCATTCGATATTGACAGTTTTATTTTCTAGTATATTTAATTATACTGAAAATATGAACTCAAAAATATACACCTACAGATATTAGGATAGCGAATTTCAAGACTCAACGAGTAGATTTTAGAGCAAATATGGGGAACCTAGATTTAAGCTTGTGTAATTGTAAATTATTTATTCTAGAACGTACTTAGCAAAACCGTATACTAGATGCAGTCTTCTTATAGTCCGTGGAGGTATACCATTTTTTAGTACCCTTAAGCTAGCAGTGTTAAATGGGCGTAATCCAATTTAAACTGTGCCATCTTTTTTCACTAATTTTTTACCACTTTAACCATTGTTTACCCCGAAACCACCGTTAATGATTAAATGACTAAAAATGTATGGTTCCCGTCATCCCGTCCCCTAACCGAATGAAAATATAAGAAAAGACACAAAAAAAGAGTTTGTTGTTTCAATTGTCGATTTGACAAATATTTTAAGTAATTAAATAATTGATGGCATGCGTTGAATCTAGATATGAATAACTAATCGCTAGGTTCATCCGTATTCAAACAGTTTAAAGCACTATCAGCTATAGATAGTGATCGCAGGTTACGGCTTTGTTAGTTACGGTCCTTTCAATTTCTCCTTAATATATGTATACAAAATAAGAACTTCTTACATTAAATTTATAATAACTTAAGTTCAATGGTATCTACATAAAAACTAAAATTTCACAAAGTCTTATTTTTCTATCTTTTAATATTGCTCCAAAACCTGACACAAATGAATGTGGCGTTATTAAACTCAAAAATTATTAGACATCATGCAAAACTGAATGTATTTTTCTAAAGTAGCGACTTGTTGATATTAACCAATTTTTCGAAGAAAACTACAAAACGCTATTTTTTGCATTTTTTTGAATGAGAATTAATATTTATTTTTTTGAATATTAACAAGACTTCAACAATATAAAATTTAATTAACTAAATATTTTATATTATTTTTTATCGCAGGACTGATAGTTTCTGAGATATTTCTCAGGTTATTGTTCCATTTAAAAAATGTTCCTGCATTTAGCACAGGTTTTTGAGCTGGCGCATATTGAAATTCTTATTTTATACAATAATCTTTATTCATTGATCAAATGCATGTAGATCTACTTATTTGTGAGTAACCAAAAACAAATTTTTTGGTTATGAACATAAACATTGTTTCGATTTTAAAAAGTGTAAATATGATAAATCTCTCACTTTTGTTTTAAATGAAATTATTTTGTTTGAAAACAAACATGAAAATTTATAAGTCTCTTCCTTTTTCCCGAAGGCACTTTAATACCCGTTGAAAGGCCTTCTATGAAAGCTTCACGAGCACTAGTTATATTTTTATCTTGCCACATTTTTTGTACTATATAACCTTCGTTTATCCACGTCTCATCAAGAAATGAGAAACCATGCTTAAATAAATGAATCCAAATTGCAGATTAAAAAAGTTTACAAAAACCACTAAACTTAATGTTTTTTTTAGGAAATTTTACTTAAATACATGTAGGTACTTAAATTTCAGACCAAATTACTTCCCAAAAATGGTATTTTATTATTATCTGTCTATAATTTTTAATTTACTTTAATTATTAAGTTTAATAATCCTAAGATTTGCCTACGCCTATGGACGACACCGAAATTCAGCCAAATTTTATGAAACTTCGTGACTTATCACTCTACACTCTTTTGAAATATGGTATAGATACGTACATTTTTTCTAAAAATTCTAGTTTTTTTTTTAGTTTGATTTACCCATTTATGATCAAATAAAAATTATTAGGAGTCCTGCACATCCACAAAAAAATAAATTTTTGATACCCTGTTCAAACTTGTAACCGTCCACCCTAGGTAAAAATAATCTAAAAACCATTTAAAATAACAACATAAAATTTACAATTATGTAAATTAAAAAACCTTTATCCAGAGCTTGACTTAGTTTGACTGTGAAAAAGTATAAGCTTATTTACAAGCCACCTAAAGATCATCATATTGGGTATTTTTAGTAAATTTCGTGTATAACAACTGTTTGCAGAGTATATAAAATTTTGCAAACACAAAGGTTATAGAACTCTGTAAACAGGGGTGGCCCTACTTTATCATTTACCATTTTTTGAGTGGAAGTCGTCTACTAATATATTGATTAACACACTCCCCCGTCTGTCGGATATTTAAAACTACCTCCGCCGGTTATATAGACTATACAGTAAGTACCCTTTAGCATTAGTGTAATTAAAGATTCATTTTAATTTAATTGTAAAATGAATTATTTTAATATAAAATTTTAATCACAGTAAAAAAACTGTTCCCATAATGACGCACCTTTTGATAAAAGAAAGTTATCTGGTGAAATATCCTGAATATATATATGAAATATTACTCATTTACTTGTGATATGATTACTACTGGAATTAATATTTATTTCGTTACATTAAAACATAAAT
Organism: Altica lythri; assembly: GCA_964028335.1. Lineage (NCBI taxonomy): Eukaryota > Metazoa > Arthropoda > Insecta > Coleoptera > Chrysomelidae > Altica > Altica lythri. The sequence continues at coordinate 18,662,627 of OZ034805.1, forward strand.
ACTCCTTCAGTTTTATATACTCTTAGAAATTTTCAAGGATAAAAAAATGTATTGAAGTTTCAAAATTTTCATATAAATAGTGACCCAATTTATCAACAACTTTTTACAAAAATTTGTACAAAAAATCATTAAATCCAAACGATTATCAAATATTTTCAATTTTCAAAAAACAGACCGAATTATAATGATAATGTAATTAAGATAATTCAAATATATAATGTAATTAATCACAAAATTTTTGCCGTTTTTTAATAAATACGCTTATAATCAAAATCATACCAAGAAATTTAGATCAGTATATAAATATTTACTCATACAAAACATAGAATTGTAATATTTATACAACAAATAGTGGAAAAATAACATACATGAAGTAAAAATATTACATGTTCAGACTCTAGAATATCTACATTAGCTATAATAAAAAAAGAAGATACATTTTTAATGTAACGGGACAGAATCTGCATTATTTCTGTTATTTAAAAGTAATGCTTATAAATTTTGCTTAAAATTTAGAGAGAGATGTATAGTGACATAATATACAGTGTTATAATAGTTATTTCTTTAATATATACACTATGCAAAGGAGTAAATAATAAAACAAACACTATTTTCAGTTAATTTTATAACCAAATTATTGCAAAATTATTAAAACAGAACCAAAAACATTACAGAATAGGTACATGTATTAAAAAAATTTGAACCTAAGAATAATAGGTCGTATAAGCAACTTTACCGTTTAAAAAGATAGATTCTAAATTATTTTCTTACTACCTATATAGATTTAGATACTTGGATCATTAATTTAACTGATAAAGAATTGAATTCAAAATGAAGATTACGGATTTGATTTGATTTACTTAAAAAAATTCGAAAATTATGTTTACGAACAATGTCGTCCATTGTGTCATTTTTTGACACAATGCAATGTTGTCGATATTTGATATAACTCTCTGTTATATTAGAAACACTATTGGAAAAATATAAAATTATGTTAAATATATTATTTTAATATAATTATAAAAGGACTAATTTCCATAAAAACCAACAACAATATAATAAAAGAAATTAGTTATCAAAAAAATTGATAATAATAAACAATCGATTTCAACACCTCGCACAATGTAGATATTTACAAAAATTGCCCATCATTGGTGAATTCTGACAGGAATGGAATTTTGTCGATATTACAATTTACCGAATTTCTTGTCTTATTATAGAATTTTAAAAATTCGTTACCGAAATCAATCACAAATCAAGAAGTTGCTTAAGGTGTTGTTCACATATATATCTCTTTAAAATAAGAACGGTACAGCTACTATAAATTAAATTTACCCAATGGAAAATATAGGGTTGAAAAATTAAATAATGCTATAACACCTATAGTCTATCTATAGTACACATTGCAGTAATAAAAGTGTTTAATTTTGATATAAATCTAAATTAAGCTTACCTCGTATTTGACGCCTGCAAGTCTCAACCATGTTTCGACTTTTAAACAATAAGGAGAAAGGGATGGTAATAATGGTGTACGCGAAAATTGATACAAATAAACGATATCTTTTTCGAAATTTGCTTTATGAACCGTAACTTTCGGTGGAGCCGGCTCCTTTTCTTTCGCCGAAGGTGCGTCGCCGGCATTATCCTGTTTGGCAGCCTCCTCTGCTTTGTTATCGCCGGACGGGATTTCTTCTTTGATTTCCTTTGTTTCGGGAGCGTTATTTTCAACTTCTGTAGCCATCGTAGTTCCTATTAGTGATTAATGCACAATGAACAAAACACGGGACAAGCACCACAACACAACAGATAATAATGAAACGTTTATACAGAGACAAGCACAAGACAATACGTATCTGTACGGGCAGATACGTAGAAAAGTCTCCGGACGACCGATTCGATGACGTCAGTCTTCGGCTTGGTAAAGCGACGCGGATCATTCGCCCCCACCCGCACTTCGTCCTTCTGCTGTGCATATGCAGCGAACCCCACCCTTATGCATTCACACAACGTTGCCACATCTTAACTTTCAGCAAAAGAAGTATTTTTTTATTCATCACTGTATCATATATTTGCGGTTTTTACTCATTATTTTCAAAAGCTTTTTTATTTGTCAGTAAAAACTCATATACAATTGGGTTTAGCGTTAGTGCGTAGATCCATTATTTTTTTATTAAACAAGTTTCTTCCGATTTATTTTTGTTTCTTTCCGAAAATAACTTTCTACAATTCGGAATTATGTGCACTCAGATTGCTTATAGGCGCATTTAAAAAAATCCCTTAAGTAAATTTAATTTTCTTTTTCGTTTTTGTTAAATAATGTTCTAAATACAGAAATATTACTTAACTAACTGACTCGGTGAAGTTCCTTCCGCCTTGGATTTAATTTTTTTTCTCATTTTTTGTTTTTTCCATTTTTTTTATGTTTTTCTAGATTTTATCATATTTCTGTTTATTTTTTTTTTCGATGTATTTTATATTTTTCCGATTTTTCATTTTTTTTAGTTCTTTTATTTTCTACATTTTTCTTTTATTTACAATTATTTTTATTCTCAGTATTTTATGTTATTTTTTTTAATTTTTCTTGTTTTTTTTAATCTCTCCCTTTTTTGATTTTCTATATTTTTTTTTCTAATTTTTGTGTTTTTATTTGTTTTTTCATATATTTTATTTTTTCTATTAGGAATTCATATACACTTTTTTGTGATTTATTCTTCATTTTTCCTATATCCTATTCTTTTCGTATTTTTTTATTTATTTTTTTCTGGTTTTTCTGTTTTTTCTTTCAATTTTGCTAGTTTTTCCTGTTTTTTCAGTATTTTTCGATTTTTTTCTCTTGGTTTTTTTTAATACCCACTTTTTAATTTTTTTCTTTTTTTTCCGATTTTTAATAAACTTTTTTCCTTTTCAGAATATTTTACGCTTTTACACATTTTTTACGACTATAATTTTTTTTATGATTTTCGACATTTATTTTAACCAGTTTTCCAACACTGTCAACAATATTTCAAAAATCATATTTTAATACTCATTATTCTATTTGTACGAAGACAAATCCAAATAATCTTTCTAATTGCATTATTTAGAAATCGCAATATAACGCCATCTACAAAGTTTCACCTCAATCTACATGTTAAATGATGGTTTCTTTTTGATAAATTAACTTACACCGCCGCCATATATTAGGAATTCATAAAACTAAATAATAAATACATTTTGCATTAAAAAATTTAATTTTCGTTTTTATCTTATTACAAAATAATATAAATTATAGCCTATATGTCGAGTACTAAAAGCGGTATAACAAAAAAAGTTTCATCAAAATCCAGCAGGTAGTTGGTGCGTTAAAGCGGGACAACAAACAGACTCTTCTACAGTTATTATGTACAGATAATTAAGATAATATCTATATATAATATAGATAATTTCTATATATACACCACTTCCTACCACCTAAAACTAATGTCTTTTTCTCATTTCATTTTTTGTCAAATTTATACCATTTTTTGTCGTTTTCAATGTCTTTTTTTCTTGTTTTATCGTTTTCATAATATTTTCAAGTTAATCTTTTTTTGTTTAATTTGATACTTTATCGATATTAGATATCAACTGCTCCACTTTACGGTGGCGTCATAGTACTTAATGAAGTAAGAATTGCTTAAATTGTTTAAATATATGAGTTAGTAACTGCGCCATCTTACAGTGGCGTCATAGCACTTAATTAATTAAGAATTACTCGTCAAAATATATGAAATATCAACTGTAGTTTAGTAAGTATTTTTTTAGTCTTTATTCTTTCGCAATTTTTCTGTTTTTTGTCGACTCTCTATCATTTAACTCGTTTTTCTATTTATTTATTTATTTATTTATTTATTTATTTATTTATTTATTTATTTAATAAGAAATACAAATACAACGCTATCTACCGGATTTTAAACGATGGTTTATATATTCTTTTCGACAAATTAACTTGTATCGATATCTATTACGAAATTTGTACGCTTACCAAAACACATTGCCATCTACCGGGTGTCTACCCAATCTAGATGTCAAACGTTGATAGAGAGTTATATCACTTAACTTACACCGCCGTCTATTAGAAATTCTTAGAACCAAACAATGAAATGAATATCACTTAGAAGAGAATGTCACTTCTTCCTAAAATTCACAAATAAGTAAATAAACATTTTATAGTGTACCAAATGATAAATCTTAACCATTTTCGAATCCATTTGAACACATACAAAAATTTTTAGGAGTTCAGTTACATACACATGCACAGAAGAAATATATAGATATAAGATAGAGATAAATTATATAGATTATGTACAGAGAGCCTCAAATTGCTTATGGGCGCATTAAAAACTGTCTGAAGTTAATTTTGTTTGCTAATTTTAATTAGGTTATTTAATTTATTTTTGTATAGTTTATAGTCTTTTAACAAACATAGATTTGTAAGAGTTTGCTTGTACATATAATTTTTAACATAAATAGAATTAACAAGTGCTCGCGTTATCCATGGTTTCCTAATAATATATTTAGGTTTAATTGTGTTCGTAGATTTCTCAATAGCATTTTCAACTTTTTGTGTAAAGTATTTAACCATATTGTTAACATCTAAGAGAGTATATAGGGGGTCCCAATTAATATTTTCTAGTTTAATTTTTAATTGATTCTTATCTAATTTTTTTATAAAACTACTCTTGTCTAAATTATCATTAGGTGAAGGCGAAACTTTCTCAAAGTGTACATTACAAAAAAAAGGTAAATGATCGGTGATACTATAATCCAAAACGGCGGCTTCTATTTTTAAGTTACTTCTATATTGTATATAAAACAATGATCAATGCAAGTACCTGTATTATTAAAATGTCCTCTCCTAGTGATGCAATTTACATAAGATCTAAAACCGTGTGTGTATAAAGTATTTAGATATTCATTTTTAATTCGTCTGTTGTTTGCGCAATCTATATATATAAAAGAAAGTCGTGTTAGTTACACCACTTATAACTCAAGAACGGCAGAACAGATTTGGCTGAAAATTGGTAGGGAGGTAGCTTAGAGCCAGGAGATGGACATAGGATACTTTTTATCCCGTTCGATGATGCCACTCACCACCAGGTGGCGCTGCAGAGTAGCAACTTCTGTCCCGTTCACCCGATTGTCATGAAAATTGGTATGTACATGTATTTTTCCACGGAGAAGGTTTGCATGATATGCTCATTAATGCCAATCGCCACTAGGTGGCGCTGCAGAGTAGCAACTTCTGCCCCGTTTAACCGATTGTCATGAAAATTGGTATGTATATGTATTTTTCTACGGAGAAGGTTTGTATGATATGTTCACTGATGCCACTTGCCACCAGGTGGCGCTGCATAGTAGCAACTTCTGCCCCGTTCAACCGATTGTCATGAAAATCGGTATGATGATGTATTTTTAATGGGTAAGATGAATATGATATATGTATTAATTAAAGTTACCACCAGATGGCGCTTCCATGTATCAAATTCAATACTAATTAATAGATATCTATACGAATTCGTATAAATATAAGTTCGAAAAATATATTTTTGGTACGATAAGTAAAACAAAACTATAAACTTTCTTTTCTTCTCTATCTCTTCTCCTCTTTTATTTTTCTTAAATTTATTTTAGTTATTGGCGTAGCAACGCGCGCCGGGTTCAGCTAGTTTAATATATTTGTATCGCCTAGGAATATTTCTACATCGGTTTTATTCATGGAGATACTCATTTAAATTTTCGATAAAAATATCGGCATTTATATCGTGTGACCTATATTGACAGGATACAGAAAAATTAATATTTGATGATTGTCGTTTAAAGCCCCGAAGAGCAATTGTACGATTTGGTCCGATCATTGTACAAACTACTACGGGTGATCGTGTGGATGCTTGCACGAATCACATCGGCAGTATAGTGCAGGCATTAGATTTGAAAATTCTGAGTTCGCGGTCGGAACTTAGTTCAATTTTTTATCTGAACTGGAAATTTTGTCAAATTGCGAATTTAAAATTGGAATTTAATTAAATTCGATGTTCAATGTTAAAATCTTAAGAAATTCTGACTTCGAATATAAAATTCAGTATTTAAAGTCAGAATTTAATAACGATTATCGAAAATTTAATATTTACAAATATTTTTTTCTTTAATTTGGACACAATTTTAAAAACAGAAAATATTTAAAGAACTAATTTTTAAAGGATGTAAATATTTTGTAATTAAAAAACAAAATATAAAAAGTAAAAGATTTACTAACAATTAAATTGATTACAAGTCATAAAAACTAAAAGATTTCCTAATATAACAATTAAAATTGAGCAAAGCATTGGGCAGCAATAAATTGATTCATTAATAAAAAATACACGAATATTAAATAGGGTACACATATCACAAACATAGGTAACGAATAAGAAAAAAATGATAAGCAAATAAAAATTAAAAAATAAATAATTATTACAAGCTCAAAGAAATTAAATTTGTCTGTCATATTATTACTGCGTTCACCTTGTATTAGATATTATAATAACTAAAAAAAAAATTCGAAAAGAGGTTGCCCTTAAAGGCCATCCTTGCAACTTCCCGCTAGTTTTAACCGTAAGGCTATAGTAACGTGACGTATTTTGACGTTTTTGACTTTTTTTGAAATGTTTGAAAAGCGCGTTATTCGATTTTTATGTTCAAGATGGCATTCGACGCAGTTTATTGAGACCTAAAAACGTTACTAGAGTGCAAAATCGATTAGTCAAAAAATCTGAAAAAATATCTTAAATCTTGAATAAAAACACTTTTTTTGAAATTTTTCGACAACGATATCTCACGAACGAATCAACCGATTTTAATTTGCAAAACGGCATTCGACTTGGCTTTTTAAGCTTAAGAGCTGATTAGGTTATGAAATTGATCGATGCAATAGCCAGAAAGATATGCCCAAAAAACATCATTTTTACCAATTGTTTTTTTCGGTTATTTTAAAATTTCTCGAAATCTACCGGCTCGAATCGGTTCAAACTTACAGTGAATCTAAGTTAGATGGAATTCTTTGGAATGCTTTTTATTTCATTCCGATCGGTCAAGCCGTTCTAAAGTTATAAGAGGTTTACATACATCCACACACACACACACACATCCACACGTACATACAGACATACAGACACCCTCGTAAAAATAGTCAGGGGAGGTTCCTAAGACCTCAAAACGTTGAGATCCGATGAAAACTCAATTTTCGAAAAACGGGGTGAAACCAATAACTTCCCGATTTAAAAAAAAATTAATTTTTTTTAGCAGGAAGTTAAAAATAATGAATGAGCATACGACCACACAATAGAAGTGAAAACTTCTATGCGAATGACTCTTTGAAGAGACATAACCTATACTACACTGAAGAGCTCAAATGAGAGCGAAACACAGTGTCTGTAGTTTGGTTTTGCCCGTGTATGAGCTGATTAATATTTATATCTCTGTCGCATCACCCCGGTATCTTGATTTAGAAATTCTAATCGGACACCATTCTTAATCTATATTAACGATCTACCCCATGCTGATAACATTGCAAAATATACATTCTTTGCGGATGACACAACAATTTCCTGTTCACCTGGCAGCCTGGATGAATCGCTGAGGGGTTCCGTGGTGGCACAGGATAGGGCTGAGCTATGGTTTCGCACTAATAAATTATTGCTCAATATCAGCAAAACTGAAAGAATGATTTTCTCAATGAGAAGCTTGGCCGTGTTCGATAATCCGGCGAGTGTAAAGTTTTTAGGTGTGCTTCTTGACCCGAACCGCAATGGGGGCATCATGTAGATTTGCTGGCCAGTAAGCTGAATAGAGGGCTGTATGTGCTAAGCATAAGACTGTTTAATGGAGACCCAAGCTGTAGATTATGCGACAGGGAACCTAAAACAGTTAAACACATACTGTACCACTACGAGGAACTGGATCGCAGGGGACAGTCAATTTTTGGAGACTTTAGAGTGCCTCCACAAACATTTGTTTATTTAGATCTGTATACTAATAGAGGTTATCAAGATTATGAGTGGTATACATGAACCAATGGAAGAAATACAATTCTAAGAAGGAAGCAATTGGTTTATGGTTACTGAAGTAGCAAATTAATATTCTTGATTCGAATTTTTCTAATAATCTTATGAGCACAACATCGATCGTAGTCCTGTAACAGCAAAACTGTCCACAGTTACTACTCGTGTAACCAGGGCATCGAACAACATCGTGAAGTTACAAGAGGAGAGTGCGCGTTGATATTTATTGCCGGTGTCTCACTCCTTACCGTTCGTTAGAGTAAAAGAATCAAAATTCCCACAAGATACAGATTTGCTGCAAAACGTTCGGTCGCAGATGTACACAACCTTCGCTTTAGAAGTTTTCATTTCAAAAATATTTAAAATACATTAATAAATATCTAATTTTATCACTTGAACTTAAAATGTATATAATAGGGATGTGGACTATTTTTGGGAAAGTGTTTAAAACCATGCATAAGTACCAAATATAGCCTAAACTACTTGTTATTATTTTTTTACTACAACTAATAGCTTTAAAATAAGTTATTTAAAATTCCATTTCAAATTTCGCGCCAAAACGAGGATATCTGTGAAACGCCCGCTGTGACGTCACTTGCTCCTAAACATTGTCGAAGTTGTATGTAATAGAAAGTTATTTCGTAGTTTTGTGTTAATAAGATGGATTCTACATTTTATAAACATAAAGTTTAAAGTAAAAACAGTAATAATATTATCCAAATATCAACAAACACCATATTACTTGACAGCGAAAATTCTTGTTTGGAAACAAGTGACGTCACACATTTTGTTTGGTGTTCATTGTCACGTGACTTGAGAGTGAAATATTTAATTACATTTTATTAAATAAAAAATTAATCCCCTGTTTATTGAAGAAAATATTGTGTTTTTTATTATTTTTATTATAGAAACTAACTTTTCGTGGTAAAATTTTATACTTATTTGAGTACAGTCCACATCCCTATTGGATATAAAAATTGTCTATACCTATCACAGAAAAGGTCCCTTAAAAAATAAACTAATTTCTATCATTGGTTTCAGATATGGTTTAAGTATAATTTTCATGGAATTGTAAAACAGTTAATTACTCTTGAAGAGAATGAGTTTCTTCAATATCACCGTTTTCAACAACTTTTTCTTCAGTTTCAAAAGTATTTTTATCAGTAGTTAAATGAATATATCTAAAAAGAACGAAATTTATTAGCATAACATTATTCAACATACTATGTTTCCTAAAAATATTAGGTGTTGGAATTAATTCGTAGCGTTCCATTAGAGATAGCGTAGGTGTTATGTATAGTAATTTATTGTTATCTAAAGTAATGTATTAATCATAAAACCTTTGGACGTCATTTGCTTTACATAATCATCTTTTGAATCGTAAATAGCAGCATTCAAAATTTGTGCCAAATAAATTGTCTATGTGCGAAGTTTTACTGCATTACCTTAATATGAACAAACAATCTACTGACGTTCTTCGTATTGTACTCAAAGTGTCGGAAGTGGTTTGCTCGGTTTAAAGCAGGTGATAACGACTTGGATGACAAGGAGCGACATGGCCAATCGAAAAAAATTAAAGGCATTCCTCAATGAAGATGTCAAACACCTCAAGAATTGTATCAATGGTTTTTGGGCTATTAGGCCGGCGTCGATTGTCTTGCTGACTTGACGTTTCGCCAACACGAGCGGTTGGCATCTTCAGACAATGGCCGCGAAAGCCTTTCACAGTTTACCTCAAGAATTGTCCTGAAATCGGTAGTTGACTTATCAACGGTGAGAAAACGTCTTAAAAGTTTGGGCATGACCCAGAGGCTTTGGGTCCTATATGAATTCAAACCAAGGGAGATTGAGAGGCGTTTTTTGACATGTGAACAATGAGAAAAGGGAAAAAGTTTTTTGCATCGAATTATCACCGGTGACCAAAAAAAATGAATGAATCGATTAGGACAATCTGAAGCGTAAATAGTCATCGGTTAAGCCCGGCCAATCATCAAACCAGTCGCAAAGCTTCTGCTCTGTTCTTGGTGTGACCAGACTACTGAAACCGAATAAAATCGCTACCGACTACAATTAATGCGCTTAATCGTGCTTTGAGAGAAAAACGCCCGAAATACTAAAAAAGACATGACAGTCATTTTGCTTGCAGAAACCCGTACAAACCTACTTGGAAATATTTAAATAGGAAATCCTACTCTACCCGCCATATTCTCTAGATATTGCACCGTCTGATTATAATTTCTTTCATCCGATGTCTAAATGGGTCAATAATGATCCAAACTATACACTTTAAAAATTGTGTACACTATTGAGAGTTGACTTATTAACCATAGGAAAGTGTATTAAAAATTTGGGCATGACCCATCGAAATCAAGGGAGATTGGGAGGCGTTTTCGACATGTGAACTGCTGCTTTAATGGAAGAAGGTAAAGGTTTACTGCATCAAATTGTCACCGGTGATAAAAAATGGTTCGACTACCACAATTCAAAACGCAAAAAGTCATGGGTTAAGCCAGACCAACCATCAAAGTGGCAAAGAAGAATATCAATGCCTTTAAGTTCCTGCTTTATATTTGGTGGAACCAAAAGGGTGTCATTTACTTTAAAATGCTGAAACCGAATAAAAGCATAACTGGCAATCGCTACTGAATTCTCCAGATGTTGCACCGTCTGATTACCATTTACTTCTTACAAAGATTGTCAGAAATAGATCGATGATTCGTAAATTGTATTTGTATCTACAGAGGAAGCGTTTTACCGACGGTATACGTTCTTTTGTCCGAAATAAATGTATTTTTTAATATTAATATTTTTTTTTATTAAAAAAAGCTACAAATTAATTCCAATCCCTATTAACATACTGCTTAAATAAAAGCCTAATATATAATTGTACACTGTCATTAAAAATGGGAAAAAACAAAATGTGATAGATTAGATCCTATTCCAAATTTGATATAATTTTGTCTTAAAGTAAAAAAACACATTTTAGAAATCTACAAAAAAATAATAAAAACATCTCGATTTTTCTAGAAAAACGTGACTAAAACCAAGAACAATATCCAAAGTCCAAAGTAACTAAATGATTTAGATACACATAACAAAATCCCTCACGTTATTAAAATATATAACCATTATTTCGATTATTATTAATCTGAAATATTCACGCAAAAGTTCATAAATACAATCAAGACTTATAATAAAAATTATAAATTAAAATTTTTCGTGATGTGTTAAGATTATTTATGGAATGTTGATACTTACACAACTAAACAAAACACTCCTATTTGCGTGGCCATTGTTAGATAAAATATCGATGCAGGATTAAAAAGAATTGTTGAATTATAAAGAGCATTGTAAAAAGTACCAGATACTAATGGAATTGCATTATCTGCTACAGCGAGTATCGAAAAAGCTTTACCTAAAATAAATTTATATAATTAAAAACAAATATTACATTTACAACCAAAATTTGTTAGCGATTAAAGATTTCTTAGACAATTTTTTTTTTTTTATAGAATGGATAACGAAAGAAAATATAAATAATAATTTATTTTTTATGTTATTAAACATAAAACACCACAGTCGGCAGAGTGGCTCCGGTTGAAAGTACCCCACCTAAAGAAATGGGAAGGAAGGGAGTTGACGACATGTAGGGGAGACGACATCCCCAAAACACATGTCATTACTGCCTTCCTCCCCAGGAGTAAAGAGCTATCAGCTGAGAAGCTACTTCAGCTGATTAAAGCCCAAAACGAGGGTCTGAGGACGGACCAATGGAAAGTCCTCAGCCTGAAAGAAGAGGCGGCAGGGCAACTCTTGAGGGCAGCGATAGATGAACTATCCTGCCAATCCCTCAAGAACAAGGGCTTCACCTTCTTCTACCGGTTCGGGAAAATCCCCGTTCACGGTCTAAGAAGGGAAGAAAAGAAAGATGGGGAAGGAAACCCAGAGGGGAAAACTGTCCAAGAAGAAAGTGAGTGGCTCACCCAGAGAGACACCTAGCGATGGGTAAAGCATCGGGTCCTTCCACGTCGCCGATCTTTATGGCAAAGACTCAGAAAATGAAGCAGCTATGGAAGTCGGAAAAGTGCAGGATGAGGATGTCACCCTCTTGGGTGAGTCAGACGACACCCTCGTTGGAAATGAGGAAGGGGTCCTCAACGAAGAGCGGTACGTAAGGAAACAAAAATGGGAATAAATATTGCTCAGCTAAACGCCCATCACGCTAAAGGAGCATCAGCGGTTATCTCAAGGACGTTTATCAGCAACCAAATGGGAATTGCATTAATTCAGGAACTATGGGTTCGTGAAGGGCAGGTGAGAGGACTGGCCAGTAGGGATACAAAGGTGATATACAATGTAAGTAATACGGACATACCGAGAGCTTGCATCCTGGTAAGTAACAGTATTAATTATTATTGTTGTGTTTCAGAATTCATGACGAGAGATCTCGTCCCGAGGAAAGACGCCAAGAAGTCATGATAGTTTCATGCTACTTTGCAGGAAACGGGACTGCACCGCCTCCAGAACTGCAAAAACTAGTAGAATACTGTCATGACAAGAAGCTACCATTACTCATAGGATGTGACGTCAATGCCCAAGGAAAAAAAAAACCTAAACTAAAAACCATCAAAATAGGTGGAAATACCGTTGAGTGGAAGACAGAGGTCAAATATCTAGGGCTAATCCTAGATAATAAGTTACTCTGGAACAAACGCGAAAACGAAATAATACACAAAGCTACAAAAGCCCTTATGGTGTGCAGAAACATTGCTGGGAAAAATTGGGGCTGTAACCCAAGGACATTGCAATGTAAGTACACAGCAAAAGTGAGACCTATCATCACATATGGGGCAGTAGCTTGGGGCACGAGAGCTAATCTGATTACTACGAGGACAAACCTCTCAATGATTCAGAGACTAGCCTGTGCATGTATCACTGGAGCAATGAGAACATGTCCCACTGCTGCAATGGAAGTAATACTAAATCTCTCGCCACTGCATATTCAAGTAGAAAATGCTAGGAAGAAAACAATATATAGAATGATCAAAGAAAGAATAATCAAGGAAAAACCTCGATCACTCCAACTTGATCAAACTTGGGAAATGCCCCAAGATGACATGCCAAAACGCCATAAAATGGTATACGGACGGCTCCAAGGCAGATAAAGGAACAGGAGCAGGGGTGTTTGGACCTAGAATCAAATACTCAGAAAGCTTGGGTACGTACCCAAGCATCTTTCAAGCGGAAATTCGTGCCATCGAAAGATGTATAGAATGTAACATTGAAAGGAACTATCGTAGACAGAAGATTGTAATCATGTCAAATAGTCAAGCAGCCATCAAAGCTCTGAACTCAGATACAATCAGTTCAAAGATGGTCTGGGAATGCCTAAGCAAATTAAATGAACTAGGACAGAATAACACTGTTACCCTCCTATGGGTTCCAGGACACGTAGGAATAAAAGGAAATGAAACAGCAGACAAGCTGGCAAAAAAAGGAGCTGAAACCCCATACCTGGGACCAAACCCATCCTGTGGAATCAGCAGTAGTACAATCTTAAAAAAACTAAGGAAAAAAATGGATAGCGAAAAATCCAAGTACTGGAATGATCTAGAAGGACTAAGACAATCGAAGACGCTCCTGGGAAACTATAACCAGAAGAGATCTCACTGCTGTCTTAACCTGAGTAAGAAAAACCTCCGAATTATAACAGGAATACTAACCGGTCACTGTCGATTAAGAGGACACATGAAGAAACTAGGATTAGTAGATGAAGCAAACTGCAGATTCAGTGAGGTAGAGGATGAAACCTCAATACACATACTATCAGAATGCATAGCATTAAGTACTTCTAGGGTCAAATACCTAGGGTCATACGAAATAAAAGGGAAGAACTACCTAATTTAAAATCCAATGATATCCTAAACTTTCTAAGGAAGATAAGACTAGAAGAGCTGCTATAAGTCTGAGGAATCATCAGAAATATAGCAAGAAAAGGGGGACACAAAAGATCTTATAGGTCGCAGGTGTATCTGTTACCCCTAACAACATACATACATACATACATGTTATTAAATGGTTACTCAATAAATATACCACTTGTTTTACATTTAACCGAATTGAGACGAGGTAATAGAAAACTACCGCTTCTAGATTTGGTTAAATTTAACGCAGATATACGACATTGGTCACAGTTTAAAAAAAATATAAGGATATAGCTAGAGCATATGTGGGCAACAACCGGTCCGCGGACCGGATCCGACATCCTATATGATTTGATCCGGACAGAGATACATTTTGAAAAATCTAATAAAAAAAATATGACATGACTTACTCATACCCACAGATTCAAGTGAGCGAGCAAATCGAGTGGCGAGGATCGTTAATCTACCTATTTGTTACATAATGTTACATAATCTCAGGAATGCTGTGAAACGGAAAGCAACTGTAACTTCAGCAGTTCCAATTTACACGCGAATTTAATATTATTGTTTAGACCATAACACCAGAAAACTGTGCCTTTCCGACGATAATATAAACTTTATCAGTAGAATATTGAATGTAAGCTATTTGCGAAATATGTTAGTTAGAACTGATTGAAACAGGTTTGTCTGAGAAAAAATAAAATTGTTTATTCGAAAATTTAACTCAATCTCCAAGAAAAATCATCTATCTAATATTTTAGTAGTAAAAGCTTAACTTATTTATGCCAGTCAGTATACAAAAAAAGTTTGTTTCGGAAAAAAAATTGACAGCAAGCCACTGGTGGTTATTAATTTATGAAAAACGAAAATTTATCCAAAAGTTACCTTTTCCGACTTCATAGAACATGACACTTTTTAAAACTCTTTAGATTGATTTTCCGCTGATTTACTCGGCTTAACGTATGAACAGAGGTCATCGGACAATAATTTTCTTTGCGGCATTTTTAAAGTCTACTGGCACTGCCGTGTATTAGAGAAGTTTCGAACATTCTGCAAATAATCTTCAAAATGTAATTTGAGTACAACGCTTTCATCAATGTTTTGTGTAATATATATTCATTTAATAGTATATTACACTGGAAGGGACGAAAGTTAAATTTTCGGCCTTGCGCGTCATGATGCCCGAGGCAAAGTCGAGGGCATCATGACGCGCAGGGCCGAGATTTCAACTTTTGGCCCGTGTAGGGTATACGATTTTTCTTCATAGCCGGTCGAAAGTACGTTACTAATTATATTTTTTTTAACTTTAAATGTTGATAAGTATGTTTTTGATGCCCGCCCCGACATTTGCGGCACGAGCGAAACGAGTGCTGCTGGTCGTAATACTATAATATTCAATTAACAGACGACAAAACAACATTGATGATTATTTTTAAGGTTATAGATAGAAATAGAAATGACAGCGATAAACAATTTGCTATAGTAACAGAATAAATAGTCCCTAGTTACAATTGTAACCACGCATGAGAAATTTTTTCCTCCCGCCGTAAACAGGGAGTAAATGTTAAACTTTCTTCCCTACAATTAGGGACGAAAGTACGTACTCTCGACCGAGGTATGAAGAAAAAGTCATTTTAAATACTTAATAAAACATTTACTTACCCTTCTCTGATATTGTAACAATTTTCGATACTAAAGATCTTATAACAGGCGCTACTATGGGACCCACTGATGCAAATATTCCACCTAAAATTTAAAAAATATTTTTATAACAGCAACCGGTTGCTGTTTGCTTACTTTAGTAAATATTCAAAAAACAATTGAATTGTTGATATTTAAAACTATATACCAAATCTACACTAATATTTAAAAGAGGAATGATTTGATTGTTTGTTTTTTTGGTGTTCGAAGGATGGACTCTCAGCCAATCCTAACAAAACGACACTCATTTCATTCACCAACAGAAGGAAATCAATTATTAAACCTCCTGGTACGAACGGAGTGACACTTTCATTTTCATAAGATATATCGCAGATATCCTCGACAGGCAATTTTAAGTAGGATGCAGTATGACAAATACAACTTATAAAGCTACAAGAGCTACGTGGACTTGCCATAGGCTTTTTGTGAAAACCTAAAATGATCTAATGGTTGTTAATCAACTATGGTGAGCTCGTTTGGTGGAACAAAACAACGCAAAAAAGGCGAAAGGTGCAAGACTTTTTTGTATAGGGATCGTATCCTAGTGCGACCTTTGAAATAATTCTAGACCTTCCCTATTGACAAATAAAGAGTATTGCTCTGACAAGTTCCTATGGGTTAACAAGGACCAAGTCTCAAAAACCAAGCGATCTTAGGGACATTTTGGGATTCTAAGGGTCGGAGCAACCCATTCCATGAAGTTGCGTACAGACATTATGTCTCCAAAACAAAATTTCGAACTAACACTTAATGTTAGTTTACACAAAACGATATCGATCAACTTACAAAAAGAGCTTCACTAATTATACTGATTGTCTAAAACACCAGAAGGAGTAGGTGTAGGGGTTACAGGTCCTATCATTACGCTTTTAATAACCCTGGGAAAAAATTCCTCCAATTTTCCAATTGTGCATAAAAAACGCCTCAATTCAATCAGAGTATTTATTGCCTCCGATAGTTAAATTGCTTTGAGGGCTCTACAATCTACCACGTTCGAGTCCAAAAGAGTCTGAAACTGCAAAAAGTCTCTTAAGCAACTAGTTACGAGGGCATAGATTGTCGGAAACGAGATTGCTAATAGTCTCGCAAAAGAAGGCATCTAAAAATGCCATATTATGGATAAAGTTTGTAATTGGAATAAAGAACTCAGTGAAGCCTACTGGAAAAACACTCTAGGCCAAAGACAAGCAAAACGGCTAATAAGGTCTTCCCTGCGCTACTAATTAATGTTTAGTGCTTCAGAAACTTGAGGAATCACATGAATTCTCACACGAAAATGAGGTACCATCTCTGTAAAATGGGAAAAGTGGATAGTGCAACCAGCAGACTCTGAGTATGTAGATGAAACGGCTGAACATATTATTTGTAACTGCAGAGTAATCGTACGTCAATGACATAAATATCTGTGGCAGGTCTTCTTATCATGTTACAAACGTACATTCTAAGCGGATAATAGACTTCTTTAAAAGTCTAAAACTTATGAACTCAATTAGATGTAGTGTATACATAAAAGATCTTGTAGGTCGCTGTGTAGTAAGGTCAACCCATTCTACAATCTACACTCTTAAAAACGGGATTTGAAAGCAATTTTTCTATTTCCATCATTTACCACATTTGTTATGTAACATATTATTTTTTAATGAATTGACTTTTACCTGTATAAAAAACATAAACATCATGAGCTGAAGCGTAGAATATTCTCGCTGTTGTATGAGCTATCGCCCCTATCATTATAATTAGTGTATCACGCCATCCGAATACTCGACTCATAATCGGTATAGCACATAAAAGTACAACATCTTGTAATGCAGATTGAGCCGTTCTAAACTTACTAAATTCGTATATAGTCCAATTAAAAACATATTGACAGTACATATACATCGTTTCTCGTTCATCTCGTTGGAATGTATATAGCGCCATCATTAAAATTAGTAGCCATAAGTAAGTTCTTTTATTGTTTTGTCGTTTTTGAGTAAACACCTTAATTGTTGATGTCAGGTGGTTGTAATCAAAAAAATCAAAGAACTTATTAGGAGCTTCTGATAATGGCCTTTGTTTGCTATTTGTTCTCGATTTTAATCTTAACGCTGAATATATTACAGATAAAAACATTAATGAGCTGTTTATCACAAACATGTAAGTGTAAGATCGGTTAACTACATTTTTAAAAAGGTACGACCCTAAAAGTATATAAATATGTAATATTTAGCGTTATGATTTTCGAGATATTTACTCACCTACAGCTACTCCTATTGGCATGGTAGCTAAATAAAATACTTCCAATATTGTTATCCTCATAGTACGGTTTTTAATAGAAGAAATATCGATAAGATAAGTGAAAGCTGACGCAAAAATGGTAACATCAGCTCCTGTTAAAGCTGATGGCAGTGTGGCGGTAAATATAATATACTCTACAGGCCAATGCGTCTGCAAAGTGTTGACTACTATCATTACAGAAAAAAATGTTTTCCCAATTAGACCAATTAGAAGCGGTAATTTTCTGCCTCTTTTATCTGACCAAGCACCCATGAAAAGAGCTAGTATTACTGGAACAACATGACCGCTGATATTGTTCCAAATATGAAAAACTGCAGTTGTAGACTAAAAATAAAAACAGCAGATAATGATTTATGTTCAGTAATTTTTATGATAGAAAAACAGAAGAACCTCAATTATCTGTCAGTGGTTGGGCCGAGGGTGCGATAATCTTTCGGATTATATCTGATAAGGGTTTAAAACTAAATTCGTCTAAAATATTATATCCTACATCTTGTTTTACCATAACTAACCAATTAGAAATGTCATTTTCTGAGATGCCTTCAAATGCCGGAAGATATGAGAATATTTACTTTATGGATGAATAAAAGACTTTAGATATCCTCTCTTTAAACTTTAAATATCCGCTTAGGCGGAATCATGTATGTATTTGCATGTAAAAAGTGACAAGTTATTTTACCATCTTCCGCCTTCAACTCTTAATAGGATAAGTTGGCCCATTATCCATTAAAAGCATAACTGCTTTCGGAAGATTATTTTCACGTAATATTTTTTACTTCCTCCGTGTACTTCTTTGGGCACCATATTTGACAGGCTATAATCCCAGATTCACATTTTTGAAAGCACGAGTTAGTTTTGCTTTTTTGCTTTACTCTATATCCTTGAACCTAAAAACGAAATCGGCTATGGATGGCTTGTCAAGTGTAATTCAGTCAGAACTTACAGGCATAACCATAGCTGCAAAAGAATTAATCAATAGGAACATCACAGACAGGAATGTAAATATTTACATAGACTGCTTACAAGCGCTACTGACCTTGAATAGACCACGCATCACTTCAAGTTTAGTACTAGAATGTCACCAATCTCTAACTGAGGCCAGCCAGAATAACGTGGTCACTGTGAGCTGGATTAAAGGACATGAGAACTCTAAAGGCAACAGCATTGCGAACAATTTAGCAAGGAGGGCTGCGGGCTACAAATTTGTTAGCACTCACCCATCTACTAACCTAACATTCTCCGCTCTTGTGGACCTTATCAAACAGCACTCTCACAGCAAAAAAATGTAAGGTTTGAACAGACAAAATCTCCGAACAGCTGTGGGAATCTTAAAAGGTCACTGCCAATTGCGACATCTCTTTAGGATGAAATTAGCAGAATCGCCGCTATGCAGAGGTTGCGAACAAGAAGAGGAAGCAGTAGAACATATAATGTATGACTGCTCTGCTTTTTCTGAAATCGGAAGATCCGTGTTGGGCGAGTACTGGCTTACACCAGCCGATGTCAGGGAAATCACCATCGGGAGCCTCATCATCTATTTTAAATCTCTAGGCCTGGTAACAGCCTGAGGTGAGGATATCCCTACACACAGGAGGATGCACAATGGGCCATATGTGGCCTCATTGTTGGCAGAGCACTTGCTCGCCCCTCCCAGGTCCAGTTATTTTTGCTTTTCCAATGACCAAGAGCGGAATCTTACGAACACCGCTAGCATTTGCACAAACCATAACCATTATGCATTCCTTTTGAACTTTATATCCCGGTGCTGATGTTTCAGAATATAAAGCTTTCCAATTTAAACCAGTTTCATCGCAGTTGTAAACTTTATTTCTTTGTAAACCACGCTTTTCCCTACCGAAGCTTGTTACTATATTCTACCACACTGACAATATAAACACTTCAATTTTCACCTTCAATAGAAAAATGCTTTAATTCGTGTCGAATTTTAAATTGTCCAATGGGTGACGAATAATCTAGTGCCGGATAATCTACACTCTACTATTTGACACAAGTTATTTACTAGTAGGTACAGGAACAGTATGTAGTACTGAGTACTGTAATGATAAGAATTTTTAAAACTTTCTTCAAAAATAATAAAAATGTAATTTAGCATTTGCAATACTTAGTGAAAAGTTATAAAATATTTAGGTAATTTAAAACTGCATTGTTACATGCATTATTTTTTTTAATAACTAAGCTTTTTTTAAATAGTTACATATATGTATTGTTAAGCTAACTCCTACCGTTTTTAGGCTTATTGTTTGTAGAAAATAAAGATTAATTTTACATACGAATGTATGTCAGTACAGCAGATAATAGATGACGGTTTGAATTTAGTTTTCAATACCAGAATCTCTTAAAGAACAGCAATAATCAATAACAATTCTGTGAAAGATTGTTTATATAGATGTAATCAACAAATACTAACCTGCACTTCTGTAGTAATATTTTTGTAAATAGGCTCATGTAGATTTTCGCAAATAGTTTTATTAAAACCATGATTTGCAATGCAAGCTTTGTAGATATAAAAAGAATGTTCTACTACACTTGTAGTCATAAAAGCCAACATATATAAAACTAAAGTCGGTTCCACTGTTATAAAATTCAAATAATGGATAAGTTTCCTTGCAGTTCCATTTTGATTTTCCATCTGAAATAAAAAAATTGCTATCAAGAAACTAAAAAGTTTTCGTTTGTTTGAACCAAAGGTTTGAACGGTATGTAACATGTAACGCGTGTTTTATATGTAATTAATTTAAATTATCTGAAATTATGTAATAACATTATCACTCTAACCATTCCTTTTTGTTTTATTCCGAGTAATAACTTAATTAAATACACTATTTAACTTTACTATTTGATATTTTTCTTTTATCACATGTTTTTAAAAAAATATTAACGAACAACATTTGTTCAACTGGCCAGAACGCTTTATTTAAACCAATCTTCTTCTTTTTTGCCTTTAGACCTAGGCCTTGGATATATATTGTATAGACACAAGTTAGAAGTAATTTAAATACAAAGTTATTTGTTACTGTATAATTTAAGTACATAAAAAATGAGAGAAAATAAATCTTATTACAGTTTTTTATGTCGTTGTTTTATTAAATGTAATTATATTAATAAAAGATTAATTTAAAATTTCCTTTATATCTTGTAAAGCAATAGTCTACTAGTTTTATTGCGGCTTACTTCATAGTATATTTTCAAGTTCAAATTAAATTATATAAATAAATATTTTATTTGACTTTATTACTCCAATTACTATAATTTTTCTAAATTTTCAAGGAAATAACTGTTAACAATATTAATTTATAAAATAAAACAATATTTATTAAAAAATGTTACTGGTATATTTAAAGTTTTTTCTTTTTTTTTTTAATTTTAATAGTAGCTTATTACCTCTATATTTTTAAGTTTATTATCACAGTGTTTTATTAAAAAATAATAAACCTCCATATGTTAGAAATTTTATAGATCCGCTTACCTTCAAAATATCGACGAAGTGTTATATTATACTAATTAAACTAAAATATTTCAGACGATAAAGTGGTAGTAAAATATATAGTTAAAAGCCTGCATAATTGAATGCCACTTTGAAATATTTTAACCTGATGAATACATTTAGATAAATTTACTACGCTACTATTGTTGATTAAGCAATTTTGGTACAGTTATTACTAAACAATTTTGTTATTAAATATTTGTGAACTTTGGTCAATCAACGATATTATCAAACTAGATATAGTCAAAGCCGTAGAAGAGTAATTTATTTCAGAGGGTATATTTTTATTTTATACTAATTATAATAACCGTGGTTTTATCAATATTTTAAAAACAAAATCAATTTTCTTGGTTTCAAATGTTTTTGACCATTATTATAGGTAACTATAGCGGACCTGGCGGACTTGGCACCGCCTAACACTAATGTTTTTTCCAATTTTTTTTTTTAATTTTTACGAATAATTTTTTGTATTTTTTATCATATTTTCTCGTTAGTTACCAGTTTTTACTATTATTTAAAGTACTTTGTAATTTATTGGTTAGGTATTTTATATATTAACTGCGCCACCTAACGGTTGCGTCATAGTTTTTAGGTCAGTAAGTTTTGCTCTTTTAAATTTATGAGATATCAACTGCATGCGCCACCTTACGGTGGCGTCATAGTACTTAGTTATGTAAGAATTACAGGTGTAAATTTATAACATCTCAACTGCGCCACCTTATTAGGGTAGCGTCATAATGATTAATTTCGTAATAAACGCCTCCGATCGCTGAAAAATTCAAAGTACTACAGGGAAAATCGCGGCCTCCGATGCGCTATTTATAGGCATGCTTCTGCCGCCCCGGCCAGCCAGTAGCACCACAAGCGCTACGTCCCGCAATTTTAAATCTGTAATATCTTCAAAAATATTTATTTAAATCTTGTGCTGTAAAGGACCATATAGATCTATATTAAATCAACAATGTATTTAAGCTATTTACCTAATTGGATAACGATTAATGCTGTATTGCATGGTTAAAATCGCTTCGAAAATTAGCCATTATTTGCCGTAAAAAGTAAATGACAAAAAATGTTATTGTGGGATATCCATAAGAGATAGACATATACCATCGCGGAGTTTTCTGTAGACCTTTTCAATGTGTACAAATAATTATTACATTATTTTGATAAATCTCGTAGGTTTGCAATGTAAGCGGAAAAAAATTTATAATTAACGACATCACATTAGAAACCTCAAAAATAACACTATTTCTCCACTATTTAATGGATGTTATTATACATACTAAGTCTCAAAAACCCAGCGATCTTACGGGACATTTTGAGACTTTAAGGGTCGAAGCAACCCCATTCCATGTAGTTGCCTACAGACATTATTATGTCTTCAAAAACGAAATTTCGAACTAACACAAAACGCGATATCGCTCAACCTACAAAAGGAGCCTTTATTAATTATACTGATGGTCTAAAACACCAGAAGGAAGAAGTATAGGGATTACAGGTTCTAACGTTAGGCTGTCAATAGCCCTGGGAAATACTCCTACATTCTTCAAAGCGGAGCTTTTAGCAATAGACTTCTGTGCTCAAGAGTTCATAAAAAAAGGTTTAATTCAGTCAGACTATATTTATTGCTTCCTATGGCCAAGTTGTTTTGAAGGCTCTATAGAGTCCAACACCGGCTGGAATTGCAAACAGTCTCTTAAGCAACTGACTAAACCCAACAAAGTCACTTTGCTGTGGGTACGAGAGCATAAAGGGATTGTCGTAAATAAGATTGCTGATAGGCTCACAAAAGAAGGAGCTAGTACTCCGTTTATCCAGGCCAAATACAAGCAAAAGTGTTAATACGGCCTTCAGGGACCTGAACTCAGAGTAATCACAGGAATTCTCACAGGACACTACCCACTGAGGTAGCTGGTTCAATTGACACCACTTACAATTTACAAACTGTCCAACTTGATATTATGAGAATGTGCAGTGTTTTTGTGTGAGCCTGTGTTAGTTTTTTAATAGATCTCTCCGATACATCACAGTCTCAAAATAAGCAAACATTCATTTGTCACACCAATTCCATGATTTTGAAAACTAAAGGCCTGTCAACCAGCACTTCCTAAGGTGTAAGAAAAGCTGATCATGCCAGTTGGCATTTTAAAAACGTTATTACTGAAAATTACCATAGTTTTCTGAGAGGGGGTCTTAATGTAACGAATCTATTTACATCTACTATTTTTTTGCAACTTTGTGTTATTAGTTTGTGTAAATGTGTACCTATTAGTCTCCCCTCCGTACTTACGAAATTCGGCCGGTAAATTGTAGGAGCCTGGAGCTTTGTCTTTCTTCAATTTGTTAACTGCTTGCGATGTTTCGTTTAATGTTGTATCCTATACCGGTAGGCTCACCCCACGTTAAATACTGTTACGAGCCGGTCCGGACCTGTCACCCAGGATGTAGCGCGAGACAGATGCCAGTTCTAAGAATTTTCGAACCTACAAGTGGCTGTTAGAACGTCCAAATGTTCTGTTCTAGATGTAATTTCAGAGACGCTTCTAGAAGGAATTAATTTCATATATAAGGGACCACTTTGGACGGAGAGGGGGAATTGTAACTGTAATAGCTGGCGATATACTGTGAAATAAGTGCAAGATATTTTAAAGACGTTATCCAGTAGTTGTGACTGTATCAAAGGTGTGTAGATTATTTTACTTCATCCTGTCCAGTAAATACACTTCCCTATAATCAATTTGGCGCCGGTAAGTAAAACATTACGGTATTAGGTACCTAGCAACGCTGCTCTGATTGCTTAACCCTGCGGTCGTCGCGCCTCTGACTGAGACATTAGTCGTCGCGCCAAGTCTGAGAGACCCGAATTTACCAAAGGTACAGTTTCACAAAAACCAAATATTTTTAAAATTTTTTAGACTGAATGTAATGAATGACATGTTTTTATAAAGATTGTTATGTAGAAGACCATTTTAAACGTAACTGTTCAATATATTAGTGAGATAGGACAAAGTATTAAAATTTTACACTATTTATATAAAGCAAAATTTATGTTAACATAGATACATCTTAGGTCATTATAAAGAAAATTATTCTTAACGGTAAGACCAAACAACACTTAAATAGTATTACAACTTTCCACAGTACACGATTTTTCAAAGTTAGGACACACATAATGTGTATGCTTCAAACATATAAATTTAAGACAAAACTTACAAAAATATTTAGTTTTACTATCTTTTATACAAAAATAGCAACTTTTTCTTTTTAATGGATCTCGAGGATCTCCAACTAGGTGCTCTGTTGAGGTACCTGCTAACTCTTGTCGTCTCTGGCGAATTTCGAGAGGAAGATTACTTAAATGTGATCTGTGAGCTACATGTTCTTCCGTGAGTTCTATGGCAAGCTTTTTTAAGTACACACGTCGCTTAGTTTCTGCATTAGGATTAAGTAGAAAGAGCAAATACGAATTTATTGCTCCTACATTTAATAAACAGTAGAAAATGACCATAGGCCACCTTCTAGTGTTTCGGGCAACATCGTGGGTGGAACAGTGTTGGTCCGCCATGTCAACTCCTCCTTTTGTTGAATTGTAAAATGTAATAATATCTAGCAGCAAGTATGGAGTACACACTGATAACGAATTATCAATAAAACAAAATATTTTGTACAAAGTGATAATATCTGGTTTACATTTTTCACTAGTGTCTTTATCAATATTATCGTCATGATGCATACTTGACACCAACAAAACATTTTTTCCTTTTTTGGGAACATATGAGACAAGTGTTATATGTTCTTGAAATCCAAACATGCTCGAAAAAATAGGAGGACTTTTGGTGTTAGTGAATTCTGGAGGCAACTCCCTTTTATTCTTTTTTATTGTTCCCACAAAAGTTAACCGATGTTCGTGTCGTAGCTGTTTAATTAGATTATAAGGCATAAACCAATTGTCACAGGTTACATTCCTAGAAGTACCTGAAATAGGAGCAACTAACCTTTCTACAATTTTGTCGGGATTATTTTCTACTCGATAAGGTCCTTCAGGCTGCTGACCAACATAAACTTCTATATTTTTTGTATAATGGGTCTTTGCATCTACCATTGAAAAAATTTTAAGACCGTATTTATTCGGCTTCGATGGGATATATTGTCTGAATTGACATCGGCCACGAAATCCTGCCAACATTTCATCTATAGTCACAAAATCACCTACGTTGTACATAGTTTTACATTTGTGAGTAAAAATGTCTAAAACATCCCTTATTGGTGCTAATTTATCGGTCATTTTTCTCTCGTTCCGTGTATCCAAGTCGTCAAAACGTAGACATCGTAAGTGAAATTCAAACCTTTGTTTTGACATAGTGGCCCAAAATCTTTTAATTCCACAACCCTTTTTTCCCATAATTCATCTGTATTTAGCCTACTACTTTTTAGACATCCTGCTAAATATATCAATCCTAATAAAGCCCTTATCTCCACTAAATCTGTCATTTTTGTGTCTCTTTCTCTAGAAAACTTAAAAGCTTTCTGAGCTATGTATTTATTAGTGTTTTCTACAATAATATTTAAAATTGCATTATCAAAAAACAGAGCCCATGTTTCCAAAACAGATTTAGCACTTTGCGCACATCGAGCCACAGATGGTAGGAACATAGTAATGTTGGATTCTGCTGCCCGAACTCTCTTACTTGGACATTGTTTCTTCCACATTGTGATGCCATCTCTTCCGATAAACAACGGACAATTTTCTGTCGATTCAGTGTCATCTCCTGAGTCACCTTCCTGTTCAGAGTCTGTCTGTAAAAAAAACATCACTATTAGCTATAACTACAATATCCATTCAAACGGTGGGTACTTGTACTTACCACACTTAAAATTCTTACACTTTTCTTAAATTTCGAGGTTTTAACCAAACGGGTAATTTTTGTTACACAAACCGTCGCGCCAAGTCTCACAGACTTTAAGCACTATTGCACGTGTCCTATATAAACTAACTGGTGCAAACTGTTCTAAAAAGAATAAATATCATAAGATAGAAAGGTACTGAAAACGACAATTTACCAATTCCTCCCACCAATAAGGGGTGGAGCAAAATATTTTCGTCGGGTCTCTCAGACTTGGCGCGACGACTGCAGGGTTGAGGGAAGACAATTACTTTTAATTTTTGACATTTAAAAATACTATAATGACTATAAAATTAAAATAAAATAATTAATTACTTACTTTTACTTATTTAAAAAGAAGTCAATGTTATTCAATTAAATATTAAAAATTAAATCTTAATAATAAAAAAATTATTTGACAAGCAAATTTGACCTAACTAATCAAGTTACGAACTATTTTTAGTCAAGTTACGAACTACTGTTAAAATTTTTATGAATTTATTAATTTATAAAAACAGGATGAAATAAAATATAATACGATACATGGTCGTTAGGTGTTATTACAGTACTCGTCCGTACTCCTACGTCGCCTCGTCCGTAAACTAACTCGTACTGTAATAAGTCACCTACCGAACTTGTAACGTATAATACTATTAAGATATTGTAATTTAATTGTGCTTATCAAGTTTGTCTGCTGTTTATCACTTATCTCGAATCCACGAAAGAAAAATTATAACAATACTTTCAATTGATTATGTAAATAAAAGCATTCAAAAAATCATTATAAAAGACAATTTGAAAGACATGTCACTTTACATTTTTTTACGATAGTATTTAACTAATTGGGTGTGATTCTGTAAATAAATAATTTAATAATACAAATATGTAATATGATTTGTTTTTTAATTTTATTTGAAAAATAAATACCTACATAAAACTTAAAACTCTTATGACTAGAATACTTATACATAGCTACGATTTTTGGTTACTCCAAACAGTCAAATATATCGACAATATCTTTTGTTTAATCAAAAGTGTACGAAATAAATAAATAAATAAATAAATATGGCAACAACAATGATAAAGCTAAAAAAAACAAAATACATTTATACAGGGTGTCCCAGAATTAACTACGGAAACTTCGTATACGTATTCCTTGATGACAAATAAGTAGGGTCTTTCCTATAAAAAAAATTTTTTTAGAGACTCCTGTCAGCGTTATAACCCTTTAAAGAGGGGTGGTAAAATACGGTTTTAATTTAATATCTTCTGATTGGTCCAAGATAAAAAATTAAAAATTTGGATAAAGACGCATTTCTCCTGCCACTTTTCACCTGCCCTACCCCATTCTAAGGGTGCAAATCAAGAAACCCCTCTTCATATTTTTTTTGTAACTTTCTTAGCAATTAATATTTGCAATAACAAAAAATTATTTTAGGAAGTTTTGATTATTTTGAAACTTTTTTTGTTCCTTGTCGTTTTTTGCGAAATCGTTTCGGTTTGGAGTAAAAAAATAAAAAGTAGGACCATGTCAATTGAGTATCGTGTATCGCGATCAAGTAGCGCACATTTTACCACCCCTCTTTAAAGGGTTATAACTCTGACACGAGTCTCTAAAAAAAATTTTTTTATAGGAAAGACCCTACTTATTTGTCATCAAGGAATACGTATACGAAGTTTCCGTAGTTAATTCTGGGACACCCTGTATAAAAGTGTGAACTAAAATTTGGTTCCTAGATATTTACATTACTAATCTCAATGTGTTCTAAAATAAAAATATATCTGCAAACTAAAAACACAAAAAAATAGCATTTTAATTAATAAGTATGCAGTGTACTTCTACTAACTGATACTTTTATAATTTATGACTAAAATTAAAATCACTGGTTGTCTTTTAACTAATACAGGGTAAACCAAAAGTTCGTTAATATTTGAAACGATACCAAGTGGAGCAAATATGCGACGGAATGAAAGAGCTACCGATGGAAATTTGGTACTAAGGCTCCATTTAACGAAAAACAATATGCGTTTCGTGTATAACGCGAGTATTATCGAAATAACGATTTTTTAGATGTAGTCGGCAATAGATAGATAAACCACAATCTGGCCGACCTAGAACACCACGAGATTCCGAGAACAACTTGGACTTTCTACTTGAAAGCGGTTTAGCATCTTAAAACCGCATCATCCATAAGGATTTACATTTGCATCCAAATGGTTAGCAATGGTCAGCAAGAGGCATGATAGGTCCACACTTTTATGAAGATATGAATACAGACTAGTATATTGCCATGCTACTCAGCTTTTTGATTCAGCGCTTCAGGATTTTGATGATTTTAATCAACGATCGTGGTTTCAGCATGATGGGACAACATCCCATACTTCCAACGAAATCTTTATGTACATTTCGCTAAATTCTTTGTCAAATAGTTATATCCAAAAAAGGTGACATTAACTGAACCTCATAGTCCGGACTATATTTTTTCTTTGGAGATAACTCAAAAGTAAACAAACAAAACAGTAGATACTGTAGTGACACTAATACGAAATTATAGCATCAAATATTCATGCATTCACCCAAGAAACTGAATGGGCTGAATATAGAGTTGTATGATGCCATGCTACAGAGCTTATTGTTCCAGCGTTTTGGGATTTTAATGATTTTAATAATAATCGTGGTTTCAGCAAGATTGGGCAACATGTAACACTTAAAACTCCTTTGGAGATATCTCAAAAGTGATGTCTTTAAAAGCAATTCACTGACTCTTGAGGAATAAGGCGCCAGGAAATGCCAAACGTATCCCGAAACACTTGTCAGTCGGTCATTGAAAATTTTAGAACAAGGTTACAGCAGTATCAAAAAAATAAACGCATTTAAACGGTGAGTTTTTTAAGAAATACAACCCCAAATTGTGTACTTTTAGAAAAAAAATATAACTATTTTTTTATCATCGTATGAAATGTTAACGGACTTTTGGTCGGACGCAAACACTTGTTCGCAAATGTTTGGTTCACCACAAACGAATAGACACTGGGAACTTTTGGGTACTAAAATTGAAGTGTAACTTATATTAGATTTATATCATTATTTTATTTTCTGAAATAATACTGAAATATAGGTAGATCAAACATAGTCCAATAAAAGTCTCTTTGTATATATTTTTTCGACATTTTTGAGAGATGAATTTGTACGCAACATAATTTTATGAGAATTCCTCAATAATTCGGCAACATGTGACATATTGCGCTAAATAGATTGATCAGGAATTCAGATTCCGAATTCCGAGTGCCTAGCGCAAACATCCTTTTTTTTTGTATTAGGAATTTATTTATAATTATGTATTCCGAAACGAACAAGGGTTTTTTCCGTTCGGAGATAGTAAGGACGTGTGCGCCTTGTTGAACATTTTGTATGTAAATGAAGCATTCAGGTTTCCGAATCTGAATTCCTGATCCGGAAACCGAATCAGGAATCCGAGCGTATGCACCCAGCCTTAAAATATGCCCTTCTCTCTAATTTTCATGTTTTATCAGATTTCCCTGTATGTATTAGTTTGTGGTGTAATAATTCATAACAAAATTTTTTTTGAGATCAACATTAACTAAATAATAACTAAATAAATAAATAATTTAATATTGTAGTGATGTTAAATATACTTAGCCCGAGATCTAAAAGGTGAGGGCAAACCGGGGGCACCACTGCCTCAGGCGGCAAAATCAAATTAATATAGATCATGAAAGGAAGGCGTTAACATGTCAAAAGATGCCGAAATGACGAACTGTTGATTTTTTGTTGTAGATTTGCATTTATAACCAACCAAAAAAGAAAACTTACTCCAAAATTTATTCCTTTTTAATCAATTAGCAAAAAAAGTAAATTTTTGTAAATAACTAAAAAACAAAATATTTTTGTTAAAAATGTCATTGATTAAAAGTTGAAGAGCAAAATTATTCAAATCTATGTTTTTAAATAATCTCCAATTTTATTTGGTGATATAGAAAAGGCTAACGGTTTCTTTCTCTTACAACAGATCTATGATGCCTTTCTTAATAATTGTATTGCTCTGCGAATTTACTATACACTTTCTATTACTTAGGCAGATGTCAGCAAAATTTTAGCATATTAAAGGTTATATTAAAAATTATACCTGGATTAACATTCACATGGCATTGACGTCATTTGACGTATGTGCAAGTAGAACCAATACGCGATAAGTCTTTCTATGTTAAAACTAGCAACTATGCTTCATTCCTACCGCGTATTGGTTCTACTTGCAATACGTCAAATGACGTCAATGCCATGTGAATGTTAATCCAGGTATAGTTGCAATCGACACCAACTATCTATCGCAATCTTAACGATAGAAAATCGAGTTACACGTGAGATAGATTTTAAAAAACAAAATATTTTTACAGTAAAATTGTAATTTTAATTTGCAATACAATATTTCAGAACCTACCCTGTGATAACCCAAATAAAATATATAACACGCCCATGTATGTATATTAATAGATTTAGTACAAAAAAGGCAGAATTCTTTCTGGGTGGTCGCCATCAATAGGCATGTGATATGAGATCATAGACAAATTATCTCTCATATCTCTGTATGAAATGATACAAAGGTACAAATATTGGTAGTGGAGCGGGGTTATAAAATTTTTAATCCCCTTGGAAAATAATCAAGATCCGGGACTAAGTATAACATCAGAATCTCGAAATATTAAACAGTTTATAAATATCAGTTTCATAGGTCATGAGAAAAAATAATAAGAAGGAACAAATGCAGAATAAATGAAACGTAAAATTTTTGAATATCTCGGAATCCAGTCAAGATACCTCAAACACATTATTATGTTTTGCGCCCGGATACTATACCAAATTAAAATAACTCAAAATTTTAGAGAAAACCAAAACTAATAATTTTTTTTTTTTGGATTATGAACATTAATTTCCCAGCATGTTAAAGTAACATAAAAACCTTCTATCCATGCTTCATCGTGAAACTAGTAAAGAATTTATAATTTTAATACACTTTCTCTCCACAAAATTTATAAACTTATGTAAGCAATAGTTTGTTTGCATGTTTTCGTTTGTAGCAAAGGCGATAAGTGGTGGGTAAATTTATGGAATCACGGCTCCACCTGGAAAGTGCTCCAAATTTTTTTCTATCGTTTTTTACCACTAATATGGAGTATCCCGAGTAATATTGAGGAGGCGCATGGCTTTGGACCCGTAAAAAAATTAAAAAAGTCATAATATGAAATGCACAATGCTAATGATATTATCCCAGTTACCAATGGGTCCCAGTGTTATAGACTCATTTGAGTTGTTCCTCTCCACGGAAATCTTTAGTAAAAGGCGAAAGATTTATTCGCTTTAAAGAGAAACCAGAGTGACGAAAGTTGAACTTGAGACGATACTTGATGATATCATCACAGCTTTGTTGCACGAATTCCCTGTTTATCTTTAACTATTTTACAGATGGCGCTACTTATGCCAGTGTGTTCTACGTTCAACAAAATCTATCAAATATCATCTCAATTTCAGCTTTCGTCACTCTGGTTTCTCTTCAAAGCGAGTAAATCTTTCGCCTTTTACTAAAGATTTCCGTGGAGAGGAACAACTTAAATGAGTCTATAACACTGGGACCTATTGGTAACTGGGATAATATCATTAATATTGTGCATAAAGTCATAATATGACTGTGCACAGCAATCGCTGATTTCTTCAATCATACACAAAATACCGAAAATACACAAAATAAATAATTTTCAATGTTATGGTGTTTTTATTAATTTCTATGGGGTTCAATAGCATGCGCCGCCATATTATTGCATGGTACACCATTCCCGAGTCATAAAAAACAGTAGAAAAAAAAATTGGAGGTGTTTTAAGGTGGAGCCGTGATTCCAAAAATTTACCAAGTGGTGATATGATTTGTGAGAAAGCTCGTTATTTTCCAGATATCAAACTCTTTTATTTGATTTAAATCCTTGTCTACACTATTTAACAAATTCTAGCGATTTCTGTGTCTAGATAATCGAGCGATTGTCTATAGACATTTGCGTGACAAAACCCGTGTATATAGACATGCCTCTGCAATAACATCGCAATATAGTGGTCTCCCAACTCCGATTGGAGACTGTAGATAATTCTTAGAGAAAGTTGCGCAACATTTCGTTGTGTGGACGTATCGTTGCTATTTACTATCAGTGAGTTGTAGATCGTGTTTGTGTTTATTTACACCATTTTACCGATTGTTTATTTAAATATATGGTCAACGAAAAAATCGTAATAAAAAAAGTAATCGAAGAACTGGTCAAAAAATTCGAAATAATCGTGGAGAATGTTGCTGGTGAATAATTCATAACTAGGCATAAAACAAAGCGTCACAGCAAACCTCACTAATGGTGGAATGGTTTTCCTAACTGTGTTTCCTATTTTCTTAAACTTCCTTCCAAAAAGCTGGAGTAATTCATCAAAATCATTTGGTGTCAAACTAATAAAGTTTTGAAATGCCATTCCCATTTCAGCGTCGAAATTAAATTGCAACCGAAACGAAAACGTTTCCACCAATGTCTTATCTTCCGCGTTTTTCATTATTTAAAAAAACTGACAGCGCATCGTTAAGATCAACCATATCTAAAAGTTCTGAGTACAAGCAACAAAGTTCCAACAATGCATAGAAATATTGTCTAATAGTGTAGACTATACTTAATGCAAGCAGAGGAATCCCAGATAAATTTAAGCAGTATAGTTTATCCAAAACCACTTGAATAGGCGTGGTCAACGCTCTTTTAGAATTTTCAAGAATTCTCTTCATGGGCGTACAGGTATGAGTCGGGACGTTAAAAGCAACATTAAATAGATATTTTACTAGGTTCGTTCATATAATGACGTTCTTTTGAGTTTCCCCTGGTAAAATCGTAAAAATAATTCCTATCCAAGTGGGTCTAGTTATACTATACCATGGAATAAGACGTTTAAAAAAAGCTTAGGATAAACTATCGAGTGATAAATTTGCTCTCAGACCATTTCACGAGTTTCAGAAAGACATTTATTTGAATTTTCATGATATCTGAGATTTTTAAGTTGTCAGAACTTGCGCCTATTTAAAAAAAATGCATCATATCAACTCTCATCACCGGTGTTCAATTTGTCAAAAGCTATCTATAACGAGAAACTTTGAAGTTCGTAAGCCATTCAGTTTTTAAATAAACGCAACTGATCTCAAATAATCTAAAAACACCCACAGTCAGTTAAAAAACATCAAAATTGAGTTATTACTAACATTGTTTTAACTTTGACGCTTTACTAACTCCGATAGTAGGAATAATGTTCATAAATCAAATCTAACAAACCACTAAAATAATAATTATAATAAATAAAAAAAAACAACGTAACATAATCAAAGGTAATTCAATTACGTTGGTGTTGCAGTGGATTTTAAAAAACCCCACACCAACTTATCATGTGTTGATTTATGTATAACATAATAATGTTTCATTATGAATTGTTTATGACAAATCTCGCATTTATAACGTTTCTGTTTTTCGTGTGTTTTCTTGTGTTTTAACAAATTATCATTTCTAGAAAAACTTTTTTCACAGGTGGTACATGTGAAGTTTTTTTGACCAGAATGTAAAGTACTGTGTCTGAGTAAGTGTTCTTTTCTCATAAAAGCCTTGTTGCAATGCTCACAAATATATGGTCGAAAACCTGTATGTAATTTTACATGTTGATATAGGTGTTCTCGTCTTTTAAACGCTCTTTGACAAACCTCACAAACATGTGTCTTTTGTTGATTGTTATTAGAAATAACAACCGAACTTCCAGAAACAGTTTCTGATTCAGATATTTCAGACTTAGCTGAATTATTTGCAGCTATAACATTTGTATATACAGGTTGGGTAATTTCTTGCAAATTAGGATTTATAACATTTAAAGCTGAAGTTTCTACAGTTGAGGCGGTATTAGTAATGACATTAGTACAATTAGTATGCATTACATTTTCATTCGATTGTGCATACGTTACATTAGAATTAAAATTATTAAATGTTTGATTATATTCGGGCATTGGATAAATAACGGTTTGGGTTTGAGGTTTATCGTAAGCAAGTTTGGTATGTGTTTGTGTACTTTTTATATGGGGTAACTTATCAAATTTGGCATTATTGCTTTCTACATCATATTCAGAATTGTCAGATTCCGTTAAATCGATATGAACTACACTTTCAGTATCATTATTTAATTCTTTTTGCTTTAAATATTTATTTTTGGTCTTTATACAATTACCTTGATTCAATACTGTTTCGAAATCTCCCATATGTGCTATATTTATAACTTCTCCACTGGAATTTACTACTACATTACTTAAAATTTCAGAATTTGGCAGATTAACTTTTCCATTAACTAAATTAAGATTATATGCATATTGATTTGGATTTACTTTAGATATATTAGAAGATTTCTGTGATTTGATAATATTAGAACTATTTGAAACTACAGTTGGGAGTTGTAAAGCATAAAAAGGTACTTGCTCTATATTTTGTTGATTCTTATTATTAACGATAATATTCTGGTGTATAGTAGCTGTTTCTGTTGTTTTACAATTTTTAGTTGGTTCTCCATTTGTCGGATTGACATGAGGAGGCTTTATATCTTTTATATACACTTTACCAGACCTTTTAAAATCGTCGGTATATCTAAAATTCTTAAAGTAGGTAGATAGCATAGATTCAGAGCGAACACATTCTTGTCTAAATACAAAGCAGGTTTCAAGTGATCGCAAACATTTGGAACATACAACTTTCGGAAGGAAATCATCTTCATTAACCTACAATAGTAACTTTTAATAAAAAAGTAATAAAAACATCCAATTCTTACGGTTAAAGCTAAACAAAACTGAATTTTGTTTTGAAGTTGAATTTTCCTTCCTTCTTCTTTAAAGATATGCGTTTTTTCTTTTTGGGTATTTGATGCACATAGTCTACACAGTTCATAAAAGCTAACTCGTTTGTAACCAGACATTAGTATATTTAATTAAATTTAAAAAAATATTCATTTGAAGATATTGATATTTATTTATGTTGTCAACGCTGTCAATCTTTTTGACATTCCAGTAACAAATACAAAACCGAGCCAGTTGCCAGTGTTGCCAACATGTAAAATATAACAAATTATAAAGAGGTAACCTACAAATCATAAATCTTGAAGAATTCACAATTTTTTAATTTTATTAAAAAAAATTGAAGTAAAAATTCCCTTTTTCTCTTTTACCCCCTTGTTTTGTTGAAAATTCCCACAAAAAGGGAAATTTTCCTCTTGTTGGCAACACTGAACTGAGTTTATACTATTTTTTTGACAGTGATTTGTAAAACTGTTTGTTTAGTTTTTATTTGACGTATTACGTATTTGTCCATGTCCATGACTTCTGACTGTCAGTTTCGACTTGCCGTTGTTTAGTTAGTGATTATTAAAGAATGTGGCTATAATAAAATTTGCAAAAACATGGGAAACCAACACGGACATGGTTCAAAGTCGGGATCGACACCTCCAAATTCCATTGCTAGTTCGCACAATGGTTCAAGAAAGAGTATAACCCGATCTAGTTCTGGAGGAGACATTCAAGAAAAACCTAGCCAAATGATGCCTGTAGAAAAATTAGCAAAGGTGACGTAAATTCTATCTTATCATTACAAAGCGTTAAATTTCAACGCATTAAATTTTATACACAAATTTTAATTATATTTATAATTTCTTATATCAATTGATATTCAAGGACAATCATTTTTTTCCAGATTTTAATTGAAAACTCTCAAAAAATGGAAGGTGTTAATGGTATTACTAAGGATGTTTTTATAGTATGTTATATTTTTAATTTAATGCACAAACTCCGTTAACGTTATTATTTTACAGCGATGTCTTTTTCCGAGGTACCAAGCACTAGGTGAAAAATTGTTTGATTACTTTCATAAGCAAGGCAAGTCGAAGCATACTTTTATAGGTTTAAATTCATTTAAACAACAATGTGAAATATATTTAGGGGTATGTTACTTGATATTTTTGATAGTTATTGTTATGTTAACTGCGTACGATTCTAGATACTAGATGACGAAAAGATAAGAGATATTTTGGTAAAAATGTGGGCAAGTTATAACGATGAGGGTATGGAAATGATTACACCAGATGATATGACTTCTCTTCTTATGTGTACTTATCATATAAGTATGGATCATTATGCTGAAGGGCCACAGATGTGTTTTTCCTGTAATAAAACTCTGAAAGCTATAGTGGATAGTTGTTTTCACTTAAAACAGAAGCTTTCCATACAGTTTGTTTCTCATTGGATAGAAACTAATATTCCTCGATTGTTGTTTCCTCTGCATAGATATGCTGTTCATTCTTTAGCTACATCATGGAGAACTCTTGAACAAACTGAACCTAATTTAGCTAGTGGTAAGATTTTTTATTTAACCAATATCTATTTAAAGTTCAAATTTACTTTAGTCACAGATAATTCTTTTAAAATAATTATTGATTTTAAAAAATAACCAGCTATCAGAATAAAAACATATAGGTTAAGAAAATTTTGCAAATGAAATTTTTATGTGGTTGACTAATGAATAATTATGTTTTTAATTTGCTATCTTAACCTCAGTTACTTTTGTAATTTAAAAAATCTGTATTTATCCAATCAACTGTTAAACAACTATTATTTCTATGCAATATTATGCTTTTTAACTTAGTTAAATGTTGAAAACCACAGACCAGAAGTTATTTTATAAATATTATTTACAATTGATCATTGTTCTCAAATTTTTATTAATTTTTCTCAGGTGAAACTGTTGAAATTCCACTGTATGCAGGTAAAAACACATAAATGTAATGTGTATTGTTTCATATCAGGCTTGTATGTAAATCTGTACTTCTCTGTTTACTATTCATATAATTATCTTCTAAATGTGTTTGTTTATTTAGTAGTAAAATCTGGCTATCATAATTTAACGGTCATGTGAATAGGAAATCACGCAATGACTAAAAAACTGTATATTTTTAATAACATTAAAGTGTGAACCTTAAATGTGTAATATAATAAATCAACAAAATCATTGATTTTAAAATAATATTCTGAATATTTTTATTGATTTCATCAGTAGTAGCACCCAACTCATTTCATAATTGTTTATTGTTATGCTTTCTACACATAATAATTAATGTTGTATGGATAGAAACACTTATAAATTATATGTTTTAGGTTTAGAATTAGCAACACCTATATTAGAAGCAGCAAATCCATTTCCCCAAACTAAACCGCATCCTCATTTACTTAATATGAGTATGTCTTGGTTACTAGCTGGTGCTCTACCTCCTCTATATTCGAGACCACAAAAAGCGCATTCGCCTAGTAACAGCGGAGTAGGTAAGTGTAGTTACAATTGACGCGAAACTAGACGGTTATAAAATTGGTAAGTTTATATGACTTCTTCAGGGTTGGCAAATATGTCATTCCTGGCGAAGCTTGTTTGTGCCATACCCTCTCACTGGGCCATTCTTTACGATTCCGATGAAATGGGTTTGGGCTCGAACCGATTCCTCCATCACGTCATAAGCTATAAGGGACCTACTTTGATTCTGATTAAAGTTCAAGATGGTCAAAAGTTTTGCATTGCTTCATGTAATGAATGGCGAGAATCTCATCACTACTGGGGAGGGGATCAATGTGCCGTTTTCCAGCTATTGCCAAAGTAAATATGGCCGCTTGATTATAAACTCCGATATACAATTAAGAATTTACAATAAACTTTTTTTATCGTTTTGTAGGTTTCAGCTTTTAGAGAAAGGACCAAAAATGTTGTATCTCAATTTCAGTGTAAGAGGATATCCCCAGGGTCTTAGAGTTGGTAAAGATCCTCGAGCACCTATTATAAGTATAGATGGAGGTTTTGAAAAGGTATGTATATATATACGTCAGTGTTTATGGCTATTCTTGTTCTTTTGAGGGCTGTAGAATGCAGTATCGCTTTTTTTGTCTTGAAAAAGTCACTTCTTTAAATTTAATCATTGAAAAGATCGGCGTTGACGTTGTGAAGGATGAAGACGTAGACCACCGAAGAGTTTTACGGTGTGAATATATTTGGGCGTAGGTGTCTGTCCCTCCTCTCGTTGTGTTATTAAAGTCATGTTCCTATCGAACGTAAACTTGAATGATGATAAATCCTCCGCATCGAAAATTCTGAGAGATTTCGCCTTTGTTTTGTATTCTACTGTTCTGACGTATGGAAATGGAGAAAACATATAGAGCATATGTGCGTTGTGGAGCATTACGATCTTGATTCCGTATTTATCTGGTTTAGAGCCATTGTATACTTCTTCCTCGGAGAAAAATTAGTTGCTCATGTATTGTACATTGAAGCTGGAGAGTAATAGTTTTTGTATAATGTTATATAAATTGTTTCCAAATCTCACGTATTACTCTCGCCCAAGCCACCGTACACGTAAGACTAGTTGGTTCACTCTCAAGTTTTTCCTTTGATCTCTTTGAACATTATATTGCCGTATTGCCGACGACATTTGGAGAAATATGAGTCATCTATCGCTCGCTGCACAATTTACGAGGGATAGTTCGCTTGCTACATTTTTACAATATTTACGAGGTAAAGTTAAGGTGTGGTATAGGTATAGGTAAATAGAGTTGATGTGGCTTTTTTGGAAGAAGGTAAATAAATTATAAATACGAAAAGAAACAAGTAAAATTGGAAAAAAGATGTATTTCTTAAACAATATGTTACTTATTAATAACAAATTTTACGAAATCATGCCAAATAGAATTATAAAAATTTGGATTAAAAATCTTATAAATTTTTCAAAATTGAAATCTTAGGATTTGGTTTAAACATTTTTTTACTTTTTATATCTCTATTTATAAATTTTATTGCGCAATAAATTCGAACTGTTGTATATAAAGAGAGAAGATAAGAGTATAGAAAATTAGCGCAAGGATGATTAAAATTTACAGAACAAAAAAAATATTTTAATGTGGAAACCAGACCGTTTATAGAAGCAATTTCATTAAAGTTTTCAACAAAATGATTCTCTAATTCCAAAATATACTTTACAATATTTTTCGGGGGAACCACTAAGCCACTAAAAGCTAATTTCTCCGATTCGTATGCCTTTAGCTTACAAAAAAGTGTTTCTTGCTTGTCCAGAGTAATGGAATTATTAAAGGCTATGCACGTTTCACAGGAATGTTGAAGTAGACATTTTTTTAAAAGATACCCTGTTACATACACTAGTGCGTTTCTTCTACCACTCAAATTTTTGTAGTCTGTTGTGAAAACTTTAAGAGATTTTTTTGTTTGTGTTGGTACAATTATAACATTGCTCTTTTCAAAAATGTCTGAAGAAAGAGACAGTAAAATTTCATTTACATCTTCCAAACAGTTGGCACCCTCCGCATGGTCAAAATATCGTAAGGCAAATAATTTTTTGAACGCCCGACAGAACTGAATTGGAGTTGGATTTCTTGCATTACCGCAACAGTTTCGGACTTGGCCGAAAAAGTTTTCTAAACAATCTTGATTAAGATTTCTAGTCAAAAGAAATGTATAGCCCTTGGCTTTAAAGATCTCCCATAAACCCAGAATTCCGTTAATGGTTCACTTCCAACCAAATATAAATTTCATTTGATTGGTAAGTGATTTTCCACTGACATTCACAACTAGTCCAAGATATGACGGTAAAAATAATAGGAAACCTCGCAATTTTTTTTATATGCATCGATTTGTATGAAAATTTGTAGGTAAGCTCAA
Organism: Altica lythri; assembly: GCA_964028335.1. Lineage (NCBI taxonomy): Eukaryota > Metazoa > Arthropoda > Insecta > Coleoptera > Chrysomelidae > Altica > Altica lythri. The sequence continues at coordinate 18,702,789 of OZ034805.1, forward strand.
TATACCCTCCACTTCAAAATCTACCCTATGCCAATATGTGCTTTCCCTCTGGGGGTGGCTACCACCCCCAACTCGGGGGTGGAAAATCGGGGGTGGAAAAATAAAAAAAAAACATGGTAATCGATAGAATAGTGAATTCTAAGACAAAAATGTATTTTTCGAGTTTTTTTGAAAAGTCAATATTTTTGGAGTTATGGGTAACTGAAAGTTTACAAATTAAATGGTAAAATTAATAAGAAATCTTGCAATTTTTTTATATGCATGGATTTGAATGAAAATTTGTAGGTAAGCTCAATATACCCTCCACTTCAAAATCTAAAATCTACTCTATGCCAATATGTGCTTTTTCACTGGGGGTGGTTACCACCCCCAACTCGGGGGTGGAAAAATTAAAAAAAAAACATGGTAATCGATAGAATAGTGAATTTTAAGACAATAAATGTTTTTTCGAGTTTTTTGGAAAAGTCAATATTTTTGGAGTTATGGGTAACTGAAAGTTTACAAATTAAACGGTAGGAAACCTTATTATGAAACAAATTTTAAAATGTACCCCTAATATACCTATATAAATAAATACACATACATACACCTGTGTAAGTTTATAAGAGTAGATACTGTGTCGGTAAATCTTAGATTAAATTCTTGAATGCTCCAATATACGTGGTCCAAAATTCTAAAAAAATTTAATGGTTTTTTATTCATAACTTCTTCAGTTTTTAAGCTAGGAAGTCCGTAAAAAGACGATTTGGTAAGTAATTTTAAAAGCTACAAGATGACTTAAACGAATTTTTTTTCAAGCCTTTCGTTTTAAAAAGGGTTGCGCTGAAAGGGCTCGATGATGGTGCTAAACGCGTGCGAAGACAAGCTTTAAAGAAGCATATCTCGTTTAATTTTTATTCTATAAAAATAAATATAAAATTAAAATCTTAAGTAACGAAAAAGCTATTCTTTTGCATGCTATAATTTTTTCTGTATCTTTTCTAGTTCTTGAGTTATTTTCAAAACAAAGAGATTTTTTGAGAAATTCAGAAAATAACATTTTCACTTTAACCTGAGATTTTTTCAAAACTAAACCTTCTAAATCAGTTAAACTCCTAGAGTTTAATGTTTGTATATAAACGAAGTAAATTTTAAATGAACAACAAATAGTTTTAACCAGGGTGGTTTTGGCGAGGGTGAGTTTGTTACTTTTTGCGTCGCAAAAACTATAAGCTGACTTTATTTTTGTTATAACTTACCCAAATTTTCATGCAAATCACTTTCACTAGTGGTGGTTTGAACGGATTTTTCAAGATCTTTAAAAAAGTTCCAATAAGTTTTCTATGAAAAACTTATCGTTTTCCGGTTATTTAACGTCATATGTTTGGATTTTTGTATTGGATGTATAAACGTCTACTTTCGAACAGTCATAACTTTTTTAATATTAAATCTGCAATAATTACAAGAAAACAAATCTCTATCTTTTTATATAAGCTTCATTTTATATTATGACAGTTTTCCCAATAAAGTGTAAATTTTCTGACTTATTCCCGAAAAATCGTTTAAAAACATGCTTTTTTGCCGTTTAATTTATGAACTTTCAGTTACCAATAACTCCAAAAGTATTGACTTTTCGAAAAAACTCTAAAGGACGTTTTTGTCTTAAAATGCACTATTCTATCGATTACCATGTTTTTTTTTGATAAAATTTTTCCACCCCCTAGTTGGGGTGGTAACCACCCCCAGAGAAAAAGCACATACTGGCATAGGGTAGATTTTAATTTTTGAGCCATTTTCTACCTACTGTCATAATTTCAAACAAATCCATGCATATAAAAAGAATTGCTAGCAGAAAACCGTCATATCTTGGACTAAACGGCCAATTGTTCGAACAGGGCTAACATCTCTTTGAGAAATTTTATCTGTTTTTCAGTTCCCTCAAATGCATTGAAATTACTAAGATGACATGAATTTAATAAATCGAATAAACTGTTCATTTTTTCAATAAAAGTTGCTGTTACTTTGGCTTCAATGGGTAAAATTTTAAAATCAATGTAAGTGTTTAATGCCACTGCCACTGAATGACTGAACACTTGTGTAGCATACTTCACCTTCATTTTTTGGAAATTATTCGGGTAAATATGCTCGTCTGTTAATCTAGGACACAATCTATATTCTTTTGACATGTCATAATTATACAAGATTTCTAAATATGACTTATTAGTTTCTCCTTCAAGTAACTTAAAGATATAAGCAAAAAAGTTATTTCTTGTTGACTTTATAAGATGAGAGGTACATCAAATAAATAAACAAGTTTTATATTATCAACAAAAAAGAAAGGGTTATTTTCTGTTAATTTTAAACAATTTTTTACTAGTTTCTGAAAATTAGGTCCTTGATCAGAAACAACACCAAGCACATTTAAACCGGTAGCGCATAATTTTTTCACAGTTTCGAATAAAATGTCTTTAATATCTTCAGAAGTAGCCGTAGACTTATAGAAAAAATATGCGATCGGTTGCTTCCAACTGCTAGAAATACCTCGGATCATTATTACAAGAGCACTACTAGCTATTTCCATGCTAGTGTTAGTATGTGTTTCTTGAAAGCATATGATTTTATCTTTCGAAATATCATAAAAGGTGAGATATTTCATCTACGGTGAGAATACAATCTTTCTCCTTTTCTTTAAGTAATCTAACCCTAAGTTCTGTGATTCGAAAAATAAAATCATTAAATCCGGGATTGATAGTCCATCTTTTGGTGAAACGTTGAAGAGTTGATCTTGATGGTAGTCTATATACAGTGGAATTTTTTTTTATAGGCTTTAGGACCTAAGAAATAAACGCTTAAAGAAAACAGCTTGAAATCATCCGAGTATCGACATCCCTTTGATGCTTTGTTTAAAAAGTTTAGTTGGGCTTTCAAAAGTTTACAAGACTCGTTAGAATAATTTTCTTCTAAAAATCTAATTACATCTTCCATATTAATTCCATAATTTAAAGTTTTTCTGATTTTAGAAGATCTAGCTTCGTTTTCCAAAGTATTGATATTGCGTTTTAATGCAATTTTTCTTGGACTTGTTGCTGAAAGCCCTAAGGAGGTCTGAGTTGATACGTTCAAATCTAAAAGAAATATTTTAGCGTTATGATTTCGAACTCATACAATAAACATCGGCTTATGAAACTATACTGTTAATAACCTTCAGATATGTACTCACTTTCTACACTGTCAGTTTAAACAAAAGCATCTTTATTATTTTTTTCTTGACTTCCACTACTTTCAGCTGTTGGTTTATTATCTAAAATATGGAATGTTAAAATCATGTAGGTTTAGGCAGCCTTAATGAAGGAATAGCAAATTTTGTTATATGTTTCTGGGAAGTGTTTGTAAAACTTTCTTCAGTAAAATGTAAACTACAAACTTTCATTCGACCATGACATATTTCTGGAGTAATATTTGCATATTTGTGATTACCAGTAAATCCCAAAGCATTTTTCCAAAGCTGACATCTGTAATTTAATTGTTAAAAATTTAAAACTGTAACAATAATTCATGCAATTATTACATATTATTGTTTCAATTTACTAAATATATTATTAGTAGCATTATCATGCAATAAAAGAATAGACTGCAATATTTAAATTTCATTTAACAATATGCAGTTTGTATTAATGGTCTACTGTGATAATGTCGTTAATACTAAAATATAATTTCTACCCAATAAATACAATAATACCTATTATTTAACATTTAAAGATATTTCTTACCTATCCTCATTTTTTGGACATCGGAAAAATGATAATCCCCTCCCTTCTTTGCTGCAGCATCCATCCACGAGACAATATTTGGGCATTTTAATTTTAAAAAATAATGTCGATATCACCTATTTCACTAAATTAAATTGCACCGGGTGCCGCTCTGTACACTACTGAACTCTTTGATCTCTTTGTTAACGCGATTCACTCTGTTCACTCTGAATTGAAATTTGGTGGCTGAAACGAGGCTGGAAAGATAGACGGGGTGAAGGGATTGAACGTGTCGGCATCTGAATGAGTGACCCTACTAGTCTTATGTGTACGGTGCCCAAGCCTTAAATTTTTATCACCGAGACGCATGCACTTCGATGTGAAGGAAAATCGGAAACGAAACATCGTTACACTGTATCTGATAGAGCTGTTAATTAGCACTCCATAAATTTTCAAGATTTGTATGATTCGTTTTTTGCACGTCCGATAAACTAATAATCCTATGTAAGCCTTAAATTCAATTAAAGAAATTTCCGAGTACGTAGGATTTGTTGTTTCATCAATTTCGAGTGCTTCTAAATGAATTTCTTCGTTTGTGTGACGAACTATCATCTCCAACAAGGAATCAGAAAAAAGCTAATTCCATGCTTTAAACGACTCTGCTCCAACTAGGCCCGGCATGGACGATGTCGGAGGATTTCTTCGTTGTAAAGATTGTTCGTTTGGTGTCGAATACCATCTATGCCCGTCTTTACCAAGGGACGATTTTAGCCTTCGATCACGATTTGAACGGTCGCAACAGAGTAATTGACCTTTCTTGTTAGTATTTTTTCGGGAATTTCCTCTAAATCTAAAGGTTTAGATTCTAATTTTTCCGGTTGTTTGAATTCATCATTTTCGGTATCTTTCGACTCCGATTCGGTCATTCTCTCTAAAGTCTAAAATTTGATCCTCATCTGATGCTGACTCTCTAGCATTCTCGGGTTCCGTTAAAGTTTTCGCCAGTATTCTTTGACATCATCTGCTACAGAATGCAATGCATATCAATTTTTTGCTTTTTGCTCTTTTTAGTATATGGTTACGTAAATCACTGCCATAAATAGTGTATCAAATATTTTATTGTAAAAAAACAACTTATCTACACAAAATATTATCGGTAGCGTAGAATACGCGCTTAACTTATGCACTACCTCAAAGCATACATGAAAGTGGGTGGTCTTATCGTAATGTTAGAACATTAAACTGAATTATGCTGCAGGTTATCAGTCGATAATGTCATTGACTAACTTAGGAACGTAGTTCAAAGTTTATATGGGGTTAATACTTACCCCAGCTGGGTAGGGTTTCAGGGTTAAGCTTGTTAGATTTTTAAATGGTTATTAAATAAACATGTCCCTCTTTCTAAGATATAAGGAAATCTTTACTTCATTTTTTGTTCTTGTTGTATAATTTAGATAATGTAAAATAGTTAATCTATCGGTGTTCCTTAAAGCTATTAGTGGAGTAAATCTGTGGCTAATTTTGACTTCGTTGAGAAATAATCTTGTTTTATTAGATACTTTGTTGGATTTTAGTAAAATTAATCAATTACCTATTGTTATATTGTTTTGATTGATTTTTTATTTCAATTAGATCGAATGGCAAAAAATTCCCTATTACTTAGAATGCATTGAGGTATGGGGTTGTGGAGATCAAGTGAGTCGGGAGCGGCAATTGGAAGTTAAAAAATGGGAAGTAAAAGAAGCAGAGAAACAACGAGTGGTTAAATTGAGTGCTGCGGATTGGCTGGATCATCCGGATCGTTACTTATTACAGTTAGCAGGTAGACCTGAGTATCGTAGTGAATAAATTGGGATTTATTATTATTTTCAACAAACTTAGATCAATTTCTATCAACTAGGATACTAGTTTTGATGAATTTCATTATTTTCTGGAATACAGAATATTTCTTAATATTTAATTTACAATGTTCACGAGATTAAATATATTTGATGTCAATGATAATTGAAAATTAAAAATTAATTTTATAATGTATTCAAATGCCCGTTAAAATATTTTTTTCTTAATAAATTACCATTAATATGAGTTGTAAGAAAGCTATTCTATTTTTAAAGTAGGACAAAATTAACTTCTAAGTTAATTGAACTATATGCAAATGAGTATCCGGACGGAATACGGCTTATATTTGTATTTTCAGGAAATTTCTGTATTTTAGATTTAAGTTTGTTTGTTGGATACTTAAACTGTATACTTAAGAAAAAAGAAAAAAAAATAGACTGTTATGATTACTTAACTTGCAATCGTTATTCGTGCAAAGCTGTGGTATTTTTTAGTTATTTTATTCGCACATTAAGTCTCAAGTTATTTAATTTTAAATAATATTTTCAGCACATTTTTGATTAATCAATTAATAAAAAACATGTGGCCTTGAATCATCAAATATTAGTTATGACATGCTAAAATTTTACAATGTGTTAATTATAACATTTTTATCTGTGATTAGTATTATTATTTTAATAATGGTTATATATTTCAGTATAATTTTATATTAAATAATATTATATGCGATTACATGTTTTAAATTATTTGATAAAATTAGTCGATAATTACAAGATAACGTTTTTTAAATTCTCACAATTGTTGTACTTAGTCAATTTAACTACAAGTAGTTAATCTTATAGAACACCGGAAAGAAAAATTTCTTGTTCCAAAACTCAACTGGATCGTACTTTCTGACCAGATATAGTAATTCCATAAATTGTTTTACTATTAAAGCTGCTGAGGTTGTAACTTTATAAATTCCCACTGAAGGGATTATAACCCTTAGCTAGCTCAATTCAGTTCGTGGCTTCTTTTCTGAGTTTTACCAGTCCTTTCCAAACATAAAATAATAATGCGCCAGGGTAAAAACAAGCAAATAACACTCAAACACCAGTTTAAATGATTTATTTTTAAAAAATCAAATTTTAAGTCGAAAGTTAATTTAAACTCTTATCTTTTTTTTATTCTTCGGAAAGGATTCCCTTGGACAAATTTCTTCCTGGGATGAACTGAATAATCTTCGGTAATTTCAAAATAAATTTCTTCCTGGGATGAACTGGGATTTAATTCGAGATTCAGCTTTCGTTCCTCAAAATGGCGGACGACTTGAACTCGCCTCCAAATAAAATTATTAGCTCCTACGTGTCTCCTCACAAATGTGGCAATAACCTTGTATTGAGGAGTAGTTAGCACGAAGGAGACAGATGTTAAAATGAACGCAAAAATCTATCGTAGCGAAAAAGAAGACTTCGAATATCAGTCAAACTCGTCTCCAAGTTATAATCACGGCGAAAATATTAAAATAAATCACACCGAATATAGTCTGGTGGATTTCAATACTAAAACGATCCGATAGATCGTTACAAGGTGTAAGGAGTTGGTTTAGCACTGCTCTCCATGATTTTTTATCTACAACACAAAAATGTCGTCTTTACCCGAATCTGATGTCTTATCAATAGCAGCAAAAATGACGAGAGAACTAAGATTAGTTCTACTGAAAATAAATCTTGATGATCTCCATGCTGTGGCGCTGTGGTCATACTCAGAAAATGGGGTCAATTACCATTCAATCCAAAAAAGTTAAGTCTGGGTGTTGCTAACGTTTTTTTAAAACCATTTTTACGCAGATTTTTATCATCCCCAAATCATTGGTCAAAATTTGATGAACGGTGGTGTTAGTCAAATTTTTTAACTCTTTCCCGATCATTCTGATTGTTAACCCTATCTCCGTAGGTCTGCTAAAGTTTAGCAAGACACTATGCCCAAGTCTAAATATAACCAGACAGATAACCTTGCTCGAAATTAATATAATCCATTTTAGAATAGAAAAATGACTCGAGCTAAGTACTAAAAGCGAATCACATGTTTTCTTGCCTTCGCTCAATGCTCAACACTTACAGTGTTGCCAGAGTAAACGCGGTATCATTACTTACTTTACCCCCTGTTATATTAACAATGAAATAAAATTCTAATAGATTGCCATATTTTATATTAATTGAAAAAAATGAGGATTTAAAAAATGGTTGTTAAATAAATTCGATTAAATACACAGTTTTTATTATTTGTAGTTACAACTAACTTTATAAATTGTATTTAAGTTGGTAATTTAAATGTAATTTCAGTAAAGAATTTGTGAAAATAACATAAAAATGTTTCTGCTCAAATCCTTACTCAAAAAACAGTATTAAAAATTCTGACTTTTGAATAATATTGTATTTTATACATTCCTTATTCATTTAAGTGCAGTTATCTAAATATAATATCAAGTTTAATCGTTTGATTACTGCAATTTATTATAAATTAATTAATAAAATTTAACACTAAAACAAGCCTTGATTAAAAATATATTTAAAAAAATTCTGGATTTTTTTTAATACAGTTTTTGAATAATATTTTCCTTACTGTATGGTACTTATTTAGATGATATTAAAAGCTTATTATAATCTAGTGTATTGCAATGTTTTGACTAAAGGGTACTGAAAGCTGTATTTCCAATAGTAGTTCAGCTTGTTATGCCACCATTTGAATGTTTTATGTATATTTATAAAAACGCCAAAATTATTTTTATAACGATCCGTAAATAAATCGTCATATTTAAACGAATTCGTGTAATTATTTTTTTGCCTCTACATTTTTCGAAATATATAATGAATTCGATTTTTTTATTATTGTATTATTTTATTGGTAAAATATTTTTTTACTGTTAATCAATAATAAATGACCCGGGAAATGTTCTTATTTTTCTAGTAGATTATGCGATTAACGTCCACTTTTTCATATCCATTGTATTAAATTCTTATTTTACCAAAAAATAATTCTGGTGAATGCGAAAACAATCTTTTAAGTGGAAATCAAAAAAGAAAATATATTCTTAGACTTTAGACTTTATTGGCAGCATTACATACAATAAGTACATTTGAAGCCCTTATATAATAAATTATAAAAAATAGAAGAAAATATAAAATAAGGATAACAGATTATGTTTACAGAAATATTTAAAAATACATATATAATAATAATAAAATAACATAAAATAAGATAAAAACGTTGATAATAGGATTTCTAAAATGTTTAAAAATTTACAAATTCATTTACACTGTAGAAACAATGTTTGATAAGAAAATCTCTGGACAATTTTTTAATTGACTTTAAGGACATTTACTGGACGTTTTTATCTTTAAATACACATTGCAATTTGTTGTACAATTTCAAATTTACTTTATTTTTTTGTGACATACATATTCTTGAATATGAGTCTATCAAACAACCACCAAACCTTGTACTGTGATCATGAATATCGGAATGCTTTTGAAAAATTTTTAAGTTCTTATGTACATAGAGTATGGTAGTTAAAATGTATAAACATGCTAGCGGTAGAACTTTATATTTTTTAAATAGTTCTCTACAATGAGACCCATACGGAGCACCATCGACTATACGTAGAAAATATCTTATTTACCAAACTAGCATTTCCCCATAATAAAAGACCGTATGACAGATGGCTCTCTATAATGGCATAATAAACTGTGGTCATAATTTTATTGCAACTTATAAAAGGACGCAGTTGCCTTAAAACGAACAATTGTGAGGAAAGTTTTGAGCAAAGATTATGGATATGGCAAGACCAGTTAAGTCTGGTGTCTACAGTAACACCAAGAAGTTTCACAGGCTTAGATGGTACAGTAAGTTTGTCCGAAGTAAAACTGTTAAGTATACTTTCGCCGTAATAGTAGGCACGGCGTACTTGACCTTTTCTTTTATCGCACCTTGATACGATTGGATCGAAAAACGACACGATCGTAGCCAAGTACCAGTTCAGAGCCCTTCTCGTTAAGAACAGAATTTAATTAAGTTTTTAGTTTTCGTGGTAATTAGAAAAATCAACAATTATTTTGCTGGTGACTCCTTCCTATTCCTCCTTATCCCCAAAGTGCACCTAGGCAAAGAATACCTGATATTTGCAGTAGTTTGGTGAGTACAGAGATTTTTTTATATTCAGATTTACTTTTAATGGCCTTTATCCAAATAAGGGTAACCACCCTTACATCTGGCGTAGTCAGTAGGATCTTGCCCCTTCAGAGCCACGAATTTTCAATTTTTTAATGCTAATAAACTTTAGTTTATTATAAATTTTTACTTTTATCGTCATTGCCGGCGATTTTTTGTACGATAGTTGTTGCCATAAAAGGACAGGTTTTGAATAGTAATCTGTTTTATTTAAGTGAAACTCACCTATTTGTTTCTATTAAAGGATATTTATAATAATCGTTGAAATTTATGTTTTGATAATAATTGGTTTGCTCTGGTTAAAGCGAAATAAAGTAATAAAATTTTCCTGTAGTTTGTTGATTTTATTAAGTTCATCAAATAACAGTGCTCTATATCGTGATCATAAAGGAAATATTTGCCTTTAAAGTTTTTTTTTCCTTTTTACTACTTAGTAAAGAATAAGTTATCTAATTAGCCACTGAAAACTTAAGCGATGCCTTTATTTTCGGATCTTTTTGTGATCATTTGCCCTAATAATTTGATTTAATAAGTTTATGTGCCCTAATAAATTTAATTTGCCGTGAAGAAATATTTTTGGATAAATTATTAGAATTTATCTTTGTTAATTTATTTGAACTCATACTCCTTTTGTATTTAAGTTAGTAAAAAGTATTTAAAATGCCTAAATCTTCCGACGAATTAAAATTAGACGGAGCTATAGCCAAAAGGCAAACCCTTTTTTTGAGAGCTCAACAAGCCTTTGATGCGGGTCAAGCGCTTGAAGCGGATCCCACAAATGCCACTCTTTTGAAAAATTTTTCGGTTCGTTATTGTACATTTCCTAAAACCATTTCCGATTATCAGGATATAGTTCAGGATATAGTTTTACTAAAGCAAAGAATTGACCCTGAAAGTGAAGTTGATTATTCAAGCGTTAACTCCTTTGAAGATTTAGTTTCCAATATAGAATATTTTGCTGCAAAATTAATTCCCCCTCCACAAAATAATTCCCCTGCGGGTCCTCCTGTAGCAAGAAATGAAAATAGATTAAGAATGCCTAAAATAGATCTTATGAAATTTAATGGAGATGATTTGACTATATGGCCTTTGTTTCATGAAAATTTTAGACAATTAATACATACTCAGAGTGAGTTTAGTAGGGCTGAAAAACTTCAGTATCTGTTAGGAAGTATTTCTGGTAAAGCTCTGAAAGTTATTAGCGCCATTGAAGCCTTGCCAGCGAATTATGATTTGCTTTGGAAATTGCTGGAAGATACTTATAACGACAAAAAATATTTAGCCAATTTATATTTAGAAAAGCTCTTGTTTTCGCAGCCTACATAAAATTTTGATACCACTGTGACAGCCTTTAAAAGATTAAATCTAAATGATCCACTAGATTATTTACTAACCTATTTAGGGTTATCCAAACTTTCTCAGGATACTGTAGATAATTTTGAATTAACTCAAATTAACAAAGATTTGCCTGATTATGAATCTTTGATAAAATTTTTACGTTCTCAAAGCCGTAAAGTTGTAAAACTCGAAAAGCCTAAATCGAATTTTAATTTTAATAACTCGCAAGCCCAAACATCTACTAGCCGTAACAATGATTTTAAGTCTTCTAAAACCCTTTTAACGAAAAGTAATATTGCCAGATTTGCCTGTATTTATTGTAAAACTGGAAATCATTATTTGAAAGATTGTCCTAGTTTTGCTGGTGCCACCTTTGATCAAAGGTATAACTTAATTAGGGAAAAAAATTTGTGTACCAACTGTTTTTCCAATAAACATAGAGTTCAAGCTTGCACATCTAAATTTAATTGTAATCATTGCCACCTGCGTCATCACACTTTAATGCACAAAAAAGAAGTTGATAATGTACAAACCCTTAGCTCGATTAATAATGCCCCTAATAAAAGTGATGTAAATCTGCCAAATACCTCTAGCGTCAATGCTACATGTTGTGCAAATACTTTTTTGGTCCTCCGTCCAGAAACAATACTATTAATTACTTCAAAATCGTCCGGAAAATGGCATTTTCCGGCCTAGGCCGGCAAAGTAGCTTTTAGATTATCTAAAGAGATGGCGCAATGAGTTTAAATTTTAAGTCACCAAAAATACATAATAAATATAACTTTTAATTAAATTTAATTAAAAACAACGTACAATATACTAAACTTACCTATAACTTTTTCTAAATGTAAGCAGGATTCTAATTTACATTTAATTTCTCTCACAACTTGTATCATAAAATTTGACATTTATGTCAATTTAAACAACTACTTATCATTCGATTATGGATATAGTTCATTGTCTCTGCTATTTTTATATAAAATTATTAGATATTGATTTTCAATATAACAATTTTCTCTGTGCTTCTTATTAGCCAGAGATAATAGAATTAATTAATTAATTTGTCTATGTTATTAGCACAGTATTTGTATCATTATAAAAATTAATTACCAGCTGACATTTTGTCGGCTATCTTCTAGTCAGTGGTCTTAGTTCAGTTAGCACAAGCAGTCAAGTCTTGAACATAACAGAACTTTTGAAAATATTAAAAATTAGTCGAACCAAAAAATAGTGTGTGTTACACGTCCGGAAAATATTTTGCAAGTGCTCGTATTGTTTCGCCTCGGTGCTACGCACCTCGGCTACACAACTTTACTCGCTCTTGCAAAATGTCATTTTCCGTCCTTGTGTCACAAATAACTATTATCTTAAAACCACATAAAGTAGTTCTTTTAGGTACTGTTATTGTAAATGTTCGTGATCAACGGAATAGAATTCAAAAGGTTCGTTTTTTGTTGGACAGTGGTTCTATGGTGAATCTTATGACCTTTGATTGTTGCAAACGTTTAGGACTAAAATATTTCAAAGGTAATTCCAACGTTGTTGGCCTGGGGGGAAGTTCAAGACCTATCAAAGGAATTTCCAATCTTAAATTTTCTTCTACTTTCGATGATGATGTTTCCTTTTCCATAGAAATATTACTGGTGGATAAAATTGCAAATCAATTGCCTGAGTTCGTGGTGGACTCTAGCTCATTGGACTATCTGGAGACCATACCATTAGGTGATCCTTCTTTTGATATTCCAGGTGTCGTGGATGGAATCCTGGGTGCGACAGTTTTTGCCGATATTTTAGGAAGCCAAAAGGTCGTTGGTCGGGAGGGAACACCTACGGCCATTCATACTTCTCTTGGATACATCGTAACTGGCGTTGCAGATTCTTTATCGAAGACACCTTTTGTTGATTATAGTCTTTGTGCCATTAGAGAAAGCGATTCAAGTTTAGAACATCTAGTGAAAAAAATGTATGAATTGGAGGACTTGTCTTCAGTTTCGCCCCTTAGTAAGGAAGAAGACACTTGTGAGGAGCTTTTTTTGAAAACTGTTACCCGCAATGATTCTGGTAGATACAAGATTGCCCTCCCATTTAAAAATGATGTTTCCTCGTTAGGAGAATCGTATGCCTTAGCCAAAAGCCGACTTCTTACCCTAGAAAGAATGTTTTCTAAAAATCCCGATCTTCGAAAATTATATTCTGCCATTTTACAAGATTATCTTGATCAGGGACACATGTCGATTGTTCCACAGCCCTTAATTAGCAGCCCCGCCTATTATATCCCTCACCACTGTATATTTAAGCCTAATAGTTCATCTACACCGGTCAGAATAGTTTTCGATGCAAGTATAAAAACGAACAAAGGTGTTTCTTTAAATGATATTCTTTTTGCTGGTCCAAAATTACAGAACAATTGCATATCTATTCTTAACTTTTAGCTGAACATCGAGATTTCCAATGGATTTTATGGAGATTTGATGTTGAGGATCCTATATCGATTTATTCCCTTAATACAGTATCCTTTGGTGTAAAGTCTTCTCCGTTTCTAAGCTTGAGAACAGTTCGTCAATTAGCTATCGATGAAGGGTCTCACTATCCTCTTGCTGTTACGCCTATTGTGAGAGACATGTACATGGATGATATTGAAACACTTATGGGGGCTTTTTACACAATTTATTTACAAAATTGTTAAGATACACTGAACTCTGCTGGATAACGTCTAACTACTTGACAATACAATGAACTCTTCTGAACACTTGACTCGAACTGACTTAAACTGCCCATGCATCCCCTTATATACAACATTATTTAATCTAGTCAGTGTGTTTAGAAGTTTCTAGAATTTTCTAGAAACATTATTTAAAATGGTCAGTTGATTTTTTTACAAACTTCTAAAAATCAACTGTCAATAACAATCTTTCAAATTAAGGTCCCTTCCTTTACGGTTATCCCGTTATAATATGTTCTCTAGTTTCCCTAATGCTGATATAGCCTTAAAAAGTATTTCTCAAATAATTTCAATGTTTAATTCTGGAGGTTTTAAAATTGTAAAATGGTTGTCAAATTCGGCAACTGTACTTTCCCATGTGCCAAACGATTTGAAGTTAGATTGTATCAAAACCTTTGATGATACTTTCCCAAAAATCCTAGGTTTGCAGTGGGATCCAGTAGATGACGTGTTTCTTTTTAAAATTGCAACCACGGAGGAACTTTGTACTAAACGAAATATGTTATCATTTGTAGCTCGTTCCTTCGATCCCCTTGGATTTCTCTGTCCTCTATTGTTAATAGTTAAACTAGCTATAAAATCTTTGTGGAAATTAAAACTTGATTGGGATCTAGTCAGTGTGTTTAGAAGTTTCTAGAATTTTCTAGAAACATTATTTAAAATGGTCAGTTGATTTTTTTACAAACTTCTAAAAATCAACTGTCAACAACAATCTTTCAAATTAAGGTCCCTTCCTTTACGGTTATCCCGTTACACTGCCCCCTCCTTAGATTCATTCCTCCTGGAATGTTATTTCCTACATCGGAATCCCGCACACTCCCTGAGCCAGCCAAACCATCTTCTTGGAGTTGCTGCGCATCTCCACTGTGGTTTCCCTGGTAAGGCGCCAAACGATCATGATGGACCACGACGGGTTTCCCTCTGGGAATTTTCACGATCCGATAAATGACATCGTTAATCTTCTTCCTGATGGTGTAAGGACCTTCCTAGTTCTTTTGTAATTTGGGACAAATACCTCGACGCCGTCGGGGGTTATAGAGCCAGACTAAATCTTCAACTTGGTAACTCTTTTCCATTGTCCGTGTGTCATAGTACCTCTTCATCCGATCACTAGATAATTGTAGTTTTCCACGCACCAGGTTGTGTATATTTTCCATTCGATTCTGAAGGTCGATGACATATTGTTCACGTGCCATTTCTTCACCAGGTTTACAACCAAACACCAAGTCACATGGTAGCCTCATTTCTCTACCGAACAGGACCTTCGCAGGCGTTTGGCCAGTTGATTCGTTGATGGCCGATCGAATTGCCATTAGAAATAGTGGAATATGTCGATCCCAATCCCTCTGACAATCTGACACCACTTTTGACAGATAGTTGGTTATAGTCCGGTTCATTCGTTCCACCATTCCATCAGACTGAGGGTGCATCGCTGTGGTTCTCGTTTTGTGGATGCCTAATCTTTGGCAAACTTCTTGAAACAGCTTGCTCTCAAAATTTCTTCCTTGGTCTGAATGTAATTCTAATGGTACCCCAAATCGGCTTACGAATTCTTCAACCAATATATCTGCTAAAGTGGTAGCTTCCTGATTGGGAACTGCATATGCTTCAACCCATTTAGTGAAGTAGTCCATTACAACAAAGATGTACTTGTTTCCTACATCGGTCTGTGGAAGTGGCCCCAATACATCTACTGCGATTCTTTCAAAAGGACTTCCAACCAGGTATTGCTGCATTTCCGCCTTCGGTTTTCGGTGCGGACCGTTACTGGCAGCACATGTAGTGCATCTACGATACCAATCTGTAACATCATTAGTGCAATTTACCCAGTAAAATCTATCTCGGATCTTTTGCAGCGTTTTCGTGATACCCAGATGTCCTCCAGAACTATCATTATGCATCTGTTTTAAAATTTCCGGTACAGCATTTCTTGGGACCACTATTTGTTTCCTTGTTTCTGTGCCCTCGGAATTTTCTACAAGTCTTTTAACGAGCCCACCGTCCAAAACTAAAGAGTTCCATTGGGACCAGTATGCTTTTAAAGCAGGAGAGGATGAGGATATCTCTCTCCACAACGGACGTCGGTCCATTCTCTTCCACTCCCGAATCTTTCTCAGAACGGGATCGTTTTCTTGTTGCTCCTCCAGCATAGAGCTCTCGTCTTCTGGCACAACCTTAACTAAGGCAAGTTTTTCCTCGTTCTGCTCCATACGGGTACAATGGGGGCAATCAGGTCGACATGGTCTTCTGGAAAGTGCATCAGCATTACGATGTCTTGTTCCAGGTCTGTGCTCGATTTCAACATCATATTCCTGCAGTTTTTCGAGCCATCTTGCTATCTGTCCTTCTGGGTTCCTAAAGCTAAGTAGCCACTTTAAACTAGCATGGTCTGTTCTGATCAGGAATTTTCTGCCATACAGATATTTATAAAAGTGTTCGACGGATTTTACAACTGCTAACAGTTCCCTCCGAGTTACACAGTAGTTCTTTTCAGCTTTCGATAAAGTTTTGCTGAAGTAACCAACCACTCTTTCCTTACCGTCTTGTAGCTGTGAGAAGACGGCTCCAATTCCCACATTGCTGGCGTCGGTGTCCAGAATAAGCTTACCATCAGGAAGTGGATAAGCAAGAACAGGTGCTGACGTAAGCTGTTTCTTCAATATTTCAAACGCCTTTTGACATTCCTGATCCCAACAGAAGGACTTATCTTGTTCTGTCAAACGTGTCAAGGGTTTGGCGATGTCTCCAAAATTCTTGACATATCGTCGGTAATAGGAACAAAGACCCAAGAAACTCCGGAGCTGATGTTTGTCGATAGGGATTGGCCATTCCTGAACGGCTTGTATCTTAGCGGGGTCAACAGCAACGCCATCCTTGCTTACGTTATGTCCTAAATAGTTGACCTGTCTCTGGAACAAGTGGCATTTCTTAACATTCAATGTTAGATTAGCGTTCTGTAATCTTTTAAAAACTTCTTCCAGGTTAGATAAATGTTCCTTAAAGGTCTTACCCATTATGATGATGTCGTCTAGATAAACTAGACAAGTTTCCCATGACAAACCCCGCAGGATGTTCTCCATTAGTCGTTCAAACGTCGCAGGAGCATTACAGAGGCCAAATGGAAGGACCGTGAATTGCCATAACCCTGATCAACTGGTAAAGGCAGTCTTTTCTTTGTCTGCAGGATTCATTTTAACTTGCCAGTATCCGCTTTTAAGGTCCAAGGTAGAAAACAGAGTAGAACCCGCCAAAGCGTCGAGGGCATCATCAATCCTTGGCAGAGGATAACTGTCCTTCTTAGTGACATCATTTAGCTTTCGATAGTCGACACAAAACCGCATTGATCCGTCTTTCTTTCTCACTAATACCACAGGAGAAGCCCACGGACTACTGGATGGTTCGACTATGCCATTTTGAATCATTTCTTTAAGGGCTCTGTCTGCTTCTTCCTTTTTAACTTGAGGCATTCTTCGGGGTACCTGTCGAATCGGACGTGCATCACCAGTGTCAATTCTATGTTGTACAACATCAGTTCTTCCCAGTTTACTTTTAGAACCAAATACAGGTTTATAACGGTAAAGTAGATCTCTTACCTGTTTCTTTTCTAATTTTGACAAAGAGGGGTCTAATTTTGTCATTAATTGTTCAATTTCGTTGGTCTCATCTGTTTTCGTAACATTTATCTTGTGAATTATGGCCATTACTGGTTCTAAACTTCCCATTTCCGTGTCCTTTCAGAGAAGAACTGGATGATCGTTCAAGTTGATAACTCGGATGGGTACCTCTTTGGCGGATCTAACAAGAGTCTTACCCACAAGGAGTCCTTTTCCCAATTCATGGTCATGGTTCTTCGGCTCTATCATGGCTGGGGCACCATCTGGCTCCAGTCCATCCAACCGCGCTGTGACGACACATTCGCAGCTTGCCGGAAGTTCGATATCATCGATTAGCTTAATCGAGGCATTGTCAACTTGTTTTCGGTGCAGGAATATTTCTTCATTACCAGTACGAAGGATACGTTGGCGAAGATCCAAATGAAAACCACAGTGGAGCATAACATCCATGCCCAGAACAACATCTTCATCAACGTCAGCCACCAGCACTGAGTGAACAAGAGAGGTTGAACCAAACTGTAGCGTCACCTGTATCTCGCCGTAGACTCTAGCAGAATCTCCGGTAGCGGTACGCAGTCTCCAACTGGTAGGCAACATCTTATTTCGCATAATGATGGTTGGTCGGACGATAGTTTTTGTAGCTCCAGTGTCTACCAGCATGCTAATATTATTCCCATCAAGGAGGCCATCTACATATAAGCTGTCCACGTGATGTCGCAGAGTTGCCAATTTAATGGTATGAGGGGCTTCGGGAATGTTTGGGGTCGATTTCGCCCTCCAGGAGTCGACCCGTTCTAGTTTTCCTGCTGCTGGGGTACTTCAGCAGAAGATTTTTCTTTTTGGGGGCAAGTATTTCTTATATGGCCTAGTTCTCCGCAGTTCCAGCATCTCACTTGGCGCCTCCTTCTTGGAGATAACTTCATTAATCTCTCTACTACCGCTTCAACGTCGCTAACGGAATGAACGGCATGGTCGTAGTTACCGGTGATTTCCCTTAGTCGAGCAACTCCACGTGAGGCCTCCGTCGCCGCCTCAAACTCCAGGGCAATGGTCAAGGCGTCCACAAGAGTCTTCGGCCGCGCCAACCGTACAGCGCGCTGCAACTCGACGTCTCGAAGACCATCGGTGAAGGTTTGGACTGCTAGGCACTCCAGGAAATCCTCCGCTGCATTTGAATACGCAAGTCGTACCATTCTTGCTACATCCGCTTCAAATTCCTGGATAGTTTCTTCATTTTTCTGTTTTCGGCTCTTTAACTGCATTCGGTACACCGGTTGTAGATGAGTTTGACCATAACGCATCTCTAGACGATTCACCAATAACTCGAAGTTGTCAGCTTCATCCGGTGTCAATGATTGCAAGACGTCTAAAGCTTCGCCTCGCAGAGCTACGGTTAGGGACAATGCTTTCTCCTGGGATGACCATCCATTAGCTCTGGCCGCTGCGTCGAATTGTTTCAGGTAATTTGGCCAGGAAGTCTTCCCGTCGAAGGTCGGGGGTTTCATCGTCGTTCGTACATGGGTCGTCTCCTCGCTTCTTTGTCGTTCGACGTCTGCGTGGCAGGTTTCCATCCTTCTTGCATCTCCGTCGCCGTGGTGGATGGTTTGGTTTCGGCGGCTAGCTTCCTGTTCTTGTTGAAGCTTCCTTATCTCGGACTGCATTTGCTGGTTGATCTGGTTTTGCTCGTCTCGCAAGTTGGACACTTGCTGATTTTGTTCGTCTCGCAAGCTGGACACTTGCTGATTTTGCTCGTCTCGCATGTTGGCTACTTGCTGATTCAAGTTGTCCACTTGCTGATTCAAGTTGGTCACTTGCTGATTTTGCTCGTCTCGCAAGTTGCATATTTCGGAGCGCAAATGCGATATTTGCTGGGAGAAGGAACTGGATAACTCTTCTGGTAGGGTAGACATCCGTTGTGATAGCTGGGACACCTCTTCGCGCTGGCTTCTTATCTGACTGGATAGCTCTTCTTGTTGGCTCGTCATTCGTCCTGATAGCTCCTCTTTCAGCTGGGACATATCTTCGCGCTGGCTCTTCATCTGACTGGATAGCTCCTCATGTTGGCTCGTCATTCGTCCTGATAGCTCCTCTTTCAGCTGGGACATATCTTCGCGCTGGCTGCTCATCTGACTGGACAACTGGGACAGTTGTTGCGATATTTCCGAATTTGCTTTTTGAGCTGGGTCTTCAAACTCCACAGCGTCAGGGTCCAAATTATTATTTACGTAGTATTCACGGAGCCTTCTCAACAATACGGATTTGCTCCCAGTAGTTTCCAACTCTAATTCTTCAAGCTCTCTTCTGAGCTCTGCCACCAATAGTTCATTTATCTTCTTTCCAGGCATTCTAGTATTTTCACCCTACACCTGACACCAATTTGAAACACTTATGGGGGCTTTTTACACAATTTATTTACAAAATTGTTAAGATACACTGAATTCTGCTGGATAACGTCTAACTACTTGACAATACAATGAACTCTTCTGAACACTTGACTCGAACTGACTTAAACTGCCCATGCATCCCCTTATATACAACATTATTTAATCTAGTCAGTGTGTTTAGAAGTTTCTAGAATTTTCTAGAAACATTATTTAAAATGGTCAGTTGATTTTTTTACAAACTTCTAAAAATCAACTGTCAATAACAATCTTTCAAATTAAGGTCCCTTCCTTTACGGTTATCCCGTTATAATATGTTCTCTAGTTTCCCTAATGCTGATATAGCCTTAAAAAGTATTTCTCAAATAATTTCAATGTTTAATTCTGGAGGTTTTAAAATTGTAAAATGGTTGTCAAATTCGGCAACTGTACTTTCCCATGTGCCAAACGATTTGAAGTTAGATTGTATCAAAACCTTTGATGATACTTTCCCAAAAATCCTAGGTTTGCAGTGGGATCCAGTAGATGACGTGTTTCTTTTTAAAATTGCAACCACGGAGGAACTTTGTACTAAACGAAATATGTTATCATTTGTAGCTCGTTCCTTCGATCCCCTTGGATTTCTCTGTCCTCTATTGTTAATAGTTAAACTAGCTATAAAATCTTTGTGGAAATTAAAACTTGATTGGGATCAACCTGCCCCTCCTGAAATTGAAAAGATTTGGCACATTTGCCAAAAGGAGATCCATTGTATTCAACATTTGCGAATTCCTCGACATATTTTTGCCTTTGAACAGTCACCCATAAGTCTAATTGTTTTTGTAATGCCAGCCAGAATGGTTATGCAGCGGCTATTTATGTTCGGTCTGTCTCGCATACGGGGCACATAAATGTATCTTTACTACAAGCCCAAGCTTGAGTGGCTCCTATGTCTGCTATAACCATTCCTAGATTGGAACTTTGTGGTGCTGTCCTTCTTTCGAAACTCCTGGCGCATGTGTTGCAAACATGGGCTTCTCGAATTGAAACTCAACGGGTTTTTGCCCTTTCGGATTCGTCCATAACTCTATACTGGATTCAGTCTGCCCCTAAAAAGTGGAATCCCTTTGTATCAAATAGAGCAAATATTATTCGGAAAAACATTTCAGCTAATAATTGGTTTTATGTTCCTGGAGAACATAACATTGCCGACTGTGCCTCCAGAGGTTCTACTCCCCTTAGTTTTTTTAAAAATCCTAATTGGTTATCCGGACCATCTTGGCTAGGTTTAGATTTAAGCGAATGGCCTATTCAGAAGATTAAAGCCGATAATCAGGAGGATTTGTCTTTAGTCGAGTCTGAAATCTTGGTTTGTATGGCATCTTCTCCAGATATCTCTCCCTTTTATTCTTTAATTGATTATTTTTCCTCTTGGACAAAGTTATTGAACGCTACTATTTATGCCTTAAAATTTGTAAAGATTATTCCTTTGAATAAACCAATCAGTAAACGAGATCTCGATCTAGCCGAAATTCATTTGATTAAAGCAGTCCAACAACGCCATTTTTCAGAGGAATATAATGCCGTTATGCAAAAAAAAAACAAATTAAAACAAGTTTACGCCGTTTGAATCCTTTTATAAAAGACGGTATATTAAGAGTAGGTGGTCGGTTAACCCATTCCCCATTAAAATATGATCATCTCCACCAAATATTGTTGCCCAAGAATGACCCATTTGTGATACTCTTAATAAATTATTTCCATAAACTTTATTGTCACACAAGTTCATCGTTATTATTATCATTACTTCGACAAAAATATTGGATAATATCGGCTGGATCAGTTATCCGAAAATGTGTTTGGAAGTGTAATCATTGCTTCAGATTAAATCCCAAACCAACTTATCCTTTAATGGCTGATTTACCGCCAGAACGAATAAATCAAGCCAAAGCCTTTCTTAATACAGGAGTTGATTTTACTGGCGCATTTTCAATTACTATGAGTCGTCATCGAGGCGTGAAAACTCAAAAGGCCTATGTTTGTCTTTTTATTTGTTTAGCGACCAAGGCTATACACCTTGAGTTAGCATCTTCTCTTTCTACTGAGTGTTTCTTGGCTGCCTTTAAACGATTTTTGTCCCGAAGAGGTAACTGCCTCAAATTATTCTCGGATTGTGGCACTAATTTTATAGGCGCAAAAAACCATCTCGACGAATTGAATCTTCTTCTTAATTCTTTGCAGTTTAAAGATTCTTTCCAGAAAGAGTTAACTTTCAACAAAATCGATTGGATTCGAAATGCTCCCTCTGCCCCCCATTTTGGAGGTATTTGGGAATCAAATATTAAAAGCATGAAAATTCACCTTGCAAAGGTTATTGGAAACCAAATTCTCAGTTATGAGGAATTCAATACCGTTCTTACACAAATCGAAGCCCTTTTAAATAGCCGACCTTTATGTAGCCTTAGTAACGATCCTAATGATCCAATAGCGTTAACTCCTGCTCACTTTTTGTATGGTGCCCCAATAAACTCCTTTCCTTCAGAAAACTTGAATGAAAATACTAGACCGATAGACCGATACAAACTTCTCGACTCACTAGTAAACCATTATTGGAAGCGTTGGCATCGGGAATATTTGTCTACCCTTCAAATCCGGCAAAGGTGGAATACTCCAACCAATCCTATTGCGGAAGGAAACCTAATGATAGTTTTGCAGGAAAATATACCTCCTTTACAATGGCCTTTAGGCATTATTGACCACGTTCATCCGGGTAAAGACTGTAATTATCAGAAACAACTAGAATATACTGGTAGCCTTTTTTTGATTTAGGAAGAGGTCCAATGCAGTCTAGACTTATTGCCTGGAAGGGTTCGGATATTACAGGACGATCGCCCATCAACCCAGCTGGTGCTTCCTGCTCAACTTTATTCTGAGCACAACTCTTGCAACGACGAACATACCTAGACACATCAATTTTCATTTTGGGCCAGTAAAAGTTATGGCTGATTTTCCCAAAGGTCTTATTTACGCCTACGTGTCCGGCAGATGGTAAATCATGACAGCGTTGTAGAATGGGGCCGCGTTGGTCTTTAGGCACCACTAATTTCCAATCGTTTGAAAGATGCGACAAATTAGGAATACCAGGCTTCACGGTATTATAAAGGGCACCATTTTGTACACGCCATAACGGATACTTTAAGGGGTTGTCCTGAACCTTCAATAACATCCTAGCGTACCACTTGTCGGTGGTGGTTTCAGGGGTGACGGTACAGTTGTCTACTACATTTACTGACGAATTGGTCGTGTTAATACGGCACTGGGAGAAAAGGTCACGACCTAACGATTCTCCCGGGATCCGTTTCCCTGCTGTTTACATTTCAGACAGTTCTTAATGGTAACGTTAAGGGCACCACAGCGATAACAATAAACCTTCCTAGAGTTGGGACAATTCCTATTGACGTGTCCGGGGTTTCGACAATTCCAACAAATTGGAACACTGGAAGAACGACCAGCTCTACTAGTAGTCGTGTCAACTCTACCTATTCCCGACTGTTGAAGATCGGGATTCTCCCGAATAGGTTGTACCTCCACAAAAGCAAAGTCAGGTTCGACAAATTGATTTCTTTTACGGGAAGGTGGCACATAATTTTCTACCCTATACTTCTTCGTTTCTAATTTCATACACTCTTCCTCTAACTCCTCAATGGTTCGAACAACAGGCAATTGGGTAATATAGAATGGGGATAGATTCCTTATTAAGAGGTCTAATTGCAACTCTGGAGTAAGACTACCATGACGCCGAAACAACGCTTTCATACAACACAAATAATCAATTATACCCTCGGTGGTGTCTTGGGTTCGTTCTAAGATTTCTTTAAAAAGCCTAGCACGATAATCGGGTGGTTCAAAGTGACGTAATAACAAATCTGACAAACTTTGCCAATCTCCAAACCTATCAATGTTGGCTCTAAACCAGGTTAATGCTTTACCGGAGAAAAGATCTATGGCACTGGAAAATAACTGTTCCTCAGTGATGTTACAAGCTATTTGAAGTTCTCGAACTCTATCCAGGAAATTATAAACAGAAGACTTAGCATCCCCGGTGAACTTCACATTCCATTTTTCTAAATTTAAAGGTTTCATTTGAGTATAATGAACAGGTGAAGATTCCTCATCTAAATCGTGGACAATATGACTAGGCTCCGGATTGCGCTTAGCAGCAATGTCAAGGGAATCTAGGGCAGCTATCACCTCTACCAACAACTTATCCCTCTCCGACTTCTCCTCAATTGTTAATCCAGACTCCGGAATGCGTTGGATACGATGGTAGATATGGACTAGTTTCGACAACGAAGAATTATATTCCCTAACGATATTTTCACCTTCCAGCGTAAGAACCGTTTCCTCTAGCAACAACCTACGAATTGACTCTAACTCACCCTTAACATCTGCTACTGTATATGGGGGTCTCGTGAAAGTACCCGCTCTCTCCATCTTTAAAATTGGCCGCAGGGCCATCCTCATCTGATCGACCGTTGGCTGTGAATCAACTAAAATCCCACGGACTAAAAGTTCATGAACCAACATGTCCTTTTTAAGGTATGAAATATCCATTTTATACTCCATAATATACGATTAAAATAACGACAATTCAACAAAATTCAACAATAAACGAATAAGTGACAACTACAAACTTTTCAACAAATAATCAACAACTTGTGGTTCGGTATCAATTAGCAACGATGGATAATGTTAAATAACTTACCAATGATATATATATATATATATAAAAATAAGAGTATGCAACTATGTAAATCGTTTCACGTTTGGTGTGATCAGATGTTAATAACGCCAATAATTAAAATATATATAAAAAAAAGTTACTACTTAGCTCACTTATATAACGCGATAATAAACAATAAAAAAAACTATCAATTACTCACCCAATTAAACAAATATATGCCCCACGTTGGGCGCCAAAAATTTGCCACGTATTTTAATGAATTTAAAAACAAAAATCAAATTTATAAAAATAAGGAAATTTAACTAAAGCAATACAACTCCAGCTGAGTTCGGTAGTGGTCTCTCTACTGGCAAATTAGTGCCCAGCTCAGCCGTAGAGGTAAGTAACAAATACTAGTGAGTCGCGCCACCGATTTAGACGGTTAAAATCGGAAACCCCTAATGTTCCAGGCACTACTTCACCCACTGGAGATAATTAAGTAAATTTTGAATATTTACCGGTGCTAATTGAATTACACAATAACTGAAATTAACAATAAAAGTGAGCTAAATAAAACTAAAATGTCAACTAGACTCTTCTTTAATGAACAATTTTTAAATTTTCACAACTGTCAAGTCTCGTGCTTGACAACGCTAACAATATTTATATATAACAAAGAATTATTAAATGAATAATATTAAAAGAGAATTTTAAATATGTGTGATCACACGCAATATGAAAAAAAAAAAAAGGTATAAGAAAAACTAACTCTTAACTAACTAGTTACGACTTAAGACTAATATAGCTTATCTGTTAAATTGATAAATTTTCGCAGTCCTCGGCTGGTCTTATACTTGGGTCGGTTCCAAAATCAAGCCTTATCCAAAACCAAAAGGCTACACCAAACACAAAACGTATGCTCGAACCAAGTATCAGGCCTACTTACAAAAGAAGCCTGTATCCAAGACTTATGCCCGTAACTAAAAACCATAACTCACCTATTTTAAAATAGGGTTCTTTTACTCCGTTAGACGATATCCCAGCTGATAGTTGGGTAACTTTTAGGACTAAAAAACAATTTCCTCGCTGCTAAATGCAATGTCGAACATATTCCAACCACGATGGTTATCCAAAAAGGTTTCAAAAAGTACCAGACTCCGCTACTGTCAATAGAAAATCTCCCTAAAGATCCGGACAAGTCGTAATCTCCACCAAATTCACCAAAATCCAGAAAATACCTTCTACACAGTTTTCGATGGAGACAGATGAAACTTAATTACGCAAATCCAACCTACGTTGTCCCCGATGTACAGGGATGCAATTAAGTTCTCAAAAATTTTCTGATTAACACGCGTTCACTACGAGAGACAGAAGTCAAAAAGAAAGAGCGTCCTCGGTTATCCAACTTCACTTAGATTTGACACACTTCAGTAAGAAACATGATGGCCTCTACTACGATACTGACAATAACCATGGTTAATTCAGCCAACAACTTATGAACAAACAGAGGTTATCTGATACATTTAATCCTATTATTTTAATTAGCTAACAATAAATAACCCAACATTACTTAGTTTCCCTGTTTATTTTTGATACCGATAATAAAGTTAAAAATATGACTGAACGTTGGCTGCAACCCACTACCCGTCAGACTATTGACAAAAGAACGAAGTTGCACTTACAAAACAGATGAAAATGAAATGTCAATAATTCAAACCATAATATCAATTTTAGCAACCACTGAATATATTTATAAATTGATAACTAACTATAGTCAAATTAAATCAACTGGGACTTGTCACCATTTACTCCTTAGTAACGGAGAATTCCTAAGGTAAGCGATAAATTACACTGTGAATTTGAACCCGTGACAATTAAAATAAAATAAAATGAATATATAACAACTTGTATTACTGCAGCAAAATAAATACATCTGACTTTTTGTGAAATATCAAAAATAATAATCTATCAAACAACTTGTTTCGCCTTTTTTATATCAACCACGATCCACTGTCTTGGCAACGGTGATCTTCCATATTTTCTATACAGGTTGAGATTATTTTGCTATCCATACGAATAATCTCATAAAGCTTTTCAAAAAGAAAATGAATCTTAATCAGTGATTATTAAATCACTGAAAAAGAAAAGAAGAGACCAAATGATCGCCAACGATTGCATATAACTAAAAATCTTTAAATAAAGAAACTTTGTGTGCTCGAAAGAGGCACGAGCACCACAAGATGCTTTAAACATTATTATATTTAGTTCATAAATATCTAGAGTAGGTTTCGATTTTAGTGCCAAAATTGCCTCACTGACATCTGATTCTATTATAGGAGTCATAAAAAAAGAGTATGAGGGTTTAGAGACATGTTTAAGATAATCTGAAAAATTAACATCTGGAACAGTAATCGTTGCCAATACAGCATCTGAAATAGACACAAAGAAATTATTAAACTGATCAGAAGATATAGAAGAATATGTCGGATGATTTTTTGCATTTCTTTCATGATTTGTTATATTCCAAACTGTTTTTGATTTATTTTCGGCTGTTAATATCTTATGTTCATAAGCATTTCTTTTTGCAAGTCTAAGAGCTCTCTTATAATATTTACGTGATTCGCAATAGGCATGCCAATCAATAGATGAGTTGGATGCTTTAAAGTTTGATCTTAATTTAAAAACTCGTTTGCGCATAATTCTTAGCTCACTACTAAACCAGTCGACTCCATGAGTTGTACTTAATACAGACCTCATAGGAAAAGATTCGTTTGCAGCATTCATCATAGTATTTAAGATTGTATCAGCACATTGATCTGAAGTTATATCAGATAGACCCAATGAAGTCCAATCAATTGCATCTAGATGAGAAGCGAATGACTGCAAACCCCTGTTATTTATTATTATTTTTTTATAACGAACATTTTTAGTTACAAATACAGGTCGATAGAATACATATATGGCGCAATGATCCGAGACAAGTGGTTCACAAACTCCAGAAAATAAATGTAAATCTTCAATATTTGTTATTATATTATCTAGACAAGATTTGTTAGTTTTGGTATATCTAGTGGGAACGTGAACAACATGTCTGAGACCATACATACTAAATATATTTCGCAAGTCATTTGCATTCACGTTCTCACCATCAAGGTCCAAATTTATATCACCCATGATAACGAGAGTTTTATATTTGTTCATAATACAGTTAATTACATTATGCAACTGATCAATGAAAACTGACATCTTTCCCGAAGGTGATCTATACATTGCCAAAATAGCAATGTTTTGTTCTTTAATTGTAGCTGCACAAAACTCAGCATCGAACGATATAGAAAATCGGGAGACGTCAATTTCCTTAATTTGTAAACTACCTTTAGCATATATAGCAACACCGTCATGAAGATTTCTAGATTCTCGACAAAAACTTAAAACTAATTTATAATTTCAATTTATACCTACATTTTAGATTATTTAAGTCAAGCCAATGCTCAGACAAACATATAACCTTAAACGGATTTTCGCTTAAGAATGAGTTTAGTCAGAAACGATTTTTATTGTGGATATCAAAATAAGCTCCTCCTGTATAGGTTCAAATTTCATAAGAAAAATATATAAAGGTAGAATTATAAATATAGGTAATGAATAAATAATTGGTCGAATTTAACTCTTTTATTTCACAATTTCTATACCAAACTCTAAATAAGAATGTGGGACCCCACAATACAACTTGGATTACTAGACGAATCACGAGGCCATAAATTAAGGGTAACAAGTCATTTAACCACAGCTTTTTATGTAAGAATAATAGGGGTGGGGTAGCTGAGTCACAATATATTGTGATGGTTATCTTCTTAGCTCCGGCTTTAGGGTATGGGTCTATGGGTTCCTTCTTATTGTTTATTGATGATTCAACACAAACCAATTTTCATTTAATTCAACCTTTTAATTAACTTTCACTATAAATACAATAATGTTTTTTCTACGGTTATTATCTGGTTATTATACAAATGTATCATTTTTTGACAGTAATCTCTAAAAAAATGGGGTACGTTGTTATATCTAATAAAGAAATATCTCATTTCTTTATCTGATAACACAAAATGTTCATTTCTTTATTGTTTTAACTTAATCAAGTATACTGTGACAATTATGTATTCATATATTTGACTAACAGTACAGATTGACAGTAATAAAGTAGTGACAGGTACAACAGATAGTTTTTAATACATTATTTAAATTAGATTGTTATTTAAGTAAAAATGTTAAGTAGTGATAAAAATGAATTAGAATTAACTCCTCCTGAAATAAGAGAAGCGGCAAACGAAGCTTGTCAGAATTTGATTCCCGAAATTTCAAAACATAAGTACCAGAATGCATATGAAAGTTTCGTAACCTGGCAAAAGAAAAAGGCAACAAATTCCGTTTCAGAAACTGTGCTTTTAGCTTATTTTTCTGAATTAACAAATAAATTTAAGGTATGATAACTGTAAATATTGTAAGTAATAGTTAATTTTACTTAAATAATATAACTTATATCGTTATGTTTTGTTTTGTATTGGATTTATTTTTAAATTATTGTATTATTATGTGGTATAACCGTAGAAAAAGTATAGTGTTTGACTCGCAAGGAATAACTCATTTCCCACTCGTACGATTTGCAGCATTCGCCTGCGGCTCTTGCTGCAAACATCGTACTCGTGGGAAATGAGTATCATTCCTTGCTCGTAAAACAATATACTATTCTATAACAGTTCATCTCCTATTTATATAAATTATAAAAAAAATAGTCACTGGTCTATGTCGTCACACTTTACAGTAAGATATCTCATTTACACAATAGACACAGTGATACCATAACAATTTCCCCACAATAATAAAAAAAAATTATTATTAATTAAAATTAATTTTTTTTTAATCATTTGTTTCTTCATAATATTTAAATAAATTTTCTATATTATAAACTCCTCTTATTTTATCTGTAATAGGATCTGCAATCATATAACTATTTATACCATTTTCTGTTATTACTTTATACGGTCCTTCATATACTGGTTTTAGTTTTCCCATTTCATTTTTCTTTTGATTTCCTTTAGTATATGCTTTTACTATTACCAATTCATTTTTTTTAAATCTAACAGGGCTTATCACTTTTTTCTTTATTTTATTATAATATTTATTCCAAATCTTCATTAATCTACTTTTTACTAAATTTTTAATGTCTTCATAATTTCTTAACTCTTTCTCTTCCCAATTTCTTTCCGGCTTTAATCCCAACATCATAAAACTAGGTACTTCTTCTGTTACTGAATTTGGTACATTATTCATATATTTTTCTATATTTACCCATTCCTTATGTCTATCATTTTGAATACAAATCCTTAAAAAACTTATAACTTCTCTAATATAACGTTCTGCTGGAATTGCAGCTGGATGTCTTATACTTATTGTTCTTTTTTCTATTCCTTGTTTTACAAAAAAATTATTTAAACTTTCACTTTGAAAATATGTTGCATTATCCATAATACAAATTTCAGGTTTTCCTACATCTTCAATATATGATTTTATTGCCTGATTTATACTTTTATAATTGGTTCTTCTACATGGATATAATTTTATAAATTTGGTAAAAATATCAACAAATACTAGAATATGTTTATATAGTCCATTTCACCGATTTTGGCCGATGACAGAAATTATACTCGAAGTAAATTTACATCTCTCTCAGATGCAGGCAAGTTAGAAATTTAAATGAGGACGTTTGTTTTTTGATACAACACTTACGTAACTGCATCTTGTTTCACCGGTAGATAAAAAGTATTCAATACGGAAGTCTTGACTTAATTCACATTCCTAGTAACCGTCATGTACGGCTCGTTGTTGAAGGGTTAAATTTAATAATTATTAATGTTATATTTTTGTAGATGTCAAACCACACTGATAGTTTCAGAAACTTACGACCTAATTTAGAAAAAAAAAACTCTCCGCCATTGGTAACTTTGATGATAGTTTAATCTTATTTCAGTGGTTTCTAATATCAAATCGGCCAAAAACGATGAAATCTATTTTCACTAGAAATCAAATTACTAATAAAATCTATTGCAACAATTTCTAATTTTCTTTGAACTTTAATACTTTTCCCTATATTTCTATTAATTTTATTTTTATTTTTTATCAGTTGACATACTTTACATATTCTTGTTATTTGTTTTGCTAACTTTTGATCATTTCTTGATATAAAATTTTCTCTGAATAATAACCATAATTTCCTAGATCCTATATGACCATAATCTAAATGTAACTCTCTTAAAATCTTTTTACCTAATTCATTATTATCAATAACATAAAGTTCTCTTCCACCAGTTTCCTGTATATAATATCCATTTTTAATTTTAGATTTTCTCTTTTCAACTTCCATTAATTTTCTTTGACTGTTCAATATCTCTATTTCAGAATATATTCCATCTTCTTTTATCGATCTATTCATACCAATTTTTACTTTTCTATCCATTTTATCACTTTGACTATTTTCTCTTGATAATCTATCTTCTACTATATTTAATTTTCCAGCTATACAAGGTGTCCAGGAACTTAATGCCAAAAATTCGGGAGCAAATAGAAGAGGTCAAAATAATGTTAGAAGTTCAAATAAATTTTTGTCATACGAGCCTTTGTATCCGAGTTATAGACCTCTAAAGTTTCGAAATAAAAACCTTTGTTTTGTCATAATTTCTAAACTATACATTGGAATACTATAAAATTCCAGTGACGGATTGCATACATCCATGTCCTGTGTTTGACGGTATAAATGAATCTACATTACGTACAGATAAGCAGAGACGGCTTGTGCCCATTGGTTAATAATCCGTAATTTTAATAGGGACCATCTGAATAATATTTAAATTTCAAAAATAAATTTTCCAATCTATTTACTAATGAAAATGTACTCTTGTTTGAACTCGATAAAATTAAGGGTTTAGGAGAAATTTGAACTTTTAGATCTGATCGCCATATTTTGTAAAGACAGACATTCTGAAGAGAACTATCAATAATTGTCACAACTTATAATAAAAAATTCCTTAAGATAGTATTTAAACGCAATAAAACAATTGCTTTGCAGTTTTAGTTTTAGTTCAAGCGTTTAAAGTCTGACCATGGACTGGCTTAAGAAAAAGTAACTCGGAAACGAAGGCTCGTATGACAAAAATTTATTTGAACTTCTAACATTATTTTGACCTCTTCTATTTGCTCCCGAATTTTTGGCATTAAGTTCCAGGACACCCTGTACAAATTTCAAAATCATATTCTTGTAACAATAAACTCCATCTATAAATTCTGTTATTATTAAATCTGTTATTCATTACATTTTTCAATGCTAAATGATCAGTTTCAATTATAAATTTATTTCCTAATAAATAAAATCGACATTTTTGTATACAAAAGACTATACTTGCAAATTCCAGTTCAGAAACACTATAATTTCTTTCATATAGTCATTCAATTTTTTATTTGTATTAGTATTGATTTTTTTTATTTCATCTTTACATTCCTTGTTAATAATTGTTTAATTTTTACTTCTTGTAACTCCTCCATTTCCGTTATTCTCGCTATTATTTCAGTTCTTATTTCTTCCAATTTTTGTTTGTTTGTTTCCATTTGGTTCCTCATCTCATCTTTAAATGTTTCTATATTTTTGTTCATGTCTTCTTTTATTTCTTTTTTCATAGCATCCATATTTAAATTTATTACTTTAATATCTTTTTCATGTCTTGTTTTATTTCTTTTTTCATTGCATCCATATTCTTGTTTATTTCTTCTTTCATAGAATCCATATTATTATTCATTTTTTCTAAAAATTTAAACATTCTTTCCATATCACTTTCTTCATGTTTGTTACCATTGCTTTCAATAATTGTGGTATTCTTTTTCATCTCCGGATTCATTAGTTTCCATAATATTTATATCATTATTTTTTTGATGATCTCCTTTTTGCTCATTATCCCTAACCTGTCTTTGTCTTCTTGTTTCCATAATTTTTTTTTTAATAATTTTAGTTTTACAATTTATGTTTAGTTTTCAATTAAATAATTTTAGTTTTATGATTTATGTTGTTTTAATAAAATTCTCCCCACAAATCACTGCCTCTATTATATAAATGCAAATATCTTACCTATCTGTCAAAGTCCTTGTCTTCCCTCTTAATCTTTCTTGTTTTTCGGGTTTTTCTCGTTCTTGGTGCCTTGATGGTGTCTCGAATTTTGAAGTTCTAGTTGCTTGTAGGAGGTGTCTCGAATTTTGAAATTCTAGGTGCTTGTAGGTGTCTCGAATTTGCAGTTCTAGGTGCTTGTAGGTGTCTCGAATTTGCAGTTCTAGGTGCTTGTAGGTGTCTCGAATTTGCAGTGCTTGTAGTGGGCCCCACGTTGGTTCGACAATTTTGTGATGGTTATCTTCTTAGCTCCGGCTTTAGGGTATGGGTTCCTTCTTATTGTTTATTGATGATTCAACACAAACCAATTTTCATTTAATTCAACCTTTTAATTAACTTTACAAAAATTACAATCAATCAAATTCAAAAAATCAATAACTATTAATCAATAATCGTTTCTATAACAGTTCCTCTCCTATTTATATAAATTATAAAAAAAATAGTCACTGGTCTATGTCCTCACACTTTACAGTAAGATATCTCATTTACACAATAGACAAAGTGATACCATAACAATATATATATATATATATATATATATATATATATATATATATATATTGAGATGATATGAGTTACTATGCTATATTAAATAAGAATGTAAAATGAAAATCTTATGGAAAATAGAGAAAGGAAAATTTTCTTATTTCGGGTCAGAGCGCAAATGCAGTAACAGTGGGATTAATTATCATCATCTTCTTCATAATTCCTAAAAAAGAAAAAAAGAAAATAGAATGAGAAAGAAGAAAATACAAATTCATTTCAAAGATTTTATTTAAAGATTCAAAATGGATTAATCTACATTATATAAAGTTTCAATAATTATGAAATTGATAAATGGGAAAAGTAGATAATTAAAAGCTTATAAAAATTGCCAATACATTAGTAATTAAACATTAATTTTTAAATGAATTAAGGGTATAATTAAATAAGAAAATTAAATTATAAAAATATCACAAATAGTTAAAATAAATATTAAAACTTTTACTTACTTTTAAAATATACAAATTTATCAACCATATTCTAATTTGTTAATAGTTTAAATGCCAAATGAAATATTCTGAAAAAGAGAAAATTATTAGTTTGTAGTGCTAGTAAATTTTATAAGAATAAAAAGAATAATCATTGTTTTAAATTGTAATATTGAATCAAGAATTAGATTTTGTTAGTAATTTTATTTAAATAAGAAATTAGTAGGCGATTAGGTGTTAAGGATGTATAGATTTAAGTTTGTTGAATTTGTCAGTTGTTTTTTTGTTGATTTGATAGAAACTCTCTTGTTTTCTGGTTCTTGAAATGGAAGTTGTATTAAAAAATTGCTCCGTAGAAATTTTGAGTTTTTTTTGAAAATATTGATAAAAGAAAGTATTAAATCAGTTTAAAGTATAAAGATTATCACAAGGTAACCAGAGAAAGCAATTGGTAAGAGAAACTTATATTATTTTATGAAGAAATAGATATTTCAATTGGGGGTTGAGCAGTATATGGTATAACTGCATTTTAATTGAGTTAATGAAGATTAAACTAATAGTTAACAAGAAAGAAAGTCATAATTACACTTACCAGAGGAAATAGCAGTAGTTTATCTCTTGGTTTGAAGGGGAATTGATTGTTTGATCTCTACAAAGTTTCCTGAAATCTTTGCTGTTCCGGGGAAGAAAGTAGATTGTCCTGAGAACTGAATCCTGGTTTTCCAGAAGAGGAGCGAAGCTTCGTACAAATGGTAACCACTTTTCACTCGTTACAATAAAGAGTTTTTATGTGTTTGATTTTTGTAATTTTGATGAACATTTTTTATTTCATTGTTTTATGTAATTAACTAAATTATTATTATTCACTTTTGATAAGTTTAATTTGAATTGTTTATTAACTCAAATCAGAATATTTCATTTTATATATTTGAGACATATTTGGGTTAACAACGGTTTTTTTTTAAGTTTGACACATTTTGAATTAGTAAGGTTAGAAATTTATATACAATTCATGCCTAGAAAACATCAGTGGTCTAGGATAGTGTGGTTTTACAGTCATTTTATTGAAAATTTGTATATTAACTGATTTTGAATCTAATTTTGTTGAATATTTGAACTCTGACCTTGACATAAGGGAATAGCCGGTAGCATATTTAAATAATCAAATTGGAAAATAATTACATTAAGTTAATTCTTACCTATTCACTATTTATATTTAAAATTCAAAATTAATTCATGGTAAGGAATATTTTATAACATAGTAATTGATATATCAAAACAAATTATTATTCATACACACTCATATATGTTATAATATATATATATTAATGGCAAATTAATGGGCATGTACGCAAAAAGGATCATAGGGTCACGAGTAGGAATGGTAACCGCAGACATGCATGTTTCTGGCTCGTCGTCATCAGTGCAGCACAACCAAGTAAGGTATTGCAGTTGGTTAGCAAAAGTGTTGGGTACTTGGGAGCAAAGGATGGTAGGGAAACATGTGTCAAAGAACACAAACAACGAAGCTCACACAGGAGTCCTATCGCCATTTATGTCTTCGGCCAGCTGTGCCCACATTTCGGGGCTACGACCAACGTCGCCACGTTGGTGAAACGGGCTCATTGTGGTTGAGCCGTTCCAAGCCCAGGATGTAAAACAAAAAAGGGTGCAAAGTATGCGTACTTAGATAAACAAAAGGGGGCAAATTAATGGGCATGTACTCGTGACCCTATGATCCTTTTTGCGTACATGCCCATTAATTTTCCCCCTTTTGTTTATCTAAATACGACCCAATCTTGAATACGGCTCGCATGTATGGGATTCGGCGGCTCCGTCAAAGCTCGGAGTTCTTGATGCGATACAGGGAAGAGCAGTTCGACTAATAAACGACACCAGTATCACCAAAAACTTGGACCCATTGTCCCACCGAAGAGCAGTGATCTTTCCTTGTTTTACCGATACATAAACGGATTTTGCTCAGAAGAACTCCGCTCTATAATGCCTTCACTTGTCAGACCATTAAGAGCAACGCGACGTGCCAACTCCATGCACCCTTATACTGTTCAATCGTTCCTTCATCCCCAGGGTCTCCAGATTGTGGAACTCCTTACCTTCCCACGTCTTCCCCACTCGTCCTAACTTGCAGGCCATTAAATCCCAAATTAATAAATTGTCTCTTCTGTCCCAATAGATGTTCTCGGTACATTTGTATTTAGGTCTATACTAACGAGGACATCCTTAATAAAAAAAGACAAATTTCATTAATTTTCAAAATTAGAGCGTCAGCGCGTAGAGCTGAAGGTTGCGAGTTCGAGTTTCGAACCAGTGCTCTTCTTATCTGTCCATCGGAGGCTCTTTTAACGTCAATAACTTTACCTTTTGGCCAATTACACCTTGGAATATTCTTGTCACATATGATGACAATGTCACCTTTTATAGGATTTATTTGCTTATGCCATTTAGGTCTCAGTAAAAGATTTGGAATATATTCTGAAATAAATGGTTTCGAATATTTGTTTCCAAATTGTTCCCTATACAAATAATTAGATTTTAGTACTGTAGCATCATCAAATAAATGTCCTAGTGATTTGTCACAATTTGAAGAACCCAGCAGAAATTGGTTTGGTGTCAGTGCTTCAGATTCTAAAGGCAAATATGTTAGGGGTCTTGAATTGACAATATTTTCTGTAATTAATAGAGAACTGTAAAGAAGTTGATAGTTTGGTGTTTTTGTGGGTAATGCGTCATACAAAGATATTTTAACTGATTTTACCAAACTTTCTCAAGCACCGCCCATGTGTAGGGATAACGTAGTATTAAAATGAAATGTAATTTCTGGATCCACAAACGAATTTGCAATTAAACTGTTATCTATATTTTTTAATTATTCTCTTAAAAATCGCTTCACTGCTACAAAATTTGTTCCTTGATCAAAATAATCATAAAATTTTTAAAACACATAATACAGCTATCAGCATCTAACTTATAAGCTACTTCTAATATAAGTCACTTTTCTTATAAATCCATTTTCTCCGTTAATAAGCGTGTAAAAGAAAAATCCTGAAACATGTCAATTTATAAATTTAAAATGACACTTTATGGCGCCAAAAAACCACTCCCCACTTCAGACCCCTTCCCAAGGGGAAAGAGCACCTCATTTTTTTAAATGGCATGAGGGGTCATGTGATACCTCGTTTGAAAGAGCATTTATTTGCCTATTCAGCAATGTAAAAATTTTTAGATTTCATTTTTTTATTTTCAAGAAAATTCGATTTACAATTTTGGATTGTGTTACTTAGAATGTATTGAAACGTGTCGTATTGATATACCAAGCACGCCTACTAGATTATTTTATTACTAGCAGCCCGCCCCGGCTTTGCACGGGGATTAAAGAAAAATAACAAAAGCCAATAAATTTATTGGGTCAACGCTTCCCTGTAAACAATATTACATGTTGTTTTATGTTCTGGCAGCAAAATAAATTGATTTTCAGGTGCTCCGACCCGCCTTAGGCGGTTGGCCATGAGGAAAACCGATCCCTACTAATTGGAAGGTTTGACCGTGAGACTTATTATTAGTAAAAGCGAAAGATGTTTTGATAGGAAATTGAAGCGGTTTAAATGGATTTGGTAGATCAGTTGGGATCATCGGTATCCTCAGTGTATGAGCTAGTTGACCAGCTGGTGGTTCAGTTATAATGGTTGCTACAACTTAATTGTCCTTTAAGTTCTTTATAAGTAGCCTCGTCCCATTGCATTGCATACATTATAAATTCGTGATATCTGTCGTGATTATGAAATAAGTTATTTTGATAAGGATTAATATCAAGATAAAAACTTTTAAAAAATTAAAAAATAGTTATTGTGACGTAACTATAACAGAGACATATGCTGTCGCGGCATTTTTTGTAGATATTTATATTGTCTTCAAAATCGTAGTACATTATTTTATTCTATAATCAATAGTTATCTCAGCGCACGCGATGTAAGGATTTTAAGGTCATTTTTGGTTACATTAATGGCATTTTAGTAAGGATCCCTATTTTTTTTTGGAAAATGAAACATAGCCTATGTCACTCGAAAATAGTGTAGCTTGCCAACGGTGAAAGAATTTTTGAAATCGGTCCAGTAGTTTCGAAGCCTATTCATTTCAAACAAACAAACAAACAAACAAAAAATCAAACCTTTTCTCTGTATAATATTAGTATAGAGTATAGATTAGAAAATTTAACTAACCTAAACTACCTATTACAGTATTAAATATTGTGTTTTCTTAAAAATAAATTCGATTTACAATTTTGGAATGTGTTACTTAAAATGTACCTGAAACGTGTCGTATTGATATACCAAGCATGCCTACTAGATTATTTTATTATTAGAAAATTTAACTGTAAACACCTATTACAGTATTAAATATTGAATTTTCTTGAAAATAAAAAAATTAAATCTAAAAATTTTTACATTGCTGAATAGGCAATTAAATACTCTTTGAGACGAGGTATCACATGACCCCTCATGCCATTTAAAAAAATGAAGTGCTCTCACCCCCTGGGAAGGGGTTTGAAGTGGGGGGTGGTTTTTTAGCGCCATAAAGTGTCATTTTAAATATATAAATTAACGTGTTTTAGGATTTTTCTTTCACACGCTTATTAACGGAGAAAATGAAATTATCCGTTACTTTTGGACCTCACTGTATAGTAGAGGACACAGCATAAAAGTCCAACTAAGTCAAGGTGCGTATGCCCAGTGTTTCAGGCTGAAATTATGGTCATACAACACTATGCAACGGAGATCAGGGTATAACGGGTAAAATCGTAGTCATACACTCGGACAGCCAAGCAGCTCTAAAGGCGATAGTCTCGGTAAAAATAAGCTCACAGCTGGTGTGGGACTGCGTTATGGCCCTGACACATGCCGCAAGTCAAAATTCTCTGACACTGGCATGGATACCAGGATACTCAGGGTTTCGAGGCAATGAGAAGGCTAATAATTGGCCCGTGCGGGAGCTAATCCCCAATGATTGGCCCGGAACCATTTGGCGGAGTTGCTGCCACATTCAGAAATTTCTCAGTCATTGAAAAATGGAGGCAAGAGAAGGCCCAGGAGTGGTGAGAAAAATCACCGGGCAAGCGACAAGCCAAAGTCTTCATAAAGGGACACTCTGCGAAGTTTACTGCAGAGCTGCTATCACAAAGGCGAAACGATGTCAGAATGATTGTCAGTCTCTTGACAGGACATTGTAGGCTCAGAAAACACATGAGTCAGCTGAACTTTGTAACGATCTATTGGATCGTTTTAGTATTAGAATCCACCAGACTATATTCGGTGAGATTTAATTTTAATGTTATCGCCGTAATTATTTCTTGTTCCGATACTGGTTTTGACTGATAACCGAACTTTCTTTTTTGCTACTGATACTTTTTAAAAATAAATCATTTAAACGGGTGTTTGAGTGTTATTTGCTTAGTTTTTACTCTGGCGCACTTATATTTTATGTTTGGGGAGGACTGGTAAATCTCGGAAAAGAAGCCACGACTCAATTGAGCTAGCTAAGGGATATACTCCCCTTAGTGGGAGTTTCTCTAGTTACAAATTGGCGTCCAATCTGCCTTAATTTAATTATTAATTGATCATTAGAGTTACAGCTTGGCAGATGAAGACATCTGTCGATACTGCCAAGAGGAGGAGGAAACCGCATTTCATGTCCTATGCCAATGTGAAGGCCTTGCAACGACGTGGTATCTGGTATTGGGAGATGAGAAACCGGCTGCTCCAAGTTATGCGGAGAGGCCACTGTCAAGGCTATTAAGTCTCATTAAGAGTGCAGGGCTGTACAAGGTGCTCTAATCTTATTCTAGAGATAATGGGTGGTAACTAAAGATCTGCAAAATTCGCAGTGATACAGGCTAACAGCCAACACAATAAACATCTATTTGTCTATTTGTTATTTTTTTGTTTTTTCATTTCTTTTTGATTTATTCCCGTTTTTTAGATTTTACCTTATTTGTTCGATTTTTTCGAATTTTTTTTTCTGTTTTTTTTTAATCAAATCTGGGTATTAAATATTAAAACCAAATAATACTGTTTTGAAACACATATATTTTAAATTAATAATTATATTCTATAGACACCAATATAATTTGTCTAATGAAATATGGTTAACTTCTACTTTGGCACCGCGATTCACAGTTCTTGACCTCCTTTTTTCTCGCACAAGAAAATAATGAAAATACACTTATTAAGAAATAGTTAAAAATGGATTTATTTCAAAATGGGCATAATTAAGAAAAAATCTATTTAAACTATTTTCTTTAAAAAAAACTTTCCTTCTCATATTTCTTACTAAGAAAAGTTATACTAAGACCAGGTTAATTAGTTTCTAAACAAAATGAGAGATCTTTTATCAGATTCCCATAATCCTCATAAATTAGAATTCCAATTAAACTGGACTAATTATGTACATATCATTAGTATAAACTTTTCATGTAATTTTATTGAAAGAAATTTCTACCAACTATTAAACAATTTCTCGGGGAAAATTGCTAAAAAAAAATTATAAGAAATATGAAATTCCTTTCAAACAATACATTTTAGTTTCATTATTTTTCTTGTACTTGTATTCTCTAACTACTGTTGCGAGAAAACAACTTATTTAAGTTTAGAAGTTGAAATTTACTTAATAATACACAATCAGAGAAAACATTTATAGTAAACGTCAAATTGACAGAATATATATTTTTCCGGAATAATAATACTTTCCGGAATATTGATCTTAATTTTAAATATTAATAAACACTTCATCAACTCTATTTAACAAACAGATAAAAGAGAGAAAAAGACTTAATGTTATTTGAGATGCATTCCACCATTAATAAATTTGCCTAAATAACAAATATTATTAAATATTAAACATCTATATTAATTAATACTAGGACACATCATAAAAAGTGAATTTCAATTAATTAATTAATAAGAGGTACAGAATATAAGTAGCTTTTACCTGACAAGTACTCTATATAGATTTTATGTAATGTACACAACAATATGCTTTTACATTCCCGTAATATAAAACGAACATTTCGATGCATACTGTACTAACGTAGCAACTTGATTATATTTATTTTTCATATAGTTATTCTGTATTATCCATACAGATTTTGTGTAAATTACTGAATTTTTATTTATACTAGCAATTTTCAATCTTGATTAAAAAGACTTTTATTTTTCATTCTACTCGTACCATTTATATTTCTTCATTACAGGTTTGTATAGGTTTTTGCCCTGCTCTCGTTGCTTTAATTATGCTCTTGCAGATGACTGTTGGAAGACTTTTAAATAACAAGTAAAAGAACATTTTTATTTCATTATCAAATATTTTAAAATAGATTAAGGAAGGATTATTGATGTTCCTTGTAAGACAACAATTTAATGATTTTTCGCGGATTTTAGTTAATTTGGTATCCAAATCAGCAGCCACTTCAGGTAATTACTTTATTTTTCATTTATTTCTGAGGTGCTGTTACATTCCTTCAATATGAAACGAATGTGTAGCGCTGCATACTGCACTGATGTAGCAATTTGCCTACATTTATTTTTCATGTACTTATCCCTTTTTTGTCTTAACAGATTTTCTATACGGCATTTTAATTTATATCTGCAATATTCATTCTTATTCTCTTAACAGACTTTCTATACTGCATTTTAATTTATATCTGCAATTTTCAATCTTGATTGGAAATATTTCTATTTTTATTCTATTCGTACCCTTTCTACTTCTTTATTTATGTTTTTTCCTACTCTTTATTGCTTTAATTAGGCTCTTGTAGATGACTTTTGTACTATGTCAAACTACAAATGGCATTTAACGTGTTTTGGACACATCATACCTAAAATTTTCAATCTTTATTATAAAGATTATTATTTTCCATTCTATCCGAATCGTTTCTACTTCTTTATTTCTGATTTGTATAGGGTTTTTTCATGATTCCTTTTGTTTTAATTAGGCTCTAGCAGATGACTGTTGTGAGTTTTTTAATTAACTCTTTATCGAAGATTTTTAAAAATAGATTGAATTCAACATTGGTGTTCCTTGTGAGACAGCAATTTAGAAATTTTTCACGGATAAGAGATGATTCGTTATCCAATTCAGCTACCATATCGTATAATTACTGGTGACGTTTAATTTTTCATTTATTTCAAAGATGCCGTTATATGCCTTCAATATGAAGTGGATCTATAACGCTGCATACTGCACTGACGTAGCAATTCGACTATATTGTATTCTCTTTACAGCTTTTCTGTAAAGTACTACATTTTAATTGATACCTACAATTTTCAATTTTGATTTCTGCATTGTTTAGGTGTTTCCCCGCTTTCTATTGCTTTAATTAGGCTCTAAGTGTTTTTATTTTCTCTATATACTTGACTTATTTTGTTGATATAACAATGTCAAGCGTTTTTTTTTTAATTTTTAGTCCTCATTGCTTTTAATTATGACCATAGATCGTTCTATTTTGTGCGTTTTTTGCTATTTTATTTTCTTTCACTATGGTCTTCTTACACCAAAGCGGTCACAGGACTGTTTGGTATGGTATTTCAAATGGCACATTTACTTCTGGCACTTACAGCATTAAATGGAAACCAGAAAGAATAAATGTCAGATATAGACGTACCATAAGACTTTA
Organism: Altica lythri; assembly: GCA_964028335.1. NCBI lineage: Eukaryota > Metazoa > Arthropoda > Insecta > Coleoptera > Chrysomelidae > Altica > Altica lythri. The sequence continues at coordinate 18,745,185 of OZ034805.1, forward strand.
TTGCTTTTATAATAACATCAAGTTCATGTGTATGAGTATTTGTTTTATTGTTTTGGTTATGCTTGTATTTTGTTTGTATTTGCGCTTAAAGGGTAGTATATCTCTAGCAAGAATATAATATTTATCTTCCCATTTTTTTACTGGTCAAGTGCATATAATTATTGATTCATAACTTTATATATGCTGTTCCATTAATTAACTATTGAAAATCTCTTAAAAACTCTTGATATTATTCAGATCGATAAAAATGGATCATACTTTTTGTTTTATTACGCAACATTCGTTCTTCGAGCCGGATATGAACCAACGACCTATGGAAGAGTAGAAGAACACTAAGTTTTCTTGTAACCTCTGGTGGAATGGTTTCGTACCTCTCTCCTATCCACTTTTTAGGCTATTCCTTATTTTTAATACATTTTTTTCTCACTCGACGCTTTAATCCTTCCCACATTGCGTTAACGTCCGATGATTATGCTGATATACATAAAAACTTACGAGTCAATTTGGTCAAATTTTCGGGTGTATTGAATTTTATTATTTCTAATACTACAAGGTCAATAGATCTTTTTTATGTCTTTATCTGTTTCTATTTAATGTTTTTTTGTCAAATATCAACATCTTTAATGATTTGTTCACCCAGTATATCAAGGTGATAATTGGATGCAGGGAAGAGCCACACAAGGTAGTGCGAGAATCTTCTTCTTTTATTGATAATTTATTCAGTGAATCATATCTTTTGTTCTATTATGCAACATTGTTTTTCCCTTCGAGCAGGATATAAACCAGCTACCTATGAATTCATTGATTTTTTTAATTCATTGTTGACTATTCTTTTTTATTACTCAACTGATCTGACTTTCCATTTAAAGTTTTTTTTACATCAACGTCTCCAAAGATTTGTTTAGCCAATATTGAATGAATATATAATTCATTACATCTGACTTTTTGTTTTATTTTTGAGCTCTTCCTTATTTCTTTTATAAATATTATCAATTAGGGAAACTCATTATTAACAAGGCGGGAGTAGTAATTCGCCTTTAGAATGGTCGATTATACACACGTTTTAAACATAAATCGTACGATATTGCCTTAGCAAACATCAGAATTACAGTCCACACGCAATATATTCAGGTGATGCTTTGCAGGAATGAGAGCCATACAAGATAGGACAAGAATCTTCTTTTATTGATAATAAAATTTGTTCTATTACGCCACAATTTGGTCCTTCGAGCTGGATATAAACGAGCGACCTATAGAAGTGTGGAAGATTATTCCACCGCAAGTTTTTTTGTAATTTTTAATAGAAAGTTTTCCCACTCGTCCCTTATCCAGTTTTTGAACTCTTCCCTATAATTGTTGGAGCAACTCGAGACAAAAAAAAAACTAAATAAAATAAAATTAATTATATATAACGCCGACTTTAACAGGGATTAACTTTGTTATTATAAAAATATTTCTTATCATGATTGAAATGTGTTAGCGCGATAAGATTCACTTCCTAAATATTTAATTTATAACAAAAAACTGTGACTTTTACATTTTCATTGTGTACTTGAGTTATTTAGTCGAAATTTAAATAAAACAGTTCTAAACTTGACTGATAGTGATAGATGTCATTTTGTGATATATTTAGAACTATTGGATTTATTTTCGATTAAATTCTAAAGATAAAAACTGTAAAGAGTCTTGTCTAAGATATTTTTACCTCTTTTTTCTTTAAATCTACCTTTAAACTTATAATATATGGATTCAGCACAATATTTTTAACAATGCAAACATCATAATTAACACATATTAACATCTATTTTTTTTTATAATGCACACAGAGTGCTACAACCCAACTTTTAGCAGCAGCAATAATGACAACTTAAAAGCTGATTATTATTGTCTATTTAAATCAACTTACAGTTCAGTTGGGGGAACACTCTGCTTTTGTTGCGATTGATTATTACTGTATTTTTATATATTCATGCATATTTAACGTTAACGTACATTGAAAAAACATTAAGCAACACACTACAGATGAAATATAATATTTTATTGAATACGAGTATATTGGTGCTACTATTTCGCCTATATGACCCAGCCCTGTATCTGAAACGCTTAGGCCATTAGTACTTAATAGTAGTTTATAATCAAAATCGATAGATTGGTCGACTCATTTTTAAGATTTAAGAAAAAATAATATTTTACTTATCCTAGCTCGTATTCTATTAAAAAATTTCATGGATTCGTACAGATCAGATGGTAAGTAAGATATTTCACTTAAATGTACAATAGCTAATATTCCTAACAGATAATTTTTTTATAAGAAACTTCTAACAAGATTTATTGTGTTAAACACATATTAGTGAATAAAGCATCATCAGATAGATGTCGATTAAAAATCAGCAGAGTCTAACAACAAAGCGGTCTGCTTACAAAAACTATGCCAGAAAACATCAGCACATTTACAATGAAAGGATTGTATTTTAGGTTTCAGTTAATGGCAACGGGATCAAATCAGCCACAATAAAATGCATTAACATTAACAGAATATATCAGATGATTTTACCACGACGAAAAGGTAACACCGCGCAAAGAACTGTATTGCATATTTAACTGATTACCTCAATACATTCTCTTCAAAAATGAATACATACATGGTAGAAACTAATAGATGTGTGCTTTGACATAAAATGCCATAAGCAGAATAGTAATGAACGCAAAACAGATCATATTTTTTAAAAACATGCTCTGTATAAATACACGTTACTACAAAGCGTTTTATCTCTTTTATTTAAGCTTTACATATTCTTAAGAAGATAAAGTTCCAAAGATGTAAAGACTCGCATTTATATGTATTTAAATGCCGAAATGTTATAAAAATACTAAGTGGATAATATCGCTCTAAATCTTCATCCATTGGTGTCCCAAATTGAGGAATATCATGGAGAAAGATGTTAAATTTTATAATTCCCTCTTAATAATCCCCTGAAAATATACTCTTCATTCCAAGACAACGCAGGTTATAGAATGTTAAGAGAGACATTCACTTAAGTTTTTATAAAGTTTAAAGCTTTCTAAGATTAATAGTGACGCTATATTAAAATACACCAGAAGCATTAAATAGATGATGATACCATCAGCTTACAAACCCAAAATTCTTTGATCGAAATATTTATAAGCAGTATGAGAGTATCAGTGTCTAATAACACATAGGGTATATACTAAAATGTCATTTTAAGGAACTTATTTGATGTAATTTTTTCATTTATGCTCGCACAAATTTAGCTAGGGACCAATTTGCTATCGGATTGTTGTTGTCACAGTATAATTAAGATCTTTTATTTATTATATGGTGTTCTAAATTTTCTTAAAAGTTACGATATCTTAGACTGTGATTTGATTGCTGTATTAATTTACCTCAATTTATAATGCTGCCTCTATACTATCGGCGAGTGTCTGCGAGAACAAGAGAGAGCAAGAGTGGTATGTGTGCTCGTCTCACTTCGATCTTCCTCGCGTCGTCTCCGTCTCTACTTTTTGTAGAGACATGGCGAGACGATGCGAGAGGTCAAGAGTAGCGAGCAAAACGTACACACTCTGGTTTTTATAATCTGCTTTCGTGTTTGATATCGTTCCGTCGCTGTTTGACTTTATAGTTGTTCTGTTTATTTGAGGTAGATATGGCTGAATGGAGGAACCAATGCACACTACAGTTCTACTTGAATTCGTACTGAAGTGTCACGAGTGTCTATGCTCGTTTCCGATTCTTCGCCTCTCACAATATTTCGCGGAACCACTCGCCAAGAGGTATCAGCTAGCTGCTAGAGTGTGGAGGTACTATTAAAAATGACCCTGCTATTTAATATCTGCGAGAATACAATCACAATAATGTCAGTTTGTTACTAACCATAAATACCAGATTAATGAACTAATATGATAAACAGTTAAAAAGGAATAATTTAAAAATTGAATTTTAAGTTTTCGAATTAGAATAAGAATATGAGCTGAGGATAAAAATGTCAAAGTTTGTTAACTTATCGGTTTATCCATGTCTTCTCAAAAAATTAGAGAACTTGTAATATTTTAGGAGGTTTTTATACTTGTGTATATCTATATAAATATTTTTATTCTATTTAGGCCTTTTGTCTTTTAAATACAAACCTTTGATCCCTAGACGTGAATACTGATATTTCAAAGTAGTGCGCCTAAAATTCACTGCTTCTTTTAAGCATTATAATATGTGATTAGTACATAACTAATTTTCGATGTAAATTTGTATACGATTTTTTGAGCTAATAATTCTTATATATTATATATTTCTATATAATGACAACTTTAACTTTTCTCATTATTGTTTCGGTAAACTGTTACATGTCTTCAATATAAACAGGACGTATAGCGCTGCATACTGCACTGATTCAAAAATAATCAAACAATTTACGGGAAAAATTTAAAGTTGTAAATTCCTCGAAAGCAGAAGTACAAAGTTATTTTTCTTCATACCTCGGTCGAAAGTACGTTCTTTCGTCCCTAATTGCAGGGAAGAAAGTTTAACATTTACTCCCTGGCGGGAAATTCAACTTTCGTCCCTTGTAGCGTAATATACTATTTTTATAGCTCTCAATTAAATCTACCCAATTCTTCCTGTTTTCTCAAGTTAAGAAAAGTATTCGATAAAGAGAATCTTAAATTTCGTTTTGATGTATAGTTTTTCCAAAGGTAGGTACTTGAAATGCCAATCATTTTTATGATTTTACCAGGGTTACTTTAAAAGAATGTCATTATATAAGAGAAATTACTACTTAATTTGTTTACAAATAATAGAAGCAACCACGTATTGCTTTTAAGACAGTCCACTTGGACAATCGCAAGATACTGCCCACCAATCACGCTGCACACAAGTTGATCAAATGAGTTGCAGTCAAACGATTCCTTAATAAGATCTTTATTGGATCGCTATTTTTTTGACTGAAGATATCATATGTAGTAAGTTTAGATGACTTATAACATGTGTTCAAGGTTAATTTAACATTGGCGCGTGCGGCATGAACTTAGTAGTCAATCTTTCGGTGTTTGTGTTACAATAGCTTTCTGGAGGCCTTTCGAAGATGATGAAAAAGCAATAGGTAAACAGAATTTGAACATAAAGATTTACAACCATTCATAATTAACGAATTATTTTAAACATATATCGGTGCAGCACGCAGTGCTGAATGCAGTGTAATAAGTGAAATTTCCTGCTATATAAAATGTCATTGATATAGAAACATAAAATATAATATATTATGTAAATAATAAATATTTACCTTATTGGCAATTCTTATTGGTGTCTTTACAATTTTTTATTTTTTAAATAATATAGTGTATTATTATTAGAATTAGGTACCGGTATCTCATTATTCTTAATATAAAACTTTTTATCATTCAGGTTATACCTGATGTATTTATAATACATATACGAGTAGATACTAATTTGTCATTAATCTTTGTTTAAATTCATACATATTGATCTCAAACATCTGGAAGCCTTCGAAGAAATAGGTAAGAACCATTAAAAATAGTGTATGTAATAACACTAAATTCCTAAACCACGTCGATATTACGATTAAATACACGCTTATATAAGGTAATATTGTCCAAAATGTGAAAGCTACATAGAGTTCCCATTCTTTGTCGCATTTTAAAATTTGTCCGTGTAAAAAATTACCGGTAGCTTTGTATTCTTTTAATGTTTTCTCTTTATCTAACCAACGCTTTTCTAAAAATTGTTTTAAGTCTTCTTGACAAGTTGGTAGCACCGATTTGGGGTATCTGAAATTGAAAAATTTCATATCTAAAAATGAACATTTTCATTTAAAATGCCTACATGCCATTGTTCTGTGGTTGTTGAATGTACGAATTCAAGCCATATCAAGCTGGCAGTGAAAAGTCGGCAGAAACCATCGAAATATGAGTGGGAATTTATAGCTAAATAGTTGCTAAAATAACGATTTTGTAGCTCTATTCAGTTCCACAAAAAACAAATTACTGCTATCTTTACAACAAGCTAGCAGTAAAATGACAGGACTGGCACAGAAAAAATGGACTAATTCGTGTGAATTTGTTGCTCAAAACCAGTGCAGGAAAAAATTCGAAAAACCCTAGAGTCAGCAAGAAATTGTTAATAATAACTACCAACCAGTGTCCCTGCTATCGTGATATACAGTTTGTATTGACACATTGATGTAATGGATTTTGTTGCTGGTCACAGATGTCATAAGCAGAGCCCAGCGAGCGAGCAACAACATAAAATTAAAAATCGGCCCAATCGCGTGACCGGTAACTAACTCCTAGTGTCCATGCTGTCGTGACCATAGAGATATAAGATATAGAGCACGTCCTCTATCTTTCTATTTCGTGCTGGTCGTATCGGCACCGACGCACTAGTTGTCCTCTCTCTTTCTATTTCGTCTTGGTCGTATCGGCTGGCTCCCGTGCTCTATATCTTATATCTCTATGGTCGTGACACGCAGTATTATTGACAGAACTCGGTAGCATGAACACTAGGAGTTAGTTGCCAATCACGCGGTTGGGCCAATTTTCAGTTCTTATTTTGTTGCTGGCTCCACGAAGTATAGATACCAGGAGTTTAAACGTAATGTTGAAAAAATGGTCTCAATTTAGGGGACAGAACTATTGCCGGTAGAGTGCGCTCGTGTTCCTAAGATACTCGTTTAAATCCTTACGCGGGAAGTTTTGTTACTATTGACAGCTTTTATGACAACTAGTTTTAAATAAATAAATTAATATTATATATTGAATTTAATTTCGCGAAATTTAAATGTCATAAATGTCATAAACATCGGTTCTTATAAGGCTTTATAAGTTCTTATGGTTACTCGCGCCGCCAGTGGCCAAAAATAGAACTATGATCTGGGTTGATTATTGAGACCATAAATATTATGGAAAAGCCTATACCGTGTAGACTCCTGGTATCTAGTCTTCGTGGCTGGCTCTCTGAGCGCTGCTGATGACATCTGCGACCAGCAACAAAATCCATGACAGAGTTCTGTCAATAATAACTGCGTGTCACAATAGCATGGACACTAGGAGTTAGATACCGGTTACCCGGTTGGGCTGATTTTTCATTTCTATTTTGTTGCTGGCTCTCTGGGCTCTGCTGATGACATCTGCGACCAGCAACAGAATCCATAACAGAGATTTGTCAATAAGAACTGCGTGTCAAGATAGCAGGGACACTAGGAGTCAGTTCATAGTCACCTGGGCGGGCCGATTTTTAATTTTTTTTTGTGTTGCTGGCTCTCTGGGCTCTGCTGATGACATCTGCGACCAACAACTAAATCCATAACATCAATGTGTCAATACAAACTGTATATCACGATAGCAGGGAAACTGTTGGTAATTATTATTAATAATTTCCCGCTGACTCTAGGGTTTTTCGAATTTTTTCCTGCACTGATTTTGAGCAACAAATTCACATGCATTAGTCCATTTTTTCTGGGCAAGTCCTGTCATTTTACTGCTAGCTTGTTGTAAAGATAATTTGTTTTTTGTGGAACTGAATAGAGCTACAAAATCGTGGATTTAGCAACTAATTAGCAACAATTTAGCTACAAATTCTCACTCATATTTCGATGGTTTCTGCCGACTTTTCACTGCCAGCTTGATAGGGCTACAAATTCGTTAAGTTAAGAATTAAAGGGTGGCGTGGAAAATTATACCAGAAGAAAATCAAAATAATATGTAAAACAAAAGAAAAAGTCAGCTAAAGAACAGTTATGTTATTATTAAATAACCAAAGTAGAAAGTGAAGTGAAGGAATATTGGGTGATGAGAAAAATTACACGAGGAGGTGGATCGAGCTGCACCGTGAAATGTTGCAAAAACGCTGAATCTACGGTTATCTATACTCTGTTTTTAATAAGCTGGTATAATAAATCATTTTCGTTAAATTTTAATTCCTTAAATGTATACAGAGTGAACAAATATTTTTACCTGCATATCGGTGAGTTGCTTTAGTCGTTTTCATGTAAAATAAAACCCACTGAAATGGTCTTAAACTCACGCACCCGGTGAATAGGTTATGACCGCTCGAGAATAATGAATACTTAGGGTCTTGAAAGAAAAAATCGAAACAAAATTGTGGCCATTGGCGTAAGAATATGAACGAATTGATGAAACTGTCTCTTTAATTAAGTTATCTAGTTCCCACATTTTTTGTTCTATATTAATAACATGCTCAACATATTTTTTTCCATTTGTCAGGATTCACTGTACCTACTTAGTGGCACCTAATAGTGTTATACGTTACAAGGTCGGTAGGTGACTTATTACAGTACGAGTGAGTTTACGGACGAGGCGACGTAGGAGCCAAGTCCGGAAATAAAAAGAGTACTGTAATAACACCTAACAACCATGTATCGTATTATATTTTATTTCATCCTGTTTTTATAAATTAATAAATTCATAAAAATTTTAACAGTAGTTCGTAACTTGACTAAAAATTGTTCGATACTTGATTAGTTAGGTCAAATTACCTTGAAAGACATCTGTCACTGTCAAATAATTTTTTTATTATTAAGATGTAATTGTTAATATAAAATTAAATAACATTGACTTCTTTTTAAATATGGATGTAAAAGTAAGTAATTAATTATTTTATTTTTATTTTATAGTCATTATAGTATTTTTAAATGTCAAACATTAGCAATCAGAGCAGCGTTGCTAGGCAACACATTACAGTACCTGATACCGTAATGTTTTACTTACCGGCGCCAAATTGATTATAGGGAAGTGTATTTACTAGACAGGATGAAATAAAATATTTTTTCCACATCTATTATATGTACTCAGATTAATTCAATTCGATTAAGTTCGCAGTGATATGGTGGTAATCGGAGAACAGTTATTTCTCGCTTTTTTGACATGTTGTCGACGACATATTTGGAATATTGCTGTCTATAAGGCTTTGTGATAGCTAGAAGTTCTTTTTTACCATATTTTACTAAAAAGGAAGATTTTTTTGCCTCATCCAGTTTCTTATGTCGTCCTTATGCCAAGATCTGTCCGGAGTTTTTTCAAGTTTTCTGAAGTGATAACGTATGCGTAATCCATAACTATAACTTCGAATAAATCGGTATTCATATCTTCATGGTAATCGCCAGTACCGTTGGGTACAAAAGGTGGAAGAAGCAATCCATCCTTTAAAAAATCAACAACGCGTCCAATGTGTGTTATAATTAATTTTTTTCCTTTTTTGTTGAATAATCATCTAAAAATGTTTGGCGAGGACTAGTGACATACTTGTCGTCCCACATTTTATGTACAATATAACCTTGGTTGATCCAAGTCTAAAAACTGGAACACAGATTGAGGATACACTTGAAGAAGACATATTTCTATTAGCCATGTTCTTGTAAACTAAATCACTTTTGTAGCACAAATAAGATAACCCCCAATAACATTATATTATATATACCACTTTTCAATCAGGGTTTTCCAAAATATGAGATTAATGTGCATTTGCTAATACTGGGAATTTCACATAATTAGTATTAGGTTAGAGAATATCTATTTAAAGTCAGGTAAATATCCACTCTTATGAATACGTCCATATTTATTACACAGGATCAAAAAATCCCAACTTCTTATTGCCTCTTTCTTTAATATTAAATAATTTTGACATTGAATACCTAAAACGTAGGTGTAGGTTAAGTCTCCAATGGCAAGGAAACGTTTTTATTTCGGATTTATGGGTCAGGAACTGCGATGAATATTATGGGATTTTTTTTTCTCAACAAAAGGCATGAAATTATGTATGGAAGAACCAAAGATCCGTTAGAGAACGTAGTTGAAGCATGTTGAAAGACAGATTGTGGTTATCTGTCGTAATGTGATCATAAAGTAACTAATCATATCAAAGCAGAAAATCAAATAAAACTCTAAACGTGACAACAATACCTTAAACACAGTGGTATTTGAGGTTTGTAGAAGTTGAAGGATAACAGCCTTTCTCGTAACAAAGTCTGTTGAGACAAAGGTTGACTGTTAGACTAAATGGCTTGGAAAAGCATTCTTACAACAGAGTTTGTTGAAGCAACGGTTTGACTGTGACATCTAAAAGTTAGAATAGACCTAAAAAATCATTGAAGTGGAGAAGAAATAAAGTAGAAACCAAGAATTGTGGTAAAAAGAAAGAAGAAGAACTACGTACTGGGATGTAAAACTAAAAATAATAAAAACGTAACAGCAATATTTTAAATATGCTCTTATTTGAGGTTTTCAGGATATGATTAATGGTTCGCAACTGAAGCCAACTGTTAACTGTAACAACCAAACTGAAACCCTGTCATTGTTTTTAAAAATTCCAACTCTAAGATACACAAAAGATCATAGAAATGAAGAAGAACAAAAACGGAAAATAGAACATTTTAAATCAACTTGGTGATATACAAAATTTTGCAGTAGAAGATTTGTTAGAAGATATTTCGTCATGACACCAAGTCTAAAATGTTTTTTGGATGAAAAAAATATGTTATGACTTGTATCCATTAATGAACATCAAATACTAAGAGGATTTTTTTTTCTATTTCATGCTGTATTTCATTAAACAACTTTTTCTTATATTAAACATATCGTATTTGAAAGGCTTGTTAAATTATCAGCAAAAGATTCATTATAATCATACACACATCGCCAAAATTTTTTGGACCCCCTTATGTTTGTTAAAATGAGACATTGTTATTATAAGTCAATCAGTGTATTACAAAAAAATACAAATGAAAAATTGTGCGTAATAAAAAGATTAGTACAATTTGAAATTTAGTAGAAGACCACTTTAAAGTGAAATCAAAAATGCACGGGTATTCGGTGTGTCCTCCTCTCTTCTATAATAAGGTGTTAATTCGCCTGGGCACAGAAACAATAAAGGCGGTTATGGTATCCATTGAGATATTGTTTCATTTTTCTTGGGTGAGTATGAGTTTCTGGAGGGTGGTAGGAGGATTAATTCTGTTTGAGATTCGTTGTGCAACAAAATCCCACATGTGCTCAATGGTATTTATACCTGCCGTGTTCGGCATTGTCATACATCAAATTTTTTTTTTCCAATTTCACTTCGGAGAGGACAAATAATAGGTTTATCTATCTATCTCCTGCCATAGTGGAGTAATCAGCTGCTTACAACGACCACGCATTATATCTTACCAAAACATAACTGAACCTCCTTGGTTTAGAGCTACTTTTTTCTTGTCGCCCTGGTCCTCTCTAATATCTTTGTCACACACTAGCACTAACTAAACCAAATCTAGTTTCGTCCAAAAAAAGATCATGTCACCGTTGAGCTTAAATTTGGTCTCAGTGTTACTGTGCCCACTGGAGACGAGCGGCTATCTATGTGTTTGGGAAGTAACCTAGATAGTCGTAATGGTCTCGTGGATCACAAGTTTTCTTTAGGTGGTAATGAAAATTAACCAATCATACGTTCTTCATAAATGAGTTCGGATATGGATTTTCTCTTGGATTCATTACCCTATGAGTCATAGGCTATGACGCCCAGTTCCACGTTTTCAGTCAACACGGTTAGTTTCCTAGTTCAAAGGTACTATTGGGATAACTAAGCCCGGGGTATTTCTAATCTATCCTCGATTCGATGATTTGACTGACCCTCATTATACAAAACTACTATTCTTGCTGTATTGATCACTGAAATTCTATTACCAGGCATAATTTCAAAGAAGAACAATCACTTAAATACACTGATTGAACCACTTTTTAAAAATTAGTGTCTAAAATTATGGGAAATGCCTATCAATGGTGAAAGAAACAAACCAGCCATAATTATTATTAAATTTTACGAAGGGTGTTCAATAATTTTGGAGTTATGAGTAGTTTACTTAATTACATTTACCTCACGAGATGCACTTTTACTACTCTTGGAAAATCTCCTTTTAACAAAACAATCTCGTCTGTCGGGATAACATCTGGATAGACCAAAGTAATATCATACACAGCATCTAAATTGTCGACGGATAATAATTGTTCAGCTAAATAAGCAAACCCAGTTGTCTTCGGATGTAAAACGTACTCGTAGAGCTTAAAAACGTTTTCTTTAAATTTGCTTTTACTTTTAATCTTATACTTACCGGTAAATTATTCTTCTCGGCATATTCGTCACTTTTCTTTTTAGTTTTTGGAGTTAGATTGGTTCCTTCCGGAAATATTAACAGGCTATGTTTGTATTTGATACCGTTTACGTAGTTGACGTATCTTTTGAATACAGTTTGATCTATCTGCCAGTTTCGTTTTATGTAGACGAAACAAGCTAACTGCATTATCCAACCTTAAAGAATATAATATTTAGATAATTTTATATTTGGAAATCCTCCTTTTCTTAGTCAATTCTTTGTTTGCTTATGATGAAGTTCATTTTTCTAGCTTATAGACTTTTAATTGCTGTATTAAAGATTTTCCCAAACCCTTTCTCTTGGAATCCAACCAAAAGCTTTTTAAATGTCTATGAAAGCAAGACAAGCGCAGGAATTTTGTTGGGAGGTCTTTTCTATTATCTTAAAATTTAAAAAAAAAGCTTAAAATGGATTTTAAATCACTATCAAATTTGTATTCACATACAGAAAACCTTGTTTTTATTTTCGAGGTAGCGAAATCCAGATTTTGGAAGTTTTATTTGGTTGGTTTTGAATATTTAAAAAGGGAAAGGTGTACCATAAAATAAAGAGGCGTGGTGGTGGAATGAGGAAGTATACAAAGTACTGGAAGCGAAAAAGGTATCGAAGAAGCAGTGGGATTCATCAGGGATTGCAAGTGTAAAGGGATAACATTAGATAGCAAAGAAGAATGCAAAATGAGCAGTGGCAAAAACGAAATCAGAGGCAATAAAAAAAGCCTTTGACAATTTTAAAAGGAATAAAGGAAAAAGAGAATTATTAAGAATAGCTAAAGAAAAAGATAAATCTTCGAAAAATATAACTACCATCCGATAAATTAAGAACAAAATAGGTGAAGTTTAATAAACTTTTGAGAGTATAAAAGGAAGATGGAAAATGGAAGATTCTGTTGAACGGGAAAATTAAGAGAGATGTATTTGAAGATAGAATTGCAAATTTTTGAATGGTGAGACACGTGTTTAGACAGAAGGAGAAGAGTGCATTGAAGAAGAAGAAGAATGAAAATTTGGGAAAGAATAGTTGAGAAGAGCCGAGTAAAAGTGAAGAGCAATTTCTTTTTTTATAGATTAACGAAGGAGAGATAGAGTAAAAAATAAGAGATTAAGAGGTACAGTGAGCCAGATGATCAAGATAATCCGGAAAAATAGGTTGAGAGGAAGAATGAGAATTATGTGAGTAAAAGAGTAAAAGAATGTGAGATTGGAGGTAAGAGGAAAAGAGGAAAACCGAAGTTAATATGGATCGATAAAATAAATGATCTAAAAGAGAAAAATGAAGAAAAAAGGATGCATTAAATAGATACAGTTGGAAAGGAATGATATGGAAGGCTAACGCCGACCCCAACTATGCTTGTGATTAGGCTAAGAAAAAGAAAAAAAAAGAGAAGAAGAAGAAGAAGCAGAAGAAGAGTTTTGAATATTTAAAAAAATCTCTCTGAATCAGAATCTTATATAAAAATATTAATTGGATTATAAAATCCCCTTTTTTATCGTTTTACATAACAAATTTTATCAATAAATCTTAATCAAATGATTTTTTGGGACCCAAATGCCGTTGCTTTAATCATTGCGTTCAAATTCCACCACTAATAAAAAATTTAAAATTAAAAGTATGTTCTTTTACGTTGAAAAGCCTTTTTTTATATGGAAAAAATATTTACCTGGACCTGGTATATGCTTGATTGTATCTTTGAGGATAAATTTGGTGGAATAAGCAAATTTACCATTTCCTTTAACGCTGTGATATAACGTCGGCCAGAAAAAGTTCCAATCAGTTCTCGTTCTGTGATTCATTAAAAGGAGTGAAGTTTCTCCTGTTCGAATTGCATCCCCGGATACTTGTACGGAGCAGTCAAAAATAAATTTTAATAAAGCCTAAAAACCAATTATTATTAAAAAAGTTTGTAAAATACAGGTAACAGATATAGGTATAAAGGAAAGAAAAAATTTTATCCGTTCATTGGGTTTATATAACGAATTATAACTTTCTGCATAGAAATTATATAAGTTCATTTGGTTATACAGTCTTTGAAGTCACCCCTCACCTGGGCCCTGCGGGCGGTGTTTAAAGTTTATAGACTATAGACTAGACTAGACACCCAAATACTACATTACTTTGAGGGCCCAGGTAAAGGGTGACTTGAAAGACTCTTTAACCGTTCATTTTATTTGAATAATACTATTAATTAATGAATTCATATATACTGACAGAATGAAGCAGTGCTGAGTACCAATCATGGTCTTAGTGAGGTGCGGGTAAGTAGGGAGCTGCTCCTCCTGGAAGAACGGTCTTTCATTGGTAAACTAGGTACTTCATAGATTGCGCTAGGAGCGAAGCGGGATGCGAGATGATAGAGGAGGTAACTCATCAGCGTTTTACACGAAATATTAACCCCAGTCCACTAGTAATGTGAATTATTGATCTTATTATGTTTAAAACCAAAATTAAAACAGATTATCTGATCCCCTTTATATAGAAACCTGGCTATGTCGCACAGTGAGCAAAAGAGATCAAAATTACCCGAGAGGTAGTAACTGTAGTCCAAATTGAGTAATTTTTTTAAATACTTGTAATTACGATCACTTTCACTGTTTAAACTAGCTCTACTAAAGTTATGTGGATTAGCCTGTTTAAGAGTTGGTAGGTTTGGTTTATAAGGGTTGTGAAGGAATGTGGGGATGAGATATGTTAGGATAACGGTTGGTAACACGCTCTGTGGTTGATGTCTGAATTTTATTAAACAAAACTAATTAACTAAATCTACTTTACCAAGAAAATGACTCAAATTGAACTAAATTACTGGTCCGCGCGTAATTTTGATCGCTTTCACCCACTGTACGCCGTTGGTAGATACCCACAGAAATTTGTAAAATACAGTAAAATGTAAAAACAATTACTATCGTTATGAGTTTTATCTCTGTTTTATAATTATTTTTTTAAATTTTACGAACAAAAAGCTTTACCGTATAGAAATATGAAAAAAAAACGCTACCTCTTGAAAAGCATGCAAAGCTTAAATAAAAGACGAATAATATTCTAAATGGAATTGCGCAAAAATTCTCCAATTGTAGAATAGCAGAAAAAATTATAACATAAGCAATACAAAATTGAAAGAAAAACGATTGAATGGAGATATATATATTGAAACACTTATGGGGGCTTTTTACACAATTTTATTTACAAAATTGTTAAGATACACTGAACTCTGCTGGATAACGTCTAACTACTTGACAATACAATGAACTGTTGTGAATACTTGAACTTGAACTGACGTTAACTGCCCATGCATCCCCTTATATACAACATTATTTAATCTAGTCAGTGTGTTTAGAAGTTTCTAGAATTTTCTAGAAACATTATTTAAAATGGTCAGTTGATTTTTAGAAACTTCTAAAAATCAACTGTCAATAAAAATCTTTCAAATTAATGTCCCTTCCTTTACGGTTATCCCGTTACACTGCCCCCTCCTTAGATTCATTCCTCCTGGAATGTTATTTCCTACATCGGAATCCCGCACACTCCCTGAGTCAGCCAAACCATCTTCTTGGAGCTGCTGCACATCTCTACTGTGGTTTCCCTGGTAAAGCTACGGTTTTTAAGAAGTGTGCGCGTCGCGCGTCTTACGGCTTAAGCAGAATAAGCTCAGCTTGACTCACAGTCCGCTTCGCGCGGGTCGGTTTTTATGAATTCTCAGTTTTTAATATTCTGTTGAAGTAAACGAATAGTGCAGAATGAATAATGCTATTGTTGCGTTTTTGATCGAAGAAATTGAGAACGATGAAGAAGACTTATTGCTGCTGACAATGAAAGAGCCCAATAGAAAAGTTGATGATTTATTTTCCTGTCGCAAATTCGAAGGAGCGTATGCAGTTACAGTAAGAAAGACGACTTTTTGGGAAAGAAATAAAATTTCGAGAATATTTTAGACTTTCTAGGGAATTGTTTGAGATTGTTCTAAACTTCATAAAAAAAGATTTTGTTAAAAAACCTTGTAACAGATATAGTCATCCAATCACACCAGAAGAAAAGCTGTGCATCAAAAATATATAGTAATATGTCTTTAACAACTTAATTTTTGTGTTTTAGTGTAACTGATCACTCTTCAAAAGCCACCACTTCGATATAATTTGCTTCAGCTTATGTCGACGTCTGCGTCCAAACCCAACGAAATTGATCTCAGCGCACAACTCAAACTCACACTGCTTTGTTAAACTCATCCGTTCAACTAGACAGACTCTTACAAACCGCATGCATAAGACACCTGATGTTAAATTAAAGCGCACGTGAGCTCTGCTCAACTTACTGTCGGCCGTACGCCGCGCATTGTTCTTAGAAACCGTAGCTTAAGGCGCCAAACGATCATGACGGACCACCACGGGTTTCCCTCTGGGAATTTTCACGATCCGATAAATGACATCGTTAATCTTCTTCATGATGGTGTAAGGACCTTCCCAATTCTTCTGTAATTTGAGACAAATACCTCGACGCCGTCGGGGGTTATAGAGCCAGACTAAATCTCCAACTTGGTAACTCTTTTCCATTGTCCGTGTGTCATAGTACCTCTTCACCCGATCACTAGATAATTGTAGTTTTCCACGCACCAGGTTGTGTATATTCTCCATTCAATTCTGAAGGTCGGCGACATATTGTTCACGTGCCATTTCTTCACCAGGTTTACAACCAAACACCAAGTCACATGGTAGCCTCATTTCTCTACCGAACAGGACCTTCGCAGGCGTTTGGCCAGTTGATTCGTTGATGGCCGATCGAATTGCCATTAGAAATAGTGGAATATGTCGATCCCAATTCCTCTGACAATCTGACACCACTTTTGACAGATAGTTGGTTATAGTCCGGTTCATTCGTTTCACCATTCCATCAGACTGAGGGTGCATCGCTGTGGTTCTCGTTTTGTGGATGCCTAATCTTTGGCAAACTTCTTGAAACAGCTTGCTCTCAAAATTTCTTCCTTGGTCTAAATGTAATTCTAGTGGTACCCCAAATCGGCTTACGAATTCTTCAACCAATATATCTGCTAAAGTGGTGGCTTCCTGATTGGGAACTGCATATGCTTCAACCCATTTAGTGAAGTAGTCCATTACAACAAAGATGTACTTGTTTCCTACATCGGTCTGTGGAAGTGGCCCCAATACATCTACTGCGATTCTTTCAAAAGGACTTCCAACCAGGTATTGCTGCATTTCCGCCTTCGGTTTTCGGTGCGGACCGTTACTGGCAGCACATGTAGTGCATTTACGACACCAATCTTTAACATCATTAGTGCAATTTACCCAGTAAAATCTATCTCGGATCTTTTGCAGCGTTTTCGTGATACCCAGATGTCCTCCAGAACTATCATTATGCATCTGTTTTAAAATTTCCGGT
This sequence comes from Altica lythri, assembly GCA_964028335.1. Lineage (NCBI taxonomy): Eukaryota > Metazoa > Arthropoda > Insecta > Coleoptera > Chrysomelidae > Altica > Altica lythri. The sequence goes on from OZ034805.1 coordinate 18,762,743, forward strand.
ACAGCATTTCTTGGGACCACTATTTGTTTCCTTGTTTCTGTGCCCTCGGAATTTTCTACAAGTCTTTTAACGAGCCCACCGTCCAAAACTAAAGAGTTCCATTGGGACCAGTATGCTTTTAAAGCAGGAGAGGATGAGGATATCTCTCTCCACAACGGACGTCGGTCCATTCTCTTCCACTCCCGAATCTTTCTCAGAACGGGATCGTTTTCTTGTTGCTCCTCCAGCATAGAGCTCTCGTCTTCTGGCACAACCTTAACTAAGGCAAGTTTTTCCTCGTTCTGCTCCATACGGGTATATTGGGGGCAATCAGGTCGACATGGTCTTCTGGAAAGTGCATCAGCATTACGATGTCTTGTTCCAGGTCTGTGCTCGATTTCAACATCTTATTCCTGCAGTTTTTCGAGCCATCTTGCTATCTGTCCTTCTGGGTTCTTAAAGCTAAGTAACCACTTTAAACTAGCATGGTCTGTTCTGATCAGGAATTTTCTGCCATACAAATATTTATAAAAGTGCTCGACGGATTTTACAACTGCTAACAGCTCCCTCCGAGTTACACAGTAGTTCTTTTCAGCTTTCGATAAAGTTTTGCTGAAGTAACCAACCACTCTTTCCTTACCATCTTGTAGCTGTGACAAGACGGCTCCAATTCCCACATTGCTGGCGTCAGTGTCCAGAATAAGCTTACCATCAGGAAGTGGATAAGCAAGAACAGGTGCTGACGTAAGCTGTTTCTTCAATATTTCAAACGCCTCTTGACATTCCTGATCCCAACAGAAGGACTTATCTTGTTCTGTCAAACGTGTCAAGGGTTTGGCGATGTCTCCAAAATTCTTGACATATCGTCGGTAATAGGAACAAAGATCCAAGAAACTCCGGAGCTGATGTTTGTCGATAGGGATTGGCCATTCCTGAACGGCTTGTATCTTAGCGGGGTCAACAGCAACGCCATCCTTGCTTACGTTATGTCCTAAATAGTTGACCTGTCTCTGGAACAAGTGGCATTTCTTAACATTCAATGTTAGATTAGCGTTCTGTAATCTTTTAAAAACTTCTTCCAGGTTAGATAAATGTTCCTTAAAGGTCTTACCCATTATGATGATGTCGTCCAGATAAACTAGACAAGTTTCCCATGACAAACCCCGCAGAATGTTCTCCATTAGCCGTTCAAACGTCGCAGGAGCATTACAGAGGCCAAACGGAAGGACCGTAAATTGCCACAACCCTGATCCACTGGTAAAGGCAGTCTTTTCTTTGTCTGCAGAATTCATTTTAACTTGCCAGTATCCGCTTTTAAGGTCCAAGGTAGAAAACAAAGTAGAACCCGCCAAAGCGTCGAGGGCATCATCAATCCTTGGCAGAGGATAACTGTCCTTCTTAGTGACATCATTTAGCTTTCGATAGTCGACACAAAACCGCATTGATCCGTCTTTCTTTCTCACTAATACCACAGGAGAAGCCCACGGACTACTGGATGGTTCGACTATGCCATTTTGGATCATTTCTTTAAGGGCTCTGTCTGCTTTTTCCTTCTTAACTTGAGGCATCCTTCGGGGTACCTGTCGAATCGGACGTGCATCACCAGTGTCAATTCTATGTTGTACAACATCAGTTCTTTCCAGTTTACTTTTAGAACCAAATACAGGTTTATAACGATAAAGTAGATCTCTTACCTGTTTCTTTTCTAATTTTGACAAAGAGGGATCTAATTTTGTCATTAATTGTTCAATTTTGTTGGTCTCATCTGTTTCCGTAACGTTTACCTTGTGAATTATGGCCGTTACTGGTTCTAAACTTCCCATTTCCGCGTCCTTTCGGAGAAAAACTGGGTGATCGTTCAAGTTGATAACTCGGATGGGTACCTCTTTGGCGGATCTAACAAGAGTCTTACCCACAAGGAGTCCTTTTCCCAATTCATGGTCATGGTTCTTCGGCTCTATCACGGCTGGGGCACCATCTGGCTCCGGTCCATCCAACCGCGCTGTGACGACACATTCGCAGCTCGCCGGAAGTTCGATATCATCGATTAGCTTGATCGAGGCATTGTCAACTTGTTTTCGGTGCAGGAATATTTCTTCATTACCAGTATGAAGGATACGTTGGCGAAGATCCAAATGAAAACCACAGTGGAGCATAACATCCATGCCCAGAACAACATCTTCATCAACGTCAGCCACCAGCACTGAGTGAACAAGAAAGGTTGAACCAAACTGTAGCGTCACCTGTATCTCACCGTAGACTCTAGCAGAATCTCCGGTAGCGGTACGCAGTCTCCAACTGGTAGGCCACATCTTCTTTCGCATAATGATTGATGGTCGAACGATAGTTTTCGTAGCTCCAGTGTCTACCAGCATGCTAAAGTTCTTCCCATCAATGAAGGCCATCTACATATAAGCTGTCCACGTAATGTCGCAGAGTTGCCAATTTAATGGTGTGAGGGGCTTCGGGAATGTTTGGGGTTGATTTCGCCCTCCAGGAGTTGACCCGTTCTAGTTTTCCAGCTGCTGGGGTACTTCAGCAGAAGAATTTTCTTTTTGGGGGCAAGTATTTCTTATATGGCCTAGTTCTCCGCAGTTCCAGCATCTCACTGGGCGCCTTCTTTTTGGAGATAACTTCATTAACCTCTCTACTACCGCTTCAACGTCGCTAACGGAATGAACAGCATGGTCGTAGTTACCGGTGACTTCCCTTAGTCGAGCAACTCCACGTGAGGCCTCCGTCGCCGCCTCAAACTCCAGGGCAATGGTCAAGGCGTCCACAAGAGTCTTCGGCTGCGCCAATCGTACAGCGCGCTGCAACTCGACGTCTCGAAGACCATCGGTGAAGGTTTGGACTGCTAGGCACTCCAGGAAATTTTCCGCTGCATTTGAATACGCAAGTCCTACCATTCTTGCTACATCCGCTTCAAATTCCTGGATAGTTTCTCCATTTTTCTGTTTTCGGCTCTTTAACTGCATTCGGTACACCGGTTGTAGATGAGTTTGACCATAACGCATCTCTAGACGATTCACCAATAACTTGAAGTTGTCAGCTTCATCCGGTGTCAATGATTGCAAGACGTCTAAAGCTTCGCCTCGCAGAGCTACGGTTAGGGACAATGCCTTTTCCTGGGTGACCATCCATTAGCTCTGGCCGCTGCGTCGAATTGTTTCAGGTAATTTGGCCAGGAAGTCTTCCCGTCGAAGGTCGGGGGTTTCATCGTAGTTCGTACTTGAGTCGTCTCCCCGTTTCCTCGTCGGTCGATGTCTACGTGGCAGGTTTCCATCGTTTCTGCATCTCCGTCGCCGTGGTGGATGGGCTGGTTTCGACGACCAGCTTCCTGTTCTCGTTGAAGCTTCCTTATTTCGGACTGCATTTGTTGGTTGATCTCGTCTCGCAAGTTGGATATTTGGTGATTCTGTTCGTCTCGCAAGTTGGCCACTTGGTGATTCTGCTCGTCTCGCATGTTGGCTACTTGCTGGTTCAAGTTGTCCACTTGCTGATTCAAGTTGGTCACTTGCTGATTTTGCTCGTCTCGCAAGTTGCATATTTCGGAGCGCAAATGCGATATTTGCTGGGAGAAGGAACTGGATAACTCTTCTGGTAGGGTAGACATCCGTTGTGATAGCTGGGACACCTCTTCGCGCTGGCTTCTTATCTGACTTGAAAGCTCCTCTTGCTGGCTCTTCATCTGACTGGATAGCTCCTCTTGCTGGCTCGTCATTCGTTGCGAGAACTGGGAAAGTTGTTCAGCTTGTTCTTCTTGTTGGCTCGTCATTCGTTGCGACAACTGGGAAAGTTGTTGAGTTTGTTCTTCTTGTTGGCTCGTCATTCGTTGCGACAGCTGGGACATATCTTCGCGCGGGCTAATTATCTGACTGGACAACTGGGCCAGTTGTTGGGCTAGTTCAGAATTCGCTTTTTGATTTGGGTCTTCAAACTCCACAGCGTCAGGGTCTAAATTATTAGCTAGGTAGTATTCACGGAGCCTACTCAACAATACGGATTTGGTCCCAGTAGTTTCCAACTCCAATTCTTCGAGCTCTTTTCTGAGCTCAGCCACCAATAGTTCATTTATTTTCTTTCCAGGCATTCTTGTATCTTCACCCTACACCTGACACCAATTTGAAACACTTATGGGGGCTTTTTACACAATTTTATTTACAAAATTGTTAAGATACACTGAACTCTGCTGGATAACGTCTAACTACTTGACAATACAATGAACTCTTGTGAATACTTGAACTTGAACTGACGTTAACTGCCCATGCATCCCTTTATATACAACATTATTTAATCTAGTCAGTGTGTTTAGAAGTTTCTAGAATTTTCTAGAAACATTATTTAAAATGGTCAGTTGATTTTTAGAAACTTCTAAAAATCAACTGTCAATAACAATCTTTTAAATTAATGTCCCTTCCTTTACGGTTATCCCGTTACAATATATATAATTGAATGAGTTTCTGGGAACATTTTAAAAAGATTGGTCAGGAAGGAGATGTAGATAAGATAAATGTGTGGAACGCGGTGAATTCCGATGGGAGCGAAAGGTGAAGTGAAAAAATTACGATTTGTTTAATATAACTAAATCTCAACATAATGTAAGACAGTACAGAGAAGTTGTCGTAGTTGAGGTATGCTTGGTGAACTCGAATGAGGTAAAAATCTGAAGGAGGCGCGTTGGTTTACAACACGATAATGAGAGCAACCAAAGTTCCGTTTCTCATTTTTGCAATACTTTTTCTTTCAACGCCAGTTTCGATCTAATATTAAAAGCTTCGCTTTAAAAGTGACATAAAGACGACGCAGGAGGAGCATTAGATCACACAAAAGAAAGAGCAACGAAAGATACAGACCAGGGGTTTTTGGTTACTTATTTATGTAATACTTTTTCTGTCGCCACACCTCTTTCGAACTTAACATTAAAAGCTTTGCTTTGAAAGTGGTAGCAGCGAATACAAGAGTCAAGAAGAGACATGAAGAGCGTTGGTTTCCAAGAAAGGGAAAGTAATAAAAGATAGAGACCGAAAGAAGTTCTGGTACTCATTTTTGTACCACTTTTTTTTCTGTCGTAACACCTGATTCGAACCTAACAAAAAACTTGACTTTGAAAGTGGCAGCAGTCAATATAAAAGGAAAAGGAAACAGAAAGAGCGTTGGCTTACACGAAGAGACAGAGTGGAGAAGGATAGAAACTAGCAAAGTTTCACTGTTTTCAAGATTTATTTCTCGCAACACCTCCTTCAAACCCAATACTAAAAGCGTCGCTTTGAAAGTGACAATAGCCAATACTTGGGACAAGAAGTGGCACGAGGAGCGTTGACCTACAAGAAAGTAGAAACAACAGAAAATTTAGATCAGAGGAAGTTCCCTTACTCTGTAACACTTTTTAAAGTCTTCATAAAGGGACACTCGGCGAAGTTTACTGCAGAGATGCTATCACAAAGGCGAAACGATGTCAGAATGATTGTCAGTCTCTTGACAGCGACAGCACATTGTAGGCTCAAGAAACACATGAGTCAGTTGAACTTAGCAGATGAAGACATCTGTCGATACTGCCAAGAGGAGGAGGAAACCGAATTTCATGTCCTATGCCAATGCGAAGGCCTTGCAAGGACGCGGCATCTAGTACTGAAAGAGGAGAAACCGGCTGCTCTAATTTAATCTAAACACTTTTTTTGCAACCACTCTTTCAAACCTGGCTTTCGAACCCATATGGAATCTAACATTAAAAGCTTCGCTTTGTTTTTAAAAACCAATTCAAAATAGCCTTTATTTATATTATTATATTTTGTGTTTATTTATTATTACTATTTTATTGCTTTGTACAATAATAAATAACAATTATGGACCAAGAGGAATAATCATAACATATAAAACTTAAATGAAAAGTATAATTATTAATATATAGGTACTCACCGTAGGATAATATTGCCAATACGTAAAGACTACATCACTCAGGTAGCGATAAAATGTATTTGAAATTAATAAAATTGGAAACAGAGGACAAAAAAGTAATGCATACCCTAGAATATAAAGTTAATTCTATTAAAATTGTGAATAACATTTTTTATGTATTATTTTTTGAAGTTAAAACTTCTTCTGCCGCGCCCAATAGAGACTAAGACAAAAGCGTAAGTTTTGTACGAGGAAAATGCCGTTCGAAAAAAGAAGTGAGAAATAATCTTAAGACATTTCAAAGCCGTTAATTTTAATTGTTTTATATAATTACTTTATTCAGATACATTTTTTATACATCAAGCATTTTTATAATACTACTAGCTGACTCGGCGAACTTCGTACCGCCTACTGATGTTTTTTTTATCATTTTTCCAAATTTTTACGGTTTTGTAAATTATCGATTAGATATATTATATATTAACTGCGCCCCCTGCCACCTTATGGTGGCGTCATAGTACTTAATTACGCAAGAATTGCTAATGTAAATTAATAGCATCTTAACTGCGCCACCTTACGGTGGCGTCATAATACTTAATTTAGTGAATCACTTTTTTGAGATTTTTTGACAAACATTTTTTTTATTTTTCGTAAAAAATTAAAAATAATTTTTTTTTAATAAAAAGCATCCTATTTTACTTCTAATACCTCCAAGAATATATGTACAAAGTTTGATGATGATCGGTTAATTAGTTTTCGCGTAAAAGCGTAACAAACAAACTTACATTTACATTTATAATATTAGTAGGGATGCCAAATAATATATTATATAACGAGTGCGGAAAGTGCGAAAAGTCCCTTTCCACACAAGTAATGTACACTCTTTTTCCTACGACCACGAGGAAACTGTACCAAATATTGTGTTAGGTGATTGTTTTATTTGGGACAGGTTCTACTATTCTAGTTTTATGTTTTTAGTCTGTATTATAAATAATGCTGTATTATTTACGATACTTAAGTAGTAGAATAAAATACAAACAAATATTTATAATTAACATTTATTTAAAATCAAAACAATAATTATGGACGATGAACAGATATGAAAATACAAGAAATATCGAGGTTTTATTTGACATGTGTGTGAGAAATTAAATCGAAAAGGGGAATGCAAACCATTTTAAAGAATTTTTTAATTTATTAATCAGATTTTAAAGCAAAATTACTTAAAAGAGAATAAGGTACTTTCATTTTTTTGAACCTATATCGTAAAAATTTCCAAAAGATAGATACTTCAAATATGGAACAGAGCACATGTGTCGTGTTAGCTCAGTGGTTTAAGCGAGTGTCTTACGTTAGAACACTAAAGGAAACTCTGGTTCGATTCAAGGCGTTAGTTTTTTTTAATGACAATTTTTTTTTCTGTGGCACATTAGATGTTATGGCAAAACTACTCTGATTAAAAACTGATTGTTTGTAAATAGTATCTAATATATTGGTAACCAATTATTACAGATTCTCAGATATTTATTCCGTGTTGTTGTCTTATGTGGCATCGGAAAAAATCAACTTATATAATTTTTGTCCGTTTGTGTTTTGTTTTATATTTGTAGTTATTACATTTGTTAATGTAAATCAGAAAGTAGCACTTTTCTTGGGGGTAGAGAGTGTGATAAGGATAAGTGTTACTTTCCTATGTGGTTGTAGGAAAAAGTATTTATTTATTTACTAGTTAACTCGACGAAATTTAAACCAATAACAATCAATAATTTTTTTTCTCACTTTCCGTTTTTTCCTAATTCAACAATTTTTCGATTAATTTTCATGCTTGTCGATTGATTTCGAGAGATTACCATATTTTTTATTTTGTTTTTGTAAATTTTATATTTTCTTGTTTGTTGTTTTAATTTTCGCTGTATTTTGTAATTTTTTCAGTTTTCTACTGTTTTTAATTGTTTTTTTTTTCGATTTTTTACATTTTTCTATTTCGCAATTTTTGTAATCTTTTTTTGTTTGTTTTTCTTATTTTTCATTTTACTTTAGTTTCTTCTTTTTAAACTTTGTTTTTAATTTTCCTTGTTTTTTTGTTCTCTTCCTTTTTTGGTTTTCTACATATTGCTTTTTATCTAATTTTTACGATTTTTCGTTTTCTTTCCTATTTTTCCATATATTTTATTTTTTTTAATTTTTTGGTTTAGCCAGTTTTTTCAAACGGTTTCTTTCCGCTTTAATCGCCATCTAGTTGAAATTAATAGAACTAAATAATGCATACAAACTTTGTATTGAAAAATTTTAATGATCGTTTTTAAAATATGTAACGATCAGAAATCGTTTTAGTTCCGAAATCCACCTGAGTATTGGTATATATTTATTTTATTGTTTGGTGCCACGATTATTAAGTGGGAGTCGAGACTCTCGGATATCCGACGTTTCCTTGCGCAACGATTGTAATTTCGCGTTCATTTCAACTTCTTTCGTATTCCTGAAAAGAGCTCCTCAATGACGGTAAATCATTCTATAGTTTTAGTTATTAATTTTATTTGTATTAAATTGTCCAAATTGTGGTGAATTTTGTTTGTTGTAAAATATAACTAACACTTAATTTCAAGTACAATCGCTATCGCAAACATCAGTTTTTTGTGATCATAGAGAGTATAATACACGTGTTTTTAAATTAATTATTTCTCGATAATATGGAGAAACCAGATGGAGTTTTGATTGTTGATTTCATTATTATAGTTTTTTGCCACATTCAGTAAAAAGGTAAAGAAAATTGTCTAAATCTCCAAGAAAAAAATATATCAAATATGAGTTTGGACTTTTTTTTAACACAAAAAATACGCCAGTGCAAGTTTTAACTTCGAGTGATATTTTTTACTAACTTGTATAGGTACTCTTTATCGTATGATTAATTTAAAATTAAAATTGAAAGTTTTTTTTAAATTATTGTTTTAAAGATTTTTTAAACAAATTCAACCTGCCAAAGTGATATTTTAACAATTTAAGAATTTTATTTATTTATTTTAAAAAAATTATCAAAAATGTGTTATTTGAGTTAAAAGATTTCCCAAGTTGCAGCCGTGAATTTTGAAAATGCTGAAAATGTGGGGCGTATCAAGTCTTCTTTTTTTCAGCTTTAAATTAGGTTTTGTTTAGTGCCATTGAAAAAACCTCCAATTTAACAAAAAAAAAATCAATAAGTAATTTTTTATGCAGAACTTTCCTCCAAATCCAATCTACCGACAAAAATTTCCTAAATATCGAAGAAATGAGGGAAAATAGAAAAACACTTAAAATCTTAAAAACGTATCCTTAGATTTTATGTCACAATGCGTAAAAAGTTACTTAATAACAATTTAATTTGGTAAATGACATTTACATGAAAACAAAAAATTATTTGCAATTACCCGTAAAATTCGTGTATTTTCATGACATCTTTTTGTTTCCCAAAAAACAATAATTTTGTTACTATAAACAATTTTATTATATTGGACTATATTGCAAACTAGATTTTAAGAGTTTTCACTATATTTAGTTTTGTTAATTTAAAATTAAATAAAAATATGAAGCAGAAATTTTTAGACATTTTTAAAAGAACATTTTTCATAGTTATCGATTCTGACACCAGCATACAAAATATAGGATCCCAAAATAAAAAAATGGGACCATTGTACATAAATGCATGAAAATAGATAAATTTTTTGGATAGTCGAAAATAAACGGATATATTTCTTTATTTCATTTCATTTCCAATTACGAAATAAAACCATTTTAAAAAGAGTTGTTTTGAAGCAATTTTTTACGATTTGTCAATCAATAGTATATTGTGTGGCAAGGGGTGAAACAAGACAATTTCTGACTAGGACGAGAGTTAGTCCAAGAGCGGGCTGCAAAAAACCTGGCCTATCGAGTAACCGGATGAAATATTTTTTAAATAATACTACTCACTCTATCTATTGAACAAATCATTTAGTGCCAGGGCAACAATGGTGCATAAAATTGCTATGTTTTTTTTAAGTTACATTTTTTGGACATGAACTGTACCAATCGAGTAACCGCTTGAAACTAATTTTAAAATGTAGTTTTAAGTGAATAAAAAATAATTATAAACAAGTGCCTCGTTAAATCTGGTGCTAACCCCATGGCACGACACATTTTTAAATTTTTTTTGTTGTTGCGTTACTGTACTGCGTTACTGTACCCATCGAGTAACCGCTTTAAACTATAATCAAATTAAAATTTGAACATTTCTTATTAAAAAAATACATAAGTGCCACTTCTATTCCAGTGACAAATGCCTGGCACGATACTTTATATTTCTTCAAGTCCCATGCTATTACTTATACAACCTATTACAGAAACATTTGAGAATAAATGAATAAACATCTGATGGACAATCATATTGATTTTTAAGTGAGTTTTTTATTTATACGAGTATTTTATAAAGTATAAAAATGAAATACAATGCAATTTTTTTAATCTATTCTACTATAAAATTAATAAAAACTTAATTATCCAAAAATATGCATTGAAACATATATATGGAATTATTATCATTATAAATATCATCCTGATCATCATCATTATTGTCATAATTATCATCACTACTGTCATTATCATCATCAGTTTTGTCATGATTATCATCATGGTCGCCATTATTTTCATAATTATTATCATCGTCATTATCGTCATGATCACTATCATTATTTTTGTTGTAATCATTATTATCATAATAACCATCGTCACAATTATTAATTTCATCAAGCTCTACTTCATCAAGTTCTACCATAACAATGTATTCAAACTAAAAGAGGTGTTGGATCACCTTCGAACCAAAGCGGTTTAATTTAATTGTCATTAACTGTCCATCCGCATTGTTCTGGTAAGAAATTCTGTAGCATTTTGCCACATTGAAGTTACATAATTGGTTCGTAAATTTTTTTGATTCAGTGACTTCCAACATGGTGGAATTTGAGTTGAATCAAATCTTATGATATATAATACGGGTATCGGCCTTATTATGATTACATGCAAAATCTTGTTCAATATTTTTTACAATAGTGTTTTTTATAAATTCATAGAAAAAACATTGATTTTTGTTTGTTATATAAACTTTTTTATTGCCACACAATTGTTAGACCAATATTCAGTTATAAAAATCAATTAAGGCTTCTTTAAATTTAATATTTTTTAAAGCTTTATGGGAATCGTTAGGCCTTTTCTGTGCAGGTCCTGATATTGAATAAGATGTATTAATTTCATTGCGATTTTGCCTTTCTGTATCTTTAATGGAAGGAATAAAATACTGATAAAAAATTAACTGAATTTCAGAAGCAGTTGTATTACAAATTTTTGATAATATTAATTCTGCTATTTTATCGAACGTTTGAGAAACTGAAGGGCCTAAATGATATAAGAAGAAAAAGCTATTAATTACATCTACACTAACTTGATTTGGTGGTATGTGATGGACAGTTAATGACAATAAAATTAAGCCGCTTTGGTTCGAAGGTAATCTAACACCTCTTTAAGTTTAAGACATTGTTATGATAGAACTTGATGAAGTAGAGCTGGATGAAATTAATAATTGTGACGATGGTTATTATGATAATAATGATTACAACAAAAATAATGATAGTGATCATGACGATAATGACGATGATAATAATTATAAAAATAATGGCTATCATGATGATAATCATGACAAAAGTGATGATGATCATGATAGTAGTGACGATAATCATGACAATAATGATGATGATGATCAGGATGATATTTATAATGATAATAATTCAATGCATATTTTTAGATAATTAAGTTTTTATTAATTTTATAGTAGAATATATTAAAAAAATTGCAATGTATTTCATTTTTATACTTTATAAAATACTCGTATAAATAAAAAAACTCACTTAAAAATCAATATAATTGTTCATCAGATGTTTATTTATTCATTCTCAAATGTTTCTGTAATAGGTTTTATAAGTAATAGCATGGGACTTGAAGAAATATAAAGTATCGTGCCAGGCATTTGTCACTGGAATAGAAGTGGCACTAATGTATCTTTTTAATAAGAAATTTTAATTTGATTATAGTTTAAAGCGGTTACTCGATGGGTACAGTAACGCAACAAAAAAAAAATTAAAAAAAGTGTCGTGCCATGGGGTTAGCACCAGATTTAACGAGGCACTTGTTTATAATTATTTTTTATTCACTTAAAACTACATTTTAAAATTAGTTTCAAGCGGTTACTCGATTGGTACAGTTCATGTCCAAAAAATGTACCTTAAAAAAAACATAGCAATTTTATGCACCATTGTTGCCCTGGCACTAAATGATTTTTTCAATAGATACAGTAAGTAGTATTATTTAAAAAATATTTCATCCGGTTACTCGATAGGCCAGGTTTTTTGCAGCCAGCTCTTGGACTAAGTTGACTGCTGAAGCGAAGTGAAGTCTTCGCCCGGTCAGAAATCGTCTTTGTTTCATACCGTACCACACACCATATTTTTCATATCACATGCATTGAAACAGCTAGTTTTGATCTCTGTAGCCAGTCGAAGTAAGACTATTTCAGACAAATAGCGTATCTACAGAATATCTTGACAACGATTTAACGACAGCTGTCAGACGATTATGATTTTATTCGCTTTTGTTTATTACAAATGCGATTCTGATAGACTTGACATAAAGACATAAATAATAAATAAATGAATGTGCCGGGCAGAAATAACGTTGTTTCTCCCCTAGGGCAGAAAAAACCAGCAGTTTCTGACTGACAGTTGCATTGGTCTAAAATTGTCTTGTTTCGACTGACAAAACAGGGATCAAAACAAGCTGTTTCAATGCATGTGATATGAAAAATAAGTTTTTGAGAAGTCCTAAAAAAGCAGTTTTTTGGTATTTTCCGACTTTTCTTTGATATATAGGATCTGGATTTGGAAGAAAATTTTAAATCGGAAATGCTTTTGTTTTGTTTTTTAAAAAGTATGTGGTTAATTTTTTACGCACACCCAAAAAACCGATCGCACAGCTCAATTAGCTAGTCAACATTTTAGTTGTTTTTTTTGCGTTTGTGATAATGAAATTTCTAATTAGATTTCTACCTGATTTATTATTCTTTTTATTATTTATACGAACATTTGAATATTAACTTGATTTTTATTCTTGTTTACATATTTCTGCATCGGATTTCTACTCTAAATAACAGTTTTTCCGCTGAATAGATAAAAAACAGTAAAAGGCTTAAATGTAAATAAGAATTAAGGATAATAAAAATCGTTTTTATTATTATTTGTAAAAAAAATGTTTTTTTTTTAATTTTGTAGAAAAATTTCGCAAAATAATATAACGACGTGACTGTTATTGGAACGAAGTTCCCTTTCGGGCGTTACGAACAGTTACGACTGACGCTAGGAGCTAGCCAAAAAAAATTCATACCAAAATTTGTCACGACACGACACGACATACGCATGTTGTCTCTCTCTCTCTCTCTCTTATAGATAGATATAGATACTTATCTTTATTTAAATAGGAAACCCTAATATACATAAATAAATACTAATAAAAGTACAATTAAAAAGACACTAATTTAAATTAAAAGAAAATACTGTAGAAAAAAATAAGTACCTATAATAGTATTATATTTTATTTCATCCTGTTTTTATAAATCAATAAATTCATAAACATTTCAAAAATAGTTCTTAACTTGACTAGTTAGGTACCTACGTCAAATTACCTTAACTGTCAGTTACTGTCAAATATTTTAATTTTAAAATTTTGTATTAAATTGTTAATTCCTGTTTTAAATTAAATTGAAATAAAAAGTAATTTTAGGTAGAATATACAATACCTCTGGTATTGTATAAATGGACACTTTTGTTAAAAGAAACGAACTGTTGAAAATAATGGATTTACTATTTTTTTTTCTATTTTGCTTTGAACAGTGTAGTAGTGTCGCGACTTTGTTAAGTTTATACAGATTTTTTGTAGATAATAAATATTAAAATAATATAAAATAAAAACAATAATGTGACAGTGTTTCTGCACAAGTTCCGGATATTGCTGATAGAGTTAGGTAAGTAGAGATTTTATACAGACGATAATAAATGCTTATGTATTCCTTCACTAATTAATCGAAAGGAACTTCGTTTCATCCGGGTGTCCCTTGACACCTCTCACTTTTTTTTTAACAATTTATAATTTACAGTATGGAAATTTTGAATAGGTTAACCTCTAGAATTTAAGTTTAGTTGACAGTATTTTAATTAAAATTTTTATATTGTTACGCCAAAAAAGCATAACTTCTTACGAGCGTACATAAGTAGATACAGCCACACACACATTTTTTTTTTAATTTGATACTCAGCAAACCCAAATTTAGAGCTCAAAGAAGAGGACATATCAAATGCCCTGAAAATGAGTTTTTTAGGTTCCGCAGCCAAATGGCAAAAAACGGAACCCTTATAGATTCGTCATGTCTGTCTGTCAGTCGGTTTGTCCTTATGTCACAGCCACTTTTTTCCGAAACTTCAAGAACTATACTGTTGAAACTTGGTAAGTAGATGTATTCTGTGAACCGACTTAAAGAGTTTACACAAAAATAGAAAAAGAAATTGTAGCTTCCCCATACTGATTTTTTTCATCACATCCATACAGGTGGGGGTTATCTCTGGATAGGTCTTCAAAAATGATAGGTATTTACGTTTCTAATATCATTTTTTTCTAAACTTAATAGTTTGCGTGGGAGATACGTCCAATGACTATTCCCACCTGTAAACTTCCCACGAAAATAGGTGTGATCGAGATCTAGAGAGTAGTTTTTTTTTTAAATATCGATCAAAGTTACAACGATCTACAAGAACTTGTATATTGTTACTTGCTGCTACGGAACCCTTCATAGGCGAGTGCAACACGCACTTGGCCACATTTTAAAAAATAAGAGCTATAACTTGGGAAATCTTAGAATTAGTAAACAAAATTTCAGCAAAATCGGTAATCTCGACATACATTTTACTGCAGTTTTGGCATGGATATAAAAATTGAGGATTTAATAGCTTTTTGTACTAAATGCATTAAGTGCTACTTTGCCGCTTGATACAAAAAGCTGCCGCAGAACGTGTTAGCGGAACGAGAAAGTTTATTAAAATCGGTTCGAATTCCATACACTATTTTTTCTACACACACAAAAGAAATAGATTTTTAATAATTTGTTGACATTTGTATTTTGTGTTGCGATTTTGGCAGTCAAAATAAGGTAATGTTTATTGATAAATTTCATATGTTTAATTTTTAGCACTTTTAATTTTAATTAAATAATTGTATTTTAATTTCTTAAAATATCAGATAGTCAAATAAAATATTCAGTAACCTATTTTTATTTTAATATACCATAATACCATTTTCATTTATTTATTTTAAATTAAAATTATCAATGTGAAAATAAACAATTTTTTGCTCTAGAGCGGAAAGTGATGGATAATGCCAAACACCAATTTTCTAATAGGGATTTTAATGTGGCAAAGATAACTTTGAATAGTGATAGTAGAAAAAATATATTACATTTAGTTGCAAATAAATTACTTTTTTTCGAATTAAATTTTGCTTTTATATAAATTTCTACTTATTTTTACCCATATTTAGGGTTAAAATTCTTTTATGAGATTTCATAATATTTTTTAAAAGAAATATCAATAATGTTTACCTAACTATTCATTACCCAAAAAAAATTCAATCAGAACATTTGCACTTGATTAGAGATAGATATAGGTCAATACTGCTATAATCGCCCTTTATATATGTATGTTAAAAACAAAGAATTTTCTGCTTAAATAAACAAAATATAGTTATAAAAAATGTTTTTTCATATTAGTTACCTATCCTTTTATCGCTTTTTCATTATTAAAAATATCATTAACAAAGGATTTTATTTTTTGCATTTTATAACAATAATAAGGCAATTAAAAAATTACAACTCACCTGCAAAAATGCTTATGTACCAGAAATAAAAATACAATACTCCTTTAAAAACTGTCATTTTCTTAAATTAATTTTAACTGAAAAAACGTAAAAAGAACGGAGGACGCTGCCTTCGTGTGTTTACCCGGCCAACTACATCTTTCCAATGGGAAATGGAACCGGTATAGCGTCGTGGAGAGAATCGAGATTTATTGATTTTCCTTTCCAGCATCCCTGTTTCCAACCAGATGTGGGCGGCTGCAGCTACGATTTCCCTGTTCGGTTACCTAGTGAACTAATCATGTTACCCCGGGATGCAGGTGGATGTATATCTATTTCGGGAAAAAAAACAATATAATTGTTGTGAAAATACAATTTTAAAAAATTATTTTTTACACAGTGATATTTTTAATTCAACATAATAAATTTTTGATCATAATGTTTAATTGAACTATACATGATATATAATAAAAGAATTCTTTAGCCTAAAGACAATGTACAAAGAGAAGTTTTGGAGAGAATTGGATGAGGTCTGATGAAAAGCAGCTACGAGGAGTATGGGCACATGGAGATAGAAACTCTGAAGGGGAAATAATAGTGCAACTTGCTAGAGCTTTTAATTTAAGAATAATCAACACTTGTTTTAAGAAACAACTTGCGAAGCTGATTAGGAATAAGAGTGGAGAACATAAGATCCAAGTTGACTATATAATGTGTAGAAGAAGACATCAGAAAGGAATAGGGAATTATAAGGTAATATATGGAGAAATTGTAACACCACAGCATTTTTAGTTGTGGATTGTAACATAGACCCAACAAAGAAACCACAAAAAAACAGATGAAGGTACAGTGGTGAATGTTGAGAAAAGAGTATTATGAGTACGTTTAAGGGAAGAGTGTTAAGATCGAGAGATTAGTATGGAAGATGATGTGGAGTAATGGTGAACTAGCCAGCATGTGGTTTACGACTTTATGAGTAGATAAATAGTTTTTAATTTTATGATATAAATATAAATACAGTTTGCTTAAATATTAGGATGTTCAGTCACGCTATAAACCTAATATAGGTAATTGAATCTCGAAATTTTTAAAATATTTTAATTAAATGTTACCTAGCGATGTATTATTAAAAAACAAGCTTATATTTTTTGTTTATTTATAACATTAATAAAATCTGTTATATGAAAACTATAGGTACCTATAAAATGAATATGTACAAAAAATAAATAAAAGATAACTTAAATACTAGTGGGTAAATTACTATAAGACACATCTCTTAAAAATTCTAATCTATTAATCTTAAAATCTTTATAATTATTGATCAATTTTTTCAAGTCTTCTTTCAAGTCTTTTTTCAAGTCTTCTTCTTCTTAACATTTCTTCTAGGCGTCTTAGGACCACTATGCGCACTTGTTATTTTACAGTATATAAATGTTTGGAAGCTTTTCAAAACAAAGAATTATTTGATGGGTGACTATGATAGAATTAATTTTTTGTAAATGTGAATAAAAGCAGCAATTAATAGTGCGCATAGTGGATGAAGAACAAGCAGCCCACATTTTTGGCGGAAAACTACAATTAATATCTAAATTTTATTTCAATAGGGTAATCATCCTACCAGGCGGTATTTTTGATCGGTCCCAATCACCACGGGGGATAAGGTTTGAGTTTATCCCTAGGCTGGCAGTACTGAAGCAGAATTGAGAATTTCTTGACCGCGGGGAGGAACTCATATACGCTCGGACTAGCAATAGTAATATTGTTAGGAAGATAGCAGAAGAAGTGTTAACAACATCATCAGGGAAAGGTGCACCAGAAAATAAAAAGGCATGGTGGGGGAATAAGGAAGTTCAGAAAGTAGTAAAAGCGAAACAGTTGGCAAAGAAGAAGTGGTATTCACCAGAGGTCAGTGGCCAAAGCGAAATCGGCGGCAATGAAAAAGGCTTTTGAGAACATT
Organism: Altica lythri; assembly: GCA_964028335.1. NCBI lineage: Eukaryota > Metazoa > Arthropoda > Insecta > Coleoptera > Chrysomelidae > Altica > Altica lythri. The sequence goes on from OZ034805.1 coordinate 18,780,531, forward strand.
GAGATTAATAAGGAAGAAAGAGAATTATCAAGGATAGCTAAAGAAAAAGATAAAGCTTCGAAAGACGTAACTGCCATCCAAAAAATTAAAAACAAAGAAAGAGTTTTATATATGCATGAGAGTATAAAAGGAAGATCTAAGGAATATTGCTAAACAAGTAAAATAAGAGATATATTTAAAGACAGTATTGCACATTTTAAAATGGTGAGAGATGTGTCGAGGGAGGAATGGAAAAGTACATTGAAGAAGAGGATGAATGAAAAGACGATGGTATCGGATAAGATACCATCAGAAGTATGGAAGTTGCTTGGTGAGGATGGAGTAGATAATATGTTGGACCCGATAAGAAATGTGATCAATGAAAAGAAAATACCAAGTAAATGGAGTAAAAGCGTGCTTGTGCCAATCTATAAAAGAAAGAAGGATGTCAAGCGTGTGGTAACTACAGAGGCATTAAACTGATTCGTATACTTTGAAACTTTGTGAGAGAATAGTTGAGAAGAGGTTAAGAGAAAATATGAGTCTAAATAAAGATTAATTTATATTGTAACGGGATAACCGTAAAGAAAAGGACCTTAATTTGAAAGATTGTTATTCTAGAAACTTCTAAACACACTAACTAGATTAAATAATGTTTCTAGAAAATTCTAGAAAGTTCTAAACACACTGACTAGATTAAATAATGTTTCTAGAAGATTCTAGAAAGTTCTAAACACACTGACTAGATTAAATAATGTTGTATATAAGGGGATGTATGGGCAGTTAACGTCAGTTCAAGTTCAAATATTCACAAGAGTTCATTGTATTGTCAAGTAGTTAGACGTTATCCAGCAGAGTTCTGTGTATCTTAACAATTTTGTAAATAAATTGTGTAAAAGTCCCCATAAGTGTTTCAAATTGGTGTCAGGTGTGGGGTGAAGATACAATAAGAATGCCTGGAAAAAAATAAATGAACTATTGGTGGCTGAGCTCAGAAGAGAGCTCGAAGAATTAGAGTTGGAAACTACTGGGAGCAAATCCGTATTGTTGAGAAGGCTCCGTGAATACTACCTAAATAATAATTTGGACCCTGACGCTGTGGAGTTCGAAGACCCAGTTCAAAAAGCAAATTCTACACTAACTCAACAACTTTCAGGGCTGCAAGAAGAACAAGCTCAACAACTTTCCCGGCTGCAAGAGGAGCTATCAGGACGAATGACAAACCAACAAGAGGAGCTATCACAGCGAATGACGAGTCAACAAGAAGATCAAACTCAACAACTCTCCCTGCTGCAAGGGGAGTTATCCAGTCAGATGAAGAGCCAGCAAGACGAGCTTTCCAGTCAGATGAAGAGCCAGCGCGAAGATATGTCCCAGCTATCACAACGGATGTCTACCCTATCAGATGAGTTATCCAGTTCGTTCTCCCAGCAAATATCACATCTTCGGGACGAGCAAAATCAGCAAGTAGCCGACTTGCGAGAAGAACAAAACCAGCAAGTGGCCAACTTGAATCAGCAAGTGGACAACTTGAACCAGCAAGTGGCCAACATGCGAGACGAGATCAACCAGCAAATGCAGTCCGAAATAAGAAACCTTCAACAAGAACAGGAAGCTTATTGTCGAAACCAGCCCATCCACCACGGCGACGGAGATGCAGAAAGGATGGAGACCTGCCACGTAGATATCGACCGACGAGGAAACGGGGAGGCGACCCAAGTACGAACTACGATGAAGCCCCCGACCTTCGACGGGAAGACATCCTAATGGATGGTCATCCCAGGAGAAGGCATTGTCCCTAACCGTAGCTCTGCGAGGCGAAGCTTTAGACCTCTTGCAATCATTGACACCGGATGAAGCTGACAACTTCCAGTTATTGGTGAATCGTCTAGAGATGCGTTATGGTCAAACTCATCTACAACCGGTGTACCGAGTGCAGTTAAAGAACCGAAAGCAGAAAAATGGAGAGACTATCCAGGAATTTGAGGCGGAAGTAGCAAGAATGGTACGACTTGCGTATTCAAATGCAGCGGAGGATTTCCTGGAATGCCTGGCAGTCCAAACCTTCACCGATGGTCTTCGAGACGTCGAGTTGCAGCGCGCTGTACGGTTGGCGCGGCCGAAGACTCTTGTGGACGCCTTGACCATTGCCCTGGAGTTTGAGGCGGCGACGGAGGCCTCACGTGGAGTTGCTCGACTAAGGGAAGTCACCGGTAACTACGACCATGCCGTTTATTCCGTTAGCGACGTCGAAGCGGTAGTAGAGAGGTTAATGAAGTTATCTCCAAAAAGAAGGCGCCCAGTGAGATGCTGGAACTGCGGAGAACTAGGCCATATCAGAAATACTTGCCCCCAAAAAGAAAAATCTTCTGCTGAAGTACCCCAGCAGCAGAAAAACTAGACCGGGTCGACTCCTGGAGGGCGAAATCGACCCCAAACATTCCCGAAGCCCCTCACATCATTAAATTGGCAACTCTGCGACATCACGTGGACAGCTTATATGTAGATGCCTCATTGATGGGAAGAACTTTAGCATGCTGATAGGTACTGGAGCTACGAAAACTATCGTTCGACCATCCATCATTATGCGAAAGAAGATGTGGCCTACCAGTTGGAGACTGCGTACCGCTACCGGAGATTCTGCTAGAGTCTACGGTGAGGTACAGGTAACGCTACAGTTTGGTTCAACCTCTCTTGTTCACTCGGTGCTGGTGGCTGACGTTGATGAAGATGTTGTTCTGGGCATGGATGTTATGCTCCACTGTGGTTTTCATTTGGATCTTCGCCGACGTATCCTTCGTACTGGTAATGAAGAAATATTCCTGCACCGAAAACAAGTTGACAATGCCTCGATTAAACTAATCGATGATATCGAACTTCCGGCAAGCTGCGAATGTGTCGTCACAGCGCGGTTGGATGGACTGGACCCAGATTGTGCCCCAGCCATGATAGAGCCGAAGAACCATGACCATGAATTGGGAAAAGGACTCCTTGTGAGTAAGACTCTTGTTAGATCCGCCAAAGAGGTACCCATCCGAGTTATCAACTTGAACGATCATCCAGTTCTTCTCCGAAAGGACACGGAAATGGGAAGTTTAGAACCAGTAACGGCCATAATTCACAAGGTAAACGCCACGGAAACAGATGAGACCAACGGAATTGAACAATTAAAGACAAAATTACATCCCTCTTTGTCAAAATTAGAAAAGAAACAGGTAAGAGATCTACTTTACCGTTATAAACCTGTATTTGGTTCTAAAAGTAAACTGGGAAGAACTGATGTTGTACAACATAGAATTGACACTGGTGATGCACGTCCGATTCGACAGGTACCCCGAAGGATGCCTCAAGTTAAGAAGGAAGAAGCAGACAGAGCCCTTAAAGGAATGATTCAAAATGGCATAGTCGAACCATCCAGTAGTCCGTGGGCTTCTCCTGTGGTATTAGTGAGAAAGAAAGACGGATCAATGCGGTTTTGTGTCGACTATCGAAAGCTAAATGATGTCACTAAGAAGGACAGTTATCCTCTGCCAAGGATTGATGATGCCCTCGACGCTTTGGCAGGTTCTACTTTGTTTTCTACCTTGGACCTTAAAAGCGGATACTGGCAAGTTAAAATGAATCCTGCAGACAAAGAAAAGACTGCCTTTACCAGTGGATCAGGGTTGTGGCAATTCACGGTCCTTCCGTTTGGCCTATGTAATGCTCCTGCGACGTTTGAACGACTAATGGAGAACATCCTGCGGGGTTTGTCATGGGAAACTTGTCTAGTTTATCTAGACGACATCATCATAATGGGCAAGACCTTTAAGGAACATTTATCTAACCTGGAAGAAGTCTTTAAAAGATTACAAAACGCTAATCTAACATTGAATGTTGAGAAATGCCAATTGTTCCAGGGACAGGTCAACTATTTAGGACATAACGTAAGCAAGGATGGCGTTGCTGTTGACCCCGATAAGATACAAGCCGTTCAGGAATGGCCAATCCCTATCGACAAACATCAGCTTCGGAGTTTCTTGGGTCTTTGTTCCTATTACCGACGATATGTCAAGAATTTTGGAGACATCGCCAAACCCTTGACACGTTTGACAGAACAAGATAAGTCCTTTTGTTGGGATCAGGAATGTCAAGAGGCGTTTGAAATATTGAAGAAACAGCTTACGTCAGCACCTGTTCTTGCTTATCCACTTCCTGATGGTAAGCTTATTCTGGACACCGACGCCAGCAATGTAGGAATTGGAGCCGTCTTGTCACAGCTACAAGATGGTAAGGAAAGAGTGGTTGGTTACTTCAGCAAAACTTTATCAAAAGCTGAAAAGAACTACTGTGTAACTCGGAGAGAACTGTTAGCAGTTGTAAAATCCGTTGAACACTTTTATAAATATCTGTATGGAAGAAAATTCCTGATCAGAACACACCATGCTAGTTTAAAGTGGTTACTTAGCTTTAGGAACCCAGAAGGACAGATAGCAAGATGGCTCGAAAAACTGCAGGAATATGATGTTGAAATTGAGCACAGACCTGGAACCAGACATCGTAATGCTGATGCACCTTCCAGAAGACCATGTCGACCTGATTGCCCCCATTGTACCCGTATGGAGCAGAACGAGGAAAAACTTGCCTTAGTTAAGGTTGTGCCAGAAGACGAGAGCTCTATGCTGGAGGAGCAACAAGAAAACGATCCCGTTCTGAGAAAGATTAGGGAGTGGAAGAGAATGGACCGTCGTCCGTCGTGGAGAGAGATATCCTCATCCTCTCCTGCTTTAAAAGCATACTGGTCCCAATGGAACTCTTTAATTTTGGACGGAGCGCTCGTTAAAAGACTTGTAGAAAATTCCGAGGGCGCAGAAACCAGGAAACAAATAGTGGTCCCAAGAAATGCTGTACCGGAAATTTTAAAACAGATGCATAATGATAGTTCTGGAGGACATCTGGGTATCACGAAAACGCTGCAAAAGATCCGAGATAGATTTTACTGGGTAAATTGCACTAGTGATGTTAAAGATTGGTGTCGTAAATGCACTACATGTGCTGCCAGTAACGGTCCGCACCGAAAACCGAAGGCGGAAATGCAGCAATACCTGGTTGGAAGTCCTTTTGAAAGAATCGCAGTAGATGTATTGGGGCCACTTCCACAGACCGATGTAGGAAACAAGTACATCTTTGTTGTAATGGACTACTTCACTAAATGGGTTGAAGCATATGCAGTTCCCAATCAGGAAGCTACCACTTTAGCAGATATAGTGGTTGAAGAATTCGTAAGCCGATTTGGGATACCATTAGAATTACATTCAGACCAAGGAAGAAATTTTGAGAGCAAGCTGTTTCAAGAAGTTTGCCAAAGATTAGGCATCCACAAAACGAGAACCACAGCGATGCATCCTCAGTCTGATGGAATGGTGGAACGAATGAACCGGACTATAACCAACTATCTGTCAAAAGTGGTGTCAGATTGTCAGAGGGATTTGGATCGACATATTCCACTATTTCTAATGGCAATTCGATCGGCCATCAACGAATCAACTGGCCAAACGCCTGCGAAGGTCCTGTTCGGTAGAGAAATGAGGCTACCATGTGACTTGGTGTTTGGTTGTAAACCTGGTGAAGAAATGGCACGTGAACAATATGTCGCCGACCTTCAGAATCAAATGGAAAATATACACAACCTGGTGCGTGGAAAACTACAATTATCTAGTGATCGGATGAAGAGGTACTATGACACACGGACAATCGAAAAGAGTTACCAAGTTGGAGATTTAGTCTGGCTCTATAACCCCCGACGGCGTCGAGGTATTTGTCCCAAATTACAAAAGAACTGGGAAGGTCCTTACACCATCAAGAAGAAGATTAACGATGTCATTTATCGGATCGTGAAAATTCCCAGAGGGAAACCCGTCGTGGTCCATCATGATCGTTTGGCGCCTTACCAGGGAAACCACAGTGGAGATGCGCAGCAACTCCAAGAAGATGGTTTGGCTGGCTCAGGGAGTGTGCGGGATTCCGATGTAGGAAATAACATTCCAGGAGGAATGAATCTAAGGAGGGGGCAGTGTAACGGGATAACCGTAAAGGAAGGGACCTTAATTTGAAAGATTGTTGTTGACAGTTGATTTTTAGAAGTTTGTAAAAAAATCAACTGACCATTTTAAATAATGTTTCTAGAAAATTCTAGAAACTTCTAAACACACTGACTAGATTAAATAATGTTGTATATAAGGGGATGCATGGGCAGTTAACGTCAGTTCGAGTCAAGTGTTCAGAAGAGTTCATTGTATTGTCAAGTAGTTAGACGTTATCCAGCAGAGTTCAGTGTATCTTAACAATTTTGTAAATAAATTGTGTAAAAAGCCCCCATACGTGTTTCAATATAAAAGTGAATGTTTATTATATAGATATCGTATAATATAAACAAGAATCATACGTTGATATTAATTCATAAAAATGCATTATTAATTTTATATTTCCAATTTTAAAATCGACTATTTTAATCTGTTTTTGAAATATCAAAAACGCCACTCGCCATATTGGGTTCCGACCTGACGTCACTCCGATAGTAAACACATTGTCGTGCTTTAAGATTTGTAGTAATTGACAAGTTATCAAGTTTTTGAACGTTTATCCATTGTTATATCCTTTGTTTTATTAACATCCCATCATGAAAGACAGATTTGTGAAAGCAGAAAGCACAAATCTACTAATGATATATGCCTGAATGGTAGCGATATTTTGAGTCCAATCCCGATTTCTGTCTTGCAGAGTTGAGAAATGTTAAAACAGCAATGTAAGTACCTATTGCATCAAATATTATCTAACACCACTTAAGTAAAATCACACGATCAACACAATAATGCAGTGTCTTTACTATTAAATAACCTACTTGCTTTTCCTGTCTGCTTGGCAATCAAATTTGCATGGTACGCAGTTTAGTCTCATGCGAATCCGCTTGACAGAGCCCATTAACTTATACTGTGCATAATTCTTCATATCATTTTCCAACTGAAATATGTACAAACACAATGTATGAAATTTCAATTCACTACATAACCTATAACATTGACGCAGAACATGATGTTTGTTTTGTAAAATAATGAAGTTTTCTTGTATTTATTCAATAGTAAAGGTACAACACCACACCATTACTTACATTAATGTGGTCTTCACAGAAATAAAGTCTAGTCTTTGTTGATAATAATTTTAGATCTCTTCTTGCCAAATAGATGTCAAAGATAATAATAGTATACCTAATACTATTATGACGTTTTACAGAGTCTTTGAAAATCAAAGAACATATAGACCGTTTACTAAGAACCAACAACTACTTCCCTGGCTATATGCCACGACGGACATTGAATTACAGTTCAAAGATAAACGGGGTTAGTATATCTGCAAGATAGAACTAACCATTTTAGTTTGCAATTCGATAGGATATCACTTGTAGACCGGTTTCGACGTATTGCGTCTCATCAGTACAAGGTAGATATCCATCCAGATGCTCTAAGAGCAACTAGATTGGAGATATGTCTGAAATCACACAAATACATTATCTTTAGTAAAGAAAATGTAAAAAGTGCGATAATAGCGACATCTCCATATTTAATTGCAAACTGAAATTCTATTTGACAAAAAACCTCTCGGCTTTGTAGGGTTAACTACTTGATTGCAGTTTCCTGCTAATCAATTGTCATTTCAGTAAAACGTTTATCAAATAGATGTCAAAGATAAGAGCATCTGGATGGATATCTACCTTGTACTGATGAGACGCAATACGTCGAAACCGGTCTACAAGTGATATCCTATCGAATTGCAAACTAAAATGGTTAGTTCTATCTTGCAGATATACTAACCCCGTTTATCTTTGAACTGTAATTCAATGTCCGTCGTGGCATATAGCCAGGGAAGTAGTTGTTGGTTCTTAGTAAACGGTCTATATGTTCTTTGATTTTCAAAGACTCTGTAAAACGTCATAATAGTATTAGGTATACTATTATTATCTTTGACATCTATTTGATAAACGTTTTACTGAAATGACAATTGATTAGCAGGAAACTGCAATCAAGTAGTTATCTCTTCTTGCCAGTTTCAAACAAGTGTTTCTCATACCTAATATCACTTGGAACTTGAATCCACAATTTTTTTGGCGTTTTTACACTCGTATTCTTGCATCCAGGCACAGGACACCAATGATAAGAGTTATAACTCATTATTTTCGAAAATATTTTCACTTGGTCTCTAACAAAATCGTACTATCGGAGTGACGTCACAAGTCGAAACGGCATGGCGGCTACTGTTTCCACGCGCAATTTTAAAATCATAAATAAAACGAAGGTTATTTCATGGGATTTTTCGGCAATTTAAAATTAAAATTAAAATTCTACTGGTTCAAGATTAATTTAAACCAGTTTTCAAAAAAGTGCGTAATAGCCTATTCAGCAAGATTATGTATTGTCTCGGATAGCCAGCTGCTTTGAAGACTACCAATCTACCAAGTTTGAGTCCAAAACAGCCTGGTCCTGCAAACAATCTTTTAAGCAACTGGCCAATCACAACAAAGTAACTTTGCTGTGGGTAACAGGACGTAAAGTGATTGTCGGAAATGAGATTGCTCAAAAGAAGGAGCTAGTATAATTTTATCGGACTTGAACCTTGAACTGTCTTGAAATACCGCATTTTGGATGAAGTTTGTAATTGGGAAGAGAAACTCAGTTGTGCTTACTGGAAAAACACTTCAGGCTAAATAGAAACAAAAAGGTTAATACGGTCTTTACTTCGCTACTCTAAAGTACTCTTAGATCTTCAGAAATCTAAACTAAGAGTAATCGCAGGATTTCTCACAGGGCACTGTCCACTGAGGGCTTAACAGGTTATCTTAAACTGGATAGTAATTGTTGGCCAACGATATACATTAGTCTTCTTAGCCTGATCAGGTTACAAACGTACACCCTAAGCGAATAATAGACCTTCTTGAAAGTCTAGATCTTATGCACTCATAATTATATATAGAGTAGATACAAAAGATATTTTAGGTCGTAGTGTAGAAAGATTACCTGGACCTCCAAAAAATTTTGTATGGACTGAAATTTTCAGAATAGCACTGAGTTATTTAAAAAAAATTATTGCATTAAAAGTTTATAAAACATAAAAAAGTGAAGAATTTTGGGTTCACATCAGCAACATGCTATATACCTCTTTGTATCTGTGTGCGTTGGACGCTTCTTGGATGGTTGAAATATTGTTCGATTCAGTGACATGCTATAATAATAGCAGTATATCTGTAGTTCCAGAAGACGCACGTAAAACTATTTCTAAGGTTTTGTTATTAATTTCAACTTATCTTGCATTATTAGCATTTCTATTAAGCGACCTCTAAAAAAATATAGGTAAGGACTAAAAATTTCAAAACCTACGATCCTAGAGGATTTATTATATTGAAAATTGTTGCCACTTAAAAAAGGGTGAGTTTATTTATTGAAATATAAACTTTGTAACAGGCGTATTTATTACTTAGTGTCTACTCTCAAAATTCTTAGTGTATAGCTAAACGTCATTCGGGTAATTAACCAAGTTCAACCTTTTATTTTCTCATAATTTCAATTTATTACCTTTCTAAAGCTTCATTTTATCTAATTTTTGCTCTAACTTCATTTTATCTGACTTCTAATTGGCGTCAGGATTTACTATTTCTGTATATTTATATTAACATTTAATATTATGACAAGTCGTATATTTTAAGTTGTAAACAATGTCAATTACGTCAAATTCTTCTATTTTCCTTCTGCTATATTCCATCTAAGACTAAGCTCTCTACCGTTAATGCCGTAATTAATAGAATTAACAATAGAATGGTAAATGCCTCTTCTGCGCAGTTACTTTATGCCAACGCGAGAGACGTCTGTTATTTTTCGTGTTAACTACCTCGTTGAGAGTACTGAGAGTTGCATTATTGTAGAAAATTTGTCGGTTTGGTTTTAATCGTGGTAGATCTGCGACGCTTAAGTGTGGATTTTAAAACCAAATCCCTATTTCCAACTGGGCCATTGAATCAATCTACGTTTGGTTGTTACTATTGATTTTTCTTCGTGTTCAGTAGGAAAAAAACCCCGTTGTGGGATTTGTACAAGATTTTCTGTCGCTTAACATTAGTACATTATAAGGCGGCTTTTGGGTCTAAAAATCAACGTCCCGAGCTATTGAATACCATCGAGTTAGCATACCCTTTTTCCATCTAGGGTCTTTGGTGCGGGCCTTATTTCCTTGGTACAGGCCTTATTTCCTTGGTACGGGCCTTATTTCCTTGGTACAGGCCTTATTTCCTTGGTACAGGCTATACTATTTTGTTGGTACTGGCAGTTATTTATATTTTGGAACTGGCAAGTGTTCCTAGTACCGGCAGTACTTCTGGAACTAAATTTGTTTTGATACTCGCAGTTCCTTGTTTTGATCAAGAACCAAACAGCTTTGGATTACTGAAGATTGGAAGCCACCAGCACCAATACAGATAAGCATTATAAGACTTTGCATTTTGTATAATCTTTACTTGAATTGTTGATTGTAATTTAGTTTTAAGTCGTGCGTGTAATCACACTGAAATTCATTATTATTTATTTGACTTTTAATACTAAGGCGCTAGAGTACGCAGTTAGTCATAACTTGATAATTTGCAGTAGGTAACCTCAAACATTTTTAAGTTGCAGGAGGGTCTAGTTTTGAAACTGATTTGTATTATTTAGCTCACTTTATTTCATTTTGTGGAATTGTGTAAGAGTTGTTAGTGCCTATTAAATCTAGGGGTTTCCGGCTTGTACCGTCTAAGTCGGTGGCACGGCTCACTTGTGTATCATGCCTCTACGGCTGAGCTCGGGCATAATTTGCCAGTAGAGTGACCACTAACAACCCTCGCGCAATTTATCTAATTGACGATATTGGATTTTTTTTATTTTTATTCATAAATAAACCTTAGCAGTTAGCTAAGAAAAACCGTGGCAACTTCTATAGTCTCTTTAATATGATTTTTGATTTCGCGTCAGCAACATGCTCTAGTAATATCAGTACCTAATATACCTGTAGATGCACGTAAACCTATTCCTAAAGTTGTTTATTTCAGCCAATTTTGCATTATTACCATTTTACCATTCCTATTAAGTGACCTTTAAAGAAAACTCTGGAAGGACTAAAATTTTTAGAACTTTGAAATAGCATTGACAGATTCAGAATGATTTATTATATTAAAAAATTCAACATCTGAAAACAACAAGTGTATTTATTAAAATACAAACTTCTATAGGCCCGTTACGACTTCAGCAACGTATATACTCGATTGTATGTGTTTGCCTTGAAACTTTTTTGGATCGGTAAAATTTGGTGAGTTCGCGTCAGCGCCATGCTGTAGTACTAATAGTATATATCAGAGTGCGGAAAGAAGTAAGATCAGATTCAATTAAATTAATAAAATTATAAAATATAGTTTTAACTATTTATCTTTATCAGAAGTCTTCGTGATAGCCTCTCATTTTTTTAGATAATGTACTTTATAACAACAATGAAATATTATAAGTTTTATTACTTACCCACTTAAAAATGTTATCAATATAAAAATACCAATATAAGTATCAGAAAAAAATATTTAAAGTACATAATGTCGGTGATGGCCATCATATGCGAATTAAGAAACATATTCAATTGTCACTACTATTGACAATACCTGGTTCTTATTCGAACCGAATAGAGAACTGCTTTTATAATAGGATTTTCTTTGTATTTTAATGAAACCCTTATAGTATAATCCGATTATATGCTTGCTGTAACTCTAGTTACAATAAGCAAAATATATACGCTCGTATCTTTTTATATATAAAGGTTTTAAAAAAATATAGTGTGTTTTTTCGTCAAGAAGTAAACATAAGATATTTTTCAATAAAAAACAAATTATAGACTTAGCTTTTTAAATTAACCAAATAATAAGGTTAGAATATAAAAGCCTATTAGAATAATAAAAAAAAGTGAGGGGTGTCAAGGGACACCCGGGTGGAACGAAGTTCCTTTCAATTAATTAGTGAAGGAATTGTAATTTGTAAAGACAACAGAGAGTTTGTACATTGTACATACATAAGCATTTATTATCGTCTGTATAAAATCTCTACTTACCTAACTTTATCAGCAATATCCGGAACTTGTGCAGAAACACTGTCAGGATACATTATTGTTTTTATTTTCTATTATTTTAATATTTATTATCTACAAAAAACCTGTATAAACTTAACAAAGTCGCGACACTACTACACTGTTCAAAGCAAAATAGGAAAAAAAAAGTAAATCCATTATTTTCAACAGTTCGTTTCTTTTAACAAAAGTGTCCATTTATACAATACCAGAGGATTAGAGGATATACCTCTACCTAGAATTACTTTTTATTTCAATTTAATTTAAAACAGGAATTAACAATTTAATACAAAATTTTAAAATTAAAATATTTGACAGTAACTGACAGTTAAGATAATTTGACGTAGGTACCTAACTAGTCAAGTTAAGAACTATTTTTGAAATGTTTATGAATTTATTGATTTATAAAAACAGGATAAAATAAAATATAATACTATTATAGGTACTTATTTTTTTCTACAGTATTTTCTTTTAAATTAAATTAGTGTCTTTTTAATTGTACTTTTATTAGTATTTATTATATTAGGGTTTCCTATTTAAATAAAGATAGGTATATCTATCTATGAGAGAGAGAGAGAGAAAGACAACATGCGTATGTCGTGTCGTGACAAATTTTGGTATGAATTTTTTTTGGCTAGCTCCTAGCGTCAGTCGTAACTGTTCGTAACGCCCGAAAGGGAACTTCGTTCCAAAAAAGGTGTATGGCACTTGGGTAGTGTCTATAGAAATAAAATTTTTGATTTTTGGTTTTGTTTTTTTCCCACGATTCTTATAAGGCGCGATTATCTCCAGTATGACGTAACATGTTCGAACGCTTTTGAAATGCTTTGAAGTTAATCCAATTTACTCTCTATAAATTCAATTTTATATAAATATGCATACTATCTGAACCAGCGTATAATTTCGTTCAAAATTAATTTTTGCTTTTTTTTCATTCACACTTCAGTACTGCAAAAAAATGCCGACAGAATATTAGTTGCCAAATGTTATCTAAAACAGAACACACAAAAAATGTGACTCTTATATTAAAGACTAGTTAGTAATGTTATATTTTTCTGTTCGTTGATTCGAGATAAGTGATAAACAGCAGACAAACTTAACAAATTATTGATAAACACAAATAAATAACAATTTCTTAAAATAATCTACACAACTTTGATACAGTCACAATTACTGAATAACGTCCTTCTAAAATCACAACTCGCACTTATTTCACAATCGCAGTCAATCGCATAACCATTACTATTATTATTGTTGGTCCAAAGCGGTCTCTTATATATGAAATTAATTCCTTCTAGAAGCGTCTCTAAAATTAGATTTAGAACAGAACACTCTCGAATTAATCGGACGTTCCAATAGCCACTAAAATATTCCCAGATTCTTAGAACTGGCGTCTGTCTCGAACTACTTCCTGGGCGACAGGTCCGAACCGGCTCGTAACAGTATTTATAATCCTAAGATACTTAGAATTAATGCTTGGCAACATTGCTTTTGTTTACCCTGGATTTATGGAGAATCTCTTGTCACGTGCATAAATCGGCGTCAATATATTTAAAAGTTAAGTTAATGTTTCAACGCGATCGTTAGCCTCTTAAAAGGTTCTGGTCACCGTCGTTTGCCTTGACTCGTAGTGAGAGTATTTCTAGTGTTTAAACCGATAATGAGCGGCGCTTTTACTGTTTAAGCTAATAGCGAAAATTTTAAATTAAGTAAGCAAGTGCATCGATTTCTTTTGATATTAATAATACATTTAGTTTAATGAATTCGATTTAATTTTAACATCATTTCGGAAATCAAATTAATATCTAGCAAAGCCGTTTTTGCACAACGGAACACACTATTTCCCCTTCTATACTCACAAGTGTCATTGCGGGAAGGTATGCGTGAACTATCGTGATTTTAGGGCTCCTTTTGCATTTCAACAATTGTACGAACACATTAGTATTACTATCGAATTAAGCGACGCCATTTTGTGAAGTTGAAAGTTCTTCTGGCAATATTCAAGCCATCCTTATGGGTTTTTGAATTTCACTTCAATATATTTTATCTAAGCCTCATTTTTGGTTATTCCTTTGTGGTATTTTTGAGTAGGCGTATAGATAACTCCATATTTTTGGGATTTAATTAAATGGTGCTTTCTTCGTGTGATTGCTAAGAGAGTTCGTTACGAAGAAGCGTGGACATCCGATTAAGAATCACGAAATTTGCTACAGGGTGCTAGCGAAATAACATCGCAGATTGGCTGCTTAACCCCTAATCTTAATATAAAAGGGGTTTTTGGACCTGGCGAGTAAATTGTTTTTGGACCTGGCGAGTAAATTGTTTTTGGTCCTGGCTGAGCTTGTTTTTTGGACTGGACTAATATTTTTGGACCTGGCAAGTAAATTGTAAGATCAGCTCACTGCTGAGGAATCAACACCGAGCCTCACCTTCCACAGAGCAGCAGGCTATTAACGAAAGCCTCACTACAGATCTGCGGATTAACAGATAAGCCAAAAATTTAATTTTAAGTTCAAGACATTGTAATTTTGTTTAAGCGGATGCAACATTTTATAGTTTGCATTTTTAGGTACTAACTATTTAGTAATTTTTTTTTTTGCGCTGGGTGATCACTCTCGTATTTTATACGCCAGTAATTAGCGGTATCATATTTGTTTATTGTTTTTATCGCTTATTTTTCATTGTTTTCAGAGATTGTTATTCAACCGTTGGGTTTATATTATTGTAAAATATATAGATAGATCTAGTTTTGTTGTCTTACTCAGCCAATCACCCACTCACCATATTTGTTATTCAATCAATTTTTTTTTATTAAGATTCTTAAATTCATTATTTATCTCCAGTAAGATAGGTCAGTGCCTGGAACATCAGGGGTTTCCGATTTGTACCGCTTAAATCGGTGGCGCGACGCACACTTTTGTACTTACCCTCTACGGCTGAGCTGGGCACAAATTTGCCAGTAGAGAAACCACTTACCCATCTTAGCTGGAGTTGATGATTTCAATTTAAACCATAAAATTAATTTTTCAAGATTAGATTTTATTTTTACTAAAAGTACGTGGCACTCTTATCGCTGTTAAAAATTTGCAATTTTTATTGGCTCTTTCGTCAAGTCACTCATTATATACTATGGGTTGATAATAGGGATAATACGAGTCAACGTGGACTATTATAAGCCAATAATTTTACTTCTTTCGAGGGTGATATTGTGACTTATTGACTTGTGTTAGCCTTGTGTAGTTTACTTATTATTTTTATCGTATTTCAGTTTTGTTTTTGATTTAGTATTGAAATTTTATGTGATTTTTTTGCGGTAATATAGCGTATTGGAGATCTATTGAAAATATCCTAGAAGGTATTTAATAAAATACAAATTTAATTTAAATTTAAATCAGTATTTTGACATACAGAGAAGAGAATAAATTTGATCTGAAAGTGAAGTAGAGAACGAGGAAGATACAACCAATAAATATGGTATGTGGATGTCAACCTTTGCTCAAATAATTTTTTGAAACATGTATGAACAACTAATGTTGGAAAATAATGGCTCAAATTATGGTGTCTATCATAGAGCGAATACACATATAAATAAAAATTTCTAAGCCATTAAGGTATTTAGGGAAGAGTGTATTTCACGAAAAAAAAAACACAACGATCTCTTTAAAGGAAAAAGTATGAATTTTATTCTAGAAATGTTATACCGTCTTTTCAAATGATCAAACAATAACTTATGGCTGTTTCTGGTTATCCATATAAATCAACCAAAAGTTTTGCACACGTTAGGATTTAGATACCGAACCTTGGATAAAAGACAATTGATTAAGGAAACGCAAAAAATCATTATGGCCCGTAATTTGTACTTAAACGCAATCGATAAAGAACGCCAGGAAGGAAAGTTCATTGTCTATCTTAATGAAACATGGTACGATACTCACGGCATTTTAAAGAAAGGATGGAGCGATCAATCTTTTAAATGCTCTATAAAAACTCTACCACACAGAGAAAAACACGTGACCTTTTTACATGCCGGAAATGAGAATGGTTTTGTACCAAATTGTTTGCTGCTTTCGGCCAAAAGTATAGTTTCGTTCAAAGTTATTTTTTACTCTTTTCACATTCCCACTTCATACCGACAAAGGCTGCAGACAAAAAATGCCGCCAAAGAAAATCTTTTGTCGGCATTTTTTGTCCACATTAAATCTGAATGCAAAAAAGACAAAATTAACTTCGGACGAAACTATATTTCAAGTTCTTGAGCAGATTATTATCAAGATATGATATCTACCTCATTCTAAAAATGGTTTGGAGAGCAAATGTTACCAAATTTACCTAACCATTCACTACAGTCTTGGGAAATTCCCAAAACTAAATCTCAAAAAAATGTTATTTCTTCGTACCTAGATAGCGTGGAGATAGCTTATTCTTCAACATCTTTAAAAAAGAATTTGCTTTTTTTATAAAATCTTTAATTGTTAAACCAAGTAATGTTGTCAACGGCATGGCTGAGCAATATGGACATAATATAATTCGTTTACCACTTATTATTGTGTATTTAACCCCATCGAGTTGATTTGGAGCAACATTAAAAGAGAAGTTAGAAAAAAAACGTTACTCCAACTTTATCAGGAAGTGTCATTGACACCATAAGGAAAGTTTTTGTAGAAATTTTGAATGAATTATGGTATAATAGCGTTGGCCATGTTCATAAAATCAAAAATACTTACTTCCTGTTCATTCCTGTGTTATCGATTTAAATGACACATCACACATCTAGTAAAATGTTTCAAATATTTGTAAAATCGTAAATATCGAGTATCTAAATTATACAAGCGAAATCCGATCCTGCACCAGGCAGGAGTGCATTGTTTGTAGTTGCCGAAAAGCAAAAGTTATCTTTGAATGAAACCTAAGTAACCATTAATTTGAGTTTCTGAAGTTATACTTCTATTAGTGCACTCGGTGGAAAAGATTTGTGTGGGGCTTAATGGTGTGAGTAAGAGAGAGACAGAAACACATATAAGGAATATTGGTCGGTAAAAACAAAGATGAAATATTTACCACATGTTTAGTCATACCTATAAGTCGTTTGGATACCGTTTAAACATTCAGTACATTGAAAAGAGATAGATATACAAAAAACAGTCTAAGCTAATGTTTTGAATATGATAGTGATGTATCATATTGTGTTTGACATATTATTATATAAATCTGTCACGTTAGTAAACAATTAAAGTTTAGTATTTTATATTAATAATATTTAGTTATGAGTATTGTATTGTAGTCCATAGTACCGTCACATGGTTGCATTATATCCTGCACTATGCTTTTGAGGTTGATGGCTACATAAACAAAGTTTTTAAGAATAGTCGAAAAGTGCATTCCGAACAGACAATAGATAGAAAAATTACAATTCGGTAAGTATTCCAAATGGGTTCAATTTATGTAGTCGAGGTTTTTGGGGTCGCTGAACACGAATATCATGATGGCGAAAGTCTCCCCGGCACTTGGTGCCTAGGGTATTCACCTTTTCTCCTGGGGTTTTATGTAAATTCTGTACAAAATCAGTGTACACCTGTACTCGGCGGTTTTTTGGGTCGCTGAATACGAATATGATAATGGCGATGGTGTTTGAAACACCTGGTGCTTAAGACGGACCTCGTCTCCAGAAATTTTATGCCAATTCGATACAAAATGAGTGTGCACTCGGTACTAGGAGGTTTTTAAGGTCGCTGAACACGAATATCATATAATTATTTTGCTATATTATTCGCATACATAGAAGTATAACTTCTGCCGGCAGTCCCACTGACTGCCACACCCGTTTTTTTGCAATGTCGCCATTTTCAAACAACTTTTATCGCTGATTTCTTTTTTTTTAATTTTAAACTTTTTTTTAAATCTTTTTCAATTTATTATAATATTTACGCTTTTCTTGTCATTTTTCTATCTTTGTGATTATTTAGTTTTTTTCAGCATTTATTCCAATTATTTAAACAATTTTTTACCTTTTTCCTAATTGTTGACAAACTTTTGTAACAGTTAGCAATTTTTTTTTGATTTTTGAATACTTTTTCCGATTTCATCTACGGTTTTTTAGGACATGTTGTAAACAATCTAAATACATCACTAGATTTTCTTTTTTTTACGTAATTATCAAGAAATGCTCAAATTCGCATAGAAAATTGAAGATCTGAGAAAAACCTTATTTGTTAAAGCTGTTAATGGTGGGCTAGAAGAGGAGTAGCAATAAAAAAATCGTCACAAAAATTAGTAACGGATCTTTCCCTAACCTGTCTATCTCTGTTTGCTCCCACTTTCGTGCAACGCAACGCTCCTACCGCCTCTTTTATTCACTGCTTCCACTTTCGAGTACACCAGATCATTGACATCGCCAAGTTCCACAAATTTATTTACGCTAATTTTTTATTTTTATCGAAATCTGAGATATCTGTCACTGGTTGTACCGCAGCTTAGGTAGGCTCATTTTTTTATTAAGAATGTCCTCGTAGGTATAGACCTAAATACAAATGTACCGAGAACATCTATTGGGAGAGAAGAGGTAATTTATTAATTTGGGATTTAAAGGCCTGCAAGTTAGGATGAGTGGGGAAGACGTGGGGAGGTAAGGAGTTCCACAATCTGGAGACCCTGGGGATAAAGGAACGATCGAATCGATCCGTTCTCGATGTCGGGCATTGAACAGTATAAGGGGGGATGGAGTTGGCACGTCGCGTTGCTCTGGCTGGTCTGGCAAGTGGAGGCATTATAGAGCGGAGTTCTTCATAGGCTCATTGTACTTCTTTCATTGCTTCATGTCACCCCTCCAGGTTCTTGGTACCCTCTACTAGTTTACTGGTTCTAAAGGACATAAAGGCACTCTGAGGTAAGTGAGACGGCAACTCCATTGTTGTTGATGGAGTACTTATCAAAGCTCCAGTTTTACCAAGGCAAGTAAGTCTTTGGACGTTGCTTAGCTTAATGATGGCATTTTTCGTTGTATCTTTGGCCACCGTACCAAAGACGCATATGAGACTGTTGGTTTACCAAAATCCAGATTCAGTATAACATGTCTGGTTTTAAACCCCACGTTATGTCATAAGTACGTTTGGCCACCACTAAAATGATTATTTTCCTCTTTGTTATGTATTCAAGATGGTGGTTCTAAGTAACTTTTGAGGTATTTTCTCATACGATGAGAGAACAGTTTTTCCCTACATGTTAATTTATTATTTTATATTTTACTATATTGTTTTGTATTGTATACAGTTTAATTGGTAAGATTAGTTAGGAAAATTGTATTTAGTTATTTCTTGTTCATATTATTTTTTATTATTATTCATTGTGTTAGCTTGTTTATTGGTTAATATATTTGTTGTTTGTTTCGTATTGTTTAACTCATATTTTACTTGGTTGGGTTACTGCCTTTAACGGGATACCTACCAGGAGGTTAGATAATCACGGTCTGGGTGGGAAGTGCTACCACTCGTCCTAGGGCACATCTTCTATTCCCCCCAGACTTGACAGTTTTAAACCTCTCCCACCATTTGTATATTTGTACCAAGACTTAGAGAAACTGCAGTCAAGGTCCATTTCGTGACTATATTCAAAGCCTGTTGCATTCTCTTATTGTAGTATTAAATTTGCTGTGAACTAGGATGATCAGGTTATCCACATAGCCCACCACATAGTGTCTTTCATTGTTAAAAGTCTCAATATCAGTCGTCCATGGCCAGATTCCCCAGAAGCGGAGCTACTACTTCCCCTTGAAGACAACCTCTGGTTAGCGGTGTTGACTATGCAATTTGTTTCGTCTAGTCCTTGTGATTGCTTCAAAAGAAGTGCTGTTGTCAAAAGCTCCTTTATGTCTAGAAAGGCGCTCAATATCATTTTTTTGTTTTCCAGAATTTCCTCTTGTATTTATACAAGGTGATGTAGAGCTGTTTCTGTATATCTCCCTGGTCTTGGTGAATTGTATTCTCAACCACCAATATACCATCCTTAATGTGCCTATAGAGCAGTTTTTCTGTTTAGTTTCAACGACTTATTGTTCTTGGGGACTTCGCCTTATATTGTCTATATTGTTCAGGTATGAATGCTACCCTAGCAGATTTCCACGATTTGGTATGTATCCAAATACCAAGCTGGTGCTTAGTAGTATACCAAGTTTGTTGTAGAGCAGTTCTGCACTCTTCTGCAAAAGTCTGGGATAAATTCTGGTGATTTAAATGGCTCGAAGAGTTTATTGCCCATTGAACTGTATTCTAAACTACAACTGTTTTTTCCAACTTTACATTAAAAATTATATTAATAGTTTTTACTCAACTTGTTAGATAAGGTGTTTATGAAGTCATACTACTTTTGACGATTTGGAAAAATGATGATTCACGCGAAACAATCACGAAAGACCGTAACTATGAATTTACCTAGTCAATATTTTAGTTCTTTTTTTGTTCGTTTATGATACATAATTTTTGTTCTGACAATTCTACTCTAACTGACAGTTGCGCTTCTGAATATATACACCAACAGTAAAAGGCCATCCATGTAAATAGTAAATAATTCAGCCTAATAAAAATGGTTTAACTACCACTGTTTTTTCCAACTTTACATTAAAAATTATATTGATAGTTTTTACTCAGCTTGTTAGATAAGGTGTTTATGAAGTCATACTACTTATCGATTTGGAAAAATGATGATTCACGCGAAACCATCACGAAAGACCGTAACTATGAATTTACCTATAATAGTAAGGCACTATAGATATAGGTATTATCATCAGCCATTTTTTGTCAAATGTCACTCAGTTCACGTGCTAGACCATAGACAAATTAAACAGACGTGCAATCGTATTTTATAGCGGTGAAAATGGAAACTAAACGAGCTGGTAGCTGAAGAGCGAAAAAGTACTTATAACGGTATAATGACAAAGTAAGTACTATAAGTGGTTTTAGTTTAAAATAAATTTCAGGTACTTAAAGCATAAAAAGGGTATAGAAGTTAAGTTTTAAAGTGCGCTGATGTCGGAACTTGTTGCCAACTTTATAATAGGCATCAACACATCTATTCTATTATCTCTGGTTTTGTGGTTGACATTGGACTAAACATGGCTGATGATAATACCTATGTTTATAGTGCCTTAATAATAGTCAATATTTTAGTTTTTTTTTTGTTCGTTTATGATCACGAAGTATAGATACCAGGACCAGGGGTCTAAACGTAATGTTAAACAAATGGTCTCAAGTAAGGGGACAGAACTATTGCCGGTAGAGTGCGTCCGTGTTCAAGAGATACTCGTTTAAATCCTTACGCGGAAAGTTTTGTTGCTATTGACGGCTTTTATGACAACTAATTTTAAATAAATAAATTAATAATATATAATTAATTTAATTTCGCGACATTTAAATGGCATAAATATCAAAAACATCGGTTCTCCTGATTACTCGCGCTGCCAGTGGCAAAAAATAGAACTATAATCTGAGTTGATTATTGTGACCAGAAATATTATGGAAAAGCCTATTAGCTCAGTCTATCTGTGAAAAAATCAACGATTTCACGGAAAAATCATCTTCAGATATTTGAAGGTTCTAAATGGTGTTTGGGGAGTAGTAGATAAAAACTCCGTAAAAAGGTACAGCTAATTATGTTTTGATTCTTTTTTAAACAATTTTAAAAATTGAAAAACTACTTTTTCGTCAATAAAATTTTTCTGTTACATTTTAGAGAAAAATAGTTCAAATAAAAGTTGTGGATTTTAAAGAGTTCTTTAATTCATGAGTTGTTAAATTAAAATCCATAAATAATTAACTGAGATAATTGCAAAATTAAAAACACCTATTTTCGAACTTTTTAATTAATTGTTAATAACTTTTTTTTGTGCATAATTACATGTAATACAACTACTTAAAATTGTATCCACTAATGTGTTTTTTAATTGCTCAAAATTTCAGCCAGATTGGCCAAATAGTTTCTAAGTTATTTAATTTGTTTAATAAGGTTGTTTTTCAGAGAGCCAATGTTTAAACATCTCTGCTTGCCCATACAGTGCCTCTAGAGGTATTTAGCAGGTCGCTATCGATTCTTTGAAACTTAATATTCCAGATAATTAAAAAAAAATTGAATTTTTTGTCAAAATTGTTATTTAAAAAATTGTTTGAAAAAGGGGTTACTTTTTAGCTTATAAACAATTAAAATAACTTTGCCAATTTTTGTTTTACATACTTCTAAGTAGACTCTTTGAAAATGTGGTAAAAAACACACATTTAAAAAAAAAAAATCTACGATCAATAGAAGCCATTTAAAAAATCATATCTTCATTGTTTATTAACATTAAGAGCTGAAAATTGGACTGATTATAAAAGACGATCTAATTTTTATGATCCAAGTTATAGCTTGCATGAGTAAAGAAGGAGTAAAAAGTTATAACTCGTTAAAGTTATGGTACTCGTAAAGTACAGATACGAAAAAGTAGAAGGGGAATTACTTGAGCTCAGTTTACGGTACTTCAAATTAAAGCGCGCTGAAAAAATTTGCAATATCACGGCTTCTATGGCATCTAGAGCCTTAATTTTTTTTTTAATCTGGGGTAACTCAATAAAATAATGATAACCGTGCTATTTTCATTCCCCGGAAAGGTCGGGAAATCTCGGGAAATTCAGTAAGTAAATCTTTTTATATAAAAATTACTAAATTTCTCTATTATTTCGCAAGAATTGTTTAAATTTTATTAATTAATTATATAAATGTATAATAATAATTATAAATCATCACAATAAATTTTATTTTAAAGTTCATTTTACCACTACACTTAATGAAAATATTAATTTTTTTGAAAGTAAGTAAAATTTTTATACTACTTAATAGTCTGTATGTAATTTTAGTATAAAAATTAAAAATTATTGATATATTTTGATTAAAATAATCTAATCAATCATTTCGCTTCTAAATCGCTTTGCTGCAGGTTCTGCGATGATATTTAGTTCTTGTAATAAATCATCTGGCTCTGCATCACTATTTTCGTCAAGATTATTTGCAGCGCGGTTGCAATTTCTTCCACTGCACAGTTTGTGCAAAGATTTGTGCAGTTAATCCCATGCTTTTTACAACCACATTTTAAAGTTTTGCAACCCGTTGAACATTTACACGTAATTTGTGTTTCATTGTTTTTTCCGGAATGAAGCTCTCTAATGTATAAATAGGCTCAAAACCATTTTCAGTTATTTCCACCCACATTTAGTAGCATCCAAATTATTACCTAGCCAAAGTTGTAATTGATAATAAACGCGATCTACATGTTGATAACCGACACCTTCTCTTGGTGGCAAATTTTCCAATTTGAAAGATTTTTTCCCATGTTTCTTATAAATTGTAAATAATGACAATCTGTTATTGTGCTTTTTTTATAAGTCACATCAATTGTGGCAGAATACAAAAAAAAGATGATATATCACATCCATTCTTCATAAGTTCCTCGTGACTAGTATTTTCTGTATAAAAAACATTTATCAGTTCTAAAATTTCTGTTGGTGCATTTAATAATTTAAATTTTCCTTGGTTAAAAAAAGAGGAAGCTGTATCACATCCTGTAAAAATGTATGGAGAAATTTAGTAATTTTTATATAAAAAGATTTACTTACTGAATTTCCCGAGATTTCCCGACTTTTCCGGGGAATGAAAATAGCACGGTTATCATTATTTTATTGAGTTACCCCAGATTAAAAAAAAAATTAAGGCTCTAGATGCCATAGAAGCCGAGATATTGCAAATTATTTCAGCGCGCTTTAATTTGAAGTACCTACCGTAAACTGAGCTCAAGCAATTCCCCTTCTACTTTTTGGTATCTGTACTTTACGAGTACCATCACTTTAACGAGTTATAACTTTTTTCTCCTTCTTTACTCATGCAAGCTATAACTTGGATCATAAATCGTCTTTTATAATCAGTCCAATTTTCAGCTCTTAATGTTAATAAACAATGAAGATATGATTTTTTAAAAAATATATGCTATCTTGGCTCCTATTGATGGTAGAATTTTTTTTTTTTTAATGTGTGTTTTTTACCACATTTTCAAAGAGTCTACTTAGAAGTATGTAAAACAAAAATTGGCAAAGTTATTTTAATTGTTTATAAGCTAAAAAGTAACCCCTTTTTCAATCAATTTTTTAAATAACAATTTTGACAAAAATTTCATTTTTTTTTTAATTATCTGGAATATTAAGCTTCAAAGAATCGATAGCGACCTGCTAAATACCTCTAGAGGCACTGTATGGGCAAGCAGAGATGTTTAAACATTGGCTCTCTAAAAAACAACTTTATTAAACAAATTAAATAACTTAGAAACTATTTGGCCAATCTGGCTGAAATTTTGCACAATTAAAAAATACATTAGTGGATACAATTTTAAGTAGTTGTATTCCATGTGATTATGCACAAAAAAAAGTTTATTAACAATTAATTAAAAAGTTCAAAAATAGGTGTTTTTAAGAGTTTTTTGCAATTATCTCAGTTAATTATTAATGGATTTCAATTTAACAACTCATGAATTAAAGAACTCTTTAAAATCCACAACTTTTATTTGAACTATTTTTCTCTAACATGTAACAGAAAAATTTTATTGACGAAAAAGTGTTTAAAATTGTTTAAAAAAAAATCAAAGCATAATTAGCTGTACCTTTTTACGGAGTTTTTATCTACTACCCCCCAAACACCATTTAGAACCTTCAAATATCTGAAGAAGATTTTTTCCGCTTTTTTTCCTTCTTGACTGAGCTATATACCGTGTAGACTCCTGGGTATCTATACTTCGTGGTTGATGATACAGTATTTTTCTCCTGACAATTGGGTTTTTGAAAAAAAAATTTTTTTGTGATAAATGGAAAGATTATATATAAGTTTTATAGAAAAACAATTTTTTTATTTTTTTTTTCGCAATAATCCAAAAGTTATTTCAAAATAAAAATTATTTTTTGAATCCGGTACCGAAGACACGCCGACAGCTCCCGAACAAACCTGAGCGCATTTGACGTCATAATGTTAGTTTTCACTCATTGCAGTTGATATAGAAATAATAAGTACAGTGTTTTGATCTATTTAATTTTGTTGTCATTGTTAAATATTCAAATTAATATTGCAAATGTCGAACCTCAAAAGTTATCGTTCTTGTTTTGTACCATTATGTACGAATATTACAAAAACAACTCCTGACAAAATGTTTTTAAATGTTCCCCAAGATGACAAACGTCGAAATAAATGGTTTTAAGCAGTGCACCGTGATAATCCCATAAGAAAATCGAATTTTTTTTGGTGTGAAGATCATTTCGATGTAAGTATTTCTTAACACCATTGTTATTAATTATTATTTATCTAAGTATACAAATAACTGGACTCCAAACCATAACCTTTAAAATCAAACTTTGTCGCCGTAAAACTCTGACGCGATGCTCTACAATTTATGAAATAAATAATTATATCTAATATAATGGAGAATAAATACTTAAATATTATTAATAATAAAGTTTTAAAATACATAAAAAAAATCAATAATTTTTTTTTATTCAAAATCCCAATTCTACTCTAAATGACAGTTTCGCTTCTGAATATATACACCCATAGTAAAAGGCCGTCCATGTAAATAGTAAATAATTGAGCCTAATAAAAATGGTTTAATTATAATTTGTGTGTAAAATGTTACTACCTGTTGTTTTTTAAGTAAAGTACAAATATTTTTTTATGATTTTGAAATAAAATAGATTGAAATATATAATGTATTATAACCAAACTTTCTTGTAATATATTAGATACCTTTTTTGTATTATTAGTGTCGTTTCTTCTACAAACATAGAATAACGCAAAGGATAAAATTTTTAGAAAGATTTTTTATCTTGTTACGCAAAAAAAGTATAACTTCTTACGTGCGTACATAGGGCCAAATACTTTTTATCAATACTTGTATTGTAAATTTTGAATTTGTTTTTAAGTGCAAACAAAAATTTTTCTCTTGTCGATATAAAGTTTATTTGACATAGGTAAGTATATTTTCTGATACATAAATAATCTGTACATATTGGACCCTATCTTTAATTTCAAGAATCTACCATTAATTAAACTTCAATATTATTTAACAGAGTGAGCTAGTGAACTAGGTACTAAAAATATATACAACTGTAAATTATTGGACATTTTTAATTATCATTGAACAGCCAATAAGAGTAACTGTACAAACTATGTATGTAAAATGAATTTGTAGGTAAGTAAAACTTCTCACGATCTAGGTTATTTTTCTACCATCCTAATGAATTCTTTATGAACTTATAACTAGCAAACGAAAATGTTCACCAGTAAACGTGTTTCTGCTGTGTTAGTTATATTAGTTAGTAATGGTTGGTTAACCTGAATCACTTGTCAACTGGGAACCTGGTGGGTTTCCCAGAAAATGCCACAGTTATATTGTTTGTATGTTATAAAAAATTCGTTAATAAAGTATTATAACATTTTTTTTAACAACTTTGGATAGCTACAGTGGGACACCTGTTCAATTTTGACGTATCAAAGTTTTATACGCCATTTTTGACATTTCATTGTTTTGTTTCCACTGTATAAAAAGATGAAAAATAAAACAAGCATCTTGCGTAATGCTGTCATATTTGTGCATGGTTAGAATTTCCTAACTCAAATGCACATGATGCTGCGCCGTAGATATAAATATCAACCAGTCTATACCAGGGCAAAACCAACTGTAGACATGTTTCGGTCTTGTTAGACGTCATCAGTACAGTATAGGTTGTCTCTAATGAAGAGACATCCCCGGTATAGAAAGGCTGATATTTGATGTCAAAAGTCGCGAAAGTGAGTACAACTCGTAAATTTCACAAGTGCGCCATCTCTTCTCCCTCTTTGTACTCTATACTCTCTCTGTACTGTACTGAGGAGCTCTAACAAGACCGAAACATGTCTACAATTGGTTTTGCCCTGGTATAGACTGGTTGATGTTTATATTGTAACGGGATAACCGATTATGAAAAGGACCTTTACTTGAAAGACTATTTTCAGGTTATTTGTTCTAGAATGTTCTCTCTCTTTCTAGTGTATAATGTTAAGTTCGATTTATGTTTCGCGTTTATTCTAGAATGTTCTTTTGTTTTATATAAGGGTATGTATGGACAGTTAAGGGAAGTTCAAATAATAGTTCATTGTATTGTCAATAAGTTTAGACGTTTACCAGCAGAGTTCTGTGTATCTTTAAAATTTTGTGAATAAATTGTGTTAAAGTCCCCATAAGTGTTTCAAATTGATGTCAGGTGTGGGGTGAAGATACAAGAATGCGTGGAAAGAAGATAAATGAACTATTGGTGGCTGAGCTCAGAAGAGAGCTCGAAGAATTAGAGTTGGAAACTACTGGGACTAAATCTGTATTGTTGAATAGGCTCCGTGAATACTACCTAAGTAATAATTTGGACCCTGACGTTGTGGAGTTCGATGACCCGGTTCAAAAAGCAAGTTCCCGACTGCAACAAGAACAGACGCAACAACTGTCCCAGTTTTCCAGTCAGATGAGCAGCCAGCACGAAGATATCTCCCAGCTATCCCAACGATTGATGATCCAACAAGAGGAACAGACACAACAACTCTCCCAGCTGTCGCAACAAATGACGAGTCAACAAGAGGAGCTATCACAACGGATGTCTACCCTACCAGAAGAGTTATCCAGTTCGTTCTCCCAGCAAATATCACATCTTCGGGACGAGCAAAATCAGCAAGTAGGCAACTTCAGAGACGAGATTAACCAGCAAATGCAGTCCGAAATAGAAAAGCAAAACGAGAACCACAGCAATGCACCCTCAGTCTGATGGAATGGTGGAACGAATGAATCGGACCATAACCAACTACCTGTCAAAAGTGGTGTCAGATTGTCAGAGGGATTGGGATCGACATATTCCGCTATTTCTAATGGCCATTCGATCGGCCATTAACGAATCAACAGGCTAAACGCCTGCGAAGGTCCTGTTCGGTAGAGAAATGAGGCCATGTGACTTGGTGTTTGGCTGTAAACCTGGTGAAGTGGCCCGTGAAGAATATGTCACCGATCTTCAATATCGAATGGAGAATATTCACAACTTGGTGCGTGGGGAACTTAAATTATCTATTGATCGGATGAAGAGGTACCATGACACGCGGACAATGGAAAAGAGTTACCAAGTGGGAGATTTAGTCTGGCTCTATAACCCCCGACGGCGTCGAGGCATTTGTCCCAAATTACAGAAAAACTGGGAAGGTCCATACACCATCAGGAAAAAGATTAACGATGTCATATATCGGATCGTGAAAATCCCCAGAGGGAAACCCGTCGTGGTCCATCATGATCGGTTGGCGCCTTACCATGGAAACCTCAGTGGAGGTGTGCAGCAGGTCCAAGAATATGGTTTTGCTGGTTCAACGAATGTGCGGGATCCCAAATTAGACAATAACATTCCAGGAGGAATGAATCTAAGGAGGGGGCAGTGTAACGGGATAACCGATTAAGAAAAGGACCTTTACTTGAAAGACTATTTTCAGGTTATTTGTTCTAGAATGTTCTCTCTCTTTCTAGTGTATAATGTTAAGTTCGATTTATGTTTCGCGTTCATTCTAGAATGTTCCTTTGTTTTATATAAGGGGATGTATGGACAGTTAAGGGAAGTTCAAATAATAGTTCATTGTATTGTCAATAAGTTTAGACGTTTACCAGCAGAGTTTTGTGTATCTTTACAATTTTGTGAATAAATTGTGTTAAAGACCCCATAAGTGTTTTAATATGTACGTCGCACGCATCATGTGCATTTGAGTTAGGATATTCTAACCATGCAAAAATCTGACAGCATTACGCAAGATACTTCTATCATTTTTCATCTTTTTATTATAAGACTGTCTTAACGCTCCGTTCGTTATTTGTTATTTGTTTACCTTGCTTATAGGTTATTTATTAGATGCAAAGCGACCACAAGGGTGCTATTTTTGGAGTAGAGATGGCGCCCTTGCGAAACTTACGAGTTGTACTCAGTTTCGCGACTTTTTCACATCAAATATCAGCTTTTCTATACCGGGGATGTCTCTTCATTAGTGACTGAAGAGACAACCTATACTATACTGATGAGGTCTAACAAGACCGAAGCATGTCCACAGTTGGTTTTGCCCTGGTATAGACAGGTTGATATTTATATCTTCGCCTTAGCATCATGTGCATTTGAGTTAGGAAATTCTAACCCTGCACAAATCTGACAGCATTACGCAAGATACTTGTATCATTTTTCATCTTTTTATTATAAGACTGTCATAACGCTCCGTTCGTTATATATGTATATATGACAATTATGCCAAATCAACATTTTATATTTATTTTTGAAATTTGTCATCGTTTTATTAATTTTAATATCTGTCATTGTTTCGTACGTTAATATCACGAAGTATAGATACCAGGGGGTTTAAACGTAATGTTAAACAAATGGTCTCAATTTAGGGGACAGAACTATTGCCGGTAGAGTGCGCCCGTTTACTCGTTTAAATCCTTACGCGGGAAGTTTTGTGGCTATTGACATCTTTTATGACAACTAATTTTAAATAAATAAATTAATATTATATATTGAATTTAATTCCGCGACATTTAAATGGCATAAATGTCATAAACATCGGTTCTCCTGATTGCTCGCGCCGCCAGTGGCAAAAAATGGAACTATGATCTGGGTTGATTATTGTGACCAGAAATATTATGGAAAAGCCTATACCGACTATACCGTGTAAACTTCTGGTATCTATAATTCGTGGTTAATATTTAATCGTTTCAGATATCAATTTTGATATGTGTTACCTAAATTGTTTTTTAAAGGTGCTGTCGTGTTATAAGAGAATTTTGATATCTGTCTGTTTTATACCTCAATTTTGACATCAGCGTTTTATACACGAAGACTAGGTTTTATATCTCATCTAGAAATAAAAAAGCATTTTAAATCAAGCGTGATCGAGAGGTAGGCCAGTCATGATTTTACATCCGGGAAATGAAAATGGTTTAATTTTTATCAGCAAAAAGTATAAGTTCTGCCGATTAGCACCAAGATATGAATGCAAACTTGTTTCAAAAATAGTTTAACGAACAACTTTTACCGAATATACTACTTCACTCGGTTATATTGATGTAAAATACACGTCAGTTTTTCTACAAAAAAACGATATTCTTAAATTTTTTAGAGATAAAAACAACAGCCTTTCAAAAATTTTAATATCCGGTTAAAAAAGAATTATAGAATCGCATTTTTTTTACAAAATGAGTAAAAAGTTTTGTGCATGTGCACTATCCACTCCCTAAATTAAATGGTCGCGTCATTACCATCAACAAAGCGAGGTGTTACTCAGCTCGAGTTCTGAGCAATCACACGTGCCTCTAGTTAGTGTATGATTAAAAGGTTAAACAATTGAAAAAATAGAGAGTAAAGATATTGAGTGACTTTTGGTGACAGCAAAATACGTAAAGAAATTAGCCAGCCTAACTGTGGAAAAACCTCGTTAACAATGAGAAGACCAAAAATGTTATGTTAGAAAGACCAATTTAGAACGTAAAATATGACAAATCATTTACTGGAGAAGCTTTAAATCCCACCTCCTCTCCCTTTTATGTTTTTTATTATTTTAATTTAAATAAACAAATTTCATACAGTACTCTCATTCGGCTGTTGAGACATAACAACTACATCAGCAGGATAAACATATTTTTTCCTCCGTACATAACAAGGACTTGGCGTTCTTTCACTAACACTGTTACTTAAACCAGTCAACAAAGGAAGCTGTTCTGTCCTAGAAAAACACTCGTCATCTTCATGACTGCGCCGTTTTGTTAAAATTGTTTTCACTGGTGGTGTAGGATTCACTACCAAAACGTCAGTTTCATCGTTACTTCGTCGTTTCATTGATAGAATAGTCTTTACAGGAGCAATTGAGGTCAAATTAGATACTGGAGACATGACTTCAACTTTTTGCCGTGGTTTTCCTCGGAATAACTGGCGCCACTTTGGAGGAGAGTATGGTAACTCGGAAGAAGTAGCATCCACTGTTATCACTTCTGGGTTAAATGTGACATTTTTTGTAATGTCTGACGGAGTACGACATACACTACCCGAATCTACACTACTAGAAAGCTGACTAGGAGGTTTCTGAAAATGAATCGCTCTATGTTCTTCATCCAAATTTAGATCAATAGCTAGGTTTGAAATAAGATCCTGATCGATTTCTGATGGCGAATTTGGAGATGTAATCTATAAAAAAAAACAATAAATTATAATAAACTTTACATTCGTAATGAAGACTTACCGCAGAGAATACAGGAGAATTTCCAAAATATCCAACTGAGAGTGTCTCAGATGGCTGTTCCTGAAGTAAATCAAAATGAGTTTCAAGTATATTCGAATCAGAATTAAAAAATTCTTTGCATCCCGCACTTGCCAAGAGGTTGTCTAAAATATCTTCTGCAGATTGAAACTCGCTATCGCTGGGTTCACATTCAGTATCTCTACAAAACACAGTATATTAGAACTAATGTTGTAAATTTAATCACAGAATTTTTTTTGTTACTTTTCGGTTTTCTTGGCTTAGTACCATCAAGTATATTGAAAGGATTTCTTTGAAAAATATTCATTAATAATGTAATACTCCAGAGAAAATTTATTGAATATGTTACAAGTAGAAACTAATAAGTACCTGAATTGTTTAATGGAAACACATCTACAAACTGTATAAATATTTTTTATTTAAAAATTTTAAAATTACTCATTAATATTAGAGTAAGCCTACCACGTGCAGTTTCTGAAAAGAAAATGGTCCATATATCGGAATTGATGGATATGTTGGAAAGACCATAAGATATGAAGCAATCAATTCAATAATTGCAGATTATAACTGCTAGACAACACAATGAAATAATTTTACCACCGTAATCAATAAAAGTTTGTGGTCAATATAAGAATATATGGTACAATGGGGTGAAACTTCAAACATTTCGGGTCCTGGATAACCTAAAACCTACATCCACACCCAAAAGACAAACAAAAGTCCTATTTTCTAATAAAACCAACATCATATATGCAAATGTTTCATCCATTAGTGAAGCTAAAGAAATTAAGCATACAGGTACTTCTTTCTGTAGAAAAGACTATGGAATCAATAAATAATGGTTTTAACGGAGATAAAGTTGAAATGAACGAGATTGAAGTTAAATCGCAAAAGATAAAAGTGAAAATGACATGGAAGATGATGCTAAAGGTAAATCTTAAGATAGTAACGAAAGTGGCTATTGAGATGAAAGTAAAAATAACTGGGAAGCGGATGGTGGTGAAGATGGAAGTGAAGGTGATGTCGGAGATAAAGATAAATCTGAAAATATTAAAAAGAAGTACGTACCTAGCAAAAAAGGAAAAAATTCACAGTTATTCAACATAAGCAATGTAAACAATCTTGTCAGAATTTTGGGCATAACGAGATATAACGTCGAATAATTAGTCTCTAAACTAAAATATAAAGACGGATTAATAAAGATAGAATCGTGCTTGGCAGGCAAAAATACATTGAAAACTATGTATCGCGTGTCAGAATCAACCAGTTTCAAAAGTCCTTAAATTTTTAATGTATTCAGCATATTACAGGATGAAGGGTAAAGGACCAAAATTGACAAAAGATGTGTTCAGAACGCAAAATTACTTAGGAAAACATGTGTCGCGTGTACAGTTCGTTTAAATATCAAAAGTCTTTATTTTTCTTAAGGTTTTCAGCAATTTGCTAAAGAATGTAATATAATGGAACAAATCTAACGACCGCTTAGTATTCATGAGGCATAACTGATTTGGAAAATATATGTAGCAGGTACAGTTCGATCAAATCTCAAAAGTCTTCATTTTTCTGAAGGCTTTCAGCAATTTGCTAAAAACTAAAGGGTGATATCTGATGAAAAAATTCGTGTTCTGGCGACAAAATTGCTTCGGAAAATATGTGTTGCATGTAAAGAAAAGACGACTTTTCTTAGACTTAGATTATAAAACAAAATAAGAATTAGTGTTAGTACAAAAGAATATTGCAATGTTTAGTTATTTGGTCAAAGTACAGTTTACAAGATATACTTACCCACAATTTTTACTACCTTGACAACATTTAGTACTGCTTGATGCTGATTCATAGCTTAAATTACTACTGGAGGAACTTTCGATGTTATTGTTGACAACTAATCTGGTAAACGTTTTGGCTTTTTGAAAATTTCGAATATTCCTAATATCATCAGCACAAGTGCTAAGGCTTCCTATGATTTTAGGAGTTCTACGCATAATCTGGAATATACAACTGCATTGTTTTCTAAAAATAATTTGCATTGTTAACCAACTTACCTTTGGCGTACAGTTAATTTCAACAATTATATTAGATGTTGCAACTAAACTAGCTCTTGAACTAATACTAGATAATTCTGAAAGGCTTTCGGGACTAGCTAATGGTGCCAATCCCAACCAATCGTCATGAATCAAATCGATTTTTGGACTATTACAACTTCGTAAACTAAGGCTAAGACTCCTGCTGATAGTCTTAGGTTCAATTTTGGATGGTTGAACCTTCGTTGGAGGATTTACAGGACAATGGATGGTTACTGTGGATGATTTAGATGGTTGATAAAACAATATAGGGGACGGTTGGCTTCTGGTCGAATAATAGCCATTTGTAATGGACGAATTACTTGATGGGCTTTGTAGTGATGTAAAACTTGTTTCCAAAAAACAATTTGGGATTGATGTGGCTGAGTGGTAATTTGTTGATGGTTCAGTTGTTGATGATGAACGTTGTGGTTTCTTCGGACCCATTGTGGTTACAACCTATAAGAAGTATATTTAATTTTTTATAAGGTAATTAAATAATCATAGTACTGTATGGACTTGTCTCCTTGTTCTGATATTTAAAAATTTTTGTGTGTATGAATGCATTATAATATTATGCGGGTTGGAACTGAACTTTAAATATTCCATGGAATGGATAATTCTAAAATAATCTACCAGAAAAAAGTCATACACGTATTGGTGTACCGCAGCAATTTGTTCCTTCGTGGCGTGTGTGCCAGCAAGTGTGAAGAATCTCAGCGAGGACTAGATCGCCAGCTTTGTGCCAAGCAAAATTGAGAGTCAGATTTTCTGCTGCAAGGCGTCAATAAACAGCAAGGTGTGTGTGGAAGGAGGAAACTCACCACAGGATTCTAAAAGTGGTCGCAATTAAAAAATTAGAGAAAAAAGGTTAGTTATTTTTTATTTATTTTTCTAAAAGTCACTGAGAAAACAAAGTTTTGGAAGAGCTGCTTAAGGTGAGTAAAAAGTAAAGAATATCATAATCGTGCCCGGAGGGATGCAGCGTATTCTTGAAAAACTAGAGAATCCAAGGTTGATGCTGTAATGTTGTGATATTGTTGTTGACGTGTAGTTGCAAGGAAT
Organism: Altica lythri; assembly: GCA_964028335.1. Classification (NCBI taxonomy): domain Eukaryota; kingdom Metazoa; phylum Arthropoda; class Insecta; order Coleoptera; family Chrysomelidae; genus Altica; species Altica lythri. The sequence continues at coordinate 18,815,141 of OZ034805.1, forward strand.
CTTAGGTAGCAGTTAACTTTCGTGTGGAACAATTGCAGTCCTCATAACTGTACCTTACTTCTGGATATGAGGAGACTTCAATGAGAGCTGTTGTAGATATAACTTTTCTCCTAATTCACGTACCGTTTCCTTTTAAGTAACCACCTTTTACAACAAGTTTTACTACACTTTTTTTTGAGAATTTTCAAGGTTAAAAATCCCAAACCAATATCCGTGATCGCGTCGTCTATTCCTATCTCTACGGCAGTCCCACTCTTGCGGTAAACCCCAGCGATTTGACTCTACAGTGTACTGCTGCGAGACACCACTACGTGTATGGCGTTTGTGACACAATTTGTCGCATTCTTTAATTATCATAATATACAGGAAAAAAAGTTAACCGGAGACACACTTGTTAGATATATTTTAATATCAAAGTGAAAATATAGATAACATTTATACTTAACCTTGATAAAAATTAAAGCAACAATAGAAATGAAATAAAATAAAATAAATGCTGGTGGATAACAAATGCAAATAAAAATGGTCAAAAAAGCTACATAACATGCAGAAACTAGCCGATTATCTAAACAGCACAGTAAGTGAATGGACAAATCAAAATGGCACGCCCCACATGCAAAATTTTTATATTGGTATTGTAAAAATAGCTTTTGTTTTCGGAAATTATGTAACTACTACATATTTTTAATTTAAGAGGTGGAGCCCTATAAAATATGATGTAGGCAGATGATATTGTGACTGTAGATTTTGTGAAAGAGAGACTGGAAGGAAAACTTGAGAAATGGAGTAAGGCGCTTGAGAGTCAGTAGAACGAAGAATGAGTACCTATATGAAAACAGACGAAACGAAAAAACATAAAATTAACATGCAGGACCAAGTGCAGCCAGCTATCTAAAACTTCAAATATTTAGGGTCGGTACCAGAAAAGAATGGAGGGTGAGATATGAATCATAGATGTGGATAGATGAACTGGTGAAGAATGAGTAGCCTTTTGTATGACAAGAAAGTAAGTGCATAAATAAAAGTTAGCCTTTCGAAGAGAGATGTAAGACCAGAGTTGATGTATAACTCAGAAACTTGGTCAATAACAAAAGAGCACGAGAGAAAGTTAAATTTGTGGGTGATAAAAATGTCGCGTTGGATGTGTGGATTAACGTGAAGACATAGAGCAAGAAATGAGAAAGTAAGAGGTACAGTAAAACAGCTGAGCAAGAAAATCCAGGAAAATCGGTTGACATGATTTAGTCATAAAGAGAGGAGGAATGAAAATTGTGTGAATAAAATAGTAAATGAAAGTAAGGTTGGCAGTAAGAGGAAGACCGAAGTTAAGATCAATGGATAAAATAAATGAGAACCTAAAACAAAAAAATGAAGAAGAGGGGATGCATTAAATAGAATTAGCTGGAAACAAATGTTACAGAAGACTAACGCCGACAACTTGGCTTGGGATAAGGCTGAAAGAAAGAGGAGAAAATTTTTGTAATATAATGTACGGTAAGTTTAGAATGTGAAGATCAATTAAGTATAAATTATGCAGCAAGCAGTAATGGGATCCAACTTTGCAACGAAAAAAATGGGATAGCGGCCAGGTATTTGGGGGTCGCAAAAATTAAAGAGAGTTGCCTTTTTGATATCTTGTAAGCAAATATCTAAGTAATGTAAATCCAACATTGCAACAAAAAAAAAAAGAATTAGAAACTGGGTGGCCGAAAAATCTCGCTATTTTCGAAGTTATTTCAGTTTTTGGCCTATGTCCCTTAATCCGTGCGTTTAAAAAAAATACGTATTTATTTTTTAAATAAATTAAACTTGATAGACTTTGAGCCCAACCGTAGCTATATAGGTTTAACAGATGCTTAGTTACACTTCTTTGAAAGTTGGTCATTTCTTCCAAAAAAATACAAATTGAAAGTTTTTGCCTACTTTCGTGACCAGCTGAAAAAGTGATCCTACGATGAATGTCGTGGGTGATAAAGTTCTAGTATACTTAATTAAATTTCAGTTAAACACTAACCGATGCGTGCAGGTGTAATACTTTTCTTGTACCTTAAAAAGAAGGAAAGTCGACGAAAGAGGGTGTTTTAAGAAACTGCTAGTTTATTGTAAAGTAAAATAGGTACCTACGTGTAATCATACACAACAAATCAATGTGACCGCTACATAAATCAGGTCGGGATTCACCGTGAGAGAGGCCAACATTTTTTTACCTTGCGAAAAGAGCAAACGTGGTGTCACAATCTGTAAAGACATGGAGGAACAATTCTAACCCAGGAGGCATGAATAGTTCTTCTTTATCAAAAGATAAGTTAAACTGTTCACCTCCAGACTCACCTCTGCCACTGTTCTGGAGGGAGACATTTGACCAGCAGGTCACCTGGTTTGAGGACGTTCTCTGTGGACCTTTTAATGTTAATGTGGATCATCTGCTATTTTTTTAAGATGGAAGCCGTGTGACATATAGTTACCGGTCGTAATGCTACTCAGACTTATTGTACTTCTTCCATTGTTTCATGTCACCCACTCCGGGATCTTGGTACCTTATACTAGTTTGTAAGGGTTTCAGAGCCTAAGGTCTAAGGGATGGATGCCATATGTTTGTGTAGGCCTTTTAAAGTCTCCAAAAAATGAAAATTTAAAAGTTATAATAAATTTAAAATTTCGTGTGTTTTGGGCATTCTCTGAGCCACATAACCTCAATTATGGACAACAAATAATTTTTGTACTTTTAGATCTAGTTAAGATATCCTAACGAAATAGAGCAATTCTTAGGCCAGATTTGGATGCAGCACATCGAAAACCTTCGGAAAACTATAGTCTGCTTTGTGAATAAGTTATTTTGTTGGCCTTTGATATACCTACCTCTTTTGCTGTCTAATGAAATTACTAAAATAAAACAATTAATACTTTAAGCTTATAATAATACATCAATAACACCAGTCACCAAAAAAAATTAATTTTTGAGTCTGTTATTTTCTAATTATATGCATCGAATCGTAAACAGAAATCCCAAAAACAATAAATATAATTTGATTTTATAATTTTTTTCATTATACATGGAGTTTTCCCAGATTTTTTGCAGAGTCGTTGCATTTGCGTGGTAAGGGAGGGGTGAGGGAAGACTTTGGGTGTGAAGCAGGGAGTGGAAGAGTGTCACAGGTGTATGCACGTGCACGTTCTTAATAAATTTTTATTTCATCCTCTGGCTTATTCTGTAACACTCAAAGAAAATTACGAGAGCGTTAAAAGGGTTCTTCAGTAAATATGAAGAGAATCCTTGGCCAGTGATAGGGGATTTCAAAATGGTTGGTTTTCTGTTGGAATGCTAGGCGGGTACACTAAATATCCGTGTTACCTCTCTCATGACCTCAAAGGAACGAGTTTCAAATCGGCATAATGTCAAAAGTAAGCCAATTGTGGAGCCTGATCGTGTTTTAATGCCTCCATTGCAAATAAAATTATGTGTCATGAAACAGTTTGTGAAGGCTCTTCCTCAAGACTCTAAAGCCTTTCAATATTTAAAATCATTTTTCTCAAAATCATCAGAGGCTACAATTAAAGCTAGTATTTTCATCGGTCCTTAAATAAAAACAACAAGCGAGGCTGAGCCTTAAAGCAGTCATCTATGGCTTCCTTGGAAACAAGAAGGCTGAGAAATACAAAGAGATTCCAATATGCTAGATAGCTTCAAAGTTATGGGTTACATAATGAAACTTAAAGTGCACATGCTACATGCACACTTGGATAAATTTAAAGATACCTTGGATAAATATTTAGAATTGCAAGGGGAACGCTTCCACCAAGATATCATGAACTTTGAAAAACGATATCAAGGTGAATATAATGAATACATGATGGGGCTCATTAGAGAAAAATCTGAATTTCACAGACGAAATAGTAAAAACATATATTTTTAAAGCTTTTTTTATTATTGTTTTTTGTATTTTTGTGTTTATTTATGTTATTCCTTACAATTAATATCCATAAAAATAAATAATTCAACACTGTTTTTTTAAATGCGATGTAAAATAAGAAATATCGAGTTTTTTTATTCTATTAGCCACAAAAGCAAACTTTTAAAGAAAATATATTTTTTCTTTCTTTAATTAGGCATAAGTAATCAAAATCAGAATGGAGTAGAGTACAACAGACACTCTTGCTAAACTTTATCTAGCCTGCGGAGATATGTTTTAAATCCCAGATTCTTTTTTGATTAAAAGCTTTTTCAAAAAGAAAGGAGTCTTCATCTTCAAGAACCAATGAAAATGTTCACAGAATCCGGGATCTTGTGCGTTCAGATTGAAAGTTAGAATGATCGGGAAAAAGTTAAATTTGACTCACACCACCGTCCATCAGATTTTTACTAATGAATTGGAAATAAGAAAAATCTGCAGAAAAATGGTTCCAAAAAAATGTTTGCAAAACTAAAAGAACATCACGAAAATATGTACTTTTTTGGATTTGATTGAAAATGAATTCCGTTTTCTGGAACGTGTCATTGGGTGTTTGGAGTACGATCCAGAAACCAAGCGGCAGAGCACTTCAACCTCTCCAAGGACCAATAATGCAAAGAAGTCAAGGATCAAATGTTTTTTCGATATCCACGAAATCGTGCAAAAAGAGTTAAGACCAAACGGTAAATCATCACATTTAACGGGTGGTTCTTGAAAAACTTCGAAAAAGGGTCATGCGTCTGAGAACAAACATCAAGAATAAGTGGGTGGTGCATTACGATAATGCTTCTCGTCTGCAAATTCAATACACCCAGCCGGTAAAAAACATTCCGGTGGCTTCTCAGCCTCCTTATTTCGCTTACTTCTTGTGACTTTTTTCTCTTCCAGAAGTTGAAAAATTAACTCAAGAGAACTCATTTTGAGGCAGTCGAAAATATTCAAACAACTATAATCTACCAGCTAAAGACAATTTCAGTATCGGAGTTCAAACACTGCTATAAGGAGTTGAAGAACCATCCCAGCACTGTGTGACTTAAGAATAACAATTTAGAATTGTCATTTGAATAATAAAGTCTCATTACTTTATTTACAGACCTCTTATTTTGGACGTGAGCAAATCATCTTTTTCTATATTACAACAAGTTTATAAGTAGGCTTACCAATTAGTGTTAAAAAGGAATATAGGGTTGATTTACAACATTCATCATAATTTAATAAAAAAAATTTGGGTTACACTGGATGGGTTGGAGTATTTTTCTAGCGTTGGTTATATGCATTACCATTTTTATAGAACGATACTATACCTTGTGTCAGATGGAGGAGGTTTGAAATCTACTGGGGTGGTACCCCTGATGTAAGAACCGTGCTGTCGTCTATCCCCTTTAAGCCGGACCTGTCCATACACATCTTGCCGTAAGACACCGAAATAAAATACACAAACACCTACGTCTGCTTCATGCCAAATGCGAACATTGAAATATATACAAGATAAAAAATACTATTTCATATGTTATAAGAGTTTTTTTATTATTTAAATATTTCGTTTTTTTAAGCTAACAATTTTTTACAATTTTTAATGAAACAATTTCTTCACCTAAATGTACGTTAAAACAGTTATAGGAAAAATATGTGGTATATTTTCTTTTTTTGAACATATTTGTGTGAAAAAAAATTGTTAATTCTGATAGTACCATTTCCATGAGGAATTTGATCCTCTAAAACTTTTTTGTTGGTCATTTTTTTCTTGGCACTGAAAGGGTTTTGTCATATTTTGGAGTAGAAAGAGTTGGAGTTCCTTTTAGCCCTCTAATTTTTGGGATAAACAGTAGCTTATAATAATAAACCGGCCATACAAAGAATTTTCGTATGCGTTCACCTGTTTTCTTCCCATGAGGGTGGGATATATCTCATTAGGTTTTTTTCTGCCATTCGCATTTTTACTAAAATGCCCTATAGCTCCAAAAAAGGGTTCTACTACGACTACTTTTTCTGTATTTAAAAGGTTTTTAGTGTATTTACCCAGGCCCAGGTGACTTTACTAAAAAATCATTTATCTACTCTACCTCATATTATGTATCAATTTTTAGTTCGTGAAAACTGTCATTATAGACAGCAGTGCGTGAAGGATTGAAAGTGTGCGTGAAGTAACAATGTATTTTTTGTACAACTGTCATTAAAAGTGACACTTTTAATGATAGCAAACAATGTTAAAAACGATTGTTTACATAACAGCGTGTTAAAAATACTTTTAACACGTTGCCATGTAAACAAGTTTACTTTTAACACGGTTTAGTTTACTTTTAACACGGTTTGGTTTATTGTCATTGCAAATTCGCTCGTTTCATTATCAAAATAGGGAAGTTGTACAAAAAACATTGTATGGTATTTGTGTTAAAAGTGATTTTATTTTGTTCGTGAAATTGTTCAATTCGCTCCGCTCATTTCACAAACGTTTTCACTCACAAAATAAAACCTCACTTTTAACACTCATATCATAAATAACTATTTTGTACAACTGTCATTAAAAGTGACACTTTTAATGATAGCAAACAATGTTAAAAACGATTGTTTACATAGCAGCGTGTTAAAAATACTTTTAACACGTTGCCATGTAAACAAGTTTACTTTTAACACGGTTTAGTTTACTTTTAACACGGTTTGGTTTATTGTCATTGCAAATTCGCTCGTTTCATTATCAAAATAGGGAAGTTGTACAAAAAACATTGTATGGTATTTGTGTTAAAAGTGATTTTATTTTGTTCGTGAAATTGTTCAATTCGCTCCGCTCATTTCACAAACGTTTTCACTCACAAAATAAAACCTCACTTTTAACACTCATATCATAAATAACTATTAAATGGGATTTACTCTTTCGCACTGTTTTTGACACACCTTCATATAATCAAATATCCTTAGCATTCGCGTTGTCATGGTGTTGCTATGAGAGCATTAAATTTCAACAAAAGTTATTCTGACAGTTTTGTAGTTTGAATTTTCAAACTTGAATTTGTAATTATTTTTTATTTGTTTATCGTAGATAAAATATTGTATGAAACTGTGCGTGAAGTGCTTTTTGCGCACTTACGCGATATATAGCACTCGCTTCGCTCGTGCTCTAAACATCGCGTGCGTGCGCAAAAAGCATACTTTACGAACTGTTTCATAAATAACTATTGTGTATACCCTACATCTAATCATGAGGCCATAGGCCATAAGTTCTAGACTCTACAGTTACAGATAATATGTTCAGCCATTTCCTCTGCATACTCACAGAATCTGTGTGCTCCACTGTCCTCCTTGTCCCCTTTACAGTGGACAGTGTCCTGTGAGGAACCTGCAATTACTCTGAGTTCATGTTTATGAAGCTCTAAGAGTAATTTACAGTAGCGCAGTGAATATCGTATTAACCTTTTTACTTATCTTTGCCCTGGAGTGTAGTTTGTTTTCCTAATTACTAGTTCAGGTCCGACAAAAAGGAGTACTAGGACCCTTCTTTTGCGAGACTATTAAAAATGTAGTTTTCCCTATGTCCTGGTACCCACAGCAAAGTTTAGCCATGTGGTTAAGAGACTGATGGCCGTTCCAGGCTGTTTTGGACTGGAAGTGACAGATTGTAGAGCCTTCAAAGAAGGTTGACTATTAGAGGAAATAAATATTCTGCCTGAATTGGAGAGTGCTTTACTGCACTCATAAATCTATTGCTAACAGTTTCACTTGGACGATACTACGAGTGTTTCCCAGGGCTATTCAGAGACTAATATTAGGACCTGTAACCCCTGTTCCTTTTGGTGTTTTAGACCCATCAGTATTTATCTTACATTTTATTTACAATCAACCAGTTGAACCACATTTGGTTTCTGTTACCAAAAACAACTATATAAACGTAATATTTTTTCTCGATACTATGCAGTCTTCCTTCAAATTGTTGAAAGACCCTTCGTTACTGATAATTTTAAGCAATAGCGAACAACGAAAATTCTTTTATGTTATTACTGGTTGTTAACAAAAAAATGTTTACCGAATTTCTTTTCGTGGAGTAACTGCCTAAATTAATTTTTTGGTTTTGTTTTCGTTTTCTTTGGTAAAAGAGGAAAATAGGTAGTTAAATGTAGAGTGTTTATTTACTTTCATTTTTTGGTATTAAGGTTCAAGTATCATCTACACAACGATTAAAGCAATATATACAAAGTGACATAGAACACAGAACACCTACTATTAATAAATTTATTAGAATCATTTATAGGAATATATTTGTTTGATAAAACACGATCAGTTTTTTAACTATATTGATAAAGTGGTTTTGGTGTTATCGCCTCTTCTTACAAAAAGTTCCTAAGTACTGATTATTGTACAATGCTTGTTAAGAGCTGCTATAGGTATAGGACATGTCAAAAAACGACCCCACTCCAAGATTGCCGCTTTGGGCATTTGTTTCTACGGAACTACGTCCACAAGGTAAATTGCAAAGCAACGGTTCGGTTAGCTCCGAATCAGAAGTTTTGGAAATAGTATAAACGGTCTTATTTCTCACTCCTAGAAACCGAAGTGATCGACTTGTTTGGCGAGAGAAAGGCTGAACTGGGACGTTGAATGAAATACTATTATCTTAAGTGATCAATCCAGATTCGTTTTTGTGTTTTTGGGCATGCATGTTGGCTATTTAAGGCGTGGTGAACGACGAGATCCTCAATTTTTGTGGAAAGACATGTGCCTCCACTGTAGGAATTATGGTATGGGAGATTGTTGCTTATGGAAGTAGATCACCTTTAATCAGACTATATTCGGACTCTTTCAAACAAGACAATACACGAGGATGTGTATTGTGTAGTCATTTTGAAGACAATCAACTCGATTTGTTGCCTTGTCCTCCTAAATCTCCCGATCCTGGGACATCATGGGTACAAGATTACATCGTTTACCCCATACTCTAAAGACTCTAGCGGCACTTCAGCATGAGGTACAGGTTGTCTGACTATCGACTGCCTTATTAAATTTAAAACTAACACTAAATATTAGTATTACTTATTGTGAGTTAACATAAAACGAAATCACTTAATTTATAAAAGGATTTCTCATATATTATATTGATTGGTCTAAAATGGGTGGAAAACGCTCCTACAATCTTTCAAACTAAGCTATTAGCAATAGACTTTTGTAGTACAACAACCTACCACGTTCCGAGTCCAAAACAGCCTGAAACTGCAAATAGTCTTTCAAGTTACTGGCTAAACACAATAAAGTAACTGTGCTTTGGGAACCAGGGCATAAAGGGATTTTCGGAAACGAAATTGCTGATAATCTCGCAAAAAAAGAGCTAGTACTCTTTTTATCAGAGCTGAATATTTCTGTAGTTTCTCGAAATGCTGCATTATTGATTAAGTTCAAAGTTGGGGAAAAGGAACTTAATGCAGCCTACTGGAAAAACACTCTAGGACAAAGACAAGCAAAAACGTTCATACGGCCTTTCTTAAAAGTCTAGAACTTATGGAGTCATAATTTGATGTAGTAAGTGTAGTAAGGTAACCTGGGTCAATCGACCTCACTTATAATCCACAATCTACAAGTCCTGTATAAACATTGTAGAGATTCAACACATTATTCCAACGGTTCGATGTTTCTCAAATTTTGATCAATTAAGTATCTAACCCTACGACACATTTATATAAAAAATGTAATAAATTCATTAATACTGGGTTTTCTATTTTCTATGTTACTTATAACATTAAAAAATATATATACTATACAACTATAACATTTATCTCACTTACCATGACAAAAATACAAGTACACTGCTAACATTAATGGGATAAAATAAATAAAAAAGCAACTAATGTAAAAAGGTTTTAATAACAATTCTACATACAAAAATAAATTAAAGTATATAAAATAAAAACAAAAGGAATATAAAACACACTGCATCCTAATTTCAAAATAAAGTATAATAATATATAGTTATGTGTTAGAAATTATAAGTAAAACTTTGTCACAAAAGTAACCTGGAACACCATTTATTTAAATATACAATTTTGGTTCCTTAAAACAACAAGGCTATAATTTTTTTTGTTACTTTGTTGTTTATTTTTACAAATATTTCTTGTTAATTACGAGGATGGGATTAAATGTTTCTGGCCTCTTGTGGTTATGACACTTACTTAAAATACTAAACTTGTATAATCTGTGACTTTATTAAAAGAGCTACTTTTCTTTTGCATCTTTTATATATTTGATTTTTTGCTATGAACAAAAACTGCAGTCAAAATTTTTCAAATAATGCATTACATAAGAAAGAATAAAAGTCGATTTAAAGATCTTTAGCTGTTTTAGATTTTATGCAAGACTCAGAAGCTCAAGCCTTTATTTTCTCAATAATGGAATGCGGTCTCTTATAATTTGTCTTTTGTCAAATAGAAACTTAAGCCCCATGGACTGGAAAACTGTTGGCTACCGTTTTCCACCATGACAACGCACCGGCTCACACTTCCTACCTCGCCACGGTCAAATTGACCGAATTGGGCTACGAACCAATGCCAAATCCGCCGTATTCTCCAGACTTGGCTGAATGTGTTTGTTTCCAAATTTGAAAAAGTCAAATGCAAGGCAGAAATTTGAGTCAAATGAGAAGGTCATCACCGCTACGGAGGTCTATTTTCAGACCATGAGAAAATTTATTTTTCAGCGGGTAAAAGAAGTTGGAGCTAAAAGGAGACAATGTTAAGAAATATATTGCAACGTTTTTTTTCACATGGGTGGAATCATTTTACTTTCGTTATTAGACTGAAAAAATTTCGTCCAATCCTCATAAATTCTTATTAAATGAAAATAGAATGCAGTGGACACATCAAATTGATGACTTCTATACACATAACATCATGAATTTTCAGTAATCTCGTTTTTAGCCCCTATTATTTAATGACCAGTAACTGATATTCTAGATAAGTCTTTGCTGATTTAATATATGGATATCCTTGTATATTCAAGTAACAGAATATACTAAATTAAACCGAGTTTCAAAATGTTGAATTACCTTGTTAACTTATGGGTAAAGAAATCAATTTAAATAAGAAGTAGAGGGCACATTAACATTCAAAGCGCATGCACTGTTCAAGTCACCCTCGATTGTGTATACTGGACGGGAATCTAAATAGTGACATCGCTTCATGTCGTAACATACCTTGTTCAGGGCATCGAGTACTTTATCCGGCATATGGTCTTGGATCATTACGGGAGATATTAAAACTTCATCGAAATCGGTGTTGTTGGCCCATAAAGCTTGGTACACTGGATCTTTTTTATGTAGAGCTTGTCTAAAATTACATTTCTGTTAAATATCAAATTAAAGTACATATGTTTAGTATCTACGTGTAAATGTACAACTATGTCAAAAATACTATGTCTTTGTTCACGTTTTTTTAAATCTGTTAATTTGCAATTATTGGAAGAATAGCTTTGCGAAAAACTGAAAGAACGAGCCGCGAGTTATACCTATTAATCGTATACATTACAATATATACTGCACTATAATAGAAGTGTACTAGATATAATATACAGGGTATTTCATTAAGGCCGGCTAGCGGCCATATCTCAGAAACTACTGGACAAAGAAAGTTGAGAAAAAAATATTATAAAAGCGACCATGAGAAAACCTTGAAAATTGTTTTTAAGTTTCCCTATTCGCCACGAGAGGGCGCAATCTAAAGTCAAATATTAAAATGTTCAATTTCTTCGAAAATTTCCACGATAAGGTATAATTTTGGTAACATCATAAGAAATTTGAGAAAATTTTGCATCAATTTGATCAAAGGCTCATTAGTGCACCGACGTTAATAATGCACAATCCTTTAAATCGTTGTAACCACTAAACGACTCATTCGATTTTACAGAACAAAAGCTTGTTTGGTAGAGGAAAGTACTTATTTTAAACCGACATTTTTATTTATAGCTTAAAATTGTTAATAACTTTCCTAGAGGGCGCAATTTATAATAACATTTTTTTTTTATTTTGTTCTAAAAATTAAAATCATATGGTATACGTTTGATATCGTAGGAGAAAAGTAAATTAACTTTGCAATAAAAATGTTAGCATCATAATTCGATAGCTTTTTTCGTTTTAGAGTTATAGCGAAAAGAATAATTTGTTACCGTTTAATTAAATTTTGATATGGGCTTTTAAAGAGTTTGATGGATTAGTAACAAAAAATTGCAATTATCGTATTCCATCCATCCCTTGACACATTATCTAGTGTTTGAGATAAACCCTATACTTGTAGCCATAGTAGGAATAGTAGTGAAAGAAAAAGAAAAGATTTTAATCGTTGTTAATCGTATTGGGTAATGTTTTTAAAAATATTTAACAATGGTTTAAATATCTAAGCTTAGAACTACTACAAACTCTGCAAAAAGCAAAATTTGAAGCGTATTAAAAGGCCAACGCAGAGCCATAACGACAAAATCAAGATAACGAACAAAAAATAAAACGTTGAAAAATAAAAATAAAATGCAAATAAAAAACTATAAATGATCAAATTGACGACCATTATGAAGAATAAAAATATTAATCGTTCTTCTAGAACTAGAAATAGCTGTTTTGATTTCGGCTCGTGAAATTGAATTTATTGCAATTTGAATTACTTAGGTGAATCATGTTCTCTCAGGTGGTTGGTCTTGTTTTGTAAACAATATCTTTTATTCTTCCCCACAAGTAAAAATCTAAAACTGTTAAATCTGGGAATCTGGATGGCCATGATAATAGACTACCTCTTCCGATCCAGCAATTTGGGTATCTAATATTATGTACATGTAATTTTGTCTCCTAAAATACCACAGCACACACTATAAACTCTATTTGTTTTGGTGATCGACTTCGCGGTCCCAATAAGGATTTGTTGTCGACCAATAATGTCAAATAATTAGGCCAATTAACTCTTTCGCAGCCACTAAAAGTAGCCTCATCGATACAGAAAACAAGAGAAAGAAATCGATAATTTTTATTACACATTCTCTTAGCCAATAGCAATGTCATCATTAGTATCTGATAAAGATTGGTGATGCAGCTTAAAATTCTAAACACAAAAGCAACACTTATATCTAGGTCTGTGAAAATTTTCTTGATGCCTACATGAGGGTCTGCTTCTACGAACGCAAGAACATTAATAAGATTGTCTTCATTCCTTACGTTTTCTGATAGAAACTGGAACAGGTAGTACACTGCCTGTTTGTCTTAAACGTCTTCGCATTCGCATAAATACTTTTCTGGTGTGGTTTCATCGATTTGGATATCTGATAATGTATTCTCGTTCCGCAACGGCTGAATTTTAAAAACTTTCAAAATACACGGCAATCATTTTTAAAAAATAGCACTAATTTTTGATTAGGTAAAACGAAAACCTCACCTACTAGTTGGTCTACCCTGTTTTCGGAAACGAGGCTCTGACGAACGAACAGTCCACAACCAGCTCCAACGGTTTTGTAGAAGGGTATAGCAAATGACACCTTGATGGACGCTTAAGCAATAGAAGAAGCGCGGTCGTCGCGATCTATTTCGTGCCATCGGATAACTTCTCTGGTGCTCCGTACGCAGCTGACCAGCAGCGTAACTGTCTCAGCTTAATTAACACGCAGCCATCCACATTTAAGCATGCGCGTAAATCTCTTATTAGACTGCCATCTCTTTAAAAATTTTTTTTTTAAATGTTAGCAAATGATGATTTGCTCGACTGGGACAAAGCAATCCGGATGTAAAATACCTCCCCATTCGGATCTCCGAGGGAGGTGCACGAGCGACACCATATCGAAAATAAAATTGGTTAAAAAGTCTTTGAAGTCACCGCTTACCTGGGCCTAGCGGGCGGTCTCTAATTGAGACCCTTTTTTCGACCCTCACAGCATGTGCTTGTATGCACTCACGATTTTACACTCTATTGTTTAAATTTAAAAAATATAGGCGCTAGAGGTATTTTATGATATTATGAGTGTTGTTTTTTTCTCAATGTAATGTAGAATATTTTGGTGCCTAGTCTGTAAAATTCAAAATTTTGCGTAAGAACTATATTTGGTTGAAATCAGAAAAAATATCTTTACGTTTGTGGTATTTATTTATTTTTGTGTATAAAAAATAAATCACATATATTTTTTAAATTTAAATAATAAATTGTAAAATCGTGAGTGCATACAAGCACATGCTGTAAGCTGTGAGGGTCTGTTAGGGTCGAAAAAAAAGGACCGCCTGCTGGGCACAGGTCCTTCAAAGACTTTTTAACCGAAAAATTTAACAAAAAGTTAACCGAAATGTAAGATATAAAAAAAAGTCCATTTCACCGATTTTGGCCGATGACAGAAATCATACTCGAAGTAAATTTAGAGTTACATCTCTCTCAGATAGAGGCAAGTAAGAAATATTAATGAAGACGTTTGTTTTTTAATACAACACTTACGTAACTGCATCTTGTTTCACCGGTAGATAAAAAGTATTAAATACGGAAGTCTTGACTTAAATCACATTCCTAGTAACCGTCATGTACGGCTCGTTGTTGAAGGGTTGAATTTAATAAATATTAATGTCATATTTTTGTAGATGTCAAACCACACTGATAGTTTCAGAAACTTACGACCTAATTTAGAAAAAAAACTCACCGCCATTGGTAACTTGGATGACAGTTTAATCTTATTTCAGTGGTTTCTAATATCAAATCGGCCAAAAACGATGAAATGGACTAATATGAAAACGTCGGTTGAAAATAACTCCTTTCCTCTACCAAACAAGCTTTTGTTCTCTAAAATCGGATGGGTCATTTAGTGGTTAGAAAGATTTAAAGAATTACGGTTTCAATAGCTTCCCCCACTCTTATTAATGTCAGTACACTAATGAGCCTTAGAACAGATTGATGCAGAATTCTCTCAGCAATCTTATGATGTTACCAAAATTATGTCTTAACGTAGAAATTTTCGAAGGAATTCAACATTTTAATATTTGACTTTCGATTTCGCCCTCTTGTGGTCAGTTGCGGGATTTAAAAATAATTTTCAAGATTTTCTCATGGTCGCTTTTACCATATTTTTTTCTCAAATTCGTATGTCTAGTAGCTTCTGAGATATGGCCGCCAACCAGCCTTAATAAAATACCCTGTATCCTGTATAGAGATAACATTTGATGAATATTATTAAAATAAAATAAAAATGTTACTTTGTTTTAATTTATATTTATTATAATTTTTTTAAACAATTTTTAACATTAATTTCATTCCATGACGTCATGTTTTTTATACGAATTTTCGGTCATAATACTTTTGACCAATAAGAAAGCTAAGCTTCTGCTGCTAGGGTATTCCCGGAGTGCTAATTTTGTTTTTTTTATACATATTTTGTAAAGAAATTGCAAAAATCTTTGTTGCAAATTTATAACCGTATTTCTGCTTGTACCTAATACTTGTAAACAGTAGATTACGCAGTACGTATAAAGTGGTATAAGAGATATATCGAGCATCATAAAATTTTAATAGCATCCCATGTTGTGGAGGTAAATAAGTAGAGTAGACATAAATTATAAATGTTTTATATCCAAGTTAAAAGTACACTTTTGGACTGTATCCAAAGGGTGTTTTTTAGAATTCCACAAGTTTAAATCAAAATAAAACAAAGAAACATACTTTTAATATCAATTACACGAGGTTTATTGGATAGAAAATTTTATGAAATTAATATTTAAAATGATTTCAGCTGGCGTGTAGAAGGCTCAATTTGGAACACCAATTTTCACAACCTTTTTGTAGCATTAGCTGCTGTATTTCGCCAATAACTCTTCGAATTTTGATTGTGTAAATTGCCAATGGTTTATCGGTGTAGACAAATAACTTTACATAATCTCGAAAATTATTCAATGGGGTTAAATCACATTATTTTGATGGCCACTTAATTGGACCATTATTTCTTTATTATAAAATTCTGTGAGAAAATCAATTGCAGCACGCGCTCTGTGGTATGTAGCTCCGTCCTGTTGGAACCAAAGCTAATTGAGGTTTGAAAGAAATTCTAATCATGTCCCTATACCATTTACTATTAACAGTAACATTCTTGGCAAAATATTTTTTTAAGACATTTGTAACAGTGACTCCGCCAGCTCAGTAATTTTCTGTGGATGAGATACTGTTTCACCAAAAGCTTGTGAATTGTCCCCACTCTAAATGCGACAATTCTCCTTATTTACGTCCCTATTTATCCAAAATTGAGCTTCATCAATGACAAAACTTTGAATGCAAGTTCAGTATCTATATTAGTTTGTGCTTCAGCCCATTTGCCGAATTGGCGTCGCATACGATGGTCGTTTGGCTTTAGTTCCTGCACAAGTCGAATCTTGAAAGCTATTAAGCCAGGATCTTTTCGTAAAATCTTGCATAAAGTCAAAGGAAACAATTCCAGTAGCTGAAAAAGACGACGAATTTATAGATTTGGATCTTTTTCAATGCATTCCTGTACAGCAGCTTCTTTAGTGCACATTGTTCGGTAGCTCAAGGGTTGCAATTGATCATTGATAATAAACGTGGTCCATTGTTAATTAAATTATCCATAAACATAAACAACGAAGCGCATAAGTTTAACGAACAGAACCATTACTTTGATAAAAAACTTCAACAATTTACAAGCGTTACTCTGGTGTCCATCCATATTGACATTCAAAACTAACTAAACAAAACTATCAGCGGTTAAATGGGTTTTTAAATAAAGCAGTGGGTCTAAACTCAAAGTTATAAACCGCTAAAACAAATACTCTTTAAAAAAAAACAATATTGGAGTTACCTAGAAATTTAACAAATATTTCGTAGTTCGAAAGACCATCTTAAATGGAAAAATGCTTTATTAATAAAAGAGACGTAAGTGGCCCAAATACTCTCAAGCGCAACTCCTCATATACCAAGATGCTGTTGTCAACTGAGGCGAGTACACTTTGCCAATAAAAAAAAAAAACATTTTAGATGACGAAAAGTATTTCACTTTGAGTAACTTTGAAATGAAGGGAAATGATGGATTTTATACGGACAACGTAAAGGAATCTACTGGTAATGTTAGATTCAAACATTTAACTGAAATTTACAGATAAAATCTGATGGGATTAAGGGGATAAAAAAATAGTGTAATTAGAAAAGTGTTTAATTACTAATTACTAATAAAGCACGCATAACTTGCAAAAACAAATAAGGAAAAATACAAACTGTGAATAAAATGACAATGATTATTTTTTTCACCTGTCAAAATATCACAATTTTGTGATTTCGTCCAATGAAAACGCTTAATCTTCAATGTTTTATGCTAAATCTAGCCAATCATTCCGGTTTATATTGATAAAACCACTAGTGGTTTTACTAGTATTGATAAAATTATAGAACTGTCAAAAATTCAATAACAATATTGAACAATCAATTTTCTTGTTTATAAGTACCTTACTATAAATCAAAATTCATTTATATAATCTAAATATTCTGAAATATATTTTGTTATTATTATTATCACAATTCAATTCATCTAAACGATAATGAAAAATCAAATATGTTGGTACTTTAAAACTAACCTGCTTCCTGGTTCTGCATGCATTTAAAACTTTTATATGCCTACAGGCAAATGTGGTCTTGTAGGTAAACTTTAAATAGATATACCTAATAATTTTTATTTTGGTAATTTTCTCTTTAATAATATAATTGTATAAATAGGTATAAAAATAAATATTTATTCAAATTATAACCCTGTTTTCACGACGCTCACGACAACTGACAACTGTCAATACTATCTAGTGTACAGGATAAGTTAATAGGAGGGGGAACGGCATTTCGTTTGTGTTAATTATGAACTATATGTTGTTCTAGGAAGTTTTTTAAATAAAGTCGTTATTGCACAGAATGGTTCAAAAAATAATCTTCTCAAATACCACTCGTCCTGTAATATTTTACTAGATAAATTTTTATTTTCCAGACCCAAACTTTTTTATTTTAGGCAAAACTACTAAAACAAACTGAATATGATAAAATCACTCGTCCTACGGACTCGTGATTTTATCACATTTCAGTTTGTTTTCGTATTTTTGCCAAATAAAAAAGTTTTCGTGGAAACTAAAAATTTATCGATAAAATTTTAAGGACTCGTGGTATTACCTTTGACAAATTACTACTTGGCTGTTTTTTCTGATACATCCAGTCAAACTAATTGCGGCTTTGCCATTTTTCTAATATCTTGTTTTTATTCAACACTCCCATTTATTTAAAACTGGCAACATCAAATGTTCAAATCATCTCGTAATTTCTCGGATTTTGACAGCGGCTTAGTAAACAAGTCTGTTGACTGATCTTTTGTAGGAATATAAATCAGATTTTTTCCGCGTCCGTACACTTCTCGCATAAAATGATAACGCACAATGCATAGAGCGTTTGTGGAACTCGGGTTTACTTGCCAACTTTATTGTTGACTGATTATCTATCTATTCCATACCCACAAACCGTAAAGCCTCTTCAATAGTTATTTGAAAATCACATTTCAAGTAGGTACACAGTTTAAAACTGTCTCAATTGCACTGAAATCACAGTTATTAGTTCCAATCGGTTTAAAATTAAAATTCTTCAAAATACTAACAAACTTGTAAGTTCAGCATGTAGGACTTTCATTAAGTCCATACAAACTTTTCTGAAGTTTACAAACAAGATTCGGCTGTTCTTTCTTTTCGAAACCCTTGGGTTGTCGCAGCTACAACTCTTGCTTTAAGGTTCCATTCAGAAAAGCTGTTTTAACAACAAATTTGGCAGTTTCTAGATCTTCTGCTGCAGCTATAGATAACAATACTCTTATAGACTGGTAAAGCACTACGGGTGCAAAAGTATCTGTATAATCTATACGTTCTCTTTTTGTAAAGCCCTTTGGCTAAAAAGCGAGTTTTATATCGTAAAACATTTCCATCTTTGTCTATTTTAAATGTGTAGACTCCTTTAATGTCTATTGCACGTCTGCTATTTAGATTGTTCTGTGAGCATCTAACTACTGTTTTCTTTTAGAGCTTCCATTTCTTCTTGCATAGCATCTTTCCAATGATCAGCTTCATCGCACGATACTGCAGATTCAAAAGTTAACAGAACTGATTTGGTAAGTAGTGCATAATTCTCTAGATGAGCTAGTTTTCTTAGTAAATTTCTATCTCTTAATCTAGCAACATACTGATTTATCAATAAATCATCATTTTCTGGCTGAATATTAACTGCAACTTCTTCTTGAGCAGCTGCAACGTCTTCAAGAACAGCTGCTTCTTCTGGAGAAACTTCATTTTTCTTTTTTTTTGCTCTTTTAGATCTGAGAACTGAGAACTGAGATAGATTTTCAAAAACAAGATTTTTCATTTGATGATTTAGAAGTTTCAGTTCAACGCTCCTAATCTCTTCATCAAAAAGTACGTCCCTGCTCACGTGAATTTTCTGAGTTGTTTTATCAAACAATCTATAATTTTTAGATTTACCTTCATAACCAACAAAAATTAGTTTCGTACTTTTTGGACTTAATTTTGTAGCTACTTCTCTTTAGGTACATGTAAATATGCTGCACTTTCAAAAATGCGTATATGTTCGATATTTGCTTTTGTCCAAACCATTTCTCATATGATGTAGCATTATTGTTTTGTTATGATATAGTCTTGTTCAACACATAGCATGCAGTTTTTATTGCCCCTGGCAAAAATAATAACTGCACATTTCTTGCTATTAACATAGATCGGGCACAATCGACCACAGTCCGAATTTCTCGTTTCACACTCCTATTCTGCGGATGAATATATGGAGACGAAGTTTCATGTATTACACCTTTTCTCTTAAGAAATACTGAAATTCTCATGAAATTATCCGTACGTAAAACTTTAAAATAACATTTTTGGTTTGTCTCAAAATAACAGCATCAAAATCTTTAAATTTGACAAACACTTCTGATTTGTTTTCTAAATTCGTCTTGAATAAAATAAAATATCTCGAGCCAACTGGTGCAAAATGGTCCACACACATCCGAGTAGGTAATCTCACCGGTTTTAAATGTTTTTATTGGCTGACTGGATGGATGAGATTTAGCTGTTTGTTTAGCCAGAACACATGTTCCACATGCCACAATTTTTGCTAAATTGCACTGCGGTATTATTACTTTAATTTGCATATGAAACAAGGATCCATATCATGTGCCTATTGGCGATAATATTTTTTTATCTCTTTCCTCACAGTGTTTTTCATAACAATGAAACAAGAACTTCTTATCATTATTAGCTCCCACTGAAAATAAATTTCTTCTTAATTCAGAAATGTAGAGAACATTACTGAGCTGTCTTTGGAAAAATTCCTGACCAACCTTAACTTCAATGTTTAGTTTTCCAATACCACCAGTTGGAAGCAATTTATTGTCCGCAATTTTAACATGATGAATATTACGATCTGTTTCCATCTCACGAAGATATTCTCGATGACCTGTCATGTGCATGTCGCCCCTGAATCAGCAAACCACACTTAATCATCTTTATCTGATGTCTCTGAATAAAACACAGAAACGTCTGTCACATCTTTAACTACATCACAAACATATGTTGAAGCTTCCGTACCTGAATTATTTTTGTTCTTATTTTCTAGCCTTTTCTTACACTCTCGAGCCCAATGACCTTTTTCTTTGCAGTAATTGCACTTGGTTTTCTTCTTCCGTAATTTTATCTTTGTTCTTAGTTGTTTCATTAACCTTCATAGTAGTTGCCTGCAGAGCTAATTTTGTTTGCATTTCACCTTCATCTACTTTTGCTTGACGCTTTTTTTATTTTAGTATTTTTGTTATGAGGACTTCTTTTCTCCTGTCGTCTTTTGTGGTACATTCCCATGCCATTGAAAAAAGTAGAATATCTTGAGGGCATCTACTTAATATTTGTCATAATACAGAGGCTTCCGACAAGCTCTTCCCCAGCATTCTCTAATTTTTTACAAATAGTTTTAAACGCTTATATGTGTGTTGCAACTGAAGTGCCATCTTTAATTTTAAATTAATAAATTTTCTGCCAGGATCTTTGCTTTATCCTCACTGGTATCTCCATACAGTGAGTGTATCTTATCCCAAATACTCTTTGGAGTGCGGCTATTTATCAAGTTCACATGAAATGATTGTTCAACAGAAGTTAACAGAAAAACTGAAGCGCTTTTCAAACTGTTCTTTTTCCATTTAATGCTTATGATGATATCATGTTTTGGTCAAACCTAGCATCATGCCATTACTTAAGAGATACCCAAAACTGGCTTCGAAAATACCAGATACCTTTTGTTTCCAAAAACGATAATCACCCAAAGTTGCCGCAGTCTCACCCAATAGAGGATTTGTGGGTTTTACTGTCTAGGAAGATTTATTATAGGTCTGGGAAGCCCAAGAAGAATAATAATTAAGATGGTAAAGTTACGAAAAACTAAGAGAAAAATAACTTAATTCCATTTAGGATCTCTTGAGACATACGAAGAAATTTGCGCCTGGTACAGCACAATGGACCACTCCACATAATTATAATTCGATAATATAGTTTAGTTAAGTATTAAGTTGTAATTTATAACAACTAGTTGATTGTAATAAAATCTTCATTAAAATAAAACTATAAATATTTTGTGCCATAATTTTTCAGACCACTAGAGCCCACCATATTTTTCCTAGACTTGACAATATTCTGTGGATTTTTTGAAGCGAAGCTTCTATACGGGCGCTACATCTAGAGTGAATTGCCGCAGCTAAGTCACGAAAAATGTTAACGAAAAAGCGTCAGGAATTACATATACTCTGTAGATATGATTCATAGCCTTGGAGGGAGAGAGAGAGAAAAAGAGAGAGAGACAGAGAGATTTTATCCGCGCGTGCGTATACATAATACTTTGTATTAAAAAGTACCGAGTGTTGAGATCAGTGTCGTATACTCTGTAATGTGTACCTATGCCGGTTATGCTATATGTATAATGTATAATAGCTATAGATAGACGGTTGTTTTATATTAAGTGAGGTTGTGTTGATTTATCTTTTGAAAAAATGTCGTATGAACATTTTAAAAGAAAACTAAGTAAATCTACAGATTCTTCATTTGAGAAATAGTAAGAAG
Source organism: Altica lythri (assembly GCA_964028335.1). Classification (NCBI taxonomy): domain Eukaryota; kingdom Metazoa; phylum Arthropoda; class Insecta; order Coleoptera; family Chrysomelidae; genus Altica; species Altica lythri. The sequence goes on from OZ034805.1 coordinate 18,837,203, forward strand.
CTTAGTATGAGTGATGCCATCCACCGCTGTGGGGAGACTCAAATAGTATCACTAGACATCTCAAAAGCATTTGATCAAGTGTGGCATACAGCTCTTTTGAACAAACTGCCTTCATACGGACTCTCGCAAAACCTTTGCAGCTGGATAGGTATCCAACTTTCTCTCCAACAGGCCAGATCCAAGTTGCTGTAGATGGACATTCTTCCAACCTCTACAAGATCAACGCTAGAGTTCCCCAAGGATCGGCTCTAACTCCTACTCTATTCCTATTACACATTAATGATCTACTAGAAGCCACTAATAACCCGATACATGGTTTTGCAGATGATAGCAACCTACATTGTAGCAAAGCGCACAACCGTCTCATACCTCTGGATATTTTGAAAGAGGACAGAATATCCACAACGGCTTCTCTCAATCAAGATTTGTGAATTGTAGACGAGTGGGGAAGAAAGAATCTTGTTAATTTCAACGCTTCCAAGACAAAAACATGTTGCCTATCCAACAAGAGGCAAACATGTGACTCCATTACGCTGTTTGGTATAACGATCTTCCAAGACTTACTATGGAACAAACATATTGCATCCATAGCAACTGCAGCAGGAAAGAAATTAGGCTTTCTGTTTAGAGCACGGAAATATTTTTCTCCCTCCAACTTAGCTACTCTTTACAAAGTCCAAATACGACCTAATCTTGAATACTGCTCGCATGTAAGGGGTTTGGCGAATCCGTCAAGGCTCGGAGTTCTTGATGCAATACGACACCAGTATCACCAAAAACCTAGCCCCATTATCCCACCGAAGAGCAGTGTCTGATCTTTCCTTGTTTTACCGATACATAAACGGATTTTGCTCAGAAGAACTCCGCTCTATAATGCCTTCACTTATCAGACTAGCCAGAGCAACGCGACGTGTCAACTCCATGCACCCTTATACTGTTCAATGCCCGACATCGAGAACGGATCGATTCGATCGTTCCTTCATATCTCCAGTCTCCAGATTGTGGAACTCCTTACCTTCCCACGTCTTCCCCACTCGTCCTAACTTGCAGGCCTTTAAATCCCAAATTAATAAATTGTATCTTCTGCCCCAATAGATGTTCTCGGTACATTTGTATTTAGGTCTATACCTACGAGGACATCCTTAATAAAAAAAAACAATCTTGTGTTTACAATTTTGTGACGGTATTTTTTTGCTAATCGCTATATCTCTATTACCACTATACCTGGCTTATTGATCAAAATAATGATGTTACACTAAACTTCCGTTTTAAGTAAGCATTATAAAATGTAATTTTCCCAATGACATTTAATAACAAATTCAATGGAATCATGTAATATGCAATATATTAATATTGTACTAAAGTATCTAATTTCGTAAAGTTGGGATTAAAATCCTACAACTTTTCGGTATTTGCTGGCACTTTAACATTTAAATATATCGGCAATTAATTTAATTATTTTGCATATCCATACATTTTCTACTAAAAGACGTCACAACTACACATAAGTATAAAATAAGATCACTCTTTGTGTGCAATTGGTTTATAATTCATGCATATATAGATTATTATAACCTACAGCACCACTCAAATAAAGAAGCACTGATTACAATTCCACAGCTACAACCATTAAGTTAATCGCTACACATTAAGTTAGTGACATTTTCCACTCCACAACAAAACAGTGCTTTTAATAGTGACATGAAAATTTGTTACTGTATTAAAAAATAAAAAATCTTGCTCTTGAGAGCAAAAAAATACTAAACATGAGTTATATTAAAGAATATAAAGAAATTCGTACAATATAATTATATAAATGTTTCACTTATTAATGATAAGCTTGGGAGAATAGTTTAGAAAGAGTAAATTTGAAGAAATAACTTAAAAGAACAAAGATAGAAGTAGAAAGAGATCTATCGTTGATATTAGCACTGTGTCACTTGGAACCTTAAATATGCCTTTACTTCTCCCTACTTTTATCTGTAATGAAAATAATCTTTTTACTACCACGTTTTACGAGGATTATGCCAATCTCAGTTCACATGCGTGAAAAAAATGAAAAAAATGAACATGTTCTTTAAAGGTACCTATATATTTGATTTCGTTTGTCCGTGGACATCTTTGTATGAGCCAAATGTAGATTTTTTAGATTAGTAGAAATTTTCTACAACCACAAGATTCTTTGTGCTTTAGGGTCTCTCTGTTTCATCCATATTTTTTACCTATAATTCCGGGGACTAGTCAATTCGGCCAAAATACCTATGATAATACGCTGCCAGACAAGGGACAGACGTAAACTGAGCGCTAAACACAAAAAAGTCAAAGTTGAGAAGCGGATTAGGACCTAAGAGGGTCATGTATGTAAAAAAAATCCAGTAGCCGATCGTTTGTGTGAAATAGGAAAATGCATTTTATCAGAAATGCAACGCGGAAACTCACCGTTTTAGTTACAAATTTAGCAGACTTAAAAAAATGCAAAGAGAGGTATTTGTGGTGTTTTTAAAATGACTGTCGGTTTTTCCAGAAATGGGTGGCAATGTTCTTTCACGTTTTCGTTCTGCTCACAATCGCGAGGATACAAGTAATAATGTAGTTAACTGGAAAATTCGTTTTGTATTTTACAAAAGAGGGTGAAGCTAAAGAAAATGGCTAAAATTATTGATCTAGAAATGGAAAAAAAACTTGAAGTGGTAAAGAACCTTTAAGAAAAGGATTTAGTATAAACACGAAGAGAAGAAATGTTTTGCCAACAACAAATCAAAAGAAGGATTACTAAATTAAATTAGAGGGTTTACTGTATAAAAAATATCAGGTAACTAAATATGTTCGTGTGGTTTAACTTGTTGAGCGATAATGATTGTTTCTAACCTAAAGTCACTTTAGTATTAATCCTTCTTTTCTCACAAACATCAAAATTTGCTGAAAATTGTAATAAACCTAGTTTTAATAATTGAAAATGGCGACGACTAAAACAGTAATTCAAAATTATTTACTATATGAGCACAAACTTGGTACAAAAGCTGCAGCGCATTTGAAGATAATGCCGTTAGTATCTAGTAGCACAGACGTGGTTCAAAAAGTTTTTTCTTCGGGAGATCTGTTTGAACAAAAAAGAAGACCAAAAATCACGAACAACGAAGATCTTCGACAGTGGACGCAAAAACCAGGAAAACATGACCAGGAACTTTAAGAAATGTTCAGTGTGAGTCCTGAGACTTTTCGCTTGTAACTTCATCAGCTAGGAAAAAAGTAGTTAAGTAAATGGGTCCCACATGAATAGACACCATCTCACCATTTGTTCAGCAAACATTTCACGTAACAATAATGAACCATTTCTTAATCTTGTATTTAAATTGTAAGTGTTCGTATCAATGGTTGTCGCCTACTGATTCGGTACCAAACATGTCCAAGGCTTCCTTGAATCCAAATACGGTTTTGTTGTGTTTTTGGTGGACAACAACTGGAAATGTCCAGTATATGTATTTTTGGAAAGGGGTCAAACCAGAAACAGCCTTCTATAAACAATCGGAAGAAAGTGATATTCGTCCAGAATAACGCCAAGCCTCATACCGCAAGAGTGACCTGAGTAAAACTCGGCTGGGAAACGTTACCATACCCACCATATTCTCCCTACGTTTTGCCAAGCGATTATCACCTTTTTTTGTCTCTTTATAAGGTACAAACAGTTAACAACTCGGTATGGTGTAATAAATGCAGTCTGACAATTTTTTGGCTCCAAATCCAGGCGGTTCTAGAAAACCGACGTACAAAAATTGGTTCCACGTTGGTAAAAGGTCATTGAGTTTGATGGTAATTACTTTGACGAGTGTTATTGTTTCTCAGTAAACATTAATATTTTTTTACAAAAAAACGCACTAATTTATAAATAAGTTATAATAAAACTGCAGAAATGAAAATTCTGTACATTAAAGATATTTAAAAAATAATAAGCCTGGGGTGTTACTACATCGATATAGAACCCAAAAATGTTGTTAGTTTTTTGTTTGTCTGTCTGTATGTTTGTGCGCGCATCAAAAGAAAACTACGGATTCGATTCGAATGCGGTTTTCACAGACGTATTTGTCATCTTTCAACTTAACACCCCTTTAACATGGCAAGGAAAGAAATTTTTGTACAAAAATCAACACGCCACGCAAAAGACGTCGCGGTTACATCGAAATAGAACCCAAAAATGTGGTTAGATTTTTTTGTCTGTCTGTTTGTTTGTGCGCGCATCACATGAAAACTACTGATCCGATTCGAATGCGGTTTTCACAGATGTATTTGTCTTATTTCAACTTAACATCTGGTGTATAAAAATTTCTCTCCCATTCCTTTAACGGGGCGGGGGGAGAAGTTTTTATTCAACAATCACACGCCACGCGAACGACGTCGCGAGTACAACTAGTCTGATATAATAAAGTCTGTCTAAACTAAAGATTAATGGCGGTGCGTTAGCGGATTAGAGGTTATGAAACAGTGATTCGATTCCTCTGTTCGATTCTGACTTATTTGTTTGGCCCTCCGTGCAACGGCCTAGAATTTGGAAAAAAACTTTGGTGCTCAGTTTACTTCTTCCCCTTACGTTTTGGCCACAACGGCGTTTCCAAATATTAACACGTTATTTCTTTTTGTTCAATACATAGTTTTGAACCTAATAATTATATGAGAGAGAGAGAGTGCGTGAATGAGTTTGTGAGTGAGTGGGAGAAAGAGAGAGATGATGCTAATATTATTTAAGATTGCAGCTAGTCAAACTATTGATTGATATTTTTGGCCCAACTGAACGAAACGATTAACGATTACTCAATCTTCTGGCCGAACTGACATTCGCCAATAAACCCTTATTCAACTAATGAAGTGAAGAAACTGTAATGCAAAAAATTCCAACGTCCGGATTTTGTATATAAATGTACGGACAAACAGGGTACAAAGGAAGTACCTAAAAAAATTGAAAGTACCTACTAATTTTCTTTAATGAACGCTTAAAAAAGATAAAATTTACAATGTTCATTTCTTTCATTAAACATGCCGAAGGACAGGGATTGGTTAATATTTTTGTTAGTATTATTACCTCCATCTTTTTTCATACTTTTGTCTGAAATTGTTAAAACTCTTTGTTAGTTTACAGAATTTAATCACGATCCAAACAGATCAAAAGTATGGAATACATTCTTAATTTAATAATGTATATAACAATATATTCCAAACTTTCATTACTAATGTAACAATTAACTTACTGTCCTGATGTGGGGTGATGTCTAACTATATGAATAAGTTTTCCAGGTGGAAATAATGGTTGATGGCTTGTTAGAGCTATAGAACTATCGGAAGGATGTAAACCTAAAGATCTTGCATTCTCTTTGCATCTCATATATTCACTAACATCTTTTTCACCAGATGATAATTCCACAGCCGATGTAGGTTGAGAACAACCACAACAAAGTACGCTACATGATATTGTTTTCCACTAAAAATAATGTATTACAATTAAATCGCATATTTATTTCAAATAATACATACTTTAGGATCTACACTCCGTTTAATAGCATTAATAAGATCTGTCCTTAAAGTTTCCATCTGGTAGAGTCCTATTCTGGGTACAACATCTTTACCCACTACTACCGAAACTGTAAACTCTTTTGTATAATCAACCGCTGGAGTGGATAATAGACCACCAGGTGGAGAATAACAGTAACACTGAAGAGTAGCATGTCTTTGTCTCAAGAGAATTCCTAAAATACTAGCAGTTCCAGCACCTAGAAAAAGAAATATTAATTCCAAAAAAGGAGTGTTATAACAATGTACCTAATGAATGTCCAACAACTACTAGTTCAAATTCCTCCGTTCTTCTCTCCGGTTTATGAGCCCATGCTTTTTCTACAAGCTGTTCTTCATCTAGCTTGTCTAAAATGTATTGCGCAGCTTGTACCATACCTTTGTGTCCCACCCAATCTTCCTTTAACGGATCTAAAGGAAGCGTCTCAGCTTCTGCATTTAAATCCGTTAGGACATCCTTAACAATAAAATATGTAGATGTTAATATATAAATAAAGTTATTATATAGGTTTATATATTCTTTTAGATGTGTCTTTAATTGTTATTTAAATTAATAAACAAAATGTATTCTAACCTTCATAGACAACGTTCCTCTAATACTTATCACGACTTTTTTCCTATCATAATCTAGAGCTACAAAAAATGGTGTCTGTCCTATATCTACGTGGTAAGTAGCATAGATTATTTCAATATCTCCCAATTCGGACAGTTTTTCTAAAGCTGCGTAATTACATTGACAACAATTATCATCAACAACTGTTGGAGTAAATCCTCGTGAGTTAGTTCGACAAGGAAAACAACAACACCTGAAATTTATATAAATTGAATATCAAGAAGAAAAAACAAAAAAAATTGAGTAATTGGAAAAAACTAGTAAAGAATATTTAAAAAAATGAACAAATTAAAGAAAATTTTTACCTTAATCCAGCACATAGTTGACATAATCCTGTCGAATTGGTAACTACATACACTGGCCAGCCATACGCTCTCACCGCAAAGTGAGCGTAATGTATAACAGCCTGAAAACGTATCAGATCCTCACCATCTTCATGCAGGGATAAAAATTGAGTTCGAGGAGTAATAGCAACACCCGAAAGAAACTCATACGTACCATTTTTACGCTGTAAAATAAAACAAATATTCAGTTATTAACCTGAAATTATTAATTTGTATCATCTGAGGTACCTAAGGCAAAGCTATCAAAAGGAGTAGTAGTAGTAGTAGGAGAGCCCACGACACTAAACCTAGTTCGATAAGACTCCCAGATGAAATATATATAATTAGTCACGTTATTAATAGAGGAACACGAAATGGCGATGCTGCAATGCAAAAAACCTGGCAATGTCATTAAAAAAATAAAAATAAAATATTAAAAAATACGGTTTCTAGTATGATAAGACATCCAATTTTTATTTGTTCCTCGAAATAGGGGAGTCATAGAATACGATAATGCACGTAAAATTATTCATATGTGACCGTGGGACGCGTATTCAACCCTTAAAATTCGAAAGGAGCTGGTCCATTGCTGACAAAACACAATTGAAACGCCAAATGCAGCCGCGCGGAGGGCTACCTTCAATAGCTGCAGCAACCACTTTCTCCACTGTTGGCAAAATGCAGCAGTGGTTTTTCTTACACAGAAATTGATGACCTTTCGGATGAGATTGGGTTTTTTGAGGAGATCGATCATACTAGATACTTAGATACGAGGCGTCGCTTATCATGCTGCTGCCACTGATTAGGGCAATCAGGGAGGCTTGCAGCACTGCATTATCGTATAGTTTTTTGTATTGCAGCATCGCCATTCCGTGTTCCTCTATTAATGACTTGACTAATAATATATATTTCATCTGGGAGTCTTATCGAACTAGGTTTAGTGTCGTGGGCTCTTAGACTATAGGTCACAATGGCGTACGGCAGTTCAGGAGCAGGAGGAGAGCAAGTTGCGGAGCTAATTTGATTAAACTGACCGCCGCAAATACCCAAGGAGTACTGGCTGTAATTTATAGGTATCTCTATTACGAAACATCCCTCTAGAAGGGTTGCAAGAGGTCTCAACGAACATTTGATAGTTATATTGAAAAAAGTATCAAATGGTGAAGGCACAAATTCAAGAATACATTCTCTTGTTGCCAAGGCAAATTTACCGTCTATAAAGGAGAAGGAGGTTCCAATTTGATTGCGCGAATAACCAAAAAAATACAGGAGTATATTTTCACAGGCATATCTATATAATCACCTCAGCTTTACTCTTCTAGAAGTGGTTCGCGATGTCTTAATAGACATTCCATAGTTATACTGAAAAATAATGGGTTAAGCATATCTCGAATGGTGAACGCCGAATTCCAAGAATTTTTTTCTTCTACTTCTTATAAAGGAGGATAAGAGCAAGTCTCGGATCCAATTTAATAAGATAAGATTGACCGGTGCAAATATCTAAGAAGTACTAGTTGTACTTTACCGGCATATCCATAACCACACTTCCATTCCTCCAAAAGGGGTGCGAGAGGTATTAACGGAAATTGGATAGTTATACTGAAAGATAATTGGGTTTAACATGTCTCGGACATTGAACACAGAATTTCAAGAATCTTTTTCCTGTTGACAAGGAATCTATAAAGAGGAGAAGATCAAGTCGCGGATTCAATTTGATTAGACTGAACGTCATGAATACCCAAGGATACTGGTTGTATTTTAGCGGCATATCTATAACGACACCTGAAGTCTATGCCTTTACAACAGGTGCGACAGGTCGTAACTCAAATTTGATAAATATACTGAAAGATAAATGGGTTAAAAATTGTCTCATCCGGTGAACGCAGATTTTTAAGAATTTCTTCTTCTTCGCTGGCCACAAGCAATTAAACCTCCAATAAAAGAGAAGGAGAGCCAGTCGCGGAGTCAACTCAAAAGACTGATTGTCCGAATTACCAAGGAGTACCAGCTATATACACTTGAGTTCTATCCCCCTAGAAGCGGTGCGAGAGTGTTTAACAGACACTAGATAGTTATATTGAAAGATAATTGGGTTAAACATGTCTCAAACCGTAAACGCAGATTTTCAAGAATTTGTTTTCCTCTTGCCAAGAGAAAATAAACCACAAATTAAGAAGAAGGAGAACGAGTTGCGGATCCAATTTGATATATCTGACAATTGCGAATACCCAAGTAGTACGGGCTGTATTTTACCGGCATATCTATAACGTCACCTCAGTTCTATCCGTCTAGAAGACATACGAATAGTCTTAACGGACATTCGACAGTTATACTAAAATAATATTGGATTTAATATAACTTGAACGGTGACACAGAAGTCCAAGAATTTGTCAAGGGAAATTATACCGATTATAAAGAAATAGAAATGCGATGGATCTAATTTGATAACACTGACCTCTGTGAATATCCAATAAGCACTGGCTGTATTTTAACGGCATATCTTACCGAACATTTGATAGTTTTATTGACATTTGATTGGGTCAAACAAGTCTCGAATGGTGAACGCAGATATCCAAGGTTTTGTTATTTTGTTGCGAAGGGAAATTATACGTCTACAAACGTATTTTTTGAGGTAAATCTTCAGTCTTGGTATCTGTAAGAATAGGATAGAGAAAACCAAATAGAGAAAGTATATAACGGGTTTTGCAGTTCGGAGAAATGAAATCATGTTAGAAATTTATACCTACATGTTGTGACTTGCAGAAAACCATAAAATAAATATACATGACATTTACTAGAAAATAAAAATGTTGCAAATTTATTACTAACCTGTTCTACTATAGCTTTCTGTTCAATTTTTTGGAATTTTCTTAATAACACTAAACCAACTATCACATCAGAAGGAACAACATCTAGATCTCGAAAAAAATCAGATAATAACCTGGCGATATCCGCAAAGGAACTGCTGTTTCTGTCGCTGGCTGATGAACAACAGAATAAAAAACGGCATCGACTATGCCAGCTATCTTGGTAAGCTCTGAGAACCTTCCTAAAATGTATAGAAACAAAGTATGTAATCTCATAAAGTAAACAAAAAATAAATACTCCAAGCGGCGAGATAGTAATTTAGATTTTTGTAGAAAAGTGTTCAGAATAAATTGGTATCAATAATATTAGGATTAGGATGTATCTGATGAAAAATTGCAGGTTATAAAATCTTTTATAACATTTTCCACAATTTCTTTTTCTTTTTCACAACTAGTTTTTTTTACAATATCTTTGCCAATTTTCCATTTTTAAAATTTGTAGATAATTAAATTTTCTACAAAAAACAAATTGCTTGTATATTCTTTGAGTTACTTTCGCTTATGTCTTAGAAGGTTTTGAGTTTAGAAAAAAGTTTCGTAATTTAATTTTAGTCATTTTTAAGCACATACTTGTATCAAGCAGATCAAAACACATAAATCAATTAAAAAGTAAATATTTATTTCACCTTTGCCTCCAGTTTCTTGCACTTCCAGATCTCTTGTACTGAAACTTCGATTCAGATTCTCTCATGGAGCGTTGATATTTCTTCATTTTTACCCAAGAACGACCGGCAGAGTCGTATGTACACCAAATTGTTACTATGATAGATGAAAGGATACACCAATTAAATATTACCATAACTAAAAAAATATAGATACATTATTATTTTTTTATAAGTTTATAATTTGAAAGAGAGCAATGGCGTTAAGATTAATCTTAAAATAGGTTTTCTTCCTACCCTAGTCGAAAATTCGACTTTCCTGCCTCCACCGAAAGACAATATTCCAGTTGCATATGCACGCAAGGACGGAACACAGTAAAAGCCATAATTAGCTCTGTTCCCCGTTTATTGTTATGAGAAGAATAGTAAACATTATTCGGCACGAAAGTCGATTATCTCTCCCGTTGTATGAATTGGATGAATTGCCAATACAAAAGAGTTATTAACCCTCATTAAAATTTAAAGACAACCATTTATTGGTTATGATAATTAACAAAATTTTTGATTGTATGCCATGAATTTATTAAAATTTTAAAAAATCATACAAAAAACTATTTTAAGTATGTTATTTTCTTTTTAGCAATAGCATCGTCGAAATAACCACTGTCTAAACTTTTGCATTCCTCTAAGTGAGTACCAACATATTCGAATACCTGTCGGCAAAGAGAATGTGAGATCGCAGACATTTCTTCACTGATTTTTTCTTTAAAGTGAGTCAGTTTCTTTGATTTATTGATATAGAAATCTGTTGGAGAAAAATTTGAAATTAAACTTCGGAATTTTTTTCCACCACTCATTAGATGTGTAACAGGTGGCTCCATCTTACTGAGACTAGGTGTAACAATTGTAGCTATTTTGATCTGGTATGAATGAAGTTTTAATTGAGCCATCCATACGTTTGAGCGTCGAGAAATCTGGTACACGTCGAACTAAAGAAACAGTAACTTCTTCGCTCCGTGGACCACCGTTTTGCTTCGCATTTGGTGTCGATCCGGTCTCTTTGAACTTCTTTACACTCTTCTTTATCTGAATGTTGAAACCGTCAAAGAAATAATCGTTACACAGTGCTATAACTGTTTGGAAAGACTAGCAGTGCACCCAAACCCACTTGCCAACGTGCTCCTAAATCTTTGACGATTATGAAGACTATAAAGATTGGATCCTTAAGAACTCTCCACAGAAAGGAATTAAATTGGTTTTAGATTAAGTAGAAATGTAATGTAGTCAGTCATTTAGTATTATATTAGTAATAACTAAACGTAAGTAAAGAGAACACCACTGGGTGTAGCTCCCAGTATGTCCTGTACTCATCTTAAAGCTATTGTCTATTGTTATTATAACAGATCACAATAAAAAAGGGAAAGTTAAAAAAAAATTCTTTATCAAAGCAGCACTCGGACACTCGTTTAAATTGTGTTAAATGTCATCATCATAATCTTCGAAAACCAATATGCGTCCACTTCTGGACATAGGTCTCTTTTAGCTCCTTCCATCTATCTCTGTTCTGCGCGGTTTGAAACCAGTTTCCCCTAACTTGGTTTAGATCATCAGTCCATTTGGATGGTGGGCGGCCTCTGCTTCGGTATGCTTCTTGTCTTGGTCTCCACTCAACAATACGTCTTGTCCATCGGTTGTCTGATAATCTGGCAACGTGTCCTGTCAACTCCATTTCAGCGTCGTGATTCTTTTGATAGCATCTGTTGTTTTTGTTCTGCGACATATTTCTTCATTTGGGATTCGGTATTTAAGAGAGATACCCAACATCCGACGCTCCATGGCTCTCTGAGTTACGCGAATTTTGTTTACTATCTTTTTTATGAGGGTTAATTTTTTGGATCCATAAGTGTGTAACGATCTATTGGATCGTTTTAGTTTAAAAATCCACCAGACTATATTCGGTGAGATTTATTTTAATGTTTTCGCCGTGATTATAATTTGGAAACAGGTGTCTCTGATATCCGAAAAACAGGCAACACACACTGGCACAAGGCTTTCTTTTTAAGTCACATGGGTAGATCCGATTTAAAGCCATAATTTAGTTTACCAAACGCTGTCCAAGTTAAACCTATGCGATGGGGGAACTCACATGTCTGGTTATCTCCACCTATCCGGATTTCATGTCCTAATTATTTATACGACGTGGTCTGCTCTATGTCCATTTCTGCGACAGAAATATTTCGATTTAGCACCAAATTAATCATTACTTGCGTTCTGTTGAGCTTTAGTCCAACCGCCATAGAAGCATGATATAATTTTTCCAAATTTTTTTTTTGCCTTATCTATACTATCGGCTATAAGGACGATGTCGTCTGCTTATCTCAAATGGTTGGGCTTCACTCCATTTAAATCAGCCCTCTTGCCAGTATATTATAAAAGTGTCGTGAATAGTATTGGAGAGATGGTATCTCCTTGTCATACTCCTGGTTGTATACAGAATTTACTTGTTTATTTTTCAGATAGTCTTACGCTAGCTATGACATTTTGGTAGATATGTTTGAGTATGTTGGTATAGCGATGGTCTATTCGACATTCAGTCAATGCTTTTAACATTTTTTGCTGGTTTATAGTGTCAAATGCCTTTCGTAATCTGTAAATATCAGTACCAAAGGTGTATTGTATTCTGCACATTTCTCTATTAGGTCTTTATCACTAGCAAATGGTCGTTTGCTCTCTGGGCTGATAAAAGTCTAACTTAGCCTCCAATATTTTGTGATGATTTTTGTGAAGAGTTTTTATATGTGTGCTAGCAAACTGGTCGGGTGGTAATTTATTAGAACCGGTGTATTTCTATTTTGTGTAATAAAATAATAACTGCATTGTTCCGTTGCGAAGGGGTTGTTCCGAGATAGATACATTCAGCGAAAAGTTTAGCCAAAGCCGCCTAGATAATTTTAGTCCCACCTATTTTAATCGCCTCGATCACTACTCCATTGTCGCCTGGGGATTTGTTATTTTTCTGTACCGTTTTGACTTCATTGGGTGTTATTTCTGGCACTAAATCTGATCCTTGGTTTGTGCTTTTGGGCAGGGTTTCCTTGTGTTCCTCTTATATATCTCTCCATAAAGGAATTCGATAACCTTTAGGATTTTGGTTCTATCTGTAGTGACATTTCCATCTTTGTTTGTGTTCCTCTTATATATCTCTCCATAAAGGAATTCGATAACCTTTAGGATTTTGGTTCTATCTGTAGTGACATTTCCATCTTTGTTTTTTATTGCCTATGTTATTCGTACTTCGCCTCAAGACTTTTAGATTTTTATTTTCTTAGATTATTCTTGATATCTCTCTTGTATTATTCTCTCTGATATCTTTTCGGATTGATCGATAGATACCCTTGTTTAATTTCTTCAAGGTTATGTGTAGTTAGAGGCATATTTTTCGGTCTTCTCTTCCTTATGAGTTCTTTGCTTATCTGCCTTGGTTTTTCTTTGTGGGTTACGACTGCCGACATTTCTTTTGTGTTTCTTTTAAGACGTTTATTATTCCTCGACTTGTTTGTTTAATATCTGTTTGTTCGTTTTCTAGGTCTTGTAGATGTGTATCTTCAAATAGGGCATTGTTTTCGGAAATAATTCATTTCTTCTTTTGTGATTTCAGGATCATATTGGTTCTTTCTATTTTAGTACTTAATCGTACCTCTGTTCGGATTAATCTATGTTCGCTTCTTGTTCCTTATTTTTGGTTCTGGTATCTGGGCGTATCCATGGCCATTTCTGTTTTGTTTTTTTAATCGAAAAAGAAGTTCATCATCGATAGATTTTCTTGGTAATGTGCATATGTCGGCCTTTGCTCCAACCCTGTTCCGACCGCTACCTTGGTTGGGGGTGTTGGAGCCGCCGGAGAGTAAGGGCCATTTAGTTGTTATTGGCCGTAACTCACAACGCTGGCCTGATGGGTGGGTGAGTGGTGGTAAATATAGAAAGGAATTTAAGATTTCGACACGATAGTATTAGGTTTGGGACCTGGTTTCCTTTGGGGTGGGGAGTGAAGGAGAACAAGTAGCTCGCGTAGGCAGGAAAGCTATATCCCTGAAGTAAGTTTATTCCCTATCGGGATCATAGAGAAGTACCTACCCGCTAACTATTTGTGTTAACCGTACTTAACTCAAAATAAGATTTTCACAAATAAGGTAAGCGACCACCCTGTACCACGCACGGATTGTGTTCGCGCTTCTGTTATGCATGCACTTCATTATCGGAGATGATCGTTGATCGTGTGATTGTTTATAATCCGCACGATCAACGTGCAATCATCTACAAGATCGTCTATAGTAGTTTTTACAACGCTTCGGATTTTCAAAAGATAACTATCAAGATGAACGTGGTGTAACCATTTATTTAATAAGGTTATACAACCATTATGTCATAAGGTTCAACGAAAAGTAATGGTGAAAAAATTGATGAAAAGAATATGCTGGTGATCGACGATTGTGTTGGCACAAAACAACAACAAAACCACCTGGCATTTCCCTTTCTCTTCACAATCGGCGATTACAAACGATTACGCGTAGAGGGCATACTAAGCTGTACTCGTCGATAATAGTCTATGATCGCCTTCGACCTGTAAATTATCAGTTTATTAGGGCACGCATCATAGGGAATCGCAAGATTAAGGTGCCCGCACGATCTTTTCATCAATTTTTTTCATAACTTTTTATTGAACTACAATGACATAATGGTTGCATACCGCTATTAAAATATGGTTGTAAAAGCGACCGTTGTGCAAACTACTACGAACAATCTGTGGATGCTTGCACAACATTGTGCTGATTATTGATTATAACCGATCCTGAAGTATAGTATAAAGTTTATAAATCACAATAAATAAACATGTTATTTAATCTTCGTGTAAGTCAGCATCAGTTTTAATCTTGACGTATCAAATTACTGGGAGTAAGAAAATTAAATAATAAAAGTCATAACACAAAGTTAGTTCGGCATAAAAATGAGATAAATTTTCAACATAACTTTATGCAACACTTACTTAAAACAGTTTCTTTGGCTTTATCTATTGGGCAGACTAAATAATATTTCACTAGCCAGACTATTCCTGCTGAAAGCCAAGCAGCTTCTGCAAGCATCACAGCTAAAAATAAAAAATCTATGAATTATTCTGTACCTAAAGTGTAGATAAACTTTTTTATAGATAATAGATATAGAAATTTCTAAAAAATTGCAATTTCTATAACGTGATGGGGTTAAATTCAGTCAATAATAATTCCTATTAACTATTATCTCATTAGAATGAACAATTAGGTCATTCATGACAAGGACAGTTTCTAACTTGTAGCCGACCGACCTCAATCTGAAATGAGAATATTACCGCTAAATTAGAGTCTCTCGTGAAAACTGGAAATATTTTCTCCAATTTATTTTCAAGTAAAAAACTATTTTAACCTGGTGAGGAAGACGAATAGTATACATTACTTAAGATAAAAATCAAACATTCCTCTAACAGACTCATTCGCTGAAAGAGATAATTGACTTTCGTCCCTTGTAATGTAATGTATTATACTTATATAATAAACAGATCAAGACGTATGTTGGAGTGAAGAAATACGAGAACGGTTGATTAGTGCTTAGCCTCACCACCCGATGGTGCCACTATCACAAAATAAACTTATTATCGTGTATTATATTCTCGTAGACGATTACTTTGAAAATTTCTGACCAATATTGTTTAAGATTTGGGAATAAAAATCGCACTGTCAAAAGCAAAGAACTCTTGAATGCCGTGTAAGGTGATTTTTCGTCTTTGATACTTTGATGATCACAGGTCCGTTTTTGATGCCAAAATGCCTCGAAAACGGCTACCACGGAGGATAACAAAATCCACGATCTCGTATTGGTAATTCGCCAATTGTCGGTACGCGAGAAAACTAAGACACTAGGTATCTCAAAAACTGGCGTGGGTCATATCCTTCATAAAATGTTGGCCATGAGAAAAGCATCAGTGCGATCCGTGAGGCCACTTCAGAGTACCTAGTGTTTGGCACTGTTTAAGCGCAATCTGAAGGAGTTTCTGCGTCGTTTCATGGCTGTCAACAAAACATGGATCCACTGATAAATATCAGAGACTAAAGGAACACTTAAAAAAGTGGACTTCACACGGTGAACGTGCTTCTAGGATAATGTAAGAAAAATCCACTATCTCGTATTGACAGACCACCGAATAAAGGTGTGCTAAGACAGTAGTAATTTCAAAAGATTGGGTCAAATCCCATATGAAATTTTAAGCATGAGAAAGCTGGTTGAGTGTTACCTTTGCTTACTCCATGAGACCACTTCAGTGCTGTGTTTGGCGCAACATGTTCCTAGAAGGTAACAACTCTCACATTAGCCGGAAAGATATGGCCACCGTTCTCTTAGATTCATAAGGTATATTCTAGATTGACTACTTGGAGAAGGGAAAAACGGTCACAGAGCTCGACCACGCCGAATTATTGGAACGATTTGATGCCGAATCGCAGAAAAGGCTAATCATTTGGTGAAGAAATAAGTGTTCTTCTACTATGACAACGCTTAGTCTGACACCTCGGACGTCGCGACGGCCAAGTTTGTCACCCTACGAACTACTGCCTTATACGCCGTATTGGCTCCACGAAACTCCTTTTTGCATCCGAATTTGAAAAAGTCACTTGAGTCGAATGAGGAGGTCATCGGCGCCACGAAGGCCTATTATGTAAAGCTGGATAAAACTTATTGTAATAATTCCGAATAAGGAAAGAACGTTTACTGTATTTTTCATATAGATTAAAGGAGTTGGAGCATCACTGTATCGAGCTTAAAAAGACGTTGAGTGATCAATCATCACTTCTCCAAATTTTTCATTTTTCGTTTGTAGGTTATTAACATAAATAAACGTATATCACTATTTATACCATTTTAGGAATACCAAAATTAAAAAATCTGTAGGAAGGGTAAACTATTGGTTTATTTACTTTATTTTTTTACGTGAATCTTATACAAAATTATACCATAGGGAACAAATGTTACAGTTTGCGAAATAATTCATGAAGTTAATTAAGGAGATCATTTTATTTAAAAAACGCTTAAATATTTTTATATCGTAAAGTTTCGATGTGATAAATGATGTTTATTATTAAAAACATAACTTACTTAATCTGAGGTAGAGTATATACTGCATAGAGGTCCTTTTTCCGGTATCTAAAATGCTTCCACGCATGGCCACTACACAGACGCATATTTCGATGACCATGGAAAGAATTAAAATTACTAGATATCCTACAATGAGGCCCCAAAGTAGGAAAATGCACTGTACATTTTTGTCGTAGTTCACCAGGTAGAGAATAACACCCAGTATAATGGTCCTATAACAAAACAAAACTCTTTTTAATTACTGTTATATTTGTGAAGAAAGATATAAAAATCAAAAAGTAAGAAAAAAATTGTTAAGTTCGATTAGAAGATGTAACAGTTCAATTTTACATTATTTCATAAAAATATCACTGATTAAAAATTTTGAAACTATCCTTCTTATGCGACATTTTATCGAGCGAGGTGAATGTAGAAAAATCAACAGAAAAACGCGTTACATGAAAAATACCTTACTCCCGCGGTACGAAAAAAATGGGAACCCATACGACATACATGTAGGTATCTGTATATACGCGCATATATATAGAATTACAGACACCAAAAAGCTTTACACTATTTATAATCGCAGAGGTTAGGTACATTTTCCATTTTAAAATCGGAAATCTCCCTTTTCCTAAGTTTGCTTTCGTCAATTACACACATAGTGAGTTTTGATAAAAACCTTTTTGATTCAAAGATGCAAATCAGTCAAAAGGTGCAAAGATCACTTTATAACAGAAAATCTAAAGATCATCACTTTATATTTGAAAATTGAAAATGCAAAAATGACTTTCTAACTGTAAATCCAAAGATCACTTGTATAACAAAAAATCCATAGGGTACTTTTCCTAATAAAAATCTATAATATCCTTCTTGTTATTAGCCACAGGACAACTGCTATGGACACTTTTCCTGAAGAGAGGAATATTGAGATTTTTTGTTTGGTTTTGAGAACTAACAATTATTAAATTTATTAGATTTTGTTAGTATGTATAACATAAACGACCGCAACTATAGTAAGCGCGCAAAAACGCCATCGACAGAACATCTAAGAAAAAAAGAAAGTAATTTTGACTTAGATGTAAGGAGTCAAAAAAATAGAAAATAATGATTTGGAGGCATTTCTCAATGAAGACTCAAGTCAAACACTTTAAGAATTGTTCATACTATTGGGAGTACACCTATTAAAGGTAGGAAAACGTCTTAAGAGCATGCTTGAAAAGGAACGACACTGGGTTTCATATGAATTAAAACCAAGGGACATTGAGAGGCGTATTTTGATGTGTGAACTGTTGCTTCAAGAGAAGAAAAGTTTTTTTTGCATCTAATCCATTCCGACTATATTAAGCGAGGTAATCCCCTACCATCAACATCAGTGACAAAGCCGAACATCCATAGGGCTAAGGTTCTGCTCTGTATTTGGTAGGACCAGAAGGGTGTGATTTATTATGAACTGCTAAAACCGAATGAAACCATAACTGAAAATCGATTCAGTATTCAAAGAAAAACGTTCAAAATCTTGATTGTAAATTGATGATCAGTCAAATGGCCTGATAAGAAAAACTATTTGACTAATTATTGTCTTAGCTTACGAATATATTTTTTTTTATTTTCAGAGACTCTTTGAATTAACATAGAAAACTATTTTAAAATTATGTCTTTAAAGATGGTACTTATAGCGGATCATATACTACCCACATATGGAAGAATTAAAACATTCAGATTTTTTTGACAATTAAGATTCATTTTAAGATAGGTATAACATTATTTATTAAACTTTCTTGTTCTCAAGGAAAATGTATATATAATACGTTTTCCATTAAGTATGTTGAGTTAGGTGACAAAATTCAGAAGTATTGATGTTATCTATACATATACTTAATAAAAGTGTAACTGTACATGGCAAATATATTTAAAAAAAACTAGTGTGGCAGTCAGTGGGACTGCCGGCAGAAGTTATACTTTTATGCACGTGCATGGATTCATAAATTTGTATTCGAATGATTTAGCAATCTCATTATATGATATTCGTGGTAAGCGACCCCAAAAACCTCCTAGTATCGTGTGCACACTCTTTTTGTATCGAATTTGCATAAAATTCCTGGAGACGAGGTCCGTCTTAAGCACCAGGTGTTTCGAACACCATCGCCATTATTATAATCGTATTTAGCGACTCAAAAAACCACCGAGTACCAAGTGTGCACTAATTTCGTAAAGAATTTACAACCCCGAGTATATAAATTGAACCCATTTTCAGCAATACTTACCGAGTTGTAAGTTTTCTCCCTATTGTCTGTTCGGAATGTCCTTTTTGAATGCAGAAATGCAATTTCCATTTTTACATTATAAAATATAGCGACAAATTTCCTGATACTTTAACGAATCCAATGCAAAAAAACGCATTCCGATTCATCTTACGTTACAAAATTCGGAGGTTTTGGTACTTTATTTTCTCGACTATTCGTAAAAACTCTGTTTATGTAGCCAAGAACCTCAAAAACATAGTGCAGAATCTACTGCAACCATGTGACGGTATTTTAGACTACAATACAATACTCACTACTGAATATTATTAATATAAAATACTAAACTTAATATGTTAACTAACGTGACAGAATTATAAAATAATCTGTCTAATAATCATGTGGTCCGTCACTATGATATTCATAAATTAGTTCAGACTGTTTTTGAAGTAAAACTTCTTTAGCGACACTAGGAGTAAAAAAGTTATTCTAACGGACGTGACGTCATTCTAATAACAGAAACCGGAAACAAAACCTAATACTGACACGATTTTGCATGGGCGCCGGCAGCAGGGTGCAAGAGGGTGCGCTTGCACCCCCCTGCTATGAAAGAAAATACCTGAATTTACCAGAAAATTATATATTTTTTTAATTTTTTTATTAAATTATTGTTTGAATAAAAACTAAAGGCGTCGCGGTTGCTGTCCAAATCATTCTACATTCTATATATATATATATATTAGATCATAATAGTGTGTAGATGCAGATGCACCCCCTGAAAATAATCTTGGCGGCGCTCATGCGATTTTGCCTCCTATATTAAATAAAATTAAATCTGTAATTGTATGAATTGACAGCTGATCATCTTGTCAATCGAAATACATTCCTTTATATAAATAGTTTTTTGTGTATAAAGTGTTTGTATTAAATATGAATAAACAATGTGGATTTATTAATGAAGAAAGTGATGAAAAAATATTGATTGAAAATGAGTGAATAGGTAGGTACTCTATATGCATAAATTTTATTTTTGGTGTGTAATTACACTATTTATACCTAATTATTTATACCTATTATTTATACCTAGCTATTTTCGTTTTATAGACTTACAGACCTAAAAAGAAAAGAAATTGTGAACGTCAAAGGGGATATTATAAGCGCCAGAAAGATTTTAAGAAAAATGACGAGACAGCCACATTTATTATTATTTGATTAAGTAAGTTTATATACATACATACATATTATGATAGTAAATAATTGTTTATACGGAATCTTTAAGTTGAGTAAAGAAGCATGTTGCACGTTTTTGTTCATAAAATAATAATATTCAAAATATTTTAACACTTTCTTATACTTATTTTAGGTTTGGTTAGGTAGCCATAAAGGCCATAAAACCACTAGTCAAGATGGCTGATCTTTTACCACCAATAACAGATCCTTCGTAGACGTGAAGGAAACAAACTTAACTCAGGATTTTAAATTTTATGGAATATGCTATAAAATGCTACAAAATGAAATGGTTATCTAACTAACGAAGGCTCTTGTGTTGTGATGTATTACAATAAGGTAGATACAGCTACAAAATCACACATTCTAAACGTAATGTGTGTATATTTTTAATATTGTTTACCTATTATTGAAGCAAAACTTCTTTAGGCACGACTAGGGGTAGATTCTAACGGAAGATTCTGATGGAAGTAACTGTATAATTTCAGCTATGGGAGGAGTTTAAATTTCCGAAATTTATTTATGAAATTTTCAAACGGTTTCAAATACATTAATGGTATTTATAGACTAAAATCTATGTTTCACATTTTAGTTATCATAAACCTATTATTTCATATATAAAAAAAATAATGATAACTTTCAAATTCCTATTTCTAATGAATAATATAAATATAACATCTCATTTTTTTTGTAAAGTATATAGGCAATAAATATGATTGAATTGTAATTAAATATTTATTTTCCGATACGTACGTCAACAAGTTTTACTTCAATCGCGCGTAAAGGTTACACGCACACTCTTTTTTTGTATATCTATCCCTTTTCAATGTACTGAATGTTGAAACGGTATTCAAAGGATGACTAATAACATGTGATAAATATTTCATCTTTGTTTCTAACGACCAATATCCGTTATAAGCGTTTCTGTCTCTCTCTTACTCACACCATTACATATGTAATGATTTTTCCCATTTAACTGTACACAAATCTTTTCCGCCGAGTGTATGAATAGAAGTATAACTTCAATAAATGGAGGGCCTTTGTATACGCAGGAGAATCCAAAACAATGTTTTTTCATTTCTCTGTTTGTCTGTATGTTTGTTAGGGCTAATCTCAGAAACAGCTTAACCGAGTTGGATGCAGTTTTCAGGAATATATTTTGATGAGTTTCAGTTAACGTTTACCATTTTTTTTTTCGTTTACTTCGTTTAAAAAATAAAGAAGTTATATCAATTTATGTCAGTTACGTAATATGTACCAAGTAAAATAAAGTTCGGAGCTATTTGATTAATTATATTGAATAGAGTTCAGCTTAGGCTGAAAGAGCATCAGTAGAAGGCGACTAATGAGAACCGCGAGAGTATGGAGTGCAGGAGGCGATCGGACTTGTTATTGAACGTATCGAATAGACGAATATTTCTCTGCTTTTTGCAAATTTTAAATTTGATATTCAAGTTCTTAATTAAAAATAATAGTTTTAATCATGAGGGCCAGAAAAATCTATTATGATATTATATGCGAAGGTAGCAATTAATTTTGACGCGAAAGAAAATTGCGGGTAAAAGCTAGTAAAAAAAATAAAAAAAAAATGTTTTTATTAAAACTAGTATATACTAAAAAAGACATGTTAAATTTGTGGACTTAATTAATTAATAAAATGTAATTATGTAAAATTGTGAATTAAAATTATTTTTTAAAGTAGTCAGGAAGTTAATCATAATAAAAAACATCTTTGTAACGATGTAAAGATCGTTTTGGGAAAATTTTGTCACAGTAAGAAAGTTAAATTTTTCATTAGTTAAAATTATTATTGATGTAATATTTATACTTGTCCCTCCAGTGGTGGGCAACGTATTAAAATTTAGCTATTTTAGGGTATATATTTCAAAAATATTATGTATGAAAGTATTTTCACACGCAGGTAAAAATTAAAAGAAGCTAGCTGGCCATCTTGTTATTTTATTTCGGTCTTTTGATAAGCTTTTCTAAAGAAATAGTTATAACAGTGAGTCTTATGAAATACCTATAAAGTAAGTCGTTTTTAATATTAATGTAATAATTTACTCAGTGGATATCCAAAAAATTGGTGAAATCAATTGAAACTAATCTATTTTTTTTATTTCCTACGTAGTTTTTAGCCAAAAGCAGATTGCAATATTTTTTTGATATTTAAAATAAGTACCGGTTTGAAACACGTATTCTTAAAGGAATAATATTCTCGAAACATCTATGGTTTCAGCTTTGGCAAAATGTCTACTAGGAATTAATTATTTATTAATTGATTTTCTCTCTGATTCGATCGTTTTTTTTTGAAGGATTCATTCAAATTTGGCGAGACTGAAGAGACATAACCTATACTACACTGATGAGCTCAAAAAAAGAGCGAAACACGGTGTCTGTAGTTGGTTTTGCCCCTGTATGGGCTGATTAATATCCTTATACTCCTATGTCGCAGCATCTACCGGTGTCTTGAGTTAGAAAATCTAACCAAACACCAATCCAGTTTAAAACTGGATTTATTATTGACAGCACGGCATTAGATACTTTTGTATCATCTCTTACATCTTTATATATATTTATTAAAAAAAACCTAAGATTTAATTAATGGTAAAAATAATTTCTTTGTATGGTAAACTGATGACGTACACGTATTTTTTGAGTGCGTTTAAATATTTTAGATATAAACCGAGAGCAGTTGTTTACGATGAGGTTTTATTACAAAGTTTAATACAAATTGTTTTGAGTTCTCAGTCAGACCCATTTAGTCTTTATGGTGTTTGTCTTAAGTTGTAATTTACTTTATTATTCACGAATACCCGGTAATTTAAACGACTATTAAATATAATAAAATATATTCTTCCCATACTTTCAAATTTAGTATTCAAGGTGAAACCATATTCGAATTATAATTATATTAGTTACTTTTAATATATTTGTTACAAACGTTATTCAATTATTTTTTGTTGTTTTTTGGCTTTTAATTCTATATTATTATTGTCCTTAATCACAAGGATGTTTCTAATACTATGAATATTTCAAGAAACTGTTTGGTAAAGAAGCACACCGCTTAAATTTTTCATTTCAATTGAATGTTTCAAAATAATAAATAAAAGTATCAAAGGATATATATATATATATATATATATATATATATATATATATATATATATATATATAGTGTGTGTGTATATCGATCTGGACTGGCAAATAATTGGAGTGGGGCGGCTAAGTGCTCTGCCGGCACAGGTCATATATGGCCCATTCTACATCCTTCAGGGATATCCACACCTCAGGCTGTCATCAGGCCTTAAGATTTAAAATTGGTGATGAACAAACTCAGGCAAATATGCAAAAGGCATATAGATAGATGATATTTTTTTTTGGTATTTGCATATACTGGAACATGTATTGGAATGTATTATTGAATACGTTTATTAAAACCATTTCTACCTGATATTTTAAAATAATTTTATTTCTATCATAAACTATTTAAAATATTTGGGAATTCTCAAAATTAGAAAGTAGAAATTCTCAAGAACTGGTATATATATATATATATATACAGTGATATTTCTTAAGTGACGTACTTTTAAGGAGGGTCACCAGAAGTTACATAAATCTCAAGGTAGACGGCGCGCGAATCACACAAATTCAGTTTAAAAAATTTGTTGTTTGACATTGAAAATCACAGAACGAAATCACCTATATATACATATCTACACATTTGATGCCACAACTAACATATAAAGAAATTTTAAATAGAATAGAATAGAATAGAATTTTATTCGTCAGTAAAAATTTTTTTCTTTTTTACATTTTTACAATGTTAAAAAAGAAAAAAACTTATCAGACTAGTCAACTCATACAGTACACATCCATTCAAAGGATCATCATACCATCCATATACAATATTAATACATTATATTATTTAAGCGGTTTATGAAGAGCATATTTTGTTCAAATAAACGCACATACTTATATTCCACAATATGCATATATAAGTATGCGCATATCTTTTTGGCTTCCATATTTGCCTGACTTTGATGGAGATGGATCTTCCTGACATCGGCTGGTGTAAACAAGTACTCGCTCAACACGGATCTTCTGATTTCAGAAAAAGCATAGTAGTGATACATTATGTGCCCTACTGCTTCCTTTTCTTGTTCGTAACCTCTACATAAGAGTGATGCTGCTAATTTCATCCTAAAGAGATGTCGCAATTGGCAGTGACCTGTTAAGGTTCCCACCGCTGTTCGGAGATTTTGTCTGGTCAATACCTTAAATGTTCTTGCTGTTTGATAAGGTCCACGAAAGCGAACATTGTTAGCCTGAGCACATGCCCTTTGATCCACGTTATTCTGGCTGGCCTCAGTTAGAGTTTGGTGACTTTCTAAACTTGTAAGAAGTACAATCTCCCCAATTTCTGCAAATGAAGAAGAGAGAGCATCGCAACAAAGCCAGAAGACATTGTCTCGAGACCGACGATCTGAGCGTCTCCCCACTTCTTCATAAACCAGTGCGCATCTCAATGTCAGAGCTAAAGTGGGATTGGACAGATTGTAATAGATGGTCTATTCAATGTCAGTATTTACATTCCTGTCTGTGATGTTCCTATTGATTAATTATTTTGCAGCAATGGTTATGCCTGTGAGGTTCGACTGAACCACACTTAACAAGCTATCCATAGCCCATTTCATATTTAGGCTCAGGGATCTAAAGTAAACCCCACATCCCAATAAAATCTCCGGGTTGTGGATTCTGTACTTAAAACAATCAGTAGCTATTACAAAAAATATAAAAAATCTTTTTTCTTTTCTTGTCGATGGTTTTGCTTTTGCTTCTCTATACCTCTGGTCTGGATTATGTTTTGGTTGTGTTACTTTGGTTTGTTTTCTGGTTTGTCTTCTGCTTTTTTGTTACTCTGCTCCGGCTTCTGGTCTAGGTTCTAGTTTTTCTTCTGTATTTTTTTATAATTATATGTAATATTTTTTACAGTAACTGTTATTATTCTATTTTTAAATTATGTTTTCATTTTCATTTCAAATTCATCTTAGTAGATTTAATTTAATACTGTTTTACATTTCGTCTTAATGACACACTTCAAAAATCATAACAACCTCCTAAATGACATCTACATTCCTACTTATATAAATAAATAAATATATAAATTGTTATGGATGCTTTGATCTGCTCTCCTCTTTTACTAGCTCTGCTTTTTTATCTTCTTTATACGGCTTAGTGTTTTTTTTTTTACTTTTTTTGATTATATTTTGTTTTTCTAATGAGACACCTATTATTTTTACTGGAATTATTTTATTATTTAAAATGTTGGTAAAACAACTATTAACTATTTATAAAAACTTACTTAAACAAAAACTAATCAAAGGTATTCTAAAGACTCGAATTAGCGAATGTGCATTCGTGCCTTCTATCTTACAATAAATGAATCTCTAACAGTATAGAAAAATAATTAATGTGCCGAGCAGAGCAACTAATCAAAAGAAGAACTAATGTCAGCTATACATATAATAATAAAAATAATGGAGTGTAGTCTTTACGATATAACTGTGTAGTAAGTACTTTTGCTACTAAGGTTTTCGGATCTGTATCTTTATACCAGATTTATTGTTTTTTCTTAGTGTGGTTTTGTTTTCTTCCTAACTTGGTTTGTAGCTCCGGTTTTTGGCTCCGGAGCTGCTATACATACATATTATACAGTTAAACGTATTTATGTATATACCTGATACCTACTCTTCCCTTGTCTTCTTTCTGTCTCACACTCCTTCGATCCATTCTTTCTACAGCGAAGTATTAAAACGTCGCGTTACGATAACATCAGATTACTACCGTACTAAAGATGATAAGAAATAGCTTCTACTGAAGGAAAAATATTATTCTAAATTGAATTTTTTATCGTTAGCCAGGTATTAAAGTTTACTCTGTATTTCTTCATTTAAATTATTTTTCAATGTGAATTAACTCAAACGTAAAATAAACATTTTTTACTATTCTGCATTCTCTATAAAAAAAATAGATCGAAATTTCCGATTTAGCCAAACAAAATTTACGATTTCATTGAGTAGAGCTATGCTATTGCACACGTGCATTAAATTGCAAATAAAACCAAGAGAATGCATTCAATTTTCACGAACGAATTCAGCTAAACAGGAAAAGTGATGGTATTCTAACAATTGTGACTTTTGACCTTCTCTTTTATATATTTTTGAATAGGAACTACAGAACTATTAGACCGTTCGATATACAATTTTAGTTCGTTCTTGACCTATTACGAACCCAGAGCAATAGTTGAAAATCAAATAAATTTAATAACCGATACAAAACAGAAAAATCAATACAAATAACGGTCAACGTTTTTCATTAGTAAAAATAGTTGAAATAAAAACTACATTTTTTTCGTGAAAATATTGAAACACTTAAGGGACTTTCCTTATTAGGTTATCCCGTTACACTGCCGCCTCCTTAGATTCATTCGTCCCGGGATGTTATTTCCTAAATCGAGATTCCGCACACACTTTGAGCCAGCAAAATCATCTTCTTGGAGCTGCTGCATATTCCCACTGTAGTTTCCCTGGTAAGGCGCTAACCGATCATGTTGGATTACGACGGGTTTCCCTCTGGATATTTTCACGATCCGATAAATAACTTTTTCTTGATAGTGTATGGACCTTCCCAGTTCTTCTGTAATTTAGGACAAATGCCTTGACGCTGTCAGGAGTTATAGAGCCAAACTTAATCTCCATCTTGGTAACTCTTTTCCATTGTCCGCGTGTCATAGTACCTCTTCATCCGATTACTAGATACTTGAAGTTTCTTACGCACCAGTTGTGTATAGTCTCCATTCCATTCTAAAGATCGGCGGCATATTCTTTACGGGCCACTTTTCTACCGGGTTTACAACCAAACACCAAGTAACATGGTAGTCTCATTTCTCTACCGAACAGGACCTTCTCAGGCATTTGCCCTGTTGATTCGTTAATGGGCGATCGAATTGTCATAAAAAATAGTGAAATATGTCGATCCCAATCCCTCTGACACTCTTACACCACTTTTGACAGATAGTTGCTTATAGTCCGATTCATTCGTTCCACCATTCCATCAGACTAAGGGTGCATCGCTGTTGTTCTAGTTTTTTGGATGTCCAATCTTTAGCAAACTTCATGGTACAGCCTGCTCTCAAAATTTCTTCATGGTCTGAATGTTATTCTAGTGGTAACCCAAAACGGCTTACGAATACCTGCTAAAGTGGTGGCTTCTTGATTGGGAACTGCGTAAGCTTCAACCCAGTTAGTGAAGTAGTCCCTTACAACAAAGATATACTTATTTCCTACATCTCTCTGTGGAAGTTGCCCCAATACATCTACTGCGATTCTTTCGAAACGATTTCCGACCAGATATTTCCGCATTTCCGCCTGAGGTTTTCGATGCGGACCATTACTGGCAGCACATGTGGTGCATTTAAGACACTAATCTTTAACATCGTTAGAGCAAGTTACCCAGTAAAATCTCTCTCGGACCGATTGCAGCGTGATACCTAGATGAACTCCAGAACTATCATTATGTATGTGTTTTAAATTTCTTAGTACCACTATTTGTTTCTTTGTTTCGGTGCCGTCAGAATTTTTAACAGGTCTTTTAACGAGCTCACGGGTCAAAATTAAAGAGTTCCATTGGACCAAATATGCTTTTAAAGCAGGAGAGGATGAGGATATCTTTCTCCAAAACAGGCGACGGTCCATTCTTTTCCATTCACAAATCTTTTTCAGAACGGGATCGTTTTTTTGTTGGATCACCGTCTTCTGGCACAACCTTAACCAAGGCACGTTTATCCTCATTCCACTCGGGTACAATGTGCGTAAGTATTTCTTATATGGATTAGTCCCTCGCAGTTCCAGCACCTCACTGGTCGCCTTCTTTTTGGAGATAACTTCAATAACCTCTCCACCACCGCCTTGATGTCTCTGACGGAATGAACGTCATGGTCGTAGTTACTGATGTCTTTTATTAGTCGAGCAACTCCATTTGAGGCCTCCGTCGCCCCATCGGACTCCAGGGCAATGGTCAAGGCATCCACAAGAGACCTCGGCCGCACCAACCGTACAATCCATTGCAACTCGGCGTCTCGAAGACCATCGGTAAAGGTTTGGATCACCAGGCACTTCAGGAAATCTTCCGCTGCATTTGGATAGGCAAACCGTACCATTCTTGCAACTTCTGCCTCAAACTCCTGGATAGTTTCTTCATTTTTCTGCTTCCGGCTCTTCAACTGCATCCGCTATACCGGTTATAGATGAGTTTGGTCATAACGCATCTCCAGACGATTCACCAATACCTCGAAATTATCAGCCTCATCCGGTGTCAATGAATGCAGGACGTCTAAAGCCTCGCCTCGCAGAGCTATGATTAGGGACAATGCCTTCTCCCTGGGATGACCATCTATTCGCTCTGGCCGCTGCGTCAAATTGTTCCAATTAATTTGGCCAGGAAGTCTTTCCGTCGAAGGTCGGGGTTTCATCGTTGTTCGACGTCTACGTGGCAGGTTTGCATCCTTTCTGCATTTGCTGGGTGATCTCGTCTTGCAAGTTAGCCACTTGCTGATTTTTCTCGTCTTGCATGTTGGTCACTTGCTGATTTTGCTCGTCTTGCATGTTGGTCACTTGCTGATTTTGCTCGTCTTGCATGTTGGTCACTTGCTGATTCAAGTTGTCCACTTGCTGATTCAAGTTAACCACTTGCTGATTTTGCTCTAACTCTTCTGATACGGCAGACATCCGTTGTGAAAGCTGGGTCAATATCTGAGAGGACAACTGGGACAATTGTTGCGTTTGTTTCTCTTGTTGGCTTGTCAATCGTTGTGATAGCTGCTCTTTTTGGCTTGTGATTCGTTGCGACAGCTGGGAAAGTAGTTGCGTTTGTTCCTCTTGTTGGCTGGTCAATCGTTGCGCGAGGTTAAAAACTGCTTTTTGAACTGGGTCTTTAAACTCCACAGCGTCATGGTTCAAATTATTACTCAGGTAGTATTTACGAAGCCTACTCAACAATACTGATTTGCACTCAGTAGTTTCCAACTCTTCCAGCTCTTTTCTGAGCTCAGTCACCAATAGTTAATTATTTATCTTCTTTCCAGGCATTCTTGTATATTCACTCCACACCTGACACCAATTTGAAACACTTATGGGGTCTTTAACACAATTTATTCACCAAAATTGTAATAGATTCACAAGAACTCTGCTGGATAAAGTATAAAGAGTTTTACAATAACAATGAACTATTTTAACTCCCCTTAACTGCTCATACATCCCCTTATATAAAACAAAAGAATATTCTAGACT
Organism: Altica lythri; assembly: GCA_964028335.1. NCBI lineage: Eukaryota > Metazoa > Arthropoda > Insecta > Coleoptera > Chrysomelidae > Altica > Altica lythri. The sequence continues at coordinate 18,867,145 of OZ034805.1, forward strand.
TTGCGAGATTATGATCTAACCTAATAACTACATTTAGAAGATGCTGGATTACATAACTTAAAAACAGTTTTTTAAGTAAAGGTCCTTTCCTTATTCGGTTATCCCGTGTGTGTAATCACAAAACTTAAATTCGAGATTCTTTTATCGAGGAACAGAAGCAGTGAATGCATACTCACACATTCGAGTCGTTTAGGTGACATTAGCGTCGCGAATTTAAAGCCCTGTTTACACAACAAAGAAATCTCTTCATGTAAAAGTGATCGGCTCAAAAGGTTTGATTTATAGTCCATGATATAAAACATCGCGTATATAAGTGTAGTTATAAAAACTTACAATGTAGTTCGCGTATGTAAATTCTTGTATCGCGATGATTCGATTGGTTGTAAAAAATGTGTGAGGTGATAAATAAGTTTAGTTTTAATATTCAGTTGATTTAGATAGATATATTATGATATGTTTTGACATTTATAGTTAAATAAGTAAATTGGCCAGTTCATAATAAAGCTTTTAAGCAAAGAGGACAGAATATTAATTAAATATTACCGTAAAAAATATAATTATGGTGCAAGAAAAATTGTAAATGTATTTCCTGAGAAAAATTGGCATATTGGAACGATAAGATGGTTCTTAATACATCTAAGATCTAAGGGAATCCCATGGGTCTGTTGAACATAAAAGTGGAAGAGGAAGAGAACGAAGCTCAAGAACTGAAGAAAATATTGCTAGAATCAGGGTTGTTTTCGGAAATTTGCAACCTGGTCAATCTGTTAGAACAAGGAAAATCGCAAAAGAAACTAGGATTTCCCGCACATCAGTTCAAAGAATCATTAAAGAAGACTGCCCATTTTAAAGGATTTAAAAAGTTTACTGTCAAAAGCTTACTGCCAATGTAAGAGAAAACGACTGGAAAGATGTAATTTGCTAATAAGATTCCGCTCTCGTGAAGACATGAGAAAAATATGGTTTTCAGATGAAAAAATGTTTTATTTACGGCCTTCTAAAATTACCCAAAATAATAGGGTGCATTCTGACGTACAATTTAAGAGAAAAATTCCTTTAGAGCATCTTTTAATTGAAAAAAGTTATTTCTCAAAAGGAGTAATGGCCTCTGTTGCAGTATCCATGTTGGGAAAATCTCGTCTGATTTTTGTTGATGCCGGAGTAAAACTTAATTTAGAAACATATCAAGAACAAATCTTGCAGCACCTATTACCTGAAATTGAAGAAGTATGTTATAATTACACTTTCTAGCAGGATGGTGCTTCTTCGCACACTTCCCACAGTACAAGGAGATTCTTGAGTGAAAATTGCCCGGACTATATTGAGCCAGAGATGTGACCACCTAACAGCCCAGAATTAAATCGGGTTGACTATTCAATTTTGGGAATTTTCGAACATAATTTGTATGACGGAACAGGGTGTAATAAATTGAGCTATCAATTTATGGTGCAGACGATTTCAAGAAGTGGTAAACAATAACAGTGGCCACATTCATAATATTTTAGTCTAAGTTTTAAAATTATTAAACTGCTTTCATAAATGTGTTATTTGTTAAAATGTTATATTTTCCTAACTTAATAAAAAATTGATATTTTGCGAATCCGGTAATTTTAAAAAATTTCTTTTTTATTGAAGTGTTCTGTATAGTTAACCTACCAAAAGAGCATATCAGTTCAATTTTAGCTAAGACAGTTTTCATTTGCAACGAGCTCAAATGCACCGTTACAGAATTTTTTTTATAAGTCCGACCCTGTACGTTATTTTTGCTTCCAATATTGCAGTCATGTTAAGGAAATGTTAGGCTATTAGCCCTGTAAAAAGTAATTAAATCGCCCAAAAAACAAAAAAGTTTTTTTCAACTACAAAATGTACTCCTTTATTTCGGCCCACAGTGTATGCTAGCTGATCCAGCGAACTGAGTACTGCCTAACACTGATATGTTTTTCCATTTTCCGTTTTTTCAATTTTTTTATTGTTTTTTGTTTTGTCGTTTTAATAACATTTTCTCCTTAGTTTCCAGGTTGTATTTTGTAATTTATCGATTAAATATATATGGTATCACCTTAGGGTGGGTAGTTGATATCATATATAGTGGGTAGCGCTATAGTACTTAATTTAGTAAGAATTGCTCGTTTAAATATATGAGAGATCAATTGCGCCACCTAACGATGGCGTCATAGTACTTAATTGAATAAGAGTTGCTCGTTTAAATATATGAGATATTAATTAATAGTGTTTAATTTAGTAAGTATTTACTTAGTCTTCTTTTTTTCCACAATTTAATCAGTTTTCATTTCCGGCTAATTTCCCTTTTACTTTAGTTCCTCGTTTTTATATTTATTTAGAAATTGAAATACAAAGCCATTTTCCGGAATTTCCATAAAACTAGATGTTAAACGATGGTATAGACTAATTAACTTACACAGCCATCTGTTAAGAATTTATAAAACTAAATAATAAATACACAGTTTGCATTTGGTGCCGCGTAAAAACAAATGAATTATTCTTGTTATTGTTTCCTTTATTTAAAAAATATGTGATTGTTTTTTATTTTTTTCTCGTCAATAATCTGGAAATCAAAACTCACAATCTACCTAGATGTCAACAGTTGATAGAAAATTACATCAATTAACTTACACTGCTGTCTTTTAGGAATTCACTTCACCGTTAGAATACACAAATCAGTAAAAGAAATAGTTATTTATAAAACAGTTCGTGAAGTATGCTTTTTGCGCACGCACGCGATGTTTAGAGCACGAGCGAAGCGAGTGCTATATATCGCGTAAGTGCGCAAAAAGCACTTCAAGCACAGTTTCATAAAATATTTTATCTACGATAATCAAATAAAAAATAATTACAAGAAAGCAATTTATTTTCAATTCATTTACAAGATACTAACAAAACTAATGCTCTCATAGCAACATCATGGCAACGCGAATGCTAACGATATTTGATTATATGAAGGTGTGTCAAAAACAGTGCGAAAAGTAAATCCCATTTAAAATACATTGTTACTTCACGCACACTTTCAATCCTTCACGCACTGCTGTCTATAATGACAGTTTTCACAAACTAAAAATTGATACATAATATGAGGTAGAGTAGATAAAAAAAATTTTATAATGGACAAAATAGTAAATCTAAACTATTCTCAAATCCATTTGAACACATACAAAAAATTTCATCAAAATTTAGAAAGAGTATAACGGGGGGGGGGGGGGGGGATGTAACTCTCCGTTGGACTGTGTTTATAACCACTAGATGCCCATTTGGGGTGTAGGTCACTTGCACGCTGCGGTCACTTTTACGGTTTGCTAGGGGATTATGGTCCCAGCAGGTAATACGACACTTGCGCGCCAGGCATAATTATGGTAGGTACCTGATAATCCTGATACATGGATAATAAAGTTAATTATTTATTAATGATCCCATCATATTCTTTAATATAAACTCAAAATTTAGAAATTTTGTGTTATTCCCCTTAAAAGTGCCAAAGGGTTTAATAGTTGCTTCTTAATTCTTCGCCATGGAAACGATGCTAAGTGTGCGAGGAAAAAAATTAATAGTTTTGGATAAATACACCTTTCGTAAAGATAAAGAAACTGTTATGGACGTTACATATAGGTGTACCCAAAAAAATTGTAAGGCTTCAGTGTGTGTCGATAAGTCAGAAGAAGTTTTACTCCAAAGAAATAATAATTGTCATAACCATCCCTGCAGTGAAAACTTGGACGTAAAGGTAATATAATCTTTACTTTTAATAATTTATTATTATACTTATTAAGTAATAATTTATATGTAAACAATTGTTTTTTTTACTGTACCAGAAATTACAAAACGGTCTTAAGAGAAAAACCATGGACGATATATCAGATCGACCATCTAAACTAATCAATAATGGTATTAACCAAGGACCTATGGACATAGACGTTACAATTAAAGATACACAAAATATCTGGAAAAGTATTTACAGATCAAGAAGAAGTGTTTTACCACCTCTACCTCGTTTACACCAAATATTTGGGGATTTTGTTTTAGCACTACGGAACGAAGCACGGATGCGTGCGAGTCATTTCACAGCAAATTTAACGCAAGTTTTTACAACTCTCATTCAGATATTTTTAAATTTATTAATTATCTAAAAGATGTACACTAAACACGTATATAAAGATAAACAGCGTTCACTTGCCAATAACTGGAACATTAATTACAAAAAACGGAATGAATACGTTAGTAATTTAATTAATTTATACAGAAATGGACGTATTACTAGATATAATTTTGTAAAATCTATTTCATACCAATATGTTAAAAAATAAAATCTTAAATGAAACTATGAGTGTATTATTTCCTATTAATTTCAATTTAAATTGATAAATTTTAATATTAACGAGCAGGTAATCGGCGCGCAACAGTCCTATACCACAAAGGGATCTGGCGCGCAAGTGTCCTATGAAGATTAGAACTACCTCAATATTTTTCTGACCGCGGCGCGCTAGTGACCCATGCCCTAAATTTGTAATCATACGCCAGTAAAAATAGCCGTTTTTTGGGTCAACTTTGCACTAAATTTCCGATCCAAAATTTTTTTTTATGAGATTTGGGATCACTTACTAAGCATAAAATCACAAAATGCTGACAGATCCAGATGACGCTAGAGGCGTCATCTTGAAAAAAAGTTTTCGGCCGATATCTTGGAAACTATGCAAAAGTCATAAAAACCATTATTATGGAAAATAAAATTTCGCATCTTTTGTTTCCAGCAAACTTTTTTGTAAAACCTACAGTTTACGATTTATGGCCCACTAGCTTTTGCCCGCGACTTCGTCTGCGTGTAATTCGAATAAAAGCAAGGTCTTTATGTATCAATAACTGGTGCCCGCGACTTCGTGTGCGCAGTATTAGTATTTCGAGTAGCTTATATTAGCGTGAAAAGAACTAACATTATGACATTAAAATTATAACATACATAATTTTTGGGTCGTATTTGAAAAATATAACAGTCTGACAATATTGAGATGTTACATTCGCACTGTAATAACGTAACAATATTGTCAACATAAGAAATACAGTAATTTTTTCAGACTTAAATGACATTTATCGTTATATTTTGGACAATTCACACAATATCTTTATAAATTATAGCCTATATGTTATTCTGATCTATAAGCTACATTACTGTAAAGTTTCATTAAAATCCGTTTAGTAGTTTTTGCGTGAAAGAGGAACAAACATCCATACATCCATACATCCATCCAAACAAACTTTCGCCTATATAATATTAGTAGGATAGGATTTAATGAACCGGTTTTTCGATCGCGGCCAAATCTCTTGAAATATTAGATTAATCAATAAAATGCATCAATCCATTTTTAAAGATCCGTTTATTCTCTACAACTTTTGTTTTAAACTTTTTTTTTCTAATGTCCATACTTTTTGAGTTATAGGACGTTTAGTAAAGAAATGTCGACGCTCGGCGGGTGACGCGGCAGCGAAATATAATTAAGTAAAACAAAAAAAGTTCGTTACTATTGCAGGTAAGAAATTGAACTATTAATTGTTAAGTAAATAAACAATCGGGATATTTTTTTAAATTTATTTGTTAAATTTGTACTATTATATTCTATGCGTATCTTGAAATTTTTAACTTTACGCCCGGTAGTCCAACATAAAACGTCCTATAACTTAAAAAGTATGGACATTAGAAAAAAGAGTTATTGGCCGCGATCGAAAAACCGGTTCATTAAATGGGCCATAAATCGTAAACGGTAAGTTTTACAAAAAAGTTTACTGGAAACAAAAGATGCAAAATTTTATTTTCTATAATAATGGTTTCTATGACTTTTGCTCTAAAGTGCATAGTTTCCGAGATATCGGCTGAAAACGTTTTTTTAAGATGGCGCCTCTAGCGTCACCTGGATCTGTCAGCATTTTGTGATTTTATACTCAGTAAATTATCCGAAACCTTATAAAAAAAAAAAGAGTGTGCGTGTAACCTTTACGCGCGATTGAAGTAAAACTTGTTGACGTACGTATCGGAAAATAAATATTTAATTACAATTCAATCATATTTATTGTCTATATACTTTACAAAAAAAATGAGATGTTATATTTATATTATTCATTAGAAATAGGAATTTGAAAGTTATCATTATTTTTTTTATATATGAAATAATAGGTTTATGATAACTAAAATGTGAAACATAGATTTTAGTCTATAAATACCATTAATGTATTTGAAACCGTTTGAAAATTTCATAAATAAATTTCGGAAATTTAAACTCCTCCCATAGATGAAATTATACAGTTACTTCCATCAGAATCTTCCGTTAGAATCTACCCCTAGTCGTGCCTAAAGAAGTTTTGCTTCAATAATAGGTAAACAATATTAAAAATATACACACATTACGTTTAGAATGTGTGATTTTGTAGCTGTATCTACCTTATTGTAATACATCACAACACAAGAGCCTTCGATAGTTAGATAACCATTTCATTTTGTAGCATTTTATAGCATATTCCATAAAATTTAAAATCCTGAGTTAAGTTTGTTTCCTTCACGTCTACGAAGGATCTGTTATTGGTGGTAAAAGATTAGCCATCTTGACTAGTGGTTTTATGGCCTTTATGGCTACCTAACCAAACCTAAAATAAGTATAAGAAAGTGTTAAAATATTTTGAATATTATTATTTTATGAACAAAAACGTGCAACATGCTTCTTTACTCAACGTAAAGATTCCGTATAAACAATTATTTACTATCATAATATGTATGTATGTATATAAACTTACTTAATCAAATCATAATGAATGTGGCTGTCTCGTCATTTTTTCATTTTTGTCATTTTTCTTCAAATCTTTCTGGCGCTTATAATATCCCCTTTGACGTTCACAATTTCTTTTTCTTTTTAGCTCTAAGTCTATAAAACGAAAATAGCTAGGTATTAATAATAGGTATAAATAATTAGGTATAAATAGTGTAATTACACACCAAAAATAAAATTTATGCATATAGAGTACCTACCTATTCACTCATTTTCAATCAATATTTTTTCATCACTTTCTTCATTAATAAATCCACATTGTTTATTCATATTTAATACAAACACTTTATACACAAACAACTATTTATATAAATCAATGTATTTCGATTGACAAGATGATCAGCTGTCAATTCATACAATTACAGATTTAATTTTATTTAATATAGGAGGCAAAATCGCATGAGCGCCGCTAGGATTCTTTTCAGGGGGTGCATCTGCATCTACACACTATTATGATCTAATATATATATATATATATATATATATATAATGTAGAATGATTTGGACAGCAACCGCGACGCCTTTAGTTTTTATTCAAACAATAATTTAATAAAAAAATTAAAAAAATATATAATTTTCTGGTAAATTCAGGTATTTTCTTTCATAGCAGGGGGGTGCAAGCGCACCCTCTTGCACCCTGCTGCCGGCGCCCATGCAAAATCGTGTCAGTATTAGGTTTTGTTTCCGGTTTCTGTTATTAGAATGACGTCACGTCCGTTAGAATAACTTTTTTACTCCTAGTGTCGCTAAAGAAGTTTTACTTCAAAATTTGGATCGGAAATTTAGTGCAAAGTTAAATGCTATTTTTACTGACCTATCAGTGAGTATTTGGTTTTAGCAAACACCTGATTAAATTCCAATTTTATGAGAAAATATTTGTGATTGCTATTTCCTGAAATTTTTGCATATAAAAAAAGGAAAACTGGTATTTTTGAAAACTTTGTCTTTGAAGAAAAAAGAAACACTTTTGTAAAATGAAAAAAAAAAAATAGGTTTCGCCATCTTTCAGGGAGGCATCCAAGTTATAAAAGTACATATGAAGAATTCTTGTATTTATATAAGCACGTTTTTATCAGTTTCACTTGTAGGTATGTTCGCTTGTTTGTCCACGCCGAAAAAATAAAAACTCTGGCAAATTTGCAGTTTAAAATAACTAAAAATTACACTTTTAAACCACACTAAACTAAAAAGTTAAAAATAATTTTTAAAATAAACTTAAAACAATAATACTAGTATTTTTCGTTCATTATTGTTTCATGTTTATTTTTAACTTATTAGTTCAATGTGCTTTCCAAGCGTGTTTTTTAGTTTATTTAAAGTATTTTTTTTCCTAGAATGCTGTACGGGTTCACAGATTATCAAATATACAAACAATTTTCGCTGTTTTTTTAAGTTTTGTCCGTAAAATTGTACGTAAGTTATATATCATGTATTAAAAAACAGGAAAGTTAAAAATGGATATTATAATAGATCAGGGTGGATCTGTTTTGTAAAAAGTTATAACAAAAGAAAATGTTTGTAATTAAATTGTCTACAGGATGGGATTGGTAAGAAAGTCCAAAAATTATTACCCTTGTAAAATTGCAATAATCATTACAAAAAGGATAAAATAGGCAGTCCTCATACCAAACAACTTTGGACGCACGTCACATCTGTCACTAGATATGTTTTCACATGTGCACCACTACAAAATCTATTTCTAAAAAAATTTGTTCGTTTGATAATAGTTATTAGTTATTACAAATAAATAAATATAATCTTTAAATACATATATAACTTATAGTTCATGAATTGTATATATGTAGTTTTAAAAAAACTTAGGTAAATGATTCGAATTAATTAAATTTATTGGAGTATTAACCGTGTTTATTGAATACTGGGTATTTTTATTATTTCCTAGGAATTGCAAGCCTTAATGAAAACTTCACTTGCCATTGCATAGCTGCCAAGTCGTTTAGTGTTTTGATTTTGTCAGTTTGATATTTTGCGTTTTCATTTTCTTTCTAAATCTATTTTTTTGAGAACAAGAAGTAGTGTTTTTCGTGAGTACCTACATTTTCAATATGCCTAAAACATTAAATAGTCGCTGCAAAGAGCTTATAGCTTCTTTGATTGAATACTTTAAAAAGGAAAGAGTTAATAATGGACCACTGTTACCTTTAACAGCCGTTAGAGAGGTAATGTATTCAATATATTTTATGTATTTACGTAAAATTTACTTTGCAAATTTTAGCGGGTAGCTGCGGCTTTAAATTTAGCATCTTAGATGAAAGCGATTAATAATATTATTTATGTATGGAGGGCGTAAGTAAGTTACACACTTATTTTTATTAATATAGACCATTCTTTTCTTTTAAGGAAGCACCTTCCAGAAATACAAATAATACGGAGCTAGTGAAAGTTCCTAGCAAGTTACAACAGAGCAAAGTATTTATAAACATTTTGATTGGATTGATTGGAAGTTATAATTTCTGTATTAAATTAAATATTTTGTTAATATTAAATATTCTTATGCTTTTAAAAGTTTGTGTTTTACTAACTTGGTATAAATAAAAAAATACTTCACCGTCAGCCATTTAAATTTAGTAGTTAATTGTTGTGGTTTAAAATTTTAAATGTATATTTCGTCATTTTATTTTCACTTGGCAACAGTGTTAACTTGGTTGTGTCAAGAAATCTCTGACGTGCGTTCAAAGTTGTTTGATATGAACCGTAAGTTTATATAAGGACACTTAACTGGAGAGAAAATTCCCAACCAGATGTTCTGTACCCCTCCCAAAGTTAATTAGAAATTTAAATTTATTATTTTTAATTATATTTTACGAAAAAAGCAATTTAGGATTTTTTTTTTATAATTTGTTTAAATTGAACAATAATGTCAAAATAAATGAAGTTCTATTTTGTAGGTTTTTAGTAGTTTTTACACATAAAGCAAAAAAGTTTTTATTAAAAAAGTGCTATAATTTGAGTATAAAAAATTGTTTCTATTTTGATATAAATAAATTTATTTATTTAAAACCAAACAGATGCATTATTTTAATTTGAAACTTCGGAGCACCAGAAAGATTGGGACCAATACCTACCTATGTTCCTGATGGCGTACCGATTAGCAGTTAATGAAACAACTGGCCAGACACCTGCCTGTCTCATGCTTGGACGTGAATTACGCCTACCATGCGACCTTGAATTTGGCAGCAAACCTTCAGAAGAGGGCGTCGCTGGTGAAGGCTACGCAGACCAACTTAAGCTGAAAATGCATCAGATCCATGACATCGCCCTGAAGAACATTCAGATTGCTAGCGATCGCATAAAAAATCAATATACTGTTAGTTCAAATAACAGAATATTTGAAACAGGAGACCTTGTATGGCTTCACAACCCACAGCGACGGAAAGGTTTATGTCCCAAGCTGCAGAGACAATGGGAAGTCCCGTATGAGATTAAGAAAAGGATAAACAACGTAATTTATCGAATTCAAAAACTACCTAGAGGAAAGCCGAAAGTGGTCCACATAAATCGAATTTTACCTTACGAAGGCTTTAATAATATCGAGGAAGCTAGGGCTGTTTCACAGAAAGCAAGCATCGAAGAGAATCGGCACGATTTTGACAGATTCATTACCGATTACGCCAACCGAAAAAAATTTGGTTTGGCGTTATTGCAGAAGTTCGGCAAGACATCTTCAAAGTTCCTAAAAACGTGTCGATCGCTCACTGTGTGTCTTGAGATCTTACTATGGAAAAAGGCATTGCGTCCGTATTTAAGAAGAAACTTGGACGTTTAGATGAACTGCTCGACCAACAACTACGAGTAGGCAAAGTGTTCCGATTAGAAGATGGCCGCAGGTCCATACTCTATCTGATGACAAAAAGGGCGTCCAATGAAAAACTGGCCTACAGGGACATTTGGGACGCATTGAGTAACTTGAAGGAAATTACTGGTCATTACGGAATCAAAGAGTTGGCGATACCAAAGATCGGCAATGGTTCGGAACAAATTGACTGGAAGATTGTAAGGAGCATGATCGAGGTAATTTTCTATGGTTCCGGAGTGTCAATAACAGTTTGCTGTTACCAACCGAAAGAAGTAGACCTACAGAAGAGCGTGGACTGTTATTTCTTTGGTATAGGTATCTGTCGAGCTGGGTCCAACTGTCGTTTCCGTCATACACCTGGGAAGCACTGGAAACTCTGGAGAGTTAACGAGGGGGCAGTATAACGAAACTACGCCACTGGGCGAACTCTCTGGAATATTCGAAAAATGGCGCCGCGGGCGAATGTTCTGGTAGGTACCAATAAGAATAAAGAGAATAGGGTCCTTCTCGAACTCTCTGGAATGATCGAGAGATGACGCCGCGGTATATATAAAATCGTGAGTGGAGATAAGGACAGTTAGAATTCAGTATCGCGCGAATATTTAAACTTTCGAATAGTGCAATAAAAAAAGTATAGATAAATTATTGTTAATTTAGTGTTTAGTAGTGTTATAGTTTAGTGTAGTTGTTCGTTTGAAATAAATCGACTTAAAAATAAATCGAACCTGTGTTTTTATTTGATAAAAACGTTACAATATTCAAACTTCTTTGTCGAGTAACATCGGTTTAAAAAATCTGGTGTGGGCACCACACGAACTTTCGAACAGTAGCATGTATAATAAATAACAAGTACCTAGTGAAAGATCGAATCCACAATTTTTATTTCACATATTTCCAGTTTTTGATAAAAGTGTCAATATCTCGAAATCTAATGAAAATATCAAAAAAATGTATTCTTTTAAAAATGTCGGAAATTACATGTTCTTTCCACAAGTATAAATATTTTGCCAATAACTATATGAAAACCCAATATTTTCAAAAAATTCAATTTTTTGATAAGAGTAAACGTCCACTTCCGGTCGGCCGATTTTACTCAAATTCTATCAGATGGTGATTATAAGTAAGGTTTTATAGTTTCATTCCGATCCGATTAGCGGTTTAGCCGCAAATGTGTTCACAGACACACAGACAGACAGACGGACACACAGACAGGCATTTTTTATTTTTGGGTTTTTTAGGCTCAAGGAACCCTAAAACGCGTATTTCCGCTAAAAAACCGAGATCGAAATTTTTCGCGATCACAATACCTTCTTCTAACAGCGTTGCTGTTCGGTAGGTAAAAAATGATAAAAATCGCTTCAGTAGGAACTGAGAAAATCAATCTATTTTGAATTAAATTACAGTTTTTTCTTATAATTTTTTTTCTTGTTTTTAACGTGCTAGGACAATTTTATTTTTTGATTTTATATATACTATCGGTATTCTAATGACATGAAATATTATACCAAGAAAGATCTCCGAAAAACCAAGACGCTTATTCAAGAATTACCCTCCCATTATATTATTTATAATTTTCTTGTAAATGTCGGTCAGCTTTGAAGATTTTAAAATTAGCATTTTTCGAAATACTTTTCAAATAACTTTTCGAAACATATGTAGAATTAAGATTTTCGGAATGATTCTAATTGTTTATAAGCAAAAATTATTGCAGCCGTCAAATTTAATCGATTTGAATTCAGTCGACGGCATTAGAAAGCTACATGGCTTTTTTATTCGCAAAATCAGGATTGCAAAATTATTATCCAAAATCTATTGGATAGATTTTAATGAATTTGTTTATTGTTTCATCATATCTTTTTTCTTGGCAGCATATAAAGGTCCTAAATGCATTCTAAAGGTTTTAAAAAAATAAATAAAAAATGACCTTTTTTTTATTCTTTTTGTGATGATTAATTTTGGAACAAGGGTAGTAAATATTGTACATTCTAACCAATCCCATCTTGTAGCAAATTAAATTACAAATATTTCCTTTTTTTATAACTTTTTTCCAAAATTTATAGTTTAAAAGTTATAAGCAAAAAAAGAAACAAAAACTGTGAGTTTTCAGTTGTTGGAACGAAGTTCGTTACGGCAGGCTTGGAGGGGATAGGGATTTTGCTGCGCGACCGAACTGAAAAAAATGTGATAGTAAAACCGTAATAGTATATTGTAATACAAGTGTTACAATGACAGGTTTCGTAGTACGAGTGCAGTTTGTGAAACGAACCGCGAAGCGGTGAGTTTAGCAAAGAACGAGTGCTACAAACCGTCATTGTAATTCGAGTATTACATACTATTTTTTATAACGAACTTTTAAAAGTATAAAAAAATAATAAAATTACGATTAGATTATTTCGAAATTATTTATTTATGTTGGCAATCCTGACACTTTTGACACTTAACAGTTTTAATGATTTAATTTGAATGTTTGTCAAATTTGTATTAAATATCCTGAACTTCGCAATATCGTTGATCATTATCATTATTTAGTTAATAATTTACTACCTGAACTCTTTCATTTTTCGTTGCTAATCAGTGCAGTGCAACCAATTATGTAAAACAAAAAGTTACCAAAAACAGTGTTACAATGAATCTATTTCGATACTGTTTTTAGTGTCGAAATAGAAACTTTGTCAACGTGAATTATAAAAAAAAGCGAGCAGTGTCGATTCTACGTTAGCCGAAGGAACTTCGTTCCTAGCTGGTGTCCCACGACACCATTATACTTTTTTTTTGAATATTTATCAATGTTGCGCACCTTTTCCAGAAAGAGGATAGTTCAATTCGAGGTTCAATTATTCTTGTATAAGTTTTTTTCAACCAATTTGAACAAAAATTAGGAGGTTGCCTCTAAACGGCCAAATCGAGTTGTTTTTTTACAAGTCAATAATGATAACATACAGTGTTGCATAGTAAAACTATCCAACCAGAAAGATGGGAAATAGATGAATAAATAAATATGAACTTTTTATTTATACACCTCGCTACTTACAATTTTTAAAAAATATAAATTTATCAACTTTTTCGTATAGAAATATTTTCAATTATTAGCTACCTATTAGCAGTTTGAAATTTATGTGCATTTTAAATATTCATAATTGCAATGTAAATAGTTTATGAGCATTCAAAAATCAACATTGAATTTAAAATTGTGGAATATTTAGAATTTACAAAATGTTTCAACATACAAATACAATAAAATTTTATTATTCAACCACAAATAACAAGTTGATATTATCATACAGAGACAATATTTAAAAATCTGGTGTGGGCACCACACGACCTTCCGAACACTAACAAGTAGTGGTAGTTTTTGATAAAAGTGTCAATATCTCGAAAACTAATGAAAATATCAAAAAAATGTATTCTTTCAAAAATGACTGAAATTACATGTTCTTTCCACAAAGTATAAATATTTTGCCAATAACGATATAAAAACCCAATATTTTCAAAAAATTCCATTTTTTGATAAGAGTAAACGTCCACTTCCGGTCGGCCGATTTTACTCAAATTCTATTAGATTCCTCCAATGGTGATTATAAGTAAGGTTTTATAGTTTCATTCCGATCCGATTAGCTGTTTAGCCGCAAATGTGTTCACAGACACACAGACATTTTTTATTTTTGGGTTTTTTAGGCTCAGGGAACCCTAAAACGCGTATTTCCGCTAAAAACCCGAGATCGAAATTTTTCGCGATCACAATACCTTCCTATAACAGCGTTGCTGTTCGGAAAAAAATATCGAAAAAACTAATTAGTTAGTAGTCAGATGTCAAAAATATAAAAAATAATTTGACACTAGTCAAAAGTTGATACTCTCAAAAAACATAATTTGACAGCTGTCAGATGTCAAAATATAGAAGGAGCTAATCTGACTGATATTAACAAGTAGTGGGTGGTAGAATTGGAGTGGCCATAGTATGGAGATGTCAAAAATATCGAAAAAACTAATTAGTTAGTAGTCAGATGTCAAAAATATAAAAAAAAATAATTTGACACTAGTCAAAAGTTGATACTCTCAAAAAACATAATTTGACAGCTGTCAGATGTCAAAATATAGAAAATTAAATGTTGAAATACGCCAAAACATAATTTGACAGCTGTCAGATGTTGAAAATATAATAACTACCAATTTTTGTTTAAAAAAAGCGAATCCACAATTTTTATTTCACATATTTCCAGTTTTTGATAAAAGTGTCAATATCTCGAAAACTAATGAAAATATCAAAAAAATGTATTCTTTCAAAAATGTCGGAAATTACATGTTCTTTCCACAAAGTATAAATATTTTGCCAATAACTATATAAAAACCCAATATTTTCAAAAAATTCCATTTTTTGATAAGAGTAAACGTCCACTTCCGGTCGGCCGATTTTACTCAAATTCTATCAGATTCCTCCGATGGTGATTATAAGTAAGGTTTTATAGTTTCATTCCGATCCGATTAGCCGTTTAGCCGCAAATGTGTTCACAGACACACAGACAGACACACAGACAGACAGACAGACATTTTTTATTTTTGGGTTTTTTAGGCTCAGGGAACCCTAAAACGCGTATTTCCGCTAAAAACCCGAGATCGAAATTTTTCGCGATCACAATACCTTCCTATAACAGCGTTGCTGTTCGGAAGGTAAAAAAACATAATCATCAGTGAGAAGTAAATTAATTTAATTTTTTATCATTGATAATTGCAAATATTATAACTTCACACTTCCAAACTCAAAAAATGAAGATTAAATTAAAGTACTTATACGAGGTGTGTCCGAAAATTATCAGACCTTCTTTGATATCTGCGCCAATACGTACGTGTCATGCGCAACGAGTATTTGTTTACAAAAAGTTTTTGAGTTTGTCGAATTTTGCTACTGTTTGCAAAACTATTCAAATGATGCAGAAGACGTTTTAAGCTGGGTTCATGTAAATGCGAATTGCGATTTGCGAATGGCGTAGACAGCTCCTATTGGTTAATATCAAAATTACGTCAGCCGAGAAATTTTGACAAATGTCGATTTTAATTTCTTGCGAATTCGCATTATTTAAAATCTGAAGGGCGGGAATCTTAAAACTGTTTTAATATTTTAGCGAATTTCACAGTTTTTCTTGTTAACACATGTGCAGTTCCTATCAATGTTTTGTTTTGAATTTTGTTTGTTAGGTTAGGTCTCCAAAACAAGTGTAGATTTAAGATGTATGAAAGTGAAGTGGTAAAATACATAACTATATTACTTTACTCGGTAGAAAACTAATATAACAGACTATTATATGGATATACTTATTTTTCTATAAAATATGGCTTGTTTTATTCATTATTAACATAATGTAATGGTTTATCGAACTTAAAAATACTAATGTTTATGTAGTTCTATATGTTCAACTACATTGATATATCGCCAATAAAACAAATCAGTTTTTTTATCGTATTCGTAGTTCATACTTATAATCATAATACTGTCAAAACATTCGCTGATACATGAATTGAGATAAAAACGCGATATTTTTTTTTTGCGAAGATCGCATTCGCAAATCGCAATTCGCATTTACATGAACCCGCCTTTAGATGAGTCTATAAGCGAAATAAAAGAGTGGTATAATCTTTTCATTAGTGTCCACACATCTGCTCATATTGATTCCCATTCACGCCGACCTTCTTAGACAACACCCGATTTTTTATCATAAAAGTGCCCCGAATGTGCGCTGACAGATCAGACCGTTTACTGGAGATAAAAAAACGTCGTGTTGGTGTTATTATATTGTTCTTGATATAAGAGTTCATATGGACGTTTTTTCCTCGTATCTCGTGTCAGTAAGGTGTGGTTAGTACTTAGTATGTTGCTAGAAGACGAAAAAGAAAACAAAAGGCATTTTTGGCACACCCTTTAAAAGGAAAAAAGGCAATTTTTAACATTGTTTTTGGTCTTCCCAGACATTATTCTACATAATTTCATTTGATTACTTATTACGTCCAATGGTCGAAGTAGCGTGCACCGTAATCAACGCATCGCCAATGTTTTTCCCATTCAGTTGAATAATAATAAGAAGTATTGTATGGTCTATTTGACGCCCTTCGCCTAGAACCTAGAATCGAACATTGCTCGATAAAATGCATGAACAGATATATGTGAATTTATGTATTTGTTTGATTTCAACGCTTGTTCAACGGGCGCTAAAAAAAAACTTGCGAATAAGGCTTTAATACGGTTAAAATCCTTAAAATATTGCGTGATGTCGTGATAAGAATCCGCTGCTCAAACGGTGAGTGACTTTTACATCACAATAATGTGCCAGCACACTCTTGTACGAATCTTGTACGTTTTTAAGGAAACTCAATATACTACTGCTGCGCAAACTCTCTAAAAGCCTATCTCACTTTGACTTTTGGATGTCCCCTTTTGGTTGAAAACCCCGCTCAAAGCACACCGGTTTGATTACAAAGAGAAGATAATGCGTCTGCTTCGAAAAGAGGCAACAACACTGAAAACATGTTATTTAATCAAATTCTTGTAAGTAACACCCTCACGAACCCGTATTGCGTAACTGCGGAATATCGGATTGTCGGTATTTTGCCTTCGCTTCAAAGGAGTGTTACTCACTAATCCACCACCTGTTTGTATTGAAACACTTATGGAGACTCTAACACAATTTATTCAAAATGGTAACAAGAACTTTGCTGGATAACGTCTAAACACTTTTACAATTGGCAATGAATTATTCGAACTATTTGAACTCTTTGAACTAACTGGATAAATTGTGTTAAATTCCCCATAAGTGTTTCAAATTGGTGTCAGGTGTGGGGTGAAGATACACGCTCCCTCTCGGGAACCAGATATGTGCGATATTTGTTGGGAGAATGAACTGGATAGCTGATAAGGTAGATATCCGTTGTCATAGCTCCTCTTGCTGGCTCGTCATTCGTTGCGACAGCTGGGAAAGTTGTTGGGTTTGTTCTTCTTGTTGGCTCGTCATTCGTTGTGATAGCTCCTCTTGTAGGCTCGTCATTCGTTGTGATAGCTCCTCTTGTTGGCTCGTGATTCGTTGCGATAGCTAGAAAAGTTGTTACGTTTGTTCTTCTTGTTGGCTGGTCATTCGGTGCGATAACTGCTCTTGCCGGGAAAGCTGTTAGGTTTGTTCTTGTTGTTGCCTCGTCATTCGTTGCGATAGCTGGGAAAGTTGGTGTGCTAGTTCAGAATTTGCGTTTTGAACTGGGTGTTCGAACTTCACAGCTTCAAGGTCCAAATTATTACTTAGGTAGTATTCACGGAGCTTCTTCAATAATACGGATTTGGTCCCAGTAGTTTTCAACTGTAATTCTTCGAGCTCTCTTCTGAGCTCAGCCACCAATAGTTCATTTAAATTCTTTCCAGGCATTCTTGTATCTTCACCCCACACCTGACACCAATTTAAAACACTTATGGGGACTTTAACAGAATTTATTCAACAAAATCGTAAAAAGATACACAGAACTCTACTGGATAACGTCTAAACTTAGTTCCAAAAACAATGAACTATTTGAACTCCTCTTAATTGCCCATACATTCCCTTATATACAACAAATAAACATTTTAGAATTTGCGACAAAAATGATCTAATCTAGTCATCATACACTAAAGATTTCTAAAATAACCTTAAAACAGTGTTTCAAGTGAGAGTCCTTTCCTTTTTCGGTTATACTGTTACAGTATGTTTAGACATACTCTCCATTTATCTTCAGTTTTATTTATTGAGTTGAAAAAATAAAAAATATGATGCTTGGTAAGAACTTGCTAGACGAGTGTAAAGAATAATATTCTATTATCATTTACTGCCAATTTTTCTTGAGCAAAACTTGCTCTTCTCCATCCAGTATCTTTACGCACCATTTTTGATCCAAATAATTTAATCAAATACTCGAAGTCTGTTGGAGACTGGTAAAATTTGTGTAATTAACAACAATAAACGTTTTTTAGTGTACATACTTCTATAAGTATAAAAATTTCTCTTTATGTCTGTCTTGTTTTTCTTAACGAAATAATAAATAAATATGTAAACTGCTGCACCCACCTCCATTTCCTTCAACGTGCAACAGAATTAGATTTGATTTTTTTTGAGTGGAAGAGAGCTGGCAGTCTGCCATTTCTCACTTTGCCTATTGGTCTCTTTTGGTAGCAGCGCTGGATGTCTTCGATGGCCTACAGATCTTTTGAATGCTTGCGAAGGTCCTTTGAGGACATTTTTCAGCTTAGATGGAAAAACAAGTAACAGGGACTAAAGTAAAGTGAATTCGTGAGCAAAGTAACCACAGGAATGCCTTTAAAAGTCAAATACCTGTGATGGAGAAAGCGTTATTATTTATATGTCTGCAATACATATCTGAACTCACGCGTATGACCGTTTTTCTAAGTCTTAAAAGGAATTTTTTACAGAAAACTTGCTTAATAGTTTTCGAGAAACAAATTGTTTGTGTACGATTTCCTTTCGCCAAGAAAACAAATCAGTACTAATTTCATTTTTAATCATTCGAATTACCTTTGTTAGAAGGAAACTCGCATTGTTTACGAAATATACTTAATTAAGGTTTTTTAATTCAATTTTAATACTGTTTATTATCTAAATCTCAAGGAAAAAGTAAATACCTCTCTAATGGAAACAACGAATTATTTTTGAAGTAATTGAAGTAAAACTTCTTTAGGCGCGACTAGGGGCACTCAGTAATTTTAACGGACGTGACGTCATTCTAATGTAAAGGAAACAAAACCTAATACAAAATACCTAACACGATTCCGCCTATTATATTAAATAAAAGTTAAATCTGTAATTGTATGAATTGACAGCTTGTCAACCAAAATACATTGGTGGTGAATAGTTTAAATTTGTGTAGGTATAAAGTGTTTGTTTTAAATATGAATAAACAAAGTGGATTTATTAATGAAGAAAGTGATGAAAAAAATATTGAATGAAAATGAGTGAGTACTCTATATGCATACATTTTATTTTTGGTGTGTAATTACACTATTTATACCTAATTATTTATACCTATTATTTATACCTAGCTATTTTCGTTTTATAGACTTAAAGAGCTAAAAAGAAAAAGAAATTGTGAACGTCAAAGGGCATATAATCAGCGCCAGAAAGATTTGAAGAAAAATGAAAATGAAAAAATGAAAATGAGTGAGTACTCTATATACAGTGAAATTAATGAATTTTAGATAAATTACAAAACAAAATAGTAGTCACTTGAATAAAATGGCGGATTCTCAAGAACATTTTACTCTTTCATCAATAAATAATAATAAAAGAAAAAATCAAAAACCTGATAATGATTTGACCTGTAAAAAACGTAAGTAGTGTTAATTTTCATTATTGTTAAACTAGTTTTCTTTCATCATTTTTAAGTAAAATATATCAAATCTCTTTTGTTAAATAATATTATAAGAGAAATTTTTTTGTAAAGTATATAGACAATAAATATAATTAAATTAAGTTTTAAGGTTACACGCACACACTTTTTGAAGTTATACTTCTATTCGTACACTCTGTAGAAAAAGATTGTGTAGAGTTAAATGGGAATAATCATTACATATGTAATGGTGTGAGTAAGAGAGAGACAGAAACACTTATAAGGTATATTGGTCGGTAAAAACAAAGATGAAATATTTACCACATGTTATTAGTCATAACTATAAGTCCTTTGAATACCGTTTCAACATTCAGTACATTGAAAAGAGATAGATATACAAAAAACAGTCTGAACTAATGTATGAATATCATAGTGACGGACCACATGATTATTTGACAGATTATTTTATAATTCTGTCACGTAAGTGAAGTAAAGTTTAGCATTTTATATTAATCATACTATTCGGTAATGAGTATTGTATTGTAGTCTAAAGTACCGTCACATGGTTGCAGTATATTCTGCTCTATGCTTTTAAGGTTGTTGGCTACATAAACAGAGTTTTTACGAATAGTCGAGGAAATAAACTAAAACCTCTGAATTTTGTAACGTAAGATGGATCGGAATGCGTTTTTTTGCATTGGATTCGTTAAAGTATCAGGAAATTTGTCGCTATATTTTATAATGTAAAAATGCGAAATTGCATTTCTGCATTCGAAAATTGCATTCCGAACAGACAATAGAGAGAAAACTTACAATTCGGTAAGTATTGCTGAAAATGGATTCAATTTATAAACTCGGGGTTTTTGGGGTCGCTATACACGAATATCACGATTCCGAAAGTCTCCGCGGTACTTGGTGCCTAGGGTATTTACCTCTTCTCCTAGGGTTTAATGTAAATTCTGTACGAAATCAGTGCACACCTGGTACTCGGTGGTTTTTTGAGTCGCTAAATACGATTATAATAATGACGATGGTCTTCGAAACACCTGGTGCTTAAGATGGACCTCGTCTCCAGGAATATTCTGAACATTAGATACAAAAAGAGTGTGCACTCGGTTTTTGTGGAGGTTTTTGAGGTCACTAACCACGAATATCATATAATGATTTTGCTAAATTATTCACATACAAATTTATAAATCCGGGCGTGTGCATAGAAGTATAACTTCTGCCGGCAGTCCCACTGACTGCCACACTAATTTTTTTTTATTTATATTTTTTAAATTTTAAATATGATGCATGTTTTACTAAAAAAAATTCCATAATTACTTGTTTATTAATTTTTAATAACTACCTACGAAAAATAATTATTTGTTACCGCTTATCAACAAAGGTTATTTATTATATTTTTAATTGGCATTCTAATTAATAGGAACTTTGTACATAGATCTTTTTTGTTACCTATTACTACAAAATTATAATTTGCATTTCAAATTTGTTGTATATGTTTGCATAACACAGAGAGAATTAAATAGTAGATTATATTTATAATATACCGTAGCGGAAAGCATTTCATTTCTCTCTAGAGAAATGAAGTTAACCGGGGCTGTAAGTCGCGAAAAAATTGTACTTTTGGTTATGTATTATTACTTAAAGAGTGGTAAGATAAAGTTTTTAGCACAAGCCGTATACGAGTGCTGTAATTCATAATATATGAGTTATGAGCATTACCGCAAGTTAAATATCTACTTAAAAAAAGCATTGTGTGGTTTTATGAAACCACGGTAAAAGTGAAACTTTTTTTCACACTATAGACATTTAACTAAAAATTTTTCGAATAATATTCCATTAAGGGTATAAAAATCGCTTTATCAATCTTAATTTTATACTTGGAAAATTGGAATGGACCGAATATAAATAAAATTAAACACAAATAATATAGCGTGGAGCACACTACACTGTCAGCTGCTGCAAACTGTAGGCGTCGAAATTGAAATCCAAAGACCTCAAAACGTTGAGATCCGATGAAAACTCGATTTTCGAAAAACGGGGTAAAACCAATAACTTTAATATTCATACAAAATAAGTTAAATAATAAATTCAAGTACTCAAAATTGAAATAAATCCATAAACAACAACATGCACTAGCAAAAAGTTCTAACAATTAAACACTGACAACCGCCTACTTTTTACTTTATACCTACTCGGCGGTCGACCGACATGCGACATGCACTAACACAGAGCAAAAAACGATGTAATAAAAGTTTCACTTTAAAAACGTTGTGTGGTTTTATGAAACCACGGTAAAAGTGAAACTTTTTTTCACACTATAGACATTTAACTAAAAATTTTTTGAATAATATTCCATTAAGGTTATGAAAATCGCTTTACCAATCTTAATTTTATACTTGAAAAATTGGAATGGACCGAATATAAATAAAATTAAACAGAAATAATATAGCGTGGAGCACACTACACTGTCAGCTGCTGCAAACTGTAGGCGTCGAAATCGAAATCAAAATCGAAATCGAAATCCAAAGACCTCAAAACGTTGAGATCTGATGAAAACTTGATTTTGGAAAAACGGGGTAAAACCAATAACTTTCCGATTTAAAAAAAAAAATTAATTCTTTTAGCGGGAAGTTAAAAATAATTAATTTAATATTCATACAAAATAAGTTAAATAATAAATTCAATTACTCAAAATTGCAATAAATCCATAAACAACATGCACTAGCAAAAAGTTCTAACAATTAAACACTGACAACCACCTACTTTTTACTTTACTCGGCGGTCGACCGACATGCGACATGCACTAACACATAGCAAAAAACCATGTAATAAAAGTTTCACTTTAAAAACGTTGTGTGGTTTTATGAAACCACGGTAAAAGTGAAACTTTTTTTCACACTATAGACATTTAACTAAAAATTTTTCGAATAATATTCCATTAAGGGTATAAAAATCGCTTTATCAATCTTAATTTTATACTTGGAAAATTGAAATGGACCGAATATAAATAAAAAAATAATTAATTTAATATTCATACAAAATAAGTTAAATAATAAATTCAAGTACTCAAAATTGAAATAAATCCATAAACAACAACATGCACCAGCAAAAAATTCTAACAATTAAACACTGACAAAAATTAAACACAAATAATATAGCGTGGAGCACTGGCATAAATGAGTAATACTATTCACTACACGGTCAGCTGCTACAAACTATAGGCGCCGCCTACTTTATACATTATACCTACTCGGCGGTCGACCGACATGCGACATGCGCTACACAGAGCAAAAAGTTTGGGACGATGTAATAAAAGTTTCACTTTAAAAACTAATTTAGAAAAAGTCGGAAAAATTCATAAAATTTAAAAAAAAATTGAAATAGTGAGTAAAGGAATGTCAAAAAAAACATCATAGAAACTAAAAACTTGAAAAAATCAAAACATGGAAAAAATACAAACAAACAAGAAACTCAGGCACAATCGAAATAAAAAAGTTAATGAAAAAAATGGGAAAATCTCTAATATACAGAAAAAACAAAAACCGCAAAAATTTATAATAAAACACCGGACAATATGAACAATCGGAAACTAAAATGGAAAAAACCAAATAAAGAATGTTGAATGGTAAAAATTAAAAAAAATCGATGAAAAAACACCAGGATAAGTACAAAAATAGAAAAATAAAAAACTGAACTAAAAACATGACCTAAAATAAAAAAATAAATATAACAAAATCAAATACAAAAGTACAAACGTAGTAAATGCGAAAACAAACAATTAGGAATATGGAAAAAATGGGGAAGAACAAAAAAAAAAAAACGGAAAAACAGCTATTAGGCTTGAAACAAACTAGAAAATTAAATAAAACTGAAAAAATGCAATAACCTGGAAAAGATGAAAAATAGAAATATCGATAAAAAAACAGGTGTTTGTAGTTTTGCACGCTCGTAAGAAGTTATAGTTCTTTGGAAAAATGATTTGTACATAATAAAAAACAACATTTTATACACAAATTTTACTAAAATGTTAATATACATAGTAAAGAAATGAGCAAAATTAATAAAAACAAGTTCAAATATAAATCGAAATTTTAGTATCCCAAACGCAAAAAAAAACGAGAGTGGTAGTCAGTGGGACTGTCGGTAGAAGTTATACTTCTATGAGTTCTATGCACGCGACCGGCGAAATTTTGTATAGGAGCAATTGAAAATATGCAAAGTTTGATCTGTAATAGGAATATGTTAAACGAAGGAGTTAATAAGCGAATGAGTGTTTCTATGTCTCTCACCCACACCATTACATACAAATTTCCAACGCCAGGCGCGCACACAGAAGTATAACTTCAAAGTTTTCAAAAACTTACATTGTATAATAAAACTCTTCACCTTTCAATAGTATGTTACAAAATATCGCTTATTGATCAAAATCTAAAAATATTTATTGCGAAAATATATATCGTGTGTACATAATATCAACTAAAAGCTGTATATAGTATAAGGTTAATCAGTACCGCCAACGTGTGCAGTATAAAATATTTTGATTAGCGTATAGGTTGACAACAGGGTTAGGTAGCCTCTTTAATAGATAAAGATTGAAGAAAGAGAGTGATATAAAAACTAGCATTAAATAGCGCAACTTCAAGAATAAGTGACGTTTGTCCCCCTTGCAAAGTCATAAAAAATTAAACTCGAAAATTCCCGAAGAAGTAACCTTTATTATAAAACACATTATAATTTTCCAAAAAGTTAACTGAAATTCATTTCTTAAAAACTGTGTTTATATAGCCAAGAACTTCAAAAGAATTGTGCAGGATATAATATAACCTATACTGCCACCATATGAGGGTACTATAGGCTACAATACAATACTCATTACTGAATATTATTATTAATATAAAAGACTAAACTTAATATGTATACTTACGTGACAGAATAATCAAATGATCTGTCAAATACAATGTGATACGTCACTATGATACTAAAACAGCTCATTCAGTTTTTTCTATTTTCTATGTAATGAATGTTTAAACGGTATTTAAAGGACTTATGAGTTATGAGTTATGACTAATAACATGTGGTAAATATTTCATCTTTATTTTTACCGATCAATATACCTACATGTGTTTCTGTCTCTCTCTTACTCACGCTATTATATATGTAACGTAATGTAATGATTTTGCCGATTATAAGTATACCTTCAAAACAAATGGAAAAATATGAGCTAAAGTAAAAAAAATAACAATAAAAAAACAAAAAATTTAGCTGGTTTTCTTTAAACCACGATTATTCAGTTTTTCAACTTAAATTTTCCTTTAATCACCTGTTACTGACAGATATGTTAATATAAATTGTGTGTAAATTTTTATACAGCCTTGATACTTGTTAAGAAATCTACCGCTTCAAGTAATTTGGTAATTGATTCAATCATACTTAAAGCTGTTTGATTGATTTATTAACCTTGTTGATCTCTAAATCCTTATTACATATATCTTTTACTGAAGTCCGGAATCGCAGCTCTTTACATCATTAAGCCCGATTGACTTCATTTATTGGACCTGAGAAACTGAATTTAATTTGTTCATCCGTTTTCGAATTGATTTTCGTTCGACTGAATCACGTCGGTAATGTAAATCTATTTTAATTAATTATTAACTTACCTTGGTTAAAAAGATTTAGAATTAAAACAGATTGAGTACAAAATATTAAACTATGCATAATAAACAACCTGATAGCGATTATAATCGTGAGTCATATTTGTTATGTTTTTTTTAAGTTTAATAAATCAAAGGTTAAATATGTTAATAGAATTCTGAAATTTCCAAATGAGATATGACTCGTAATGATGACGTGAATTTATAAAATTATAATAACTTTTTATCGGTAACGAAAAAAAATTTTGATTCATAATATTATTCGGATGTTGGCTTATCTATTAAATATTTCTATTTATAAATGTATTAAAATTATTTTAAAGAAATGGGGAAAAATTACTGAAATGAAAAAGATGTATTTCTAGAAAAAATGTACAATAAAAACGATAGACTTGAAAAGAACTAAAAAATTGTAAATAACTAAAAAGTTAGGAATTCCTCCTCTGGGACTCCTTCCCATCAATATTAATCATTGGCGTGGAATTAAATAAAAAGGGTTCATAAATTTTTATTAATTTTTGTTTTAAATTTCAAAAGAAAAACGGTTTTTATATATTTGTAAATTTTGTATCAATTTGAAAATTGTCAAATAACAAATTAATTCTTTCAAATTAAAACTTGTTAATTTTAGTTAATAATAAGAACATTTGACTCATTATTCAAATAGTACATAACTCATAATATTTTTATAACAATTGTCTACAAATAATACTCATTTTGTCAGACAATCTTAAAAGATTGTCTGTCCAGCAAGGACCAAGAGGAGGTATGAGCCTTCCTTGCCTGGAAAGGAAAGGGTTGGGTATGTTAGTAAGAATATAAAATTAGTGTGTTTTTGAAAACAAGTTTTCAAGATACATCACGATAGCTGTAAAGGAAATTGGTTGGAATGACTAACAAGAATTGTCAGAGTCTTCTGAAGTAGAATCGTTTCCAGGTTGAATAACTAATGGTGCTATTGGCGGTAAAACAGGATATTCCTTTTCTATTTTTATAACATGTGTTTCGCAATTTTTCCATACATCGCTATTAATGCCATTAATTACCTCTCGAATATTATCAAGAACAACTGCGCTTAAGGTAGGTGACTGAATATATTTTCGTAAACGTTTCTTTACAGTACTCCAAACCATTTCGTTTGGATTAAAAATACAGTAGTAAGGAGGTAAACGCAAAAGGGTATGACCATGTCTGCTGCAAATGGTGTCAATGACGTATTCATTTTTAAAATTCTGACTTTTGATCATTCTTATTAATTCCTTCTTTACTGGAACCTTTTTAGGAAGATCGATATTTTATTGCCATAAGTATTAAAATTTCATTCTTTTTTGTGTTATTAGGTATTTTGTTTAATATGCGGAAATGATACGACGCATTGTCCATAACAATTACTGAATTGTAAGAAAACCCAATAGATAGTGTTGTCGAAAAACTAAAAGAAAGTGGAAAATTAAAAACAGAAAAAATGCGAAAAAAATAAAGTCTAAAAAAATACGTTTCTAAATCAAATAATATAACGCCACCGTAAGGTGGCGCAGTTATTATCTTATATATTTAAACGAGAAATTCTTACTATATTAAGTACTATCAAGCCACCGTAATATATATCTAATATAAAAAATCAATAAAAATCAATCACGCTACTGTGTACTGTAATGGGGAAGAAGACTATTGGCGGTATTTGACTCTTGTCGCATTTTGCAATTTTCCTCTTTGATGTTTCGTTTGATGTACAGCGCGCCGTCGGCATTTCTTTACGAACCGACTTGAAAATGGGACAGTAAATACACAATGTTGCCGGTATTTAAAAATGTCTTTAAGTATAAGTAATATATACAAAATTGATATCATTAGAAGTGAAAACTGTTTAAATATGAAGAACCTAGTTAATTAATTTAAGTATATATTTTGTAAGAATATTTTTATATTATCTTTCTAAGAGTTATTGACGAACAATTGAATACTAAAGTAGAGATAAAAGTTTCAAAATATATAAACTTAGGAATATTCGGAAATACATCTGGCAACCTAGATTCGAAAGTCGGTTCCTTTGTTGAGGTTGAAAGGCGTGGTTGTCTTTTCACATTAAAATTAGTTAAACTATACCAAAAAAGATCCAACAAAAATAAAATTCCTTTTTTCTTCCTGTGGCTGATCACCTTCCTTTCTGTTCGTCTACTATCTCCATATCTTAGTTCCTCGAGTTTTTAACTCGGACTTCTTCTATTATTTGTTTTATTTATATCTTTTAATTAATTCTTATCATTTCAACCCATTTAGTTTATTTCAATTATCTGACATTTTTATAAAAAAATTTAATGATCAATACCAACAAATTTTTTAAAAACAAAAACTTCATGACAATGCAAAATAATCTTAGTAACCGATTTACTTGAAATTTTCTTGATTTGATTGTCATTAATTAATTATAAATAATCACAATTTATAAAAAGAACTTTTATAGTAGAAAGTTTTTTTTACTGATTTATACGTCATATTACTATTATATAAATTATTTTGTTACATGTAAGAACAAAAAAAAAAAGAAAAAAACTTCTCTCTCGCGAGATCGATCCCATTACGATAACCCAACATTCCCAACAGAATTGTCACAATCAGCCGGTTATCCAAATAGGCCACGCCAAACTTATATGAAGTCTTTCAAAATGATAATATATATAGGTAGGTACATATTTAATTTAATAACAATTCAGTATAAATTTCGAAATCTATGTATATGGCTAAACACACTTGAAACATGCATTGTCATCCAGTTCTTAGCTATCCTGAAAATTTCAGAGCTCTAGGTAGTCGGGAAATAGGTTTAAATGCGATTAAAAAATTCCACGGAATGAAAAAGAGACAAAGATCACGGCGAAAATATAAAAACTTTCTAATGAAAATGGAAGATTAATAAAAAATTGGATTGTAAATATATTCATTGAATTAAAATGTTGGCAAATTTTAAATAAAAATAAAATAAGAAGAATTAATCAAAAGATATAAACAAAACACAGAGCCGAAGCAAATACAATAAGAAGGCAGATTTAGAAAATAGAGAATCAAAAAGAAGATGTAAAGTAGAGCATCAGAAAGAAAGAGCTAGCAAGTAGAGAAGTATAAAGATGACCAGCAACTAGATCTCCATCTATGAAATGAATTAGTCTCATACTAATCAAAATTTAGTTACTTTAATAAAATTTATTCGATTAACTGAAAATATTGATCAGAGTAACATGCTCTAGCAAGAAGAAGAAAATATCTATTTAAACTAGTAACAATATTTATTATTTGTTTAAATAGTAAACAAGACAAACAAATAAAAAAATAAGAAACATATAGACAAATATCTATGTTACAACAGTAAAAACCTTGGTGATCAGTCCAAAATCATATCTTTTATTACATTTAAAATAACAGCTATGTATATTATTTTGTTATTTCTGTGTACCCTGTGAAGCGAAAAGTGAAACAATTGCAATCTAGACAAAAAATTATTAAAATTCAACTTTTGCTTTTTTTATTAACTCGAGTTAAAAGAGTACTCACATGTGAAGGTATAGATCTTAAATAAAAAGGTACGAAATACAGGTAAAAAAATATAAATGAAACATTTTTACAGATAAGAGATACAAAAAAATATAAATAACAAAGATACAGGTAAGAAATACAAAAAAAATCACCTCCCTGTTAATTTCATTACGGCACTGCACTTTTTATTGCTAAAGATAGTTCGGTACGGTAAATACAGTTAAGATTAAATTTTCCAGAGAAATAAACGGTACTCTCATGTTCGATAAAGGTATAAAAAAATTATAAAAGCTTACGTCAGCTTTTAAATGTTTTAAAGATAGTTTGAAGATCAGATGCTTCATTTCTCTCGGTAAAAGATACGATAAGATATAATCTTGACTCCACTCTGGTCTCGATTAATAGGTAGTAAGAGAATAAACCATCACTGAATCTTCATAGATGTCTAGTAACGAAATACTGTAATTCTGACTAATCTGCATTTATAATTACTCGATATTTGAAGTAATCTTAAAGATAGCACTGTCTGGAAATCTTCAGATAAAAGGCACTAGAAACACTTAATTGCTTCGTAATTTTAAGATAAAAAAAAAAAAAAAACGGGAAAGTTGAAACTAAGTGACTCGATGTTCTGAGTGGCAACGCCACACCTAGAATGCATGACCGTTGATCGGGTCCCGCGTAAGTAAATTTTACGAGAACACCTGATTAAACCGAAAGATATGATTGGTCAGAAAAAAAATCAATAATTTTGTTCTGAAGAAGTCGTTACTTTTAAAAGTACTCACGTTGCTTTGATCACGTAAACAAATATTTCAGTTATTTCTCGAATACAATAGAACGTTACGGAGACAGGGTAGGCCTAGATAAAAAAAAAAATGTGAGCCGTCACTGGACGCCTGGCAGATGTGAAACATCGACATTATTGTGTAAAAGTAATATGCAGAAAAGAACAGATTGTGATAGGAACTAAATATGTCATAATAATAAAATTTTTTCCAGATAACGATGACTATTTATTGAATAAATTTAAAAAGTGATTTCGTTTAGCTTTTTATTTAATTGCCTTAAATTCAATAATCTTAAAAAAGGAAATTATTAAAACACAAATTTATATAGAAGTACGTTACTATATTAATATAATTGTAGTTACTTCATAATTTTAGTACAAACAAAAAGCGATACTAAATAAAAAATAGGAAAATGATGAATTTAACTATGAATACAACTTTATCGTTGAATAACTTTTAAACGGTATTTAAATGGGAAATGTATTATGATTTAGGCACGGGTTAATGTGAATATTAAGGACTGGTTTGGGTCTGATAATTTTTGTTAGGTCATAATATAAAAATTTGATGATGGGTGTTTGGAGAACAAAACCAAATTTGGGAAATAACGGACACCCTAATGTATATAGAGTAGGTAGGTACTCACTCGTTTTTATTCAATATTTTTTCATCACTTTCTTTATTAACACTTTGTTTATTCATATTTAAAACTTATACACAAATTTTACGCGGACAACTATATGACAACTATTCACCAACAATCAATTTTGATTGACTAGCTGTCAATTTTACAGGTCAGCAAAATATGTAGGTAAATTATGTTGCCTATACAAACAAACATTTTTAGATATATAGAATAGATAGTAGGCGGAATCGAGTTAGGTTTTTATGAAACAATTCATACCCTGTCCCGCCAAATTTTTGAATCGATGAGCTTTTTCCCCCTATTGTTGGCGCGCCACCGTCGCGTCGCTCAAAACATGACACCAATTTCATATAAGATATCAGTACATCTCTTATCGATTATTATCGATGCGTTAGGTTTTTTACGTCATGACGTCACCGTCACCACGCGAGAAATCTGATTTACGTGCCGCTATAGATGTTTCACATCAAAAATTGTTAAAAAGAGAAATTACAAGACAGGGTTTTTTAAAAACGCTACAATCTTACCCCCTTTGCGGGTACTGCGTGGCTTACTGACGCACTTTCGACATTCGCACTGATCGTTGATTTGAAGTAATTTACAACGGAGCGAGGAAGAATAAGACAAAGACATATCCAATAAAGAAAGGAACGTAACGTTCTCTGAATTCTAAGAAATAGGAAAACGTTATTATATACTCTGACTTGCATAAAAAATGAATATACGGAGGGAAATAATATGTAACTATAAACAACCAATAAAATGTGATGAAGAAGTTGACCAATTAAAAACTTAACGGACACTCTCTTGCTCTCACACTTCTTTTAACAACTACATTACTAAAAAAACGGTTGTTTAATACGTAAACACAAGATTTTCTTACAATTTTATTAAGTGGTTTTACTGCACTTGCTGTAAAACTGTAGAAGGAACATTTATTGATCATTCCCCACATAATATGCAAAATGCATTGCAATTTCAGACACATTCCTAGTCCTAGCTGTGTTTAATAGCTTTTAACGTCCTTTAATAATTCAGAAGCAACATATATCACGGGTTAAATCCCTTAGTGCAATAAATAAGTGTTAGGGAACTTGAAGGGAAAAATCAGCCGTTCAAACATTGAGGGTCTATCGTGCAATTGCATTTGGGGTAACAAAAATCGTATAAATCTTACAGCGATAGTGTTCGTTTTATAGTAAAGATAAAAAACGTTAAGAGAGTGGTAGTTGTGTTAATGAAAAGGTTTTGTGATAAGTTGAAGTCGCGTAAAAAAAACAATCAGCTATAAAATGTAGTTACTTTCGAAATACTTAAATTATATTACATTACAAAAAAAGTTGTTTGTACATCCGACTATACCTACCTACCTACCGGCATGTATTTCGACCCACTGAATCCGAATTTGAAGTTAGCCGCAAACCCTTTAATTTCGAGTAAATTGTAAAGATTACGAAAACCGAATCAGTGGTCAGAAAAAAAATTATAAATCTAAACCAAGTATAATTCTTATGTATTTTTATCCGCTGAATACAAATCTGAAGTTTGTTTAGACCATTAACCGTTTTGAAAAATTTGGAAAAAATCTTAAAAAATGAATAATTGTACCTGCTATGACGGCTTGTATGTATGTATGTTGTTAGGGGTAACCGATACACCTGCGACCTATAAGATCTATTGTGTCCCCCTTTTCTTGCTATATTTCTAATGATTCCTTAGACTTATAGGGGGGCGTCCATAAATTACGCGAGGTGTTCAGAGGGAGGAGGGGGTCAAGCTTAATCTTTCTAAATCTCACTTGGGGGAGAGGGGGGGTTTTACCAAATATCACGTAATTTTTTTTTCAAGTAGCAAACGGTGTAAAGTTACGTAAAAGTAAAATTAAATTAAAGTACAAAAATGCTTGTGGTGTAGAGAAAAATGTCACCCTGTAAACAAATTGCTTCTACCGAATAAGTCATACCACTTCTTTGAGAATTCGAAACTTGGATTGTAAAAGCAACCCTCGCATTGTCTGTGCAGTTATTTTTATATATTTATAGTTACTATAGTCCGTCATCTGTTTCTTGCAATAAAAATTACAATACCAATTAGGGTTTCTAAAAGGAAAGGTTGACTAGTTAGGAGAGAAGGCAAAGAAAGTTTTTTTAAAAAGACACTTGGTTAGTGGCACTCACGGGTAGCACTTCTACTTCCATTTTTATATGGTTGTTATCGTTGTTGAAAATAAAAACGTAAAAATATTAAGTTATTTTACCCACCACACGAGCATACCTGATGCTTCTAGAATGAAAATACGGCGAAATTTCCCACAATAGTGTTTGTCGTATTTGTCCAAACCCCGCAGAGTAGCACCACTGTGGCTACTGCTCATGGACTGAATTATAATAAATATTATTGATTTTTAGTATCAAATAATAGTCATTGCTAGTTTTTAAAGTAAAAGTAATGTAACAAATTATGTTCTTGTATTTTTTTTTAAATACAACGCGATTACAGTTAAAATACCAGTTTTTTGAAAATCTCACGTGAGATTTGGGGAGGGGGGAGGGAGTTAGGGAAAATCTTATGAAATCTCACCAGAGGGAGCGGGGGGTCGAAAAATCCAGAAAAATGCCTCACGTAATTTGTGGACGCTCCCATAGCAGCTCTTCTAGTCCTATCTTCCTTAGAAAGTTTAGGATATCATTGGGTTTTAAATTAGGTAGTTCTTTCCTTTCTATTTCGTATGACCCTAGGTATGCATTCTGAAAGTATGTGTATTGAGGTTTCATCCTCTACCTCACAGAATCTGCAGTTTGCTTCATCTACTAATCCTAGTTTCTTCATGTATTCTCTTAATCGACAGTGACCGGTTAGTATTCCTGTTATAATTCGGAGGTTTTTCTTACTCAGGTTAAGACAGCTGTGAGATCTCTTCTGGTTATAGTTTCCCAGGAGCGTCTTCGATTGTCTTAGTCCTTCTAGATCATTCCAGTACTTGGATTTTTCGCTATCCATTGTTTTCTTTAGTTTTTCTAAGATTGTACTACTGCTGATTCCACAGAATGGTTCTGGTCCCAGGTATGGGGTTTGAGTTCCTTTTTTTACCAGCTTGTCTGCTGTTTCATTTCCTTCTATTCCTACGTGTTCTGGAACCCATAGGAGGGTAACAGTGTTATTCTGTCCTAGTTCATTTAATTTGCCTAGGCATTCCCAGACCATCTTTAAACTGATTGTATCTGAGTTCAGAGCTTTGATATCTGCTTGACTATCTGACATGATTACAATCTTCTGTCTACGATAGTTCCTTTCAATGTTAAATTCTATACATCTTTCGATGGCACGAAATTCCGCTTGAAAGATGCTTGGGTACGTACCCAAGTTTTCTGAGTATTTGGTTCTAGGTCCAAACACCCCTGCTCCTGTCCCTTTATGTGTCTTGGAGCCGTCCGTATACCATTTTATGGCGTTTTGGCTTAGCCCCAATATGGTGTTTTCGTCCCATTCAGATTTGCTTTAGGGGTAAGTTTGATCAAGTTGGAGTGATCGAGGTTTTTCCTTGATTATTCCGTCTTTGATCATTCTATATATTGTTTTCTTCCTAGCATTTTCTACTTGAATATGCAGTGGCGAGAGATTTAGTATTACTTCCATTGCAGCAGTGGGACATGTTCTCATTGCTCCAGTGATACATGCACAGGCTAGTCTCTGAATCTTTGAGAGGTTTGTCCTCGTAGTGATCAATTTTTTCCAGCAATGTTTCTGCACACCATAAGGGCTTTTGTAGCTTTGTGTGACGGCTTACAAGCCGTTAACCCAGGAACTCAACCAGATGGTTTTGTTGTCCACCGTCACCACATGGAGGTGCCCTGGTTGCAGGCACAAGTGAGATATTGCAATTTTCAACATTTTACAAGATTTTTTTCAAATTTTTCAAGTTCAGAATGATAAGAACGTCCTATCAAAAGTGTAGTTCAAAAATTATTATAAAACAATAACTCTAATTCTATAGAATATTACGTTTAATCATAAGCAATGAACTCTCAGATACGTGCGCGTTTTCTCCTTACTGTGGAAAATAGAAATTTAAAAAAAATTGTATCCATATAATTTTTAAGCTCACAAAAGGGACATAATTTTTACACTTTTCCAAGATCTTATCCCATTTTTAACAATTTTGCTTTTTATTATTTTTCCAGTTGTATATTTTTTTAAGATTTTTACTAATTTTCCAAAATTAAATATTCCGTTAAATAGTTTAACGTTCCTTGCTGTCGTTTTTTCTAAGTTTAGCAGAAAAGCAGAATGAACCATAAAAAGCGTAGCATATATCGATATATCTATGGAACATTTCACGTCAAGCGGATCACCATGAGTCAGAATTTGTTTTGACCCATTGAGACGTATGAGGTCTTAAAATTTTCATCTTGGAACAGACTTTAGAAATCCTTGTGGCTGTTTGCAAAAATTCAAAACGGCGAACCTAACATGGCGGTTAAAATCTGGAGAAAACTACAGTAAACAACAAAAAATGCTGTACAGATTAATATTCGCTACCAATGGGATCATTCAAATTATAGTTCATAGATGCTTCTTAAAAGCTCATGTGGTTGGATCAAAAAGAATCCAAAATGACGGATTCAAGATGGCGGACCAAATTTTAAAAATTTAACCGATTCAAACCAAAATCCATATTTTGGGGATTCTGGGATCGCTGATTACGAATCCAACATCAGATTTGCAAAAGTCAAAATGGCGAATTCTGGTGGCTGGACCGAATTTAAAAAGAATCTTTCGTTCAATAACCCCCATGTACTGATTATAGTAAAAATCAATTGAATTTTTCAAATTTAGCACACCATTTTGAATCCATTTTTTTTTCGTATTTTGCAAATCTTGCTTCAGACCCATAATAAGCGACCCCAAAAACACGTATATACCAATTTTGGTACAAATCAGTTGATATTTTAAAAGTTAGCATTTTTCTATCTGATTTAAGCCACCATTTTAATTTTCACTTCGCGATTGGACCTATCTTTTAATTTTTCCATGCAATTAAACACTCCAGAAACCCCTATATACCGATTTTATTATGAATGAATGAATTTTTCCGCCATCCTGTATCCACCATTTTGATTTTTTTTTTCATCCAAGCACATCAACTTCTATAATTTGAGTTCAAAAATGACTCGGTTGGTTGCAAATATTGATCTATACACCATTTTTTTGTTGTTAACCAGAGTTTTCTCCAGCTTTTACCCGCCATATTAGGTCCGCCATTTTGAATTTTTGAAACGAGCAACACGGATTTCGAAACATTTGAATCGGTCAAAACAAATTCTGGCCATGATGGTGATCCGCTTGTTGTGAAATGTCCCATATATGTAACCATAATCATCGATGAACTGTCGAATGCGTGCGCGCTTACCTCTAGAGTAGGCAATATCTCATACAACGCTGTTTTCTGTTGCTCTTTCTTCTTAAAAAGTATTTTTTTAATAAAGTTACCAAACTTTTTTTTCCAGTTTTCCTTGAATTTTCAAATTTATTATAATTTTTATGAAGTTTTTGAAGTTATTTCTTTTACCGCGATAAAGAAAAATGAAGAAGGAACATTTTTACGATGCGCGGGCAGATACTCACGAAAAACTTAATGCGGGTTGATCTTCTAATTCTAATTATTCTTTATTAGGGTGTATTCGAAGGGTTGCTCAAACTAAAACTGTGCGTACACCGTGACCATGACGACTAGACAAGGAGTACGAACTCCATGTATACAAATAGGGCTACCAAAATAAGAGGGCGCTGGTGTTCCATTTGTACCAAAATGGCGACCTATGAGGACGCAGTTTAAAATAAAATAAATAATTTTTAATTATTTCATTATTAATTTATTTACACAATGAAAAAAATACTTCGACCTTTCAGATATAAATAAAAAATGTGTAGTTTTATGAAACCACGGTAAAAGTGAAACTTTTTTTCACACTATAGACATTTGACTAAAAATTTTTCGAATAATATTCCATTAAGGGTATAAAAATCGCTTTATCAATCTTAATTTTATACTTGGAAAATTGGAATGGACCGAATATAAATAAAAAAAAAATAATTAATTTAATATTCATACAAAATAAGTTAAATAATAAATTCAAGTATTCAAAATTGAAATAAATCCATAAACAACAACATGCACCAGCAAAAAGTTCTAACAAATAAACACTGACAAAAATTAAACACAAATAATATAGCGTGGAGCACTGGCACAAATGAGTAATAGTCCATACACTACACTCACTTTATACCTACTCGGCGACCGACCGTCACGCGACATGCGCTACACAGACCAAAAAGTTTGAGACGATGTAATAAAAGTTTCACTTTAATAAAAACCAATTTAATAATTCACGATTATTTAATTGTCTATATTCATACCGGTACAAAAGGAAAACTAGCGCCGCAAGTGGTGAAAAAAGTAAACCTAATATGTACGATACCGTGGACAGATTTTGGCAATTCCCCGGTCGAGTGCGTACTCCTTGTCTAGTCTCCATGACCGTGACGAAAAACCGACACGACACAATGAAATTAGCTAGGTTTTTTGCGTTTGAGATACTAAAATTTCGAATTAGATTTCCACTTGTTTTATTGGTTTTGTTTTTTATTATTTATATTAACATTTTTATATTTAATTGATATTTATCGTTCTTTTCCTTTTTTTTTAGGACAATTCATCTCTCGAATAGATACAAAAACAATAAAAGGTCATAAATGTGAATAGTAAAGTATTAATTATGTACGAATATTTTTCCAAATAATATATCATGGTGGCTGATATATTTATTAAATTTCACAAGTATGACACAAAAAGTATCATTTTTAAAGAGATTATTAATGTGTTAGTAATGCATTTTTTAAAATCTTTTTGTTGATTTTTTATTGTGTGTTATATGTAGGATATTTCTCTATGTTTATAATTACAATACTCTTATTTTTTTGTATAACTGTTTGACGTATTTTTTACGAAACGTAGTCAAATAAAGATTCTTGATTACGAAATAGCTGACCCAGCGAACTTCATACCGTCTAGTAATCAATAATTTATTGGAACGAAGTTCCCTTTCGGGCGTTACGACCAGTTACGACTGAGGCTAGAGGCTAGCCGAAAAAAATTCAGACCAAAAATTGTCACGACACGACACACGTCTGTCTGTCTCTCTCTCACAGACCAAAAAATAGACAGATATATTACAATTAAAAAAGACACTATTTTAAATTAGAAGAAAATGTACATTAAAAAGAAAATACTGTAGAAAAAAAATAATTACCTATAATAGTATTATATTTTATTTCATCCTGTTTTTATAAATTAATAAATTTATAAACATTTTAAAAATAGTTCGTAACTTAACTAGTTAGGTATGTCAAATTACCTTAACTGTCAGTTACTGTCAAATATTTTAATTTTAAAATTTTGAATTAAATTGTTAATTCCTGTTTTAAATTAAATTGAAATACAAAGTAATTCTAGATATATGTATGTCATCTAAACCTCTGGTATTGTATAAATGGACACTTTTGTTAAAAGAAACGAACTGTTGAAAATATTCAAGTGATAATGGATTTACTTTTTTCTATTTTGCTTTGATAGTGTAGTGTCGCGACTTTGTTAAGTTTATACACGTTTTTTGTAGATAATAATTAATAAAATAATAGAAAATATTTTCTCATTTGCATTCAAGTCTTTCTATTTTGTTTTCTCGTTGAATTTTGTAATTTTTCAAGTTTTGTCGTTTCTTGATTTCACATATTTTGTTCTTCTAATTTTTGTGATATTTTCTTGGTTTTTATTCTTTTAGTTTTTTCGGTTATTTTACTTTAATTTCTCGTTAGTTACCAATTTTTGTTTTCAATTGTTTTTTATGATTCTCCCCTTTTATGAATTTTATATATGTTTCGTTTTCTGTTTTCCTATATTTTTCTATTTTTTCTTGTTTTTTTTTTCTGTATAATCTATTTTTTTCAATTTTTGGTTTTTTAATGTCTATCCCTTTTCCACAGTCTTGCTAGTTTTCCCCGTTTCTTCCATTTTTTGTCGCCATTTTTAATTTATTTTTTGTTTTTTCCTACATTCAGGACGAAGACAAATCCTAATAAGCTTTTTAAACCTATTTTTATCAATCGAAATACCTCCATTAGTTCTGATTTATTATTTCTTTTTATTATCTTTTTTCTCATTTTTTCCCTTTTTTCAAAATTTGTGCTATTTTATTTTGTTTCCTTTTACTTTTTTGTCGGTTTCATTCAATTTTTAAGCTTGTTATCAGTTTGTAGCTAATTTTCAATTATTTCTGGTAATTGTTTTACTTTTCATTTTTTTTATTTGTTGATTGGTTTTATGTGTTTTTTCTGTTTTTGTTAAAAGCATTATTTTATACATCAATAATAACTATCCTATTTTTAAATTTATTGTGTATTAAATTACCAAATGAAATAAACACACGGTTAAACTATATAAAACTTTTTATGTTTAAACGCTGATAATATTGGTTATAACACACTTTACTTCCATTAAATAGTGATACTTAAGTTCATGATTAATGTATTAAAATTTAAAATGCTTTATTTGAATAATCGAATACAAGTGTAAATATAGGACGACCTAAAAATCTAAATAAAGGATAAAAATAGCCGAAAATAGAACGGATTAAAAAAATTTAAGGGAGCGTTTCGTGCGTTCCCATTATCGTAACAGGAAAAGTAGACCTACTTCCGAAGCGGCTCGATTTACACCGTAATAGCGTAAATATTTTCTAATTAAATTGATTTTTATCACGTCTAAACGGAAATATTATTTACTTTGAATCTTTTGCGGCTTATTTATTCTTTCACAAATTAAGATATATGTAAAGTACTTTCAAACTAATTTGACATGTCAATCAGTATTCTGTAACCGTCCCAGAACCAATTGTTTGCATATAAACTATGGAGTGTAAAGAAGGTTGAACGTATCTTATGTTTTTACTAGTTGT
This sequence comes from Altica lythri, assembly GCA_964028335.1. Lineage (NCBI taxonomy): Eukaryota > Metazoa > Arthropoda > Insecta > Coleoptera > Chrysomelidae > Altica > Altica lythri. The sequence goes on from OZ034805.1 coordinate 18,906,776, forward strand.
ACTCGCAACGTCGTTCGCGTGGCGTGTGATTGTTGTATAAAATTTTTTTACCCCACCCCATTTAAGGAATGGAAGAGAAATTTATATACACCAGATGTTAAGTTGAAAGAAGACAAATACATCTGTAAAAACCGCATTCGAAACGGATCAGTAGTTTTCATGTGATGCGCGCACAAACATACAGACAGACAGACAAAAAAATCTAACCACATTTTTGGGTTCTATTTCGATGTACCCGCGACGTCGTTCGCGTGGCGTGTTGATTTTTATATAAAAATTTCTTTCCTCACCCCGTTAAAGGGGTGAAGGAGGAGAAAGTTTTATACACATAATGTTAAGTTGAAAGAAGACAAATACGTCTTTGAAAACCGCATTCGAATAGGATCAGTAGTTTTTATGTGATGCGCGCACAAACATATACCTACATTTCTACAGTTTTATTATATTTATAGATTTAGATTCTATTAATTTAAGATAACGAATTTCATTATCACGGTGCGTTATTTAAATCATTACTATTCAGTTATTTTCAAACCACCGCGTGAAATTCAAATCAATCACTCTATAAATCAGCGCCATCTATGCACCTATTAACAATCAGCTCCTTTTTTTAAACCAGAGACGTTCCTCCTTCTTAACAGTCCATCATATAAACGTAATAGTTTAGAATTATGGCTTCGCCCTAATTATCAATCAATGAACAATGCTTACACGTCATAGGATGAACAATTTTCCTCTTGGATTTGACATTCGTCAATTTTGACATGGCAATACTATGATTTAACATCTGTCTTTGTTTTATATGTCAACTTTCATTTTTAAAATGATCTCTTTGTTTTATATGTTATATTTTGCGTATGTCATTATTTTATACGTAAATTTTAACATAATAAAAATGTATATGCCATTTTTGACAGAATATTAATAATTCTTTTAAATATTTTTTTGGTACAACTCATACTTGAAAATTTTGCTGCTGAACTAATTTTTCCTCCGGTTCGCTAGGATTTGACATATGTTATTACTTTACACGAGTTATAGCTACGCCACTGGCAGACCCATACAGTAAGAAGATGCAACATCCGCAACAGATATCAGAAGTTGCAAACTCAGCCTTTTCAAGTTATCACAAACAGACTTTACATTTTATATTTTTATTCAATATAAATTCATTCTGACATAATCTATACTAAAGAAAAGACCTATATTATATTATATTATATTTTATACTTGAAAAATAATAAAAATTATTTTTAAAAAGCCTTTTTCGAAAACACAACATTTAAGTGGCGCAGTCAGTAGGATTTTTCGTAGAAATCCATCGTGGAAATTCGTGAGTTTTTACTCTTTAACGGAAAATCGTACCAAATAATTTCGAACAAGTGATTCGAACTTTTAAAAAATTAAAAGGTGTTTTAAACTTTTGAACTATCCATTGTGTTGGTGATCTGAATTCTATCGAAGATATTCAATCGACGAAAAAGGAAAATAGATGTGGTAAGTGATATTTATTTTTATTCATGTCAGAATCCTCTTCTCCTATTGAATCCATTAGTGAAAACAATAACGACGAAGAGTTAGATATTTTAAGTTCTTTTGCAAATTTAAACGTAAGCGAAAATTTAAGTAATATTTCTAATATTGTAATTACATCTGAAAATAATTTAATAATGACTCAACCTAATACAAATCAACGAACACCCGTTCTTGATATTAAAAATTTAAGTATAATTCCTCAATTTAATGGAGATATAACAAAATTACATAGATTTATTGAAGCTAGTGAAACAATTTTAAATCATTATTGGAATAGAGATGAGGCAGGTTGTTTTCAAAACCATTTACTTCTGAATGGTATTTTAAGTAAATTAGATGGTAGGGCTGGAGAAATTATAGCCATATCAGGCCACAACGATTGGGCCAGAATAAAAAATACTTTAATACAGAATTTCGGGGATCAAAGAGACGAAAATTGTCTTAATCAAGATTTAGTAAATCTTATGCAAAAATCAAACGAATCACCGTATCAATTTCATGAAAAGGTAATTCATTTGTTAAACACGATTTGTAATTATATAGATTTGCATCATGTTGGACAAGAACGCGAATATAAACGTGAATTTTTTACTAAACAAGCTTTAAAAACATTTTTAGCTGGTTTAAGAGAACCCTTAGGGCCTATAATTAGAGCTATGAGACCCCAATCTTTAGAACAAGCAGTACAATATATTAGAGAGGAAGATAATATTAAATATTATCAAAAAGGAAATAGTCATGCTAATGTCCATACAAGCCAACCAAAAAAATCAAATTTTAATTTCCAACAACCCCAACGATCAAACTTTAACTTCCAACAACCCCAAAGATCAAACTTTAATTATCAACAACCCCAAAGACCAAATTTCAATTTCCAACAATCTCAAAGACCAAACTTTGATTTTCAACAATCTTATACTAACACACAACCCCAAAATAACTACCAATTTCAGAGAGGACCCATAAGTATGCAAAGATATCAATGTCCTCCAACTCAAAGATTTCATACACATAACCAAGCCTTTGGAAAACCCCCTACAAATGTTTGGAAACCCAATAAAAATTTTATTCAACCCAAACCTACACCTATGAGTGTTACGACAACACCACAATTTAGAATTAATCATTCTCAAAATAATAACCAAAAACCTAATTTTACATCTGAAGAATTATTTAATACTGAGCATGAAACCTATGAAGAACAAGAATTTTTCGACGATACAGAACAAGTTCTTGACGAACAAGATTATGAATATGACAATGACGATCAAAACCAAAATTTTCAGGAAACACAAAACCCCAACGAAAAGACATAATCGAAGTTAATATTTCAACTAATAAAAAAGAACTTCCATACATAGAAATTTCAAATCCGAAATTAAAACTATTAATCGACACAGGTTCCACCAAATCATTTTTAAACCCAAAATTAGCAAAACTTTATTATAAAAATAATATAAATTATGAACCATTTATTGTTTCCGGTGTTTTTCAATCCTCCAAGCATAACTTCTGTGCTGAAATTCCTGTCTTTTCTGAATTTAATCAAAATGATCGTATGAAATTTTACTTATTTGACTTTCATAAACAATTTGACGGACTTATTGGTCTTGACAATCTAAAAATACTTAAAGCCAGTTTAGACTTTAAGAACTCGAAATTAAATACTCCATATGCCAGTATATCGATTAAGTACCATGAATCAAACATTTCTTCAATATTCAAACAAAAAATAGACCCTTTGTCATGCGTTTTAACTAAAATTCCAGTTTCTCAAAATTCAGGCGATATTTTAATTCCTAAACAAATTATTCAAAATTGTGAAATACCCAGTACAATCTCTAAATCTTACAATGGCTTTGCTTTTGTAGAAATTTATAATCGTACCAATAACGAAATTATTCTCACCCTGGACTCTAAAATTGAAACAATACCCCTCAATGATAATCAATACGAACTATATCATGCCGAAATATTACCTTTTGACAATGACAGAAAACCCGACATAGAACAATTAATTCGTACATCACACATGAACGACGAAGAAAAAAGTAACATCCTAAAAATTTGTAAAAAATATTCTAGTCTATTTCATAGTGATGGTCAACCCTTGACTTTCACAAATCAAGTTAAACATTCAATAAAAACTAAAGATGAGTTACCCGTTTACAGTAAATCGTATAGATATCCATTTATTCATAAACCAGAAGTGGAACAACAAATTAAATCAATGTTGGATCAAGAAATTATTAGACCCAGTAATTCACCGTGGTCATCCCCTATTTGGGTTGTACCCAAGAAAGCAGATAGCTCTGGTAAGAAAAAGTGGAGAATTGTAGTAGACTACCGCAAGCTCAACGAAAAAACCATCGATGATCGTTACCCCTTGCCTAATATAACGGATATTCTAGACAAGCTAGGTAAATGTAACTATTTTAGTACCCTCGATCTAGCAAGCGGCTTTCATCAAATTGAGATGCACCCAGATGACATCCCTAAGACCGCATTTAATGTAGAAAATGGGCATTATGAATATGTTCGTATGCCTTTTGGTCTTAAAAACGCCCCTGCAACCTTTCAAAGGGTTATGGACGACGTTTTACGAGGACTCCAAAATGTAATTTGTCTTGTATACCTCGACGACATAATAATTTTTTCGACTTCTCTTCAAGAACACATGGTAAATTTAGATAAAGTTTTTAAACGCTTAAAAGAAAGCAATTTTAAAATACAGTTAGACAAATGTGAATTTTTAAAAAAGGAAACCGCCTATTTAGGACACATTGTAACAAACGAAGGTGTAAAGCCTAACCCAGACAAAATCATTGCAATTAAAAATTATCCAATTCCAAAAACTACCCGCGAAATTAAAGGCTTTCTCGGTTTATTAGGTTATTACAGACGATTTATCAAAGACTTTGCACGTATTACAAAACCATTGACATTATGTTTGAAAAAAGACGCTAAAATTGAACATACTCCAGAATTCATTAAATGTTTTGAAAATTGCAAAGACCTTCTTACCAACGAACCGATATTACAATATCCGGACTTTACTAAAGACTTTATACTAACAACTGACGCTAGCAACGTAGCTATTGGTGGAGTACTTTCACAACTTTCCAATGGATGTGATAAGCCTGTTGCTTATACATCAAGGACTCTAAACCAATCTGAACAAAATTACAGCACGATAGAAAAAGAACTTCTCGCAATAGTGCATTGTACAAAATATTTTAGACCTTATTTATTTGGTAGAAAGTTCAAAATTATTACCGACCATAAACCTTTACAATGGCTTATGTCATTAAAGGAACCTAACTCACGTCTTGTGAGGTGGCGTCTAAAATTACAAGAATTTGACTATACCATCGAATATAAAAAAGGTAAACTTAATACCAATGCAGATGCACTATCTCGCATAGAAATTCACTGTAATGAATTTTTTGAACACATGAGGAAATTTAACGAAAGTTTTTCAAATAATGCAGACAGAAACAATATTGACACCGAATCTGTAGCCGTAAACGTTGATGAAAACGAGATCAACGAAAATATAATTGATGAGGATAATGGAAACGAAACCGTCATTAACGAGGATAATGGAAACGAAACCATCATTAACGAGCATAATGGAAACGAAACCATCATTAACGAGGATAATGAAAATGAAAATAATGACGAAGGACATACTGTGCATTCTAGTGCCGAAGATCCAATATTAGGTATGCCAATTTCAGAAAAATCTTTAAATTCGTTCGATCATCAAGTAATAATAGATTTTGTTTTACATTCTGCAGTTAGACCTAAAATAGAAAATATTTTCCCTAACAAAAAACGACTTCACGTACAAATTTCAAAAAACAATATTGCTGACGATACAATACGTATATTCAAAAACTATATTGATCCAAAATTCACACACGCCATATATTTCAAAAACGATACATTCCTCCCTCAAATACTCGAAATATTAAGAAAAACTTTTAAAAATTCAGCCTATAAACTAGTAAAATGTAACTTTTTACTAGAAGATGTAATCGATAGAGACCGACAACATGCACTGATAAGAAATTATCATGAAGGCAAAACAAACCACCGAGGCATATTAGAAACAGAGACCAGACTTAAACGTACATATTATTGGCCTAAAATGAAAAATGACTTGACAGAATTTATTAACCGTTGCGACATTTGTCAAATGAATAAATACGACCGTAATCCCCCAAATCAAAAATTAGCAATCACAGCTACCCCTTCAAAACCTTTTGAAATGATTTTTGCTGACACATTCGCGAGCCAAGGACAAAAATACCTTACAATAATAGACACATTTTCAAAATATGGTCAGGCTTATCCCCTTTCAGGACTCTCAGGATTAGAAGTAGTTAAAGCTTTTATTACATTCATGACACATCATGGACTACCAACATTAGTAACCATGGACAATGGTACAGAACTAAAAAATTCCGTAGTTCAAGAATTTTTCGACATGCATAAAGTCAAAGTTCATTACGTTACAGTTAATAGTACGCAATCTAAAGGACCAATAGAGAGATTTCATTCTACACTCATAGAACATCTGCGAATAATCAGAGAAAAGAATAATGGCAAAATCGACATCTTAAACCAAATGCCTTATGCGATACTAGGTTACAACAACACTATACACTCTGTGACTAAACAAAAACCTATAGACATAATTAATGGCCATATTAACACCAAAGACCCATTCGACATTGACATTAATCAAAAATTAATAAATAATTATGTACAAGAACATCGCGACAAAACAAAAGAGATCTACAGAGAATTAAATAAAAAATTAATTGAACAAAAGGAAAAAACTATTAATTACCATAATAAAGACCGACAAGAACCACTTGAGTATTCAAAAGACTCCGACGCTTACAGGAAAAACACGACACTTGTAAGAAATAAACTTAATAGAAAATTCACTAAAGTTAACGTAATTGACAACCAAACCTTAAAAATTCAAACTCCTAATCGACTTTTACATAAACAATCCTTAAGACGACCCAAAAATAATACAAAACAATTTTTACAGGCACCTAACGACGATCCTGTTCCTGGTTGTTCGACTAGCCGATCTCCAGAAGATCAGTCTAACCAACCTTAAAAATAATCCTGGTATCCTTCCTTACAAATTAGGCACCGCCAAAGTAAAATCCAGTATACACACATTCCTACACTATATTGACTTAGAACCTATTAAAAATGAATTTGACATTATAAAAACATCCTATGAAAATGCTACTGACGCAATTCAACGAGGATTAAGTCATCCTTACTATAAAGAACTTGAAAATTTTGATCGCGCTCTTCTTTTCCAAATTAAAATAACAGAACAAAAACTTCAGTCACTATTACCTGCTCATAGAACTAAAAGAGGACTCATAGATGGACTAGGAACCATAATTAAATGTATCACAGGAAATCTTGATTCCAACGATGCAAAACGTTATGACCAAGTTTTGTCTGAGTTACAAAATAATCAAAAAGAAATAGTAGTAGCATTAAATAGACAAATTTCAATATCAAAAACCATTGTAGGAAATTTCAATCATACTGTATCTTTAATAAAAAGTAATCAGGAAGTAATAACTTCAGGATTAAATTCCATCCGAACAGATTTAAATAAATTTATTTTTGAGTTTGAAGATTTTCTTGTAACTAGAAATATTTTAGACCAAATAAGTTTAAGCATAAATATAATTTTGCAATTATTATCAGAAATAGAAAACGCTGTCATATTTGCTAGACTAGGTATGTTACATACGAGTATTATAAAAACAAACGAAATGAAATCCATATTAGATCAAGTTATAAAATACCACTCAGAAAGTGAACTCATCTATCCCATTTCAAAAATAAACGAATATTACAATATTTTAGAAACCGAAGCATTTTATTCGGACTCGAAAATTGTTTTCATTATTCACTTTCCAATAGTTTACCCACAAGAATTCTCCTATTTCCATTTATATTCAATCCCTACTACCAACCTAACCACAATTATTCCACCTAATACTTATCTGATAATGGATGAAAATATGTATCAATACTCATCGTTTCCTTGCGAAGATCTAAAACCAAACTTCTTCTGTATTGAAAATCAACTGAAGACCAGAGAATATAAAGACTGCATATTCCAACTGCTCCAGATCCAATCCAACCCTAGCGAATGCCGGGAAACACCTGTCCGAATCACAGAAAATTTCATCCAACAAATTGATGACTCCAACTATATTGCCATACTAGTACGACCAACGAAAATTAAGACCAATTGCGGGACTACCGACTTCCAAACCATAATTGGAAATTATCTCATCACACTTCCATATCAATGCCAATTTAGCACCGAAAATCAGACGTTCGTAAATCAAAAATTAGTATCCGACAGCCAACCATTGTTGCTTCCAAACATTACAATTCCACAGGCTCCTGAGAAAGACGAAATATCAGAAATCCACCTCAAAAACATACAACTTGACAAAATCCATGAAATCCAAAGGACACAGGAGGGAATAAAACCACTCATCCTGAATCAATCAACAAGGACTCCAATCAATCATTGGAACATAATTACAATAATCATAATAATTATCATTTTTACATTTCTTATATTCAGGTTCCTAAAAAATTTACCATTTACTAAGAAAAAATCCAAAGACGAAACAGTCGAGATGTCCAGCATTTTAACTAGAGAAGAATCAGTTCAAGAAACCCCATTTACCCAACCGATGCCGTTTTTCAACCCTACGAAAAACGCCACGAACTAGCGGTGGAGGAGTTATAGCTACGCCACTGGCAGACCCATACAGTAAGAAGATGCAACATCCGCAACAGATATCAGAAGTTGCAAACTCAGCCTTTTCAAGTTATCACAAACAGACTTTACATTTTATATTTTTATTCAATATAAATTCATTCTGACATAATCTATACTAAAGAAAAGACCTATATTATATTATATTATATTTTATACTTGAAAAATAATAAAAATTATTTTTAAAAAGCCTTTTTCGAAAACACAACATTTAAGTCACGTCAATTTTAACATTACAATGCTTGGATTTGACATATATGTCTTTGTTTTTTAGGCCAATATTGACATCAGCTGTTTACTTGTCATATATATCATTTTTGACATCCTGTTATTGTTTAATATGTTAGTCTTAACATCTTTCATTGTATTATACCTAAGTCAATTTTAATATATCAATGCTTTATTTGCCATTTTTGACAGGGCATTAAAAATTTTTCAAAACATTTAATTCAAAGTACAATTTATACTTTATAACATTTTGTTGCTGGACCTATTTTTCCTCCAGTTTGCTAGGATTTGTCATCTCTCATTGTTTTATACATCAATAAAATACCAATGCTGGGATATGACGTATGTCTTTGTTTTACACGTCAATTTTGGACCCCCATAAAGGTGGCTGACCCAAAGTGGAGAAACTTATCGAAATTTATATCAAAATTAGGTGCTTTTTAGGTGCTATTTAGGTGCGCAAAACAAAAATTAGGTGCACTAACCGTTTTTAAAATATTCACGAAAAACCATGGGACCGCCAGCCTTTAACAACCTAGCTGACCCATAATAAAAAAAAACTAAAAACTAGGATTAAATAATCTTTAAATTAAGTGCTAATTAAGTGCTTTTTAAAACACGAAACATAAAATAAAAAATTTAAAAATTAAACGTATTAAAATTGAATATATTGATTGTGTATGGCAAAATGTCACATTTCTTCTTACACTTTGAACCAAAATGGACATCAGCAGTTTAAGAACAGTTAGAAATCGGTAAAAAAATTTTGTCCCGTAATTTTTTTAATGGATAATTCGGAAGGTCACCACTGAAAATTTTTTTAATTTTTTTTAACTGGGACTGCTGAGCTGAGACTTGCAACCGGTCAGTTATAAAAAAATGTTAACTATTTTAAGTACAACTAAATTTGATGTACAAAAAGTGTTGAGAATAAATATTGTTTAATAGAAAAATTGATAATTTTTTGAAAATTGTTACTAGTTGAAATAACAATTAGAGATAATTGTTGAAAATAATGATAGTTTTTCATCTCTACTCTAAAATAAGCAAGGCTAAATAGGTTAGTTCAACATTCGTTGATTCCTTTGTTTTACTACTTCAATTTTTCTCTTAGATAGAACATTTCTAGCAAAAATTTAAATAAAAAAAATAATTACCTATTGAGACGTTTTTTACTTGTTCGAATTTTTTAGTTGAAATGTCTTGGAGTAGAAAAGTAATGGTATACATAATTTTTGAGTAATTCAGATAGGTGCGCTTCGTTTTGAGTAGAGATAAAAAATGGCAGAGAAGTTTTGAGTCGAGATAAAAGTCAATTAATTACCGGAGCTACGCGCAAAAAAACTAAGGAAATTTTATGGGATTATTTCGCTGGTATTTGTACCAGTTTTTAAGTGCTTAGAAAGTGCAGAATGACACACTTTGTTAAAGACTTAAGAATTTCTAGTTGACTTGGCTCATCAGCGGTTTGTTCTGCTATTGAGTCTGTTGCCCTTACTAAGCACTTAAATATTTGACAAAAAGTTTTTTATAATAATAGGGAACCGGACAACTTTTCAAATAGTGTTTAAAAATAATCTTTATTCATATATAAAGCCATAAAAAATAATATTTTAATTAAATAAATCCTCTGGAGTACTTAAAAACGTCAAAAACATAATTTATTTCAAATTGCCGCGAAAACAGCACTTCATGTCAATTCAATCGCGTGACGTCAGATGAAGGTAAACAAACTATGAGCCATATTACAAGTGATCAGTGCTTGGATAAATTAAGTATTTTGTGTGTCTTAATCATCATGGACCGAAAAAGATATCGTTGGTGTGTTGTACCTCGATGTGGAAATACATCAGTAACTAATCCAAATAAAAATTTTATTGATGTACCGCGAAAACCAGACATACGAAAGAAATTGTTAGACCTAGCAAGACGAAAGTGCGATGGAATGTCTGTTACTTCAGCAGTTTACTTTTGTGAAGATCTCTTTGATGTAAGTACTGTACCTAGAGTGTTATTACACAGCCCTTAATACAAATAATTATTTTTAGTGTGTATTTAATGTAGGTGTTATAGGTTATGTCTTACTTAGAATGTTTTACGTGTGCATAAACAATCTTGTATTTGTGTTTTAGCTGCCAAAGAAGCTATAGAGAATATTTAAACTAAATTATATCTTTTATATACATTTTATTTTACTTTATATTGGGAATGTTCATAAATAAAACCATTGACAAATTGTGTATAATTATTTTATTCAGTGCTTTCATATAAAATAGTGAATATTTTTTTTTTCAAAATTCACTTATACTAGAGATATAATGTATAACTAAAGTTCTGTTATGACTATAGTCCTTTAATTCGTAACTAATTACAGTTATTTTTAGACAAGTGCAAATAAATCATAGAAAAACGAGAAATAACATACAAAGCAGTGTTGTTTACTTACGGCTACCTCCATATGACGTTACGCACTGTGATTGGCGTTTGGGTTCTTATACGTCACAGATAATTTACGCTTCTTTATTTATTGATTTAAAAATATAAATCATTGTTATTTCTTAAAAAACTTTATTGAGTGACATTGTTGTATAACAAACTTTATTTTAAAACACATCTTAGATTTTTTTCGATTACTGTCCGGTACCCTATTATTATATTTGGAAGTGACCGGTAAGAAGTATTAGCTCAGTGATCCCAGGTCAAAAAATTAAAAAAATTATTTCATTTCGGACGAGAGAAGTATTAAGTAATGGAATTACAAGAAAATTTTAATGATCTATGTGCTTAAAAAGTGCAGATTGATACTCTTAGTTGAGACACAAGAAAACTTTGGCCAAATATTTTTAGTTGAAATTGCTCATTAGCAGTTTATTTTGCTCGTGAAACTATTGCACTTAATGAGCACTTAAATCTCTGACAAAGTGAATTTTATATTAATCATCATTTCCGGAAATGACCGGTTGCAAGTCTCAGCTCAGCGGTCCGAGTTAAAAAAAAATAAAAAAAATTTTTAGTGGTGACCTTCCGAATTATCCATTAAAAAAATTACGGGACAAAAAATTTTTACCGATTTCTAACTGTTCTTAAACTGCCGATGTCCATTTTGGTTCAAAGTGCAAGAAGAAATGTGACATTTTGCCATACACAATCAATATATTCAATTTTAATACGTTTAATTTTTAAATTTTTTATTTTATGTTTCGTGTTTTAAAAAGCACTTAATTAGCACTTAATTTAAAGATTATTCAATCCTAGTTTTTTGTTTTTTTTATTATGGGTCAGCTAGGTTGTTAAAGGCTGGCGGTCCCATGGTTTTTCGTAAATATTTCAGAAACGGTTAGTGCACCTAATTTTTGTTTTGCGCACCTAAATAGCACCTAAAAAGCACCTAATTTTGACATAAATTTCGACAAATTTTTCCACTTTGGGTCAGCCACCTTTATGGGGGTCAATTTTGGTATTAGCGTTTTATGTCATTTTTGATGTGATGTCATTAGTTTATGTTATTTTTTGCAATTGTCATTGTTTTATACGTAAATGTTAACAGAACAATGTTTTCTATGACACTTTTTACAGGGCATTAAAGAGTTTTTCAAAATATTTAATTTGACGTAGAATTTATTCTAGAAACACTTGTTGCTGTACTATTTTTTTCCAGATCGCTACGATTTAGCATCTGTCATGTTTTATACGCCAATTTTGACATAACATTTGATATCTGTCTTTGTATTATACGTCAATTTTGAAATCAGCGTTTTATATGTCATTTTTGACATGTTGTCATTGTTTTAAATATAATTTTTGACATCTGTTATTGTTTTATGTATCAACTTTAACATAACAATGTTTTATATGTCAATTTTAACAGAACAATGTTTTATAAATATGTCAACTTTAACATAACAATGTTTTATATGCTATTCTTGACAAAGCATTAACAATTTCTTTTAACATTTTATTCGATTTTATGCAGGTAAGGTGGTGTGACTTCAAAGACTCTTTAATCATTTTTTATATAAAATAAGAAAGAATACCAAAAAAATGAAAAAAGTTACCAATAAGCTTATACCGCGCTACTGGTCGTCATTGGTCTGGAGAACAACTGATTCTGATAATTACAGATCATTACCACGTTGCCACCTTGTCGATTTGTATAAACTGTTTTCTTTATATTGTTCGTAAATAAAACAAAGACAGCGATTCTTTTTAAGTTCGACATTGCAATTAAAAATGTGTTCTTCGCACAGCTGAAGGACGATGTAAGTGGCAAAGCATTGTTGCCGATTGCAAATCTTTTGTACTACTGTTACTGTAAATATGAACATTCATAATGGGATAATAAAGTGATAAAATTACTGAAAATGTGTAATAATGTTACATATATACATTTTTACTGTAATATTTTTTAAATATTTATATTACACTTGAGTGGAAAGTTGTACTTTTTATTAAGAAAAAAAAATTTCAATTTGTCAACATTGCATGTCCAACCACCACTAAAACTATGACGTAAAATAATGACGTGAGTCTCAACTAATTCGGCTTTGTAGTATAAATGAGTACAGTTTAATATAGTATAAAATAAAAATGTAATAAAAATGTGGTACATCTGTAGAACTTTTTGGTACTGCCTTAATGCCAACTAAGATTGGAAAAACTATAAACGTGTACATTTTTCGTCGGCTAAATCGACATGTTGTTTAGAACAAGGATTAGAGTTTACTCCAACCCGGATCATCCCATTTTCTCGTATCCTTTTAGCTAGTTAACCTAATTCTGTCGTATCACAATGACAATAAGGTGTGTTATATATCTGCCTATCTTTTCGAAATTCCCATTTTATATGTTTAGTACGAAACTAAATCCAGCTTGTTATATCGCATGTCGCATATCAGATAATCCTTTTCATTTTCCGAAGCTCATTCCTAACTCCTCAAAATATAATCAATATCCCTCTTCACTCTGTTTCCATTCCTGCATAAATAACTTTTGAGAAAATCGCCTACGAGTTACCGTATTGAATGGTCGGTTTATGTTTTAACGGTAACGCAATTTCAGTATTAACTGATTTAATATGAAACTTTTATGAACTTCTGACAAAACAAATTTTAATAAACATGAAAGATTTTAATATTACATTTTTTTGTAATTTTTAAAGTTATACTTCTTTTAGTGCGTTATGAAAAAATGATAAGAATAAATTTTTACGATGCGCGCGGAGAACGATACAAAAACCAACACCATGTAATCAGTTGGTTTGGGTTTGTGATAATGAAATTTCGAATTAGATTTCCACTTATTTTATTTTTTTTGTCCATTTTTTTCTTATTTATTTAATTGATATTTATTGTTATTTACCTATTTTTCTACCCTACATAACAGTTTCTCCACTCAATAGATACATACACAAACTACAGAACGTCTCACTAAAATCACGTCATATTTCATATACGTTAAGCATATTAACATACCGGAAATTTCAAACATATCAAGAAGGCAACAACAATGAGTTATTTTAAAAATTATTAAAAGTCAAATTAAAATGGTTGTTTTGTTTGAATGGTTTTTGAGACAATGTAAATGTAAATTTACAAAATATATGACATACTAGCAGCCCGCCCCGGCTGTGCACGGGGATTAAAGAAAAATAACAAAAGCCATTAAATTTATTGGGTCAACGCTTCCCTGTAAACAATATTACATGTTGTTTTATTTTCTGGCAGCAAAATAAATTGATTTTCAGGTGCTCCGACCCGCCTTAGGCGGTTGGCCATGAAGAAAACCGATCCCTACTATTTGGAATGTTTGACCTTGAGACTTATTATTAGTAAAAGCGAAAGATGTTTTGATAGAAAATTGAAGCGGTTTAACTGGATTTGGTAGATCAGTTGGGATCATCGGTATCCTCAGTGTATGAGCTAGTTGACCAGCTGGTGGTTCAGTTATATTGGTTGCTACAACTTAATTGTCCTTTAATTCCTTTATAAGTAGCCTCGTCCCATTGCACATGCAAAATTTGTGATATCTGTCGTGATTATGAAATAAGTTATTTTGATAAGGATTAATACCAAGATAAAAACTTTTAAAAAATTAAAAAATAGTTATTGTGACGTAACTATAACAGTTAGACATATGCTGTCGCGGCATTTTTTGTAGATATTTATATATTCTTCAAAATCGTAGCACATTATTTTATTCTATAATCAATAGTATTCTCAGCGCACGCGATGTAAGGATTTTAAGGTCATTTTTGGTTACATTAATGGCATTTTAATAAGGATCCCTATTTTTTTTTAATGAAACATAGCCTATGTCACTCGGGAATAGTGTAGCTTGCCAACGGTAAAAGATTTTTTGAAATCGGTCCAGTAGTTTCGGAGCATATTCATTTCAATAGATATCTATACGAATTCGTATAAATATAAGTTCGAAAAATATATATTTTTGGTGCGATAAGTATAACAAAACTATAAACTTTCTTTCCTTCTCTATCTCTTCTTCTCTTTTATATTTCTTAAATTTATTTTAGTTGTTGGTGTAGCAACGCGCGCCGGGTACAGCTAGTATTATATAAGTATAAGTATAGAAGTATAGACAAACAAAAAAATCAAACCTTTCCTTTTTATAATATTAGTATAGATTCTTAACAAATTAATCATAGTTCAAGTAGTGAGTTTAACTACTAAATTTGGAAAATTTATGTTATTAAACTGGTGGCTGTGATGGAGTAGACGTCTATTTATCACGGTTGTTTTGGTTTCGTCGTGGGATCGAATACGTGCGACGTCATTTCTTTTTTTAATTTTTCATTTCTTATTTTGAAAATGAAACATAGCCTATGTCACTCGGGAATAGTGTAGCTTGCCAACGGTGAAAAAATTTTTGAAATCGGTCCAGTAGTTTCGGAGCCTATTCATTTCAAACAAACAAAAAATTAAACCTTTCTTCTTTATAATTTTAGTATAGATAACACTATCATAAGCTGATTTCCATTAAGTTAACAATTTTAAACTGACAAAAAGTACAGAACGTCATATGTCACATACGACAAGTACATATATAATGTCAAACAAACCAAAGAGGGAACAGCAAAGATAGTAGGTAAAGGCTAAAAAAGCATTGGTTCTAAATCAGTAAAAGGATACCTAATGCTGGTTGTTTTATTGGAATGTTTTTTGGAAGTACGTAAACGTAATAGTTATTTACGAAATATATGTCATATAACGCTGTCGTAAGTTCATTTCTATTCAAAATACTGACACTTTAAACGTATAAAAAACTACATAACGTATAACTAAATACATGTCATACCTATGGCACAAACGTTAAATATATATAGTCAAACATACCGAAAAGGAAATAGCAAAGCGTTGGATTTAACATGAATAAAAGTCAAAAGAAAATGCTTGATTTCTTGTTGAAATGTTTTTTAAAGGTAAAGGTAATATTTACAAAACATGTGATTTGAAGTGGGTACAGATTTAAGCGCACATGGCATGAGGATGCACGAATATGCAGGTCTGTACTTCTACTCAACGCATGCTTTTATTGCTTTTCAGTTTGCGAGCCACTTCGAGCGCACATGCTGTGAGTCGTCGGTAGGGATGGGAACGGTACATCGATGTTTTAAAAACATCGATATATCGGACCTTAAAAATCGATGTTTTATATATTGATATATGGATGCATCGATGTATTAAGTTGATAATCGACAATATATCAATGTTTCTGTAACACAAGAAAAAAAATGAAAAGCTAAGCTCTTACAAACTGTTTGTGTTTTGTGTTGCCTGTCAGGTTGGTAACACACAAAGTGTTTTTCGAATTGTCACTTGTCAGCATTGTATTCACATCAATTCACATCGCACTGGCAACGGTAGCGCTAAGTTCAGTACTTTCCCGAATATAAAATATTTACTTTTATCTTATTCTACATTCCTTTAATAAATACTCTTCCCCAATGCCACCAAAGAGTGATATCTGGAAATATTTTACAAGAGAGGAACATCAAAGAAATCACGCTAAGTGCAAAGTGTGTGGAAATGTCATAAAAACATCTGGACACTTTAAGATCCATTCTGGAAGTACCGAAAATAAAAATATTTTGACATTTAAGGGTAAGACTTTTCAGTAAAAGTATACCTTTTAGTATTTATTTTTTTTAATCTTAACAATGTTTTTTTATTTTTCAATTATATTTTTTTATAAAACGCAAACCCTGGCCCAGACACCTGTTAACAATTTGGAATCTACATCTACAAGTTTGCCTTCGTCAGCGGGACTGGTAGAAGAGTTCAAGGATGACGATATGGAAACCATAGAGACATTATCTGTTAAGTCATTTGTTTCTACTTCTTCTTCTACATCATCTGTTCTAAATGTACTTCAACAGCCTCCAACCAAAAAAAAATATTTGGATTAAGGTACAATAAGAGCATCTTTTCAAAATATAAAAAGTTTTTCTGATGGAGGACAGAAACACACGAATTACCATTGCTATCGTTAAATTTATATGTAGGGATACTCTTCCTTTTTCTATTGTTGAAGGTAAGGGACGTACACATTTAATGAAGGAAGTAGCACCCCTTTTTAAAGTACCTACAAGAAATCCGATCAAGAACAGAATTTTTGATATATATGACGTGCTAACGAAAAAATTTAAAGAGGAAATTTTAAATTTAGTAGACAACTATAACTTCAGACATTTGGATAGAAACAATGACCATGAAAAGTTTTTTTGGGCGTCACGATTCATTTTTTGAAGGAAACTGTTTTACAATCTGTTTGTCTTGAGGCTCTAGAACTATGTGAATCACATACGGCTCAGTATGTGGCAGATAATTTAACTAATATATTTTAAAAATAAATGGGGAATTGATCAAAATTGTAGCTGTAGTAACCGATAACGATGCGAAAATGATAAAACCTGTTCAAATTATATTTGGTCCAAATCGTCATTAAGTGTTTTGCACTTAACGAAGCCACTGTAATATTAAGAATTTTCGAAAAGCTTACTGTAGAGGTTTCAGGAGAAAATTATGTTACTTTGAGTAAAGTTATTCCTATGGCAAATTGTCTAAAAGAAAATTTAAATGCATTAAAGTGAAGAAGGAAAAAGTTTAAAAAAGCTTTAAACAAAGAAATAATTAAAAGATTTGGAACAATTGAAAATTCCCATCTACTTTTACTGAGCATCATGATGGATCCAAGATTCAAAAATATACATTACTTAAATCTACAAGCGATAGCAAAAACAGTGACTTAATTCAAAAACTTATAGAAGAAAATTAGTGACCAGAATATTAATATTATTAATACAAGTATATCTACAAATACTTCAACATCTCGTGAAGAACCAGAGCAGGAATTGGACATATGGTACTATCATAAGAAACTGGTGAAAGATAAAAAGAAAAATATTAATGTAGGAGATTTGGAGAAAGAATTTTCAGAAATCTCTGTATACTTAGGAGATCCTATTGCAGACTTAAAAGCAAACCCTCTACTAGTTTGGGATGAGTGAAATCATGTATTTCCAAACTTGTATCCTATTGATAGAAAATAAATTTCTACAGTTGGAACATCGGTTCTGCCAGAAAGACTATTTTCAAAGGCAACGATTACTCCATCTCGGAACAGGCTTTTGGGCGACTCACTTTCGAAGCTATATTTTTAGGTTCATTACCAGATGATTATTGGGCTTAAATATATTTAAAGAACACGTTATTGAAGTTATACTTCTATTCGTGCACTCGGTGAAAATGATTTGTGTAGAGTTAAATGGGAAAAATCATTACACATATATGGTATATTGGTCGGTACAAACAAAGATGAAATACTGACTACATGTTATTAATTATAACTATAAGTCCTTTGAATACCGTTTATACATTCATTACATTGAAAAGAGATGGATATAAAAAAACAGTCTGAGCTAATGTTTTGAATATCATAGTGACGTATTGCATTGTGTTTGACAGATTATTTTATAATTCTGTCACGTAAGTAAACATATAAAGTTTAGTATTTTATATTAATATTATTAATAATAATATTCAGTAATGAGTATTGTATTGTAGTCCATAATACCGTCACATGGTTGCATCATATCCTGCACTATGCTTTTGGGTTGTTGGCTACATAAATAGAGTTTTTAAAAAAAGACGAAAAGTGCATTCCGAACAGACAATAGATAGAAAAATTACAACTCGGTAAGTATTCCAAATGGGTTCAATTTATGTACTCAGGGTTTTTGGGGTCGCTGAACACGAATATCATGATGTCGAAAGTCTCCGCGGCATTTGGTTTTATGTTAATTCTGTACAAAATCAGTGCACACTTAGAACTCGGCGGTTTTTTTGGGTCGCTGAATACGAATATGATAATGGCGATGGTGTCCGAAAAACCTGGTGCCCTCGTCTTCAGGAATTTTATGCAAATTCGATACAAAATGAGTGTGCACTCGGTACTAGGAGGTTTTTAAGGTCGCTGAACACGAATATCATATAATGATTTTGCTAAATTATTCGGATACAAATTTATGAATTCGGGCGCGTGCATAGAAGTATAACTTCTGCCGGCATTCCCACTGACTGCCACACCCGTTTTTTTTGTTACATGTTTTTTGAGTAGATATTCTCGAAAAATTTTATGGAATCCCAAAGATAAATATTATTACTTTTCTAAAAACGAAACAAAATAACGCCTAGGATAAGATTGCGAAAGAAATGAATACTGAAGCGCGACTACATAAAACCAAAATGAACAGACTCTTAGGTTCTTTCCGTAGCCAAAAAAGTAAAGGTAGGAAAGCTATTGGAACAGGTGGTCAACATTTCTTCCGACATTTTCACGATTATAAGGAAAATCACCAATAACTGTCAATGTGTAGCGACCTGAGCATATATACGTGCGTGGAGGAAACATTTTAACTGCAAAAACTCCGAAGAACACATGAAGCAATTACGCTGGAATACGTGCGTCCTCACACCTTGTGCCCCCAAATCTGGACTCATCTTTACAACGCTCTTATAAGCTGATTTTTATTAACTCCAGTAGTGGTATAAGGTGGCGTATCCTGCAATGTCACATGTCTTTAGAGTATGCGTATTTAAGTACGTTTTGTGACGAAATTATTTCCATAAAAATTTAATTAATATCAAAAAGAAAAAGAAATAAAAATAAAGGATGTAACTCATACAGTACTTGAACACGTTAATCACTATTGTGTTCTATACAAATAATTTAAAGCATTTGTGTATTTGTGTATGAACTAATTTTACATATTTATAAATAACTTATTCGAATATTTTATAACAGGCACGTAGATCTAACCATCTCACTTAAATTTTAAACAAAACAAACAATAAAAAAATCTACTAATAGGTTCAAGAAAAATCACGCGCAATAAAAATATGACAACTAATCATTTCAAAAATACATTGAAAATTTAACAAAACAATGTTGAAATAACCAGACAGAACATGAGGTTCACGAAATAAAGAAAACGTATAAACCTGTATGTAAAATTCAAAAATTCATTGAAAATTTAACAATAAAATGGTCAAACAACCAGAAAGAACATGAGTTTAACAAAATAAAGTAAAGACTGAAACCAGTATTTAAAAAATAAGAAGATTTGGTCTACTGTTTCTATGAATATAACAATCGGCTCTAGCTCCTACTCTATTGCTTTTACACATTAATGATCTACTAGAAGCCACTAATAACCCGATACACGGTTTTGCAATCAAGATTTGAGAATTGTAGACGTTGTTAATTTCAATGCTTCCAAGACAAAGACATGTAGCCTATCCAACAAGAGACAAACATACGCCTCATCTATCAAAATAATGCGACTCCATTACGCTGGTTAGTATAACGATCTTCCAGGTCTTACTCTGGAACGAATATATTGCATCCATAGCAACAGCAGCAGGAAAGAAGTTAGACTTTCTTTTTAAAATACGGAAATATATCTCTCCATCCAACTTAGCTACTCTTTACAAAGCCCAAATAAGACCTAATCCTGAATACCGCTTGCAAGTATGGGGATCAGCGGCTCTGTCAAGGCTCAGAGTTCTTGAAACAATACACAGAAATAAACGACACCAGTATCACCAAAAACCTAGCCCCATTGTCCCACCAAAGATCAGTGTATGATCTTTCCCTATTTTACCATGACTAAAACGGATTTTGCTCAAAAGAATTCCACTCTAAAGTGCCTCCACTTGCCGGACCAACCAGAGCAACACGACGTGCCAACTCTATGCACCCTTATACTGTTCAGTGCCAGACATCGACAACGGATCGATTTGATCGTTCCTTCATCCCCCGGGTCCTCATATTGTGGAAATCCTTACCTTCCCACATCTTCCCCACTCGTCCTAACTTGCAGTCGTTTAAATCCCAAATTAATAAATTGCCTCTTCTGTACCAATAGATGTTCTCCGTAAATTTACTTTGTGCCGCCTATTAATCATAATATCCATTTACTGTTTTGGTTTTATTTAAGTTTTCCATGTTTTTTTTGTTTTTGTTGATTTTATCATATTTTTTCGTTTTTTATATTTTTTTTCGTTGTTTTTTCCAGTTTTCCAGTTTTTTTATTTTTGTCATATTTATTTTCATTCCTTTTTTAAGTTTTTTGATTATTTTCCATATTACTTTACTTTATTGTTTATCATTTTTTAAATTTTTTCGTTTTGGGATATTTTTCGTTTCGTTTTCTAAATTATTAGTTATTTTTCTAAGTTATTTATATTTTTCCGTATGTTCTATTTTTTACCAATGTTATAGGTTTTTGATTTTTGTTAGTTTTCCTGTTATGTCAAATTTGTTTTTTCGATTATTTGTCAACATTTTTTTGATACTTTCTATTTTTGAAGTAAAACTTCTTTAGTCGCGACTAGGGGTAACTCAGTAATTCTAACGGACGTGACGTCATTCTAATGTACCGCGTACCGGAAACAAAACCTAATACAAAATACCTAACACGATTCCGCCTACTATATTAAATAAAATTAAATCTGTAATTGTATGAATTGACAGCTTGTCAACCAAAATACATTGGTGGTAAATAGTTTAAATTTGTGTATAAAGTGTTTGTTTTAAATATGAATAAACAAAGTGGATTTATTAATGAAGAAAGTGATGAAAAAATATTGAATTAAAATGAGTGAGCCTACTCTATATGCATACAATTTATTTTTGGTGTGTAATTACACTATTTATACCTAATTATTTATACCTATTATTTATACCTAGCTATTTTCGTTTTATAGACTTAAAGAGCTAAAAAGAAAAAGAAATTGTGAACGTCAAAGGGCATATTATCAGCGCCAGAAAGATTTGAAGAAAAATGAAAATGAAAAAAGACGAGACAGCGACATTCATTATGATTTGATTAAGTAAGTTTATATAACATACATACATATTATGATAGTAAATAATTGTTTATAGGGAAGCTTTACGTTAAGTAAAGAAGCATGTTGCACGTTTTTGTTCATAAAATAATAATATTCGAAATGTTTTAACACTTGCTTATACTTATTTTAGGTTTGGTTAGGTAGCCATAAAGGCCATAAAACCACTAGTCAGGATGGCTGATCTTTTACCAGCAATAACAGATCCTTCGTAGAACTGAAGAAAACAAACTCAACTCAGGATTTTAAATTTTATGGAATATGCTATAAAATGCTACAAAATGAAATGGTTATCTAACTATCAAAGGCTCTTGTGTTGTGTTGTATTACAATAAGGTAGATACAGCTACAAAATCACACATTCTAAACGTAATGTGTGTATATTTTTAATATTGTTTACCTATTATTGAAGCAAAACTTCTTTAGGCGCGACTAGGGGTAACTTTAACGTTAGATTCTAACGGAAGATTCTGATGGAAGTAACGGTGTGATTTCAGCTATGGGAGGAGCTTAAATTTTCAAAATTTATTTATGAAATTTTCAAAATTTTTAAACGGTTTCAAATAAATTAATGGTATTAGACAGTAAAATCTATGTTTCACATTTTAGTTATCATAAACCTATTATTTTATATATAAAAAATAAAGATAACTTTCAAATTCCTATTTCTAATGAATAATATAAATATAAAATCTCATTTTTTTGTAAAGTATATAGACAATAAATATAATTGAATTGTAATTAGATATTTATTTTCCGATACGTACGTCAAAAAGTTTTACTTCAATCGCGCGTAAAGGTTACACGCACACTATTTTTTTTTATTTGTCTTCATTCCAGATAAAGACAAATTCAAATAAATTTTGAACTATATTATTTAGTAATCAAAATACAACGCCATCTAACGAGAGTTTTCGCAATCGAGTTTTTTTCTAGTTTTTCTGATTTTTTATTGTTATTCGGATTCTCATTTTTTGCTTTTTTATGCGATATTTGTCTTGATTTTTCTATTCTATTTTGATTTTTATCTGTTCTTTCGGATTCATTTTCTTTTTTCGTTTGGTTAAGTTTCTTACCCGTTTCTTAATTTTTCCTGTTTTTTTTCGATTTTCACATTTTTGGCGTTTTCAATAATTTTTTCGTTTTTGCGATTATTGTTTCTGTTTGATTTTATCTCATTTTGCACTATATTTTTTCTTTGTATTTTTTTAATTTTCAGGATTCGTTGCTTTTTCGATTTTCTTCATTTTTTGTTTGTAATTATCAATTTTTTTACCCATTTAAAACCGGTTTTTCTTTTTTTATTATTATTCTTGTTTTTTCTTAGTTTTTTAATTTTTCTCTTATTTTTTTCCCAATTTCTTTTATATTTTATTTTTTTCGCTTTCTAATTTTTTTTACTGTTATTGTTTTTTTTATATTTTTCCAACCGGTAAATGATGAAACAAATATATATCAATAAATTATCATACACTTTCATCTATAGGAACCCATAGAACTAAATAAACACACATTGTATTGGAAAATTAGATTGTCGTTTTTAGGTGTTTCCGTTCATTATTATTTATATTTCTTACCGTTTAAACCTTTCCCTAACTTCCATAAATAATTCAAAACCAAAATTAGCCAAATCGGTCCATTTGTTACGAAGTAACAGTTTTTTTTAACAATAATACCACAATTATAGATTAAAATAAGTTAAATATTAAAATATGGAATTTTAAAACATTAATTTAACTGTTGGGGACACTCTATATAACAAATATCAGCTTTTAAAAATTAAACGACAAATCGGTGTTTACCAATACCTTATCACTGAAAACATGCGTAAAGGCACTGCCGGCGAAAAGAATTACAATTTGGTTATTGTGCTAAACCATTATTCTCCTCCAACCAGTACGGAAATATTTCTAAAACTCAAGTTTGATTGCTTTAGGCAGATCTTTTGAATATTTCTTTGAAATTGTGTAATTTGGGGTTTTGCGGTGATTTATACAATTTTTTTATACGTTCCTACGGATTTAACTGGTTGGGTTGATAACAGAAAAATAAAGAAAACGTCTCTGCAATAAGGCTACTGTGTGAGAGGTTAGTACTTTATATTTTAACTAGAAGTTTAGCACAATAAATTCTTTCTTTCCTTAGGCGTTTTTTTAATGTATGGTTTTTATATGGTAATACATTAATACATGGTTTGGTGGCCATTAGGACTATTAAAAGATAGCAGAAAATTATTCATAACTATCAATGAGCTGACTGTGTCCAAAATTGTAACGGGTTTTCCAGTACAACTTAAGGGTGCTTTTCCCCATCATCGATGGAAAGAAAACAACGATAAGTACCCCAGTGTGGGAATTTTACTTACCTTCAATAGATTTTATGAATTTCGTAATATTTTCAAAACCTTTCGTCTCACTATTATTTATTTCTTAAGATTAGGAAACTATTAAATTTATGTATTGGATATTTGGGGAGAAAGAGATATATGATTGGGGTTTGGTCATCTCCACCAAGTATCCATACATACTCTCTTGCAAGAGCTAGGGACAAATTACATTTTTTTTATACTCTTAGTAAGTAATATAGTACCTTACATCAGTATTTGCGTCTAAATTCTATACTTTATCTATTTAATAACTGGTTACACTGCAGCATACGAAATTAACGTAACAAGTTCTCGAGTTTTAGCAAGCAGCAGTTCATTTTTATTTATAAAGAAGAAGAAGATTTGATTTCTATTTTTCCCAACACTTTGTATATTTTTTAGATTAATATAATAAGAAAAATTGACAAAAATCTTTTTTTATCAAATTATTGCAGTATGACTAACTTAATTTATAATTTATTGTTTTAAATTAATTCCTTACATTTTTTGAGGTATATATTTTGTTGTACCACTTTATCTTTAATCTGGTTTTAATAACATCCTTAAAGGAAGCTGATTAATCAAATCATACGTAAAAAAGTCGATAACTGGACTATAAATTTTTGTAGTCGAATTAAGTTTCCTGCAAACACCTGCGTGAACGTTTTTATTTATGGACCCAGAAAATTGTGGTTGTTTGTTTATCTGAGTTGATCATAAATATTATTTTTAGATCGATTCTATTCTACATCGAACAAAAATTTCAATGCTTTCATTGTTGTCACAAGTTCGAATTTAGTATTTATTTAATATATTGTCAATATTATGAATAAATAAATTGTATAAATATAAGAAACATCGATAATCGATTTATGTTGCACTTACGCTATAACTGAGATAATTTTATATAGAAGGCTTAAGACTGCTGTTATCGATAAAAGTGAAGTTTTTAATCTTATCTAAGTTTGATAAAAATAAGATATTTGCAAAAACTGTTTTTTTATATTGATTTGTTTACTACATAAATGAGATATAAATTTTACTGCTACAATCTCAACTATACAAATACTACGCTTGAGTGTGAAAAATCGACTCACTAGCAGCTATATGTCAATTTTTGTCTTATATTTCAGGCTAAGGAACATGAAAATGAAATACTAAACAATATCATCAATATTGACCTTTAGAAAATTGCTGCTGCATTAGTCGGGTAATGCTTTAAAGATCAAATATGACATTCAAACAATGTCTTGAATATTGCTCATAGGAACAAACGCGAAATGGGAATTACGATAAACAAACTTTTCGTTTTAAAATTTATTTATTTATTTTTAAGTATTTGGTATTCCTAATGCTACTCCTAAGTACACTTTTAAAGTTTTGCTTTTAACTCTTCAGAAAGTAAAACTTTAATTTCCTTTACACTCCTTGGTGTAAGATTTCTGTTTAGGACGCTTCGTTTAGGCTCACCCTAAACATGCTCATTCAAGTCCGGGATCAATGGTGGCCACTTCAGTAATGATATACCGACCTTAGTTAGGTAGGTAATGGTAAGTCGTGCGATATGGTGTCCGTCATTATCCAGCATTAACATGAAATCCTCAACAATGGATCTCTCATATCGAACCACATGTTCCTCCAAACTGTTTCTCCTGTTAAACATCCTCGAACCAGGCACGAAAATCAATTCAGGTTTTCCGTTCATAGAAATGACAGCCAAAATATACAAGAACTACCTCCATATGCGAAAGTTACTCAGATAAACATTCAGAAAATTACTCGACTGGCCTTCTATAAATCCGACATTATTTGTCGTTACCATGTAGGCACATTTTAATCTCGTCTGAGAACAATGCTTGACCCTATAGATCTTCATCCCAATACAGATTGGTCCAAAGGCTGGTAACCACTCCTCAGACTTGTCTTAGCTCTTCCTTGAGATGAGCTCCAGTATAATATCGACTGCTAAGGGATTTTGAGACAAGAAATCGATCTTTTCTTTGAGTTATCACGTTGTCACCAGCTTTCTTCTACCCTCGATAAACACTGAGCACAGCTGATTGTCTTAATCTTACCTGGGCTGATGGCGGCGGGAGTACACATTTTTCTTCAAATTAAGAAGAAATCAAAAGAATGTCACAACCGAAACATCGATCTCTACCTATAGTTGGTAGCTCCTTTACCATTTTTGTCACAGACGAATTAGTGGTTGGTTGGCGTCTTAATCTGTCATGTCACTCAATTCTTCACTAATGCATCTGTGGCAGAAGTGGTTAAAAGCATTACAGGTGGAGATTGTAGGTTCAGATGTGACATTTTTCCTTAATCTCAAGAAAAATGCATACCTCAGCTGTCACATCAGCTCAGGTAGTTGTATTGCTAAAAGAGACTAAAGACACAGGACTGAGGCAAATTGGCTAAAATTAAGCCAATCAGATGAGTCCAGAGTTTACAGTCAATAACAGGAAACTGGTTACTATGTCCGTCAACAACGCAAAGAAACGATCGATTTCTCGTCTTAAGATCCCTCACAAATACATATTTAACAGGCACTGACCTCAAGAAAAAAGTATGAAATTTCAGAGATGTGGTCACCTGCTTTCGAACCGTGAGAAGAAGGATGAATATAGCCAAACTGACGTCAAAAACAGCAGCCACATGTCCTAATCTAACTGTAGCAAAGACGATTACAATTACAAAATTATATCGATGGGTAGGAAATCAATGGAGTCAGGTATTGTTCCACGACGAGAGTTAGATATGCCTACCTGGTAAAGATAAGGTTTTATTTATTTTTACAGATTAGTCAAGGTTTTATTTTGGTTGTTTGATTGTTTTGGTTGGTGCACAGATTAAGTGGTACTAATTAATGCCTCAATGACGTCCGGAAGATGCTGGGGCATAATATTGTAACATTTTTAAACGGAAGATGTTCAAGGCTCGTCTTAAGGTTCACTATTGCGAACGGCACTCAGATGGTTGGTGGAGAACGAGCTTGGGTTCGGACGAGCTAAATGAAAAGTTATCGAAATGTTAAAAAAACGGGATACAATTTAAAAATGTAATACAAAAATTTAAAAGGGATAATAAAATTAAAAGAGGAAAATGGGCGCCACTTACTTTTTTATCCTATAGATGGAGAAACATAAGAAACTCAGAAAATAGATAAAAAAGGATATATAATTTAGATAAGGTAACCCGGTAGATCATTATAATGAAATTAAAAATTACACATTTTAATTCACTTGTTATTCATTTTATTATTTGAAACAAAACTTGTTTTATAAAATAATTTAAGATAACTCAAAATTAAGTTATTTTTTTATATTTAAAGTTAAAAGATAATATTGATCAGAGCAACATACTCTAGAAAGGACAAAAAAGGAGTTGAAGGGGGTAATCGTAAAACCATTTCAAAGAAATTACTAACCTTTTTTGTAATAATCGGCACTCGGAACACAATCACTTTGTAAGTGTTACAAAAAAGAGACAAAAAAAGCCGGAAAATTAATACCTTTTGATTTGACTACGGGATGGTTACACCATTCCACCCAAACTACCGCACAATTCCTAAGGTGTGTCTTTAAATAGATTTTTAAGAACGCACGTGATTAAAAAGAGGGATTTGATTGGTTGGACACTAACTAGATTCTTCTTCGAAAATTATCATAGCATCGGATGTAAGTAATACGGTCATTTAGTCATGTCGACCATCCTAAATAATAGTAAATATGCTTTTAGTGCAGATTCCAGAAATTATGTTTTTAACGACATGGTCGGCTTATATTTTAGAAAGAAACAATAAAAGATAAATTTATTAGCTAGTTGTTTAAAAATGCTAGTGTAACGGGATAACCGTAAAGGAAGGGACTGTAATTTGAAAGATTGTTATTGACAGTTGATTTTTAGAAGTTTCTAAAAATCAACTGACCATTTTAAATAATGTTTCTAGAAAATTCTAGAAACTTCTAAACACACTAACTAGATTAAATAAAGTTGTATATAGGGGGATGCATGGGCAGTTAACGTCAGTTCAAGTCAAGTGTTTACAAGAGTTCATTGTATTGTCAAGTAGTTAGACGTTATCCAGCAGAGTTCAGTGTATCTTAACAATTTTGTAAATAAATTGTGTAAAAAGCCCCATACGTGTTTCAAATTGGTGTCAGGTGTGAGGTCTAATTTTGTCATTAATTGTTCAATTTCGTTGGTCTCATCTGTTTCCGTAACATTTATCTTGTGAATTATGGCCATTACCGGTTCTAAACTTCCCATTTCCGTGTCCTTTCGGAGAAGAACTGGATGATCGTTCAAGTTGATAACTCGGATGGGTACCTCTTTGGCGGATCTAACAAGAGTCTTGCCCACAAGGAGTCCTTTTCCCAATTCATGGTCATGGTTCTACGGCTCTATCATGGCTGGGGCACCATCTGGCTCCAGTCCATCCAACCGCGCTGTGACGACACATTCGCAGCTTGCCGGAAGTTCGATATCATCGATTAGCTTAATCGAGGCATTGTCAACTCTGTTTTCTACCTTGGACCTTAAAAGCGGATACTGGCAAGTTAAAATGAATCCTGCAGACAAAGAAAAGACTGCCTTTACCAGTGGATCAGGGTTATGGCAATTCACGGTCCTTCCATTTGGCCTCTGTAGTGCTCCTGCGACGTTTGAACGACTAATGGAGAACATCCTGCGGGGTTTGTCATGGGAAACTTGTCTAGTTTATCTAGACGACATCATCATAATGGGTACGACCTTTAAGGAACATTTATCTAACCTGGAAGAAGTTTTTAAAAGATTACAGAACGCTAATCTAACATTGAATGTTAAGAAATGCCACTTGTTCCAGAGACAGGTCAACTATTTAGGACATAACGTAAGCAAGGATGGCGTTGCTGTTGACCCCGCTAAGATACAAGCCGTTCAGGAATGGCCAATCCCTATCGACAAACATCAGCTCCGGAGTTTCTTGGGTCTTTGTTCCTATTACCGACGATATGTCAAGAATTTTGGAGACATCGCCAAATCCTTGACACGTTTGACAGAACAAGATAAGTCCTTCTGTTGGGATCAGGAATGTCAAAAGGCGTTTGAAATATTGAAGAAACATCTTACGTCAGCACCTGTTCTTGCTTATCCACTTCCTGATGGTAAGCTTATTCTGGACACCGACGCCAGCAATGTGGGAATTGGAGCCGTCTTGTCACAGCTACAAGACGGTAAGGAAAGAGTGGTTGGTTACTTCAGCAAAACTTTATCGAAAGCTGAAAAGAACTACTGTGTAACTCGGAGGGAACTGTTAGCAGTTGTAAAATCCGTCGAACACTTTTATAAATATCTGTATGGCAGAAAATTCCTGATCAGAACAGACCATGCCAGTTTAAAGTGGCTACTAAGCTTTAGGAATCCAGAAGGACAGATAGCAAGATGGTTCGAAAAACTGCAGGAATATGATGTTGAAATCGAGCACAGACCTGGAACCAGACATCGTAATGCTGATGCACTTTCCAGAAGACCATGTCGACCTGATTGCCCCCATTGTACCCGTATGGAGCAGAACGAGGAAAAACTTGCCTTAGTTAAGGTTGTGCCAGAAGACGAGAGCTCTATGCTGGAGGAGCAACAAGAAAACGATCTCGTTCTGAGAAAGATTCGGGAGTGGAAGAGAATGGACCGTCGTCCGTTGTGGAGAGAGATATCCTCCTCCTCTCCTGCTTTAAAAGCATACTGGTCCCAATGGAACTCTTTAATTTTGGACGGAGGGCTCGTTAAAAGACTTGTAGAAAATTCCGAGGGCACAGAGACAAGGAAACAAATAGTGGTCCCAAGAAATGCTGTACCCGAAATTTTAAAACAGATGCATAATGATAGTTCTGGAGGACATCTGGGTATCACGAAAACACTGCAAAAGATCCGAGATAGATTTTACTGGGTAAATTGCACTAATGATGTTAAAGCTTGGTGTCGTAAATGCACTACATGTGCTGCCAGTAACGGTCCGCACCGAAAACCGAAGGCGGAAATGCAGCAATACCTGGTTGGAAGTCCTTTTGAAAGAATCGCAGTAGATGTATTGGGGCCACTTCCACAGACCGATGTAGGAAACAAGTACATCTTTGTTGTAATGGACTACTTCACTAAATGGGTTGAAGCATATGCAGTTCCCAATCAGGAAGCTACCACTTTAGCAGATATATTGGTTGAAGAATTCGTAAGCCGATTTGGGGTACCATTAGAATTACATTCAGACCAAGAAAGAAATTTTGAGAGCAAGCTGTTTCAAGAAGTTTGCCAAAGATTAGGCATCCACAAAACGAGAACCATGGTGGAACGAATGAACCGGACTATAACCAACTATCTGTCAAAAGTGGTGTCAGATTGTCAGAGGGATTGGGATCGACATATTCCACTATTTCTAATGGCAATTCGATCGGCCATCAACGAATCAACTGGCTAAACGCCTGCGAAGGTCCTGTTCGGTAGAGAAATATGGCTACCATGGCTACTTGGTGTTTGGTTCTAAACCTGGTGAAGAAATGGCACGTGAACAATATGTCGCCGACCTTCAGAATCGAATGGAGAATATACACAACCTGGTGCGTGGAAAACTACAATTATCTAGTGATCGGATGAAGAGGTACTATGACACACGGACAATGGAAAAGAGTTACCAAGTTGGAGATTTAGTCTGGCTCTATAACCCCCGACGGCGTCGAGGTATTTGTCCCAAATTTCAAAAGAACTGGGAAGGTCCTTACACCATCAAGAAGAAGATTAACGATGTCATTTATCGGATCGTAAAAATTCCCAGAGGGAAACCCGTCGTGGTCCATCATGATCGTTTGGCGCCTTACCAGGGAAACCACAGTGGAGATGCGCAGCAACTCCAAGAAGATAGTTTGGCTTGCTCAGGGACATTCCAGGAGGAATGAATCTAAGGAGGGGGCAGTGTAACGGGATAACCGTAAAGGAAGGGACCTTAATTTGAAAGATTGTTATTGACAGTTGATTTTTAGAAGTTTCTAAAAATCAACTGACCATTTTAAATAATGTTTCTAGAAAATTCTAGAAACTTCTAAACACACTAACTAGATTAAATAAAGTTGTATATAAGGGGATGCATGGGCAGTTAACGTCAGTTCAAATCAAGTGTTCACAAGAGTTCATTGTATTGTCAAGTAGTTAGACGTTATCCAGCAGAGTTCAGTGTATCTTAACAATTTTGTAAATAAATTGTGTAAAAAGCCCCATACCTGTTTCACTACAGTATTAGAGCCCATTGTTATATCCTTTCGAGCAGGCGTAATTGGAAAAAGATTTGAACCGACGATAAAGCTCGTTCGCTAAAATAGTTAAGAAACGTACAGAGTTTAACGATATGAAATGAATGGAATGGCCAGCTTGAACCCCAGATATAAACTGCATTGAACATGTCTGTCGGATGTGAGATTCTTTCGATTTATTCTTAATGTCGTTTCTTGTATTTATAGTTTCTAAATAAAAAATATCATCAAGTTTTCTTGTTTTTCATATTAATTAGGTATATATTTTATAAAACTAACTCTGATATCCATTTTTAATGTAACTAGATTTTTTATACAATGAACTCGTGTAGTATATCTCATATTGATACATTGATACGAAAATATACATTAAAGTAAATTGAATGGATCTAGAAAGTGTTGAAACCGTGACGGAAATGTTTATAGAATGGATTTTCATTCAATGATAGAAAACTAGCAATGCAGATAAAACTGTTCTGAAATTAGGTTAAATGTTAAATGTATCCGATGTCCTCTTTCTTTATAGAATACTTTCTTGATTGAGGGTAAAACGTTGTTGTTTATTTTGGAAGAGATGTCAGCTAATAGAATTGGAAGTTTCTATCGGATCCATTTGTCTGTGTCATTTTAGATGAAGGGTCCTTAGTGATATAACTTTTGATTTTATCACATACATTTTAAATTTATTTTTAAGATAATCTCTACTATTGAATTGCTGCTATTTTAGTATAAAAATACGAAAAATTTACATTGATTATTCATGAAACTTATTGATATGTTTTAGAAGACGATTAAAGGATTATTAGATTTTTTCATGTTTTTATTTGCATTTTCTTTTTTATTTTTGGTTAAAGAGTCTTTGAAATCACCCCTTACCTGGGCCCAGCGGGCAGTCCCTTAATGAGACCCTTTTCTTGACCGTAACAGTCGCGATATTAAAATCTATTGTTTAAATTTAAAAATAATATGTGATTATTGTTTTATAAACAAAAAAAATGAGTGTGGCAGTCAGTGGGACTGCCGGCAGAAGTTATACTTCTATGCACACGCCCGGATTCATAAATTTGTATGCAAATAATTTATAAAAATCATTATATGATATTCGTGGTTAGCGACCTTAAAAACCTCCACAAAAACCGAGTGCACACTCTTTTTGTATCGAATTTGCATAAAACTTCTGGAGACGAGGTCCGGCTTAAGCACCAGGTGTTTCGAACACCATCGCCATTATTATAATCGTATTTAGCGACTCAAAAAACCACCGAGTACTAGGTGTGCACTGATTTCGTACAGAATTTACATTAAACCCTAGGAGAAGAGGTAAATACCCTAGGCACCAAGTGCCGCGGAGACTTTCGGAATCGTGATATTCGTGTACAGCGACCCCAAAAACCCCGAGTTTATAAAATGAACCCATTTTCAGCAATACTTACCGCATTTTAAGTTTTCTCTCTATTGTCCAATGGAAAAAACGCATTCCGATCCATCTTACGTTACAAAATTCAGAGGTTTTAGTTTATTTCATCGACTATTCGTAAAAACTCTGTTTATGTAGCCAACAACCTTAAAAGCATATTGCAGGATAAAATGCAAAATGCAACCATGTGATGGTACTTTGGACTACAATACAATACTCATTACCGAATATTATTATTAATATAAAATGCTAAACTTTACTTCACTTACGTGACAGAATTATAAAATAATCTGTCAAATAATCATGTGGTCCGTCACTATGATATTCATACATTAGTTCAGACTGTTTTTTGTATATCTATCCCTTTTTAATGTACTGAATGTTGAAACGGTATTCAAAAGACTTATAGTTACGACTAATAACATGTGATAAATATTTCATCTTTGTTTTTACCGACCAATATACCTTATAAGTGTTTCTGTCTCTCTCTTACTCACACCATTACATATGTAATGATTTTTCCCATTTAACTCTACACAATCTTTTTCTACAGAGTGTACGAATAGAAGTATAACTTCAATAAATAAAAACCAGAAACGTAAATATATATTTTTTTCATATTTCAAGCATATATAATACTTACAAAAAGTTTACAGAAAAGAACAACACTCAATATAACAAAATACCTCTAGAGCCTGTATCTAACAGGACTTTTACTAATGTGGATTAGGAGATATCCAGTCACAGTAATAGTAGCGGAAACTGGAGTTTCTAGGAAAGTTGTGGGCCACTGCTTTCAACATTGCAGGAAACTTTTATTGCTGGAAATCGATGAGCAAATAGGCGGTCCTGGACACGTAGTGGAAATTGATGAAAGTGTTTACGGGAAACGAAAGTATCATCGAGGACGTTTACAAAGGACATGGTGGGTCGCTGGAGGTATAGACTGACAAACGAATAGAATTTTTCTTACGTTTGTTCCTAACAGAAACGCTATAACATTAGAG
Source organism: Altica lythri (assembly GCA_964028335.1). Classification (NCBI taxonomy): domain Eukaryota; kingdom Metazoa; phylum Arthropoda; class Insecta; order Coleoptera; family Chrysomelidae; genus Altica; species Altica lythri. The sequence continues at coordinate 18,940,886 of OZ034805.1, forward strand.
CGTATTAGCCAGGAAATTGTTTTGCTCGGATTCATTGCAATGACTGACTCGTGTAGAAGATATTCTGGTTTAAACCACCTTTAATACCATCACTAACAAGTCAGTCACCAACGACAATTTGTGGATCCAAACAATCGACGCATTCACACCCAAAATGTTGAAGGTAAATGATCTGTCATTTACAGGAATCTTCGTCGATGATGGGGAAGAATGTGCATAACTCGATTTGAAACATTTTTGGTGGAGTATGTTTGGCGTAGTCGATGCACCACATATGAAGAGCAATGGACGATACATATTCACCTACTGGTGAACCAATCACTTTTTTGCATTATTGACAAGTCCTATTACATATATTTGCTAGAGGTATTTTTTGCATGTTGCTGATGGGTATATTTATTACTATTAATATTTATTGATAAGTCCTGTTAGATACAGGTGCTAGAGGAATTTTATGTTATATTGAGTGTTGTTCTTTTCTCACTGTAATGTAGAATATTTTGGATTGGTCTTATCTGTAAACTTCAAAATTATGCGTAAGTATTATATATAGTTGAAATTAGAAAAAAATTATCTTTTCGTTTCTGGTATTTATTTACTTTTATTATAAATAAATAAATATATATATATATATATATATATTTATATCACATATATTTTTTAAATTTAAACAATAGATTGTGAAATCGTGAGTGAATATAAACTCATGCTGTGAGGGTCTGTTGGGGTGAACAAAAAGGTTTCATTTAGGGACCGCCCGCTGGGCCTAAATAAGACACTTTAACCTTTTTTTTGGATTATAACTTTTGTTTGGTATTTTAACCTATTTTGTTTTTTTTGTATTTTAGCGAACGTTAAAATTTTTATTTCATCCTGTCCAGTAAATACACTTACCTATAATTAATTTGGCGCCGGTAAGTAAAACATTACGGTATCAGGTACTGTAATGTGTTGCCTAGCAAAGCTGCTTTGATTGCTTAAGGGAAGACAATTAGTTTTAATTTTTGACATTTAAAAATACTATAATGAGGTTATTTGACCTAATTAATCAAGTTACGAACTATTTTTAGTCAAGTTACGAACTATTGTTAAAATTTTTATGAATTTATTAATTTATAAAAACAGGATGAAATAAAATATAATACGATACATGGTCGTTAGGTGTTATTACAGTACGAGTTAGTTTACGGACGAGGCGACGTAGGAGCCAAGTCCGGAAATAAAAACGATAAGTCATCTACCGACCTTGTAACGTATAATACTATTGTGCTTTAAGGTCTCTCTGTTTCATCCATATTTTTTACCTATAAATCCGGGGACTAGTCAATTCGCCCAAAATACCTATGATAATACGCTGCCAGAAAAGGAACAGACGTAAACTGAGCGCTAAACACAAAAAAGTCAAAGTTGAGAAGCGGATTAGGACCTAAGAGGGTCATGTTTGTAAAAAAATCCAGTAGCCGATCGTTGTGTGAAATAGGAAAATGCATTTTATTAGAAATGCAACGCGGAAACTCAACCGTTTTCGTTAAAAATTTAGCAGACTTAAAAAAAAAATTATTAATTTATAAAAACAGGATGAAATAAAATATAATACGATACATGGTCGTTAGGAGTTATTACAGTACTCGTTTTTATTTCCGGACTTGGCTCCTACGTCGCCTCGTCCGTAAACTAACTCGTACTGTAATAAGTCACCTACCGACCTTGTAACGTATATAGTCTATTCCGGTATGTTAATTTGTTTTCAGTTTTTTAACGTTCTTACAGTTTTTAATGTTGTTTTTTCGGTCCGTTCAACAGATTTTTGGTTTTGTAATCGTTTTTTTTTTTGGTATTTTATTGTTCTTAGTTTTTTGACATTTTTCTCGATTTGTTACCATCCTTTCGTTTTTATTGTGTTTTTAGTTTTTTTGGTATTTCAACTATTTTAACGTTCTTTTGTCGTTTTTTGGTACTATCTTGTATTTTTACTTTTTTTTTACTGTTTGTTTAACGTATTTAGTTAAGTATGTCGTTTTTTGGCGATATGTCTGTATTTTAACGTTTTTTAAAAATTTTTGTTTCTGCTTTTTTAACGTGTTTTTATGTTTTTAACAAATACAATAAATTGCAATCTATTGTTAGCTTCAGCGCTATCATTTAGTTAACCATCTTGTAATGATCTATGTTCTTCTAATGGCACTAACTATGACGATGTTTCTTCTAATCGTTGCTGATATTTCGCATGATGATCAAAAATATTCTGCCATCTAGTGAGAATATCTTTTGTTCAGTCTGTGCAAATTCTTGAATCTGTTGAATTTGAGTTGTAAACTGATTTGTTTAATTTTCTGTGAATTTGTATTTTTTAATAATGCATGACCCTTGTCTATAAATTCGTCTACTTCTTTTTCTTTAGCTGAAAGTTGTTCTCTTTGTCTCTGTTATTATTTGAGTTTGGATAGTTTATCACCTAAAGTTCCTCTAAGAGGTTGATTTCTAAACTTAGATTCAATAGCTTTATACCATTGATTCAAAGCTTCTTCTTTTAAACTGTTGTTTCAGTGCTTAAGTTTGGTTGTCAAAAGTATTCTTGATGAGTTCATGGAAGCGATTTGTTTTTTTCAAATTTTCAACTCCTTTTTGTGTTGTACTTTTAGCAACAGCAAGGACACTTTTTTTAAGGGTTTCTAACAATTGTGGCCCTTTACTTTCATTGTCTTTGTTAATTCCGTTTATATTTCCAATTCTCTTATTAATATCGGATTTTTTTCCAGACGTTTTCAAAATTATGTTAATTGATCATTTTGATCTGTTACCCATTTCTTAAAAACATTAATTGTTTGATTGTAGTTTGTATGTTTATCGACAAATTCTTCCAAATTTCTTAGTAATTCGTCCGATTTGCTCACAATCTTTAAAAATAGTTATTTAATAGGTACTTTGTAAATAAATATTTCAATAAATATCTTGTGTTTGGTCTACTGGCTGTTGCGCGTTGTCACGACGCCACACGTCACACACTTATTTAACCAATTGTTGATGCGATGTTATTTCTTGATGCATTATTTTATGATTCTGTAATTGAGCTCGTTTTTCTTGGAGAGAAGATATTAATTCTGTGTGTTGATGCATTGCCTTTTTATACTCTTTCCAATCCTAATGTAAAATTTTGGTCTCTTTGGCGGTTTTTAAGTGCCTTTGACGACATTTCCGACCATTGGCGTGGAATTAAATAAAAAGAGTTCATAAATTTTTATTAATTTTTGTTTTAAATTTCAAAAGAAAAACGGTTTTTGTATATTTGTAAATTTTATATCAATTTGAAAATTGTCAAATAACAAATTAATTCTTTCAAATTGAAACTTGTTAATTTTAGTTATTAATAAGAACATTTGGCTCATTAGTCAAATAGTACATAACTTATAATATTTTTATAACAATTGTCTAAAAATAATACTCATTTTATCAGACAATCTTAAAAGATTGTCTGTCCAGCAAGGACCATGAGGAGGTATGAGCCTTCCTTGCCTGGAAAGGAAAGGGTTGGGTACGTTAGTAAGAATATAAAATTAGTTTGTTTTTGAAAACAAGTTTTCAAGATACATCACGATAGTTGTAAAGGAAATTGGTTGGAATTAATAACAAGAATTGTCAGAGTCTTCTGAAGTAGAATCGTTTCCAGGTTGAATAACTAATGGTGCTATTGGCGGTAAAACAGGATATTTCTTTTCTATTTTTATAACATGTGTTTGGCAATTTTTCCATACATCGCTATTAATGTCACTAATTACCTCTCGAATATTATTAAGAACAACTGCGCTTAAGGTTGGTGACTGAATGTATTTTCGTAAACGTTTCTTTACAGTACTCCAAACCATTTCGATTGGATTAAAAATACAGTAGTAAGGAGGTAAACGCAAAAGGGTATGACCATGTCTGCTGCAAATGGTGTCAATGACGTATTCATTTTTAAAATTCTGACTTTTGATCATTCTTATTAATTCCTTCTTTACTGGAACCTTTTTAGGAACATCGATATTTTTGATTGCCATAAGTCTTGAAATTTCATTCTTTTTTTTAATATGCGGAAATGATACGACACATTGTCCATAACAATTACTGAATTGTAAGAAAACCCAATAGATAGTGTTGAATTTCGATTCATAAACAAATAAATAAATGAATAAACGAAAAACTAAAAGAAAGTGGAAAATTAAAAACAGAAAAAATGCGAAAAAAATAAAGTCTAAAAAAAATACCTTTCTAAATCAAATAATATAACGCCACCGTAAGGTGGCGTAGTTATTATCTTATATATTTAAACGAGAAATTCTTACTATATATATTAAGTACTATCAAGCCACCGTAATATATAATATATCTAATATAAAAAATCAATAAAAATCAATCACGCTACTGTGTACTGTAATAGGTAAGAAGAGTATTGGCGGTATTTGACTGTTGTCGCATTTTGCAATTTCCCTCTTTGAAGTTCCGTTTGATAAAGAGCGCACCGTCGGCATTTCTTTGCGTTAAGATCAATGCCTTACGAACCGACTTCAAAATCCCCACAGTAAATACACAATGTTGCCGGTATTTAAAAATTTCTTTAAGTATAAGTAATATTTACAAAATTGATATCATTAGAAGTCAAAACTGTTTAAATAAGAAGAACCTAGTTAATTAATTTAAGTATATATTTTGTAAGAATATTTTTATATTATCTTTCTAAGAGTCATTGACGAACAATTGAATAGTAAAGTAGAGAGAAAATTTTCAAAATATATAAACTTAGGAATATTCGCAAATATATCTGACAACCTAGATTCAAAAGTCGGATCCTTTGTTGGGGTTAAAGGGCGTGGTTATGTTTTCACATTAAGATTGGATAAACTATAACATCTCTTAACCATTTTGTTAATTGTTCCTGTGTAGCGGTAAAAACAGAAAACTCAGTTAAACATTAATCTAGTTTCCCTTCCACCTGAAAATGTGTAGGCATTCAATTTTTCTATCTTGTCAATAAGGTTTTTAAATTCTGAAATTTGTTGGTTTTTATCACCGATTAAACCTTTTACATTCTTTTGTCGAGCTTGAAGAATATTTAAATCTCCTCTGTTTAAGAAAAAATTTGTAAATTAATTTCTTTGTTTGTATGTCACTAAAGAAATTCATTATACCTATTGGTTATTAAAATCATGGTGTTCTTTGACAAAATGTTTATGCACGGTTCTTCTTTACAGCATTTCTTAATAATTAATACCTAGTGGGTATTTGGGAAATTCGGTCATCAATTTCTATAGACTTACTCAGTTCTAGAAATTTATTAAAGTCAGGTTCTTTCTGTTGAATTTTATTCTGTAAAAGTTTTAGTTTTTCTAAATAGGTTCTTTTCTCATCTTCAGTGTTTTTTAAGTCTGGTCTTTTACTAAATTTTCACGTGATTTCAACCAGGTTTCTAAATCATTCATTATTTTAGAAACTAGGTGTACCCGCGACGTCGTTCGCGTGGCGTGTTCATTGTTGTATAAAAATTTCTCCCCTCACCCCGTTAAAGGGGTGGGACGAGAAATTTTTATAGACCAGATGTTAAGTTAAAAGAAGATATCTGTGAAAACCGCATTCGAATCGGATCAGTAGTTTTTATGTGATGCGCGCACAAACATATAGATAGACAGACAGACAGACGTACAAAAAAATAACCACATTTTTGGGTTTTATATCGATGTACCCGCGACGCCGTTCGCGTGATGTATAGATTGTTGTATAAAAATTTCTCCCCCCCCCCCCACACCGTAAAAGAGGTGGTGGAGAAATTTTTATACACAAGATGTTAAGTTAAAAGAAGACAAATACATATGTGAAAACCACAATCGAATCGGGGCAGTAGTTTTCATGTGATGCGCGCACAAACATATAGACAGACATAAATCTAATCACATTTTTGGGTTCTATATCGATGTTGTATAAAAATTTCTTCCCCACACCGTAAAAGTGTTTTTCCCAACATTTCACTTCACTGCTCTGCTCCTATTGATTGTAGCGTGATGTAAAATATACTATAACCAGCTCAGGAGTATAAAAAATAATTATACCAAGTTTCTGTTTTTGTTTCTATAACGGTTATACAGACAGACAGACAAAAATTTTACTGATTTCATTTTTGGCATCAGTATCGATCCCTAATCACCCCCTGATAGTTATTTTGGAAATATATTTCATGTACAGAATTGACCTCTATACAGATTTATTATAAGTATATATAGATATAGATTTCAACGTATGGGTTTTGGATTTCATTCCATTTCTATTGTGCTTCTTGGCATAGGTCTAAGAACAGTTCCTACGATTTTTCCTGTTCGTTAAAGTTGTTTATTAATGGTGGATGTCCATGTGGAGCAGTTTCATTTAAAACTGTTTCTAGTTGTAGTTTACATGAAGCCATAATTTTATTAATTCTTTTTGTGATAGTAAATTCTGCATTATTGCTAATTAGTTTCAGGACTCTCTGTAGAAGTTATGTCTACCAGCAAAGCCGCTTCAATGGAATTTTTTTGGTTATCAGATATAAAAGTTATAAGCGTGATCAGATACTAATTTCTCGGAAGTCTCGATTTGGCTGTCAACTTCATTTGCTAATCTGCTGTATTTTTGAAGATTATCATCGAGTTCATTTTCAGATTCTAAATCTGAGAAGTTACAAATATTGTATTGTCTTGATATTTTAACGTTTATTTGGTTTTTTAACTGAAGCTATCATGAATCACGAACTAGAATAAGTCGTGTCATTAACCATACTGTAAAGGGAAACAGAAGTAGGTAATAAAATTCTATATTATACTAACAACAATTTGGAAACAATCACAATTTCTAAAAAGAACTTTTTCATATCACATGCATTGAAACAGCTTGTTTTGATCCCTGTTTTGTCAGTCGAAACAAGACAATTTCAGACCAATACAACTGTCAGTCAGAAACTGACAGTTTTTTCTGCCCTAGGGGAGAAACAACGTTATTTATGTATTTATTTCAAGTCTGTCAGCACGAAGTATAGATACCAGGAGTTTAAACGTAATGTTAAAAAAATGGTCTCAATTTAGGGGACAGAACTATTGCCGGTAGAGTGCGCTCGTGTTCCTAAGATACTCGTTTAAATCCTTACGCGGGAAGTTTTGTTACTATTGACAGCTTTTATGACAACTAATTTTAAATAAATAAATTAATATTATATATTGAATTTAATTTCGCGAAATTTAAATGTCATAAACATCGGTTCTTATAAGTCTCTATAAGTTCTTATGGTTACTCGCGCCGCCAGTGGCAAAAATAGAACTATGATCTGGGTTGATTATTGAGACCAGATATATTATGGAAAAGCCTATACCGTGTAGACTCCTGGGATCTAGTCTTCGTGTCTGTCAGAATCGCATTTGTAATAAACAAAAGCGAATAAAATCATAATTGTCTGACAGCTGTTGTTGGATTTGAAAGAATCCAACAGCGCGAAAACCATACATTTTTTTACCCCGTATACAACACTAATCTTATTTAGAACCGAACCTTCTTGAGACGATACGAGCTAGTCTCAAAAACAATTAGTTACCCTCTAGACCCGAACTAGAATGGTGGTACCCTCTCTCTCTGTTTCTCTCTTCTCAAGTTAAAATATTGTTATATTGTTAATCACTCTCAAGATAAAATATTGTTCAGTTTGTTTGTAGTGTTAAATATAATCTAAGTGCAAGTGTTAGTGATGCAGTGCTCCTTGCGGTAAATTAAAAACTCTAAATTCAATTTACCATTACGGTTCCGGGGACCTTTATTAGATAAGGCGTTGTTGCCATCGCTTGGTTTTATTGTTATATATATTGAACGTTTCTTATTAAATAGTATTGCTTAAAAAAACACAATTTTTAGTTAACCACCCTTTCCTCAGCAGGTCTATTTTTACTCTATTGTCGGGAGCGGTAATCGTAGTTCTTTTTCTCAAAATCTCACAGCCACTTAAAATCGAAGGAAGAAAGTACACAAAAGTTATTTTATTCTCCCGACAGCTGTCGTCAAATCGTTGTCAAGATATACCTACGCTATTTGTATGAAATAGTCTTACTTCAACTGGCTACAGAGATTAAAACTCGCTGTTTCAATGCGTGTGATATGCAAAATATAGTGTGTGGCACGGGATGAAACAAAGACGATTTCTGACCGGGCGAAGACAGCCCTCGCTTCGTCGGGCAGTCAACTCTCGCCCTATTCAGAAATCGTCTTGTTTTACCCCTTGCCACACAATGTACTATTTAAGCTTTTTTTTACTGATTTATAGGTCACATAACTATTTTATAAATTATTTTGTTACTCTAAGTATATACCTACTTAAACACACTTGAAACATGCATTGTCATCTAGTTCTTAGCTATCCTAAAAATTTCAAATTCGATTATAAAATGTCACCCGGAACAACAAAAAGAAAGACAAAGAGTCAATGAACATGACGAAAATAAAAACCTGTTATTTTCCCATATAAAATTTAGAATTTTTTGAAATTGTGTCAAAATCTCTTTATATGCCTAAACACACTTGAAACATGCATTGTCATCCAGTTTTTAGCTATCCTAAAAATTACAAATTCGATTATAAAATTCCACCTGGAATGACTAAGGGAAAGACAAAGTCAAAGAACCCGACGAAAATAAAAAAAATGTCTATTTTCCCATATAAAATTTAGAATTTCTTGAAATTGTGTCAAAATCTCTATGTATATGCCTAAATACACTTTAAATATGCATTATCCAGTTCTTAGCTATCCTGAAAATTTCAGGTTTAAATTCGATTACATAATTTCACCTGGAATGACAAAGAGAACGACAAAGAGACAAAAAACACGACGAAAATAAAAAAACTTTCTAATACATGAAAAGGACACACACCGAAAGCTACTTGGCAAAGAAATGTACGACGAAAGACGAAAGCTGAGAATGGCATACACAATCTTAAATATTTTCTATATACCCCGCATTTTAGTCACAATAGTTATTATCATATGATGTGCCGCTTTACTGTCAAGTACTTTCGAATAGAGAGCTTTACAAGATTTTCATTTTGTTGCTGGACTAATTATTCCTCCAATTAGCTAGGATTTAACATATGTTTTTGCTTTATATGTAAGTTTTAACATGTGTTATTGTTTTATATGTGTCAAATTTGAAAGTTCAACGTTTTATGTCATTTTAGACTTATGTCATCAATTTTATCAATTTTACCATCTGTCATTGTTTTGTACGACATTTTTTAAATGCTTTATAAGTCAATTTTGACAAACTAACGTTTTATGTATGAGTTTTGAAATATGTCATCGTTTTTATTAGTTTTACCATATACGATTACATAATATATCATTTTTGTTATGCGTTATTTATTATATACGTCAATTTAAGTATATCAACATTTTATACGTCATTTTTTAAATCTGTCATTGTTTCAAACGTCACTTTTTTAATATTTATATAGAATTATTAACATATTTTATTGTTTTATATAGGTCAATAGCTCTGAGCGTATATACGGATGGATCAAAAACAAAGCAAGGTGTATGATGTGGAATTTACTTTAGATCCTTAAACCTAAAACTAAAAGGGGCTATGGATGGCTTGTCAAGTGTGGTTCAGTCAGAACTCACAGGCATAACCATAGCTGCAAAAGAATTAATCAATAGGAACATCACAGGCAGGAATATAAATATATACACAGACTGCCGACAAGCACTACTGACCTTGAATATACCACGTTTCACTTCAAGTTCAGTACTAGAATGTCACCAATCTCTAACTGAGGCCAGCCAGAATAACGTGGTCACTCTCAGCTGGATCAAAGGACATGGGAACTCTAAAGGCAACCGCATTGCGAACAATTTAGCAAGGAGGGCTGCGGGCTACAAATATGTTAGCCCTCGCCCATCTACCAAGCTAACATTGTCCGCAGTCGTGGACCTTATCAAACAGCACTCTCACCAAAAATTTATACAGTGCTGGGATGAAACTACGAACTGTAGACTGGCCAGAGAGTTATTACCTCACCCTGGCGAGGAAACAGCAAAAAAATTTAAAGCATTGACCAGACAAAATCTCCGAACAGCTGTGGGAATCTTGACAGGTCACTGCCAATTGCGACAACATCTCTTTAGGATGAAATTAACAGAATCGCCGCTATGCAAAGGCTGCAAACAAGAAGAGGAAACAGTAGAACACATTATGTATGACTGCTCTGCTTTTTCTGAAATCAGAAGATCCGTGTTGGGCGAGGATTGGCTTACACCAGCCGATGTCAGGGAGATCCCCCTCCGGAGCCTCATCACCTATTTTAAATCACTAGGCCTGGTGACAGCCTACATACGGGAGGATGCACAATGGGTCATATGTGGCCTCAGTGCTGGCTGAGCACTAGCTCGCCCCTCCCAAATTTCCAGATCCAGAGATAGGTCAATTTTGACAGATCAACGTTTTATGCAAGTTTTGAAGTATGTAATAATTTTTATTAATTTTTACATCTCAATGTTTAATGTGTCAATTTTATTATATGTTTTTTTGTATGTAAATATTGACATACCAATGTTTTAAACGTCTTTTTTATCAAGTCAATTTTGACTTTTTATTGCTGTATATACGTCAATAATATTGACAAATCAACGTTTAAAATGTCATTTTTGTCATGTGTCCTTTTGGACATGGGTCATCATTTTTATCAATTTTACCAACTGACATAGTTTAATGTTTAATATATCAATTTTTTAATAAGTGCCAACATATTCTAAAATGCTGAAAACACAATTTAACAATTAATAGTAAGGACGTATTTATTTAAATTTATTAACATTTTTCTTACCTGTAGGTGTAATTTAAAACTGGTGCAAGGCCTTTGATATTGAGTGTATGTAGGTAGCAAAATTCCTCAAGGGAGATTGAGTGCACTGTAAATCTTATTCACGTAACTATTGCTATTAAGTTAATTACCTTTACAATCGAGAAAATAAAATAGTTATAGCAGTCACCTTGGCATTTTAATTAAATATATTGATATTTAAGAAAACAAAAACAATTTTTAATACCACTAGTTGTTAATTATTATTCAACGTAAATGCTGTTAATTGAAGTTATTGATCAAGTTACTATAAAAAAATCTAAGATTCTTCAAAATTTAGTTTTAGTTTAAAGAATTTTGAGTTAAAATAATAAATAAGAAATAAACAAATAAAAAAATATTAATTGAAAGATATAAATAAAACAACAAGCAAGTAGCAAATAGTAGAAGAAGAAACCAGAGCTTGAAAAAAATAAAAAATTGAAATTCTAAGGAAAAAATGAAAAGAAAACGATAGAACTGGAAAAAAAATAATCGCAAAAATTAGAAAAAATAAAATGGAGAAATAAAGAGAAGATGGAAAAACAAGAACAAACGGCTACAAATCCAAAATTTAAGTAAAATGAAAAACAATTTTAAAAAAAGCTGGAAAAAGAAAAAACTAACAAATTTGTAAAGATAAGAAATAAATAAATAAATAAATAAATAAAACAACTATAACAGGACAAAACTGTAAAAATTACGAAATACAACAAAAAGAAAAATAAAACCTCGAAACAAACAAGAAAATATGATAAGATCGACAAAAAAGGAAAAAACATGGAAATAAAACAACAACAAAAAAACTAAAAAACTGAAAAATTGAAAAAACGGAAAATCAGAAAAATCATTGATTGTTAGGCGGTACAAAGGAGGAGGTTCTCAATTCGACCATATTTTTTTATGTATAGTTTAACTAATATTAATGTAACAAGACAACCACGCCTCCAAACCCCAACAAAGGAACCGACTTTCGAATCTAGGTTGTCAGATATATTTCCGAAAATTCCTAAGTTTATATATTTTGAAAATTTTCTCTCTACTTTACTATTCAATTGTTTTCCAATGACTCTTAGAAAGATAATATGAAAATATTCTTAAAAAATATATACTTAAATTAATTAACTAGGTTCTTCATATTTAAACAGTTTTCTCATCTAATGATATCAATTTTGTATATATTACTTATACTTAAAGACATTTTTGAGTAACGGCAACATTGTGTATTTAGTTTCCCATTTCCAAGTCGTTTAGCGCCGCTTTGATATTAATGTTAATGTAAAGAAATGCCGACGACCGCGGTATTACGCAAACGAAACATCAAAGACGCAAAATGCGATATGAGTTAAATACCGCGCAGAGACTTGTGCCGCATTACAGTAACCAGTAGCGTCATTGATTTTCATTGATTTTTTATATTAGATATCCGCTGCACTACCTTACGATGGGCTTGATAGTACTTATTATATACCTGGATTTGCAGTTCGTTGGCAGCGACGTCATTTGACGTATGTGCAAGTAGACCAATAGGCGGTGGGAATGAAGCGTAGTTGCCAGGTTTAACTTAGAAAGACTTACTGCGTATTGGTCTACTTGCATATACGTTAAATCACGTCGCTGCCAACGAACTGCAAATCCAGGTATAGTAAGAATTTCTCGTTTAAATATATGAGATAATAACTGCGCCAGCTTACGGTGGCGTTATATTATTTGATTTAGAAAGGTATTTTTGACTTTATTTTTTTCGCATTTTTTCTGTTTTTAATTTTCCACTTTCTTTTAGTTTTTCGTTTATTTATTTATTTATGAATCGAAATTCAACACGATCTATTGGGTTTTCTTACAATCTAAATGTTGAATAATCTAGAAATCAAAATACAGTACCATCTACCGGGTGTCTATCTAACCTAAATGTCAAAGGTGTATAAAGTTACTTTAATTAACTTAAACTGTCATCTATTAGGAATTCGTAAAACTAAATAATACATGTCTTTTAGGGAATATTGTCACTTTACTGTCGAAATACACAAATAAGCAAAAAATTAATTAAAAAAATATTTTCCACACATACACGAACACAAGAAATATATATATATATATATATATATATATATATATATATATATATATATATATATATATATATATATATATATATATAAAGAAAGATGGCGTTTTGGCGACCATTTGAAACGGGTGATCAAGATATCATTCATCGACGCAATTATCAATAGATAACAATTATATTAATGACGGTCTCGAATTAAAACACAAAGATTTACAACTAAAATTAACAAATTTTAATTTGAAAGCATTAATTAGTTATTTGACAATTTTCAAATTGATACAAAATATACAACAACCGTTTTTCTTTTAAAATAAAAAACAAAAATTAATAAAAATTTATAAACAGACCCTTTTTATTTAATTCCACGCCAATGGTCGGCATTGTCCCCAAAGTGATTAAAATTCCGACAAAGACCAAGGAATATTAGATTGACTCTGGAAAGAGTATAACTATGTTATAATCCGATCTGAAAAATTCTCTTTGCATTCTAAGAGTAGAGTGTTCGGGTGGTCAGCAATGTGGAAGATATTCCAGGAAATACCATAAAAATCAACAGAACAAACACGATTATAAACAATGCAATTTCAAGAAGGCGTAACTGGTCTCAAGAACACCTTAAAGAAAATCTTCATCAAACACAAACAGGCCTGGTTTCTTAAACTTCGCGCAGTCAATAATCATTTAAAGAAAACCTTCATGAAAATAATCAGGTTTCCCACACGTGCTGCTAAACTAAGATGCTTACAAATTTTAGTAATAGTATACGAGCAAAAAGTTCTTGCTGTATCACGAGCAGAGCTCTGTTATCAAATTAAACGATAATTTATTGCCAGGAGTGACTGACAAGAGATTAATTAATAATCAGTGACATTTTATTAAATTAAATACTCGTATTTTAAGTACCTTTAGAATTGGATTATACATATTTACGCTAATTTTTTAACTAAATCTATTTACTTACCATATTAAATGCATAGTAAAAAGGAACGCTCCTGGTACTACCATATCGTCTGAACCTACACTCCATCTTCTTCGGAAAACCACTAATCCTGGCATATTCTGCAGTTTTTATTGTTACGCCTTTTGTTTTTTGCTTATTAGTTTTAAGAAAGCAATAAACAGGTATCGTTTGTTATTAATTTTATCGTGTTGCATGATTTTTTTTTTTTTAATAAAAATTTGCATATATATGCGATATTATTTAAATGTTTTTCTTATATAATCATTTAATAAAAAGTCCATATTGTTTAAATAGTTATATTTAGTCACGCCATTCTTTTAAACCTGAAACAAAATGCTATAATTAGTTGTTGGAACACACAATTATGAAAAAAATATGGAAATGTGCTATTTAGAGCAAAGAATAATATGTAAATAGGTACTCTGCTAAACAGTTCATGTGGATATTAATTAAATTTGCCTATTAAAATAATTAATTTCTAAATGGTTTTACAGCATATTAAATAAATAAAATATCTTTGAAATTTAGAAATTAAGAAAATTACATTAAGAATATATTGAACAAATGTGTCATCCAGCAGGACTCGGACCTGCAACCTTTACCTACAGCCGGTAACGCCTCTACGCAGTTCAGTAAAGGTTGCAGGTTCTAGTCTAGTACGTAGTACGGATGCGACATTTTTTTTCAATTTCTTTTTAATATTATTATCTTGTCTGTGTAATTTTTAAATTTCTAAAATACCATGGGGGGTATCTCAAAATAATTATTTTACTAAATAAAATCCATAATATTATGTAAAATTATTTGTTAGTTTTTCTTAGCAGAAAAGGTTTTTTTGCTATTTTAATCATATTTCCGATAAACTGGCTTATATCGTCTTTTTAGATTTAATAGTCCAAGAAAATAGACCTTTAAATACGAATTCGAGGTAAATACTTGAATTTTTGATATAAGTTTCTTTAAAAGATGCAAAAATGAAATGTCAAAGTTTTTTTTTAAATCACCCCCGAGCAGGGGTGAAAAAAAATATAAAAAGTGATTTTTTTCAAATTTTGGGGAAACAATAAGAACTAGAAAAAAAAAGTTAAAATAAAAGTTGTAGAGCATCAAATTTTATAAAGAAATGATCCCTTTATGTTTTTCGCTAAAATTAAAATTATCCGAGATAGGGCGGTTTGAAGCTAGGGGATGATAGTGACAACTTTAAAAAATCATAAGTCGTTGAAAAATTGATATTTTTAATATATTATTTTTTTAATTTACTCAGAAAAAAGTAAACTTTAATTCTAGAGATAATTTTTTTTTTTAATTGTTTACAACAAAATTATAACAATTCAAAATTTTTAAGACCGAATTAAAACAGCTTACTTCGGTGAAATTAATTTTTTTATATTATTTATTTCTTACTTATTTCATAAACTGACCATACGCGTCGGAATTTTATTTTTATTTTTTTTCATATTTTTTTCATAACTTGGATGTATTATTGTTATAACTTTTTTATAAACAATTAAAAAAAATATATTAAAAATATCAATTTTTCAACGACTTATGATTTTTTAAAGTTGTCACTATCATCCCCTAGCTTCAAACCGCCCTATCTCGGATAATTTTAATTTTAGCGAAAAACATAAAGGGATCATTTCTTTATAAAATTTGATGCTCTACAACTTTTATTTTAACTTTTTTTTTCTAGTTCTTATTGTTTCCCCAAAATTTGAAAAAAATCACTTTTTATATTTTTTTTCACCCCTGCTCGGGGGTGATTTAAAAAAAAACTTTGACATTTCATTTTTGCATCTTTTAAAGAAACTTATATCAAAAATTCAAGTATTTACCTCGAATTCGTATTTAAAGGTCTATTTTCTTGGACTATTAAAACCTTTTTCTAGTGAATGTTTATTTATTAGAGGCATTTAGCAACTGCACAATCAATTCCAATAGTACGCAAGATAAATAAGTATAAAACACAACAAATAGTTGCTAGGCTATTAAATGTCTCACAACGTATAGTCCAGGGAAGTTACGAAAAATACCGGAAAAATTTACATCCAGTAGATATCGAAATGCGGTTTTTTGCATTGTGTTCAGGAAGGTCCCAGGAAAAAAGTCTACAACGTCTGGTTTGGCGCATTTTTGAAAAATGCCTTTTGGGCCGGAAAATGCATTTTCCAATTGCATCATTCCTTGCAACATTATAGGAACGACTGGAAACTCGGAAAAATCACTTGGAAATCGTTACTCGGGGGGTTTTTGGGGCTGCCGAAATCGATTCTGGCATTAGAATTACCCAGGGGTGACTCTGTGGGGGTGCGCAGGGGGTGAATCGGGGGAGAAATGGCAGCATGCATGAAAATCGCTTCAAACCCGTTACTCGCGGGTTTTCGGGTATGAAGAATTCAATTCTGGCATTGGAATTACTCGGGAGCGGCTCTGCGGTGGTATCCGGGGGGACATTCTGGGGAAGAAACTGCATAGTCCATGAAAATCGCTCCAAACTCGACACTCGGGGGGATGAAGAATTTAATTCTGGCATTGGAATACCCGGGAGCGCTCAGGGGGCGGTTCTACGGGGGATCCGGGGGTCATTCTGGAGGGGAAATTGCATAGTTCATGAAAACCGCTCCAAAGTTATTACTTGGGGGTTTTCGGGGATGCCAAATTCAATTCTAGCATTAGATTTCCCCGCGGGCTCTCGGCGTTCACTCTATGGGGGTGCGTGGGGGGTGAATTGAGGGAGAAATGGTAGGTGCCTGAAAATCACTACAAACTCGTTACTCGGGGGTTGTCGGTGATGCCGATTTCAATTCCGGCATTAGACTTCTGCGGGGGTGCTCGGGGTTGGTGCTGTGAAAAATGGTAAAGGAGAAAGTGAAATATCACAAATTATAAAAATAGTATTTTTTTCAAATAACAAATAATAGTTTTTATTAATGTTGAATTATTCATTATAAACTTAGATACTAAACATCTTGTTCAAACTCTTATTCTTCTGCATCTTCTCCCCCTTCTTATCTTCTTCCTCGTCACTAGTCTCGGCTCCGTTGCAGGAATATTTAACCAAACACATGTATCCATGGAATTTAATAGATCATGGACTTCGTCTACCTTTGGCTCTTTACGGGGCACCCAAAGATGTGCGCACGAGCAATAAACCAGCGATTGAGCTCGTCCAAAGCTATCGAGCAAAAATGTATGCTGAAGCCACCGATTCTAACAAAGTTGATCTTGCACGCATAATCCCGACTGCCAATGCGTTAACCGAGCATATTAAGCGAGTCTATTTCCAAGTACAGGCTTGCTATGGTTCACAAGGTCAAGACGAGACCTTAGATCCGTTGGAATGGGGGTGCGAACTGGTGGATGTAGAGCTCAGTCCTGTCACCATGACCCAGAAAGCCGGTCCTGGGGATATTTTAAGCAAAATTTCTTGTTCTTTTGAAACCGACTGTGGCACTACAAGGTGCGGGTGCAGCCGAAGTGGGTTGGGGTACTCACTTGCACGCAAGCATTGCAATGGCAATTGCTCAAACCAAAAAGGCACGTCTAACGGGGCCGAGAATAGTGACGAGGAAAAAGATAAAGAAAGGGGAGAAGATGCAGAAGAATAAGAGTTTGAACAAAATGTTTAGTATCTAAGTTTATAAGGAATAATTAAACATTAATATAAACTCTTATTTGTTATTTGAATAAAATACTATTTTTATAATTTGTGATTTTTCACTTTTTCCTTTACCATTTCCCACAGCACAAACTCCAAGCACCCCCGCAGAAGTCTAATGCCGGAATTGAAATCGGCATCACCGACAACCCCCGAGTAATTAGTTTGTAGTGATTTTAAGACTAGTATGGTGAGTCTTGCATAAAATACACTTGTTTTTAATGGATTTGCAGCATTCCCATGGTGGAGGAGTTACCACTACCGGTCAAAACCGTTTCACTGTTCATACCTTATCTAGAAGTCATCGAACATATTTGGTTTACCAAACTAATGCAACTTTTTGAGTAGCAACTAGACGGATTATTAGTGGTCAAAATAGCAGAAGAAGATCGCATATACGTTATTTATATATGTCACCGTAAAAACCCTAAATCAGTAAGAACCCGTTCAGACTAGTAAATACGCGAAGTATCTACGAGCATCAGAAACTTAACGTTCTCAATAGTAAGAACCCGTTCTTACTGGAGCAGTTAGGGAAATGTCGAGTAAAATTATTACATCGGCTTTTTACTAGACTTTTCAGTTAAAACCCGTTCTTACTAAACACATATTGGTAAATACCCGAAGCGAACATCCGATACGGCGATCAAGCTTCGAACTATCGCCCAATAGCACTCCTCCCCACGTTGTCCAAGATTATTGAAAGATTGGTAAAAAAAAAGACTCCTATCTTTTCTTTGCAAATACAAAATACTAACTCCCCAACAGTTTGGTTTCTTGAGCAATAAATCAACGAAGTATAGATACCAGGAGTCTACACGGTATAGGCTTTTCCATAATATTTCTGGTACACAATAATCAACCCAGATCATAGTTCTAATTTTTACCACTAACTGCGCAAGGATTCAGGATGTACCGATGTTATTATTAATATGACATTTGAAGTCGTGAATGTTAAATTAAATTAAATATATAATATTAATTGGTTTATTTAAAATTAGTTGTAATAAAATTAATAAAAAGAAATTGGAAGGTGTTATGCTGTTCATGGTTGTGTTAGTGGCCGAAAGGCAAGTGACAGTGTAGGAAAAGTGGGTTTATTCAAAGAACCAAAAGTGAGTAACCTCAAAATAATATCTGTTAAAAATTTGTGTTATTAACAATTAATTTATCTGGCGATTGCCGAGTAGCAGAGCCATATAACAGAGCTGTCAATTGCAACAAAACTTCCGGGAGTAAGGATTTAAACGAGTACTTCTTAAACAATGGCGCACTCTACCGGCAGTAGTTCTGTTCCCTAAATTGAGACATTACATTACGTTTAGACTCCTGGTATCTATACTTCGCAATCAGGACATTGTAAACATGATAGCTGCTTGGATGACAGACAACAACAGCGTTCAATGGGCTGAAGGTCTTCTGTACGTTTAGTTCATGACAAATCGTGCTTTTCATTCAGGTATAAAGCAAAGTCCTTACAAAGCTATGTTTGGCATTGAACCGAGAGTTGGATTAGCTACGTCTTCTTTGCCTTCGAAAGTAATCGCAAGTTTACCGAGAGAAGAAGATTTAGAGATAATCATAGTCAAAGGAAACCAAAGCAGCATACAAGAAGAGAATACTGAGAGTGACACAAAAAATGAGTCTAAAATATGTGCCAAATGCGGCGCCAATTTGACCGAAACAGACATAAACTGAAGATAACATAAAATTAGCAAGATCGGGAGCAATTCATGCTTTAATTAAACCAGCAAAGAAAATAAAATCAACATCTGATAAAATATACCCTTCAGCTAATGTGGGAGACAATGTAACTGTGCGATTCCTGATTTGGATAAACCAAATTCATTCCGAAACATAATTAAGGTGGTATTGCTGAAAACTGACAACATGTACCAGTTGGATATTATTAATCTATATACATATAATAAAACTGTAGGAATGAAAATTCTGTACAAAAAAATAATTAGCGGTGGGGTGTTACCACATCGAGATCAACACGCCACGCAAAAGTCGTCGCGGGTACATAGATATAGAATGTATTTTTGTGTGCGTATCACATGAAAACCACTGATCCAATACGAATGCGGTTTTCACAAATGTATTTGTCTTCTTTTAACTTAACATTTCTTCCCACACCCCTTTAACGGGGTGGAGGGAGAATTTTTTATGCAACAGTCAACACGCCACGCGAACGACGTTGCGGGTACAGCGAGTCATTTATATACCAGATCAGGGTTCGATATCTGCAAACAGAAATTCATTGATATCGCCGAAGTAGTACAAGATAAAGAAATTTCATTGCGAAACGCACGGTTTCTCAAAGTGTACAAAGTGCACAAAAAAGTGCATGAATAATTCCTGCAAATGCAAAAAACAGCATTCTATGTAACTCTATGTGCCATAATAGTGAACCCTGTAATAATAAGTGACTAAAATCCGTACGAAATAACTGGAACAGAGCCTCAATTTCAGCTATTGGAGACAATTTCATTCCACAATTTTGTATTTGTTCGTATTTGTGTTTATAGCTCTATCTAGCAAGCAACTGTAACTAGAAACAGAATTACGAACACTTTTTCTATTTTTTTTTTAATTTCAATAAAACAATAATAAAGAATTTTGATAGTAATTATTTGTTAATTAATCAAATGTTTTTTTAAATTTTTAATCAAGACATTCTAATTTTTTATTTAAAATTTGCGAAGTCAGAATAAACTATATTTACGACATGAGTTGAATCAGTATCAAAAACGCCGACTAACCGCTAGCCATTCCGACAGCATTCTTCTATTCAAATAATCTTGAAGGAAATTGAAAGAATGGGCTTCTACAAGCTGCAAGAAAATCTAAGCAACATTTTCGATAAATCAACACCTAAATAAAGCAAGATTTAAAAAAAAAATATATGGAAAATCAAATCAAATGCCTGCCTAAGAATACATTCCTGGTATAAATATATCAACGTGAGGAATGGTAAAATGCGAGCACTTGACACCGCTTCAGGTAAACAGGCAGGTCTAAGACTGAAGTGGGTTCAGGAGCAGGAATTTACAGTAGTGACTGAAAATTTCTATCCCTCTGAAAACGTATAATCTTTAATTCAAGTAGAAGTATATTGCAATGCGTAACAGGAAATAGTGTGAGCGCTTCTAATATAAGCGAATTAACATATGCACATATTGTCAGGCGGCTATTGGGGCTTTAAAGACACCAAATGTTATCTCTAGAGTTGTATACAAATGTTGAATTAAACTCATTGGTTGCGTTCAGTGAGGTGAGCGCTACGGAGCGCTCAGTAGCGGTGACGTCACGTTGATATTTTTGTTAGGTCCACCCACCTCTATTTGGAAGTAAAACTATGTAAGTTTTGACAGTTCTAATATTGTTGTATTGTTCAGCCACCTAAAACTTTGTCTTTTTGTTGATTTCCCACCTTGCCATTTTTTGTAGCAGTTTTTAAATTTCGCTCCTTAATTTAGCGTCATAAATGTCAAATGTCAAATAATTAAAATTTAAATTCAAACTTAAAAGTTGAGATCAAGTTCTTTTTAAAAAAATGGAACATTTTGAAATTGAGTTTAATAATAAAAAAATTACTTGTTACGAGACACAAGAAATTAGAGAACGTTTACAAAACGGTATGTATAGAATAATACATTAGATGTGTTAAAATTTTTAATTTGAATTTTTGATTTAGATACGGACTTTTTTAAAAACTATTGGGATTTGGCCCTACAAAAAACAGGACAGTCGGAAGAAGTTATTGGGATGGACTTATTAGAGGATGCAGACGCCTCTGGTTTCAGATGGACCCGGAATGCAACGCTACTTTTGTTGCAGTTGTACAATGAAACGATCGAAGCATTTCAGGATCCAAAATATAAAAAGAAGGTACTGTGGGAGCAAATACAGGAGGAATTTTTTAAAAAATGGGATTGAAATTAGTGCAGACATTGTAGATAAAAAAATTAGAAATTTAAAAAAAATTTACAAAAACATTTTGGATAAGAAAAAACAAACAAGGAGGGGTCAAATTACTTGGGAATTTTTTGGGGAATGTCAAGAAATTTTTAGGGAAGATAAAACCATTCATTTTGGCCCCACAGTATCTTCTTTACCAGACAAGCCTGGACCTTCTAATCAAGTACAGGCACCCAAAACAAATTTTCAAAATTTGTTGGAATCATCTCCAATAAATTTTGAAAATTTGTTGCCGACTTCGACTACCTCAGGGGCAAGTCGAACATCAATACGTAAAAAAGCTTACGAACTCGAAAAACTAAGAATAGAGGAGTTGAGATGTTTAAGAGAACAATCCAAAAAAGTAATGAGATCCAAGAGCAAAGGAATCAGATAATGATTGGAAAAAATATTTTGTTAAAACAACTAATAATAGAAAAAAAATAAATACAAATTACATCCTACCTATTATGTTTTATTTAAAAAAAAATGTAATAAATTTTGAAAATTTATTTTTTCAGATTTAACAAATTATTGTTTACATAAATCAAATACACTTAATAAACATATTATAAACATTGTTTATTTTAATTGTGGGTCATTACAATTACGCAAATTAATTTTTTAACTTTCACCACTCCAAAGTAGCAGATTACTATAAAAGCAAAATACAACTCAAATTCATAAACATAAAAAAGTAAAAATTATTAAATTAGAAAAACAAACACCAACTATACATTAAAAATATTAACAATTTCATTGCGCTTTGCAATTCCTAAATGTTGGTTAATTAATATATCATTATTTATTTCTTCCTCTGGAATTTCATCTTGGATGTCTGCTGGTCCTTCAAGCAGAATTATAAAATTATGTAAAACACACGCTCCGGCAATAATATTGTTACCAAGATCAAAATCTGAAATGTCTAGGCATTTCAATCTTCTGAATTTACATTTCAGTAATCCAAAAGAACGTTCGATTATAGAACGAATTCTACTTAAACTTTGATTATAATTTGTTTGAGCACCAGTTAAATGACCATTGTCTCTAATTGGTGTCATCAAATTTGTTAATAAAGGATAAGCAGAATCACCTATAATATGACGATTTTGATTTAGAAGAGGGTTTTCTATATGTTGAAGACGATGGTAGAGCGGTGAGTTTCTAAAAACCCTGGCATCGTGCATTCGACCAGGCATCCCAATAAATGATCCTTGATGATTAGAAGTTCCTAAAAATTATATTTAAATTTTTAATTGAAGTATTTTTTTAACTGACCTGCCTCTAAATCTTTTGTCTCAAAAAGAAAAATCATAGAATTAAACATATAAATTCAAGTATAACTACATAAAAAGTAATATGTAACTATAAATATTAACTATGTATTACTGTTGTCTTATAAATAAGATTAAATACTTATTTAGAAAGCTCGACAAAGACAAGAGTGTTTTAAACCTATATTGCATAATTACTTTAATAACTTTGCTAATTTAGATTGTTTTCACTACTTTGTTAGAATAATTTATACACTCTTCAGAAATATTATATAAAAATTAAATTAGTAAAGTACCTTGTAAAATAATCGAATGAAATCCCTTCCTATTATAATAGTCATTAGGATTGTTTACTGGTTGTTTGCAAGGAATATGACAGCCATCGATAGCACCAACAACACCAGGGAACCCACGAGATCGTGCAGAAAATACCTAAAAAATAATTATGGATAAATATTATTTATAATTAGTATATTCAGTTAACTACGTTTAAGGATATCCTTTGTTGTTCCACATTAGGCCAGCGAATGTACTGTGGCATTAGCCGCACCAAAATATTTATTATTTCCTTAAAAATAAGATGACCAGTACTTTTGGCTATTCCAAAACGGTCCCCTACAGCCAAAAAACTTTCCTGCTTGGCCAATAACCAAATTGTAAATAACATTTTCTTTTCTAAAGGAATCTCATGATTTTGGATCTCGTTTCCAATAATTAAACTTAATGCCTGAAGAAATACGAAATAAATTTACAGTTAATGAATTTTTAAATAAATGTTAAAATTCCAAACTTACCTGGAATGAAGCTCTTGTCATTCTAAAATGTTCTTTAAACTGAATATCAGTGTACCTGGGTACAACTGTTTCGTAGTAATTTTCAATTCTCACAACCACATTGTGAATAGGGTAAGCTAAATGCTCTATTGCCGTCAAAATATTATTAAAATTTAATGCGACATCAACATCTTCATCCTGATCTTGTTCAAGTAACGCAATTATTAATTGGTCATCCATTTTATTAAAATCCAAAAATATTAAACAACAGGAACACAAAACTTAACAAGCACAGTTTATAGTTAAACACTCATTAAAAAATTAGAAAGCACTATAACGATTAATTTGTATTTTAATAAAAACAGCAAATTTAAAACTGACACATGTCAATCTTATAAGTTCCACATGTTCCAATGAGCGGTTAAAAAATAACCGCTACGGAGCGCTACGGAGCGCTCACTCCCACTGAACGCAACCAATATTATGGCGGAACATGACACTGTCAACCTAGTTTGGGTGCCAGGACATAGAGGAATCCAAGGCAACGAACAGGACGATAAACTTGCAATAATAGGATCAGCCATAATATTCTTCGGACAAGAGCCAGCTCTGGGGGTACCAAAAAGAATCGTGCAAAGCCGAATGAAAGCATGGAAGCATAGACAACGCAACCAACAACGGGAACACATCTCTGGCCAAGAACACAGCAGGAATCGGTCAAGGAAGACCTACAAACCGTGGAGCTATTTAATGAAGACTCAAGCTGCAAATTTTGTGGCAAGGAATCTGAAAGAGTTAAACACATACTGTATGTACACTAGGCACTGGATAGAAGAAGAAAATTTCAGAACTCCACAGACATATGGCACCAATCCTTTAGACCTGTTCAGATTAGTAGTGGAAACTAACATCTTGGAGTAGCTGACATGAATCAACGGAACAGTACAAAAAAACGCTGTCGATAAAAATATACAGGTTCTATAATAAATGACATTTCTCCTAATTATAAGCTATAAAAAATGTATTCGTCGAAACTTTATTATAAATAAGTACTGTAAACTCACTGTTTTTGTGTTCGATTCGGACGGAGATATATTATCAATACATTGTACTTTTTATATTTCTAAATTTTTTATTAGATTATGAAAATTACTGTTATCTATACATATAATAAAACTGTAGAAATGCATATGTTTTTGCGCGCATCACATGAAAACTACTGATCCTATTTGAATGCGGTTTTCAAAGACGTGTTTGTCTTCTTTTAACTTAACATCTGGTGTATAAAACTATCTCCCCCCACCCCTTTAAGTCGGTGAGGAAAGAAATTTTTATACAAAAATCAACACGCCACACGGACGACGTCGCAGGTACATCGAAATAGAACCCAAAAATGTGGTTAGATTTTTTTGTCTGTCTGTATGTTTGTGCGCGCATCCACTAATCCGATTTGAATGCGGTTTTCACAGATGTATTTGTCTTCTTTCAACTTAACATCTGGTGTATAAAAATTTCTCTCCCATTCCTTAAATGGGGTGGGGTACGAAATTTTTATACAACAATCACACGCCACGCGAACGACTTTGCGAGTACAACTAGTAATATATATGTTAGATGTGACAGTAGTGTAACGAAACTACGCCACTGGGCGACTTATTGTTATCAAAAGACTTTCCGGAATTCTCTAGAAGTCTAGAATAATCAAGAGATGGTGCTGCGGGCGAATGTTCTGGTACTAAAAATAATAAAGGACCCTTTTCTCGAACTCTCTGGTTCTCGAACGTGAGATGGCGTCGCAGTATATATAAATCGGACTCGCAGGCAGGCAGTCAGATTATTCAATATAGCGCGAATATTTAAACTTCCGAATAGTGCAAATAAATAAACTATAGATAAATTAATGTGAATTTAGTGTTTAGCAGTGTTATAGTTTGTGTAGTTATTCGTTAGGAATAAATCGACTTAAAAATAAATCGAACCTGTGTTTTAATTTGATAAAAACGTTACAGTAGTATACATTTCAATTTTCCTAAAAAACTAAAAGCATAACATATTTATGAAGATTTTTGAAAAAAAAACACCATTTCAATTTTCCTTAAATTTATTAAAGGAGTACCTGAAAAGCTCTTAAGTACAATATATTGTAACGGGATAACCGAATAAGGAAAGGACCTTTACTTAAAAGAGTAATTTTAGGTTATGTATTCCAGAATCTTCTACATAGTACTTTGAATTATCACTCTATACTTTGAATATAAAACCTGTTTTATATTCAAAGACACAGTATGTAGTCACGAAGTGTACTTCGTGTATGTAGTAATTAGGTTAGATCATGTTTCTCGCAAATACTAGAATATTCGTTTGTTTTATAGGTATATTGGTATAAGCAGTTTAAGGAGAGTTCAAAGAGTTTAAATAGTTCATTGTCATTTTAAAACTATTTAGACGTTTTCCAGTTATTGTGAATTTGTTACAATTTTGGTGAATAAGTTTTTCAATATCAAAATGGTGTTTTTTTGTACTACATTCACAATAAAAATTCCCAACCATAAACAATAGCTTATAAAATTAAAAATAAGGATAAAATTTATGGCGGTCTGAAAATTAAAATATAAATACAAAATTTTGATTGATTATTAAAAAATCGAGAACAGCAAACATCATTTAACATAATAACAGTGGGTTTATACAGCAAATAAGATAAAATAAGAAATAGCATAAGGAATAAGACAAAAATTGATCCGTTTATACAGTCAATTAAGAAATCAGAATCAACCAATGAAATCATGGCTTTTTTTTTGACAATGACGTTCATGTCTTCTGACAACTTCATGTTTATTGTACTTTGTGCGCCAAAACTTTTAACCTAATTTTCAATTTTCATGTATGGTCGTTTCACATTTCACCGGGAACTCTTTTAAGTATATTTGTTTAGTAAATTTTTGGAAACAGTAAACCAGCAGTAAACAAAAACAAAGAGCAAAAAAATATTGAAGGTTAGGAATGAAACAATTCTGTCATTTCTGTCTGCAGTCTGCACATGCGTACTTCAATTTCCGAACTAAAATAAGATAAGAATGAAAAATAAGTCCATTCTTATTTAATTCCTTATTTCTTATTTTATTTCAGTAAGTACATGTATAAACGCTCTCATTGAATTACTTATGTTCTATTTTCTTATCTTATTCCTTATTTTATCTTATTCGCTGTATAAACACACAGTACTTAACTAATAATACAAACTCTGTCCAAATAGAATACAAACAGAGCAAGGAGTCCTGAACTCATAAATGTTGCCACTGAGCGAAATCATGAAACTTTATAATAAATTCTTAGGATCTCAAAAATTATCTAAAATACAAGGAAACAAAAAAAATATGAAATTAAGAAAAATATTTAATAAATAATTAGATATACAGAAATTGATAATGTATCAAATACAACTTTCATTAATTAAGAAAATATAGGTATAAGAAAAAATTATAAAAATTAAAAAAAAAATTAAAACTGATAACGCATTAATTTATACAAGAAAATTACTGAAAAGCACTATTTTTTTATTATTTTTATACCTTTAACTAGTTGATTAGTACCGATGTACTTAGATAATTTAAAAAGAAAACGTTTAGCTAATAACTCTATTGTTCCTTGATTATGCAAAGTGATAAATGAAAAGTATATATAATTAAGAGTACATTATATTAATTAAAAAGTAGGACAATAGCACCCACATATAAAAATTATATTGCTAAAATAAAAATCAATGAATTTTTAATTGAATTAAGAACCAGTATTAAAACAATAATTTGTTAAAGAGTCAGTTTCGATTTTTTGAAAGATTTAAGTATAGGAGAACATTTCATAAAACATTATCGATTTGCCTCTTATAGAATCAGACTTGGACTTTTTTTAGTTCTATTTGTATAATAGCTGTTATAAAAATCTTACTTTGTAATCATATTATATTATAATTGACAACACAAACACATCACAGATACTCTCAAACTACATCACAACGCGACGGAATCAAATCTTGATGACACAAACCAGAGTTTATTACAGAAAAAACGTTTTATCACTACAAAATTATTGAATGTTTTCATTCAAGAATTTGTTCTCTTATGAATCGTAAACTGCACCATATTTACGAAACAAACCAACTGTATCTTCAATATATTCCGTGGTACACTGACCGAAAGTGTAGGATTTTCAGCCGATTCAGCACTGCAATGTTGCCATATATTGGTATTTGTAGAGTAGACTCGGAAACTGCGGAATCGATTGCCATACAAACTTACTATCGATTACCCAGATTCTACTATTCTTCGTTTTGTGAATGTAGATTATATGTGGGGTCGATTGGTCTAGTTGGCCTTACTACACTGCTAGCTACCGTTTTGTGTATACCCTACATCTATGTATGAGTCGAATCCATAAGGACTGGGAATAAATATCCAGAATCTTCAAGTTTATTCTTTAATTGTTTTCGACCCTCTAAACTTAACTTACGACCTGCATATTCCGCCTAGATTTTTTTTAATGTGATTAACACGTGTGCTATATTTCGTTAAGATTGGTCACATAGTTTTTGCATAGTAATTTTTAATTTTGCAATTCAGCCCACTAGACAAAAAATCGCAAATGTTCAAATTCATACTAGGCCCTAAATAAGGTTCTCAGATAGTCGCCACTTTTTTACATATAAAGGAAGGTTCAAACTTTCAAACGCTTTTTGTAAAATTAAAATCGGTCCACTAGGAAAGCCTACATTTTTTTTAAATTTTTTAAACATTTTTTAGGCTTATAAACAATTTCAATAACTTATACATATTAATTTTAAAATCTATACACTGTGAGAACAATAAAAGACGCTTCTATTAAAAAAAGATACATTCGGCTTACTGATTGCCGAGATATTGAAGGTCACAGTTGGCATAAAAAGGAGCCCTCTATCACTTATGGTTACACGGAAAATTTGAGCCTTCCTTTATATGTAAAAATTTGTCGACTATCTGAGAGCCTTATTTGGGGCCTAGTATGTTTTTAAAAATTTGCGATTCTTTTTCTAGTATGTTGGATTGCTAAATTATTATGCAAAATCTACCCGACCAATCTTAACGTGTTAATCATATTAAAAAGTATTTTCTAGGCGAAATTCGGAGGTTGTAAGTCAAGTTTAGAGGGTCAAAAACATTTAAAGAATAAACTTCATTTTTTGTATTTTTTTCCAATTATTGCTGTTTTTCCAACAATAAACGTAAAATTTTTAAATTCTAACTAACGAAATATTGTGTAAAATTAAATAGCGAAACTTTTAACT
This sequence comes from Altica lythri, assembly GCA_964028335.1. Lineage (NCBI taxonomy): Eukaryota > Metazoa > Arthropoda > Insecta > Coleoptera > Chrysomelidae > Altica > Altica lythri. Next base: position 18,969,784 of record OZ034805.1, read on the forward strand.
TCTTATAATTTTTTCTTTAGGATTAATATTTTCCGAGTTATGCACGAAAATATGAGCAAAAAAATGAGAAATTTTATTTTTTTTCAGATTTTCTTAAATAAAAAATTTAGCACAGGGTTTTCGACTGGCGCATAGCGTGATTATCGATATTGAACACATCCTGAAGGGATTCCAGCAAAAAAATCGCTTCCTATTGAAAATGTCCATTATGGTCTACATGTCGACAAATACCGACTGGTCTAATAATTGTAGATTATAATTGGGGTCGATATTTTATGTATATCCTTCATCTATTTTATTCCTAAGAGTAGGAATACTACACCGTAAGTATCCAGAATCTTCCCTTTCAATAGGACGCTTGACAGCCGTAAGAGAGAAAATTTTTGACAAGCAGGATCCAAAAGCACGACTAAACCTATCCACAGAAACCTACAATTTAGACCACGATGGATACTGATGTTATGCAGTAAAAAAGCTTCAGTTGAGTGGCTAAAAAGCATTATTCAAGAGCTGCAGCCAGAGGAAGGTATGTTCTTGAAACTCGAAGTCTCGAAGACTACAAAGTTCCTTAGGTACTCAAAAATTTTTGTAACGTATTTTCCTGACAGTATGAACAACAAAACAGATAAGTGGCCAAAACGCATTATTCAAGAGTTCCGGTCAGAGGATGGTATATCTTGTTAAATCTCGAAGAGATATCTGCGAGAAAGTATAAACAACAAAACAGACAAAATTCTCCGATTCCTACAGGTATTAGACGTCAATACCACAGATTGGAAAATTCTACGAAGTCTCGACAAGGGCCCTGAATTAGAACTTACCCTTTCAGATCGTACATCTGCTAAAATATTAAAAAAGAATGGCTACATGGCAACTTTAAATTTTAAAGAATGCCACGACTTCCAACATACTTATACAACTGCGTCTACTACAAACTAGTCGTAAAGAAAAAAACACAAAAAGGGCATGAAAAAAAAGGAACTCGGTACAAAGGTTTCAGCAAAGGAGAACAAGGGATTAAAAGATTATCCAAGAGTCATTAAAAATGGCTAGAAACACAACAATAATTAGGTTTCAGAAAGTGTATTTCTAAATTTAGAAATAGAAATAAACGTTTAAGCATCGACTACGAGTAGTAAATGCTTTATTAGTTTTATATTATATCTTAACTTGTCGAAAGTTAGAGAAGGCTCTTAGATCACCTTAGTTCAACTTTTACCACAAGTAGGTTTTACCAGTATTGAATCACCCTCTAAAAACCATCCAAATTACGGGAGATTTTAGTTTACCGGATCGGATATATTCCTAGTGATATTCTCAGACAACTGTTTTTAAACGACTTTGGACAACTCTTCTTCGTGGCTTCAGAAGAAAAGCAAATTCTTTAAGATAACTTTATTAAATCATAAATATTCCGAATTAAAATCCTGATGTCCTAAAACTATTTAATGCATTTAGTTATAATTATAATCAATAAATCAGTGGTACGTGACTAGTTTTTGTTTGTGAAATTTGGACTTGGCACCCTATTTCTTTGAAATTACCAATCAAATTAAAATTCGAAGCACTATCTTTCAGTTCTTAGAGCATATACTAGAAAGAGAGATCAATGGATAGAGCAACTGCCATCTCACTCATATATATGCATAGCTCTACAGACCTGAAAGGCCCAAGGCTTTAATTATCATTTCTTTCCATTTCTTTATTTTGGCACATGCGTTTCCAGTTTTGTACACCTAAGGTTCTCAAATCCGCTTCTACTTCACTCTTCCATCTTTCCTTTGGTCTCTTCTATTTTTTCCTCCTATGCTTCTGCAAATTATCATTTTTGGAATCCTACTTTCCTCTATCCTTTCGACATGTCCTAACCACTTCAACCTTTGTGCTCTAGCATATCCTGTGATACTTGGTTCTTTGTACATATCCGCAAGCTGTTGGTTTGTTCTTCTCTCCCAGACCCCATTGTTCCTTTTTCCTCCAAAAATTTTCTTAATATCTTTCATTCCCATATTTCTAGAGAACTTATATCTGCTTTCCTTAATATCCACTTTTCACAAGCAAATGTAACTGTTGGACTTATTACTGTTTTGTAAACTAACTCTTTTGTAAACTAACTCATACATTCACGTAATAATTGGCTACCACTTTCTTCGCAACTAATTACATGAGTGTGTGAGTAAGATGGTAGTTGCTCTCTTTATTGTTCTTTCTTTCTAGTAGGTATATGTCACGATTTACGTACATCTCACTGTATTTTTTGGAAGTGTATGCTCTAAGTTTGAGTTAGCATGGAAATTATACCGTAATATTCTATGAATATACACTTTTGGCAATGTTGGGTTACAAATTAGATTTAAAAAGTATTTATGCCATTATTTTTGTTACAATTCTTTAACTATAAAAATGTCTCAATATAAGTATTTTTCGAATGCTTCGTTAAAACTACACGACATTGACATCAGTTTCCTGTTTTGTCTTCTATTCACCGTTTCTTCCAATCCTTTGGAATCCAATATATCTATACCTACGGTATTTTAGGCGAATTTACAGTCGGCTCATTTCAGTGAAAGTGTGTAGTAAAGAAGAAACATCTTTTGTGTTTAAAATGAAGGTAACTACTACATTATAATTTCATAGTTTTCTAGTGAACTCTGGTGCGCATTATTTGCTGCATGTTTTTATGCCTCGTTACTCATTAGTAACATGTATCTCGTGAACAAAAACATCGGTGTTTTATCAAAATTCGTATCAAGGTGTTTGTCGGTTTTACCTTATACTATATCTATCCTCGAAGACCTCGAATATATAAAAATATAGGCTACGCTTTCTATTAACAATTTATTGGTGTTATGATTTACTTTTTGTCAGTTTACTTGAATATGAGCTTTCCACATTAGCTGGTGTAACCTTTACTACAGATCTAACTGTTTTTATGAACAAAATTTGACCTAATGGCCTAATTTTAATTCTACACCGCTTCCTTTTCGATCAATCTTCACAAGAGGTTTGTTATATAAGGAAATCTCAAAACCCCACTATCTGGATCCGGGAGACCGTTACTTACTCCTGGAACGGGAAACGCAGAGCAATCTAGAACAACCGTAATCGTTTTTTTTTGCTTAAAATTCGTTTTAGCCTTGATTAGTCAGAAAACGAACGTATGTAGGCTCTATTAATCAGATTGAAACAGAGTTTAAGCAAACAAAATGACTCGGAAAATCTTTTAAGAGAAACTTGTTTCCTCAGCTGGTGTACTTCCAAATGTTTTGGATTGGTAATATACTTGATATGCAATATCAAATATCTAAATAATAATATAACAAAAAAACTATGCCTGAAGAATGTTTTGTGATTTTCCTCGACCCAAGTCTCTATCTGGAAAGAATTTACCAAATATTCTTTCTTATAAAGCTGCATACTGACAATGTTCATATACAAAGCAGTAAAACAATAACATATACAACAATAACATGAACAAGAAATAAATATTTTTAACCTCAATTTTATTGCTACAAGCAGTTATAGGTAGGTATAGGGATTGGTAGATACTTAAGCTATTGTTAATTTCAATTTTTATTTAGCCTGCAACCTTAAAGGTACATCATCAATTCCTTTAGCAAAGTATTTTTGAAGTTATACTTCTATTCGTGTGCCCGGCGTTGTAAATTTGTTTACCACATGTTATTAGTCATAACTATAAGTCCTTTGAATACCGTTTAAACATTCAGTACACAGAAATAATATAGATATACAAAACACAGTCTGAGCTAATGGTTTAGTATCATAGTGACGTATCACATTGTGTTTGGCAGATTATTTGATTATTCCGTCACGTAAGATATATATTTTAGGTATATTAATAATAATATTCAGTAATGAGTATTGTATTGTAGTCTATAGTATCCTCACATGGTTGCAGTATAGGTTATATTATATCCTGCACTATGCTTTTGAAGTAGTTGGTTTTTAAGAAATGTATTTCAGTCAACTTTTTTCAAATTATAATCTATTTTATAAATATTCTTTCATTCATCGCATTTTATATGCGTATAGGTTACTCCGTGCATAGAAGTATAACTTCTACCGACGCGACGGTCCCACTGACTGCCACACCCGTTTTTTTCAAGTTTTTTTATTTTATCATGTTTGTTTATTTGAAAGTTTAGAATACTATGTGTACCTTTGTGTATGAATTAACTGCAAAACCATGAAAAGTCAGTTTTATTTCACTTTCGGAATAGATGTGTCTAAAATACTACATATAAAGGCAGGAAAAGAGTCAGAAAAGCCATTTTTCCGATATTGTGTAAAAATTTTTTCAGAAGCATTATCAGTATTTCTAACATTGTCGTACAATTCATTACGACATCTTTTTTAACCACACTATCAACACCATCCTCGTATCTTCTTTTAATTTCAGAGCCTGTTTCTAACGGTAAAGTATTAAGTTTATTTAAGTATTATAAAAAAAAAGTGAGAGGTGTCAAGGAACACCCGGATGGAACGAAGTTCCTTTCGATTAATTAGTGAAGGAATTGTAATTTGTAAACACAACAGAGAGTTTGTACATACATAAGCATTTATTATCGTCTGTATAAAATCTCTACTTACCTAACTCTATCAGCAATATCCGGAACTTGTGCAGAAACACTGTCAGGATACATTATTGTTTTTATTTTCTATTATTTTAATATTTATTATCTACAAAAAACCTGTATAAACTTAACAAAGTCGCGACACTACTACACTGTTCAAAGCAAAATAGAAAAAAAAAAGTGTCCATTTATACAATACCAGAGGATTAGAGAATATACATCTACCTAGAATTACTTTTTATTTCAATTTAATTTAAAACAGGAATTAACAATTTAATACAAAATTTTAAAATTAAAATATTTGACTGTAACTGACAGTTAAGGTAATTTGACGTAGGTACCTAACTAGTCAAGTTAAGAACTATTTTTGAAATGTTTATGAATTTATTGATTTATAAAAACAGGATAAAATAAAATATAATACTATTATAGGTACTTATTTTTTTCTACAGTATTTTCTTTTAATTTAAATTAGTGTCTTTTTAATTGTACTTTTATTAGTATTTATTATATTAGGGTTTCCTATTTAAATAAAGATAGGTATATCTATCTATAAGAGAGAGAGAGAGAGATACAAAATGCGTATGTCGTGTCGTGTCGTGACAAATTTTGGTATGATTTTTTTTTTTGCTAGCTCCTAGCGTCAGTCGTAACTGTTCGTAACGCCCAAAGGGAACTTCGTTCCAAAATATTGTCAAAAATTTGAAGTCATTTGAAGCAAAACTTTTCGATTTACGCTCGGCGTGACAATAGCGTACTTTTAAACTATCTGAGGTAACGTTTTCAAAAGTCAAAGTACGCCAAGCCCTGGACTAAATTATAATAGTTTGGTATCGTTCGTCTAACTTTATGGAGCTGGAATCGACGATTTTATGGCAGTTAAAAATGTTGCACTTTTTATTCATGTATCAAACTAAAAACGCGTTTTTCTCATTTTTAGTTTAACTCGATTTCATCAGAAGCAATATTTATAATTTTGTAGTGGAACTGATTAGAACTTTGCTTCTAACCGCACTATTACCACCTGGACATCTTTTTTAATTTCAAAGCCTAGTTCTGACGGTGAAGTAATTTTTTTGTGGTATTATAATTTTTTCTGAAGACGCAAGCTATTAAGTACAATAGAGCCTTATCAAAAATAAGCTCTTGAAAGCAAAATTTTTCGAGTTATAGACAATTCAATGTCCGTGTTCCCGGTCCCCTGGATTTTATCATACGCTCAGTGCGCCAAAAACTTTTTCTTAAATTGATTACGTCCAAATTTTGCACACTTGGTTAACATAAATCTTTTGTCCTAAACAAAGGACCGTTTTTTTTTCAATAACAACTTTCAGACAAAATGAGAGTTTTTTATCACACTTTTATCACACTTTTTATCACAGTTTCTTCAACTAAATAGAAACAATATCTAATATTTGTGCCCTTCGATAATAAGTAAGTAAATTTTAGCTTCAGTATAAATTTTATTTTTATTAAATTATCCAAATTGCGGTGAATTTGCTATTTTAAAATTTTACTAACACTTAATTTCAAGTACATTTGCTATCATAAAAGTCAGTTTTTTGTGATCATAAAATATATAACCATGTGAATATAATTATTTTTTTCTCGATAATACGGAGAACCAGATAGCGCATATATTTGATTGTAAATTATTAAAGGTTGGAGTTTTAATTATAATTTCATTATTAGGGTTATTGCCAAATCCAGAAGGGCCCTAGTAGGGAAAATATCTAGCAAACCATTAAAGAAACGCTGACAAGCCGTCAGCCATTTTGTAGCAGACCTAAAGAAGTCGTCGCAAAAAGAAAAAGCCAACCATCCCGGGATAGTTTATTAGGAAGATTTTTTTTAAGAAAAGGCCGTACCATCCCTGAATTTGATGAATGAAAGAAATGCTGAGGAGAATTAGTCAAGCTTTACCGTAATAGAATTCTGGAATACAAGATAAGAGAATTAATTAATTATTATTTTTTTAAACAATTTTTTCTAACTTAAACTTGATTTAATAAATCATCCTGAAACTGATTTTTGCATTTTATTTGTTTGTCTGTACTTTGGTGCCCTGAATTTATGTTTTGGAGAGAATTGATAAAACTCAGAAGGAAGCCACGAACCCAGGAGGGTAAATTAGGGTTACAAAATTGGCGCTTAACGCCAATTTAACTTTTAAAGGTTTAATTAAGCTACAACCAAAAATTTTATTTTGTAAATTCCTTTGTTCAGATCCAAGATACTAAAGGTATCTTTTCGGTTTTTATATCACATGTAGCAATTATGATTTATCTTGCCTACCCCATAGAACCTTTTTTTAGGGTAGGTACCCCCACTACCACTGGCTTAATTTTTAATATTTTATTATGAAAATTTAACTGAATTTGTTCCTAGAATAATTATTACCCATACACAAAAATAATAAAAAAGTCATTAATAAAGTACTGTGGATGAAAAATCACAATAATACACTTTTTTTTCCTTAAAATATTCTTTATTTTATACTTTTACAGCAAATATTTGCAAATGAAGCGGATCTTAAGTTATACACAACCGGTACTTTACACGGAAATTAAACTAATGTAATCTATTTTTGATAAATAATTTAATTTTAATTTTCAAACCACTCTTTCCACTGTTATCAGATAAAAAAATTTGATTAGATTAGTTTGTTTCAATTAAAAAAAGGAAAAATTATAATAGCTAATCTTTTTTAAAGCAAAACGGTTAATCTTATCAAGAATTAAAACAAAAATTTAAAAACGAAAATTTTAAGTAGAAACCTTTGTTTCACATAATTTTTTTGATGTTGCGTCTTTATCACTTCGCTACTAAAGAAATTTTATAGCGAAATCTGGCAACACAGTAATTCCCATCATACATAATCTTATCAACCTAAGGACCGACAAAGAGGGCAACAAAGGATGGCGTTCTGGATCTGAGAATGGACGACAATTAATATGAAACGGTTATATACAAACCATGTAAGAGTAAAGGAGACACAGCATTGAAAGCTTCATTCGAGTTCACTAGGGTCAGGAAACGCAGGCGCTTGCGTCGCGACGCCGGACAGTGGCTTGATTTTTACAGTTTATAAATTTTATTTTGTACCTTTATGATTATTGCTTGATAATTGGTTAAATCGTTAATATTCTGTATACATGTTATTCGTATTATGTAAATTAGAGTTATAAGTTTGAATAGTTTTATTTCATTTGTAATAAAAATACAATTCTCCAAGCAATTTACGCACAAATTTGTATTAAAAAAAATAATAAAAATAAAATATTTCATTACTATCTGACCCCGCGTATAAATCAGTTGTTTTTTTTTCTCATTTTCCGTATTTTACCAGTTTTTTTAATTGTTTTCATGTTTTCTATCTGTTTATTTACTGGTTTTTACTATTTTTAATTTCGTTTATTTTATAATTTTTTTAGTTTTAATAATTTTTTTCAGATGTTTTATTTTATAATTTTTGGGATATTTTTCCGTTTTACCATTTTTCCAATTTTTCTCTTTGCAAACATTTTTTTTCAATTTTGTCTTATTTTATAGATCCTTCGATTTTACACATTTTTCGCTTTTTCTTTCACTTTTTTTTCTTGTTTTTACCAATTTTTCCGTATATTCTATTTTTGTCTTTTTTTTATCGTTTGGAGTTGATTTATTAGTTGCCAATTAAGCATACTGACAGAAGAACTAGAAGAATTACTTAACCCAAAGAGCTTATAAACACAAGCTCTTTGAATTAACCACAGATATAGACAATCTAGATCGGAAATAACCATTTGGCGAAATCCTAAAAATACACACACCATGCGATTGAAATTAAGAGGTTTATGCTCATGCGCATTTGCTCTTTTATCGTTTTGAAGCGTATGCCAGAAGTGTCATCTTTCATTTGTGTCAATTGAAATTTTTATTATTTATTGTAAACTAGCGGACCCGGCGAACTTCGCATCGCCTACCACTAATGTTTTTCCAATTTTTTTTATTTTTACGATTAATTTTTTGTATTTTTTATCATATTTTCTCGTTAGTTACCAGTTTTTACTATTATTTATAGTACTTTGTAATTTCTTGGTTAGGTATATTATATATTAACTGCGCCACCTAACGGCGTCATAGTTCTTAGGTAAGTAAGTTTTGCTCTTTTAAATATATGAGATATCAACTGCGCCACCTTACGGTGGCGTCATAGTACTTACTTATGTAAGAATTACAACTGCGCCACCTTAGGGTAGCGTCATAATGATTAATTTCGTAATAAACGCGTCCGATCGCTGCAAAATTTAAACTGCTACAGGGAAAATCGCGGCCTCCGATGCGCTATTTATACTATTTTTAGGCAAGCTTCCGCCGCCCCGGCCGGCCAGTACCACCGCAAGCGCTACGTCCCGCAATTTTAAATCTGTAATATCTTCGAAAATATTCATTTAAATCTTATGCTGTGCAGGACCATATAGATCTATGTTAAATTAACAATTGTATTTAAGCTATTTAGTTGGATAAGGATTAATGCTGTATTGGTTAAAATCGCTTCGAAAATTAGCCAATATTTGTCGTAAAAAGTAAATGACAAAAAACTGTTATTGTGGGATATCCATAAGAGATAGACATATACCATCCCGGAGTTTTCTGTAGACCTTTTCCATGTGTACAAATAATTAGTACCTTATTTTGATAAATCTCGTAGGGTTCAGCCTGCGTTTGCAATGTAAGCGGAAAAAAATTGATAATTAACAACATCACATTAGAAACCTCAAAAATAACAGTATTTCTCCACCATTTAATGGATGTTATTATACACATCAACCTTCCTCTTGAATCACTCTATCTATTAAAAAAACGCATCAAAATCCGTTACGTAGTTTTAAAGATTTAAGCCTACAAAGGGACATAGGGACAGAGAAAGCGACTTTGTTTTAAACTATGTGGTGATTTTTAGGGTTTAACGATCATTTTGCACTGTTTTACACTTTTTACGCTTTTTTCGTCGATTTTAAGCGAAATTCGATCACATTTTGTGTTTACTAAACGTAAATGTCAACTTCTGTTAACTGACTGGTTTTAGATGGCGTTTTACTTGTCAGCCGAATTGACAGATAGTCGATTTTTTTAATATAATTCGTAAAATTAACGACATCACATTAGAAACCTCAAAAATAACAGTATTTCTCCACTATTTAATGGATATTATTTTACATATAAACCTTCCTCTTGAATCACTCTATCTATTAAAAAAAACCGCATCAAAATCCGTTTCGTAGTTTTAAAGATTTAATCATACAAAGGGAAATAGGGACAGAAAAAGCGACTTTGTTTTATACTATGTATTGATTAATTATTTGGCGTTATTAATCTGTGCTCAAAACGCTTTATACATTAAATTTATTAAATTCAAGTTAAGATTTAAATTTTTAACAAATCCTGCTCTGTACGTTTCAATGCGCAGTCGCATAAACCTCTCTTTTACGCTTTCAATTGTACGTATTTTATAAAAATGACATTTCCGATATATATATTGTCTATATCTGTGGAATTAACCCAACTGTAATTATTGTACCAAACGATCACAACATCAACTCCTGATTTTAGACAACAAACAATACTTCTCTTATAAATTTTAATTATTTTACTACTGTAGGCAAAGAACATTAAACTTTTTTGGTATTCGAATTGTATTCTATTACAGTCGGGATTAATTACAAGATACCATTATTTGTTTCCTTGATTTTTATTACTTACAAAATAACACTCCTGAAGAAATTTCTGCAAAACACTCTAAATTTTTTTAAATATAAAAAATTCTACCATAATAGACATTTATTGAACTTTACTCGCTTGACTGAGCTGTTTTCGGCTTTACGCACCACTAAAAATCATAAAATGTAAAAAAGTTTTTATTATAGATATAGTTTAACTAATATTAATGTAACAAGACAACCACGCCTCCTAACCCCAACAAAGGAACCGACTTTCGAATCTAGGTTGTCAGATTACCGAAAATTCCTAAGTTTATATATTTTGAAAATGTTTGTCTCTACTTTACTATTCAATTGTTCGCCAATGACTCTTAGAAAAATAATATAAAAATATTCTTAAAAAATATATACTTAAATTAATTAACTAGGTTCTTCATATTTAAACAGTTTTCACTAATGATATCAATTTTGTATATATTTTTTTACTTATACTTAAAGACATTTTTGAGTAACGGCAACATTGTGTATTTAGTTTCTCATTTTCAAGTCGGTTCACTCCGATTTGATATTAATGTAAAGAAATGCCGACGGCCTTTACTAAGCGCGGTGGTACATCAAACGAAACATCAAAGAGGAAAATTGCAAAATGCGCATAGACTTGTTCCGCATTACAGTACACAGTAGCGTCATTGATTTTTATTGATTTTTTATATTAGATATTCGCTGCACTACCTTACGGTGGGCTTGATAGTACTTAATATAGTAAGAATTTCTCGTTTAAATATATAAGATAATAACTGCGCCACCTTACGGTGGCGTTATATTATTTGATTTAGAAAGGTATTTTTTCCGCATTTTTTCTGTTTTTAATTTTCCACTTTCTTTTAGTTTTTCGTTTATTTATTTATTTATGAATCGAAATTCAACACTATCTATTGGGTTTTCTTACAATCTAAATGTTGAATAATCTAGAAATCAAAATACAGTACCATCTACCGGGTGTCTATCTAACCTAAATGTCAAAGGTGTATAAAGTTACTTCAATTAACTTAAACTGTCATCTATTAGGAATTCGTAGAACTAAACAAAATATATGTCTCTTAGGGGATATTGTCACTTTATTGTCGAAATACACAAATAAGCAAAATATTAATTTAAAAAACATTTTCCACATACACAGGAACACAAGATATAGAAAGATGGCGTTTTGGCGACCATTTGAAACGGGTGATTAAGATCCATCATCGTCGCAATTATCAATAGATAACAATTATATTAATGACAGTCTCGAATTAAAACACAAAGATTTACAACTAAAATTAACAAGTTTTAATTTAAAAGAATTAATTTGTTATTTGACAATTTTCAAATTGATGCAAAATATACAACAACCGTTTTTATTTTGAAATTAAAAATTAAAATTAATAAAAATTTATGAACAGACCCTTTTTATTTAATTCCAGGCCAATGGTCGGCATTGTCCCCAAAGGGATTAAAATTCCGACAAAGACCATTACATTGAGTTTGGCAAGAGTATACCTAATGTTTAAAAAAATCTGTTTTTAATGTTTTTTAATTATGTTTTAAACTTATCTGTGCTGTTTTCTATTAGTTTTTAATGTTTTGGTTGCATTGTCATCCTAACATATGATTTTCTTTGGCTTTCATTACCTAAAATTTTAACATGTTAACTTAATTGTACATTGCAATATTGTTATATTTTTCCTTCGTGTATTCGGGATAAGTGATAAATAGCAGACAAACTTAATAATTTATTGGTTAACACAAATAGATAACAATTTCTTAAACTAATTTATACAACTTTACTTCAGTCACAATTACTGAATAACGTCTTTAAAATATCTCGTACAACAATACGCACTTTATCACCAGCTATATTTTCACAATCGCAGCCTATCGCCTACTATTAAAATTACCACTACTTAATCGCTGTCTATCGCCAACAATCACAATTATTACTTATCGCCAACTACTACCATAACAACTGTTCTTCTCTCCGTCCAAAGCGGTCCCTTGTATATAAATTTAATTCTTTTTCGAAGTACCTACAAAGATCCCACAAAAACATCCTTCTAGAACAGAAGAGTCTCGAAGTTCGATCGATCCACCAGTTACGCGAAGATTATAAAATTCTAAGAACGCATTTTACTCTCACCTCACAGGTTCGAAACGGCTCGTAACAATATTACTGTCTGTTCTTGTTTTATCAGTGTCCGGATGAAGCTAAAAACTAAAAAGAAGTTTTCTTTCATCGCCACCCCCTGACTACATTGCCCAATCACATTAGGATTTTCTTATTTTACATTTTGAATAGTCACCTTATTCTTTATATATAATAGAATTTTTTTAACCATACTGTTATGTTTTTGCTATTACCTTTTTTGTCGAGGTAAGATAAGTAGTTTTTAAAAACTACTTTTGTTGAGATGGAATTTGAATCCAGAAATTTAAACCATGCCGAATGTGTTCAGGCCGTTCTATTGCACCAAGAAGGTTGCAATTAAAAGCGAATAAGTGACGGTTTCGGCGAATCCCATAAGTAGTTGAATGATACAGAGAAACTGGTGACTGGTAAGTAAACCAGATGAGATGAGCACGAAAGAAATCGTATGACGATACTCTTTTAAGACTTTGTGCTGTGGGAAAATTTTTGGAAAAGATTGGTGCGAAGTCAGCTTCAAAACGACTTAAAGTAAGCTTAGAAACCAACTTCTAGAAGATGCTTGGAATCATCGAAATGCTGCTCGAGGACCAGTGTTGACTATCGGCCTGATTAAACTTTGCCAAGGAGCATGTCAATTAAGGAGAGGCTGAGTGCGAACGGATTCTGTGGACAGAGGAGTCCAGATTTTGTATATATAATTGAAATAGACGACTATATGCTTTAGAAGGTAAGGTGAACGATAGGCACAATGTAATATCATGAATACCATTTTATTCAGTAAAGACTCGGTTATAGTGTGGGAAGGTATTTCGATAACGGCACTCACAGGCTTGGTAGTATTAAATAATTGCAATCTTAATGCAGAAATCTGCACTTTTATTACCAGATGATCACTTGTGATAATCTGCGCCTTTCTCCTCTTGAACTGTGTCTATTATTTTTTTTAATTGCTATTATTTTGTTTTTTATTAATTTGTTATTAAGTTGTATAAATTGTAACATTTTCTTTATAATAATTTTATATGTATGGCATGGTATCAATAAATGGATTTATTATCTCCATAAAGAATATGCTGTGCCTTTTGCCTCTTACATCGGGCCAATTTTTTTGCTGATGCAAGATAATGCTCGACTTCACACAGCTCAATTTGTTCGAAATTACCTAATGGAAGTTGACATTAAAACTATGTCTTGGCCTCGACAAAGAACCGAACTGAATCTTGTCGTAAACACGCTCGAAAAACAATAACGAGTTTATCCAATCCGACGTATGTCGACTTCTGGTTGAAATCTCAATGAAATCAACCTTATGAGATCGTATTTTAAGCCTTTACCGTGGATGTCAGGACACCTGAAGCAATAAAGGTTTGTCTTATGGTAGCTCGAAACTCCAAACAACAGCGGTTGATAATTATTAATTACCAAACCCAACTGGCCTAAACCAGTTTGATACTTCGGTATATTCATCCCTTTATTTGGATATTTACAAGAAGGTAATCCAAACTTAGTCCATGGACTAAAAGTGATCTAAGGAGATCTAAGGAACTTCCCAAACAGATCGGATTTTTTAATATCAGGAAGATTCATTTAAGCAACTGCTTCTGATGCTTTGATGTATTCCTCCTGATATTTGAAGAGTTCTCAGAAAGTGAGTCAAAATTAAAGTAAAACTTTTTACGGGGATTAAAGGCCATCATCCAACCCCTACCAGTTGAACGCTGGAGTTCCCCAAGGATCAGCTCTAACTCCTACTCTATTCCTTTTACTTATTAATGATCTACTAGAAGCCACTAATAACCCGATACACGGTCGCAGATAATAGCAACCTACACTGCAGCGAAGTGCACAATCATTCCTTATCCCTAGAAAGGCAAACATATGACTCATCCATCACATTGAACGATCAGATACTAGTAGCAAACGATTCCATTACGCTGGTTGGTATAACGATCTACCTGGACTTACTCTGGAACGAACATATTGTATCCATAGCAACACCAGTAGGAAAGAAGTTAGGCTTTCTTTTCATTCAACTTAGCTAGTCTTTACAAAGCTCAAATAAGAACTAATCTTGAATACTGTTTGAAAGAATGGGGATGGGCGGCTCCGTTAAAGCTCAGAGTTCTTGACGCAATACTGAGAAGAGCAGTTCGACACCAGTATCAAAAAAACCTAGCCCCATTGTCCCACCGAAGAGCAGTGTCTGATCTTTTCCTGTTTTACCGACACTTAAACGAATTTTGCTCAGAAGAAGTCTGCTCTATAGTGCCTCCACTTGCCGGACCAGCCAGAGCAACACTACGTGCCAACTCTATGCACCCTTATACTGTTCAGTGTCAGTTCCTTCAACCCCAGGGTCTCCAGATTGTGGAACTCCTTACCTTCCCAATCTTCCCCACTCGTCCTAACTTGCAGTCCTTTATATCTCAAATTAATAAATGTCCCAATAAATGTTCTCGGTACATTTGTATTTAGGTCCAAACCTTCGAGGACATTCTTAAATAAAAAAAAAACTAAGCAGATCTAAGGGGCTCCCCAATTTAGAGGGAAAGCTTTAAAAGACAAACTTAAAAAGAAGATATTGAATTGGATAAAGGAATAAAAAACGAAAAAAAAAATACAAAAGTAGAATATTTTAATACTAGATCATATTGTTTATTTGGTAGAAGTAATATGCATGCACAATACCTTCATTATGAACTAACCGAAAAAGTATTGACATATAGTTAACCTTAGTAATTCTGGTAACAAGTTATAGATTTTTTTTATCACTAGGGGTGGTTTTTAAGGTTTGTTACTAATTAACCAGTTATAAGTTTTATAATGATTAGTAAAAAATAAAAACTATTTTTGCTTTATTTTTCGAAAAATATGGACATTTAAAACTCATTTTCAACTTCAGTGACTTCGATAAAAAAAAAATTAAATAAAAAACATGAATCTACAAACCAAACCGATTAATCGATTATATCTTATATATTGAACCTATTGAAGCATAGTCTTTTGGTTATGGAGAGGTATGTAAGTAAAAGGAGTGCCAGGAAAGTATATCCGATTAGTGTAAGAGATGTATGGAAAAACAAAAACCAAATAAAAAGCAGTTTTGGGGTTAAGAAAGTATTTGGGGTGCATGAGGGTCTCCTACAGGAGTCGGTGCTGAGCCTCTATCTGTAATGGATGTTATGACTGAAGAGGGATAAGTGTAAAACCCCATGGGATATGAGGTATGCGGATGATATTGTGATTGTAGATATTGTCAAAAAGAGACTGGAAGGAAAACTTGAGAAATAATAATAATGCATTTTATTTGAAATTTCTGTTTAACTCAACACTAATGTTACAATAAATGTAATGTAATTGCAAAATGGGACTGAAAACAATTATTAAAGATTCTACTTCAGTCCCAGTAATAATAGTAAATAATTATTATAAATAAATTAAACTTAAAATTTATTCACAATAAAATAAACTTAATAAACAACATAAAACTAAATCTCAGGTCCGCAATCACCGCAATAAGTCGGAGCCAAATTTATAGTGACGTTTAAGACTATTTGGTGGCAGTAATTTTAACGTATCAGGAACAGAATTGTTTATAAGTAGGTATATTTGGTAAGAAAATGATCGTTGAAAAAGTGTTTTATGTGCTGGAGGTGAGATATAGCCCCTATACCTTAATTTCAAAGAATGTACATCGGTTCGAAATTTAATTTTATATAATAAATAACCCAGTTAACCACATGACGAATGATGACGTCTATTTCACGACATTTATTAGTCATTGTTGGTGAGATTGGTCGTAGGTCAGAAATATGTCGTAAAAAAGACGTCATATTGGCAACGTGAAAGTGACGTCTCGTTTATTCGTCAAATTGACGTCTTTTTCGGGCCATTTATTATCCAATTTATCGATTGTTAATTTATAAAACAGAAGCGTTCCACATTTTTTATCTCATATTTCGCACTGTCTTTCTCTCATATCTTGTAGTAGATAAATTAAAGCTACTTTACATATTTATATGTATTATTTTCTTTAACCATCATTGACTTTTTGAAACATAGCCCAAAGGCGCCAACATGTTTGTGCGCATACCATAGGGCGCAATGGCATTCTGTAGTGGTGAAACTGGGAACTAAACCAGCAAAATCTGATCAGCTGGTAGCGCGAAAAAACAGTAATGGCGGCATGGCATAGTGACAGGGAAGTGCAAGTGGTTTTAGTTTAATATAAATTGAAGGTAGTTTTAGCGTAAAAAGGGTGCAAAAGTATAGTGAATAGTTTTAAACGTGTCACTACCAGGTTATTTTAGATATAAATGTTGTGTTGTAGATTGTAAAAGTAAGTATTTCAATCATGTTTATGATACCTAAACATTTTCATAATAAGAAGCTTCGTGTGTTTATTAAATATGAATTTTGTGCAATGTGTAATGTAAATTTTAATTCTTATTTCGTTAAATTAATAGAAAATTTAACTTGTTATAAAAGTAATGATTATCCTACATTTCTGTGATATCTAAGTACATATATATTTGTAACTATAAGCAAATTTTAACCAACTTTTTTGTACCTTACAATTTATCTATCAGTTATTATTTTGGTAACTTTTAATATTTTTGCGGCAATAATTTAACTTGTACCTGTTTGTGTGATAATAGTATAAAATGTACCTTTTTTGTGATATTAGTATTTAAGTTGCTATGTTGTTTATTATTAAATTTAAGTTTCAAAATTTATATAGGTATATTTGAGTTTATAGATAAACAGATATTTTAAAAGATGTGCTTCTGTTATTCTGAGTAGAAAGTATTGGCGATTGTTTTACATCATTTCCTTTAATTCATTCGTTCGTTTAAATACGAAAAAGTTGATAAACTAATTATTTAATTTTATTCATAAACTAATTATTTAATTTTAGTCGGTAATGCAAATGTCAATAATTTTAATTTTTGAATAAATGCTTACTACTTCTGTGTCTAATTTCATTTATATCCTTTCCAATCTCCTAGTTTAGTACTTTACAGTGACGTAATCACAACGTCATCTGCTGACGTTACCATAGCGTTATCTTCTGACGTTACCATAACGTTATTTGTTGACGTTACTATAACGTTATTTGCTGACGTCTATAAGCTGTGACATTATCACGTACTAACGACGTCACAATCACGTCAATTCCTCACGTCATGTAGGTGATCAAATAACGTTTAACTGACGTCGGAATCACGTCGCCTGGTTAACTGGGAAGGTGAACATTTATTAAATATAACTCTATGAAATAACACTATCACGTGTACCTGTCTTCTTTTCTCCATCTTTATCCAATGTGCGTCATTTATTTTAAAAGAGACTGGTTCATACTTACGTATACTATAAATAAATCTTAAACAGGTCTTTTGTGCTTTTTGAATTCTATTTATGTCTAAACTGTCTAAACGTTACAGTAATTAAAGTGCCTAAGAACAAGATGGGGAAATAACATCTTTACGCCAGCATAAGCTTTCCTTATGCAATTATTGACATGAGGTTTAAAGCGTAAACTGGTGTCAAATGTTAAACCTAGGTTTCTTGCAGTCTCTGTACGTCCTATGATATCTAATTCTAATGTTTAAACTGTCTCCTACGAGGTCTTTTTGTTTACCAAAAACGAGAATATGTGATTTACCAACATTAAGTTCCAGGCAGTGAGATTTAGAAAATTTTATTATTCTCTTAAGATCCGCATTTATATTGGCCTCGGCTATATCTTTAGTCTCTGGTAAGAATGACAGGTACAGTTGAGTATCATCTGCGGATATTACAATTTTGTATACTAGTAACTAAGTAACAATTGTAAATACTAAATAAAATGGGGCCTTGTATAGACCCCTGTGGGACACCACATGCCATCATTCCGGCACATTATGACACTCCATTGCTGTTTCTGTAAACTGAATCCTATTATAAAGATAACTACGTATTAGAGTAATTGCCCTATCTCCAAACCCAATATAATGCAATATCGCTGTCAAAATTTATGGTTCATCCTGTCAAATGCCTTGGAGAAATCAAGAAGAACTAGAGCTGTTGTTTTTCCTGCATCTGTAGTCCTTATAATGTCATCTGTGATATTTAACAAAGCTGTAGTACAAATGGAGAAAAGCGCTAGTGAGTAGAGGGTGAAGAGTAAGTAGGACAAAGACTAAGGATGACAATAGACGAAACGAATGGAATTAAAATCAATCTGTAGTACAAAATACAGCCAGCTGTCCAAAACTTCCAATTATTAGGCTCTGTGTTAGGAAAGAATGGAGGGTTAAAGAGTGGGATGAATCATGGAGTTAAGTGAGGAAGGATGAACTAAAGAAAGGAGTGGACATTTGTGTGAAAGTAATGTAAGAGAAAAATGAAAGCTAGACTGTACAAGACACTTCTATGATCAGCGTTGATGGATAACTCAAAAACCTAGGCAATAACGAAAGAGCAAGAGAGAAAGATAGAAGTGATACAGATGTTGGCTTGGATGTGTGGAGTAACGAAGGAGAGATAGTGTAAAAAAAGAGAGAGTAAGAGAAACAGTGACAGTGGCACAGCTGAGCAAGAACATCCAGAAAAATAGGTTAACAAGGTTTGGTCATGTAGAGAGGAGAGAATTATGCGAGTAAAAGAGCTGCCTAATATGAGGTTGGGGCTAAGAGAAAGACTGGAATACCAAAAATGAGATGAACGAATAAAATAAATGAGGATCTGCAAGAGAAAAAATAAAAAAAAAATGCATTAAATAGAGACATGTGAAAATGAATGTGCTAACGCCGACCCGAAATAGGTTTTGGGATAAGGCTGAGAGGAAGAAAGGGAAAGAAAGAAAGATTAAATATTGAATGATTTTTATTTTTATAAGCCACTTTAAGAAATACAAAAGATAACGATGGTTAAATCATTGCAAAGTTTGTTTTTGATACAAATAAGTGTGAAATCCGACGGTTATATTCATATAAAATGAAGCGATAATGCATATAAAATATTTATTTGAAGAAAACTGAAACAACTTTCAAAATTTTATGGTATCATCATAAATATAATTAAATCGTGTACCATTTTTATTTTAACATATATGTAAGTGTTTAAATAAAGTCAATAAATTTAACCATATACCAAAATAATAAAAACGAGTTTTATATAGTCACAGACATAGACAAATTAAGAGACTTTTTGAAATATAGCCCAAAGGCGCCAACATGTTTGTGCGCAACCCATAAGGCGCAATCGCATCCTGTAGTGGTGAAAATGGGAACTAAACCAAAAATCTGATCAGCTGGTAGCGCGAAAAAACAGTAATGGCGGCATAGTGACAGGGAAGTGCAAGTGGATTTAGTTTAATATAAATTGAAGGTAGTTTTAGCGTAAAAAGGGTGCAAAAGTATAGTGAATAGTTTTAAACATGTCACTACCAGGTTATTTTAGATATAAATGTTGTGTTGTAGTGTGTAAGTCTTTCAATCCTGTTATGATGAACATTTTCGTAATAAGGAGCTTCATGTGTTTATTAACTATGCCTCATATCAAACAACTCTGGACGTACGTCACATCTGTCACTAAAAATGTTTTCACATGTGTACCACTACAAAATCTATTTTTAAAAAAATGTGTTCGTTTGATAATAGTCATTAGTTAGCACAAATAAATAAATATAATCTTTAAATACATATAGAGCTCATAGTTCATGATTTGTATATATGTAGTTTAAAAAAAACTTACGTAAATGATTCGAATTAATTAAATTTATTGGAGTATTAACCGTGTTTATTGAATACTGGGTATTTTAATAATTTCCTAGGAATTGCCTGCCTTAATGAAAACTTCACTTGTCATTGCATAGCTGCCAAGTCGTTTAGTGTTTTGATTTTGTCAGTTTGATATTTTGCGTTTTCATTTTCTTTCTAAATCTGTTCTTTTGAGAACAAAAAGTAGTGTTTTTCGTGAGTATCTATATTTTCAATATGCCTAAAACATTAAATAGTCGCTGCAAAGAGCTTATAGCTTCTTTGATTGAATACTTTGAAAAGGAAAGAGATAATAATGGACCACTGTTACCTTTAACAGCCGTTAATAGAGAGGTAATGTATTCAATATATTTTATGTATTCACGTAAAATTTACTTTGCAAATTTTAGCGGGTAGCTGCGGCTTTAAAATTAAGTCAAACTACCGTGAGTTCTATTTCACAGACCACCAAATCCAACGAATTGCTTACATCTCCACCCAAAAAATGAAGCTATAAGAAGAGAGTTGTAAATACTGAACTTTTAAATATTTAAATATCAGTGACATTCGTAATACTATTTATGAAATGTATGAAAGAAGTAAGTACATAAAAATATTGCAAATTATTTATTAAAGTAAACAATTTTTTTATAACTTTGTCCTCTTTGGAGATTAAACTAAAGGATAAACAACTGTTTAATGGAAGCCGCATGTCTCTAGTGAAAGTTCCTAGCAAGTTACAACAGAGCAAAGTATTTATAAATTATGAATTTAAAAACATTTTGATTGGATTGGTAAAGTTATAATTTCTGTATTAAATTAAATATTTTGTTAATATTAAATATTCTTATGCTTATAAAAGTTTGAGTTTTACTAACTTGGTGTAAATAAAAAAATACTTCACCGTCAGCCATTTACTTTTAAAATTTGTAGTTAATTGTTGTGGTTTAAAGTTTTAAATGTATATTTCGTGCTTTTATTTTCTCTTGGCAACAGTGTTAACTTGGTTGTGTCAAGAAATCTGTGACGTGCGTTTAAAGTTGTTTGATATGAACTTTATGTAATTTGTGCAATGTGTAATGTAAATTTTAATTCTTATTTCGTTAAATTAATATAAAATTTAACTTGTTATAAAAGTAGTGATTACCTATCGTACATTTCTGTGACATTAGTGTAATAATATGTACCTACATGTATTTGTAACTACAAGCAAATTTTAAACAACTTTTTTGTAGGTACCTTACAATTTATCATTTATTATTTTGGTCACTTTTAATATTTTTTCGGAAATAATTTAACTTGTACCTGTTTGTGTGATAATAGTATAAAATCTACGATTTTTGTGATATTAGTATTTAAGTTATAACTATGTTGTTTATTATTAAATTTAAGTTTCAAAATTTATATATATTTGAGTTTATAGATAAAAAGATGTGCTTCTGTTGGTCTGATTAGAAAGTATTTTCATTTTTTAAATAAATCTTGTTTTTATTTTAAATAAACTGTTCTCTTTTAAAAATACCTATGTTTTTTTATAAATAAAATTTGGTTTGTTTATTGTATTTATTTTTTTCTTATGATTAAATAAAAATTGTATTTATTAAAATGTGTTTTTATGTTTGATTTAATAATGTTATTTTTAAAATATTTTATTTTATAAATAAAATTTGTTTTTATTATTGTATTTATTTTTTCTTATGATTAAATATTTTCTGTGTTCAAATAAAAACTATTATTATTAATCCTTGTTTTATTTTGATTTTATTTCTGCTAGTATGAAAATATATAGCTTATATTTTAAAATTTATATATTCACAGTAAGGATATAAAATTTTAAAATATAAGCGTATGTATTCCAATATATGTATAATAGTTCATAGATATGCTGGTATATCCCGCCCATTTTTAAATCGATGAGCTTCTACCATAGGACAATGGCACGCTGATGTCGGAACTTGTTGCCAACTTTATATTAGGCATCAACAAATCTGTTCTATTATCTCTGGTCACAGATATTACACAATTTTATTATGATGAGTATTGAGCAGTGCTCCATCTATACTCGATTTGTATTAAAATAAAATTTTCGTAGCTACGAGAATCGTTTAAAAAGTCCATGCCTAGTCAGAGAGATGGCACTACTGATGCGTATCGAGGCTATTTTTAGTGTTTGGCATTCAGTTGGAAGGAATTGTGTTTGTGGTCCTGTACATACTATCTGTAGTACAAGCCCACATACTTGGGGGAAAATTACTTTCTCCATCAATATAAGTTTTCACGATATAATCGCAAAATTTCGATAAACTTGGATTACATTATTGAATGAATTTCTTCAGAAAAAAAGTTTCCTACATCATAAGGGTCTAAAAATGGGAGTCTAAAAAATAATTTAAGAAAATTGCCTATTTCTGAGTTTTTGTTCCGATATTTTGTGATTAAGCCCAATTTTGAATTTTACGATACCACGAGTGGCACAAATGGAATCTACATCCTATAATTTACACTTCTTAAACAAACTAAATTAACTTGATACTTATGAAGGATATATGCTTACTAGAAGGTTTCTGGATTTAAACTAACATTTTAAAATTTGATAGAAATTTGCAAGTGTCGAATTGCAATTATTTTTTAAGAATTTCATTAATTTTTATCCTGGTCGAAATGAAGGGTGGCCTTAACCTAACCTTTTTCAAAAAAGGATTAATGCAGGTATATAGGTACTGTTCTTTTTTATGGACTTGTCAAGAGCGAGTACACCAACACTCTGTAATAGTTTATAATACCCGACTATAGGCAAAAAATAATACAGGTTTTTTTTATTTTTGGATAAGACACACACACACACACACACACACACACACACACACACACACACACACACACACACACACACACACACACACACACACACACACACACACACACGCATACGCACACGCAAACGCACACGCACACACACACACACACACACACACACACACACACACACACACACACACACACACGCACACGCGCACACACACACACACACACACATATATATATATAAAAGAATAGCGAATATAACGAAAGTAATTAAATACATATGGTAAGCAGAAAATTAGATTTATATAAAAATAAAGTCCAGAAATATCAGAGCGGAGATGCAGATTGTACGAGACACTTTAGAAGTAAATTTAGAAGAGAATTGTAGCAGATAATAAGTTAAAGTACTTGAATTTACTTACCATTAGAGAAGTAGATAGAGTTAGCTGATTATCCAGAGATTTTTGATGAAATTTTTAATGGTTATGGAGATAATCATATTTAAATCCAGGCTTGGAGTCATCTAAATGTTAAAGAAGTTCTACGAGAAACTGGTATAAGTTCTTTCTTTATTAACAATAAAAAACTTTTTGTGTTTTATTCTTAATATTGTATGAACATTTTTACTATTTCACTAATCACTATTTCATTAGTATATAAGTTTATTTCTGTTGTTTCAAATTGTAATAATTATCAGATTTTTTCATTTTCATTTTGTTTAATAAGTCAAGTTTTTAAACATTCATTTAATTTTCAATTGCTTGTAAAAAAAGTTAGGTTATAGGTTTCTTCTCTTTCTAAATTCGCAACGAAATCATATCATTTGGTACATAAGAGTAGTAAATTTTTATGTTTATACAATAGTATATAATTTATTTAAACTAGCATTTAATTCTGCCTATGTGAAAAGAGTCAGTGTCGGGTAAATAAATAAATAAATAAATTAATATAATATAAATTGTAACGTACAAAGCCAATTTGTAACGTTAAATTACCCTTGCTAGCTCCAGGGATCGTGGCTTCTTTCTGGTTTTTTCCTTTACTCCCCCTAAACAAATATATAAAGGCGCCAAAATACAGACAAGCAAATAAAAAACTTAAATCAGTTAAAATCGTTTATTCAGATTAAATGAATTTTGAATATTATCAAGAAGTTAGTTATTTTAAGTGATTAAATAGATTTCTTATCTTTTTTTGGTTTCTTCCTCGATACTGATTGTGGACTGCGGAGATTTGGTACGGCACCGAAGTCGATGGCAAGATGGTTTCAAAAGGTACACTTCAGGATTTGGTACAGGACCTGAAGTCGAAGGCAAGATGGTTTCAAAAGGTACACCTCAGGTTTTGGTACAGGACCTGAAGTCGAAGGCAAGATGTTTTCTTTTGTAACACCGGTAGAAGACAGCAAAAAAAAATAGTTGTCGGAATGACCAAAGCTTCTTTGGTAAAAAATTGCTTCCTGGCTATTAAATCCTATCGTAGGACCCTTCAATATTTGGCAATCGGCCTATGAAATAAAAATGAAAACCGTCAAAACTCCGTCTCACTAAACCTTAATTTCGATTACAATCATTCAAGGTTTCTCCAAGTTCGAGATAGAAAAAAAGTTAATCACTTGAACTGTTTACTATTTTTAACACAATAAAAACTGATTTATAACAATGATTGTAATCGAAAAAATTTAAAAGTTAGAACATTATAACTATTATAATCAATAAAATAAATTCACCAAGTTTTTGACTATTACTAAAAAATTTTTAACTATTTAATTTTTACTCACCACGAAGGGAGAAGGTATTAGATAGGTCTGCAGACTTTGAAGCACAAATTGTAAAGAAATTAAAATAGCGACACTATTTCCGAGTGAACTAAAAGTTCCCCTCTTATACTGAAATCAAGTCTGCGACGACTCTATAGACGCGGAATGGTAAAAATCAAACAATACGTAGGCCAGGCCAAAAATAACGTAGCAAAATAGCCGAGAATAATAAAGAAATTAAATATTATATAGGCCAGGCCAAAAATAACGATGTAATCGTTACAAAATTAATAAAATTGAAATCATAAAAACTAATTTGCCTATATAAAAATTTTAAATAAAATTTAACGTTCAAAATTCATAAACTACAAGGCAAATTTTATTTATAGCATAATAACTTATATATTATAATTCCTAGCAAGTTATATATGTTATCATATATATTATAACATCTATAACTTGCTATGGATATTTATTATAAGTTAATATGCTATAAATAAACTTTGCCTTTAAATTTATAATTCTAGAAAATAAAATTTTATTTAAAATTTTTATAAAGGCAAATTGTTTTTTAGAATTTTAAATATTATAAATTTATTTTATATTTCCCGACAATGACTCTTCTCTCATGGGCAGAATTCAATGTTTAAATTAGATTAATTATATACTTTTGTATGTAAAATATAAAAATTTTTATGTTAATGAACCAAATGATATTATACTGTTGAGATTTAGGAAAAGAAGAAGCCCTATAACCTAACTTCGCTATAAACGATTGAATGTTTAACGGATTTTAAAACTTTACTTATAAAATTGAATGAAAATGAAAAATCTTGTAATTATTATAATGTGAAACAAAGTTATGAATCTTATATTATAAAGAAATAGTGTACAGTGAAACAGTGAGAAATGTTCATTAAATATAAAAAGTAAAACACAGAAAGTTCTTTATTGTTAAAAAAAAACTTATACCGGTTTCTGAAGTGCTCCTTCACCCCTTACTGTCTCAAATCCAGGTCCAAATATGAATATCTTCAAAAACCATACAACTCGTTAAAACCTCTGGATAATCTGCTAATTCTGTATACTTCTACTCTGGTAAGTAAATTCTGGCACTTTTTATCTATTATCTGCTACTATATTCTTCTAAATTCAATTAAAATAAGACTCGTACAATCTGCTGCTTTGCTCTTGCCTTTCTTGACTTTATTTTTAATTATAAATCAAATTCTCTGCTTACCACATATATTCCATAAACTCTTTTTAGTTTTCTTAATGTTGTTATTACAATTAAACTTTCTTTTACTTAATATTTTTCAAAAAAACTCAAATTTCGAACAGGAACAAATTTAATACGACTTACTTCTTTCAAGATCAAAAACAAGAGAGCGATTACAAAATCAACAAACAGACAATTGAACAACTATAACAATATTCATCTACATACCTATCTAAATTAAACCTACTTGATAACATCTCAATTATAAAAAAAAATTCGAATACTTGATTTTTTTGATTTTGATTT
Source organism: Altica lythri (assembly GCA_964028335.1). NCBI lineage: Eukaryota > Metazoa > Arthropoda > Insecta > Coleoptera > Chrysomelidae > Altica > Altica lythri. The sequence continues at coordinate 18,996,097 of OZ034805.1, forward strand.
ACACAATTATTTATATCCAAAATACTATGACATTCATAATGAATTTACAATTTTATATTTATTTAACTATAATCTAAAATACCTTTCAATTTCAGAATTTTCCATTTTCTTCAAAATTAAATCAATTAAAAACAACTATTATGGCTTTGAAACACCTATATTAATTATTTAAAACGTAAGTAATTTTTTTTATTTGGTTCTTGCTTTAAATTATTCTTTATTTGAAATTATATATCTTTATTATTAATGTTTTCACAATCAATTTTCTTGTTTTATTTAATTACAATTCTTCTATTTAACTTCTTTTAAAACAACCATATGTATCATTGTACTTTATATAAATCCCTTTTTTTTAATATTTAGTTTTCCTATTTTACTCAAAAGTAATCCTCTTAACTTTAATATATAACAAACTATTATATGCACTTTTAAAAATAGATATATTTAAAAAGAAAACTACTTTTATATTCTATTTTCATATTTTGATTTCCCTTTTTAGGAAAGAAGAAAGAATAACTTAATAACAACTTATAGTACTGAAGAAAATTGAACAAATTTATAAACTCTAAGACTTTGTATTCTACCCGGGATCAAGAATATCCTCGTTTTATTAATTTAATCATAACTTTATTTAATTTATTTTGTTAATTATAGCATATTATCTTATATCATCTCTCTCTCTCTATATATATATATATATATATATATATATATATATTTCTTGGCACTTTGTTTATATATATATATATATATATATATATATATATATACAAAGGTTGCCAAGTATGCGTACTTATGATAAACAAAAGGGGTAAATTAACGGGCATGTACGCAAAAAGGATCATAGGGTCACGAGTAGGAATGGTAACCGCAGACATGCATGTTTCTGGCTCGTTAGCCGTCATCAGTGCGGCATAACCAAGTAAGGTATTGCACTTGGCTAGCAAAAGTGTTGGGTACTTGGGAGCAAAGGATGGTAGGGAAACATGTGTCTAAAAAAAAAGAAAAAAAAACAAAAAAACACAAACAACGAACGCTCACACAAGAGTCCTATTGCCATTTGTGTCTTCGGCTAGCTGTGCCCACATTTTGGGGCTACGACCAGCGTCGCCACGTTGGCGAAACGGACTCATTGTGCTTGAGTCGTTCCAAGCCCAGGATGTGAAACACAAAGGTTGCCAAGTATGCGTACTTATAATAAACAAAAGGGGTAAATTAACGGGCATGTACGCAAAAAGGATCATAGGGTCACGAGTAGGAATGGTAACCGCAGACATGCATGTTTCTGGCTCGTTAGCCGTCATCAGTGCGGCATAACCAAGTAAGATATTGCACTTGGCTAGCAAAGGTGTTGGGTACTTGGGAGCAAAGGATGGTAGGGAAACATGTGTCTAAAAAAAAAGAAAAAAAAAAAACAAAAAAAAAAAAAAAAAAACAACGAACGCTCACACAAGAGTCCTATCGCCATTTGTGTGTGAGCGTTCGTTGTTTGTGTTTTTTTTTCTTTTTTTTAGACACATGTTTCCCTACCATCCTTTGCTACTAAAAGTAAGTATTCAATTATTTATTTGACTAATTACATTATTTTAAACCAACTCATGTATTTTAATATTTAAGTTTTTATTCATCTTTCTTATTTTATTTTTCCTTTTTTTACAGGAATGAAGAGAATAACTTTTAATATACTGGAAAATGAAACTAAATTATGCAAATATCAAAGCTTTGAACTCTTTCCTGGGATCAAGAAGATTCTTTTTAATCATTTTATATTTTAATTTTACATATTATATATATCATAGAATCATATTTCATCTCAATATATATATATATATATATATATATATATATATATATATATTTTAACAAAATTGGAAACAACTAGGCATCTATTTTTGATTTCCTTGAAGTCGTCTTTAAGCCGACTTTAAGGAAATCGAACTCAAAGTAATGGCCTCCTTAAATCAATATAATTAGGTATATTTGGTTTTAGATAAAAATATGAGTGAAATCCGAGAATTCATAAAAAAAACTCAAAAACGTACCTATAAAATTTTTTTGATATCATTATACATGTAAAACCTTTTTATTATGTTTTATCTTGGTGCTTGAATAAGGTGAATAAATTTAACAATATACCAAAATACTAAAAACGTGTAATCCAATTAGGCAACTGTAACACAACCATATTTAAAAAAATCTTACCTTTATAAGCATTTTTCTGTCCAGCGATGTTGTATCGAATTTTGATAGTTGAAATGGGTGTGAGTGTTGCAAAAGGATAAATAAATAATTTGAAACATTAAACTTATCAAAAGTATACCAAGGTAGAGCAACAAAATTGTCAAAACTTCGATCTACCTAAAATATTGTTTACCAATATAATAACAGTTTTAACACATTTTAATTGTGTTAAATATTGAGCAGCCTCCCATCTATAATCGATTTTGATTCGATAGAAAAAGAAAGTGATAGTGATCTTCATTTAGCTATGCAAAATATATTTCCTACTGCATGAAACGAATATAATTTTTTTTGCTGCGATGTTCGTTTGAAAAGTTTGTGGAAAGTCAGAGAGATGGCACTACTGACTACTGGTGCGTATCAAGGACATCAAGGTTATGTTTTGTGTGATGTATGATTGAAATGAATTTTAAACCGTTTTATATTTTTAACCGTTTTATTATTTCTTCTACACACTATTTAACTTTATATTAGACTAAAGACTCTCAAGCTACTTTCTATCCAAGGTTCTCAACATGACCGCCCTTTCCAGTCAGGCCCAATTGCCACATCTAATTTCTATCCCTAACATTACATTTAGTTAGTAGCGTCTATTGACATTGACAGAACACACACTACGCGCCCCGTCCAGCTTCCGTTGGCCCCACGCAAAAAAACCGACCAGAATATACGAGATATAAAAGATATCGTAAGATATAAGACAACATATTCTTTTTAGGTATAGCAATTTAGGAAAGATTTACCTAGTGTTGGGTCATAAAAAATCGACAAATGTAAAAAACAATACCCAAATATTGTTGACGATGATTTGTCAAGACGGACAGATAAAAAAATTCGAACAATTATCATTAATTTGCATAAATCAAGAAAATCAAACGATGAATTTGAATATTGCTCGGGTTATCTAGGTACAGTGTTCGAAATATTATAATATTGTACGAATAAAATAGTTATGATATTTACAAGGTAAGTTTCACGAGTTCAATCCTAAGCAACAAGAGATTATTATTTTTTCCTTTCGAGCAAGCAAAAAAATATTATTGACACTAAAGCAGAAACAAAAACAGGTTAAAATGGGCTAAAAACCATCGAAACTGGGATATGGAGAGGTGGAATGGTGTACACTGTAAGGAGGAATCACGATTCGAACTTTGCGTCGCGTCGGTGATAGCAGAGTTATTCGCCAAAAACATGAAACTTATTATCCTGATCATCTCAAGCGCAAAGTTAAATTTCAAACTTCAGTAGTGGTCTGGGCTTCAATATCGGCAAGATGAGGTGGCAAATTATATATTATCAATGGCATTGTTAACTCATATAAATATTTAGACATCCTAGGGAAATCTTTGTTGCCTACTTTGGAGCAGAGCTGGATCTCTGGAAATGACTTCATCTTCCAGCTAGACGGTGCTGACTACCATACTTCCAAAAAAAAAAACATGAAATGGCTTTTATGTCATGAAATACCACTCGTAGCAGTCCGGACAGTTCACTTATCGAGACCTTACGACACAACATGACTGCCAGGACTGTGCAAGGACTCAAGGAAAAACTGAATATTTGGGATAATCGTACTCCCGATGACTTAATAAATATTTTGTCTCGACAAAGTGAAGCTGTAATGAAAAATAATGATGATGTTATTAATTCGTAAAGTAGTTATAAATTCTTATTTCTTAGAGATAAAAATAACAAATTTTGTTTTTTCCCCTCTTCTCGCCCTAGTATGCTAGTGTTATAATTAGTTTAGTTTTTTTTGTGTAATAAAGTTTTAAGATGCTGTTTGCAAAATAAAAATTAAGAATTATGACTTTATTAGTTTAAAGGATTCTCAATATAAGCCAATAATTGCAAATTTAACAGATGGGCCAACTAAAGCTGGATGGGCCTCGTAAATGTCAACCAGATTTATTTCTATTGAATTAAGGACGTTTTTATTTACCTAACGAAAATGCATAATTATAGAAAAATATTTAATTTCGAAATATATTGTTAGACAAATTTTCGTTTAATGTTTTATATATTTCATTATGACATTATTTTAACCAACTTTGTTTACTTCAGATGCTGAAATACAACAACGATTTATTTATAAAAAAAGAAATTCATTACTATACCATTAATAAAATTAGGTTATTAATACTGAAATACTCATAGGTTGTAATTTGTAAGAAAAAATGTTTAAAAATGGAGAATTATTAACATCATTTTGATCATTAAGTAAATTACCAGAATGTTTGCGTTTAATTAATTTCTAATGCTTCTGAAATATTTATTTTCAAATAATTTGTTTCATTTTGTAAAATTTGGAAATTAACGTTAAAATTGTGGTTTTCTAATATTAAACGTGCCTAAGTTGAATCTGTTTTTATGGATAAAGCTTCTATTATGTTTAGTTATATTTTAAAATTTCTGAATGTTATCTTCTTCTTCTTTATGTACCGTGTTCGGTCCCCCGAACGTTGGCGATTACAGTGGAGATGGCTTCTCGATCCTTAGCCATTCTAAAAAGTTCTCTAGCGTCAGTCCATTCTTTGATGTTTCTAAGCCAAGATAGTTACCACGCCTTCCTGCTATCTTAGCCTTCATCCTTCATTATGAGTTGCATAAGATATTTTTCTCCTCGTTGGACATGACCCAGATATGCTATTTTTCGTCATTTCATATTTGTTAGCAATTGTCTTTCGCTATTTGCCCTTCGCAGAACTTCTTGGTTGGTAACGAGATGAGTCCATGGGATCCGCAGCATTCGTAGGTGTAGCCGCATTTCAAACGCCTCCAATCTCTGACTTTGAGGGTCCAGCTTTTCACTCCGTATAGCAGAACTTACCAGATATAACATCTGACCATGCGTTGTCTTAGCTTTAATTTTAGGTTGTCGTCGCACAGGAGGTTTCTCATTTTCCGAAAGGTCGCTCTAGCTGTTTCGTTGCGACTCGAAGTCCGTCCATACTATCGCATATAATGAGGGTATCATCATCGTATCTAATTGTGTTGAGCAAGACACCATCCACTTTAATTCCCTGGTCTGTGTTCTCTAAAGCATCTTTAAAGATTTTGTCTGAGTACAGATTAAACAGAAGAGGCGACATTGACTTGTCGGACCCCCCCCCCTCTGTATTTCTATAGCAGCTGTTCTTATTGCACCCTTTCGAATTTCAGCTGTCTGGCCTCAGTATAAAAACTTAACTATTCTTATGTTCTTATCATCCCGCTGAATTTGTTTCAATGTCTTGATTCATTTTGAATGCTGAACTCTGTCGAAAGCCTACTAGTCGGTAAAGCAAGCAAAAACATCCCTACGTTGGTCGCGACCCTTCTGTAGAAGAACATTGACCACAAACAAAGCCTCGCGTGTTCCAAAGGCATTCCTAAAACCCAATTGGGCATCGTCTATGTCAAGCTCACATTTTATCCTTATTGTAGGGTGTATAATCCGAAGTAAGGTTTTCAGCAAATTACTCATTAGGCTTATGAGCCTGTAATCGCTCCAAGTCATTGGTCGAGATTTCTTAGGGATTGTTACAAAAGTTGATTTCAACCAATCCTCTGGGACTTTTCCAGTGTTGTATATCATGTTAAATAGTTTTTTAATATGGTTTAGGTTCTCTTCGTCTACAAGTTTAAGAATTTCTATGGGGATCCCGTCGGGGTCGGGGGCCTTTCTATTTTTAGCTATCGAAATTGCATGCATTACCTCATCCCTAAGAATCTCGGGTCCCTGTTCTACGTCCTGGTTGTTTAGGGGATTCGACCTATTTTCAGAAAATAGATCTTTTAAATGTTGTTTCCAGATCACCCTTATCTCTCCTTTTTCTACTATCGGGCTTCCGTGTGAATCAAATAAAGTGATGGATTAAAATTATTTATAGCAGTCGGTGACCTTTTTAATTTTCATGTGCATTTGGAAAAAGTAGTATTTTCAAGCTCTTCCATTTCTTTGCATCTATCCCTCATCCAGTAATCTTCTGCATTTCTAATTTCTTTTTTGATGCTTCTTTTAATTCGATTATATTCGCTTTATTGTCTTTAGCCAATCGTCGATCTTCCATCATATTCAAGATTTCTTCGTCATCCATCTGTTTCTCTTACTTCTATGTGTTGGTTGTAGGTTTTTGTCGCATAGGTACACTTGTTAGAGCGTTCTTCACATCAGACCATAGGTGTTCTACTTCATTATACGTCTTGTTGCTTGACAAGGCTAATTCATTGTTGAGTTCCTGTTGGACCCGTTTTCTCGTTTCTGGTTTTTTAGGGCCTATGTCTCTGTTTATTTATTCTGTTGTTGTCTTTTATTTTTTTTAATCTGGTCTTCAACCAGTGGGACATGGTCAGAACCAATATCAGCTCCAGCATAAGCTGTTACTCTGTCTATACAGTTTATGAAACGCTTCTTAACCAGTATAAAATCTACTTGGTTCCTTATTGGCTCCAGATTACTGGTTTCAGCAGGCAAGGTCTACTTATATGGCCTTCTTTTTGGGAGTTTAAAACATGTGTTTGAAATGACTAAGTTATTTTCCAAGCAGAACCCAAAGAGTCTATCGCCTCTGTAGTTGGCCGTACCCGCCCGTATTTACCGACTATGTCCTGCCGCGAACCCTGACCGATTATTGAGTTAAAGTTTTCCCTATGTAAAATTGTAAACAAGATCTATAAACACCTGATTTACCTTATGTATTTGTTCTTTTAAAAGCTAGATTAATATTATATTCTCTTAAAACTTTTTTCTAGACTTTGACACTAGTTTGACCTTCAAATGTAATTAAAGTTTTATCTTTTATTATGGCATAGATTTGTTTATAATTCACCACTTTTATACATTTTTTCTTAAAAATTACAGTCTATGATTATTTCAGAAGGAATTTCTTTAATTGCATAGTACAGAATTTCATTTTTTTTTTTGTAAATAAGTAGTTAGTTGTATTTTAAAATCTAAAGAAAACAAAGTTTGTCATGCTGAAATGTATAAAACATTAAACGAAAATTTGTCAAAAAATTTATTTTGCGAATAAGTTGAGGGATTTTCAAAAAATGACCGAAACCGAATTTCATGAAAAGCAAAATGCCTCAAGGGACTAAAAAGAAGCTTAATAACTTCAAATTGGAATATTTTCATAAGTGGTTTCAAAATTTTCATAGCCACATGGGCACAATTGACACTGAACACTTTTACGCCCTTTTAAGGTAATTAGATACATCAGAAATCATAAAATACATTATATTTTGTATGGATAATAGAAGAGTCAAGGTGTGTGCTAGTACTGTAGGCTATTAAAAAAAAAAAGATACATTTGGCTTACTGGTTGCCGAGATATTGGAGGTTAAAGTTGGCTTAAATTTGCCGTGTTACCATAAGTGATAGAAGACCCGTTTTTATGCCAACTTTGACATTCAATTTCTCGGCAACCAGCGTTGTTTAAGTGTATAAATTTTGAAATTAATTTGTTTACAGCTCGTAAAGTTATTCAAATTGTTTATAAGCCTAAAAAATTTTTAAAAAATTAAAAAAATCCAAGTTCTCCTAGTGGACCGATGTTAATTCTACAAAAAGCGTTTGAAAGTTTGAGCCTTCCTTCGCAATAAAAATATTAACGACTATCTGAGATTCTTATTTAGGACATAGTATGAATTTGCAAATTTGCGATTTTTTTCTAGTAGCCAAATCATTGTATAAGGACTAACAATGGCCAAATTATTATACAAAAACTACTCTATCGATCTTAACGAAATTTAGCACACGTATTAATCACATTAAAAAGTTTTTCTATGCAGAATATGGAGGTTAAAAGTTAAGTTTAGAGGGTCGAAACCAATTAAAGGATAAACTTCATTTGTTTGTACTTTCTTTTCTAATTATTACTATTTTTCCAACAATAAACATTAAATTTTTAAATTCTAACTAACGAAATATTGTGTAAAATTAAATAATAAAACTTTTAACTTGTTATAATTTTTTCTCTAGGAGCAATATTTTCCAAATTATACACCAAAATAGGAGCAAAAAATTGAGAAATTTAATTTTTTTCAGATTATGTAAACTAAAAAATTTAGCACAGGGTTTGCGACTGGCGCATATCGTGATTATCGATATTGGGTACATCCTGAAGAGATTCCAGCAAAAAATAGCTTCCTAACGATCTCGTATTCGTAGACTAAGAAAATATATGGTTAGGACTACGATATACAATTTTCATATATAAAATGCAATTAAAAGCGCACTATTTACTGTCGCCAAAAATATATAATTAGCTTGCAATAGTGTAATTTTTCACCCTACAGCAAAATTTTTCTTTTAAAATCTTACCTCCGATTGCACCCTATCTGTCAATTCACAAACTACAATAAACAGCGAAATTATACTTGGAGTTGTAGTAATTAAAAAGATACTATTTCTTTCTGGATGCTGAAAGAAAAACAGTAAATCTCTTAAACACCCGCAAAATGACAATTTCAATAAACTAGTGGCCATTAACTACTAACTTAAAACCTTTTCTCCACCCTGCCTTAAACGTTATAAGCGATGTTTCGCCGAAAACTAAAAGGACGGTCCGATAAGTGGTTAGTCTACAAAAGAAAAATAAAAGTTTGGGTAAGTGGCAATTTATTACCCACATTGTATCCTTTTAGCTCGATGTTTCAACCTCTTTAACCCTTCCGAAAAATACGTTCGTGAAGTCTACAAAACAGGCCTTTGTGTCATTGAATCAAATGTCTGCCAACGAATGATTTTTTCAAGTTTGAAAACAAAAAGTCGTACGAGGTCAAACCTGGAGAATACGGTGGATGGGGCAGGAGTTCGTAGCCCGATTCGAGCAATTTAGCTGTGGCGACGACGGATGTTTATATGGTGGCAAACCACTTTTTTCTTCGGCAAATGGAGCCGTTTCTTTAGCAAGTCAAAGTCGAATCTATCCAATAATTGGGAATTGTAAAGCCTTATAATCGAAAAGGTTCTTCTCCTAATAGTTGATGTAGATCACACATCTTAAATCCCGGAATACAGTGACCATCAACTTTCCGGCCTATAGGACTGTCTTCGCTTTCTTCAGGGCACGTTAGCCGAGTTAAGTCCAGTATTTTTGACTATTTCTTGGTCTCTGGTGTGTACAAAGGAATCTATGTTTCGTCGACGGTCACAAAACGACGCAAAAACTACTTCGGATTACACTTAAGCGTCTAACACTGCTCTGAAGTGTCTCACGCTTGCACTTCTTGTTCAGAGAGTACAATTTCATACACTAACGCGGTCTTTTGAGACGCATACTGTCTTACAGCTATCTCGCGCACCTTTAATCGGCTGTCTGTCAACACGTGGATTTTTGTCTCGTTATCATCCAAAGTAGCCGTTTTCGGGGCAACTGTGCGACGTGCGTGGCTCGATCCTACAAAGGTATGGTTGCATCATGTCCAATGATGGTTTTTATGGAAGTGCTTCATGAGCAAACAACTTTTCTGTGAATCGGTTCATCTTGAAACGTTTAAACAAATAAGAAAATAGAACGAATCTTCGCCACACTAACCAGGAGAACCGAGAAGCAAAATTAAATCTTAATAGTATTTATTTAATTGGAATCAAGTTATATTCTATCAATAACTTGAAAAAACAAATCAAAGATCATAACAAAGGTAATAAGTAATTTAATAGTTTGTGGATATAATCCCGAAATTAAAAGTAGGATCTTTAGTATTGTAAAATTAAAAAATACCAGCGTTTTCTGTTCAAAAAATATAAAACTTAAATTTGATCTTATAAATAATTTGGTCTCTTTTTCCTGTACAGTTGTAATTTTCACGCAAATAACTATGTTAATTATACTTACACTATACCATGCTAAACCATACTCAGTTAAGAGTAATAAAGCGAGACCATGTGCTAAAATTATAAATGGTTTTCCATATTGAATCACGAATTGTCTGGCACATCTAAAAATAAGAACATTTTTTAAAAAACGAAGTGAAAAAGTTGCTATTAATTAAAGGCAACTACTAATATTACTTCTTAGTGTAAAAGATGAATAACTGACATCTCTTTAACAGAAATGAAATACTGTTCGTGCGTCTCGCTCAAACTCAAGAATGGTTGGACCAATTTGGCCAATTTTTCTTTTAGTCTAAGATCCCGATAGAGAACGACCTTCACCGAGCTGGTTAATGGACCAAACGTATTTTTTATGTAATTTAATATATTGAAAAATTTATTGCATATGGGTTACCTATCGAATTTTAGCCCAGGATATTTTTAATTAATTTTAAAATTTTTTTTTGTGTGACTGAGAGGTCCTTACCAACCGTCCCATGCGATAGAAGAGTACACAACATAACAGCTGAGATTTGAATTGTTTTCAATAATTTCAATTGATTTTAATTTGTCAGTATATATCTATAGATACATTAATTAATAGAGCAAATTGCTTTAATTTTTTTCAATTAATATTTTTAAATAGGAATAAAAAAGAAATCACATATGCAAGATTAGAATTATATATGTATTGCTATAACCTTCTTATTAACTAAAGATTTATACATACTTTAATGTAACAAAATATATTCACATATATATTTAATTGATTGAAAAAAAAATTAAAAACTAATCCTTTATTTTAATATGAAACTACTCCAAAATAATGCTCAGAATGTACGCGTCTATCGCTATCCTTCTTGTCTTCAAGAGCAGAGAGCATGCGCACTCTCTCTCTCTTTAAAAGGCCGGGATACAAAGGCTGTTATGTTGTGTCTTCTTCTATCGCATGGGACGGTTGGTAGGGACCCCTCAGTCGCACAAAAAAGTTTTAAAAATTAATTAAAAATATCCTGGACTGAAATTCGATAGGCAACCCATATGCAATATATTTTTTGATATATTAAATTACATAAAATATATGTTTGGTCCATTAACCAGCTCGGTGAAGGTCGTCCTCTATCGGGATCCTATACTATTTGGAATTATTGTGACACATTACTGAGAAATTTGTTTTTTAAGTCAAAGTGTGTATTTATTATTTAGTTTTATAAATTGCTAACATATGGCAGCGTAAGTAAATTTGTGACATCTAGGTTGCGGAAAACCCGGTAGATGGCGTTGTATTTCGATTTCTAATTAATACACTTATTTGGTTTTATTTTTAGTTGGAATGGAATAATAAGTATTTAAATGTAATAAATGTATATAAAATGAAATGCTGCTCATGTGTCTCGCTAAAACTCGACCAATTTGGCTAATTTTGGTTTTAAATGTTTTGTAGAATTTTAGGGAGAGTAAATGATAGGACACATAAATAATAATTAAATTTAAATACTAAAAACAACAATTTATTTGTCCGATACAAAGTGTGTATTTTTTATTTAGTTTTATATATTTCTAATAGATGTTAGTGTAAGATAATTTATAAAAATAAGAAGAAGGCGGTGTACTTATATCGATTTCTAAATAATACGGTTAGAAAGATTATTACAATTTTTTTTCGTCCAGAATAAAATAAAAAATATAAAAATGTGAAAAGCAACTATAAAAGAAAAACCAAAATATAAAAAAAAAACAATTATGGTTACAAATGGCTAAAAAACCGGTTACAAACGAGAAACTATATGGAAAATAATCGAAAAAACTGAAAAAAAAACAAAAGAAAATGAAAAATAAGGAAATATAAGAAAATGGAAATAAACGAAAAATGTAGAAAATGGAAAAAAACAATTGAAAACTACAAATCTGTAAAAATTGCAAAATACAATGAGAAAATATGATAAAATTAACAAAAACAAATCAGTAAAATAGATGGATAGATTAAAAAAAACAAAATGTTATAAAACAAACCGAAAAAACAGGTACAAATTGAAAAGTAAGTAAAAACCAGGAAACCAGCAAAAAAATAAGATAAAACCAAAAAAAAATAAAAAAAAAACACAAAATGTATCAAAAAATTGCAAAAAAATTAGAATAACTAAAAAAACATAAAAAAACAAATAATAAAAAAATGAGTTGTAAAAACACCCGGCAGACGGTGTTGAAGTTAGATTGCTAAATAATGGAATTAAAAAACTTTTTTAAATGTTGCTTTTTGCGGGATGTAGAAAAAAAAATCAGGAAGTATCAAAAAAATGGCTACAAAAAAATCGAAAAAACTGGAAAAACCAGCTAAAATGGTAAAAAAACGACAAAATTGAAAAATGTCGAAATATGAAAAAAAAGGAAATAGGAAAAAATCGCAAATATTAGGCAAAAGCAAAAATTCTGTAAAATCGATATATCGACTTCATCCAATAAAAAGAAGAACAATAACTGAAAAAATAAAGCTTACAAATAGGTAAAGAATTAAAAATAAACGAGGTAAAATAGAAAATAGTAGAAAAAACTAAAATGTAGTAAAAATAAGAAAATATGATAAAATCAATAAAAATAGAAAGAGAACAATAGGAAAAAATATCGTAAAATTAAAAAAAAATAGAACAAACTTTTTATGCTCAAATTACAGCACTTTTCTAATAAAACAAGTTTTTAGCTTCATTTAGTTTAAATTTACATTATTGTTTAAACAATATTTATTTAAACAATTTTTTTAAAGACATCTTTTTGCTTAATTTTTTTTTCAGAAAATGTAATTAAACATATTAGTATGAGAGATATATTTTTGTGTTAAAAAAACAGTAAATTTAATGTTACTGTAAATCTATACATATAATAAAACTGTAGGAATCTATATCTTTGTGCGCGCATCACATGAAAACTACTGATCATATTCGAATGCAGTTTCCAAAGACATATTTGTCTTCTTTCAACTTAACATCTGGTGTATAAAACTTTCACCCCCCCCCCCACCCCTTTAACGGGGTGAGGAAAGAAATTTCTATACAAAAATCAACACGCCACGCGAACGACGTCGCGGGTACATCGAAATAGAACCCAAAAATGTGGTTAGATTTTTTTGTCTGTCTGTATGTATTTTTGTTTGTGCGCGCATAACATAAAAACTACTGATCCGATTCGAATGCGGTTTTCACAGATATATTTGTCTTCTTTCAACTTAACATCTAGTGTATAAAAATTTCTCTCTAATTCCTTAAATGGGGTGGGGTAAGAAATTTTTATACAACAATCACAGGCCACGCGAACGACGCGACGTTGCGAGTACAACTAGTAATTCATAAAATCGAACAGTTTAAAGAAACCATATTCTAATCGGACTTAGGGGATAATCCCCAGGTGTGTCCTATAGTTCGACGGTATTGTAAGATATAAATGTGTTAACTCTGGTTTTATGTGTGAGTTCCACGTAAGCTTGCTCTTAAGGCAAGGATAACACCTAAGTATTTTACTTCTGTAGCAAAGCATAATTTAAGGTTTAGAAGACTAGGTGCTTTTCTTTTTCTTCGTGAAGTGAACCATTTCTGCCTTTTTGGGATTAATAGACAGCGAATGCTCCTTACACTATATCTCAAAAATTTTGAAAGCCACTTGCATTCTGTTGCATAGGGTGCTTTCAACCTTTCCTGTTGGCAGAATTACAATGTCATCTGCATAGGCTACTGTATAGATTTTGTCATCTTAATTGAAGCGGTGTATGAGGCTATTTAGAACCATGTTCCACAGCAGAGGTGGTAAATTCCCTCCCTGTGGACAGCCTCTCGTAACCTTGCCTCGTATCTTGACGTCATTGACAGTTATTTATATTGCATGCATGGAGAGCATGTTGAGAATCCACCTACTAACTGTTGTAGGTTTATTTGGGACAGTAAGCGAGTGCATTGTTTCCGAAAAAGTGGTTTCATCGAAAGCTCCTTCGATACTTATAAATATGCCCAGAGTAGACTCGTTCCTGTCCAATGATCGCTCGGGCTGACCAACCACATGATGTAGGTTTCAGTGAATTTCCTTGTTGTGTATGCATTCTGATTGAGATGTAGTGGTTTGGTATTAATCACTGTATCACTTTCATTTAGCCTCTCTAGCATTTTTAATGAGGATGATGTTAGGCTAATAGGTCGGTAAGCTTTTGGAATGGAGTAATTCAGGATTTGTTATGAAGACAACCTTTAATTCTCTCCACATCTTCAGTATATAATTCAGAGCTAGGGCACACACACACTTGTTTTTTTTTATAAACTTTGCCATTTTTTACCCTAAGATTTAACTAAAATATTTTAATTTGGTAAAATCATTTTATTTTTAATTTGGTTAATTAATATCTTAAACTATTTATGAAGCTTACATTATAAGGACACTGGATCTCTGAACACAAAAAAGCATCCTTTCTCTAACCATTTTTTGATAAAAAATATCAGTTTTTAGAATTAATTTCGGATCATAATTTCCACATATTTCTTCAATCCTCTCGTTTAACATCAAGATTTGAAAATAAAAACTCATACCCCAATAGATAGCCATAGAAAAAATTGATGTTGCAATTATACCAAATAACATAATACTTCCCTTATAAACGAATGCTATTATATCTCTGTATTTCGTTTCATTTTTATACATCACATCGATTTGAAGAATATTTTCATTGAATGTAAAAGAACCCAATGCTAAGAAAGTTGAAAATATTCCGTATACTACAAGTATATTAATATATTTCGCTATTTTTGCAATTTCTTTTTGTAGTTTTTTACTGCATGAATTAATTGCGAAATATGAATTATCTTGAAACTTGAGTATTCTTTTAATAATTATGTAGTTACCAAACGGGCTGGTGCATGATAAAACCATCTGAAATATGTTTAATTATAAATACTACTGTTAATAAAAAATATATTTTATACAGTCCATTTCATCGTTTTTGGCCGATTTGATATTAGAAACCACTGAAATAACTGTCATCCAAGTTATCAATGGCGGAGAGTTTTTTTTTTTTCTAAATTAGGTCGTAAGTTTCTGAAACTATCAGTGTGGTTTGACATCTACAAAAATATGACATTAATAATTATTAAATTTAACCCTTCAAAAACGAGCCGTACATGACGGTTACTAGGAATGTGAATTAAGTCAGGACTTCCGTATTGACTACTTTTTATCTACCGGTGAAACAAGATGCAGTTACGTAAGTGTTGTATTAAAAAACAAACGTCCTCATTTAAATTTCTAACTTGTCTGTATCTGAGAGAGATGTAACTCTAAATTTACTTCGAGTATGATTTCTGTCATCGGCCAAAATCGGTGAAATGGACTATAGTTTCTTTAACCTGAAACAAGACAATTGAATGCGGGCCATATTTCAAAATAATTGCTCCAATCGTAGTTTCCTGGATCGATTCCAAAAACTGCACGACGAAAAACGGTACATGAAAACAGAAGAATAATATACCGTAGATTTTGGCTCCTTTACTTGTAAGAAAGTATATTATGTGTTTTTGAAGAAATAACAAAGGATCAACTGTAAAAAATACAATAATAATGAAATATAATAAAAATATAATATTCCGCTTCCATACAAAATCAGTCCAGAAATTTTATAATATATTGACTAATGCGGAAAAAATGAAAGTTTATGTCATTATCTACCGCAGATCATAAACACCTGTCTATATTTGAGCTATATATAGTCAAAATGTAGAAGACATGTAGCTTTTTTAAAAAACCCTGTCATGTAATTTCTCTTTTTAACAATTTCTTTTTTAAATTAAAAGCCAGCACTGCCTTTCCTATCTTACAAGTTTGAATTCTAACCATAAGGATAAGTAAGGAAAAGTGTAAGTACAATTATTTTTTTTTTGTTTCCTAAATAAAAGTGTGTAATTTCAATTCTAGAAAGAACAATCTGCCGTGTTACCTTATTTATATATCTTTTACTTGAGTTTCTTATATTTCCCCATCCTTAGGATAAAAAAAATAAGTGACGCCCATTTTCCTTTACCTTTACCTTTCATTTTATTTTCTTTTATTTTTTGTCCCTTTTATTTTTTATTATCTTATTAAATATAATCCTTTTTTATTTTTTCGATAATTTTTCATTGAGCTCGTCCGAATCCACGCTCGCTCTCCACCAACCAACTGCGTGCCGTTCGCACTAGTGTACCTTAAGATGAGCATTTACAATCTAACCATAATCAAGGTTACAGACAAAATAGAACTAAATTGGCTGAACATTGCAAGTTTTGTTAGTTCCAAAGAAATCCGCCAAAAATTATATAAAAGCGCTAGTTGCATCTATTTGTATTCGTTTTGAAGTGCACAATCTTAAACCACTACTATTGGCAACAGCGATCGCTATCAGTATTCATAAAATTTTGTTGAATTAACGAAAGTAACATTTTTTCGACAAGTAAATCACTATACTATTTCTACAACTTATAATATACAAAAAATAACAATTTACAAATACTATTGTAAAAAATTAAAACAATTTATTTAGCCATTATTAATTGTGATTTAAATAATGGTTAATTATTATATTCGAAAGGTTATTCAAATTATATACATAATCAAAGATTTGTTTGCATTGACGTAGACAATGCCACATCTCTCATATTGACAGATTGATTTAAATGAAGTTTTTGTTGAAGCTGTTATATTTCAAAATCTGATTTCCATAAGGTGCAGAATTTACACTCCTGAGATTAATTGGAAGGTGGCACAGCAGGAGTTGCTATATATTGTTACGAGCGGTCCGGACCTGTCCTAGAATCTTCCGATCGATCGACCCTTCTAGTAGCTGTTAGAACGTCTAAGTAATTCAAGAATTTTCTACGTTCGAGAAGGAATTAATTTGGTATATAAGGACCGCTTTGGACGGAGAGAAGAACAGTTGTTATGGTAACAGTTGGCGATAAGTAATAATTGTGATTGTATTAGTTGGCGATAGATAGCGATTAAGTAGTGGTAATTTTAATAGTAGGCGGTAGGCAGCGATTGTGAAAATAATTGTAATGGTAATAGCTGGCTATAAAGTGCGGATTGTTGTACGAGATATTTTAAAGACGTTATTCAGTAATTGTGACTGTAGTAAAGTTGTGTAAATTAGTTTAACAAATTGTAATCTATTTGTTTTTACCAATAAATTGTTAAGTTTGTCTGCTGTTTATCACTTATCCCGAATCTACGAAGGAAAAACTATAACAATATCTATATATATATTTGTACTAATTCATTTAGTTTGCCTAGGCTTTGATAGCTGCTTGACTATCTAACATGATTACAATTGCCTCCTGCTCTTATTATAGTAGGACAAGAAATATTCCGTCAGTTCCAGTGGTTGTCTCCTCTGGTTGGTCTTTTAGTTTTATAACTCGTAAGCATGGCTCGATCTTTTTCGTTTTCTGTGAGGCGTCAATCTGGCATTCGCAGTGCCATTACTGAATCTACTCTTCCTATTTCCATGACTTTGTGTAGCCTTGCAGCAGAAGGTTTAGAGTCGGTTTCTTCACAGAATCTCGGTTTCGCTTGGCTTTATTGAAGAGGTTCCGTGTTTCCGATCTTAGATTTGACAGATAATTGTTCCACCATATTGCGTCGTTTCTAGTCCTCTGAAAAGGACAACTTGATTTATAGGCATCGAGTATTGCCTCGTTTAATTCTATGAGATCATTCTCTAATACCAGGTGGTTTTTGGCTTTACCTGTGACTCGAAGGATTGCAAGGTTTCTGTTCAGACTAGTGTTATAATTTTCCCAGTTTGTTTTCCTAAAGTTTCTCCTGAATATGGGCTCCTTAGGATATCTCTTTATATATACATTTTTCTTCTGTACGTGTATATGTCACTGAACTCCTCCTAAACAACTGGACCGAATTTCATGATTTTTTTTGTATGTGTTCAAACGGATTCGAGATAAAGTAGTCGTGGTTAACACACACCAGACATCTGTCTACGGCAGTAATAACTAGTAGTCTTCTTGACATCGGTAGAGGAGATATTAAGCACAAGTCTACAGCGCCCATACTTGAATCACAAGTTCCCATGACTCAAACGTCAAGGAACACAATTCTCAGCCAATTCTTTAGAAGTAGTCCTCCAACAAGACCTGTAACGCCACTTCCACGGACACCCAGGAAGTCTGTTAGTGTTTGTTATGCTAACATTCGACCTCATACGAAGACTGCTGACACCATTAATCCTGTCCATCATCAGTGCTACGCCCTAGAAGATCATACTAGTAACAGCCAGCAAACTCTACGAAGACGTGGACCCGATTAGACCACATGTCGTAGATTCACAACGTTTTACCATTCTCCAACAGCATCACTTTCATCGCGAATCGACACAACATTCGTGATTATTTTTGTACATTTTATAATTTGTAAGTAATTATTTTATTTGATAATATAAATAAAACCATTCAACAAAGTACTTACCTGTCATTAACTTTATATCCTTTATTTCCCAGCAAAGCTCCTCTTTCATGTTGAATATAAATGATATGAATCGTCGACAGAAATGTATAAGAGACAACGCATTTTTTTTGTCGAAGACATTATTTATTATTTGGATAATTAAATTAACTTCTTAACGATAATGATAGTCTTTATTATTTAATATTTAGTTACTTATTTACTGTTTAGATGTAAATGTTACCATGAAATTTTATTGGTATCACTTCTGCGCATTTGCTGATCGATGTGTACAAAAAAGGAACAATAGTGAATGTCGTGACAATATAATCAGCCATCAGGATTTTTAACCTTTTCTTGAAGTTTTTTATTGTAAAAGATTTGAATTTCCGAGGAAGTTTATTGTATTCTTTTACAATGTTATACGAAAAACTACGAGTATAAAGAGTGGTTTTATGTTTTGGCATGACAAGAATATCCCCATTTCGTGTTTCAAAGTTTAAAAAAATGATGGAAAATATCTTGGTTTTCTGTTAATTAGTAATTGTGAGCAGATGTAGAAGGCGCATACATTTTAGTCTCAACCAACCTGAATCTTCCATCTTTGAGCTGATGTGTTCATATTTGCCAATCTCGTAGGAAAATCTCAGACATGAGTTCTGGATTCTCTGCAATCTAACCGCATCAGCCTGAAGCAATCAAAGTAGTTTTGAAAATATTATCGATTCTCAAAGTTGTTTTTTTAGATTAGTTGTCAATAAATCTCTGTTGGGAAAGATTTGCCGGAGAGTATAAAAAGAATTTTGACATAAGTGGTTGACATGCTAAGATAATCTCAAATTTGAGTCCAGCCATAATCCCAAATTTTTCCACTCGGTTACCCGAGTTGCCCTTGTTAATGCCCTTCTCCTTCCTTTTGGTTTAGTTTATTAATTTTTTCTTTTGTCACTACAAAATGAGCTCCTACTGTTACCTTATTAATACGTAAATTTAATATTAAATATTACTTCTCATTTGGGTCTTTTCGCAAAGGTCTACCTTTGTGGTGGACTTTTTGTAATCGGTTTTATAATCGTGAGAAGATCCTTTTTTGTCTAAACATGTTATTTAAGTATTTTTTGTTGTATTGTATATTGTAATATTCTGTTTTTGACAAAATAAACTTTTTGTTTTTTTGTTTTTGTATATTGTAGAGACTAAAGAGCAGAGGGCCGAGGATAGAACCTTGTGGTACGCCATAACCTAGCGAGACTGTAACACTGCGGTTGCATAAGAAGCTACGAATCAAGCCGGTTGCATCTTCAGAGAAGCCAAAACAAGGATTTTTTTTTACATAACACGTCGTGGTCAAGGGTGTCGAATGCTTTGCTGAAATCGAGGAGTATCAAGCAAACCAAATGTTATTTATCCAGTTCCTGGAAAATGTCGTCGGTGATAGACAGAAGTGCAGTGGTTGTGCTATAGTTTGTACCAAAACCCGATTGGACATCACTAATCAAGTCGTGAGCTTCGCTAAATTTCAGCATTTAATCTTTCATAGCCAGTTCTAGTACTTTTGAGAGAGGTCTTATATCAGAAAAGTCAGAAGGTGAATGACGTTTAGTCAGTGGTAGGACAAGTGCCTGTTTCCAATCATTTGGGAAAGTAGATGCACATATACAGAAATTAAGAATGAAGGTAACATATTGTAAGAGGAAGCTTTCGATTAGGTGTAGCATCACTAAAGAAACCCCATTTAAACCAACAGCGTTACTTTTGACACGGTTCAGATAAGTTTTAAGGTCTTCATAAGAGATTGGATCGAATTGAAATGAATAATTATTGTCTGAATTGTTGTATATGTCTAGAAGCTCCATCTGTGTGTTATTACTAGAGGGATGAGTGATATTTTGGAAATGTTGGCAAATGTGGAGCAAGGTCCGCGACTGCATTATCTCGAAGAATGTCAAGGGTTTTCCATGTTTTCCATGTTGATTTACTTTCTTTAAAGTAAAATTTAAAAATGCTTTCTTTTCTATACGAATTGCATTTGTTGTGTAATTTTTCAATTCCTTATACCTGTTCCAATTGGAAGTATTTTTCGTTCTCTTGAACTTCTGGAATGCTCTATCCCGAAGTTTGCACATTTGCTTTATATTCGCCATGGGGCAGGTGGTTAAGTGGTTCTAAACTTATGAATGGGGGAATGGGGGCGTGGATTTCGAATAAATGTAATAATCTATACTAATATTATAAACCCGTGTGGGGTTGCTAGTCCCTCATCTGGCGCCTCTCCAGGTGGCGGATAGGGGAATGCCTCCCAGATATGGGTGGTATCGAGGAAATGAAATACTCGGGGCGGACCAAAACTGGCGACCGAATGACTGCCGGAATAAGCAGTTCCCTACTTACTGGCCAACGGCTTCGGGCGGATAAGCTGGTAAGTAGTAGGGCATCTTTTTGTCCTGGGGTAAGGAAATTTACTCCAAAGCGGAGGAACTACTAAAGTAGTCAACGGCATAGAGATGTAGAAGGCCATGGAAAACCACTACATTAAAGGTTCACTGAACATTCCTAGATAAAATAATATGGCAAGCTCGAATATATCAAAGGCCCCTAGTCCGCGGCAGACCTTAAATGGTCAAGGGGTGCGAAGAATCACCGTGACGAATGCTAGGAACCACCCGGAAGTGGAAACTAATACAAAGAAAAGACGATTAAAGAATAGTAATGCTGCACTGAAAGTTGGAACATGGAATGCTAAATCACTATACGCAGCAGGAAAAACACACAATATAATTGCTGAAATAAAAAGAATGAGAGTTAATATTCTGGGAGTTAGCGAGGTAAGGTGGCCCGGAACAGGCAGATTAAAATAGAAGAGCATACAATGTACTATAGTGGCAATGATCAAATGCAACATTACAACGGAGTAGCAATAATAATAGTTAATAAAAACAGTAAAGCTGTTAAATCTTTTATACCACTATCAGATAGAGCGGCTCTACTGCAACTAAGAGCTAGTCCTAGGGATATTAACATTATACAGGTGTACGTTCCCACCTCGGAAAGCCATGAAAATGAGATCCAGAAATTCTATACGGAAGTCAAGCAAATGTTAAAGATAACAAAAAAGAATGAAATCAACATTATCATGGGGGACCTTAATGCCAAAATAGGACAGGGAAGAGTAGGAAACATAGTTGGAGACTGGGGTCTGGGTGAAAGAAATGAACGAGGCGATCTTTTAGTAGAATTCTGCCAGGAAGAGAATTTTATGGTAGCAAATACATGGTTTAAGTTGCCCAAGCGAAGACTGTACACCTGGAAATCACCCGGAGACACAAAAACCAACATAGTTAGAAATCAGATAGACTATATACTAATTGATAGGCGCTACGGAAATGGAATAAAAGGAGTTAAAACTTATCCTGAAACTGACATCGGATCCGATCACAATCCCGTTGTAGGAACAGTGCACATAAAGTTAAAGAAAATTAAGCATCACAAACAGCAAAGACCTAATTTTGAGAAACTAAAAGATCCAGAACTCCGCAGTGAAATAACAGAACAACTAAATAATACAATTAAGCAAACAGCACAAGGACAACCGATCGAAGAAACATGGCATGTTTTAAAGCACACAATCGATCAAATGCAAACCGAAAAACTTGAAACAGTGTCAAAAACAGGAAAGAAACCATGGATGACTGAAGAAATCTTAGATCTAATGGAAGCTCGAAGGAAATATAAGAACACAAACATCGAAAAATATAAAGAAACCCAAAGCATCATTCAGAAATTAATAAGACACGCAAAAGAGAAATGGATGAATGATCGATGCCAAGAACTAGAAGAACTACAGGGAAAACATGACCAGTTTAATGTATATAAAAAAGTTAAGGAAATCACTGGAACAGGAAAAAGTGCAGTGCAGACCAACTTCCTTCAAATAGAAGACAACAAAATAATTACAGACCAAGAAGAAATTAAAGAGGAATGAATGAGATATATACGTGAAGTATTTGATGAGGAAAGGGGAGAAATTCAAATAGAACATAACAACGAACCAATATTAAATATTTTAACATCAGAGGTAAGCTTAGCTATAAAATCGGCTAAGAATGGGAAATCTGTAGGACCAGATAATGTATACACAGAAATGTTAAAATTATTAGACCAAGAAAATATTCAATTGCTTACCAACTTTTTTAACAGAATCTACACAACAGGAATTTTTCCTCCAGAATGGCTCAAATCGGTATTCATACCGATCCCTAAGAAAAAGGCAGCAAGAAAATGCTCAGATTTCAGACTAGTCAGCCTAATGAGTCATACTCTGAAGGTGTTGCTAAAAATCATACACCGTCGTATCTATCTGAAATGCGAACAAAATATAAGCCCCGAACAATTCGGATTTAGATTAGGGCTAGGAACTAGAGAAGCACTTTTCGGACTGACTGTGTTGCTAGAAAAATGTAGAGACCAATCAAAGGATGTATATCTTTGTTTCATTGATTATGAAAAAGCGTTCGATCGCATAAAACATCAAAGACTGATACATTTACTCCAAACCCAGAGGGCTTAGACTATGAAGATGTTCACCTAATAAAGAATTTATATTGGACGCAAACAGGCTGCGTACGATTTGGTGATATCGTAACACCAGACACACCAATCGGACTTGGAGTGCGACAGGGTTGTGTGGTCTCACCTCTTTTGTTTAATGTATACTCCGAATATATCTTCCAAGAAGCATTGGAGAATGTTAACATTGGCATTAAGGTAAACGGCGACATACTTAATAACATAAGATACGCGGACGACACAGTCATCTTTGCAGACACTCCGGAGGGATTGCAACAGCTGCTGGATAGAATAGTGACATCAGGAGATCAACATGGTCTTAAAATAAACACCGCAAAAACAAAAGTAATGGTCATCAGCAGGAATCAAAACCTACGAGCCAATATCCAAATATATGGAACACCAATTCAGGAAGTTGAAAAATTTAAATACCTCGGGGCATGGATAACCCAAAACTTGGATCCAGAAATCGAAATTCGAGCAAGAATCGAAAACGCAAGAGCCACATTTATAAGAATGAAGAAACTACTTACAAATACTACCTTATCACTTGATACTCGATACCGTTTTGTGAAAGTAGAATCGTGGACAATGGGAAAACGAATAATACAACGAATAGAGGCATTCGAAATGTGGGTCTTCCGTAGACTTTTGAAAATCCCATGGACAAGACGGATGACAAATGAGAATGTTATCAGAATGATGGGAACAGATAGGGAACTCTTGCAACAAGTGAAACGCCGAAAAACAAGTTATCTGGGTCACATATACAGAGGAACAAAATACCAACTGTTAAGACTGCTCATGGAAGGAAAGATAGAGGGGCGAAGAGGTCCTGGAAGACGAAAATGTTCATGGCTTAAGAATGTACGAGAGTGGACAGGATTAGACACACACACCTTATTGAGAACAGCAATGAATAGAGAAGAGTTTGCTGATATTGTTGCCAACCTTCAGTAATGAAGAAGGCACCTAAAGAAGAAGAATATTATAAAGAGGAAAGGTTTGATTTTTTGTTTGTTTGAAATGAATAGGCTCCGAAACTACTGGACCGATTTCAAATATTCTTTCAACGTTGGCAAGCTACACTATTCCCGAGTGACATAGGCTATGTTTCATTTTCAAAAAAATTAGGGATGCTTACTAAAACTTGAATAATCTAACCTAAGGTGTAAAAAATTAAACAAAAAACTTCCTTCAATCGCGTGCGCTGCGAAAACTATTAATGATAGAACAAAATGATGTATTATAATTTTTCAGGACACATCACAATCCATAAAAAATGTCGCGACAGCATGTCTCTATCTTTTATAGTTAGGTCACAATAAGCGTCCTTTTATTAATTTTTTTTTTTATTAAAATACCACCCCTAGAAAAGGCTCTTCATTCGTACCTAGGTATTAATCCTTATCTATACTACTAATATTATAAAGAGGAAAGGTTTGATTTATTGTTTGTTTGTTTGTTTGTTTGTTTGTTTGTTTGAAATGAATAGGCTCCAAAACTACTGGACCGATTTTAAAAATTCTTTCACCGTTGGCAAGCTACATTATTCCCGAGTGACATATGCTATGTTTTATTTAAAAAAAATAGGGATCCTTACTAAAATGCCATTAATGTAACCAAAAATGACCTTAAAATCCTTACATCGCGTGCGCTGAGAATACTATTGATTATAGAATAAAATAATGTAATACAATTTTGAAGAATATATAAATATCTACAAAAAATGTCGCGACAGCATATGTCTAACTGTTATAGTTACGTCACAATAACTATTTTTTAATTTTTTAACAGTTTTTATCTTGGTATTAATCCTTATCAAAATAACTTATTTCATAATCACGACAGATATCACAAATTTAGCATGTGCAATGGGACGAGGCTACTTATAAAGGAATTAAAGGACAATTAAGTTGTAGCAACCATTATAACTGAACCACCAGCTGCTCAACTAGCTCATACACTGAGGATACCGATGATCCCAACTGATCTACCAAATCCATTTAAACCGCTTCAATTTCCTATCAAAACATCTTTCGGTTTTACTAATAATAAGTCTCAAGGTCAAACCATCCAATTAGTAGGGATCGGTTTTCCTCATGGCTAACCGCCTAAGGCGGGTCGGAGCACCTGAAAATCAATTTATTTTGCTGCCAGAAAATAAAACAACATGTAATATTGTTTACAGGGAAGCGTTGACCCAATAAATTTAATGGCTTTTTTTATTTTTCTTTAATCCTTGTGCAAAGCCGGGGCGGGCGGCTAGTAAATTATAATTAGGAAATGAAACTAGTTAATTGGAACAAACCTCACGTTGTCACCGCACCTAAAACAGCTTAATATACCTTGATTTTTCTTTTGTATAAAAAACATTTTGGTTAAAATTGTATAAATAATAAATAAAATAAGATCAATGCTTTCGGTCGAAAAGTTTTTAAAAGAAGTGCAAATTTTCGAAAGATCATCTTGCTAGTCATCATGAAAACCAACATAAAATTTGTTTGATATGTTACGATAAAACCAAAAAAATGTTTGCAATTAATGACTAACTGCAATATAGCTTGAAAAAAGCTCTAAAAACTGATATTTTGCTTAAAGTTTTTTGTTATAATTTTGGATGATTACTGAATTGTCAATTTTGAATAATAATAATAAAGATTTTTCTTGAGTTAAATTCCTTCTCTAAATTTGGTGATAGGTATTTCTCCATCTACGTTTTAACTCGGGTAGAGTTTAGAAACATAGAAACTTTGGCACTTGTACGGTACATATTCTGGAGGCTCCGGCGAGATATTGGTAGATGAAGAAGAAATTTAGGAGAGCCTTTGATATACACAAGAATACTTGATTGTGAATTTATCAATATGTAGAAGAAGATATCAATAAAGATGATCCAGATAATAAGTTATTAGTTTAAAGTCTTAGATACTGAACAATACATTGAAAGTCAAATATCGTCAGCTCATGAGGTTTCCAGTAAATATCGTTAATTGAAACTACAGGTAAAACTAAGGTTAGCTAAAGAAGACTCCGAAGTAAGTACTGCTTCTAGTCATTTTCATAGATATAAATTCCTTAAAATTGAATTTAAAAAATATGGGGGAGAAATAGAAAATTGGATTTTCTTTTGTAATCAACTCAAAAGAATTCATGATGATGTTACTTTTGATGGAAGTGATAAAATTCCCAAATCTAAAGTAAGAAAAATTAAAGAAAGTTTTCCTACAAGTTATGAAAATTATCCTAAAGTTTAGACGGTACAGACAAAAAGAATGGTGGATAATGACATAGACGATATAAAACAATGTGGTGATGTTCAAGATAGTAAATATAAGCCAAAAAGAGTCTCACAGTATGGACGAAAAATTAAGTTTCCCATAAGGTTTTTTTCGTCCTTCTTATTTGACAGTTCTTTTAATAATACAGGAACTGCAGGTGGGAGTATGTGTAAAATTAAAACTTCCCAAAAGGGCGTTAATTCCCTAGCTAGCTCACTAGGTCGTGGTTCTTTTAAAGAATTTTACTAGTCTCCCCCAAACATGAAATATAAGAGTGCCAAAGTACAAATTATACACAAAAACCCGTTTTAAATGATTTAGTTAACGGTCCATTAAAAAACAATTTAAAATGAATGAAAAAGTAGTGAATTATTTTTTTCTCTTATCTTTTCTTCTGCATCATTGTATCTGTTGTTTTGGGGAGAGTTTTCTTCAATTTTCTTTTGTAGTCAGAAACTAGGGTTCCATACTCTGTGCTGTTTTACCACCAAATGGCACCAGATTTGAATTAAGCCTAATGATGAAATGAATAATCTGAAATTGATTCCTCAACGAATTTACAATCAAGTAGAATCAGTTTCCAGCCAAATCGCATTTTTCCGGTTTATTGAGATAGATCGTTACATATGTTGCGAAGGGGATGGTTGCTAATAAATAATGACATTTTTAGTTTTAATTTTGAATGATTACTTAATTTTTAATTTTTAATAATAGTAATAAAGATTTTTTCTTGAGTTACATTCCTTCTATAAATTTGGTGAAAGTTCTACACATACGTCTTAACTTGGCACTTGCACGTTACAAACTACAGTTACAGTCTTCTTATCGTCGGGAGATATTAAGCGATCCGTTTGCGGCGCTCATACTCCCAGGTTATTACAAGACAATCTCCAATATCACAAACTTCAAAGAGCACAAACCTCAGTCAAATCCTCAAAAGAACCCCTGCACCGACACTCCAGGAAGCCTGTTAACTGTACAGTATATGTAACAGTAACACGAGAACTCCTAGTAAGGCTTCTGCCATCATCAATACTGACAATCACCAGATACGCCTTGGTAGCTCATCCTAGTAACAGCAAGCGAACTCTACAAAGACTTGGACCCGAGTGGACCACACCCCGAAGATCCACTTCACAGTTTGTTACGTGATTATTTTTGTACGTATCATCATTTGTAAATAATTATTTAATTTTAATTGGTTATGTAAATAAGAAATTTCAACCTATCAGTTAAAATAGGTACCTACATTTCGCTATTGTTGTGAACGCTACTTTATAAGACAATTGTGAACACAGCCTTAGAGCTGTCAACGATCCGCCGACAGCAGACAAGCGACGAAAATGTCAGTAATGTCAGTTGTGTCGTCTGAGCAAGTAGCTAGATATTTTGGAAATAAATATCTAACTAAAAAGTCTTTGTTTTATTGCTAAATACACAACAGAATTTGGCGACGAGTCAGGTCGAACCGCGAGTAAAAACATTCAAGTGCCGGTTTTTCTAGTGTCTGCAATCAGTTTTCAGTCTCAAAACTATTGTGTGCCGGTCGATTTAATCACAATGGCAAATTTGATTGGAAGTATTGAACAATTCAACCCGAAATCTGGAGAAATAACAACCTATATGGAGAGGTTAGAACAATTGTTTGTGTGCAATGCCGTTGAAGAACGAATGAAAGTGTCCATGCTGTTGACTGTAATAGGTAGTGAAGCTTATTCAACTCTCAAAGATATTTTGACCCCAGATATTCCAAGTTCGAAAACGTATGATGTCCTGAAAGATAAATTAGTCGAGCACTATAGTCCCAAAAGGCTTCAAATAGCTGAGAGATACAAGTTTTGGATATCAGTACAAGAGTCAAATGAAGATATCAAAGCTTATATACAAAAACTGAAAAGTTTGTCCCTTCACTGTAAGTTTGGTGCATTTTTGCAAGAAGTCAAGTCAAATTTTAATAAAGGTCAGTCGAATAAGTCAACTAAAAAATCAGCTCAAAAATTTGGGAAGCTGTGTCGTCGTTGTGGAGTCCGAAAGCATGATCCTGACAAGTGTCCAGCAAAAGTTTGGGAGTGCTTTACTTGTAAACAAAAAGGTCATACCAGTCGTGTGTGCAAAAAGGGCAATGTCCATGTCCTTGATGAAAAAGAATATAGTGAGTCATCCGATGAAAATGATGATTTGGTGCTTGGCTTTTGGCATCACTTCAGAGTAACCATAAAGAGAAACCAGTCCAGGTAAAAATAGAAGTTGAAGGTAAGCTGATTAACTTTGAAATTGATAGTGGAGCTTGTCGAAGTGTCATGCATATTAAAGATTATGAAAAATATTTGTCCAATTTGAGTCTGTATAAGGTCAAGTACAATCTGAAAGTT
Organism: Altica lythri; assembly: GCA_964028335.1. Taxonomy (NCBI): domain Eukaryota; kingdom Metazoa; phylum Arthropoda; class Insecta; order Coleoptera; family Chrysomelidae; genus Altica; species Altica lythri. The sequence goes on from OZ034805.1 coordinate 19,024,818, forward strand.
TTAACTGGTGATGGTGTACAAATTGTTGGTGAAACTGATGTTTTTGTCAAGAAAAATAATCAGATAGTTAATTTACCTATTGTAGTTTTAAATAGTAATCATAAATTTACACCATTACTTGGTCGAAATTGGTTAAACGTGTTAAACCCAGATTGGCGTCAAAAATTGTCTTTTTTAAATAAAAAGGAGTCTGATGTGTCAGATTATGTCAATATCGTGTCAAATTCAAATAATGTCAATATCGTGTCAAATAATGTAAATGAAGCTATAGCTAATGTAACGAAAGAATCAGAGTTTGAAAAAGATGAGTCAAAAATTCAACATTTAGTTTCAAATCTTGTAAATCAATTTAAAATTGTTTTCGATGAAAATACTGAGTCTTGTATAAAGGATTTTAAAGTTGAGTTGAAACTAAAAGATGGGGCTCAGCCAGTGTTCCATAGAGCCTATAATATGCCTTATTCGCTAAAAAATAAGGTAGAATCTGAAATTAAAAAAATGTGTGATTCTGGTATATTGAAAAGAGTTAGCTTTAGTAATTGGGCAAGTCCAATTGTGGTCGTCCCAAAGAAAAATTCTTCAGATATCAGAATTTGTGTCGATTTCAAAAAGACTTTGAATCTAGCTATAGATGCAGATCATTGTGTTTTGCCAATCCCTGATGATATTTTCGCTTGTTTAAGTGGCAATAAATATTTTTCAGTAATTGACTTAAAAGGTGCCTACCAACAACTTGAAGTTGGTGAAAAGTCACAAGAACTATTAGTTATCAACACCCATCTTGGACTTTTTGCATTCACTAGACTGACTTATGGTATAAGTTCAGCTCCTGGGATATTTCAGACAATTATGGATAGTATTCTTGCAGGTCTAGAAAATACCAAATGTTATTTAGATGACATACTAGTCTATGGTTCTAGTTTGCAGGAGTGCTACCAACATGTAATCAAAGTCCTAGAAAAACTTCATCAATATCATGTAAAAGTAAACAAAAAGAAGTGTAAATTTTTTCATACCAATGTTGAATTTTTGGGCCATTTGATTGATTCTAATGGTGTCCATCCAACAGTAGACAAAGTCAAGGCTATAAAATCGTCTCGTTCTCCGAATAATGTCACTGAGCTTAAATCTTACCTTGGACTTTTGAATTATTATATAAAGTTTATACCCATGTTATCATCAAAATTAAAACCTTTGTATGATTTATGCAAGCCTGACATTGAATTCTCTAAAAAATGGTCTGAAGAATGTGAAGAAATTTTTCAGATAAGTAAAGATTTTCTCACTTCTGACAATGTTTTGACTCATTATGACCCCAGACTACCCATCTATGTTACGTGTGATTCAAGCAGTTATGGTGTAGGTGCAGTCTTAAGCCATATTGTTGAGGGGAAGGAACGTCCAGTCATGTTTGCATTAAGTACTCTCAACTCTAATGTACAGAAATATAGTAGTTTAGAGCGTGAAGCTTTGGCCTTGATTTTCGCAGTTAAAAAATTCCATAAATATTTATACGGGCGTAAATTCACTCTTATTTCTGATCACCAACCCCTACAATTCATTTTTGCAAAAAATAAGAACATACCTATAACTGCTGCTTCAAGAGTTACCCGATGGGCAATTACACTTTCTGGCTATCAGTATGATATTGTTTACAAGAAGGGAAAGTCCATAAGCAATGCTGATGGTTTATCACGTTTGCCCTTATCTGTTGAAACTGAAGTCTCTGATTTTATTTACTCATTTAGCTTAGTCAATGAAATTCCTATAAATGCTGATGACATAAGGAAAGCTACCAATAAAGATTTATTGTTTTTGAAACTGAAGGACTTCATTTTAACAGGTTGGCCAAGTACGGTTGAGGATGAAAACTTGAAACCATATTTTAAGCACAGAAATGATTTATCTGTAGAACAGAATTGTATTTTGTTTGGTAGTAGAGTAGTAATTCCAGCTGTGTTAAGATCTGAAATTCTTGAACTTTTCCATGAACAACACTCTGGCATTGTTCGCACTAAGATGTTGATTCGATCCTATTGCTGGTGGTGGCCTAATATTAATAGTGACATAGAGAAATTTATTGCTTCTTGTGAAATATGTCAGCAGTGTCAAAATTTCAATAATACAAATCCTCTTTTGCCTTGGCCAGACGCACCTCATAATTTTTATAGAGTATTTATTGATTTTTTTCACAAATTTGATTATACATTTTTACTTGTTTGTGACCAAAGATCGAAATGGCTCGATGTAAAACTAATGGATCAGAGTACCGTGGCTTCTGAAACTATTTCAAAACTAAAAGAGATTTTTTCGATTTTTGGATTGCCTGTAGAATTAGTGTCTGATGGTAGACCACCTTTCAATTCAGTCGAATTTGTTTCTTTCTGTCAATCAAACGGTATAACTCCAATTAAATCTCCGCCGTGGCATCCACCCAGTAATGGTTTTGCAGAAAGGGGAGTACAAACAGTCAAAAAAGACCTTAAAAAGGCTTTATTTTCAGTAGGGAAAGAGATTACCGAACAGCAAATTTTATTAAAGTTGTCAAGTTTTTTATTTTCATATAGAAATACACCTTCCACTAGTACTGGCATTTCACCATCTGAATGCATGTTAAAGCTAAGACCCAGAACCAGATTCGACTTGTTGAAACCTTCCAGCCATAGTAAGCATGTTAAAAGTGGTTCAGATCATAACTCCAGAGTAAAAAAATTGTTTAAGTTGAATGAATCAGTTTATGTTAAGAACAAACAAACCAAACTATGGCAGAAGGGCAAAATAGTAAAAGTGTTAAGTATTTGTACTTATTTGGTCCAAGTTGAGTCACTCATTAAATTTGTTCATGCAGATTCACTGCGATCTGATTTGAGTGATTTAATGAATGACATTGACCTAAATGTAAATGTTGTACCAGGTAATAATATCTGTTGTAACTCTTCCATTACCAACGTTCCTGAATCAAGTGCTCAATCATGTGTATCACCAGTACCAATAGAGTTACCACAAAATACCAGCCCAACAGTTCCTCCTGATATTGTACCAAGTCCTATAGCCCGAGCTATAACCTCACCTGTGACCGAAAGTTCTCATCCAGTAGAAAATCTTCCAGTGTCCTCCAAAAGTGAAACTCCCAAAGCGTCTCGTTTTGGTAGAATTATTAAGCCACGACATAGGCTTAATCTTTAAAGAAGGGGAGAACTGTTGTGAACGCTACTTTATAAGACAATTGTGAACACAGCCTTAGAGCTGTCAACGATCCGCCGACAGCAGACAAGCGACGAAAATGTCAGTAATGTCAGTTGTGTCGTCTGAGCAAGTAGCTAGTTATTTTGGAAATAAATATCTAACTAAAAAGTCTTTGTTTTATTGCTAAATACACAACAGCTATCGTATATAAAAAAATCTCCATCGATTTCGGGGTCATAATTGAATATAACTATTCCTAAAATTCACTAACAAGATGAGACACATTTAATTTTAATAGAGTTTATGACAGTATTTATAATTTTTATTTTCATTAAAAAAAATTAAATTGCAGTGATCTTCCGAAGTTTCAAGTATACAATTAATGTAATCTAATTTCAAATGCTTATAATTTAAAGCATTTGCTAATAGATGGCAGATCACGAAACTTTTATTTAAATTTTTAAATTATATTTAATTTACGGTATTTATACAGGGTGTCCCGTAATTAATTGGACATAGGTTAATGTAGGATAGCTGACATGAAAATAAATCGTTTGAGCTCAGTTTGAGTTTTCAATAAATATTTGGTGTGGTATCTTCGGCGATTGTATTTTAGGACCTTTTGAATTGCCAGCTAAGCTTAATGGAGAACGTTATATAAATTTCTTGAGGAATGAGCTACCGCCCATTCTTTTAGAAGATGTGCCCCTAAATTTAAGACGTGACAGTTGGTATATGCACGACGGTGCACCGGCACATTAATCACTGCAAGTCAGAAATTATTTGGACAAAATTTATCCTCATAAATGAATTGGTAGAGGTAGTGAATATCCGTGGCCCGACCTTAATCCCCTAAATTTTTATTTCTGGGGCTACTTAAAATCACTTGTGTATAAAAATAAAATAAATAACCGTCAGGAATTGTGGCAAAAGATTGTGGAAGGAGTCAACACCATCAGGGCCCAAGAAGAATCATTGTTTGGAGTCAGCCAAAATTTAAATAAAAGAATTAGACTATGTGTCCTAGTGGATGGTAAACATTTTGAAGAATTATTATAATCAATAGCCTTTTTAAACTTTAGACTGTTCATACGCAGCCTAATAAAAAAATGCGTTTATTTCGAAAACGGTCTACTTTTTGGAGATCAAAGCAGTATACCTTTTTTAACTAGAATTAAATGCTGTTTTATTATTTTCACTCGCAAATGTGCGTACAGAGAGGTCAAAAAAGTTATGACCATTTTAATCACTCAATGTTGTTGTATGTGGCGCCATCTAGTGGAAAGGGCTAAATAGATATCATATTCGTGTTCCTCATTCCAAATAATAAGAGTACACCAAATTTCACGTTAATCTGTCCAGTGGATTCCGAGATATTTCAATAAATGTTTGGTAAAAAATTAGTTTTAACACCCTGTAGAACGAAAACCAATAACATTTTGCTAAGCGATATTGAGCTTAAACGGTTTATTGTGATGTCAGCTATCCTACATTAACCTATGTCCAATTAATTACGGGACACCCTGTATACTATTATAATAATTCCTTACATTTGTTAAGTGTGGTCATAAGATTCTTTTAAATAGAGAGCAATAATTAAAAAAAATGTGTAATTAAAAACATGAATTGCTTACATAAAATCAACTAAAGGAATTTTTTATAGTATTAATAGCCCGTAAGCAACAGTACATGAATTTGTTGTCATTAATTCATATCTGGCAATTTGAGGTTTAAAAAAAGTAAGTAAGTTAAGAAAAATAAGTATGATTTTAATGGATTACTCGTGTTCTAAAATTTGGGTATCAATTTTCTTAAAAAATAATTTTTCTCTCATCTTAAAGAGTTTGTCAGTGAATACGAAAATATCCATTATACTTCAAGGCCCAATTGTCTGTCAGTGACGTCATTGTGACGTAAATGCAAGTGGAACCAATGCGAGGTTCGAATGAATGCTAGTTGCTATGTTTAGCTTCGAAAGACTTACTATCTTGGTCTTATTAATGCGCAATGGAAAGAAATACTTGTAAGAAAAATGTCAAGCGGCACTAGCGCACTTAATAATGTCCTCCATTGTTGATTTTTTCTTTTTGCAACTTCGTATCACTATGAACCACCTTTTCGACTACATAATAGGGAACCGGACAACTTTTCAAATAGTGTTTAAAAATAATCTTTATTAATATATATAGCCATAAAAAATAATATTTTATTTAAATAAATCCTCTGGTGTACTTGAAAACGTCAAAAACATAATTTATTTTAAATTGCCGCGAAAACAGCACTTCATGTCAATTCAGATCGCGTGACGTCATTTGGAAGGTAAACAAACTTCTAACCATATTACAAGTGATCAGTGCTTGGATAAATAAAGTATTTTGTGTTTCTTAATCATCATGGAGCGAAAAAGATATCGTTGGTGTGTTGTACCTCGATGTGGAAATACATCAGTAACTACTCCAAATAATTTTTTTATTGGTGTATCTCGAAAACCAGACATAAGTGCGATGGAATGTCTGTTACTTCACCAATTTACTTTTGTGAAGATCACTTTGATGTAAGTACTGTACCTAGAGTGTTATTACACAGCTCATTATATAAATAATCATATTTAGTGTGTATGTAATTTAGGTGTTATAGGTTAGGTATGTCTTACTTAGAATGTTTTACGTGTGCATAAACAATCTTGTATTTGTGTTTTAGCTACCAAAGAAGCTGTAGAGAATATTTAAACTTAATTATATCTTTTATATACATTTTATTTTACTTTATATTGAGAATGTTAATAAATAAAACCATTGACAAATTGTGTATAATTACTTTATTTAGTGCTTTCATATAAAATATGGAATATATTTTTTTCCAACATTCACTTATACTAGAGATATAATGTATAACTAAAGTTCTGTTATGACTATAGTCCTTCAATTCGTAACTAATTACAATGAAATATTTTTAGAAAAATGCAAATAAATCGTAGAAAAACGCGAAATAACATACAAAGCAGTGCTGTTTACTTATGGCTACCTACACATGACGTTACGCATTGTGATAGGCGTTTGGGTTCTTACACGTCACAGATAATTTACGCAACTTTATTTATTGATTTAAAAATATAAATCATTGTTATTTCTTAAAAATCTTTATTGAGTGATATTGTTGTATAACAAACTTTATTTTAAAACACATTTTAGATTTTTTTTCGATTACTGTCCGGTACCCTATTGAAAATGACTGGCATTTGAAAATCGTAAAGTTTTTTTTAACTGCCAAGCAAATTTAAGATGAGTGAAAAACGATTTTTATGTAAAAAGATAGGTAAAGTTTCGAATCGTATTCGAAATTCGTCAATTTTTTTACCCTTCTAAAATTAGGTATAAAACTAGAATTTTCTATTTTATGATTTGATTAATTAAATTAAGTATTGGGAGAGTTTTTATTTATTGATTTTCCAAATTTTTAACCATTAAAACCATCCTTATTATCTCATCTAACTTACATTTTTAGACCTCAAATTGCCAGACATGAATTGATAACACTAAAGCCATGTGCGCTGGCTTAGGGTCTATAAGGTAGCAATTTATGTGATTTAATATAAAAATCTAGATTATTTAGATATCTTTTAAGTTTCTCTTCAATTTCAATTTGATAGGTTGGTTTCTATATTGTTATATTTAAGACATCAAAAACAGTCGTATAACTATGTATATAATTTGCATATTACATCGATTTCTTATGTAAAAGTTTTTAAAGACTTTCTCTATGCATTAGAATCATTAGATTATAAATATCATCATTTTTATCATATTTTGTTCCTTCACTGCACCGGTTTCGGCTCAATAACATTTGATATAATAACAACATTTAACTTTGTGCACAACCGTTAATATCTTGTTCTTGTTTCTCATTTTCCTACAATATATATAATGCCTTTTTGTGATTACATTGTCTTTCCATTAATTTTTTATCAATGTTGTGTTCCAGTTGCTGAAGAAACTTAGCTATATTCGACTGGAACATATTTTACGACAAGATACTGAACTTGGACTACAGGGCAGGAGTCAGCACAGTGGGCCTTGCCGATGACCTGGCAATGATTGTGATGCCACCCTTCCGGAGGGTACTAGAGTACAAGATTAATAAAGCCATAGAAGTAGCGAAAGAATGGATGGAAAACAACTCCCTAGAACCAGCCCCAGAAAAAACGCAAAAGAGACACCAGCGGAATCAAATTTAAAATAGGAGGAGTCGAGGTCTCCCCAATTAAAACCTTAAAATATCTAGGAGTAATCCTATACATAGGCGTAGTTTCGGCCTCTATGTAACAGAGGCAATAAATAAAAGCAAGCGGAGTAGCGGGAAACCTGCAGAGGCTACTTCCGAATATAGGAGGACCCTCAAAGAACAAAAGGGAAACACTATATAGGGTGGTAGAATCCAAGCATCTCTATGGAGCCCCAGTGTGGCACTCTGCTATGTCCACACAAAAGTACAAGACCCAAATGGAAAGCTTCCAGAGGAAAATCCCTTAATAGTCATCGCTGGCTACCGTACCATATCGGCGGACGCGGCGCAGGTCATCGCAGGCATTCCGCCGATAGACCTAAAGGTGGAGGAGAGGAGATTCCTCTTCGAAGTAGGTGCGACTCCGCCTAATCGACAGGAAGCCAGGAGAAGAACTCTTGCTTCCTGGCAGAAAAGATGAAGATTCGGAACAAAAGGCGAGTGGACAAAAACACTTATCAGGGATGCCATAACTTGGACAAAATGTAGACATAGGGAGACAAAGAACTTTATGACACAAATTCTGACACGACATGGATCATTTAAATACTACACAAACAGTATAGGGAAAACTAGAGATCTTTACTGTATCTATTGCGGGGAAACTGACACAGCTGAACATGCGATATTCGAATGCCAGAGATGGCAAGGGGACAGGGCAAAGACCCAAGCAACGTTAGGCCCCATAAACAAAGACAACCTAGTGGACAAAATGATAAGATCTAAAACAACATGGGACACCGTAAGCCGATTAACAAAAAAAGTCATGACAAAAAAAGAACAAGACGAAAGACTAAGATAGGAGAGAGACGAGGACATCTAACAAGAACAAAGAAGATGAACAAGATGAGTGTTTTTTTAATGGGTAGCCCAGACTCGTAGGGAGGTCTGGAAATCCTACACTACCCGCAAGGGTGTGTATAAAACATTTTTGCCACTCGAGCCGGCACCTGCCTGATGCATGTCATTCAATGACAGTTCCGGGTAGGTGTAGCAGCAAACGGCCTCGAAAAAAAAAAGATTTAGATTGGAAAAGATACGTTCAAATTTCTTTCTATATTTAGCATAAGATATTCTCTGTTTGTTCATAATATCCTTATAAAGTTTATATTAAACAACTATTTTATTTTTTAATATTGCATTCTAAGAGTACCTAACTAATTTTCAGTGGCCCCTCGTGGAGTCTGAACCGTTTGGCCCAACTGATAAAAAGGTTGAGGCAGCCTTGTTCTATACTATACGATAGTATTTTGAAATTCTTATACTTTCAGTAAAGTTTTTTCAATGTTGGTTTTGGAACGAAATATTCATCGTCAGTTAATTTTTTGTTTGATCTGTATACTTTAAGTAATACTTTGTTTATTAATTTATTCCAATCATTCAAAAAATTTAAGTGAATGTCAAGGTATTAAGCGACAAAATTATGAAACCGCAAAGAACAACAAAATGAAACAGTCATCCTCGGCGATGTGTAATCGCTACGGTGCACTATAAATCCTGTCTAATAGAAACTACAACCAACTAATTGAGTATTTGTGCTTAATTAGAAAAAAAAACACAATTTTATGCTTGTAATTTAACTGAAAGACAGTTTCCTGTTGGTTTTTTTTGTCTCATTGTTTTATTCTTTGGCAATGACAAGTATTTAACTCTCAAGGTGCTGAAAATCAGTGAAAGTGTTATACAGGGTTTAACCCGGTTTAGTTCGGTTGTTCCAATCCATAAATTCACATGGTCTTTTGCTACAAAAAAATATTGAAGGACGTCTTTATATTTATGTCTGTGAATTGGTTCATTTCGGATCAAATGTTAAAAGTCGATTTATCAATAAATTTAAAACGTATAGAAATGTTTCTGAGAGAATAAATCTTTAAAAAAATAAAATACAATTATATTAAAGAAATACATTAAACTGAAATTTTAAACATTAACTATATCCCGTGGAAACATTTTATAAAGATATATATTTTATTAGTATGTTACTGTTTTGCTGAATGTTGAAACCTGTAGTTGTCACACAATTTGCACATCTTATTATTCTTGCTAAGCGAGCACCGAATTAAAGTTAGAAAGTTATGAACATGTCAAAAGAACGTGTTTGTCACATATTAAATCAAAATTTAGTAGTCCGCACGTTGAATGCCGCGTTTGCTCACGTTATTTAAAAAAAGTATATGAATGAATATTTCCACAGTTCTGTAGGCGCAGTTTATACATCATTGTAAGTACTTCCAAAACACAAAGACACACCGTTTGCAATGTGGCAAATCCAGGAATTCCGGTTTCAACTGCTTGACCATCCGCCTTAGTTACCAGATTTAGCACCAAGCGACTTGTTTTTGTTCCATCCACTTGAAATTGCCCTTTGAGGACAGAGACTTTAGTCAAATGAAATGAAGAGGATATCACCTTTGTAAACAATTATATTTGCGGAGGAAAACGGCGAGTACTATTTGGACGAGTTACAGAGATGAAAGCATCATTGGGAGAAGCGGACTATCTTAAAAAATAATAAAAAAAGTCAGAACAGATGTCTTGTTTCTTTGTTAGGTCGAAAACTTGTCAGATCACCCTCGGAGGTTAAATTAGTTTAACATTTATAGGTTTACTGGCTGCTGTTGACATAACGCAGAAATAATTATATTGATAAAACAATCAATTAATCTGTAACTTACAGGGTGAAGGGTGAACAGTAACTACTTTTTCCCCATTTATCAATTGTTTATTTCCCAATTTCTAATATTGTGTATTTTTAAATAATTGTGAATAAAATGTATTTTGGCATGTTTAAATAAGTAACTAAAAGTGTGGTATATACTTAAACGCCCGAACGGGAGGCGGCAACAGCGACTGATCAACAGTGAGCGGCTGAATATAGAGGTTCTCCAAGGTTTTAGCAACCTGGAACCCATAAAAATACTAAGAGCTGAATCTATGAATGGCAGGATGAAAAGTGTAAAAATGCACAATCCCTGGGAGGTAATTCACAACTCTACCGCAGAATACGGGGGTGGAGCAATTCTGCAAGGAATTCACAAGTCCCAGTCTTGGCGTTAAACAAAGGGAAGAGGAAGAAGAATAATACAAAAGGTATAAAATTTTCAACCGGGAATATTCAAGGGTGAAGGAAAAGGAAAAGGAAGTCATCCAAGAATTTATATAATTAGATATGTACATACTCATAATAACAGAGACAAAAAAGGAAGGTACTAGCATGATGGGTAAAAATGGTGTTCTTTACTGCTGGAGTGGGGTGTATAGAGAAAATAGAGCCAAAAAAGGGGTAAGGATTTTATTGAAACAGAAGTTTGAGAAGACCGTTTCTACGAGGGACCCTATTAGCAAGAGTCTAATTAGAATAAATTTGAGTATACTTTGACGGGAAGTTGTGGCTATGGTAGAGTATTGGTCGTCAGATGACAGCCTCAATACAGAAAAAAATATTTTTTCAAACAATTCAAAAAAGAAAGAAAAAATTAAACAACACCATAGCGGGAGATCTTAACGGTCGCATAGGCAAAAAATTAAGTGATGACGTTGTAGGCCGTTTCGAAGAGAATATGATTAATGATTATGGATATTGACTAATCGACATGATGTGTAAATCGTGCAGTCGGATCACAAACGGCTATTTCAGGCACAGACATATACATAGGTATACATAAACACAACTCACTGGAGGATTAAAGTCGATAATTGACAATATCTTAATGAAACAAAAAAACAAACTCGAAGACGTGCGCGTGATGAGAGGGGTAGTATGCGGCACAGACCATAGACTTCTGGTAGCAAAAACAAAATTCCCTTGGCCCCAAACGACGAATCAAACGCGAGGAAAAGAAAAAGGGCAAGAGCGAAAAGCAATAATCCCAGAACAAGAATAATGACTTAAACTGAATTCCCCACAAGATGAGTCCATTAAAGATCTATGTACCTATATAAAAAAAAGGTTAGACTAGAAAATACAGGAATTTCAATTTGAGAAAAAAAGCATAAAAAAAGCAGCGGCGGAAGATCTTGGCAAAGAAGAGGAAAAGAGCATAGAAAATAAATAAAGCCTCAATTGTCAATGTTATAAAAGAAAAAAAAATACTGTATAAAAGATGGTTGAATACCAAAACGGACTATAAAAGGTACAGGATTAATAATCGGGAAGTAAAAAGATCGGTAAGAATATGATAATATGTGGGAAGAAACATATTTAGGTATAGAACAGTTTATTGGTGAAACAAGATAACAAGGTCCTGGTAAATTCCTTGGGAAAAAACAGACACGAAAATATAAATATTCCTTTTATTAGGAAAAATCAGTGAAAGAAATACTACGAAGATCTATTAGTAGAGAAAAAAATTTCGTGAAACATGAGACAGAAACAGTAAAATACAACTTCTCAGGGCATGGAAGTCAAATATCGCTATCATTAGAGGAAGTAAAACATGCTATAACTACCAAAAACAAAAAGGCGACAGAATCAGGAGGTTCGACACCTGAACTGATTAAATGTGAATCTTTCGAATAATACATAGAATTTTTCAGCAGGCGATAAACGGCGAGCACCTTCAAGAAGAATGGAAACAATCATATTTGATCTCTCTTTTCTAGAAGGGCTACAGAAGGCATTGTGGTTTCAGTATAGTAGAAAAGAAAAAGGCTTGGAACTTGTATTTTGCTTTGATCGAACTAAAACATGACTCGTACCGAGAAAAGAACTGGGAAAATCGATGCGGCAAATGGAAATACCTCTTACACTAATCTATGCAACAAAAGAATTATAATTAGAAAGTACCGCAACCATAAAAGTAAGGAATATGCTGACTACAATAATACGTCCTACAAAAGGACTTCTCCAAGGATGTCTCTTATTCCCAACTTTGTATCAAGTGTATCTAGAATACACTTGAGAAGAAAATGTAAAGGAATGGGAGTACCTGTCAGAAATCAACATATACTAAGTTTTGCAGATGTCAGGTGGTCATTGTACAAGACTCTGAAGATCTTAGTTATATGTATGATAAAGCTGTGCTCGAAATAAACTTCAGCACAACAGAGGATCTGAACACACCGGAAGAAGGTATGGAAAACTTGGAAAGAGATTAGAAATTTTATATGTCTTGGCTTCCAAGTATCTCAAAAACAGAGTATGAAATAGCAAACAGACAAGAACTGTGATCAGACAGCTAAATCCTATATTATGAAGCAGAAGTGTAACTAGAATCACCAAAATAAGAATGTCGATCCATCATGAAGTACGGGACAGACAGTTGGCTGATGAACTAGAAACGAAAAAGTTAAATAATTGCAGTGGAAATGGACTATTCGTTGATGCAGATTAACTAGACTAGACAGAATACCCAATGTGAAAATTCGGAGAAGGATCAAAACTGAAAAAGATATCCTAACATACATATATCATATATCGAATAGAAGAGGCCACGTATGGCGTGCTGGCAATGAACACTGGATTAAAAGAGTAATACACTGGAGTCCAAAAGGTAGAAGAGGAGAAGTAGGTCCAAATAACCTTGAAAGGACGAAGTTGACATCGTCATGGAAAAGAGAGGATTACAAGATGGAGAATGGGAGAATAAAGATGTTTGGCGTTTTGGTTCGACGGAAGGAAGGCGGCGATAGTCGTAATAATCTATTATTGATAAAGATATAAAAAGATGAAAAAAATCATACAAACGTATCTCGCGCCATGCTGTCAATATATTCCAGATACATAAACTGGATTGTGTCTGGTTAGAATTCCTAACTATAAGCACAGAAAGCTGCGACATAGATATAAATATTAATCAGCCTTCATTAGTGACTAAAGAGACAAACTTGTACGGTATTCATGAGCTCTAATAGAGCAAAATACATTTTGGTTTCGCCCTTGTATAGACTGATCAATATTTATATCTATGTCACAGCATTCTGTGCTTAGAAGTAGGATTTCTAACCAGGTGCAAATCCAGGTTTTGTATCTGGAATTCATTGACAGCATTTGTATCTTTATCTCTCTATCAACGTGTGACCTCTTGGTTGGGTAGACACCCTGTAAATGGCAATGTGTTTATGCTTATTTATCTCTTAAATTTGAGAATGACTAGACCGAGTTGGGTGAGAAACATAAATAATATAAGTAATAAAAAGTATAAAAAACGACAATTTAATATTCCAATACAAAGAAACTATTCATTATATAGTTTTATGAATTCCTAATAGAGGGTTTAAGTTGTTTTGTATGTAATCTAGGTTATCTAGGTAACAAATACTCGGTAGATGGCGTTGTATTTTGATTTCTAAATTAATATGAAAACGAGAGAATACTAAATTTGGTACTATGACAGTAGGTATATCCAATATATGAATTCAAAAAATTACAAAATACAACAAAAAAATTGTAAAATCTGGAAACTGACAAAAAAATATTATGAAAACTACAAAAACAAAATAAAAACATTGAAAACGATAGAAATAAACCAGATGTATATAATTGTTTAACGTTTTTAGATTTTGTGCTTTGTAAACTAGGCTATACTATTACTACCGACAAACTTCTTATTAATAGGCCTTTCTTTTAGAACGCTTTAAGAGTTTTTACTTTTTGTACACAATGAACGAAACCGTTCATAAAATATGTAATATGTGTCATTTTATTTTCTTTCTCTTCGATTAAAGACAAGACAATCTAAAAGTGAAAGAGCTTATAACAATCTTGAAAGTACTGTTAGTCACCCAGTATTAACTATTGTTAAAGAGTTTCCCATACGTATCTAACCCACATATTAAAAGACATGAAATACGAATTAAGATACTAAACTTTAATTGACCAAAAAAATATATTATCAATACGGAAACTTGAGCTTGGTTTAAGAATAATTTATTTTTTACTAATTAGCTCATAAAAAAATAATATTTTATCTTTACTTAATCTAAATACAGTATCCGCCAAAATAAACAGTACCGAAAATAAAAATAAAAATTAATTTTTAATTTCTGTAATGTAAGTGTTCAAAATGTTCACCATTTCGACGCAAACAAGCTTCATATCGATTTTGTAAGTCAATAAACATATTTATAAAAAGTGGTTGATGGAACTGCCGAAAAATATTTTGTATTCTTTCCCGTAGTTCGGCAATATTCGCCGGCGGATTTTCCGAATGAAATATTTTGTCCTTCATTATACCCCAAATGTATGCGTCAGGTGGCGTCAGATCAGGTGAATGAGAAGGATATTCGAAGTCTGTTCCCCGAGAAATTATTCTACGTTTATTGACACCTGTTCTAAGCTTGGACCATCATTACGACCTTTTCCGTATGAACGAAAATAATGCTCTACCAAAAACACTTTTTCTTCCGTTGTTAGAACCATTTTTAAATTAAATTTAACTGCAGCGTACTATTAATATATCAACTAATGACAATTAAGTCAAATATGACAAATCCATATTACATAAACAACTCCACAGCACTCTCTGTTTCGGTACTGTTTATTTTGGCGGATACCGTATATTAATTTCTCACTAACTATTTGTCATGTTTTAAAATATTTTGTAACCAATTAAAAACGAATTTTCTTGTTCTTTTTTGTCACTAAATCGCTACCATAAACGGGCTCTACAAATGATTGTAAAACTATGATACTATAGTATTAAAAATAAAACAAAGCGTGTGGCATTCAGTGGGACTGCCGGAAGAAGTTATACTTTTATGCTATACTTCCCGGATTCATAAATTTTTATGCGAATGATTTAGCAAAATCATTATATGATATTCGTGTTCAGCGACCTCAAAAATCTCCTGGTACCGAGTACGCATTCATTTTGTATCAAATTTGCATAACATTTCTTGGAGACGAGGTCCGTACCAGGTGTTTCGGACACCATCATATTCGTATTCAGCGACCCAAAAAACAGTGTAATTTTGTACAGAATTTACATAAAACACCAGGAGAAGAGGTAAATACTCTAGGCACCAAGTGCCGCGGAGACTTTCGACATCATGATATTCGTGTTCAGCGACCCCAAAAACCCCGAGTACATAAATTGAACCCATTTGGAATACTTACCGAGTTGTAATTTTTCTTTCTATTGTCCGTTCGGAATGCACTTTTCGACTATTCTTAAAAACTTTGTTTATATAGCCAACAACCTCAAAAGCATAGTGCAGGATATAATGCAACCATGTGACGGTAGTATGGACTACAATACAATACCCATTACTGAATATTATTATTAATATAAAATACTAAACTTTAAATGTTTACTTACGTGACAGAATTATAAAATAATCTGTCAAACACAATGTAATACGTCACTATGATATTCCAAAACATTAGCTCAGACTGTTTATTGTATATCTATCTCTTTTCAATGTACTGAATGTTTAAACGGTATTTAAAGGACTTATAGTTATGACTAAACATGTGGTAAATATTTCATCTTTGTTTTTACCGACCAATATAACTTATATGTGTTTCTGTCTCTCTCTTACTCATACCATTACATATGTAATGATTTTTCCCATTTAACCCCACACAAATCGAGTGCATGAATAGAAGTATAACTTCAAAAAAGATTTTAACATTAATTATTTATTATTATTATAAATGGTTTATAGAGTATAATTTAAAAAACTGCGTTAATAAATTGATTTCTTGTATGTTTTTTGCCTCCTATAGTCAAGCTATTTTGAAGGTTCTACCTACAATCTACCACGTTCGAGCCCAAAGCAGCCCGAAACTGCAAACAGTTTCTTTAGCTACTGGGTAAACACAACAAAGTAACTTTGCTCTGAGTACCAGAGCATGAATAAATTACTGGAACCGAGATTGCTGATCACACAAACGTTATATCTCCAAAACGAGATTTGGAACTCAAATTAAATGTTACTATTAACGAGTGTGGGTTACGAAACAAAATCGTCAACTTACAAAACAAGCAGTTACTTATTATACAAGGAGTAGGTATAGGGGTTACATCTTCTAACTTTAGGCTCTGAATTACCCTGGGAAATGCTCCTACAATCTTCCAAGCATAGCTATTAGCAATAGACTTCGGTGGTGAAGAGTGCATTAAAAAATACCTCAATTCAGTCAAAATATTGATTATTTCTGATAGCCAAGCTGCTTTGAAGGCTCTAAAATCTATCACTTTCAAGTCTAAAACAGCATAGAATTACAAACTTTACTTAAAGCAATTGTCTAAACACAACAAAGTGGGTACCAGGGTACAAAGGGGTTGTCGATTGCTGGTAGTCTCGCAAAAAAGGATCCAGTGGCATCTCAAAATGTCACATTATGTATGAAGTTCAAAATTGAGAAAAGAAACAGTGCAACCTAAAAAAACTCTCCAAGCCAAAAACAAACAACAAAAAGGTTTATACGGCCTTCACTGCGTCGTTACCCTAGATTAATCTTCAGAAATCTGAAATCAGAATAATCGCAGAAATTCTCACAAAACACTGTCTACTGAGGTACCATCTCTGTAAAATTGGAAAAGTGGACAATGGAACATGCAGGCTGAACATATTATATGTAACTAAAGAGTAATTGTTCGAGAACGACTTATTTAGGACTGATCTTCTCAGAGCCTCATTAGATTAGCATATTGACATCCTAAGTGGATAATAGATTTGAAAGTCTGAACCTTATGGACTCATATGTTATATGTAGGGTATACACTAAAAGACCTTTTAGGTCCCAGTGTAGAAAGGTCACCTAAGCCAATCTATCCCATTTATTATCTACAATCTAGCTGGTTCGTGCTTGCTTTTAGAAAAGATCTGTTCAAGTTCAATATACATTTTGTCGTGTGCTTGATCAGAGATATGTTCTAAGTGATGATATCTACGCGACAAGGCTTTCATTTTGCTCTGGAAATTACCTTAAGTTCCAACAGTTACCAGAGCATTTAAGCATATTGTAACGAATTCAAACAAAAATACACTGGTACGCTATTAACGGTTTTCTGGAAATCACGTACGTGTTGATCTCTCTAAAAACATAAGATCTATTTACGCGGTGTAGGATATGCGTTACAATGCGATTTTCATATATGAATTAAATCAGATACAAATAAACAGTATACTTACAGTTATTTGTTTAGAGTTAAATAAATAAACCGAACCTATTAGTTTTTGTATTTCGTTACAATATATTGATCCCCTAAATCCATAAGCCTTGTTTTCGTTTGCCATTGCAAGATTACATATACCTCTACTAAAAACAGAAGTGTGTGTTTCCAGTGAGACAGATATTTTCACATTTCAATCACTAATGTAAATTCTTGCACCTAAACCCTGTTCAGCATTGGAATTACCTATTAATATTAAAAAATATTGTGTTATTGCTACCTTTGATTTATATCTACTTGCAAAGTAATTTAAGACAAGTATTTAGTAGCCATTTGGTATAATTGTATTCCCAGATATTGTTCCATTGGTAGTTAGTTAAAGAAAAGTAATTCACTACCGGCTTCCAAGGGAACAGAGAAACAAGAGAAGATTTTTAGTGATGTAAGTACGTTATGTTATGTTATGTGTTGTTGTGAAATAAAGAGTTAAATATAAAGTTTAAGATTTATTTCGTACTGATAGAACATGGTGTCAGAAGTGTTAGTTTTAAAAAATATTAGACAATAATACACTAAAAGTTTAAATCATACAAGAAAAATGACATCAAAAGAAGTTAAAATAGACACTTTAAATATGCCAATGCAAGTTAATGTGAGCCCACCGGACCAATTTCCGTTTTCTTCTCTAGCTATGTGGCCATCGTGGAAAAAAAGGTTTGAAATATATATGTCAGTGTCGGTTCAATTAAATAAGTCAGAAGAAGAAAAAGTAAATTTATTAATATACATAGTGGGTGAGGAATCTGAAGAAATTATCCTGCAATTCGCAATACAGCCAAATACTTATAAAGAAGCACTAGACAATTTTAAAGGTTATTTGTTTTATACCTAGAAGAAATATAATATTCGAGCGCGTCAATTAAATAGACTCAAAGAATCTTCCCAATCTTCAGAAGTAGAAAAGTCAAGAGATAATACTTTCGAATATTTCAGAAAAGAGAAAAGATGCGGCTTTTGTGGTCTACGACATCATTCCAGAGATCAATGCCCAACAGAAAAGTCAAAATGTAGAAAATGTGAGAAACCAGGAAATTGGGCCAAAGTATGCAGGAGTACTAGTAAGGTCAGATCGATTCAAATTAATAATTTAAGTGAAGAACTAGATTTGGAAAGGCTTGAGTTAGAATATAATTCACTAGAGGGGTCTAACTCAGTTGTTTCCAACGTAGATTGTAATTTTTTAGGTGCAATTCATCTTAATCACATAGATTGTAAGGAGTTAGTGGTTACTGTATTTGTTAATGGAATCAATGAGAAAATAGAATTTCTGGTTGATTCCAGTGCTGATATTACGTGTTTGCCAAAAAACGTGCCTAATGATAAGATCTTGAAAACCTTGCAAGTTTCTAATAAAATGGTCACGGTTCCAGCAGGTACAAAACTAAATGTGTTGGGTGTTTTACCTTCAAAATTGAGTTTTCAAAATACGAACTTCGATACAGACATTTATATTAAAGAAAATTTAACAAAACCCATATTAGGTAGGGCAGCTATAATGAAATTAAAAATTCTTTCCCATGTTGTTAATATTCTTCCGCTTCATATGTCAGCAGAAAGCATTAACGAAAAAGTTATAAGAAAATTTCCAAAATTATTTAAAAATATCGGCACCTTTAGAACGGAGATGAGTATCAAACTCGTGGAAGGAGCTTTACCTTACGTCCAATCTGTCCCAAGTACAGTACCAATCCCTTTATTAAAACCACTCAAAGAGGAGCTTAATAGGTTACTGCGGCTAAATATAATTGAGCAGATAAATATACCAACTGATTGGATAAGCCCAATTGTGGTAGTACAGAAAAATTCCAAAGTAAGAGTATGCGTCGATTATACTAAATTAAATAATACTATAAAACGTTCCCATTATCCAATAGGAAAGGTTGAGACAATCTTAGAACAAATAAAAGGATCTAATTATTTCAATAAATTAGATACAAATTCTGGGTTTTACCAAATCAGACTTAATAAAAAGTCTTAACTTCTTACCACTTTGATAACTTCCTTCGGTAGATATTTCTTCAAAAGAGTCCCTTTCGGAATCAACCGTGCACGCGAATATTTTTCTAGTCTATTAAACAAAATTCTTTCTAACATCAAAGGTGTAATTAGTCACATAGATGACATAATTATCCACGCTCCAACTTTAGAGGAGCACAATTATATTCTAGAAGAAGTATTAAAACGTATCCAAGCAGAAGTATTAACAATGAATAAAGATAAATGTATTTTCGCCACTCAATCCCTAACGTACTTAGGGCACCAAATTTCCAATGAAGGGGTCGCAATCGACCCTGAACGAATAAAGGCTCTAAACAATTTCCCAAAACCTACGAATAAAAGAGAGGTTCTACAATATTTGGGGATGGTGAACTTTTCTAGCAGATTTGTTCCTAATCGTTCTCAAATTCTTGAGCCTTTAACATCCGTGCTAAAGAAACATGTGACTTTTATTTGGGACCACCTCCAACAAGGATCATTTGACAAAATTAAAGCCCTATTTTAGCGTATTTTGACCCAACCAAAACCATTTCTATTTCGGCAGATGCTTCTTCTTATGGTTTAGGTGCTTGCCTAATTCAAACCTTTGATGGAAAGAACGAGGTAGTTGCTTATGCGTCAAGGCTGCTATCAGATACAGAACAACGGTATGCTTAGATCGAAAGAGAGGCACTCGCCCTTGCCTGGGCAGCCAACAAATTTTCTGAATATATAACAGAAATACCAATACTGTTCCAAACGGACCACAAGCCTTTAATTCAGATCCTTCAAACCAAACCAATAGATGAACTAACACCTCGATTACAAAGATTCAGAATTCGCCTAATGCGATACAACTATAAAATTTATTATTCCCTGGGTAAAGAATTAGTAATAGCAGACGCATTATCAAGAAATTTTTCGGGTGAAAACAACAAACCTGAAGAAAGTGAATTATCAAGAAAAGCAGAAGCACACGTAAAGCTTATAGTGCAATCAGTACAAATACAACCATACTTTTTAGAAATAATAAAGTCATAACAAGCTAAAGACCCAACTTTACAGAAGATTAAAGGTTTAATCAAACAAGCACTAAGCGAAGAAATCATGCCATATTATCCCTACCTCTCCTTTTCAGAAGGATTTCTATTGCACAACACCAGAATCATTATTACAGCTAAAATCTTTAGAATTTATTCACCAAGGCCCTTTAGGAGTAACTAAATGCCGCGAAAAGGCAAAAGTCTTCCGTATGGTGGATCGCATTATCTACCCAAATAGAAAACCTAGTTAGAAAATTTTTCGAAATATTTCAATTAGCAAAAATGACGGAAGGAGTAGTTCTAGAGAAACTAAAAGAGTTATTCCCTAGATACGGTATTAGTGAAATAATTTGTTCGGATAACGGTCCTCAGTTTCAGAGAGAGTTCAAAAAATTTGCTCTTGAATATGACTTCCGTCACATAACCAGTAGCCCCCATTTTCCCCAATCAAATGGATGTATTGAAGCTGCCGTAAAAATAGCAAAAAACCTTATAAAGAAAAACTAACAAGACATTCAGTTAGCCTTGTCTTATCGTACTACTCCTCTGGAGTGTGGGCTTTCAACATGCGAATTGTTGTACGGCAGGAACGTACGCTCTCAATTACCGTTGTTACCGAGCCAATTAAATAAAACAGTAAAAATTTGTAAATCATATCGGGAAAAAGAGGAGATTGCTAAAGATAAATCTGCTACACGGTACAACAAAAGCCATGATTCTAGAAACTTGTCAGGTTTAAAGGAGGGAGACTTTGTTTTGGTGATAGATTTAAGGGTATATGGGAAAATAAATAAAGTATTAGATGAATACCGATCCTATCTGGCGGAGTCCACCAATTTAGGCGTTTATCGTAGAAATAGGTGGCACCTAATTCCGGCCCCTTATTATAATGAATCCAAATTCACGCCAACAAGGACAATTCCTATCACGTACGATAGTCCTGAAAATGAGGTTAATTCATCTGACAAAAAAAAATATATAGTTTAAGGGCGTGGAAGAGGCAGCTGGGTCGGAGCCTTCTTTAAGGGAGGCTACTGATACTGCTACCACTATTCCTGATGTTTTTCCAAATAACTTATTGTCTCGACCGAAGAGAAATTTTACTAAACCTGTTTATTTGAAGAACTATGTACTATAAGCTTAAGAAAGGGGGCCATTGGTAGCTATTTGTTAGTTAAAGAAAAGTCATTCACTACCAGCTGCCAAGGGAACAGAGAAACAATAGAATAAAAATTTTTAGTAATGTACCTGCGTTATGTCATGTTATGTGTTGTTGTTGTGAAATAAAGAGTTAAATAGAAAGCTTAAGATTTATATCGTACTGATAGAACAGATATCTTTTCTAATGCGAAGCTTTATTATGTTGTGTCCAAGTCTAATAAAAATTTTGCAGGCTGGTGAATCCCATCACTGCCTCAACTGTTCCAATAATTTGAAAAAAGAGGAAGATCTAACAAAATTTCCATTGCTGCTGTTGAATTATTTGGTTGCTAGTCAGAGGATTTGCTCTTGGAGATTGGATATAAAACAGAGTAAAGCGTTGTATTGTAGCCCTAATATTCAATTCAAAATTTAATTAAGCAGGTTGGACGCCAATTTGTAACATTAATAATTCCCAAAAAGGGCGTAAATCTCCTAGCTAGCTCACTAGGTAGTGGCTTCTTTAAAGAGGTCTACCAGTTTCCCCCAAACATGAAATTTAAGGGCACCACAGTGCAAATAAACAAATTATACTCAAAGACCCGTTTTAAATGATTAATTTAAAGTTAATTAAAAAAAACAATTATTGAAATTAAAAAGATAATTATGGTTTATCCGAATATTAATTTGGTTAATATAGTTTGGAATTAATTTTATCTCTTATCTTTCTTCTTGAGATCTGCCTCGGTTGTTTTGGGGTAGTTCAACTGGGAAGGATTTTTTTAAATTTCTTTAGAGGTCGTAACCAGGGTTTCCTATCTGTTGTGCTTCACGACCAAATGGTGGAAATTTGGTGTCGCCTCAAAAAAATATGCAACTCTAACGTGGCCATCTTCACAGATATGGATTGACCTTGTATTTAAAGAGAAGATACCACCGAGCAATCGGATAGTAAAAATGAACTCAAAATTCTATCGCAGCGAAAAAGAAAGGACAGTTATCCGTAACACCACTAGCGGTACAATTTATAATTAAGGCGATTACATTAAAATAAATCTCACCAAATATAGGCCCGGAAACAATAGTCTTAAACTAAAACGATCCGGTAGATCGTTACAGTATATTCCAAGATACTTAGATAAATTTTGTACACAGTCGTACAGACATTTTCCAAACGTCTTAACATAATACAAAAAATCTAGTACAGAACGAAATTTATTAACAATATATTTTAAAATTTTGCCAGGAATTTTAAGACAAATAAGATATTTTCAATTTACAATCAGTGACAGCTGATGCCAAGTTAAGTTATACCTCGAGGCCCAATTGTCTGGAAGTGACGTCATTGTGACTGACGTAAATGCAAGTGAAACCAATCCGAGATTAAATGAAACTAGCTGCAATAGAAAGATATACTTTTAAGAAAAATGTCAACACTGGAGAACATTATTAAGTGCGCTAGTGCCGCTTGACATGTTTCTGAAAAGTATATTTTTCTGTTGCGCGTTCATAAGACAAGAATAGTAAGTCTTTCTAAGTTAAACATGGCAATTAGCATTTATTCGAACCTCGCTTTGGCTCCACTTCCGTCACAATGACGTCACTGCCAGATAATTGGGCTTTGAAGCTATTAACCACGAAGACTAGATACCAGGAGTCTACACGGTATAGGCTTTTCCATAACATTTCTGGTCTCAATAATCAACCCAGATCATAGTTCTATTTTTTGCCACTGGCGGCGCGAGTAACCATAAGAACTTAGAGAGCCTTATAAGAACCGATATTTATGAAATTTAAATTTCGCGAAATTAAATTCAATATAACTAATATTAATTTATTTATTTAAAATTAGTTGTCATAAAAGCTGCCAATAGTAACAAAACTTCCCGCGTAAGGATTTAAACGAGTATCTTAGGAACACGAGCGCACTCTACCGGCAATAGTTCTGTCCCTTAAATTGAGACCATTTTTTTAACATTACGTTTAAACTCCTGGTATCTATACTTCGTGCTATTAACAAACAGTGACAGTGGATACAATATGGCGAATGATAATACTCATATTTTCAGTGTCTTGCCTACTCTTGGGAAAATTTTGCAACCATTCTAGACCTATTTTTTGTAAAATATTTGACTTGGGTAGTATTTATTTCCCCTTAATTTATGGCAGTATTAAAAAGATATACTGCTTTTTGAGTATAATAATAAATAATTGATAATGTCAAAGTTTAATTTCTGTATTATCGTATTACGATCGTGTTAAGTAAGAAGATGTTTGTAGGTATAATTTCTGTAAACTTATAATTACAGGACACTACTCGTTATTCATAAAAAAATAAATGATTCCAGCGACAATGACATACTTGCTCGTTTCACAAGAAAACAATTACAGGATTTGTTCGTACTTGCTGAAAATATTAAGAAATCGGTTAAATAATTATGTAACAGCTAGATTGTAAACTTTGGTATATATGTATAGGTAGTAAATATGATGACTCACGCATTTGTAGGATGTTTTCATGAAAATACCCGGTTATGTAAATTTCTGACATATGTCTTTTATAAAAATATGTACGAGTTTAAATGGGTGTGTATAAAAACTTAAAATCATGAATAAAAATGAAGTTATTTTTGCATTTCTAAAAACTGGAATTAAAAAAATTTTAGCAATCAGGAAGTGCCAACAGAAGTAAAACTTGCGATTCATTTTTAGTAGATATACCTATGTATAATCTTAAGGTGGTACCCGTGAGAACTTCGAGATCCCCTCGGTTTCTTGGTAAATTTATATATTTTCTGTCGAAAAATCTATTTTTTGAAGATGCCACGCTGAAAAACCACAGGCTAATTTGTTATTATAAATTCAATGTTTAAAGAAGCTGTAACTAAAAAAAAGAGTGTGCGTGTAACCTTTACGCGCGATTGAAGTAAAACTTGTTGACGTACGTATCGGAAAATAAATATTTAATTACAATTCAATCATATTTATTGCCTATATACTTTACAAAAAAAATGAGATGTTATATTTATATTATTCATTAGAAATAGGAATTTGAAAGTTATCATTATTTTTTTTATATATGAAATAATAGGTTTATGATCACTAAAATGTGAAACATAGATTTTACTCTCTAAATACCATTAATGTATTTGAAACCGTTTGAAAATTTCATAAATAAATTTCGAAAATTTAAGCTCCTCCCATAGCTGAAATCACACCGTTACTTCCATCAGAATCTTCCGTTAGAATCTAACGTTAAAGTTACCCCTAGTCGCGCCTAAAGAAGTTTTGCTTCAATAATAGGTAAACAATATTAAAAATATACACACATTACGTTTAGAATGTGTGATTTTGTAGCTGTATCTACCTTATTGTAATACAACACAACACAAGAGCCTTCGATAGTTAGATTACCATTTCATTTTGTAGCATTTTATAGCATATTCCATAAAATTTAAAATCCTGAGTTGAGTTTGTTTTCTTTAGTTCTACGAAGGATCTGTTATTGATGGTAAAAGATCAGCCATCCTGACTAGTGGTTTTATGGTCTTTATGGCTACCTAACCAAACCTAAAATAAGTATAAGCAAGTGTTAAAACACTGTCTCGTCTTTTTTTCATTTTCATTTTTCTTCAAATCTTTCTGGCGCTTATAATATGCCCTTTGACGTTCACAATTTCTTTTTCTTTTTAGCTATTTAAGTCTATAAAACTAAAATAGCTAGGTATAAATAATAGATATAAATAATTAGGTATAAATAGTGTAATTACACACCAAAAATAAAATTTATGCATATAGAGTACCTACTCACTCATTTTCATTCAATATTGTTTCATCACTTTCTTCATTAATAAATCCACTTTGTTTATTCATATTTAAAACAAACACTTTATACACAAATTTAAACTATTTACCAGCAATGTATTTTGGTTGACAAGATGACAAGATGTCAATTCTTACAATTACAGATTTAATTTTATTTAATATAGTAGGCAGAATCGTGTTAGGTATTTTGTATCAGGTTTTGTTTCCGGTACGCGGTACATTAGAATGACGTCACGTCCGTTAGAATTACTGAGTTACCCCTAGTGCCGCTACAGAAGTTTTACTTCGAAAATTATGGAAGTTACAGATTTTTTGTTGCTTATCAAAAGACGAAAAAAGTGTTTTTTTCAACCTGTCGATACGTTGACTAGAAGCGGAGGTATTACAAATTTAATGCAAATGGAGTGCAAAATAACAAGTCTCCCGAGCCTTTTCTTCATAGTTCTACTCAAAATTGAGCCACAATGGTTTACAATCTCTCATTTTGAAGGTGAAGACTTAAAATATAAAATACGACTTGGTAGATTCAATTAACTTTGTTTATAACGAAACTGTATTAGTTTAAAGTAATAAATTTTGGTCAACAATCACAGAGTTATTTGTAAGTAACACTTTTTGGGAATGTTAATTAAAAAATATCCTAGAACTCCCTCCCTAAATTTATTCTACAGTACAGTTTGAGACTTATTAAATGTCTCCGAGTTGTTTGTTTCGTCAAGCTACAGCTATTTTTAACTGCGTTCGCGAACAGATCTCCCCCAGTTCGCATCTAACTATAATTGACCCGCGCGAACACTTTGATGCAAACTTTATACTATTTACACGTAGCAGATTTAGGTGCGCTTTAGTACAGCTTTAGCTGTAGCAAATGTAACAATATTTTTTGCAATTGCAACACTACTTAATTCCAGCCGATGTACGAGAGATTCCCTCAGGCGTCTCTTCACTTATTTTAAATTTTTAGGCCTGATGACACCCTTAGGTGAGAATGCACAATGGGCCATATGTGGATTCAGTGCCGGCAGACCATTTGGTCGCCCCTCTCCAATTTTCCAGATCCAGATATAATTAATTTCAAGATACAATGGCACTTCCTATACTCGAGCCGTTCAAAAGATGGAATTCAAGGACGCGTGATCAGTGACTGGCCGGCGTAATCGTACGATGCCACGCCTTCTAAACTGAAATAACGAAGGACAGTTTACACTGTACTCATACCAGAGATAATATAAACTGTAAACATCGAGGGTGGGTACTTTTTTGTTGATTGGTGTAAATCGGACTTGTGACGTTGGTTGGGGAGAGTAATATTCAAAGAGTGCGTGCCGTTCACGTGATCATTCCATCTTTTAAACGGCTCGATTATAGACTAGGTACTAGAATAATTACACATTCAGTGTTCTCATAAATTTTGTTTTATTTTCATAACTATTTTTGCACTTAAAATAATTATAATTATTAGGGAAATATAGTTTCTCAACCATTAATTTTTCTAAATATTTCCTTAAAATATAATTCATTTTTATTAAACTCACAATGCTTTTTTATTTCTCTTAAATAATTTTGCCGAATGTTAACTACATGCGAAGATTCTGTACTACGCATTGTAAAAAGTTGTTATATGCTCACAAATGGCATATAAAGTATTGTAATGCCAAATTTGACGTATAAAACAATGACAAAAGTCAAAAATAACAAATAAAAAAATGACATCTGTATATAACATACAAAACGCTGATGTTAAAATTGACGTATAAAACAATGACAGATCTTAAATTCAAGCGAACTGGAGGAGTGTACAAACAAAATTTTCAACGTACATTTGTACATCGATTAAAAACTTTTGAAAAACTGTTCTCGCTCTCTAGAATTTTGTTATTTTTTAACCGCCCAGAAAAGAAGTAGGTTCTCAATTTGAGCATTCGACCGTATTTACAGGTAATGTCGGGATTGTTGGGTATTGAACGCAGTACGTCTTGCACGGTTTTAAAGATAGTACATCATTAATTTGTGCCCACATCTGACAAAGCAAAGTAGCAACTAAAAAGGATAAAATAACTTTTAAAAATATTGAACCGCCTTAAAAAAAAAAAAAAGAAAAATGCCCTAAAAAGCCAGAAATAAAATGTTTATGTCTTAAAATAATTGGAAGCAACTAGGCATCTGATTTCGATTTGCTTGAAGTCGGTTCCAATGGAAAATTACCCTCTATTTTAATCTTAGCTATTAAATCTAGATTTCGAATGTTAGTAACTCAAATCTTATACAAAGATATAAACCATTGGAGCCAACTTGAAGGAAATCGAAATCAGATGCCTATACCTCCATAGGCAATTGCATGTCATTGACGTCATTGTGGCCTATATGCAAGTGGAAGCAATGCGAGGTTTGAATGAATCGTAGTTGCCAGGTTTAACTTTCTATCTTTGTCTTATTAACGCTCAATAGAAAGAGATACTTTTAAGACAAATGGCAGGCGGCGCTAGCTTGTTCATTATGTTGCCATTTTCTTAAAAGTATCACTTTCTATTGTGCGTTAATAAGACAAAGATAGAACCTAAGTCTTCCTAAGTTAAACATGGCAAGTAGCATTCATTCGAACCTCGCATTGGTTCCACCTGCATTTAAGTCACCATGACGTCAGTAACATGCAATTGCTTATCGAAGTATAGTTGCTTTTAATTTTTTTAAGAAATAAATATTTCTGGCTTTTTAGTGTATTTTTCTTTTCTTCTTTTGAAGACGGTTCAATTTTTTTTAAGTTTTTATTCTCTCTTTACACTATGATAAATAACACCCCATTAATAATCCGACTTGTTCTAGTAAACGATCATTTGAGATATCTCTCATGGGATTTTTGAAATTTTTAACATTTTAGAAAGTGTGCAAATAAGAATGATTAAATTACGAGATATTGAAAAAGCAGTTTAAACCGGATTTTCTGAAAACTGCTTATTGGCTTATTTTGTCAATATTGTTGCTCAAAAAAAGAAACCTTTCACCCTCTGGTCTATTTATTCAATGCTAAAGAGTACAATACGAATAAAACAAAATATTGATATATAAAAATATGGAAGAAAACTA
The DNA here is from genome assembly GCA_964028335.1 of Altica lythri. Classification (NCBI taxonomy): domain Eukaryota; kingdom Metazoa; phylum Arthropoda; class Insecta; order Coleoptera; family Chrysomelidae; genus Altica; species Altica lythri. The sequence goes on from OZ034805.1 coordinate 19,053,475, forward strand.
ATATCGTTTAAAAAAAACAAAATGTGGGTTATAAACCTAAAAAACCAGTGTATTTAAAAAACAAGAAATTGAAACATTTTTACGGGATGCACCTTTTGATTTTCTTCCTCAGAAGGTATGTGTAGCTTGCAAATTATCACCTACATGTATAATTTCATTCATGAATCTTTTAGGTTACTTTAATAATTGGCATCTCGAACTGATAAACTATTCAAAATGAAAAAAGATCATGTGTGGATCTACAAAAAGAAAAATGTATCATTGTTATTCCTGACACAAAAACGCATCAGTTAAGAGCTTTTGTCCTTAACAACGAGTATTGGATATAAATAATTACAGAATATACTAACCTTCGAATAAATATAGGAGATTTTTTCTGCAAGTCAGACATGGAAAATTAACAAAGCAGCCATTAGGACACAATTCTGTGGCTGAATTTCGCAAAAAAAATTGCTACTTATTTGCAATTAGACAAGATAGAAACATATACTGGTCATTGTTTTCGCCGAACGGCAGCTACTATTTGTAAATAATGGTGGAGATGTTCTCAATCTAAAACGTTTAGAAGGTTGGAAATCAAGTACTTTTGCTGAAGGTTATGTTGAAAATTCACTAGACAACCAAACAAAAATTAAGAGCATGTTAACCCATGATCAAAAAGAACCTATTCCTGGTTCGTCAACATCCAGCACACAAAATTATTCTTTCTTCAATGAAAACCTTAAAGAGCTAATAATAATAATTAATAATCAAAGCCACGAGAGTTTTTACTTATATACTAACGCTTTAAATAGTGTTTAATTTTATGTTAACTATTGTAATATTTACCTTCCTGGTACTTACCTATTGTTCGCTCTGTTGTTTTTATTGTTACCTTTCTCTTAATAATAAATTCCACTGGAATTAATAAAAATATATAATGTCTACATAATCGTTTTTTCTACAATACAATTCGTTGTTATTATTCTGGAATCTGTAATCGTTATAAAACGTAGTTGGGAACATCTATTGTTTACATTTGAGGTTATTTTTTGTCCTTTGTTTCCAAAGTGTTTAGCTGTTCGGCTAGTGCCTTATCCTTATCGTTTACTTTATTCTTTCTTCGGGTGCCGGAAGTTGGTTTTTTTAACGTAGATTTATCTCAATTTTTTAACAAAGGTTTTTTTTAGTACATACATATATTTTTACAGAAATTTTATTCTACTAAAGACTAAAGTTTTGTTTTGTTTGGTTATACTGGATGCCTATATACCTACCGATACCGATATAAAACGTTTGTCATATTTGCCAATTTTGATGGTCTCTATCTATGGAGGCGCGTAACCAAGGGTAATGGGTGGAAAGTAGCTACTTTCCACCCTGGTTAACAATTGTCTACTTTCCAACAGTTTGGTAGGGTGGAAAACAGTCTATTTTTAAACGATTGTGAATAAACTTTGTCTATCACAATCAATAAAGACGAAAAATAAATACATTAAAGTTATCTTCACAGAAGATATGAATTCATTTCATTTCATCTCTCTGAGAAAATTGCAACCACTTGGATGTATTTTGGATTTCTATGGAACATATAATAAAAAATACTTTTTCGCGAATTTTTATTGTTAAGTTCGTACATTTATATATTACATACAACTTGTAGCACATTTTTATAACAATTTTAAACACAAACCAGATATAATGGAAGATAATAATTAAAATGCAAATAATTATCTCCAATGAAGTACCTCATTTACGACGTAGTGACGTCATATTGACCAAAATGTTATTTTTGGTGGATGAGTAAATTATGTACCTTTATTAAATACCATCGGCAGTTTATAAGATCGGTTTTTATGTCTCCCTGTCCGTGTCTGCTATAATTTTTGAACGAAAGGTTACAGGGTCATGAAATTTGATATATAGAATTCTCATGTCATGGGGAAGGACCTATTGATTTGGGTCCATATTAGATAACAATTCACTTTACATTTTATAATAACTACATACTATATCGAATATTGTCTTAAATTTCATCATAACTTAATAATTTTAATAATTTTTTTATACAACTAACTGTTTGATTTATACCTAAGTGTCAATAACTGACATATTTATGATCGTACGGCCTTTTACTATATAGCACATAAGATACTTAGTTCGTATTTATAATCGCATAAACTGATCATTTACATAGTATTATAGTAATGTAAGATATAGAAAAAATATATTTATTCAATGTATTCACAATTAATGATCTAATTATATAATAAAATTAATATCAAGCCGGCTTTGGAATATCTTGTACAAAATTATCTGTGTATGTCTATAAATACAATATAATATAATATAATATAATATAATATAATATAATATAATATAATATAATATAATATAATATAATATAATATAATATAATATAATATAATATAATATAATATAATATAATATAGCTATACGGTCCATTGAAAAGTTACATTAAGGATTACGTTTCTTAAAAGACGCAATTTAATTTTTTTTGCTGTGTAAAGTTTTAGGGTAAGCTTTAATCCAAGTTTGTGAGGTAGCCACTGTTGTCTCACGATTGCCTTTAAAAAATAGGGTGCAAATTTGCGCCTTCTGCTAAACGAATCATCCTACTAGAGAATTGAAAATTAAATTTTCTACAACTTAATCGCAATTAATTTTATCGTAAAATCAAAAATCGTGTAAATGCAGGGGGGAAGGGTCGATAACTAATAAATATTAACATAGCAATGTTAAAAAACTTATAAAATATATAGATAATAAAAATATAATAGAAACCTAAGGAGTACGTTAAACAAAATTATAAATATTTACAGTGAATTATTTTTGTTAACACCTCATTTAAATAATACTCTGATGCCATTACTTATTCCGCCGAAAACAAAATTTGTTCCAAAATCTATAACTTTTTGCGTTCATAACTTTATGATTTTTGATTTTACGATAATAATTATAGTCCAGGGAAGTTAGGTAATATAGCGGAAATTTGGACATCCAGCATATATCGAGATGCGGTTTCTGCATTGTGTTCAGGAAGGTCCCAGGAAACGTCTGGTTTGGCGCATTTTTAAAAAATGCCTTCTGGGTCGGAAAATCCATTTTCCAATTGCATCATTCCCCACAGAGCAACCCCCGAGCGCCCCCGGGTAATTCCAATGCCAGAATTAAATTCGTCATTCCCGAAAACCCCCAAGTGTCGAGTTTGGTGCGTTTTTCATGGACTATGCAATTTCTTCCCCAGAAGGTCCCCCCGGATGCCCCTCGGAGCCGACTCCAAGCACCTTCGGGTGATTAAAATGCCAGAATTAAATTCGTCATCCCCGAAAACCCCCGAGTAACGAGTTTGAAGTGCTTTTCATACACGCTGCCATTTCTCCCTCAATTCACCCCCTTCGCACCCCCACAGAGCAACCCCCTTGCAATCACGGGTAATTCTAATGCCAAAACCGAGTTTGGCAGCCCCGAAAACCCCCGAGTAACGATTTTCGAGCGATTTTTCGAAGTCTCCAGTCGTTCCTTTAAAGATGCAAGGAATGATTGGAAAATACATTTTCCGGCCAAGAAGGCATTTTTCAAAAATGCGCCAAACCAGACGTTGTAGACTTTTTTCCTGGGAACTTCCTGAAAACAATGCAGAAAATCGCATCTCGATATCTGCTGGATTTCCAGATTTCTGCTATTCGGGCGATTTTGATCTAATTGCCCTAGTAATACAAATAAAGTTATAGAAAATTCTATTTGTAACAAAAAATGTTGTTATCTTTTTTGTAAAATGCACAGTTTGGGAGATAATGCGTGAAAACCCTTTATACCATTTCTACGTAGATTGGCGACCATACAAAAACTTGCTTAGCTGAAGCTCTGAGAGGCACTACTATAGCAGCACATAATCTTAAAGCTTTAGGTTTGCACCTATCATACAGATGGGTCTAAAAATGAATAAGAGGATTCAGAAGCTGGAATTTACAGTAGTGACGAAAAAATAAAATTTTCTTTCCCTTTAGTAACATTTACATCTGTATTTTAAGCAGAACTATATGAAATCTAGCATTGCACAAGAGAAAATGTTTTATGTCTTAATATGGGTATACACAAAGTTCAGGTGGCTAATTGGACTTTATAAAGACCCGTAAAGCCGTCTTCAAACTAGTACACAAGTGCTAAATAGTTGATATTGTTATAAATTTTCTTCGTAGATTCGGGATAAGTGATAACAGCAGACAAGCTTAACAATTTATTAGTAAACATAACTAAATAACAGTTTTCTTTAACTAATTTCCACAACTTTAATACAATTACAGTTACTAAATAGCGTCGTTAAAATATTTCGTATAACAATTCGCACTTTATCGCCAGCTACTACAAATACAATTAATTCTACCGTCCGAAGCCGTCCCTTTTTATAGTATTAGATTCTTCCAGAAACATCCATGTAGTTAAATCTCGAACAGAAAACTCTCGAACCACCCCGACGCCAAACCAGCTCATAGAAGGTCGATTTCGTTCGGAGACAAACTAGAATAGACTAGAATTCCCAGAATTATAACGACACCTCAATCCTCGGGCTGGGCAACAGGTCCTGACTCGTAACCATATTCTGGTGATTCCTAACAGTCCTTAAACTAGTTCTGATGCAGGATATAGAAGAATACAAGGCAATGGGGTGGCTGATAAAGTTGCAAGAAGAGGATCAGTCACAATATTGTGCTGATAAGAACCAGGTCTAAGGATATTAAAAAGTACGATTCGGAGCCAAATGTAAGCCTGGATCTTTAGACAACACAACCAACACTAAAAACACATTTCTGGCTAAGCAGACAGCAAAATGTGTATTGAACAGACGTTTAATAAAAGTGCTAAAACACTGCGCAAAACTAGCAGGAATCATTTACTAGTTATTACAAGATTCCTTACGGACAATGTACCGGTTAAGAGAGACCTGCAAACCATTGGGCTGTTGAATGGTGACCCATTTTGAGGCCGGGAATCTGAAACAGTAAATTAAACTCATACTGTACCATTGCGAGGCACTTGATCGCAGGAGGCAGACAATTTTTGGGGACTTCAGAGTGTCTCCACACACATATGGCATACCCTTTAGATATATTCCAAAGATCCTGGAGTGGGTGGTATAGAAGAAATAGAATAAGCCTAACTAAGCTGCAGACGACCAGTAAATATATGTCAGACGGCGAATACTATTGAAACACGTATGGGGGCTTTTTACACAATTTATTTACAAAATTGTTAAGATACACTGAACTCTGCTGGATAACTTCTAACTACTTGACAATACAATGAACTCTTGTGAACACTTGACTTGAACTGACGTTAACTGCCCATGCATCCCCTTATATACAACTTTATTTAATCTAGTTAGTGTCTTTAGAAGTTTCTAGAATTTTCTAGAAACATTATTTAAAATGGTCAGTTGATTTTTAGAAACTTCTTAAAATCAACTGTCAATAACAATCTTTCAAATTAAGGTCCCTTTCTTTTACGGTTATCCCGTTACACTATTTAATCATAGATAATGATAATTCTCAGTTTTGTATGTGAAAGCTAACTTTATATACAAGTCATTCCGGGTATATTATTTGTGACCTTAACCATGCAAAATAAACTAAATAACTTTTTCTTTTCACCTTTGACTAAATCTAGAACTAGTTAATCTGAATTGCAGAAGAAACCAGTTCCACAGACCGATTTATTAATATTGTAATTTATTCTTTCTTCAACTGTTTTAAATTTATACGTAAATTTTGATTATATCTGGGAATAAAATCACTGAATATTGAACTAGATTGCTTATTATTTATTTATTAGAAAACTAGTTTTTTTTTGTTTTTGGAAATAGCACAGGTGTTATATAATAATATTAAATAAGAATTAATGGAAATATTTTAATTTAATTCAAATGTATTTTGTTAAAATGTCAAAAAAACAACTTAGATATCCGTTTATTAATATTTTGATTAATTTTGATCAAGTCGAGCTAAATATGAAAAATAGTTTGACTTGTACGCTATTTTAACATTTTCTTTAATAAAGATATATTAACTTTTACTATTGTATATTATGCTCATCATTATTTAGATAATTGGGTTATTTAACAAATGCGGTTTTATTTGAAATGTTATGTTTAGAAAGTATGAATAAGTTTACAAACACCAATTTGTAATATTATTTCTGGAAGTTAATTTTTACTGGTAAATTAATTTACTCAAATAAACACACTATATTTCCAGTTGTTAAATTAATTTTGCTCGTTTTTTTTATTATTTATATTAATATTTTAATATTTATTTGATATTTATTGTTATTTACATATTTCATATGGCAATTCTAATCTAAATGACTGTTTCGCCGCTGAAAAATAAAAAATAGAGGAAAAAACGGGTGTGGCAGTCAGTGGAACTGCCGGCAGAAGTTATATTTCTATGCACGCACCCGAATTCATAAATTTGTATGCGAATGATTTAGCAAAATCATTATATGATATTCGTGTTCAGCGACCTCAAAAACCTCCTAGTACCGAGTGCACACTCATTTTTTATCGAATTTGCACAAAATTCCTGGAGAAGAGGTCCATCTTAAGCAGCAGGTGTTTCGGGTACCATCGCCATTATCATATTCGTATTCAGCGACCCAAAAAACCGCTGAGTTCCAAGTGTGCACTGATTTTGTACAGAATTAACATAAAACCGCAGGAGAACAGGTAAACACACCTAGGCACCACGGAGATTTTCGACATCATGATATTCGTGTTCAGCGACCCCAAAAACCCCGAGTACATAAATTTAACCCATTTGGAATAATTACCGAGTTGTAATTTTTCTATCTATTGTATGTTCGGAATGCACTTTTTGACTATTCTTAAAAACTCTGTGTAGCCAACAACCTCAAAAGCATAGTGCATACTGAATATTATTATTAATATAAAATACTAACCTTTATATGTTTACTTACGTGACAGAGTTATAAAATAATCTGTCAAACACAATGAAATACGTCACTATGATATTCAAAACATTAGCTCAGACTGTTTTTTGTATATCTATCTCTTTTCAATGTAATAAAATTTAAACGGTATTCAAAGGACTTATAGTTATGACTAACAACATGTAGTAAATATTTCATCTTTGTTTGTACCGACCAATATACTTACCATATATGTGTTTCTGTCTCTCTCTTACTTACACCATTACATATGTAATGATTTTTCCCATTTAATTCTACACAAATCTTTTCCTCCAAGTGCACGAATACAAGTATAACTTCAATAAAAATGGGTTTTGGTATAATTAAAATTATACTTTTTTGGAGAATTATTGCAAATGATGAGATTAAATTTTTACGATGCACGCGTATAGGTACTGTCACAAAAAGCAGACCGTACATCAGGAAAAATTGATGGAACGAAAAATTGACACTATAAAATTCGTTAGTCAACGTTTTAGTTTTTTTTTAAATAAATACAAAGAAATTGAGATTGGAATTCAAAGAAATCAAAAAATTAATAGTAATCTACGTAACAAGTCCTGAAAGTGGTTTTTTACTGGACGAGTAGGCAAATTGCAGGGCGAGCCATAGGCGAGCCCTGCAAGCCTGCGAGTCCAGTAAAAGCACTTTTGGGACGTATTACGTACAATATTTTTTTTAAAACGGGCATTGTTGTACCATAAACTTCATATTATGCAGTTTACATTTTTATAACAAGAACTCTTTATTAACTAATTTTAACATTTTTTTTTTAACAAATCTTGCTTGGGTGGCTGCCTTAAAAATTTCATCTGGTATAATTTCATCTTCCATTAATTCACAATCATCATTTTAAATATCCATTTTATAATAAATTTCACGTTTTCAACTAAACGTCAAAATATGTAAAGTTATAGTTTTAAATATATACAAAACTCGGTTACCATAGAATTGACCGCTATCTTAGACTAACTATTTTATTGCAAATGCGTCCGGTAAAAGCTTTTACCGGACTCATTTTTATTTTCTGGCCTTGTCCGACAAAATGAGATTTTCTGACCTAAAAATAAACCGGAAAGTATTAATTTCACCCGGTTTAAAAAAAACAAAATTATTGAAAAATGTCATACTAAAACTGTTTCTATTAAACTTTTCACTATAGTTCTGAGGCAGTGAATAATTAGAAACCTCAAATATATTTTTATATTTAATTTGAACATCTTTATTTAAACATTTGTTTACAAAAAAAAGATTTACGTTTATTAATCATTACAAATTGTAAATCTTGTCAATCTTACGAAATACAGAGTGGCATTTTACTATCTAGGCATGAGCATAAACTTTGTGATTGATATTTTCAAGCCGAAGAAGTATAACTTCTTTCGTGCTCACAAAAGTACAAACACACTTCTTTATTAACAATAATAGTATCTAAAATTAAAAATATTATAGATGTTTACGTCATGCACCAGCCGTTTTGTTAACTACTTAATTATTAAGCGTATACTCAAGATTCAAGATAGTTCGTATATCGCAATATATTCATGCAGCAAAAAATTACAGTAAAAAATTGCAAGTTAATTTAATTGTAGTATACAGAATATTCTTAACTTTTACATTCAACGGTAGGTAATATACTTAAAGTCGATGTGATGTAAAAAAAACTTTTATATGGGAAGTATTTTGTTATTTGGGATAATTGCAACATCAATTTTTTGTATGGCTGTCTATTGAGTTTATATTTTCAAATCTTGATGTTAAACGAAAGGATTGAAGAAATATATAGAAATTATGAACCGAAACTAAATATAAAATTTGTTGTTATCAACAATTGGTGAGAGAAAGGGTGTTTTTTGTGTTCAGCAATCCAGTGTCCGGATAAAATATTCCAGCATTTTTAAAAAAACAGTTAATTAATTTCTATTTAATAATTTCTTTTCAAAATATAAGCCGACCTTGCCGTTAAAAATTTTTTTACCTGGGTTCTTACCTATCTTTTCCCATTCATGGGAAAAGTTTTTCCTCTTTTTCGTTTTCTTTTCCCTTTTCAATTTTTTATTACATTATTAAATTGACTCCCGTTTTTTTAACATAATTTCGATAACTTTTCATTTAGTTCGTCCGAACTCGCTCTCCACCAACCGAGTGCCGTTCGTCCGTTTAAAAAATGGTACAGAATTTTTAGGCCAAAGAAGTATAACTTCTTATTTGTGTACATAAATACATACACAAACATTATTGTTTTTTTAGTATTTGTTATTTTATTATCTATATACTAAACAGTTTTACTCACCATTTAATATTTAATTTAAAAACATGCAATTTTATAATGGGTAAATAATGCTTGTTTAAGATGCACTTTTTGGGAAAGATCTGCTTCTATTTTACATGGATTTAAGTATATCTGTTTTTTCCCATTTATGTTCGCAATTTTAAAAAACTGTCGCTAAAGATACCTACGTCGCATATACCGAGTTAGGTGGTATGTTCGTTAAACCATTTTTCAAACCTATAAATAAATTTTCCAAAGGTTAACTACGATCGGCGATTCTATAGGTAATAAGCATCGTACATTCCATTTCCTATTTTTAAAACCGCATTGTACAAAATTTTCTTTTTATGTGCGTACAGAAGTACACTTTTTGTGTATATAATCTACAAAATCATTAACATTTTTTTTATTATATATTTATATAAAATTTATTTAACTAGATAATGCGTTATACCAAAACTTTCTTTCAATTTATTAAATACCTTTTTTATTATTAATGTCGTTTCCTCTACAAACATAGAAGGATAAAATTTTTAGGAAGATTTTTATCTTATTACGCCAAAGAAGTATAACTTCGTGCGTACATAAGTACATACATACGTTTTTTTAACTGTACGTACTTTTCCAATATAAAGAAGCTTTGATAGGGTTCTACCAAATTACTTTTTACAGTAAAAACTTTTTTAAAAAATTGAACTGTCTTAAAAATGCATTAAAAAGCAAAAAATAAACTCACTATTTCTTAAAAAAATTGTTAAGATCTAGCTAACTGATTTCGATTTCCTTGATGGCAAATGGAAAATTGCTCACTATTTTAATATTAGCTATTAAATCTAGATTTCGCACGCTAGTAACTCAAATCTTTCTCAAAGGTTTAAACAATTGGAGCCGACTTCGGCAATCGAAATCAGATGCCTAGTTGCTTACAATTTTTTTAAGAAATAAAGGTTTTATTTTTTCCTTTTCAGTGTATTTGTGTTTTTTTTTGAAGGAAGTCCTTTATTTTATCCTTTTTAGTTATAACTTGGTTTTGTTAGATGTGGGCACAAATTCATGATGTACTATCTTCAAAACCTTCCGAATAACAATTTTAAATCCAACTGAAATGTTGAATAGGTAGTCGGTCATACGAGTATATAAACTTTCTAGTCGCCCTTACGATTTTTGAAAGTTACCCTCGATTTCTCTGGTCTGCCATCATCAGATCCCGATTTCTTTATCATGGGACTACCTATGAAATAACTTAGCATATATACGGTCTAATTGAGAAACCTCCTCCTTTTTTGAAGTCGGATAATCTGGGCTGGGGCTGGAGTTCCAAATTAGGCGTTGCAGTCACCAGAAAATGATCATGTTGTTGACCAATTTTTTCTAAGGCTCTATGTAAATATCTCTTATAGATTAAGAGTTTTACGTTAAGACGTCTGACTTCGGAGGTCTTCAGAGATAATTACAATTCAGTCATATAGTTAGAGTTAAGTGGGTATATACCTCATCAAGAGTATGTGGTGGCGTAAGCGTATAAGGCTCGTCTTCCATGCAAGAGGTTGTGGGTTTAATCCACAACAATCCCGGCATGAATCAAAGTGTCTTTTTGGAGAGATAAGTAAATTCTCTAACACCTAGAAACACCAAGCACGTACTCTGAGGAAAAACATCGTGATGAAACGTGTCTGAAACCATCAACCCTTAGTGACCAAGAGTGGCGATTAAATGCTCATTCCTGGTACTTGTAAGAATAATCCTTTGCCCATACAGTGGGACAGTAGTCGGCTTAGTTTTTATACCCCATTATTAACATATTGTAACGGGATAACCGTAAAGAAAAGGACCGTAATTTGAAAGATTGTTATTCTAGAAAATTCTAAACACACTGACTAGATTAAATAATGTTGTATATAAGGGGATGTATGGGCAGTTAACGTCAGTTCAAGTTCAAATATTGTTCATTGTATTGTCAAGCAGTTTAGACGTTATCCAGTAGAGTTCTGTGTATCTTAACAATTTTGTAAATAAAATTGTGTTAAAGTCCCCATAAGTGTTTCAAATTGGTGTCAGGTGTGGGGTGAAGATACAAGGATGCCTGGAAAAAAGATAAATGAACTATTGGTGGCTGAGCTCAGAAGAGAGCTCGAAGAATTAGAGTTGGAAACTACTGAAAGCAAATCCGTATTGTTGAGAAGGCTCCGTGAATACTACGTAAATAACGATTTGGACCCTGACGCTGTGGAGTTCGAAGACCCAGTTCAAAAAGCAAATTCTGAACTAGCGCAACAACTTTCACTGCAACACGAGGAGCTATCACAACGAATGACGAGCCAACAAGAAGAACAGACTCAACAACTTTCCCGGCTGCAAGAGGAGCTATCAGGACGAATGACGAGTCAACAAGAAGAACAAACTCAACAACTTTCCTAGCTATCACAAAGAATGACCAGCCAGCAAGAGGAGCTATCCAGTCAGATGAAGAGCCAACAAGAGGAGCTATTCAGTCAGATGAAGAGCCAGCGCGAAGATATATCCCAGCTATCACAACGGATGACTACCCTACCAGAAGAGTTATCCAGTTCCTTCTCCCAGCAAATATCGCATTTGCGCTCCGAAATGTACACTCTTCGTGACGAGCAAAATCAGCAAGTGGTCAACTTGAATCAGCAAGTGGACAACATAAATAAACAAGTAACCAACTTGAATCAGCAAGTGAACAACTTGCGAGACGAGATCAACCAGCAAATGCAGTCCGAAATAAGGAAGCTTCAACGAGAACAGGAAGCTTGTCGTCGAAACCAGCCCATCCACCACGGCGACGGAGATGCGGAAAGGATGGAAAACTGCCACGTAGACATCGACCGACGAGGAAACGGGGAGGCGACCCAAGTACGAACTACGATGAAACCCCCGACCTTCGACGGGAAGAATTCCTGGCCAAATTACCTGAAACAATTCGACGCAGCGGCCAGAGTTAATGGATGGTCATCCCAGGAGAAGGCATTGTCCCTAACCGTAGCACTGCGAGGCGAAGCTTTAGACGTCTTGCAATCATTGACACCGGATGAAGCTGACAACTTCGAGTTATTGGTAAATCGTCTAGAGATGCGTTGTGGTCAAACTCATCTACAACCGGTGTACCAAATGCAGTTAAAGAGCCGAAAGCAGAAAAATGGAGAGACTATCCAGGAATTTGAGGCGGAAGTCGCAAGAATGGTACGACTTGCGTATTCAAATGCAGCGGAGGATTTCCTGAAGTGCCTGGCAGTCCAAACCTTCACCGATGGTCTTCGAGACGTCTAGTTGCAGCGGGCTGAACGGTTGGCGCGGCCGAAGTCTCTTGTGGACGCCTTGACCATTGCCCTGGAGTTTGAGGCGGCGACGGGGGCCCACGTAGAGTTGCTCGACTAAGGGAAGTCACCGGTAACTACGACCATGCCGTTCATTCCGTTAGCGACGTCGAAGCGGTAGTGGAAAGGTTAATGAAGTTATCTCCAAAAAGAAGGCGCCCAGTAAGATGCTGGAACTGCGGAGAACTAGGCCATATAAGAAATACTTGCCCCCAAAAAGAAAAATCTGCTGCTGAAGTACTCCAGCAGCAGAAAAACTAGAATGGGTCGACTCCTGAAAGGCGAAATCGACCCCAAACATTCCCGAAGCCCCTCACACCATTAAATTGGCAACTCTGCGACATCACGTGGACAGCTTATATGTAGATGGCCTCATTGATGGGAAGAACTTTAGCATGCTGGTAGACACTGGAGCTACGAAAACTATCGTTCGACCATCCATCATTATGCGAAAGAAGATGTGGCCTACCAGTTGGAGACAGCGTACCGCTACCGAAAATTCTGCTAGAGTCTACGGTGAGATACAGGTGACGCTAAAGTTTGGTTCAACCTCTCTTGTTCACTCGGTGCTGGTGGCTGACGTTGATGAAGATGTTGTTCTGGGCATGGATGTTATGCTTCACTGTGGTTTTCATTTGGATCTTCGCCGACGTATCCTTCGTACTGGTAATGAAGAAATATTCCTGTACCGAAAACAAGTTGACAATGCCTCGATTAAGCTTATCGATGATATCGAACTTCCGGCGAGCTGCGAATGTGTCGTCACAGCGCGGTTGGATGGACTGGAGCCAGATGGTGCCCCAGCCATGATAGAGCCGAAGAACCATGACCATGAATTGGGAAAAGGACTCCTTGTGGGTAAGACTCTTGTTAGATCCGCCAAAGAGGTACCCATCCGAGTTATCAACTTGAACGATCATCCAGTTCTTCTCCGAAAGGACACGGAAATGGGAAGTTTAGAACCAGTAACGGCCATAATTCACAAGGTAAACGTTACGGAAACAGATGAGACCAACGGAATGGAACAATTAATGACAAAATTAGATCCCTCTTTGTCAAAATTAGAAAAGAAACAGGTAAGAGATCTACTTTACCGTTATAAACCTGTTTTGGTTTTAAAAGTAAACTGGGAAAAACTGATGTTGTACAACATAGAATTGACACTGGTGATGCACGTCCGATTCGACAGGTACCCCGAAGGATGCCTCAAGTTAAGAAGGAAGAAGCAGACTGAGCCCTTAAAGAAATGATTCAAAATGGCATAGTCGAACCATCCAGTAGTCCGTGGGCTTCTCCTGTGGTATTAGTGAGAAAGAAAGACGGATCAATGCGGTTTTGTGTCGACTATCGAAAACTAAATGATGTCACTAAGAAGGACAGTTATCCTCTGCCAAGGATTGATGATGTCCTCGACGCTTTGGCGGGTTCTACTTTGTTTTCTACCTTGGACCTTAAAAGCGGATACTGGCAAATTAAAATGAATCCTACAGACAAAGAAAAGACTGCCTTTACCAGTGGATCAGGGTTGTGGCAATTCACGGTCCTTCCGTTTGGCCTCTGTAATGCTCCTGCGACGTTTGAACGGCTAATGGAGAACATCCTGCGGGGTTTGTCATGGGAAACTTGTCTAGTTTATCTAGACGACATCATCATAATGGGCAAGACCTTTAAGGAACATTTATCTAACCTGGAAGGAGTCTTTAAAAGATTACAGAACGCTAATCTAACATTGAATGTTAAGAAATGCCACTTGTTCCAGAGACAGGTCAACTATTTAGGACATAACGTAAGCAAGGATGGCGTTGCTGTTGACCCCGCTAAGATACAAGCCGTTCAGGAATGGCCAATCCCTATCGACAAACATCAGCTCCGGAGTTTCTTGGGTCTTTGTTCCTATTACCGACGATATGTCAAGAATTTTGGAGACATCGCCAAACCCTTGACACGTTTAACAGAACAAGATAAGTCCTTCTGTTGGGATCAGGAATGTCAAGAGGCGTTTGAAATATTGAAGAAACAGCTTACGTCAGCACCTGTTCTTGCTTATCCACTTCCTGATGGTAAGCTTATTCTGGACACCGACGCCAGCAATGTGGGAATTGGAGCCGTCTTGTCACAGCTACAAGATGGTAAGGAAAGAGTGGTTGGTTACTTCAGCAAAACTTTATCGAAAGCTGAAAAGAACTCCTGTGTAACTCGGAGGGAACTGTTAGCAGTTGTAGAATCCGTCGAACACTTTTATAAATATCTGTATGGCAGAAAATTCCTGATCAGGACAGACCATGCTAGTTTAAAGTGGTTACTTAGCTTTAGGAACCCAGAAGGACAGATAGCAAGATGGCTCGAAAAACTGCAGGAATATGATGTTGAAATCGAGCACAGACCTGGAACAAGACATCGTAATGCTGATGCACTTTCCAGAAGACCATGTCGACCTGATTGTCCCCATTGTACTCGTATGAAAAACTTGCCTTAGTTAAGGTTGTGCCAGAAGACGAGAGCTCTATGCTGGAGGAGCAACAAGAAAACGATCCCGTTCTGAGAAAGATTCGGGAGTGGAAGAGAATGGACCGTCGTCCGTTGTGGAGAGAGATATCCTCATCCTCTCCTGCTTTAAAAGCATACTGGTCCCAATGGAACTCTTTAATTTTGGACGGTGGACACGTTAAAAGACTTGTAGAAAATTCCGAGGGCACAGAAACAAGGAAACAAATAGTGGTCCCAAGAAATGCTGTACCGGAAATTTTAAAACAGATGCATAATGATAGTTCTGGAGGACATCTGGGTATCACGAAAACGCTGCAAAAGATCCGAGATAGATTTTACTGGGTAAATTGCACTAATGTGTCACGGGCTAAATTCTCGTAAGCGATAAATATTTTAATTTGTAAACATAAGTGTTTTCTTACCTTATAATTTCCCATTATTAAAGGTTTACTTGAGTCAGGAACCGCTTGATCTGGTTCGGTTATAGATAATCATCAACTTATAAATATATTCTGCCATAAATTATTGCTAATATTGTCTTGAAGTATATTTATTAAATTCAAATGTAGTGGCATTGTTTATAAATCATTCACTGACGTATGTAAACGGTTGACAATTCTCTTTCTGTCGATAACTCGTAGTATTGTGTTCCACAGCCAGCTGTTTCGTGGTATTGTTATTTGCATAATAAGATTGAAAATGAACGAGGAAATTAAGTAATGTTGAGATTTTTGCTGTTATCTTGATCAGTAATAAGATTAGTCGTATCAAACGACCACTGTTTGTTTGTAAATTGGTAGCTGAAGATCCTACGGTTATTGTCCTTATAGTAGTAGAGGCCATTTATTTTGAAGTGTGTCAATCTCATGAATTGTGAAACGTAGAGAGTCCTTTTTGACTGTCAGCTTTCGTCTCGAGCGGTTGCTTTTGAGAAGATTTTTTTTGGTTTAAGTTTGTAATCTCTGTGCATCGGAGTCAATTAATTTTGGATTTACGAAACTAAACCTCAGTTTTTCCTATCGAATTGTGTTGGAGTGAGATTTCCTGTTATTTTGGTGGATTCGTTGGAAAAATTCCTCGTGGAGGGATATTTAGTAAAATCTTCATTGGTGAGTAATACGTTTCTTTATTAATGTGGTTGTTCGATCCTTATGGTTTTTTTTTCTCTTTTCTTTCGTTCCCTATGAAGTGTAGGTAACCCACAGAGCAGACAGTGGAAAAATTGATAATTCAAAACCGTGCAGGCAGCAAATCGTGGTCAGAATTCCCCATTATTGCAGTTAGCAACGAGGATATTGTTTTACCCGTTTACCAGCTAGGGGTGTCACGAGTTTAATGAAAGAAACCCTTTCTTAATAGGTGAGTTAAGATATTATATTTTTATAAGATTAATAACGCCATATAGTCGCAATCTTAGTTTTTTTATCTTGATTTTACATGTATATTTCTTTGTGTATTGTATGTAGGTAATATTTTTGAGAAACTAGACTCCTTTTAGATCTTTTGTGCTATATTATTAATCGATTTTATGTTAAATCTTAATTTAGTTTATTGTTATAATTTTGTTATGACTAGTAAGTCAAATTTAAGTTTGTTAAGTGCTTTCAAATCCTTGGTTTTGATCAGTAATTGTAAATTCAGAGATGTTAGCTTCTAAATCTTGTGTAATTCATTTAAATTCATTTTTTTTTATTCTTTCATTGTTGTGCAAAAATAGGTTAATGTGTTCAAATTGTATTAAAGCCAGTAAAGTAGTGTAACGTTATTAAATCAATTAATTCAAGGAGTCATTAAAATTTGTTTGAGCTATTGTTAATTCCAAATTACGATTTTAGGGTCCTAGATACAGGTGTAAATCCTAGATACAGGTGTAAATCCTAGATACAGTCTTCAGTCCTAGATACAGTTCTAGATACAGGCTTTAATTTTGGTTGCAGACCTGATACTTAGTACGAGCTTAAGTTATTGTGTTTGGTGCAAGCCTATTGGTTTTGGAACAGGCTTGATTGTTGGTACCGGCCTACGTATTGGAGAAGCCAAGGATTCGAATTTAGTTAACAGATAAGCCAAAATAAATTTAATTCGCGACTATAGTTTTAGTTAAAATTTATTTTTTTTTTCCTTGTACGTGTGATCACACTTAGCAGATAATTTTATTAAGATTACTCTCTTAAATTTTTTTTTATATAATTGTTTGAATAACATAGTCAAGAGCGAGTTTGACATTAGTGTAAATTCTTTGCCTTTAATTTTTATTAAAGAAGGGTCTAGTTGAGATTTTGTTTTATTTAGCTCACTTTATCGTTATTTTTTTTATTGTGCAGTTTAATTAGTACTGTTTAATATTCAAAATGTATTTAATTATCTCCAGTGGGTGAGGTAGTGCCTGGAACAACAGGGGTTTCCGATTTTGACCGTCTAAATCGGTGGCGCGACTCACTATTATTTGTTTACTTACCCTCTACAGCTGATCTGGGCACCAATTTGCCAGTAGAGAAACCACTACCGAACTCAGCTGGAGTAGAAGTTCAATTGGAAGAAGTTGATTCACCTTTTGATTAATTTATCGAAATTTGATATTATTTTATTTTTATTTACATTAAAAATGAGTGGCAAATTTTTGGCGCCCAACGTGGACCTTACCCTTACGATGAATGAGTTCGAAATCAAATTGTTGAAGACGTAATTGCCAACGAGCGAGACGACCTTGGGGATCTTTCAGCCGATGTAGCCACAATAAGGATGCATGGTCTGTGATGACGACAAAGTGAACATGATCTAAATAATGCCGCAACTTCTCGACCGACCAAATAACGGCTAAACACTCCTTTTCTGTCACCGACAGCTTCATCTCCTGCTTCGTCATGGACCTGGACAGGTAGCAAATTACTCTCTCCCCTTCCTCAAGAAGTTTCTTAATATTAATAGGTTCTTTTAGAGACATTGTTTTTCCCTTTATGAGCACCGATTAAGGTTCCTAATAATCCTTGTTTTAGGGGTTATGTCTTTTACAGGAAGCCTCTTGTCCATACCGGTTGCCCTCCTCTTGGTCATCTTTTCCATTTCAGTTGTTGCGGAATCAGACATTTTTGTTAACTCACTGCAAATACTAGCAGAATATATCTTTTTAGCTTTAGCTGTAATCTTTGGTAAACTTGAAATGCAGAATTCACAAATCACCTGTTAGGTCCTTATCCATCTTGTACTATTCGTTTTATTCTCTTATGGAGATCATGTAGAATTCACACTGAGATATTAGAATTTCATTGTAATATCGGTTACCTTCTTTTGTTCATCTTTTAGAAGCAATAATTTCAAATGGTTGACCTTGCACTTTTGAAAACCTCAGCGTTCTTATTTGCTTGGGAATCACTGCCCGCTACTTGCATATTCATGAATTTTAAAAGATTTTCTTATGTTCCCGAACATCTTCAGAACCATGGAAAGCACTAATCCATCTCCCGGGAATTTATTGATTTATAGGTTCCTTCACAACCAATTCCCTAATGAAAATTCATGTTTAGAATTCACACTGAGTTAATAGAGTTTCGTTGTAATATCAGAATCCGCATTGGGCTATATTACTGTACCATTGGGTTGGTTTTCCAACCTAACCACTTTCTGGATCCAAGTTTCGTTCTACCTTTAGTGAACTTGTCGTTACCTTACCTAAATTTTGTTATATCGTTTTCCTGTTTCGTTGTCTTTAGAATGACCTCATGGTTTTGGTTTCATTCGTAGTGGATCTACGACACATTCTGTGGATTTCGAGGCTAAACCATTGATTTTCCGACCGGGCCATTGGTTGTTGAGTGTCCGGTGGAAAAAACACATAGTGGGATTTGTAGAGGTATTCATTTTTCGGAGTTTTTTTTTGTGGGAACTTGGTATTGTTAACTATAGGTATCTTTCGTTGCTTGGATTCAGACCCTTGTTCAACATAACCATCGTTGACTCTTTGGTGCCCTGTGGCTGGGGGTAGAAGAATCTCACCACCCGAGGATATTCCAGGCGGGGAGGTAAAAGTCCTCCAACCTTAACACTTCTGGATTCAAGTAATTTCCTTATCTTTACCTTTATCTTTTCCTTATCTTACCTTACCTTACCTTATCTTACCTTTGTTGTTGCCTGCTTCGTCGACTATAAATTACCCTCATGGTTTGGGCCTCTTTTTATGTGGCTGTGATGCTGTTTCACGTTTTGTGGATTTTGGAGGCCAAACCTTTTTGTTTTCCCGACTGGACCATTGGTTTTGGGTGTCTGGTGGGAAAAAGCCTTAGTGGTAGTTGAGAAAGATTCTCTGAAGCGGTTCAGAGAATCCTACGACCATCCTACCTTATCTCTCCTACCACCTTTTGGGATTTGTCGAGGAATTTTGGTCGACTTAGCGGGAAATATGTGTTCGTTACCTTCCTTACCTTTTGCTACATTACTTGAATCCAGCCAATTCATCAACAACCATCGTTGATTCCTTTCTGTGTTCTGTGTTGCTTTTCTTTCTTTTTGGTTGTCTTTCGTGCTGTTTCAGTCTGGTCGTACTTTAACGCACTGGGTGCTTGCTCCTGAGTATTACTCGAAACTTTTGTTTTTCTTTCTTTGGTTTTGTTGTTGTTGTTGGGTCGTATTCTTTACGAGTTGGGTATGCGAATATGGCGTTCTATATATTTGGATATTACAGCAATTTGTTCGTAGCTATTGTTTGGGCTTGTTGTCTATTTCATTGATTGTTGGCATTATTTAATACTTGTTGAGTTATCGTCGAAAATCTTCGGTAGATTTTCTCCTTTCTTAGGGGAGGGGATGTTGTCACGGGCTAAATTCTCGTAAGCGATAAATATTTTAATTTGTAAACATAAGTGTTTTCTTACCTTATAATTTCCCATTATTAAAGGTTTACTTGAGTCAGGAACCGGTTGATCTGGTTCGGTTATAGATAATCATCAACTTATAAATATATTCTGCCATAAATTATTGCTAATATTGTCTTGAAGTATATTTATTAAATTCAAATGTAGTGGCATTGTTTATAAATCATTCACTGACGTATGTAAACGGTTGACAATTCTCTTTCTGTCGATAACTCGTAGTATTGTGTTCCACGGCCAGCTGTTTCGTGGTATTGTTATTTGCATAATAAGATTGAAAATGAACGAGGAAATTAAGTAATGTTGAGATTTTTGCTGTTATCTTGATCAGTAATAAGATTAGTCGTATCAAACGACCACTGTTTGTTTGTAAATTGGTAGCTGAAGATCCTACGGTTATTGTCCTTATAGTAGTAGAGGCTATTTATTTTGAAGTGTGTCAATCTCATGAATTGTGAAACGTAGAGAGTCCTTTTTGACTGTCAGCTTTCGTCTCGAGCGGTTGCTTTTGAGAAGATTTTTTTTGGTTTAAGTTTGTAATCTCTGTGCATCGGAGTCAATTAATTTTGGATTTACGAAACTAAACCTCAGTTTTTCCTATCGAATTGTGTTGGAGTGAGATTTCCTGTTATTTTGGTGGATTCGTTGGAAAAATTCCTCGTGGAGGGATATTTAGTAAAATCTTCATTGGTGAGTAATACGTTTCTTTATTAATGTGGTTGTTCGATCCTTATGGTTCTTTTTTTCTCTTTTCTTTCGTTCCCTATGAAGTGTAGGTAACCCACAGAGCAGACAGTGGAAAAATTGATAATTCAAAACCGTGCAGGCAGCAAATCGTGGTCAGAATTCCCCATTATTGCAGTTAGCAACGAGGATATTGTTTTACCCGTTTACCAGCTAGGGGTGTCACGAGTTTAACGAAAGAAACCCTATCTTAATAGGTGAGTTAAGATATTATATTTTTATAAGATTAATAACGCCATATAGTCGCAATCTTAGTTTTAATATCTTGATTTTACATGTATATTTCTTTGTGTATTGTATGTAGGTATTATTTTTGAGAAACTAGACTCCTTTTAGTCCTTTTGTGCTATTATTAATCAATTTTATGTTAAATCTTAATTTAGTTTATTATATTTTTGTTATGACTAGTAAGTCAAATTTAAGTTTGTTAAGTGCTTTCAAATCCTTAGTTTTGATCAGTAATTGTAAATTCAGAGATGTTAGCTTCTAAATTTTGTGTAATTCATTTAAATTCATTTTTTTTTATTCTTTCATTGCTGTGCAAAAATAGGTTAATGTGTTCAAATTGTATTAAAGCCAGTAAAGTAGTGTAACGTTATTAAATCAATTAATTCAAGGAGTCATTAAAATTTGTTTGAGCTATTGTTAATTCCAAATTACGATTTTAGGGTCCTAGTCAAGAGCGAGTTTGACATTAGTGTAAATTCTTTGCCTTTAATTTTTATTAAAGAAGGGTCTAGTTGAGATTTTGTTTTATTTAGCTCACTTTATCGTTATTTTTTTTATTGTGCAGTTTAATTAGTACTGTTTAATATTCAAAATTTATTTAATTATCTCCATTGGGTGAGGTAGTGCCTGGAACAACAGGGGTTTCCGATTTTGACCGCCTAAATCGGTGGCGCGACTCACTATTATTTGTTTACTTACCCTCTACGGCTGAGCTGGGCACCAATTTGCCAGTAGAGAAACCACTACCGAACTCAGCTGGAGTAGAACTTCAATTGGAAGAAGTTGATTAACCTTTTGATTAATTTATCGAAATTTGATCTTATTTTATTTTTAATTACATTAAAAATACGTGGCAAATGATGTTAAAGATTGGTGTCGCAAATGCACTACTTGTGCTGCCAGTAACGGTCCGCACCGAAGGCGGAAATGCAGCAATACCTGGTTGCAAGTCCTTTTGAAAGAATCGCAGTTGATGTATTGGGGCCACTTCCACAGACCGATGTAGGAAGCAAGTACATCTTTAGTAAGAGGAACATCTTTGTTGTCATGGACTACTTCACTAAATGGGTTGAAGCCTATGCAGTTCCCAATCAGGAAGCCACCACTTTAGCAGATATATTAGTTGAAGAATTCGTAAGCCGATTTGGGGTACCACTAGAATTACATTCAGACCAAGGGAGAAATTTTGAGAGCAAGCTGTTTCAAGAAGTTAGCCAAAGATTAGGCATCCACAAAACGAGAACCACAGCGATGCACCCTCAGTCTGATGGAATGGTGGAACGAATGAACCGGACTATAACCAACTATCTGTCAAATGTGGTGTCAGAAGAATTGGGATCGACATATTCCACTATTTCTAATGGCAATTCGATCGACCATTAACGAATCAACTGGTCAAACGCCTGCGAAGGTCCTGTTCGGTAGAGAAATGAGGGTACCATGTGATTTGGTGTTTGGTTGTAAACCTGGTGAAGAAATGGTCCGTGAACAATATGTCGCCGATCTTCAGAATCGAATGGAGAATATACACAACCTGGTGCGTGGAAAACTACAATTATCTAGTGATCGGATGAAGAGGTACTATGACACGCGAACAATGGAAAAGAGTTACCAAGTTGGAGATTTAGTCTGGCTCTATAACCCCCAACGACGTCGAGGTATTTGTCCCAAATTACAGAAGAACTGGGAAGGTCCATACACCATCAAGAAGAAGATTAACGATGTCATTTATCGTATCGTGAAAATTCCCAGAGGGAAACCCGTCGTGGTCCATCATGATCGTTTGGCACCTTACCAAGGAAATCACAGTGGTGATGCGCAACAACTCCAAGAAGATGGTTTGGCTGGCTCAGGGAGTGTGCGGGATTCCGATGTAGGAAATAACATTCCAGGAGGAATGAATCTAAGGAGGGGGCAGTGTAACGGGATAACCGTAAAGAAAAAGACCGTAATTTGAAAGATTGTTATTCTAGAAACTTCTAAACACACTAACTAGATTAAATAATTCTTCTAGAAAATTCTAGAAAGTTCTAAACACACTGACTAGAATAAATAATGTTGTATATAAGGGGATGTATGGGCAGTTAACGTCAGTTCAAGTTCAAATATTAACAAGAGTTCATTGTATTGTCTTAACTATTTTGTAAATAAAGTCCTCATAAGTGTTTCAATATTAACTCATTCTGTTAATTTTTATGGTGTTCCCTGGACTATCTTCCACCTTGATGACCTGACCTTAACCACACGGACACTTTACTCTTTTCTTTTGAATGCAATTTTTCAAAGCGGATTATAAATACCGGAGATATGCCGTAACATACATAAAAAAATATGGTCGAATTGAGAACATCCTTCTTTTTTGAAGTCGGTTAAAAATGCCACAGAACGCAAACTGTTTTGGCCAGTATTTTTGGAATAGTGTTAATTATTTATTGAGAAAGGACAGATAGTCAAAGGACACTCTTACATTGAATTTTGGTTTTTTTTTCAGAAAAATAGTCTGCCTAGAAAAGAAACTTGTTTCACCATTTCACGTTTTCTGTATATCTTGCCCCAACGATTAGGTACTTCTTTCCCATTTTAAAATTTGGCTTAAATAAAGAAGTCAAGTAAGAAACTATACGATTTTTTTTAGAGCTTGACAAAACGTCATTCATGCAATGTATCCAAATGTTGAAGAATTTCTTACTGTGTGTCGCTCTTGGAGGATGAGTAAAAATGTTATTTGTCAAATATACCAATTTTTCTTATGTTAATAGTTTAGGATTTTCTCCTACTTCTTGTTAAAGTTATTTTCGCCTAAATCTAGGACTTACTTCTACTAACCTTACCAACTTTTACTTTAAAAAACGTGTACCTAGTACTTGGTAAATTCAGACGGAAGCGAAGCCAAAGCAGGAACAAGACGAGAAGGGGTATTTCTGTTACGTATTTTTGTGCCTTTTTTGTATCGCAACACCTTTTTTGAATTTATTATTCTATTAATAAAGAGAGAAAGCAATACTGGTTCAAAACATAGTGGAAATATGTATTTTAAAAGTGGCTGATCGTATATCTTATAATTTTCTTAGCATATGGTTACTTTCCTCTGTAAGTATTTTTGGACCCAACTCATTTATTTAGTACTATCGGTACTTTATAAGATCGGCTTATTTGCCTCTCCGTCCGTGTGGACATTACAGGGTCAAGAAATTTGATATATATAATCCTCATGTCATGGAGAAGAACCTTATGAATTATGTTCAGATCCTTTAACCCTAACGGTAAAATTTTAATGCTTTTCCGAAACTCGTGTATATAGTGCATATGTATAAATCCGAGGATTCTTTCTTACTTCTTTTATTGTCGTTGTTTAAAGAGTCTGTTACGTTTCAGATTCTAGAAGTTGATGCAGTACATATTTATTGAAACATGCAGGATGCAGTATCATCGGAAAACCTAACTTAATTCGTTCTAAAAATAAATCATGAGAGTTTTCCATGAGTAAAAAGTTTTTATGTTTTTACCAATGAAAATTGTTGTAATAAACTTATGTGTAGTCGTGTATAAAAATATGATTCTATTGTAATATGTTTATGAACTGCTAGCAACAGTTCAAGCGGCACTAATTATTTTTTGAAACTATTGTTTACAGGTTCGAGATATTGATGAGCTGGCAGGTTTTTTTTTTACTTATTTATTTAATTAAAAAATTGTTGTTATTAATTATTTAACGGAATAAAGAATACGTTTATTAATTTTAAGGATTTCCTAGTAGAATGACGCATATTATTCGCAATAATTTCTATTTGGTGTGTATTTGGTAAATTTTTGCTTCTGTCTAGCAGACTAAAATCAGAAATATGGAAACCGATTGTCATACAAAATTTAAAGAATACGCTAAAAACTCTAGAATAGTTACGTTAAAAAACCGATAAAACGCAAAACCATTGTTAATCTGAAAAAACGTTAAAAACCAAATAATACCTTCTAAAACCGAAAAAAACCTTAAAAGTTCGAAAATTCATTTTAATGTTTTTGAAAAAATTAATAAACCGAAAAAAAAAAACAACAAAAACACATTTAAACACGAAAAATTGTTAAAAAACAAAAAATCACATATATATGTTAAATTTAAACAATAGATTGTAAAATCATGAGTGCATACAACCAAATTCTGTGAGAGTCGAGGAAAGGGTCGGATTTATGGACCGCCCGCTGTTCCCAAAGACTTTAAAGACTCTTTAACCTGTTTTTCTGCTTTTTTTATATATATTTTTTCAGATTTGTGACCTTTTTCGGTAATTTAATGTTGTTTTTGGTTTTTAACATTTTTTCACTTTTCTAGTTTAAAAACGTTAAAACGTTTTTTTAATTTTTTGTCGTTTTATCGAATTTGTGACATCTTTTTGGAATTTAACGTTCTTTTCGGTTTTTTAGCGTTTTTTACTTTTCTAAAGTTGTTTCGCTACATTAAATTTTTTTCGGCTTTTTAACTTTTTTTGTAGTTTTAAGGTTTATTCGCTTTTTTTACTGTTTTTGCTCTAATTACCTTTTTTTCAGTGTTTTTATTCTTTAATCGATTTTTTAAGATCTTTTGGATTTAAAACAGCTTTTCCTGGAAAGTAATACTTACTTATCACTTATCACACTGTTCACCATCATAAAAAGTGATAATTTTTTCTCACATGTGCGGTAAGTTACTTTTTCGCACATGTGTGGAAATAGTATATTACGTAACGAGTGCGGAAAGCAGGTGATCCCATCACGAGTGGGTTTGTCGCGTGAGCCGAAGGCGAACGCGATAAAAAGCACGAGTGATGGGATTACCTGCGCACCGCAGGAGTTGCGTATTCTATTTTTCATCACTCCGTGAGGAAAGCTCTTGAATTTGTCTAAAATCAAAGGAAAGAAGGTATTAAAAGTAGTATTAGGTTTGATCCGCCTGCACTGCGAACGCGCTGTAGGAGGGTTGGGGAGGCGGATCCCTCCCATTAAAACAAAAATTTTAAGAAATTTTAACATTTTTATTAAAAAAAAACTTTTTTATTACAAAATTATGTATAGTTATGAATCTTTGTTAAATACGTTAAATGTAATATTTGAACAGTTGCTTAATTCTATAGACATATTTTTTTTATTCAACTTAAGTATATTAGATAATAATTGAGAATCACCAAAATCTTTATTTAGTAATGAAACGTTTGAATGATTATATCGTTATCAAAAGCAAAACTTCTAGAAAATTCATCCTCAATTTCTCTTAATTCACTTTCTATCTCATTTATTTTTGATTGGGAAACACTTATCACTTCTGTTTCGGTCATTCATAGCTTTCCGCACGGTCCTGCATGGTTGAAAGCAGTGCTTTCCGCACGGAGTGATGATAAGTTTTATATTTCATAACGTTGAAGGAAGCATTGCTTTCCGCACGGTCCTGTATTATCGAAAGCAGTGCTTTCCGCACGGAGTGATGAAAAGTTACTTTCCACACGGAAGGATACCTAATCAATGATACACGGTTTCCTAATTTATATTTACAAATGTGATAACTACAAATACAAAACAAAACACAAATGGACAAAAATTATACAGGGTGATTTTTATCGATGGCACATTAGACAATTAAACGAAATAAATATATGAGAATTTGTAATAATAGTTTTCCAACATATTACTATTTAAAGATATTCAGTTTTTTAATCAGAATAGTTTTGTCATAACGTTTAATGTGCCAAAGACACTCACTTAAGCCACTGAGCTAACACGGCATATGTGCTCAGTTCCATATTTAAGGTATATATCTTTTGGAAATTTTATAATATTTTCATATCGTCTATAGTTATTATTTTATTTTCAATAATAAATGTTAATTATAAATATTTGTATGTATTTTATTCTACTACTAAAGTATCGTAAATAAAACAGCATTATTTATAATATAAACTACATACATAGAATACGTAGAACCTGTCACAAATAAACAAATCACATAACACAATATTTGGTAGAGTTATCTCGTGGTCGTAGGAAAATTAGTGTACATTACTTGTGCGGAAAGTGGCTTTTCACACTCGTGGAAATAACGCACAACGCATATTTCCCACTCGTGTGATAAGTGTCACTTTTCGCTCTCGTTATGCAATATGCTATGTCTTAACTTTTCCAATTTTTGAAACGAAGTTCCCTTTCGGGCGTTACGAACAGTTTCGACTGAGACTAGAGGCTAGCCGAAAAAAATTCAGACCAAAAGTTGTCACGACACGATACGACACACGCATGTTTCTCTGTCTGTCTGTCTGTCTCTCTCTCACAGACCAAAAAATAAAAAACTCTCTCTTTCTCTCTCTCTCTCTCTCTCTCTCTCATAGATAGATATATTACAATTAAAAATACACTATTTTAAATTAAAAGAAAATGTACATTAAAAAGAAAATAATGTAGAAAAAAAATAATTAAGTACCTGTAATAGTATTATATTTCATCCTGTTTTTATAAATTAATAAATTCATAAACATTTTAAAAATAGTTCGTAACTTGACTAGTTAGGTACGTCAAATTACCTTAACTGTCAGTTACTGTCAAATATTTTAATTTTAAAATTTTGTATTAAATTGTTAATTCCTGTTTTAAATTAAATTAAAATAAAAAGTAATTCTAGGTAGATGTATGTCATCTAAACCTCTAGTATTGTATAAATGGACACTTTTGTTAAAAGAAACGAACTGTTGAAAACATTCAAGTGATAATGGATTTACTATTTTCTATTTTGCTTTGAACAGTGTAGTATCGCGACTTTGTTAAGTTTATACAGGTTTTTTGTAGATAATAAATAATAAAATAATAGAAAATAATAACAATAATGTATCCTGACAGTGTTTCTGCACAAGTTCCGGATATTGCTGAAAGAGTTAGGTAAGTAGAGATTTTATACAGACAATAATAAAGGCTTATGTATGTATAAACACTCTGTTGTGTTTACAAATTACAATTCTTTCACTGACACCTCTCACTTTTTTATAATAATTTTTCGGCTTTTTAACATTACTTCAGTTTTTTAACGTGTTTTTCTGTTGAAAAGGTTCTTTTGTTTGTTTTTATAGGTTTATCAGGTCTATGACGTTTTTTCGTGTTGTAACGTTTTTTCCTGATTAACTTTTTTTTGATTTTTAGCGTTTTTTCAGATTTTTATTGGTTAAAGTTTTTTGATTCAAATTTCAATTGTTTTACCAATTTTATAACTTTTTTTATTTACAACCTTTATTTTGTCTGTTTTTATTATTTTCCTATGTTATTAACGATTTTTTTTCTAACGGTTTTGGTTTTTTAAAGTTTTTTTTTTCGCATTTTAAAGTGATTTTTAACGCATTTACGATATTTTAACTTCATTTCAGATTTTTCATATTTTTTGTCGTTTTTTTCGAACTTATGATCTTTTAATCGAGTTTTACCATTTTTTCGTTTTAACGATTTTTCTATTTTGAACGTTTTTTTTTTAGTTTTTTAGTATTTCTGCTTTTAAACGATATTAATTTATTTTTCGATTTTGTAACTATATTTTGGTTTCCTATTATTAAAGCTTTTTAGTTTTTTTACGGTTTTTCGATATTTTTAAAAGTTTTTTCAGATATTTAAGGTTTTTTTTAGTTGTTAACATTTTTTTTTGTTTATTTAAGTTTTTCGTTTATCTAACTTTTTTTTAAATTTTTATTGTTTTATCAGTTTTATATCGGTTTTTTAAGGTCTAGCTACCGAAACGAGATTGAAGTTGGTATGACTGTAAAAAATATTTTGTTTAAATAAGTAATAAACATCTATCACTATCACTATCACTACATAGTATAAAACAAAGTCGCTTTCTCTGTCCCTACGTCCCTTTGTATGCTTAAATCTTTACAATTACGCAACGGATTTTGATGCGTTTATTTTTAATAGATAAAGTGATTCAAGAGGAAGGTTTATATGTATAATAACATCCATTAAATAGTGGAAAAATATTGTTATTTTTGAGGTTTCTAATGTGATGTCGTTAATTATCTTTTTTTTTTCGCTTACATTGCAAACGCAGGCTGAACCTTATCAAAATAATGAACTAATTATTTGTACACATTGAAAAGGTCTACAGAAAACTCCGCGATGGTATATATGTCTATCTCTTATGGATATCCCACAATAACATTTTTTTGTCATTTACTCTTTACGACAAATAATGGCTAAATTTCGAAGCGATTTTAACCAATACAGCATTAATCCTTATCCAATTAAAAAGCTTAAATACATTGTTGATTTAATATAGATCTATATGGTCCTTTACAGCACAAGATTTAAATGAATGAAGATATTACAGATTTAAAATTGCGGGACGTAGCGATTTTCCCTGTAGCACTTTGAATTTTGCAGCGATCGGACGCGTTAATTACGAAATTATTCATTATGACGCTACCCTAAGGTGGCGCAGTTGAGATGTTATAAATTTACACCTGTAATTCTTACATAACTAAGTACTATGACGCCACCGTAAGGTGGCGCAGTTGATATCTCATATATTTAAAAGTGCAAAACTTACTTACCTAAGAACTATGACGCCACCGTTAGGTGGCACAGTTAATATATAATTTACCTAAACGATAAATTACAAAGTACTATAAATAATAGTAAAAACTGGTAACTAACGAGAAAATATGATATAAAATGCAAAAAATTACTCGTAAAAATTAAAAAAAAAATTGGAAAAAACATTGGTGTTAGGCGGTGCCGGGTCCGCTAGTTCGGTATAAGTTGCAATATCTAAAATATATTTTTTTAAATAGGTATTGCTGACATCAATGCTAATTAAAAAGACGTGATATATATTAAACTGTGTAAAAATATATAATATTAGAAAAAACTAGCTAAACAAGGATAGAATAATTTTTAGTAAACTATTATTTTTGAGATAACTCTCAACGGATTTTTGAAATTTTTGAAATTTAGAATTTATACAAACAAAAAAGGATAGTATAAGTTGCAATATCTAAAATATTTTTTTAACTTCCCGCTAAAAAAAATTAAAAATTTTTTTATTAACTTCCCGCTAAAAAAAATTAAAATTTTTTTTAAAATCGGGAAGTTATTGGTTTCACCCCGTTTTTCGAAAATCGAGTTTTCATCGGATCTCAACGTTTTGAGGTCTTAGGAACCTCCCCTGACTATTTTTACGAGGGTGTCTGTATGTCTGTATGTACGTGTGGATGTGTGTGTGTGGATGTATGTAAACCTCTTATAACTTTTGAACTGCTTGACCGATCGGAATGAAATAAAAAGCATTCCAAAGAGTTCCATCTAACTTAGATTCCCTGTAAGTTTGAACCGATTCGGACCGGTAGATTTGGAGAAATTTCAAAATAACCGAAAAAAACAATTGGTAAAAATGATGTTTTTTGGGCATATCTTTTTGGCTATTGCATTGATCAATTTCAAAACCTAATCAGCTCTCAAGCTTAAAAAGCCACGTCCAATGTCGTTTTGCAAATTAAAATCGGTTGATTTGTTCGTGAGATATCGTTGTCGAAAAATTTCAAAAAAAGTTTTGTTTTTCAATAACTTAGAGATTTTTTGACTAACCGATTTTGCACTCTCGGTAACGTTTTTAGGTCTCAAAAAACTGCGTCGAATGCTATCTTGAACATCAAAATCGAATAAGGCGTTAAAAAGTTATGGCTTTTTAAACATTTCAAAAAAAGTCAAAAACGTCAAAATACGTCACGGTTAAAACTAGCGGGAAGTTGCAAGGATGGCCTTTAAGGTCAACCTCTTTTCGAATTTTTTTAATAGGTACCATAAGTATTACTGACATCAATGCTAATTAAAAAGACGTCATATATATTAAACTGTGTAAAAATATATAATATTAGAAAAAACTAGCTAAACAAGGATAAGTTTGAATTTTGGAAACAAATATGAAACCATATAAAAATCGCTATTTATAATATCTAATTATAAAAATTAACAAAGAAACCTCAAAAAGAAAATCTTATTGTAATAAAGTCGCAAAGTTTACCAATATAAAAGTTTCTCTTTTAGGGTTTTATATTCCGGTAAGCAATCCATATTAGTCTAGACTTTTTGTTCATATGAAGTAAGTCATTATTATAAACATAAAATTATGTTTAATTAAGCTTCTTAAATCACATGAGATATCTCCTTTCTCTCATATTACCACCCAAACATACTTTACCATCGAAGCGAAAACAATCGCGTCAATCGACCAATGGTGGGGCTCTCCGCAGTATAAACCTATAAAACCCTGTATATGCAGACTTTTTGTCAGTTTGTCTCAGTTGATCATTGGTGATATACTCAGTAAGGGATCGGTTCCCTCCTCAAATCTTAGGTCTAACTGCTTGAATTTCGAAATATTTAACAAAATGAAATTTTTCTTAGTGCTCGCTTTATTTTTGACCGCAGCTTTCGCTGAAGAAAAGGATGAAAGCAAGGAAGACGGACCAAAGACGTACAGGAGGTTAATACCAGCCGATGTGCTTAGAGGTATGTATTTTTTCGTTTTTTTTTTACAGTATTCTTTCAAGATTGCATTTTTATTACCGATAACTTTTTATTGTAGATGTTAGTAAAGACCAATTTTTTTTATATAGCAAAGTTTTAGGATATTTTTAGATTTTAAAATTTTTATTTTCAATTTTTAAGCTCGCAATTAAATATTAACGAATTTCAATATACTAATTTACTAAAAAATGAATTTTTTCTAAATTTTTCCGGTTATAATCTCTTTAAACTTGATTAAACTTTCAAATTTTATGCCTTTATTAATTATTTGTTTTTTTTATCTGTTAATCTGAAATTGCTTATAGACACTCCTTCGAAAAACCTGAATTTTAAAATTTGCATATATCTGGGAACAAGGCATTTTTCGAAATTTGTTAATATTCTTTTCTCTTTACAATCGAATTTTTTATTGCCTAGCAATGTATTAGGTCTTTATTAATTTTTTTTTATTTTTTTTTTATTTTTTTTTTATTTGTTTTTATTTTTTTTTAAATTTTATTTTTTAATATCGATAATGTAATTTGTTAAATACCTCGGAAACATGAGTTCCTCTTTAAAATTTAAATTCCTGCTATATTAGAAAATTTTAGATCTCTAGTGAAGTTTTCAAGATGTTTACTTCTATTTTTTAAGCTCGAAATTTAACAATGACATATTACAACATATTCAGTTGGTAGGCATTTTTTCGAAAATATACCTACCAGTGATAATCTTTTTAAAATCGAGTAAATTGTCAAATTTAAATTTCGTCTTATTTTTTTTGCTAAAATTCTTCAAAAAATCCGAATTTTAATTTTTGGGAATATTTCAGATACCTACTAGACAAATGTGCAGTTATGCTTTCCCACGATGATTATGTCTTTAAAATCGATTTAATTTTTAAATTTTAGCTCTATTTGTTTTTTTTTTATTTTTTAACTGAAACTGCACAAAGTCGTCTCCTTGTAAAATCTCAGAAACTAGGCATTTTTTCTACAATTTGCAGGTATGTTTTTCGCCAGTAATAATCTTTTTAAAATATATTAAATTTTCAAATTTTAAGCTTATCTAAATTTGTTTGTTTTTTTTGTAATCTTTTAACTGATACTGCTCAAAGACGCTTCCTTTAAAAAATCAGAATTTTAAATTTTGCGAATATCTCGGAAACCAGACAGTTTTTCGAAAATTTGCCGGTATGTTTTCTCTTTAAAATCTAATTTTCTATTAACTGTCAAAGTTTTAAATCTCCATTAAATTGCACATTGTCAAATTTCGATGTGGTAAATTGGTACAGTTATTATCCTAACAAGTGCGGAAAGTTAATTTCCGCAATAGTTAGGATCAATATTTTTTCTACAAGCAAAATCACCTCGAAAATTATTTAGATATTTGAAAAGATGCGATTGTGACAATTAAATCTTTCATAGTGTCAATAAATACACGACTGTAGCTATAGCAACCCTACTTAAACAGGTGAGTTTGTTGTTGCTTTGAGTAAGGTTTACAGGGGTGATTTAATAAATTATGATTTTTTTAAAAACAAACATTTTAAAAATCCCTATTTTCATGTAAAATAATCTTAATTTTTTTTACGCTTTTAAGCTTTGACGTTTATGACAGAAAACAGAAAACTCAAGAACATAGACTGAAAATTTTAGGACTATGTTGCAGTTTTTACTATTTTTATTTCCATTTTTTAAATTTAAAATTCAAAATTGAGAAATTTCAATGTGTTAATTTGGTAGAAATCTCAAATAACAGTTTTTTTTTGAAAATTTTCATGTTTTTAGTCTTTAACTTAATTTTTGTTTGATTTATTTACCTTAGATTGTCCAAAGACACCCATTTAACTAGCGCAAAATCTTCATTTTCTATTAACTTTCTATTGTAAAAACTATTTGCTTCTGTGCATTATTTTTGATTATATTAAATAGTATAGATATTTAACTGATTAAATAAAAAATTGTTTATTCTCGATTTATATCCTATTAAAAAATATGATTCACTTTTAAACCGATTAAACTACATTTATGCAAATTATGTTGCAATTTTTTTAGTCCTACCTACCTTGTGTTTTGAAATAAAAGTCGTCTGTCCTACATTAGGTTGTAAATGAAGGTGATCTCATTCCGTACCTATCGTTTTACGTAATAAACTAAATGCGAAGGATGATAAAGGAAATGCTTTAAACAACATGAAAGACTTATTTCATTAGAAACGATCATTACACTTAAGTAATATGTGTGCAGAACAAATCTACTGTAAACGCAGGAAATTTCAGTTTCACAAAGTAGCAAACCCAAATTGAAAAAGTAAAAAAAATATTTACTTATAATAATTATGCATGCAGTTAATATCCATCACGTAACTCAATTCACCATTTTCATAGAATTATAAATATATATTCAGGTTCTATAAAATACAGTTTTAATTCCTCAACAATATGAAATTTATTCAATTATAGCAACTTATTTTTTTTTGTGTTTCTTGTAATTTATCTTTATCTATAGGATCCCGTTCATTTGCCAGTGCTTTCTTGCTAGGGCTTCACACGAGAGCAAGGTTTTTCTCGTCTCGTCTCGTTCTCGTCTCGCTTTTCCGAAACGAGACGAGACGTTTTGGTAAATACTATGGGCATTACCGAGACCACATACAGGGCAACCCGAGAGTCTCGTTTTTAGTCTCGTTAAATTTTTTTATGATGTTTTTATTCGAAAAATCAGAAATTGCCTGTGTAGGAAACAATATATTTTAGAAAATATAAAATCTGGTGACCATCTGTGATATATTTTATTGTAAATTTAAACAGAAATCACTAACCGAGTATGATTTTTGTAAAATTATTAAATTTATGTCTATGTAAAAATATTTTTGTATAATAGAGTAATAAATATAGCCTTAAAAATTATTTATTATTTCAGTTTATATAATATTTATTATCAATATTTACAATTACGCGAGACGAGACAACTAGTAACGAGACGAGACCGAGACTTGAACGTGACTCAATTTTTTGGGAATTTACGAGACCGAGACGAGATTTTTGTTACTCTCGCCTACTCTCGTCTCGTGTGAAGTTCTATTTCTTGCTCAGTGTTTTTTTTTGACTGTATGAATCCTAAGTAGCTAAATTTTTCTGTTCCTTAAATTTCCTGGTTATCATCTATTTCTAGATTTTTTTATTGGTTGTTGTTTCGTTGTCTAGATTTATTTCTAATCCATTTTTTTGTGAACTTCTTTACCAATTTTTGGCACGTTTAACCTAGATTTTCTTTATCCTGGGCAGCTATCACTTTGTCATCTTAGAAACTTAATGTGTACAAGAAACTGTCTCTAATTGGTATTATTATACCTTTACATTTTCTTTTTCATAGCTGTAATATTTTTTCTAGAAAAATTTTGAAAAGTGTTAGAGATGTAGAGCATTCCTGAAGTAAGCTTTTGTGGTCTTGAATTCCTTAAAGTAGTTATTTCCAGTCTTGACTCTTACCACGTTGTTT
This sequence comes from Altica lythri, assembly GCA_964028335.1. Lineage (NCBI taxonomy): Eukaryota > Metazoa > Arthropoda > Insecta > Coleoptera > Chrysomelidae > Altica > Altica lythri. The sequence goes on from OZ034805.1 coordinate 19,088,399, forward strand.
TGCTTTAATTAAATGTAGGTATATTCCGATGTGCACAATTTTTTCCAACTGTATCGTATGCTTTTCTTAAGTCGACAAATGTCATGTGGACCGGTCTATTTTCCTCTATTTTTTCTCGATTAATTATTAGAGGGTGTACATGTGGTCTATGCAGGATTTTGTAGCCGTTAATTTTGCCTGGTCCTCTCCAATTTTATTTGAAATCTGGATCTGGAAATTTGGGGAGGGACGAGCTAGTGCTTAGCCAGCACTGAGGCCACATATAACCCATTGTGCATCCTCCCGTATGTAGGGATATCTTCACCTCAGGCTGTCACCCTCACCTCAGGCTGTCATACCTTAAATACTTTTTTCCTATTTTTATTTTAATACTTTTCCGGGCAGATCCTATATGCTATAAAACTAACACATCTGTACTTGTCGCATTTTTTCTGTACTTTTTTTTACCGGAGTAATATCTGCTTTGGAAACTTATGTGTAATTTTGTTAACTTTTACAGTATTACTGAACATTTCTTGTATACATAATTCTATACAGTTTTTCTGTTTCGTACTTAATGAGCTCATTGGCAATTCTTTCTGACCCGCTTAATGTATTTTTTAGTAGATTTATATCTACTATTCAGCTGGTTCGCAAGTCACGACTTCGGGAAAATTTCACTACAGTTTTTCATTTTGGGCCCCCCTGACCTCAAAAACACCTTCCGTTCAAAAGTTTATATATATATATATATGTATATATATATATGTATAGTTCCGATATAACGAAATCTGTGGACACGATAGCGGTCGCATTTCTTAACGGATCGAAATGAAATTTGGTACAAAAATCAATCGTCCAAAAATCTCGGTCGAGTTCGTTAATGGGCCAAATCGGTAAGGCCGTTTGGGCGTGACATTAAATCAAAAAGGAAAAAAATTCGTAACTTTTTTACTTCACCCTGTACAAAAAAATGTTAGAGGACTTTTTTGTTTGTTTTAAAGAGACCTACAACTTTTATCTAAAACATTTTTTTCTAAAACGTATACTTTTAATATATTCAATTAATATAAATCTACTGATGCGCCTGGCTTACCAAGGGCCATTTTTTTTATTTTTTATAGCTCTTATTACTTTCTTCGGTGTTAGTTCATTTTAATTTAGTTGTTGGTGTCGTTGTTGGTGTTGATGTTCTGTCTCTGCCTCTAGGAAAACTGATATATTTTGTATTTGGCAGTTTTCGCTGGTATTTTTCGTTAAAAAGTTTATTATTTTCCACGATTCTGACTTCTGTGTACCATTGTTCAATTCGTGCACATGTTGCTTCTCATTCATTGTTCTTTTCTTTTACTCTTTTCCATTTTACTTCTTTGTTTTTCTCTTTATATCTCTGTGTGTCTTCTAGGACTTAAGTGTTCATACTTTTTATGAACAGGATTTTCTTTTTTTTTCGATGCCTTTTTTACTTTCTTCCTTTATTTTTACTTTGTGTTTCTTTTTTCAACTTCCAATGCGGCTTCTTTTAAACAACAAAGTTTAACGTGTTTTAATGTTGTGAAAACCAAATTGTTATAGTTTCTGGTCCATAGTCTCCTTTGATATAGTTCCTTTATAAATTCGTTGTGCAATAAATGTATGTTGAATTTCTTTTCTTCTTTTGGTTTTCATTTTCTGTTTGAGGTTTCGTCTTAGTTTTAGCTTGAAAGGTCAGTCAGTACGGCAAACCCATTTTCGAAATAGTTAGACCGTGATCAGTACCGCATTCGGCTCCTATTTTTACTGTAGTATTTTTAATATGTATGGTACTATTGTTTTGTGTATAATCGATACACTATTTCCCGTTTCTTGTACATATGTGTACTTATGAAAGTTCGTATGTCTTGTTATTCTCAGATCATTCAATTTACACAGCTCAAGTAATCTTTCTTCATTCTCGTTTATTACATCTACGACATTACGACCTATTGTGGTATTGTTCTATCGTTTCCCTGTTCTTCTATTTAAGTCCCCCGCTACTATTATTTCAAGTGTTAGTCTCACTGTTCCGATTTATTTTGTAGAGTGTCCATAAACTCTTCTTTTTCCACCATGGGACTATTATCTGTAGGGTCATATACTCTAAGAATTACAATTTATCTACCATAGATTTTCATGACTAATTTTACGTTCCCACGATTGTTTTGTTTAAAACTTTTTTTGTTTATTTCTGCCTGTTATATATAACTACATCGTTAACCACTTTCGTAACATTCGCTTCAGCATTTAGATTAGAGAAAATAAGGCCAGTATAGAAACTTTAGTTTAAAAAACATTTGAATAATACACCAAATTAAAAATGAAACTTTCAACTCTAAATAAGGTAAATTTCTAGTTAAACCATTTCCTATATCTGCATATGAATATTTTATTCTAAAAGCAAGTATAAAAAGAATAGAAAAAAAATTAAGAATAAAGTGTTCCACCTTTACTCTTCGAATTCTTTGTAAATGTTTAAATGTTGTTTTATGATGCATCAGTTTTCTCAGATGTACTAAAAAGATTTTGCATATCCATATGTTCACCACTCCTACGATCATTACTTTCTCCCTTGTTGTGTCTCAATCGTTATATGTGGGAAAAATTAAAGTTGTAATACAATTTGCATACAAAATTATATACAGTTTAAGTTTAAAAAACCATACGTAATCCTACGACACAAAATATGAAATATGCAATAATTATATTCAGTTGTGTCGAATGTTGTATCGTCATTGCGATTTCAGTAAAAGTTGGCGAAAGTGTTTTATTGCCCTTATAATCTTCTGTATGCCGGTATGTAAAATAAACGAAAGTGATTTCAATATAAAATTAACGGTAGTGTAATAATATCAGTTGATATCAAAAATTATGTTAAATTAATTTTAATATCCTGGAAGATTTTTTCATCGTTTTTGGATATTATTATTATTGCATCTCTAATAAACTTGATATTAAAAAGTTCTCTTTATAGTAATTTCAGCTGTTCTTTTGGTGTCTAATAATTCAATTTTTTATTTATTATGGTATTAAAGTATTATTACAAGAAACTGTAATAGTGTCTTATTTAATAAAATGGTTGATTTAAATTATCTATTAGATATACCAACCCCGTTTGACTTTGAAGTATAATTCAATATCCGTCGGGGCACATAGCCCGGGAAGTAGTTGTTTCTTTTTAGTTAAATGGTCAATGTCTTTGAAAATGTTTTTCAAAAACTTGTAAAGCGATAGAATAATTAATATTCTGCATTCTGCATTATTTTTTGATTATTATGGTATATTTCTATACTGTTAAGGTGGTAAAAATTGACCTAAAAGTTAATAACAAAGAGTTAACCATTTTACTTATGTAATATTGTAATTATATAGAGTATAAGCAAAATAATCTTACTTATGTAATATTGTAATTATATGAGTATAAGCAAAATAATGAATCATTTTTCAATTAATTTATTTTCTTATAAACAAATGTTACAAGAGGAAGCTAAGAGTTGTAGGAACCCACTCCATAAACATGACTACATACATTATAATTTAGAAATGTGATTTCGAACTTATTAAATGTTAGTATTATTGAGTGTGAGTTAACACAAAACGAAATCGCTGATCATACAAAAGGAGCCCCCATTTATTATACCTACTTATAGGTCTAATATACCAGAAAGAGTAGGTATAAGGGTTACAGGTTCTGTTAGGCTCTTAATAGCCGTGGGAAAGACTCCTACAATCTTCAAATCGCAGCTATTAGTAGTAGACTTCTGTGCTTAAAAGTGCATAAAAAAGGTCTTAATCTAGCCAGAATATTTATTGCCTCCGATGGCCAAACTGGTTTGAAGGCTCTACAATCTACGATGTTCAAGTCAAAAGCAGCCTGGAACTGCAAACAGTCTCTTAAGCAACTGAATAAACACAACAAAGTACCTTTCTTGTAGGCACCAGAGCATAAAGGCGTTGTCAAAAATAAGATGCTGATAGTCTCGCAAAAGAAGAAGTACCTAAGGATTTCTTACTGGAGACTGTACACTGAATAACTAACATCTCTGTAACATGTGTGACGTGAAGAGTGAAACATGCAGATTCTGTGACTAAGTAGATGAAATGCCGAACATATCTGTAACTGTAGAATAATTATTGGACAAGGACAAAAATATCTGGGACAGGTCTTCTTAGAGTCTACACACAAGCGTACATCCTAAGCGGATAAAAGACTTTCTTAAAAACCTAGACGTTATGGGCTCATAATTAGCTGTAGGATATACACAAAAGATCTTTTAGATCGCAGTGTACTAAGGTCACCTGGGTCAATTAACTTCACTTGTAATTTACAATCTACAAACAGTTCTCTATCAAAAGTTGGTTTTTGTCTTTTTGTTAACATTTAAAGTGCCATTAGACGGCGCGTGTATTACATATACCTTGTACTGACGAGGCCCAATAGGCCGAAACCGGTCTACAAGTTATGTTGTCCCTTCTAACTGCAAACCAGAATGGTTGGTTTAAATTATCTATTAGATATGCCAACCCCGTTTGACTTTAAAGTGTAATCCAATATCCGTTGGGGAATATAGCCCATGAAGTAGTTGTTTCTTCTTAGTTAAACGGTCATTGTCTTTGAAAGTGTTTTTCAAAAACTTGTAAAGCGTTAGAATAATATTATTCTTTGATCTTTGATATCTATTGATAACACGCTTTACTAAATATGTAATAATACATAATTTTGTGTTTTATATAAATGGTGAAAAATTTAATCATAGAAGTGTTTAACAAAGTCAAAGATTTTATAGATTATATTTCCCAAGAAGAGTTGTATTGCTTACGTAAATTAATTAGAATTTTAAATTATCTACCGGTGCTAATAAATTTATTTATTTAAAAAATTCAAGACAATTTAAATTCATAGCCAATATTATTCTTATAAAACAGAGAGTATCTGCAGAATTCTAATAACATTATTATTTTATTGAAAATAATTCACCCGGACATTACGCCCCGTTATTAACACGTAGGAAAGTTACACCGATTCTAAATTGGTTGTAGCTAATTTCAATTTATAATTTTGAACCATTTTAATCAATATAATCAAGGCAATTGTAATAGAGGAAAGACCATAAATGTCGAAATGACGCAACTTTAGTAGATGTATTGAAAAGGCAGTTCAGCGTTACGTAAACCGACGGTAAGTGTTCGTATACAAAGGAGTGAAATTCTGACCTGCCAAGTGAAACTAAAGTTTTAAATTTGCGATTAAATTAACGTTGATGCAACGAGTTAACATATTTGGAAATACATATTGTTAATTATTAATTACAGAGTTTCATCGGAAACAATATTTCATTAAATATGGTAAAATTTCATATCTTTTTTTTATTTTAAATTAAGTTAATATTAAAAATATTCCCATAAAGGGCAACTCCTAGAATTAAAGCTAAATTATTTTAGTAGATTTATATCTACTATTCAGCTGGTTCGCAAGTCACGACTTCGGGAAAATTTCACTACAGTTTTTCGTTTTGGGCCCCCCTGACCTCAAAAACAACTTCCGTTCAAAAGTTTATATATATATATATATATATATATATATATATATATATATATATAATAAACAAAGTGCCAAGAAAATGCGTATTAATATAAACAAAACGGGAAAATTATTGGGCATGTACGCAAAAAGGATCAATAAGGCCACGAGTAGGAATGGTAACCGCAGACATGCATGTTTCTGGCTCATTAGCCGTCATCAGTGCGGCATAACCAAGTAGGGTATTGCAAGTACCCAACACTTTTGCTAGCCAAGTGCAATACCCTACTTGGTTATGCCGCACTGATGACGGCTAATGAGCCAGAAACATGCATGTCTGCGGTTACCATTCCTACTCGTGGCCTTATTGATCCTTTTTGCGTACATGCCCAATAATTTTCCCGTTTTATATATATATATGTATATATATATATATATATGTATAGTTCCGATATAACGAAATCTGTGGACACGCTAGCGGTCGCATTTCTTAACGGATCGAAATGAAATTTGGTACAAAAATCAATCGTCCAAAAATCTCGGTCGAGTTCGTTAATGGGCCAAATCGGTAAGGCCGTTTGGGCGTGACATTAAATCAAAATGGAAAAAAATTCGTAACTTTTTTACTTCACCCTGTACAAAAAAATGTTACAGGACTTTTTTGTTTGTCTTAAAGAGACCTACAACTTTTATCTAAAACCTTTTTTTCTAAAACGTATACTTTTAATATATTCAATTAATATAAATCTACTGATGCGCCTGGCTTACCAAGGGCCATTTTTTTTACTAGGGTTCGGACGTAATTTCAATAAAGGTTTTGAAAATATTGAATGTCAACCTTACATTCCTTATTCGTAATTTTACCTTCGATCATATATGACTCTTCCGGATTTCCATGGAAAGTAAAAGTGGGTGAATTGATATAGTTTTCAAATCTTAGTTGGAATTGAGGCGGTACCGAGCTGCAAAGATTCTCAAAAATAAAAATTTCATAGGCGTACTACATTTTATTTATTTTTTTTAATATTTTGTTATTTGTTAAATTTTAATCATTTAGTAATATTTTATTTTAAAAAATACCATATCAGAGTGTTAATTAATGCTTTTTTAATCGCAAGACGAAACGTAGACTAATCAGTTCAGCCATTTTCGAGTTTTTAACGAGATAAAAGAAGAGAAATTGATTTTTATATAAATAGATTAGCTCTTTTTTTTATAAAGAGAATTTGACGTTACATTAAACTAGATTTTTTGTCCATTTTTTATCAAGCTGGTATAACAAATCATTCTCGCCGAATTTTAATCCCTTAAATGTCTTACAAAGTGAACAGATATTTCTACCTGCATTCGACTGGTTTCCTAAGTCTTTTTCATGCAAAATAAAACCCACTGAAATAGTCTTAAACGCACGCACCCGGTAAATCACGCAGAACAATGGAAAGCAAAATTCAAAATAAAATTATGGTCATAACATAACAACAATATGAACAAATTGACAAAACTGCAATTGATTGGTGACTCAAATGTCTCTTCAATTAAGTTATCTACTTCCCACATTTTTTTCCAGTTTTTAGCATTCACTGTACTTATGTGCCTCATAAAATAATATTTCTACATCTTTTATTTTAAATATCATATTTTTCCTAGCAACATACTGTTTTACTTGTGCCCAGATAAGTTTGCAGTGATAAGGTGATCATCGGAGAATAGTTTCCTAACTTTTGCCATGTTGTAGGCAACATATTCGAAATATTGGTTGGGTATAAAAGTTGGAAGTAATCCACCCTCCATAAAACCACCATAGCTTCGCCAGAACACAATTTCATCTTTTGCAATTAATAAAGAATTTCTACCCTGTTTTTCATATCGATTATTATTCTTTCATTGTACGCCATAATCTACTTCTACTCATAAGTGGTATACCTTCATCTTAGCACTTTATCCAAAGTTAGTAGGTATTTCTTTCTTAAAATAAAACACTTTCGTCTAGGTTATTTTTGTCCTTCGTTAAAACTGGAACACAGGTCGAGGATGCACTTGAAGAAAATGTATTTCAATTAGTAATGTTCTTGTAAACTAAATTACTTTTGTAGTACAAATAAGATAACCCCCAATAACATTATATTATATATCTACTTACACATTTTACTATTAAGACACCACTTTCCTTTAGGGTTTTCCAAAGTATTCCTTAGTGAACATTTGTCAATACTGAGAATTTCATTTAATTAGTATTAAGTTAGGGAACATCTATTTGCTACAGTTAGGTAAACATCTACTCTTATACATCAGACTATATTTATTACACGGAATCAAAAAATCGCAACTTCCTATTGCCTCTTTCTTTTATATTAAATAATTTTGTAACTGAATTCCTAACTGGTAGGTGTCAGTTACTACTACATTTTAAATATTTAAAAACTTTTAAATCCAAGGAATTATTACTATATTCCAATATATATTTTATTAGTGCGCCTATAAACCTTCATTTGTACAGGATTTTATTATACCAGCTTAATAAAAATTAGACTCTAGTAACAAATTTTATTTCCTATTCATTATTGTTAAAAAATACTCCTACTAATTTATTTAAACTATTCTAGAAAAAAACGTATTGATAGAATCCCTGAGCGCAATTGTTCCACTCTAGTGATATTATTTTGTATTGTTATATTCAAATGTATGTCGAATCTTTTATCACTGATGATGTAGTATTTCCCATGAATAACCTCAAAGCGGATATTATTTACTGAAGTCTGATCTTCAACAATGCCACTGACAATGTTAAATATCATTGAAAAGAGCAATAAACTCTAGAAAAAAAAATATGTTGCAGTTATCACAATGTCACTAACGGTTTTTATATAAATTAAAATTAAAAGATTACTCAACCATATTTTAGGTTTAAATTAAAAATCCGAGCTAAATTTGAAATATTCTTAACCGTTTCTTAATGCTCTCTAGAAATTCTGCATTTTTTAAAAATTAGTAATATATGCTTTTTCTGAAACTCTAAAAGTAATTTAGAGTAACGAAGACCTTATTAATTTGTTGCTTGTTTTTGGTCTGGAGTGTTTTCCAGTAGGCTGCACTGAGTTCCTTTTGCCAATTACGAATTTCATCCATAATGCGTCTTTTTGAGATGCCACAGAAAGATTCATATCAAGTAGTAGTTTCTTCTTTTGCGAGACTATCAGTACTCAAGTTTCTAAAAATCCCTTTATGCCCTGGCAGCAAAGTGAATTTGTGGTGTTTAGACAGTTGCTTAAGAGACTATTTGCAGTTACAGGCGACTCGAACGTGATGGATTGTAAAGCCTTCAAGCAGCTTGGCTATCGGCGGAAATATGGTTAAGGATAAAACTTCTAGTATTTGATCATTCACTCTTTCTTGTAGTCCATTGAATAAATCAAATATATATTGTTAATAGTTTCTGATCAGATTCTAAGAAGAACTGTTTCAGATATTTATGACATTGGGGAACAATTACTCTGCAGTTACAGATATATTAAGCATACTCACAGAATCTGCATGTTTCACTGTCCAATTTGCTCATTTTATAGCGATATTACCTCAGTGGAGAGTCTCCTGTGAGAATTCCTGCGATTACTCTTAAAGGCCGAATTAACCTTTTTGTTTGTTTTTGGCCTGGAGTGTTTTTTTCAGTAGACTACATTAAGTTCCATTTCCCAATTACAAACTTCATCCAGAATCGGCATTTTGATATGCCACAGAAAGGTTCAAGTTCTATAAAAAGCTTACTAGCTCCTTCTTTTGCGAGACTACTAGCAATCGTATTTCCGACAATCCCTTTATGCCCTGGTAGTCACAGCAAAGTTACTTGGTTGTGTTTAGCCATTTGCTTAAGAGACTCTTTGCAGCTCCAAGCTGTTTTGTACCCGATTGTAGAGCCTTCAACACAGCTTGGTTATCGGAGATAATAAATATTTTGAATAAAGATAAACTGTTTGTATTTGATCATTCATTTTTTTATAATATTTTGAATTATTTCCTGTTAATATTTTTACCAAAAAAACAAACGGTAAATGATTATGTTCTATGCAGAAAAGAAATATATTTTTCATGAAATAAGCAAAAAAAATCTAGCAAAAGTCCTTATTAATAACTCTCTTCTAGTATTGAATTGACTTTTGTTTTTAGACTTCCCGGGTATGTGCTTTGCCTCAACTAGATGTGCAACAGTAGAACCTGGTAAATCTTGGGACTTAACACCATTCTGTGGTCGTTCCACCTGTGTAGTATCCGAAGACAAACCACCACGTCTATTGGAATTGGTAGAAGATTGTGGACCACTTCCACTTGCCAATCCCAAATGTAAATTGGATGAAGGTAATATTGAATATCCGTATCACTTTTGAGATATTTATAGTTATTATTTTTTTTTTTTTAGAAAAAACAAATAAAACAGCTACTTTCCCCTACTGTTGTCCAACTTTTGTTTGTGAAGATGGAGCTAAACTTGAATATCCAGAAATTCCAACTGTAGCACCAGTTCCAGAAGAGCCTGCTGCTACTACAACCAAAGCTTAATTTTGCACAGAAATAAAAAAAATACACTCAATTTCTTTTTTCACTTTCTTTTTTCTTGAACTAATATTTATGTTTTTAATCTATTACTTCTTCCTAAAATTCATCTATTAGAAATACTTTTTTCTAATTAAAGTAGGTTGAGAATTGTGATATGATTCATATTTTAGTTATTTCAAAATTAGCTATATTAGTGCATTTTTTGTATATGTTGAAAATGTATATTTTGTAACCTGATTTGAAAATAAATTTAATTTATTAAACTTTTCAATGTGTTTCAAACCATATTCCTTTTGCAAATATTTTTTTAATTTTTGTATCAATTATAGTATAACCAAATAAATTAATTAAAAAGCAATCGATATAAATATTTATTATTTCCCAAATTATTAAAAAATTAATTTTCAAACTGTTGTTCCCTCTTTAACTGATTTGTTGAATGATTTTATTTACAAAATCAACTAAAATTAAATAATTATTAATGTACAAAACTAATCACGAAGATTGCGTCGATTCACAATGACGCCAATAATGCAGTCGGCGAACGTTGAAACCTCGTGGATCATCAGGATGTGGTCCACTCCTTTGTAGAGTACGCTGGCTGTTACTTGGCGTAGCTCTGGTGATGGTTAGGATTGATGATGTCAGAAGTCTTCCTAGGTTTGGTGTTAGTGTAACAGACACTATACACTGAGCAGGCTTCTTGGGTGTCCGTGGAAGTGGAGTCACGGGTCTCGGTGAAGGAGTCTCTTTAAAGATTTGGTTAAGGATTCTGCTCTTTGACGTTCATATCATGTGAGCTTGTGGTTCGAGACTGTCTTGTAATACATATGTAATTACCGTGTATTGTACAAAATTGGAACTATTTATTTAGATTTTAGATAATTATTTTTTTGCAATAAAAAATGATTTGGTAACATTTTCAAAAGATTTTTTTTAATTAGATAGTTTTTGGGTTAAATTGATATTAAGTAACATCCAAAATATCCTCTAATATATGGGGTTAGATCTTTAATACTACTAGATATACATATTTCTTTCATTTTATAAACACTTTTTTTTATTTTCAACAAATTTAATCATTGACCTTTTTTGGAACAGAGGAAACTACTTGCTGATCATTCAATTAGTATAACACGCTACCACCAATAAAACTTTTTCCCTACTACAGCATTGAAACAATCAATACAGATATTACTTTAGGGCCAGATGTTGCCTTACAAAACTTTGTCTAAATTGCATGCAAAGTGCGTTAAACCTTATAACTACTTGGTGTTAGAAGGAAGGATTTTCAGTTAATCCTAACAAAAAGACACTCATTTCAATCACCAACAGAAGGAAATCAATGATTCAACCTCCTGTTATAAATGGTGTGACATTTTCATTCTCAGAAGAGATAAAAATACCTCTTAGTTATCCTCGATAATAAAATTACATGAATCTTGCAAATATAACCTTTAAAGCTATAAGTGTTATGTGGACTTGCCGTAGACATTTTGGGAAAAAATATGGAGTCTTAAACCTAAAATAGCCTATTCGTGATGTCTAACGGGCGTAGAACCCCCAATCACCTATACTGCGCTAAAAATGCAAAAATAGAGTTGCAAAAGGTACAAAGATTCGCTTGTATAGAAATCACTGCAACACTGAGATCGTGTCCTAGTGAGGCCTTCTAGAAAATTCTAGACCTTTCTACCTTGCATTTATGTGTAAAGAGTGCTAATAAGGACTAACTTTCTAAAACCCTGCGATGCAGGGCATCTTTGGATCCCAGAGCCAAGCTACTTTGGAGGCTCTACAATCAAAAAAAAGTTCATTTTCAAAACAGCCTAAAACTGCAAACAGTCTCTTAAGCAACTGGCTAGACAGAATAAAGGAACTTTACTGTGGATACAAGAGCATACAGGAATTGTCCGAAACAAGATTGCTGATACTTTCGCAAAAGAAGGACCTAGTACTCCTGTTATCGGACCCGAACATTTGTGGCATCCCAGTATATCGCATTATGCTTGAAGCTGGAAGGCGTTTTTATTACGATGAGGATATATATTTAATATAATAATAATAATGTCCATTTCACCGATTTTGGCCGATGACTGAAATCATACTCGAAGTAAATTTAGAGTTACATCTCTCTCAGATACAGGCAAGTTAGAAATTTAAATCAGGACGTTTGTTTTTTAATACAACACTTACGTAACGGCATCTTGTTCCACCGGTAGATAAAAAGTATTCAATACGGAAGTCTTGACTTAATTCACATTCCTAGTAACCGTCATGTACGGCTCGTTGTTGAAGGGTTGAATTTAATAATTATTAATGTCATATTTTTGTAGATGTCAAACCACACTCATAGTTTCAGAAACTTACGACCTAATTTAGAAAAAAAAACTCTCCGCCATTGGTAACTTGGATGACAGTTTAATCTTATTTCAGTGGTTTATAATATCAAATCGGCCAAAAACGATGAAATGGACTATAATAATAATAATAAAGGTCTTTATTTGCACTTTTGAATACAAACATGTACCTGATTAGGGCGAGATTTAGCTTAGAGCTATTCTTACATCTAACCCATTGAAGACAAAAAATAAAATTTATAAATAAAGTACAAAAACATAATAAATTATAAATCACAGTGTAATTATCCGAACACTTAAAATAATAATAATTGAGCTAATAGGAAAATCAGAAACAATAATAAAATAGAAAATAATAAAGAAAAAAGATAAAAATGAAAAAATTTATGAAAATTCAATATTAAAATTTAATATGAGAATAGAAAATGGAAAATTGGTAGTTGACAAACATGAATACTACTGCTGGCTGTTCAGTAGATGTTTTTTTAGATTAAACTTAAATGAGTCGATAGAGAGAGCATTTCTGATATCAAATTCCAGAATATTGTACAGACTGATCGCATTAAAAGAAAAACTTTTAGTATAACCTGCACTGTAATATCGTGGCAAAGTTAATGTCTTAGAGTCTCTGATAACCACATTATGGGTTGAAGTCCTATAAATAAGTTTTGATCGAAGATAAGGAGGGGTCTTAGTTACAATAATTTTAAATACCATAGAAATAAGTAGGTACCTAAAAAGATTAAATATATTCAGCCACTTTAATCTACTGAAATGCGCACTAATATGATCATATTTCCGCAGATTGTTAACAAACCTACAGCATGTATTCTGCATTATTTGTAGACGCCTTCGAGTAGCATAGGTTAAACAAGGAAAGTAGACTTGTATACCATATAGTATTTTGGATATGACAAGATATTGACATAGTTTAGCTCTCGTAGATTTACTAACTAATATATGCTTATTAAGGTATAGTTTACGAAGTGTACTGTAACAAATTTTAAGTAAATGATTAACATGCTTCTCAAATCTAAGATTTTCATCAAATATTAGACCCAAGTTTCTTGAATGATCAACAATTGGAATGATTTCATTATTAACTGTCAAGATTTTTAATAAATTCTCTAGAAGTTTTGTTCTAAAATATGATACATTTTGACTTTGAGGGATTTATGTGTAGGTTATGCTTAGTACAATATTCATTAATAAGACCTAGACTCAGATTGATTTGATCACAGGCTTCTTGATAATTTTCAACTTTAAATTCGTGAATCATTTGTGTATCGTCAGCGAAAAATTGCACTGCACTATTAAATATCTTTGAGCAAATATCAGCAGTATAAGTTAAAAAGAGTAAAAGGCCGAGGACTGACCCTTGTGGCACTCCTGATTTGACAGTAGAGGATGTTGAAAATTGGTTATCTAATACTACAATCTGTGATCGACAAGTTAACTAAGTTTTAATAAAGTTTAGCGAATTAAAATCAAAGCCAAAATAAGAGCACTTTGCTATTAGAAGAAGGTGATTCAGGGTATCAAAGGACTTGCTGAAATCCAAAAGTACTAAGGCACTTGCTCTCTAATGATCCACACTACGTATGATGTTATCAGTTAAATTAGCCAATGCAGTAGTTGTGCTGAAACCTTTCTGAAAACCAGACTGATTAGAAGGAATAATCTTATTTTCAACAACATAATCATAAATTTGTATTGTAACGAGCGAGAGTCCCCTAGTACGCCTCTGTCGCCCTGATAGCGCTAGGTAAACAACTGATTCCCGGAAGTCTGGTGACTACGCGTACAATCGAGAATAATTCCTTTCCTTCTACCCGCGACGAGAAACTGTTACCGAAGCACGTTCTGGAAGCGGTGGACTGGTATATAAGCTGAGAGCCACGACCCACGGAGAAGTTGAAAAAAGTTAACAGCGAGAGTCTAAATATTCGAGCGATCTGCGAAGTGAAAATAAATAGTGAATATAAATCGAAGTTAATTGCTGTACATAAATTAGTGTGTTAGTTTAGTTATTTAGTTATAATTCGTTTAGTTTGTAGTGTGTAAATAAATTAGACATTTTCGTTCAGCAGTGATTTTATTTTGAACCCCTAGAACGTAACAATTGGTGTCAGGTGTGGGGTAAATTGAACTGCTGTGTTAATTTAAATTGTGGACTTCATTAGTGAATATTTTGTATGCCAGTTACGAGATCACAGACGAAGAAAATGGATCAGGCGACAATGGAATTTTTCAAGCAAGCCCTTGAAAAAATAAGCTTGAAAATGGAGGAAAACACAAATAAAATGGAGGAAAATATTAAGAAAATGGAAAATAAAATGGACGAAAACAAAAATAAAATGGAAGAAAATACTAGAAAGATAATGGATGAGAACACCCAGAAAATGGAGAATAAAATGGAAGAAAACACCCAGAAAATGGAGAGTAAAATGGAAGAAAACACCCAGAAAATGGAGAATAAAATGGAAGAAAACACTAAGAAAATGGAAGATAATTTGGGAGATAAATTGACATTCATTGAAAATGAGTTGAAGAATAATTACTCCAAACTGGAAAATGAGATTGGAAGCGTAAAAGACGAAATTGGAAGCGTAAAAGACGATGGCAAAACACCCTGGAGCACATACCAGAAACAATTTGAAGCAGCAGCCAACGCCAACTGCTGGGACGATGAAGAGAAAGCAACTGCTTTAATTGTTGCATTAAGAGGGGACGCACTGAATATCCTTCAAACCATTCCTGTAAGTCAACAAGGTAATTATAAGACTCTGACAAGTAGACTGCAAATGAGATATGGTGATGCACATCTCCAACAAGTGTATCACGCACAAATCAAGAGTCGCCATCAGAAGAGTGCAGAAACCTTGCAGGAATTCGAAGCAGACATAGCAAGGTTGGTAAGGCTGGCCTATCCTTCAGCACCGGACAGCTTCCTAGAACAACTTGCTGTCCAGACCTTCGTCGATGGGTTGAGAGACACAGAGACTCAGCAGACGTTGCGGTTGGCCCGACCCAAAACTCTAGATGACGCCCTGGCCCATGCCCTAGAATTTGAAGCTGCTAAACAAGCTTCTCACAGAGGACAGAGCAAAGTGAGACAGCTTGATGATTCACCAGTCTGCGACGAGAGTATTGAAGACGTAGTTCGCCGAGTTCTCCAGGAGAAACGTAATGGTGGACCAAGATGCTGGAACTGCGGCGAAAGAGGACACATTCGGCGTAACTGCAAGAAGCCGTTTAAACCACAACGGCAAGAACAGGAAAACTAAAGCGGGTTGGCAAGAAGGGGCATAAACCGACCCGCCACGACAATGCCCCTGAGGTTATTATTCAGGCCATCTCTTCAAGTATTTATGTCGACGGTAAAATTAATGGGAGGTCCGTAAAAATGTTAGTCGACACTGGCGCAACCCGAACTATAGTTAAGCGAGTGTAGTTGAAGGAAATGGAAAAACCTTACCAGCGATGGTTCGTTTACGGACTGCAACTGGAGAAGACGTGCCAATACATGAAAAGAAGAGGATCGTCATCAACATTGGGGACAGGTCTCTCGAACATGAGGTGCTGGTGGCAGATATCATGGAGGAACTCATCTTGGGAATGGATGTCATTAAGGGTTATGGCTTCCAGATGGATATGAGAAACGATGTTCTGAGGATCGGAAGTCTGGAAATTCCATTCCTGGGATGTGAAGATATCACGACTCGAGTCTTACTCAGCGAAGATGTTCACCTACGTGGACAGGCGGAAACCTTAGTGAAGGGGTATTTAGATAGAGACCTTCGAGATAGCTGTATAAGACTCATCGAACCAGCCAGTGAGAGTAACCTCGGGAAAGGACTGTTAGTCGGAAAAACCTTGGTGAGAGGCGGAAACGAAGTTCCTGTGAGAATGTTGAACACCAACATGTACCCTGTGATCTTAAAGAAAGGTACGATCCTGGGAGAAAGCTGTTCCGTGCTTTGTGTGACAGGAAGCGTTCAGGATGTGAAGAACCCGCTACCAAGAAGCGAGAAGAGTTCGAAGAAATTATTTGAGACATTGGCTTCTTCCTGCACAGAACTTGCACCAGAACATATTAGCAAGGTGAAGAAACTGATTCATGAATACAGTGACGTTTTTGCTATGGACAACACTCAGATGGGTAGGACGAATGTTGTGAAGCATTCTATCAATACCGGAAGTTCAGATCCCATTCGCCAACAACCGCGAAGGCTTCCCATAGCAAAGAGAGAAGAAGCAGAAAATATAATCAAGGACATGCACGAACAAGGAATAATAGAGCAATCTGATAGTCCTTGGTCATCACCTGTGGTTTTGGTGAAGAAGAAAGATGGCAGCACCAGATTTTGTGTCGACTATCGTCGTCTGAACGAAGTCACCAAGAAGGATTGCTACCCCATTCCAAGGATTGACGACACTTTGGACACGCTTTCTGGCTCGAAATGGTTCTCCACGCTGGATTTGAAGAGTGGATATTGGCAGGTGGAATTGGATCCCAAAGACAAAGAGAAAACAGCTTTTACTATTGGGACAGGATTGTGGCAGTTCACAGTAATGCCATTTGGTCTTTGTAACGCACCTGCAACTTTCGAGCGATTAATGGAAACCATTCTTCGAGGATTGTCATGGAAGACGTGCCTAGTTTATTTGGACGATGTCATAGTATTTGGCCGGACATTCGACGAACACCTGGAGAATCTAAGAGACGTCCTTGAGAGGCTACGCACTGCAAATTTAAAACTCAGTCCAAAGAAATGCCATCTCTTCAGAAAAGAAGTGAAATATCTAGGACATGTAGTATCTGCAGATGGCATCAGTGCTGACCCAGATAAAGTCAAGGTTGTACGAGAATGGCCAGTACCACGGGACAAGCACCAAGTAAGAAGTTTTCTTGGCTTGTGTACGTACTACAGAAAGTTCGTCTTTGGATTTGCTGACATCGCGAAGCCTCTAACAAGACTGACGGAAGATGGAAGGGACTTCAAATGGGATACCGAATGCGAGGATGCTTTCAATCGACTAAAGCAAGCACTAACAACAGCTCCTATATTAAGTTATCCTCAGACCAGTGGAAGGTTTATATTGGACACGGACGCAAGCAACACGGCCATAGGAGGCATATTATCCCAAATTCAGAATGGCCTAGAGAGTGTTATAGGATATTTCAGCAAGGTCCTGTCGAAGCCTGAGTGTAACTATTGTGTTACGAGAAGAGAACTTCTCGCTGCAGTCAAGTCCATGGAACATTTTTATAAATACTTGTACGGTCGCGAATTCCTTCTAAGAACAGATCATGCTGCTCTGAAGTGGCTTCTACAATTCAAGAACCCAGAAGGTCAGGTTGCGAGATGGATAGAAAGGCTGCAGGAATATCATTTTTCTGTGGAACATCGGGCCGGAAAGTCACATGGCAACGCTGACGCATTATCTAGAAGACCTTGTCCTTCTGACTGCAAACACTGCAGCAAAGCAGAAGAGAAGGAATTCTGTTTAAGAACAACCGTCGTGGATCTAGATTGGCTGCCAGAATCCCTAAAGCGAGACCAAGAAGGTGACACCGAACTAAAGATGTTGCTTGACTGGAAAGCAAAAGGACAGAGACCAAGATGGGAAGAAGTGAGTCATCTGAGTCCTAGGGTCAAGTTCTACTGGGCGCAGTGGGACTCCATCATTTAAGAGGATGGATTGTTGAAGAGGTCCGTCGAGAATGACGAGGGTACTGCAGCTAGGACTCAGCTGATAATTCCCCGGAGTCGGACGACAGAAGTATTGGAGAAACTTCATAATGGAACCTCCGGTGGACACTTCGGCATCAAGAAAACGTTGGAAAAGATCAGAGAACGTTTTTACTGGGTCAACTGCAAAGAAGACGTCAAGGACTGGTGCCGAAAATGTAGACTTTGTGCTTCAACGAATGGCCCAAGAGGAAAACGACGAGCGCCAATGAATCAGTATAACGTAGGCAGTCCTATGGAAAGAGTTGCTATAGACATCGCAGGCCCATTCCCAGAGACCGACGATGGGAACAAGTACATATTGGTGGCGTCGGATTACTTTACCAAATGGGTTGAAGCACATGCCATCCCAAACCAAGAGGCCTCGACAGTGGCAGACGTGCTGATAAAAGAGATGTTTAGTCGGTTTGGAGTGCCACTGGAGCTACATTCTGATCAGGGACGAAATTTCGAGTCTGGCCTATTCCAGAGCATTTGTGAAATACTCGGAGTCAAGAAGACCAGGACAACGCCTCTTCACCCACAGTCAGATGGCCTAGTCGAAAGAATGAATAAAACTGTGGGAAAATATTTGGCTAAAGTGGTCTCTGACCATCAAAGAGACTGGGACCGATACCTTCATCTGTTCACCATGGCCTACAGATCAGCCGTACAGGAGTCTACTAGAGAGACACCAGCTTGTGTCATGTTCGGCCGGGAAATAAGATTACCCTGTGACCTAGAGTTTGGTTGTAAGCCCGGAACAGAGATAGCTGGTGAGGACTACGTGAGCACATTGAGGGGCAGGCTACACTACATTCATGAGAAGGTCCGACAAAACATACAAGTAGCTAGTGACCGAATGAAGACCCGCTATGACAGCAAAGCTACAGAAGGTGGTTTCAACGCTGGAGATTTGGTCTGGCTGTACAACCCCCAGAAGAAGAGAGGATTATCACCTAAGCTACAGAGGAGCTGGGAGGGTCCATACAGAGTGGTAAAAAGGATCAATGATGTAGTGTACCGTATACAAAAACTACCAAGGGGCAAGAGGCGCGTTGTCCATGTAAATCGGTTGGCGAAATACGAGGCGGACTACGACGAACAAGACGAGACCCATCTGAGAAGGACGACCAGCCCAGAGCATGTTGAGATGAGTTTCGACCAGTTCATGGAGAACTATGGTGGAACTGGGAAGGCACGATTCGGAGTTACCACCGAGCAGCAGCAGGACCTCTTCTCTGTGCCTGGAGATTATTCCCTAGCCCATTGTGTCGCCGAAGATCTGCGTATGTCCAGGGGAATAGCATTAGTCTTCAGGAAGAAGTTTGGCCGTGTATCTGAGCTCTCCAGACAACAGCCCCATCCCGGAAAAATTCTAAGTCTCACTGACGGTCATCGTCACCTCTTCTACATGGTGACTAAGAGGTTTTCCGATCACAAGCCTAGCTATAGAAGTATGTGGAATACCTTGCTGAACCTAAGAAACGAACTCACCAGGTTGGAAGTGAAGAAGCTGGCTGTGCCTAAGTTGGGTTGTGGTCTAGACCAACTCAACTGGAGAGTCGTCCGGAACATGCTCGAGGTGCTTTTCCATAAGACAGGAATAGAGATACTCGTGTGCATTTTCAACCCGAGCGGAAACACAATGAAGGAGAAGACTGTGGATTGCTATTTCGAAAAGCAAGGGAGCTGCAGAAAGGGGGATGCCTGTAGGTTCAGACATACCAACCAAGGTGTTCGGAAACCGAACGTCTTAAGGAGGGGGCAGTGTAACGAGCGAGAGTCCCCTAGTACGCCTCTGTCGCCCTGATAGCGCTAGGTAAACAACTGGTGACTACGCGTACAACCGAGAATAATTCCTTTCCTTCTACCCGCGACGAGAAACTGTTACCGAAGCACGTTCTGGAAGCGGTGGACTGGTATATAAGCTGAGAGCCACGACCCACGGAGAAGTTGAAAAAGTTAACAGCGAGAGTCTAAATATTCGAGCGATCTGCGAAGTGAAAATAAATAGTGAATATAAATCGAAGTTAATTGCTGTACATAAATTAGTGTGTTAGTTTAGTTATTTAGTTATAATTCGTTTAGTTTGTAGTGTGTAAATAAATTAGACATTTTCGTTCAGCAGTGATTTTATTTTGAACCCCTAGAACTTAACAGTATGTAAGCTGCTCTCTCAAAGATTTTAGACAACAGCGAAAGAATACTTATAGGTCTTAAGTCATTGTAAGAGTCAGGATTGTCTTTTTTTTGCTAAGGGTTTAATTAAAGCAATTTTCCATTTAGAAGGGAAGTAGCCTTTCTCAAGGCACAGGTTAATTACATGAAGAAGGTATATATCCACAGCTGGTAAACAGAGCTCCAACATTTTTAAATTAATTCCATCGAGACCTGCTGCATTGGATTTTATTTTATGTATAATGTTGTATAAGGTTTCAACAGTAATTAAATTAAATTTAAATTTTATCTTATTGAACTTATTCAGACGGTACTTAAAAATCGACTCCCAACATCTCTCATTACTTTCTTGAAAAACTGATAGGAAATGTTCATTGATTTTATGGGGATTAGAAAGAGAAGGAGGTAACTCGTGGTTTTTTGAACTTTGGATTTTCATTGATTTTAAAGCTTTAAAAAATTGAGAGCTGTTTGTTCGATTGCTCAAAAGTCGGCTGCCTTTTCTCGTCTGACAGATGCTGGTGCAAAATTTCTAAGTTCTTTATATCTGGCCCAATTTTCATTAGTTTTATTAATTTTATATTTATATAAAGCATTGTCACGTTCTTTGAATATTAATCTAATAGGATATGTAAGCCAGGGAGCTGACTTCTTACTTACACGTGCAGTACGCAGAGGACAATATTTGTCAAAAAGGGAGATTATCATATTTTTTTAAAATTGCACCTTACTATCTATATCAGTATAATCAAGAATATCATTCCATTGAATATCATATAAATCCTGAAGAAAAGAAATTTGATTTAAGTTTTTTAAATCGCGATAAGTAACAAATTTCTGTTTGATTACTTGCGATTTAGTGTAAAAATTACAATAGACTAACTGATGATTAGTGAAGTGGTCAACGTTGATAGTACCGCTATCAAAACATTTGTCAGGAAAGTTAAAAAAAATTGGATCAATCAGCGTAGCAGAGTGATTTGTGATATGAGTAGGTTCCTTAACAATCTGAGTAAGACCAAATATATTCATACAATCAAGTAAATTTCTTCCCACCTCGCAAGATTTATAACTTCCTTAGCAGTGTTTGCTTCTTTTTCTATTATTCTCATTTCTAAAGTGTGCCCTCAGTTAAAGTTTATCAAGGATGTCACGTGGTCGGCATTAAAAAGAAAATCAAACACTGCTTTGATCTTATTTCTCCCACACTAAGAGAACAGGCTTGAATCGCAACGCGCAGCAAAATAACAAACTACTTGTTATTTATTAAATTATTTTAAATAGCAAAAGCTAGTGTTATTCTACCAATTTTCTTATAATTCTTAAACATTAAGTACGTAACAAATAGTATTTATTCATAAGTTCGAATTTGTATTTCCACCAATTGTACAAGCTTTTTTAAGTGTTGATGAAAACTACACATTCCATAAAAATGGTATATTACAATAAATAAGAGAGTATATTTCATACAACTATAGAAAACAAGTAGATTATTTCTGATCAAGCACGTATTGAAATCAGTAGATTTTAAAATGAATAACGTTCTAATAATTTCTTTAATCAAGTATTGTCGTACGGTACACGATGATAGGTTAGTTTTGCTTAACATATTAATTTATTATTTTTATATTTCATTATATTGTTCGTATCACATTTAACTAGGTTAAAGACAGTACCACAGCCCTACTCCACTTAAGTGGAGTAGGGCTGTGACAGTACGTTAGATCTCGAGGCGAGCTTGGATAGTTCAATTTTTATTTTTACCTAGATGTATTAGCTATAAAAAGGCGTCGTTGAGGTCGAACAAAAAGAATCCGGAACCTGAGATTGTCTGTAAGGGTTATCCTTTGGGATGTCCCTATACAGACCCTTACGGCTGAGCCGTTATGATTCTGGACATCTTCTCAGTAGCGTAAATAACACTCACTTTCATTGTCTTTTAAAAATGGCAGGAAAAAACTATAGAATAATAGGGTGTCTGGTGGTAGATCTGGTTTAAAAATTACATAAAAAATTAATGAAACCTTGTGTTTCGCGTCACAGCTGCACTAAACTTGCTTGAATTGAGCTGATTTCTCGACGAACATCGGTTGCCACGGAATGTCCCCAAAGCAACGTTCGAGTCCAAAACAGCCTGCAATTAAATTACTTTTTGAGCTTTAGAAACCTGAATTTAGAGTAATCGAAGGAATTCTCACAGGACACTGTCCACTAAGGTACAATCTCTGTCAAATGGGCAAAGTGGACAGTGGAACATGCAGATTCTGTGAGTAGGGGAGAGTACTGTACCTTGGGACGTTTTTTTTCATTTAATGTTGACGTCAAAGTTTTACACAAAATAACTTACGTTCTTATGTTTGTGGTAAGTTTACAATAATAATTACCTAAATAAAGTTTATTGGAGATTCATTTGCATTGTTTTTGCTACTCAATCAGCCTATTTTGTTAAGCTTGCATGTGTCCTAAGATACAATGCAATCTTGTACCTTGGGACGCATGGAATTGTACCTTGGGACCATAAATACATAAGAAAACTACTTAGTTAATTTATTTATTCAATATTATAATTTTCGAAATCTATTGAGAAATAAAGAAACTTTTCTTGTCTGGCTGTAGGACAAACAGGAATTGGTGCTGGTAATTTTCTTATTACATCTTCAAGTGAAAGTTCATAAATCATGTCCGAGTTAAAGACAAATTTATTTCCTGAATAATGTTTTGCTCTTTTTAAATACCGGACATCAAAATGTGTACCTTCAGAACTTCCACTACATAATAATGAGAAGTTTTTTTGCCCAGAAGTCGAACTAGAGCGAAGTCTCCAATATTCAGAATAATTTCTTCACTCGCAATTTCTTTGTCGTTTTCTTCGTCATCGATATCCATAAGGGAATCGCCACTGGAAGGCAACGATTCGTCATCACTTGAGGTACTGGAACTTTCTTTTAACACCCACTTGACTTTTTTACATTCCTCTTCCTTTCTTTATTTTCAATGTATTCTTTTTCTGGTGTATCAGTTAATATGCGACATCTCCCAAGCTTAGGGCCACCAGTTCTACATTGCCGGGGTTTGGCTTTCGGGAAGGACCTTATTTGTTCAGGAGATATAAGCGAAGTTTGAGATGTTGAGTGTATTGGTGTACTGCTTATAGAGACGAGAGAAGTTTGAGATGTTGACTGTCCTGGAGTATTACTGGTGCTGGGCACTTCTAGAGAGCGTTCTGTGACAGAGCTACTCAAAAATTCGTCATCTGTGAATAGGTTTTCGTTAAACGGGGCTAGCCCAGATACTCTAAACCCAGATAAAATATTCTGCGGAGTAAAAGCAAGGATATACGCAATAATACGCATGGCCCACACATTCACATACATCATATATTGTCATTGGTTTTCCGCTGTTAGATAATAGCCAATCACCACAACTTACATTGTAGTATTTTTTAAGCGGTCCGAACACTCTGTCTAGTGGTTACAATTTATGGCTGGTATGTAGGGGAAATGTTAGAAGCACGATACCAGAAGCCTTGGCCAAATTAAGACATTCCACAGAAATGTGGCTTTTGTGATTATCGAATATCAACAGGACCTTGTTATCTCGGCTTGGTTGAGTATGCTTAATAAAAGGATGCAAATACTTGATAAATATTTCTGAGTTCGACCATCCACTTGCATGTGCAAAGCCGATACTGCCGGTGGAGCTCCTTTGAGCATATTGTCTTTGAAGTGTACTCTGGGAAACACAAAAGCAGGAGGAATAGAATTCCCTATCGCGTTAACGCTTGCAATCATAGTGACATTTACACCTCTTTCCCCAGATGTCATATGGCCAACTTGCTTTGCTCCTTTTGTAGCTATTACATTTCTAGGATTATGGACGGTGGATATACCAGTTTAATCAACATTGTAGATTTTCTCTGGGGGAAAATGTTCTCTTTCCAACACCTCTCTTAACTTTGAAAAAAACGTCGACACATTGTGCCTATTGAAGCTTGTCGATCGAGCCAAACTTGTTGCTTGCGGTTTTCGCAATGAAAGGGCATCTTTATGTCGACGCATAAATTCGTAGTACCAATTTTTACCAGCCATCCCGTTTTGATTCCAAGAGTCAGTGTATTTTTGAAGTAAAACTTCTTTAGCGAGACTAGGAGTAAAAAAGTTATTCTAACGGACGTGACGTCATTCTAATAACAGAAACCGGAAACAAAACCTAATACTGACACGATTTTGCATGGGCGCCGGCAGCAGGGTGCAAGAGGGTGCGCTTGCACCCCCCTGCTATGAAAGAAAATACCTGAATTTACCAGAAAATTATATATTTTTTTAATTTTTTTATTAAATTATTGTTTGAATAAAAACTAAAGGCGTCGCGGTTGCTATCCAAATCATTCTACATTCTATATATATATATATATATATATTAGATCATAATAGTGCGTAGATGCAGATGCACCCCCCTGAAAATAATCCTGGCGGCGCTCATGCGATTTTGCCTACTATATTAAATAAAATTAAATCTGTAATTGTATGAATTGACAGCTGATCATCTTGTCAATCGAAATACATTGCTTTATATAAATAGTATTTTGTGTATAAAGTGTTTGTATTAAATATCAATAAACAATGTGGATTTATTAATGAAAAAAGTGATGAAAAAATATTGATTGAAAATGAGTGAATAGGTAGGTACTCTATATGCATAAATTTTATTTTTGGTGTGTAATTACACTATTTATACCTAATTATTTATACCTATTATTTATACCTAGCTATTTTCGTTTTATAGACTTAAAGAGCTAAAAAGAAAAAGAAATTGTGAACGTCAAAGGGCATATTATAAGCGCGCCAGAAAGATGTGAAGAAAAATGACAAAAATGAAAAAATGACGAGACAGCTACATTCATTATGATTTGATTAAGTAAGTTTATATACATACATACATAATATGATAGTAAATAATTGTTTATACGGAAGCTTAACGTTAAGTAAAGAAGCATGTTACACGTTTTTGTTCATGAAATAATAATATTCGAAATGTTTTAACACTTTCTTATACTTATTTTAGGTTTGGTTAGGTAGCCATAAAGGATAAAACCACTAGTCAGGATGGCTGATCTTTTACCAGCAATAACATATCCTTCGTAGACGTGAAGGAAACAAACTTAACTCAGGATTTTAAATTTTATGGAATATGCTATAAAATGCTACAAAATGAAATGGTTATCTAACTATCGAAGGCTCTTGTGTTGTATTACAATAAGGTAGATACAGCTACAAAATCACACATTCTAAACGTAATGTGTGTATATTTTTAATATTGTTTACCTATTATTGAAGCAAAGCTTCTTTAGGCACGACTAGGGGTAGATTCTAACGGAAGATTCTGATGGAAGTAACTGTATAATTTCAGCTATGGGAGAAGTTTAAATTTCCGAAATTTATTTATGAAATTTTCAAACGGTTTCAAATACATTAATGGTATTTATAGAGTAAAATCTATGTTTCACATTTTAGTTATCATAAACCTATTATTTCATATATAAAAAAAATAATGATAACTTTCAAATTCCTATTTCTAATGAATAATATAAATATAACATCTCATTTTTTTGTAAAGTATATAGGCAATAAATATGATTGAATTGTAATTATAGTTATTATCCTAACAAGTGCGGAAAGTTATACTTTCCCGCACGCGAACTGCCGATGCCCGAACGACGCGAAGCGGAGTTCGGGCAAGCAGTTAAGTGCGGGAAAGTTAATTTCCGCAAGAGTTAGGATCAATATTTTTTCTACAAGCATAAAAAAGATACTTTATACATTTTTTAAATTTTATTTTAACTTCTAACAACGTAACAAAATTTGAAATTATTTATTATTAATATTAATATTAAAAGTACAATTTATAGCTTTTTGTAGGCTAATTGCCGAATTAAGTTGTTGCTCCACAGTTGGTCTACTGCTTTCACTGAAGGATATAGCTGGAGTCATGTTTAATTGGCACGCTTCCTGCGCTTCTGGTTGTGGTTCATTTAGTGTTAAAATTTTGTTGCATAGGTTCTTTTTCTTTATTTCGGAATCTTCTACGTATCCCTCCGCAACGGTGGTAGATTTCCAGCCGCCCAGTCTCTTAATATTTGTAATTTCTTCTCCAGAATCAGCCAAAAATGTCGCAGAAGAGCGTCTGAAGCTATGACCTGCATAGCACTGAGGATCCGGAAGCTTTAGGTAGGCCGCAATTTCAGAAGGCATTTTTCCAAATGAGTTGATTCCTACACATTGATTAGTGCATTTGCCTTGTTTAAATTGTACAAAAAAACGACGATGAGGTGTGTTTAAAGGTCTCAATGATGCATATTTTTTAATAAGCTTAAAATATCTACCGTTGTTTACTTCTTCCGAGATTACAAATGCTCTGGATGTGTGATTTTTCGAATCAGTTATTTTTATTGTGATGTAGTTTTCTTTAACCTCGATGTTTTCTAAGGTTATATTTGTGAGTTCTACTCTTCTGCAAGCTCCTGCTAAACCGAAGATAGTGGCCACTTTAATTAATTGTTTTTTTAAAAATGTAATTAATTTGTAGAAGTTGCCAATATCGAAATTTTCTCTTAGTTTCATAACAGCCTTTATCATTGAGAATCGGGACCAAAGAGTATTGGGTCTTATAACTTTACTTAGTTCTAAAAAATAAGCCAGTAAAACTTCCTCTTTTTTTAGATTGTTGGTTCCCTTTTGACGAGCCCACTGAACAAAATGATCATACTGCCTTTCATACCTTTGTTTGGAAATCGCAGGAAGGAGTTCTAGGTTGGCCTCAGCAGCAGCCTCCAAAATACTGTGCGGAAGGTCTTCATCGCAATTATCCATTTAATTTTTTTGAATCAAAACTTTAAAAATCACCTGGATTACTATTCAGATACTTGAAAAGATGCAATTCTGACAATTAAATCTTTCATAGTGTCAATAAATACACGACTGCAGCTATAGCAACCCTACTTAAACAGGTGAATTTGTTGTTCCTTTGAATAAGGTTTACAGGGGTGATTTAATAAATTATGATTTTTTTAAAAACAAACATTTTAAAAATCCCTATTTTCATGTAAAATAATCTTAATTTTTTTTACTATTTGTATGTAGTCCAACAAGATAAAGATAATAATACAATAATTTGTCAAAAAAGTTATCGAACAACATCTCTAATTAATAAAAAAAAATGCGTGCGGGAAAAAATCTTTCCCGCACGCCGTGCGGGAAAGAGATATTTTCTGAATTAAAATGCGTGCGGGAAAGTGTTGTTTTACGCATGCTTGTAGAAAAAATATTTATTTTCCGATACGTACGCCAACAAGTTTTACTTCAATCGCGCGTAAAGGTTACACGCACACTCTTTTTTTATTATTTACTTGAGCAAAATCAAGAGCCAAACTTCTAAAATATTTTCTCGTAAGGCAGTAGTGCATCATAGAGGCTTGGTTTAAATATTCCTTTAAAGCATTGTCTTTCTCCGCACAAAAAACACGAGTGACATCGTTTCTCACAAAGTAGTGGAAATCATCATTTCCTCCTGCCTTGTGATTTTTAAGATGGCGAGCTAGAGTTGATTTGGAAATTTTACACTCCACTGAAGCTTGCCTAATAGACCAACCGTTATTTAAAACTAATCCAGCAGCTCTTTCTATATCATGGGTTTCCACCTTCTTTCTTTTTTACACCTAGTTTAGTTCTTGGCATCTGTAAATTAAACAGAAAAAATGTGTAGTGTACCTTAGGACCGTCCCAAGGTACAGTACATGTAATGTCCCGAGGTACAAAAGTTTAATTTTTCAGATTAAGTTTGCAATAATTCCATATGCATCTAAGTATAAAACATATAAAGACACACAAAAAACATTATAGTAATTAAGCAAGATACTTACACTTGATTCAATTACCTTTACACTTTATGTAAAATATTTACTTTTCTGACACAAAATTTGTAACAACCAACTTTGTTAAAAGCTTTCTCAAATATGTAAATAATGTTTCAGAAAAGCTTACAAGATGGCAGTACACGAATGTCCCAAGATACATGCCGTCCCAAGGTACAGTACTCTCCCCTATGCAGATAAAACGGCTGAAAATATTATCTGTATCTGCAAAGTAATTGTTCGCTACCGACATAAATATCTGAGACAGGTCTTCTTACGTTACAAACATACAACCTAAGCAGATAATAAGACTTCCCTAATAGTCAAGACCTTATGGACTCATAATTAAAAGTGGGGTATACACAAAACAGCTTTTATCTAGCAGTGTAGCAAGATCGCCTGAGCCAATCGAGCCCACTTATAATCTACAATTTACCTATTGAAGAAAATAGATATATTCAATCAGCTTTCAACATATTCTTTGGAGAATCGCAATAGATTGTAGTTTTGTAGTGCATCCACATTATTCAATATCTTTGTAATTTTTTTCAACAATTAATAATTCAGTTTCCTCTAATTCATTCCAAATTAGTTCAACATCAACATTCTTCTAACTTGCTATTATCTAAATAATAATTGTCTAATTCCGTTAATTTGTTTTTCTCTACAATATTATTGTCTAATGTTTCAGTTTTAATATCGTTATTAATTATATCACGAGTTTGTATTGTCAAATTATCTAATTCTCTAGGAGTACCATTAACTAAAGAGAGAAAAATATTATTGTCGTTTACACTAGAATCTTCATAATTAAATAAATGACTCAAATCTTCATTAGACTGAATTACTTCGTTGCTAACATTAGTTTTAATTGCTACTTTACTATCGGCTATTGAGTTTAAACACCTCCTAATATTAAATAAATCTTTCTTCATCAGCAAATCAAATCTGTTTAATCGGTCGCCTTTTTCTCGTCGAACTTTCTTCAAAATTTTATCAAATGGAACATTCATTGAAATATCGTTTGCTAAAAGTCTTTTCTCAGACTTGGATAACTGTATATGTTGTATTTCGTTTCGGTGTCCAACATGGGTTTCAGTCAGAAACACTTTGCAATGACCAGAATTGCCTTGTATCACCGATATACCTATAAAAATAATTAATATTAACAAATATAGTTTTGTGATTTAAAAAATTAACAAAAGGGGCAAATTAACGGGCATATACACAAAAAGGATCATAGGGTTACGAGTAGAAATGGTAACCGCAGACATGCATGTTTCTGGCTCGTTAGCCGTCATCAGTGCGGCATAACCAAATAAGGTATTGCAATTGGCTAGCAAAAGTGTTGGGTACTTGGGAGCAAAGGATGGTAGTTCGTTCGTTGTTTGTGTTTTAAACACATGTTTTTCTACCATCCTAACGAGCCAGAAACATGCATGTCTGCGGTTACAATTCCTACTCGTAACCAGGGCCGGATCCAGGGGGGGGGGCAGCGGGGGCGTGTGCCCCGGGCGCCAAGTTAGGGAGGGCGCCAAATTAATGGTTGAGGTTGCTATTTTAATATTAAAAAAAACTTAAAGAATTTATATCGAAAGTAATTGTCAATTTGAAGTTTCAATTGCGCGATATAGTCCCCGAACGACCAAACGTGCACATTCTATTCTAATTGTATTTTACATATAACTTTGGCTAAACCAACAGAACATACGAGCGTGGGTTGGCAACATTGCCTATTGCCACCCCTACCTTGGCTGCTAGGTACTACACCCGCACCGGTGGGCGGCGGGACAGTTTCAGTTAACGCTGTGCCAGATCTGAGCGTGTTTAGGGTTAAGTTGTATGTCGCAACTGAATAAATTAACCACGATGTCGAAGAAACCATCTGAATCTTTCCACAGAAAGAAAGCTAAGGCAGACAACAAGATGCTGAGAAGTCGTCAACTTTAATGTCATCATGGTTGCAAAATATCACGGACAAAGGTAACTTATACAGGGTGTCCCAGAATTAACTACGGAAACTTCGTATACGTATTCCTTGATGACAAATAAGTAGGGTCTTTCCTATAAAAAAAATTTTTTTAGAGACTCCTGTCAGAGTTATAACCCTTTAAAGAGGGGTGGTAAAATGTGCGCTACTTGATCGCGATACACGATACTCAATTGACATGGTCCTACTTTTTATTTTTTTACTCCAAACCGAAACGATTTCGCAAAAAAACGACAAGGAACAAAAAAGTTTCTAAATAATCAAAACTTCCTAAAATAATTTTTTGTTATTGCAAATATTAATTGCTAAGAAAGTTACAAAAAAAATATTAACAGGGGTTCCTTGATTTGCACCCTTAGAATGGGGTAGGGCAGGTGAAAAGTGGCAGGAGAAATGCGTCTTTATAAAAATGATGTTCACCCAAATTTTTAATTTTTTATCTTGGACCAATCAGAAGGTATTAAATTAAAACCGTATTTTACCACCCCTCTTTAAAGGGTTATAACTCTGACAGGAGTCTCTAAAAAAAATTTTTTATAGGAAAGACCCTACTTATTTGTCATCAAGCAATACGTATACGAAGTTTCCGTAGTTAATTCTGGGACACCCTGTATATTTATTTATTGTTATTGATTAACCATCATCATATGAACGTACTACCGGTACCATATTTTTTTTTAACTAATAGTCTACGTTAAAAATTATTATTAGGTCATGTGTATATTTATGTGTGTTGCTTTCAGACGATGCCGACGCTGAAGCAACAAGCGTTCAACTGTCTATTCAAGTTCAAGAAGATGTTGAGGGAGAGGAAGGCGCTGCCAGAGAAGAAGATCTCATGGACACTACTTGTGCAGTGGAAGAAGACAACAATGACATTCAGAACAAAGAAATATCTGATCAACCACATTTGCCCAGTTCTTGCGACTCTTTAACTCTTCACGAAACAGTTTTAGACTCAAAAATGTTTTATCAAAAAGATAAGGAAAATGAATATGAGTACAATTTTAATTTTAATGATCCTGGAACTTGGCCTACTCGGCTTAGTGACATCACACGAAGTAGGTGTAAAAATGATGATCATATTCCTGATTTGAGTAAAAGTTGTAGGGAGGGTCGAAACCTTACAATAGATTGGTTTTATAAAATTTTGAAAAATGGTTCAAAAGTTAAAAGATCTTATTTGGCTTACAGTGAGTCAATGAACGCCTTGTACTGTATTCCATGCAGGCTTTTTCCTTATTTGAACACAGACCACGAATCAAAAGTATCGTTTTTAGCAAAAAAGGAGGGATTCACAAATTGGAAAAACCTGAGTGACAAATTGCCATAGCATGAAAACTCCCAGTACCATAAGAAAGCATTTGTTTCATGGAAGGCATTAGACACGTCTCTTGGTAAAGGAGGGATTGACAGGGGGTTACAAGATCAGATAAAACAGGAGGAATCTCACTGGCGAGAAGTACTAAAAGACATTAAAACAGCTAAATATTTTTTCTACGGTTATTATACAAATGTATCATTTTTTGACAGTTATCTCTAAAGAAATAGGGTACGTTGTTATATCTAATAAAGAAATATCTCATTTCTTTATCTGATAACACAAAGTGATCATTTCTTTATTGTTTTAACTTAATCAAGTATACTGTGACAATCATGTATGTATTCATATATTTGAATAACAGTTCAGGTTGACAGTAATAAAGTAGTGACAGGTACAACAGATAGTTTTTAATACATTATTTAAATTAGATTGATATTTATGTAAAAATGTTAAGTAGTGATGAAAATGGATTAGAATTAACTACTACTGAAATAAGAGAAGCGGCAAACGAAGCTTCTCAGAATTTGATTCCCGAAATTTCAAAACATACCAGAATGCATGTGATAGTTTCGTGACCTGGCAAAAGAAAAAGGCAACAAATTCCGTGTCAGAAACTGTGCTTTTAGCTTATTTTTCTGAATTAACAAATAAATTTAAGGTATGATAGCTGTAAATACTGTAAATAATAGTTAATTTTACTTAAATAATATAACCTATATCGGTATGTTTTGTTTTGTATTTCATTTATTATTGAATTATTGTATTATTTTGTGGTATAACCGTAGAAAAAGTATAGTGTTTGACTCGCAAGGCGGCTCATGCTGCAAACATCGTACTCGTGGGAAATGAGTATCATTCCTTGCTCGTAAAACAATATACTATTTCATTGATTTTTGATTGCACCCTTGACGTAAGTAAAAATGAACAAATTACTGAAATAATTCGTTACATTAAATATAATGACGACGGACCAGAAATATGCGAAAGTTTTCTGGATTTTTTTACTGTGAGTGAAAAAACAGGCGAGGTTCTCTTCGAAAGTATTGCTAAAAAGCTGAAACAAGATGGTTTAGACTTGATGTTTTGTAGAGGCCAGTCGTATGACAACGGTGCCAACATGGCTGGGAAATACAAGGGTGTCCAATCAAGGATTATCCAAGAAAACGAACTAGCCTACTTTGTTCCCTGCTCAGCCCATTCGTTAAATTTAGTCAGGGTTCATTCCGCAGAAGCATGTGTTGAAGCCCCATTATATTTGGAGTTATAAATAGCCTTTACAACTTCTTTCATAGTTCAACTTCAAGGTGGGAAGTTTTAAAACAACATGTACCTCTTTCATTAAAATCGGAAAGTAAAACCAGATGGTCAGCAAGGATTGAATCTGTGGAAGTTGTGTATAAACACATGGACAAAGGGTTCTCTGCTCTTGAAGAATTAACCACCCATGAATTTTCATCTCCAGAAACAAGAGCTGAAGCTAAATCTCTTATTAAAAACATAAAATGCTTCGATTATGTTGTAATGACATGCTTCTGGTATTCAGTCCTTAAGAAAATTTATCGAATGAATAAGTTTTTGCAGAGAGAAGACACAACAGTAGACAATGCTACAGGAAACATACAAGGTCTTCTAACGGCAACATCTTCAACTAGGGAGCTGACTGTTTCAGAGGCAATTGATGAGGCAAAAATTTTATCTTGTAACATGGTAATAACAGCAGAGTACAAGGAAACAAGAAAAAGAAAATGGCAGGAGAAATACATGAAGATGATGGTCCAAATTGCACAGGAGAAGTTCTTTTCAAAAGATCACTTTTTCAAATTTGTGATAGAATTATCACTGAGTTAAGGAACAGGTATGATGCCTTAAAAATGGTTGCCGAAAAGTTCAATTTTTTGTGTGGGGCTCAAATTAAAACACTGAACGTTATGACTTTAAAAAGTAAGGCTAAAGAGTTGGATAAAACCTATGCAAGTGATTTAAACGAAGAAGAACTTGTAAATGAAATAGAAAGTTTTAAGTTTCATGCCTTAACTTTAGAAGATAGACTGGAAGACGCAACAGCAGCATCTATGCTAAGAATATTGCATAAGAGCAAGTTGGAAGAGGGTTATCCTAACTTATGTGTTGCTCTAAAAATATTTGTAACGCTTCCAGTTTCTGTTGCATCTGAGAGAGAAGTTTCAGTAAATTAAAACTTATAAAAACCTACTTAAGAAATGCTATGACACAGCAAAGACTAACAAATTTGAGCATTATAAATATTGAACATGAAAGGGCTTCTTTGCTTTCTTTTGATGAAATAATCAACAATTTTCAGCAAAGAAAGGCCAAAAAATAAGAATTATGTAATCCAGGGTCTTGTGGATCCAATCTTTAAGTTAGGGCTTTAAATTGTTTGCATTGTTTTCAATTATGTATGTAAACTACAATGGCACATTAAATATGCCTTATAATTTAACCTAAGTTTTATTTCAACCTCGTATACGACTTGTGTAGTAATAAGCCTTCGCTTTTTCGTAAATCGGTCGGGACAATTGGCCAGGGGGGCGCCAAATGTAAAGCTTTCCCCCCCTAGAAAAATTTGTAGTTCCGGCCCTGCTCGTAACCCTATGATCCTTTTTGCGTATACGCCCGGTAATTTGCCCCTTTCGTTTGTCATTATATACAGTGTGTCCAATTAAGTCGGCATCATATGAGAAACTTTTTTATTCTTAGATTTATGAAAAAAAGTTATTCTTTATAAAAAGCTGTGTATGGTCTAAAACTTAAAATACAACCATCAGATATCAATTTTTTAAGCCGTATACGAGGTGTGTCAAAAAATATGAATTTTACCCAAGAGTAAAGTACCTTGAAATGCCTGAAAATAGCGACAATTGTTATTAAGAAAAGTTGATTATAATTAAAAACTATTGTCAGATATCCAATATTATCCTTCGTCATGAAAAACGATCTTTAATAATTTTCGGTATAAATTATGCAAATTTTGTAAGCAATTTTATTGAAAAACATGACATGATAAAAAAATAAAAAAATCCGTTTTCTTATGGCGGATGGATAATATTGGATATCTGACAATAGTTTTCAATTAGAATCAACTTTTCTTAATAACAATTGTCGCTATTTTCAGGTATTTAAAGGTACTTTATTCTTGAGTAAAATTCATATTTTTTGACCCACCTCGTAAACGGCTTAAAAAAATTGATATCTGATGGTTTTATTTTAAGTTTTAGACCATGCACAACTTTTTATAAAGAATAACTTTTTTTCATAAAACTAAGAATAACAAAGTTTCCCATATGATGCCGACTTAATTGGACACACTGTATATTATTGAATGAAAATACCACACCGGCAGAAAAAAAGATCGATTTTTTCCATACTTTCGGTTATCTTGACAAGTTGTTATTATTTAAGTATAATTATCCTGTCGATAAGTTAACCTAAGTGCAAACTTCTCATTTTCAAGTGTGTTGACAGATTTTTTTATAGCTTTTTATGAATCTGCTGACACTTAGCAGCATTAGAATTGCTAATTCCACTATTTAGTTTTGAATGATGCATGATGCACATCACTGTTATGAAATGTTGCTAGGGCTGAAACCATAATACCTACCGCTACGTAAGTAGAGCTTTGGGTGTATCAACTTAGGTGATTAATTATTTTGTTCAAAGCTCCAGGAAACGGGATTTTACGAGCGTTAGGCTAGTTGCAAACACACCGATTTTGGACGGCCGGTATAAAATCGGCCGATATTTTATCGTTAGGATATTGGTGCAGACATACCGGATTTTTACCGGTGAAACAGTCAGTTGCACTAGTGTTGTGACACGAGATTGTTAATAAGATGAATCCCAAAAAAGTTGTTGCTATGTGGTTACTGTATCGTCGTGAACGCCGTAGGATTAAGCGTAAGTGCTGGATTCATCAAATCAATCGAAGCAGAGAATACGCGGGAACATTTTACACACTTTTTGAAGAACTAAGACTTGATAGTAGTAAATTTTTCAACTACTTTAGAATGTCAATTGCTTCTTTCGAGGAACTCCACGATAAGTTGAAAAATGAAATCCAACGTCAGAATACTAAAATGAGAAACTCCATTCCTTCAAAAGAAAGGCTTGCTCTAACATTGAGGTAAGTAATAAATAAACACACTTTTTATATTTTCAATATTAATTACATTTTATTGAACATTTTGTTACTTTTAAACCTTTAAAAGAAATATCATGCCGTACCCTTGTTACGGTCATACATGTAATATGTTAAAATCTAAATAGAAGACATATAGCAAAAATATTTGTCGCTTAAATAACATTGTAACCAATATGAAATTTTAAGAAAAGTCATAGGTAGAATCTGAATACACCGAACCAGCAGGGGATGGGCTTGCCGAAGGGTAGCACCCTGGAGATGTGGCTGCTGAAGTGTTGCCAAAATCTTGATAGTATTGGGCAGTGGTTTGCTGTTGATGTTCAAGTGGATGTCCTTTCGAAGAGCTCGCCTTCTGGTGGGATGAATCGGTGTTATTGGGATTTGGTGGATTTTTGAATTGGTTGTTTTGGGAATTTGGATACTGATGGGTTTGAAACTGTTGTGGTAGGAAGGGGTAGTTCGGGAAGGGCGTGTAGTTGTTAGGATAGAAAGAAGGTGGTTGCTGTGGACAGAACTGAGGTTGAGCAGAGTTTTTGCGTTTGTTGTTTATTTTAGAAATTACTTCCAAAACACCCATTTGGAACTCGAGTAATTCACTTTCGTCGAACTTGTTCAAATGTGGCATAAGTCCGTGGAAAAAAGACATCTGAGGACTTTGGGGCGGTTCTTTTAATGCTTTCATAAGTGTTAGCTCAACTTCATCAGGCTGGCGACGTCTTTTGTACCCTCGCGGATTGGGGTTATTACAGTTAGTGTTCTTGGGGGGTAATGTGGCTTCAACTGGATTATTTATATCTTCGTCTTCATTGTTGTCTGTTTCTGTAGTTTCAAAGCTTTCTGCCACTGTGGAAGCTTTCTCGAATAGTTTGTTTAAAAACTGCATTTGGTCAGCGTAGACGTATCTCTTCATATTTGGGGCACCAGCACCACTTTTCTGAAATCCTTTTAGTTTCTTCTTCGATTTTGAGAACGCATCCCGAAGATTGCCCCATCTCTTTGTAACTTCTTTTCCTGAAAAAAAAAATATATATATATATACTGATATTAAGCATTTTTTTCCAGATATCTTGCGAGTGGGTGCACCTTTACCGATCTACATTACACCTTCAGAGTTGGGATCTCAACTGAAAGGAAAATAGTAAAAGAAGTATGCCAAGCAATTTGGTTACTTATGAAGAATGAGTGTTTACCTGAACTCTCTAAAGAATATCTTGACACCATCGCTTCTGATTTTGAAAAAAATGCAAACTTCCCACATTGCTTAGGTGCTGTTGATGGCAAGCACATTCGGATAATTTGCCCAATAAGAAGTGGTTCCATGTTCTTTAATTACAAATCATATTACTCTGTAGTATTAATGGCAGTAGCTGATTCCAAATACCGTTTTATATACGTTAATGTTGGAAGCTTTGGCAAAGATTGTGATCCCTCTATTTTCAGACAATCTTCTCTTTGGCAATCTATACTGGATAACTCAATACAATTACCTGAAGAAAAATGCCTGCCGGGGACAGAAGCTCCTAAAATTCCCTACTTCTTTGTTGGAGATGCAGCATTTGGTCTTCACACACAATTAATGAAGCCCTATGGTGGAACACATCTAATTGAAAAGAAAATATTCAACTATCGTTTGTGTAGGGCTCGGCGCTATGTCGAGTGTGCTTTCGGCATATTGACAAACAAATGGCGCATCTTTCACAGACCTATAAACGTTGAACCGGACTTTGCAGTTGACATTATAAAAGCATGTATTGTTCTACACAATTTTGTTCGTGACAGAGACGGTTATTTGCCAGAAGATACAACAACATTTAGTGGTTTGGAAGACTTGCCAAGAGAGCAAACAGCACGGGGTGGTCTACAAGCAAACAATGTTCGAAAAATATTAGCTAAATACTTTGTTACTCGTGTGGGGGCAGTACCCTGGCAAATGAGTAAAATATGAGTTATGCAAAATGTGTTTAAAGTTTCAAGTTGTTCAAATTATTGATTAAACTTTTTTTTGAGATTGTTAAAGAAGCTAAAAATGTAGATTTTTCAGGTATTTATTTAGTATTCTAGCCATGGTAAAATGGTAAACAAGTGATTAGGAGGAATAGAATGTTAAATAAAGAAAACTACTTACCAAATGAATTCTTTTCTTTCTCCTCCAGATCCTCAAAACCGTTTTTCAGAGCGCAGCAAACTTCTTTCCATGCATCCCTGGTAAGATTCCTGTCTTTAAATGTTTCCAAACTCTTATCCCACAGCACAGGTCTTGCCTCCACTAACGAAATAAGAATATCATTATCTATGGAGTCACCCATTTTACCTTCTGAGCAGAACAAGGGGAGAATGAGAACTGCCGAGGTTGGACGGTCAGAAAAATATCGATAAATGTGCAAGCGTGTATTTGGTCATGTAGGCCACTGTGTCGCCGGCACCGGCGGTGTGCCGAGGCAGTGGCCGGCTGCTCGTCGGCATTTTACCTGCACCGATCAGTGGTCGGCGTGTGTGCCACATCCCGTTCCCGCCTGTGGTTCACTATTGGAATTCGGACGGCCGGTAAAAAAACGGCCGTCCAAAATCGGTGTGTGTGCAACTAGCCTTAGCGAGAACACGGCAGAAATCGGACAAGTGATATTGATCACCTTGCGTCAAACTGCTGTTCACACCCGAAATAAACAGAATGAGGTCCTTAACGTTAATGTTAGTAAACGGATTGTTAGGAGAAATCTAAAGAAAGATTGGCGTCTGCCCTTGAGTTTGGACAAGTGAGTGAAGTCGTGTTTTATTCACCGATGAGAACCGTTTCTGCGTAAATTTCGTGGATGGGAGGGAAAGGATTTCAATGTATCGTATCGAGATGAACTATACAACCACATGAGTGAGTCGAGTTTTATTCACCGATGAAAGTCGTTTTGCTGTAAATTGTGTAAATCTCTTGGATGAAAGGTAAAAGATGTGGAGGTATCGAGGTGAACGATACAAGCAGACGAACTTCACAGAAACGGTGTGATATGGTGGAGAGCAGTGATGGTATGCGTTGCATATGTTTTAGAGCTTGCGCAAAGTAAAGATAAACAGGGACGAAGATTTATCAGAAAATTAAGTGATTATTAGAAATCAACCATTTGAATACCTACCCGAACGACATAAACCAATTTAGTTGATTTTATGTAAATTTAGGGAATATATTTTTTTTACTGTATCTCAATAAATACCTAAACATCATATTGTAACAACTACCCAAAAAATAAAGGGTACCTCAAATTTACTCCATATTTCCCGGTCTAATGCTGACAATTTTGACTTTAGAGCCACATATTGTTGGAAACACCGTCACCACTGTAAAGGAAACTTTCAACAAAATAGATATAGACGCCAAAGAACTGGCGTCATGGTTAATGAGCAGAAAACCAAATATATGTGCATTGGCAGCAAAAGAGACGAGATAAAATTAGATCAAATGGAACCAAAAACTCGTATAAATTTGAAAGAGTTTTAAATATCCCGAAGTAACATTCACCGCAGATAATGATATCACAGAAGAGCTAAAACGGAGAACTTAGACTCAAAAACAATATTAGATCCAAGAATCTAAGTAAAAAACAGGAAATATAAAACAATGATTAGGCCGGTGTCCATGTATGCTATGAGACATGGACACTAAATCTTCTACACAACTTAGCGTACGCTATTAACAATAAAGGCTGCAGGAAATTAATGTAAAATGCATGTTTCGCGTAAGCAACAATTAATTTGAAGGAAGTTTTTATATCACGATATAAGCAATACAATTGTTGATAGCTTACACAAACATCAGGTGTTCTAGATTACGCTAAATCTTCTACAATTCCGCACAATAACCTCCTTTAGCCACCTTTAGGATAAGCAACGGACAAATCGGAGTTATTTTTTACATTAATTTAATGCAGCTTATATTGTTCATAGCGTACCATAGCATGTGGTTTAAAGTACCCTAAATTTTCTAAAGGGCCGTTTGAAAATTAACCCTAACGTGTGCTACAGTGCTATAGTGTGCATAAGGGTTAGCTACAAGAGCTTTGGCCCAACGGTTGAGATGCTTGTCGTCTGTCTGGGTGAGCGTATGCTATCGAGGTATAAAGTATATAATGGTAGCGTATGCTTCGGTGCCCCTATACAGACTGTTTCTATAATACGAGTAATTAAGTACTGTTGATATATTTTAATTTCATAGTATACATATACATTCTAATGATAAAAATAATATTACCTGCTGGACAGTATCCATTGATTTTCCTAGAACCTTTGAGTTTTAATTTTCTCAAGCCCTTTCCTTGCGATTTATAATGGCCTTATCTATGACAGTAATAATATGTTTTTTCTTTGTTATTAATACTGGTAGTTGAGTTACGAATATGTTTCAACTTCTATTTCAGTCTTCCAAAGCTGGAATTTTTCAAAGGAAGAAAATTGTAGTTCTATTGATTTTACTTTTATTCCATGGCTATCCTGAAAGTGGGTTAACATATCAAGTTTATTTGATAAACTATATTCACAAAGAGAACAATTTTTAATTTTTCTTTTTTCTTCATTGTGATATGTTCGTTTATGAAATTGGAAATGGTACTTGTAAGTAAAACTTTTTCCACAGAAACATTTAAATCTAAAACGATTTTTTTGACCTTTTTTATCCAAATGCAACAATTCTTGTACTCTGCCAGTGTGACATTTTTTTACGTGTCTTCGTAAAGAAAATGAATAACTTTATGGTTTTTTACACTCTAAGCAAAACCGTTTTTTATTAGAATTATCTTGTTTCTTCAATGAAAGTGGTTTTACTAATTCGTCGAACTTAGAACTTGCGTTTGCATTTATTATTCTGTAATTAAATCACTTAATTGAAAGATTGTGCATCAAAAACATACTAATATTCACTCTACTCCAAAACATAGATTTTAAATTATGTCTGTTTATTTAGCCATGAAAATAAATAAATACTTTGACGTTTGATTAACACAAATTAGCCAGTTTGATAAATTTTGAACTCAGACTCTTTAATTATTTAGATATTTTACACTAACGGTAATGCCTACTTAAAAAAGACCTGATTTTTTAAAAGAAGTGGAAGTGAAACATTTTACTTGTGAATATTGTGATAGATGGAGTAAGCTGTTATGTCAGTGAGTGTCAAATTTATAAGATCAAGAACAATAGTTACAAAAAAATTGGATAGTGATGAAAAAAACTCAGTTTGTGCTCCATTGATTGATGTTAAAATTAACTGTAACAAACATTTTTACTTATTTAATTCGTCATAACTTTGTAAATATATTTTAGACGTGAATTGCCAAAACATTGCAACAAAATGGCAGCCACCAGAAGATTACAAAAAGTGAGTATTCTTAAGTTAAAAGTTCCAACCATTAATTTAATTTCGGTATCATACAATTCTATTTATATTATCAATAAGTAAATAGAGTATATACACAAATTTTGTTATAGGTTTTTTTTGTGGATAAAACGTGAGTCATATTTTTTATACCATACCTACAAAAAAATGTCATACTTATATGTAGACTGTCTGAATATATCTTTTTTTATTATTTTTAGGAACTAGGAGATATTAGAAATTCAGGTTTAAAATCATTCCGTGATATTCAAGTGGATGAAACGAATATTCTAACTTGGCAAGGTCTTATTGTTCCCGTAAGTAAACTAAAAATAAATCTAAAATATGTATATGAAGGTCAAGTTTTCTTTAGGATAATCCACCATATAACAAAGGAGCCTTTAAAATAGAAATTAATTTCCCAGCAGAATATCCCTTTAAACCACCAAAAATAAATTTTAAAACTAAAATTTATCATCCCAATATAGACGAAAAAGGTCAGGTGTGTTTACCTATTATAAGTGCCGAAAATTGGAAACCTGCCACAAAAACTGATCAAGGTATGTACTAAATATTTTTTACAATTTTTTAAAATAATTGTGGGAGGTTTTGAGCGGTATTTCGGATTGTCCGATTATGATATCCTAGTTTCTTACCTTTTTTTATTGACACTTGTATAAAGTTAATACACTTCGTAGTTTTTTGTTGAGCGTTTTTGGATAAAGATGTATATTCTTATAGAAAAAGTATTTCTGAACTTTTGGCATTTTTCTTCCAATACTGAATATCATGTAATGCTAACACGAGGGTTCCAAGTGATTGAACTCTTACATGTTAGGTATATAATTATAGTTATTGCCGATAGTAAACTATAAATCCGTTTTTAATATTTATTTTTTGAATGAATTATTTATTCATGTGGTATAATTGAGTCATTTAAATTGTATTACTTAACATAAATTAACCGGTAACAAAAAAAAAACTAAAGATTTTTAAACCTTGTTTAGAACGATCTGTATGCTCTTGAATTTAAAGCAGTCATGTTCACAACGAAAATGGAAGAGAATTTAACATTAAACAACTAGAGTCGTGTATTACTTTAAAGAGATCATTAATGGATAAATTGTATAGTACAATGTCACACCTGATTGCTCCAGAAATGTTCTGATAAAACTTAGCCGCGTTTTTTTATTAAAAAACTGTAAATCGATTTCAACACTTTTTCACTAGAACCTAATGCTCCCAGTTTATTTATTACCTATTTTCGAATCAATACTGTGAATACTTAAAAAAATAGAAAACAGTTCATCTTCGAAAACTTTAAATACAACTCCGATTTTAAAGTCACAGTAACCTACTATAATTGAGACAAAGAAACGTTTACTAGCAATTCTTAGTTTACCCGCAAATTCCGTACTTGGCTAATTTTGTGCCAAAATGTAAAACCATTCAGAATAAAGATTAAATGTTTTGAATGACAAAGATAATTAAAATATGTATGTTTATCTGAATATCCTGAACTTGAAAAGTGTTTAGTAACATGGATCAAGCAACTTCGTAACAAAAACGTTCTGATTAATGGGCCCATGATTAAAGAAAAAACATTTTGCGCGAAGACTGAGTAGGTATTCATAATTTTTGTAGCAGTAATGGTTAGTTGAAACAATTTAAAAAAAGAAACTGTATATTCTTCAAAACAGTTTGTGTAGAAAGTAGGGCTGTTGATTGTTAACAAATGTAGTGAATAGATTAAGGCTGCTCGCAAACACGACCACTTGTGGTCGACACCGGTGGCCGCCACTAGCTGCGGACTGAAACTTTCATGGCATATATATGGACCCGGCGCACACACGGCTTCCGAAGTGGTTCATCCAAGCGATAACCTGCGGTAGCCGTCGACTCTCGCTGCTAGTGGTCGGTGGCGGCCAATTTTTCCCCGCGTAAACACAGACACTTCATTGAGCCACTTCAGTTGATTGCGTTCATAGGTGTAGTTAGTAAATGGACGTTGCAAGAACACACACACACACACTAACAGAATTATAAATTTAGTGGGTAGCCCGATGATTTAAAGGAATAATAATTGTTTGAAAAATCTACATCTCATTACAAAAATACAAAAAAAAGATGTAATTTTGAAGTTCAATTCTTTGAAAAAATTATAAAATTTATTTCGCTCTCAAGTTCTTAATATGGGATGCACCAAAAACGTCAAATTCTTTGCAAAATACATCGTCTGCGTCTTCGTCTGAATATTAACAAAATAACCAACATATCCATTTTGTCAAACTAGAGTGACTTTATTAAAACAATTTCTAGAGACTGAAGCCAGAAAATCTGCTTTTCTCAGCCACTGGTAGTGGCACAAAGCGTTTCGTCGCGACCACCAGTGGCAGCAACTAAAACGCCGTATAGAGCTGCTAATGGCGGCCACAAGTGGTCGTGTTTGCGAGCAGCCTAAGACCTTTCTGTACTTCTGTGCAATTTTTCTTTTGATTTAACGTTGACGAAGCCGCTTTATTT
Organism: Altica lythri; assembly: GCA_964028335.1. Taxonomy (NCBI): domain Eukaryota; kingdom Metazoa; phylum Arthropoda; class Insecta; order Coleoptera; family Chrysomelidae; genus Altica; species Altica lythri. The sequence goes on from OZ034805.1 coordinate 19,131,999, forward strand.
TATAAGTGTCTACTCGACAAAACTTTCGCCCTATAAGGTGAGTCCTGTTATGGCAGAGAACAATTCTTCTGGGTGTTGACAAGTCAGGGACTGAAAGGCTGCATATCCTATTAATTGGGAAATCGAAAACTTTGCCTGTGAATTGTCAAAATAATAAAAAAGCTTGGATGAGATCTACTATTTTTCCGATTGGTTGTAATAAAATCGCAGAAGTGAATAGTATATTGTTTTACGAGCAAGGAATGATACTCATTTCCCACGAGTACGATGTTTGCAGCATGAGCCGCAGGCGAATGCTGCAAATCGTACGAGTGGGAAATGAGTTATTCCTTGCGGGTCAAACACTATACTTTTTCTACGGTTATACCACATAATAATACAATAATTCAAAAATAAATCAAATACAAAACATAACGATATAAGTTATATTATTTAAGTAAAATTAACTATTATTTACAGTTATCATACCTTAAATTTATTTGTTAATTCAGAAAAATAAGCTAAAAGCACAGTTTCTGAAACGGAATTTGTTGCCTTTTTCTTTTGCCAGGTTACGAAACTTTCACATGCATTCTGGTACTTATGTTTTGAAATTTCGGGAATCAAATTCTGACAAGCTTCGTTTGCCGCTTCTCTTATTTCAGCAGAAGTTAATTCTAATTCATTTTCATCACTACTTAACATTTTTACTTAAATAACCATCTAATTTAAATAATGTATTAAAAACTATCTGTTGTACCTGTCACTTCTTTATTAAGGTGCGTTTACACCGGAGTTTGAAACACGAGTTGCAAACAGAAATTGCAAACATCGCATTTTTAGACGAAACATTTCGCTGTTGCAAACAGTTTTTCAGTGTTTGCAACAGAAATTTTTGTTTCCACCTGAAGTCGGTAAAGATCAAAGGTAATTGCAAACTTTTGTTTGCAACACTGGTTTCGGTCAATATGTGCCGTTGAAACAGGAAACAGAAACATGTATTAAATAAATGTTAACGATAATAAAAATATTTTCAGTGATTAGTTCTTAAAATATGAGTTATTATTTAAAAACTAAATATCCCTAATTACCTTTACGTTGTCTCCCAACAAATCTATAAGAGCAGCACACACTTCTGGTACAAATAAAGAAATACCAGTAGTAAATTTTATTGCTTAAAATTATAAAAATATATTTGCCATAAAATACCCTAGGACCTTTTAGGTGTGAGAGTGGGGGATTCTTAAACAGGTTCTGAGTCTTAACAACAATATTTTATACTATATTATTTAAAAATGGCTGTCAAAATAACAAATATAGGCTATGTGTAGTCTACTTATAACGTTTTACCTTTATGTTATCCTTCAGAAGATCTATCAAAGCCTAGCACACCTCAGGTATAAACAAAGATATGGTTGATTTTGATATCTTGAACAGGTAACTCAAGCTTGTGTATGAATCTCCGGTAGCTAAAAAGCGTAATGTTACGGCTAGTTTTTCCGTTACAGAAATAGCCTTTCGGTAATTCGTATCCATTTTTAAAATTTTGTGACCAATTATTAAAGTTAGATATTCAAAATCCTCACTGGTCATTCTTACAAAGTTTTTAAAACTTCCGTCCGTTTTCAGTTCACCTGATAGAGGGTCAACATCATCTCTATTTAAATCGTCCAACAGGTCGTTTCCACTGTACGTAGCTCTGGAATGCAGAGACGGCCACACCCAGTATCGTCTCAGCCTACGTTGCTTTGACAACACGACACACGCCGCAGCGGCTAAAATGACATCCTCGACACTTGACATCCTGGGAAGTACTGATCCCAGGCGAGTCATAATCAATGTCGAAAGTGTTTCAAACATTTTCATGAAACATGGAAATAAAACCATGAAATAAAAATTGCAAACTTTTATTTGAAACTACTGTTTGAAACTGCTGTTTGCAATAAAAGTTTGCAACTTTTTGTTTGAAACTTTGGTGTAAACGCACCTTTACTGTCAACCTGTAATATTAGTCAAATATATGAATACATGATTGTCACAGTATACTTGATTAAGTTAAAACAAATAAAGAAATGAACACTTTGTGTTATCAGATAAAGAAATGAGATATTTCTTTATTAGATATAACAACGTACCCCATTTCTTTAGAGATTACTGTCAAAAAATGATACATTTGTATAATAACCGTAGAAAAAAATATTTTCAGTATAACAGATCCTGGTCTTAAACAATATTCTTTGGCATAATCTATCTCAACTTACGAAAGCAGTCACTGATTACATTGACGCGTCTAGAACACCAGGAGTAGATATAGGAGTTACAGTTTCTAATTTTAGGCTATCAATAGCCCTGGGAAACACTTCTACGATGTTTCAAGCAGAGCTAATAGCATTAGACAGATGTGCTCAAGAGTGCATTAAAAAACGTCTCAACTCAGCCAGAATATTTACTTCCTTCGACAGACAACCTGTTTTGAAAGATCTACATTCTACCACGTTCAAGTCCAAAACAGCCTGAACTTGCAAAGTGTCTTTAGCGACTTTGCTGTGGGTACCAGAGCATAAAGGTATTGTCAGAAACGATATCGCTGATAGCCTCGCAAAAGAAGGAGCGAGTACTCCTTTTTTCGGACCTGGAATTTTCTGTGGCATCTCAAGATGCCGCATTATGGATTAAGTTCGTAAGGAACTCAGCGCAACCTACTTCAAAAACACTATAGGCCTAAAACAAGGAAAAGTAAATGTAGGTTTATACACAAAATTCTTTTAGATGGCTGTGTTGTAAGGTCACCTGACCCAACCGACCCCACTTATATTCTACAATGTATTGCATCTGTTTAGTCACCTGTTTTGGTTTTCATGTGGTGTAAAAATCTTTACAATTATTATGAATGCCCTTGTCCGTTTGATATTTCGAAATGTTTTATGAGATTTTCGATTACATAAATATTTAATGTTTATTGACTATGTTGCTTATTTTATTTAAAGTGATTTCATATATTAATTGAAAAATTAGAAGAGAATTCTTAAAACAATAAAAAAACTCAAAAGTGATCCTATTAACGTTTATTAATGTATTTTAGTGATTCAAGCCCTAGTAGCGCTTGTTAATGAACCGGAACCAGAGCATCCATTACGTGGAGATTTAGCTGAAGAATATCTTAAAGACAAAAAGAAATTTACGAAAAACGCTGAAGAATATACAAAAAAACACAGTGAGAAAAGACCAGCGGATTAAGAAGATCTGTACACTCTAGATAAAGGCATCACTGAATGAATTTGAATTTACACATGTTATAAAATCAGCCTTTCATGCAAACGAATCAAACATGTTATTGTTGTAAAGGTATTTATTATTGCAAATGTTCATATAGACAAATGCAATATTTTATATACAGTTTCCACCCTTGAACACATCAATTTGTAAATACTTTTACATCATAAAAACTATTGTGATAGAATTTCAATAAGAGGTAAAAAAAATGTTAAAACTAATAAGAATGTAACATGTTTGTTATTTGTTATGAAAGTTTAAAAAAATTGTTCTCTTATGATTTTATTTAAACCAATTTTAGATCAACTTCATTCAGTGTATTATTTTTGCATTTTTCATTTTACACTTAATTATTAATTATAAAAAATTTAGGTGTTTATTTATTTAATAACTAATGTTCTGTATATTTTTGCCGAGGCATAGCTATGAGGATTTCTATCAAAAATAAAACTTTTGCATTGTACCATTTAAATATATTAAAAAGTATAACGAATTACGGATATTATTATTTGTGTAATTTTACAAAAAAAAATTCTAGAATCATATTTCAATTTTTTAAAATTCATCAGATATCTTTAAGGTGTTATTTTTGATTACACGTTAATAAATTACAAAGTTTCGAATTATTCAACATGTTTTTTTATTTTAATCAAATATAGCTCAGGGAAATAAAAATTTTCTCGGAACTTTAAAATTTTCAGATATCTGATATTTATTGAGTTAAAATAGGCTTATATAAACCTATATTTTGTGCAGAGATTTATACATATTTTTTTAATTATGAAAAATTAAGCCTAAAAAACATTTTTTCCATTTTTTTGCTTACTTTTAAAAAGCCTAATATTGCAGGTAAAATTACAAAAAAATAATCTTTTCTAATATAAAAAGCAATAGATAAACCAATCGAAGAACCAACGGAAAAAGAGATATATGAAGTAATAAAAGACTTAAAGAATAATAAAAGTTCAGGAGAAAATGGGATTAATGCGGAAATTTTGAAAGCAGGAGGGCATCTACTACAACAAAGAATAAGGAATTTAATAAAACAAATAATGGAGAGACGAAAAGATACCAGCTGCATGGAGAAGTTCGCTGATATGTCCTATTCATAAGAAGGGTGATAGGAGTATATGCGAAAATTATAGAGGAATTGCTTTAATAGATCAGATATTTACACTAAAACAAATACAGAACAACAGTTATGAGCAGAATCTAGGATTGCATATATTATTCATAGATTATAAACAGGCTTATGATTCGATAGACAGAAAGAAGATGTTCAACGCTTTAAATGACCTGGGGATACCAAAGTAGTCAAAATAATGTTACCATTGAGGGAAGAGTATCAAAACCTTTTAGAGTCAACGCAGGGTTACGACAGGAAGATCCTCTATCCACTGTACTCTTTAATCTGGTATTGGAATCGATTATTAGGAAGAGTGGACTACAAGTTAAAGGCATCATTTATTATAATAGGCTTCAGGTGATTGCGTATGCTGACGATATTGCGTTGATAACACGATCTAAAGCAGACTTAAAGAATGCATTTAAGCAATTAGAAATGGCATCTATGGACTTTGGACTGAAAATAAATGCAAGTACATTAGTCAGAAAATAATGAAAAACAGTAATTCTACGGGTACCAAATTAAAGCTGAGGAGTCAGCTACTTATTATTTATTTAATGCTATCCTTTGCTGATTCGACTGTTTTTCTCGAAGAGTGTATCCAGATTTGGCGAGAATATCGAAAGTTCGATGTTTTAATTGAGATTCATCGCATCCATTTGGAGCTATACAGAATACAGTCAATACACGATTGGAGATTCCATCAAGGTAGCAGAATAAGAATTCCAAAATAAACATTAGATTTTTGTCACATCAGCTGGATTTTTCCCTAAAACAAGACATCCTTCCTACCTTACAACAGTAGCGAAAGTTAAGGAAATTATTGTTTATTAAGAACCAAAAATTTTAAAATATTACGACTTTTTTTACAAACTGAAATTTTTAAAATTTGTACCTGTTTATAACAATTAAGGAACGGAAATTTTAAAAAATATGGTTCAAATTCAAACTAGTTGTGGTAAGTGGAAGGGGAAGTCACAAATCTACGCGTTCGAAAAATTAGTATCTTTAAATTTTTATACCGACACCGTAGCTCCTAAATGAATCAAACGATTTGAGTGCGTTTTTTTTTAATCGAAAACCTTGTTCAATGCAGTGGATCTTAACTATGTTTTATGAAAATCGGATTGGCAGTTTAAGAGCTACAAGAAGATGTAGGTATATATTTTTTAAAATCATTTGTACTTACAGCATGAAAGGGTCTATTTACAATATTATAAGAATAAAAAACTGTGGTACGTGTGCAGACTCACACTCCAAGTGGGAAAAAATACTCTCTCCGAGCGACTGTTGTGCTGAGAGGCAAACTGTACGACACCTGTAGTTTTCTCTATGAAGGCCATCCATACGACTTCCTAGTTACATATGTAATGTAATCTGTGGTGTAGCATTAGCGAAAAAAATTAATTCTTCAAGATCATTTTTACATTCTTTTCAGCAATTACGTTGGGAGCTTGCACAACTGTTATCACATAAGTACTTTGTAAAAATGGTTGCTTCTGAGGGGCTCGACATTAGTTACCAAAATTCTACTGTATTTAAATCTCGCTCATATTATCGAACAAGATATGTTCAAGTTTAGCAAAAGGAAGCACAACCAATTCTCATTTTAGTTTCTGACATGATTCAATCAAATTCCATCATTATTTCTTTAGAAAACTGTTGAACAGGTTGATGTGTGTGTTAGTGATTCGTTATCACACATCTCATCAAGTTGTTTTTTGAATTTCAGAATTCATTTATTTGGCAAAATAGGCTCAACACCAATATTGATAGCGGCTTTTATCTAGTAAGTATTTGATTAAATTTTGTTAGTTTTTTTTTTGGGGCAGGCATTCAAATGTATTGCAAATTGTGGAATTATGAGGATGTGACTAGGGGAGAAGTGAAGAGTGTCTTGAAAAAGATGAATAATAAAAATTCGGTTGGAGCGGATGAGATACCAGCAGAACATGGAAAGTGCTTGGTGAGGATGTAGTGGATATTCTGTTGGGCCTGATAAAAAAAAAATATGAATCACGATAAAATAATGAGTAAGTGGATGAAAACTGTGCTTGTGTCAATCTATAAAGGAAAGGGAGATGTGTAAGAATGTGATAACTATAGGGGCATTAAACTGATGTCGCATAGTGTAGAAATGTGGAAGGAAATAGTGAAGAATGCTTGGGAGAGGAAAGACTGATGTTGTTTTTGCTATGAAATGGAGAGTTGTAGTGATAGACAGCGTGATATCCATGCTGCTTTCATAGGCTTAGAGAAAGCGTATGGCAGAATGAAGAGATAAGAAGTGTGGAGATATATGCGAGTGAAAGGTGGGTCGAAAAAAGTATGCTCGATTAGTGCAAGAGATGTATGAAGAAATAAAAAAGCAGGGATGTCATGTATGCGGATAATATTGTGATTGTAAATTTTGTGAAAGAGTGACTGAAAGGAAAGCTTAAGAAATAGAGAAAAGCGTTTAAAAGAGGGTTAAGAGTACGTAGGACAAAAACTGAGGATATGACTTCCACTTCTGTGTTAGGAAGGAACGGAGGGTTAAAAAGTGGCATGAATCATATAGTTAAGTGTGGATGGATGGATGAACTGGAGAAGAATGAATGGTTTTTTATATGACAGGAATATGAGTGCAAAAATACTGTACAAAAGAGTTGTAAGAGCAGCAGAAACCTGGGCAATAAGAAAAAAGCAAGAGAGAAAAGTAAAAGTGGCGGAGATGAAAATGTTGCGTTGTATCTGTGGATTAACGAGAAGAGATAGAGTAAGAAATGGAGAGAGAAAGAGGTTGAGAATTATGTGAATAAAAGAGTAGATGAATGTGAAATAGCTGGTAACAAGAAGAGAGGAACAGGAAGTTTATATAGGTATGTTATATAATATTTTTTTACCTGAACTATACAAAGATATTTTATTTTTTATAACAATATTACAAAACATTAAATTATTAATCTTCTAAGTGGTGTCTTTTGCTAAACTCTCGTTCAAATTCCCCATTATCGGCATCCGTGAGCATTGCGAGTTTTTTAATAACAGTTTTTGTTCTGTCTGTTAGAAATGAATCAACTTGTCCTAAAATGTTTACTAGTTGTATCATTTTTTCAAAATTCTTATTTATTTCTTCTGCTTTTCTCAATTCTGTTTCTTTGGCTAGTACTTCTTTTCTCAGCGTTTCAATGAGTTGATATGGAGTTTGCGCTGATTTTATATCAAAATCGGATATCTTCCTGATGGTATTCGAGGACACGTGGCCATTAATTGCATTGAATATCTAAAAGTGTTTTTTTATTTTATTTAATAGCAATAGACAACAAGTGTTTTGTAAAATTTTAGTGTCAACAAACTTTATATAGTGATCAACGAATACTTGAATTTTAAGTACGACACACGATTGAACCGAGGATAAAAAATTTAAATTTTCTTATATACATGAATAATTTACAATTTATTAAAAGGGTACCTGAATAAAAAAATTACAGCATAAGAGAAACCTCAATTAACACGTTATTTTTTTATTATGTATAGTTTTTTTAGATACAACGAAAACTTTTTTCATTCAAATATAATTTAATGATAAAAGATTATATATATTATATATTTTAAATTACCACTTACACATAATAATAATAGAAATTGTGCACTTAAACTTAATTTGTCCATTTTAAATTTAAATATGAATCGACTTTCTTGTATTCTACTTTTAAATTATTATTTTTTTTATTTAAAATTTCTCTATGTTGCAAAATTGCAATTAATTAACAACAAATATACGAACAAATTAGTCAGCATTTTTAATTGTGTGTCAGTAAAAATATTCTTTGTTGATTTCAAACAATCTAGTATTACTGTTTACTTAATATTTAAATATTGTTTTTAACTTCTTTGTGGCATAATTGTATATATTTAATTCTTTAATTTGAGAACTTTTGCTACTAAAATCAAAATAATAAAATAATAAATCAATATTTTGAAAATGAACCTTGCTTGTTTATCTTGATAGGCATTTTCAGTTTTGAAAAAACGACCCTTGACAAAGACCTATAGTCGAGGCAATGAAGCATTATAATAGGAAATCATTTAGGATATAGGACTGATCGGAATGCGATTTTTTTTCCTACCTACTTTCTACCTAGTACAAACCGGAAGTTGCATTGCTGCAGCCAAAAATGCTTTCAAAAAATGCATTTTTTAAGAGGTTTTTTTGACTATTCAATAACTTTATAAATAAGAGTCATAATTTGCCCATATTAGATACCCAGGGGTTTTTGAGGTCGCTGATCAGGATTATGATGTTCAAATTGACCCCCCGAGCACCTGGAGCTCAGAAACGTCGACGAACGTCATCTCCGGGGGACTATCCCGAACTTCATGCGAGGAAAGAGAGAAACTTGAGACCCGGGAGTTTTTTGGGTCGCTGAATTCAAATATGACACCAGCGAACACCCTACGGAGACCTGTTGCGCCCTAACCTGGATGCGGACGTCATCTTCAAGAAGTTTCCTGGAAATAGCGACAAAAACGAATCGAAATTATTATGGGGGCATTTTGTGTTCGCTGAATCCGAATTTCATGTGGAAAACGACTACCCAAACACATGGATCACCCTAACATGGCTCTGAAAGTCATCCTCGAGGTTTTCCCAGACACAATTGAAAAAGACTAACCGAAAATTGTTACGGGAGTTTTTTGGCTCGCTGAATTCAAATATGTTACCGGCGTACAGCCCACGGACACCTGGTGCGCCCTAAACAGGCTCTGAACGTCATGTTTTATATTCAAAGCCTGCGCAGCCAGTGGCAAAAAATAGAAAAAGTGCAAAAATGAGTAATGACAAAAGAAACCGCAGAATCGACTCAGAATGCGTTAAATCGATGACTATGATCTGGGTTGATTATTGTGACAACGAAGACTAGCCAGTCTTCGTGATTGTGACAAGAAATATTATGGAAAAGCCTATACCTACTGTGTAGACTCCTGGTATCTACTTCGTGCAACAATCAATAACTGATTATAATTAATTAAAAAAAAGAAAATACGAAGATATCATAAATATGTCAAAACCTGGGTTAATGTCAAATTTAGAAAAAGACTGATCGACTAAAAAAAATCATTTTCCCTGCTAACTTAACACTTATGGTGTAGTTAAAGAAGAAGAAACGTCAAATATCAGATAAAACGTCATATCATGTGTTTTTGTTGTAAATAAATATGTGTCAATTTCTAAAATCCCCCGAAGTTTTTAGTTCTTTATGGTTTAATAAAATCTTTATAATCGACTAACAATGGAGGAATCTGCTGGTGCTCAATACGCAATTCAAATAGCAGTGCATACTTTGAGAGATAGATGTAAAACTCTTCAACAAAGAGTTGCATTTCTTGAGGAAGAAAATGTTGTGCTTCGTACACAGTGCATCCAAAATGAAGAAACTAACCATTCATTATCCGAATTGGAGAAAACGCAAACACTTTTAGCTGAAGTTACGCAACAACGAGATCAACTGCAAGAACGCGTTAAAATGGTTACTACTGAAAATCAAGATTTATGGATGAAGTTAGGCAAGCTAATAAATGTTAATAAAAATCTAAATGAACAATTCAATAAAATAAATGAAACATTAAATCAACACACTTCTCCTCCAGCTCTGATTAGGTCTAAAACATTCACACAAAATAATCCATTATTAAAACATTCACCTCAAAAGAATATGGATTTGAATGAAAACCTTAGTTTAGAACTAGAAAATATATCATTAAAAATAATGGATAGTTTTTCAAAGCAAAAAGTTGAATTAGAAAAAATGTGTTCAGAAATCAGTGAGATGCAATGTAGTGATGATATTACGGAAAATTTTGGTTTTTATTTAGATGACGATCTTGAAAACGATGTCTATGAGGAATTTAATTATGTTCTGGATGATCTTAAATTATTAAAAGAAGAGGTTCTAAAACAGAGGAATTCTTTATATAAAAATTTAAAACAACTACAGTATTTAGCAAAACTTGGTAAGTATACATTTTGTATAGTAAATGGAGTATATAGGTAATTAATACAGTTTTGAAAGACATTTCCTGTGTTTTTTGACGATGAATCTATTGCGTTAGGTCCTTGACGGTAAAACGATATTTCTGGCATATAAAGCAGCAACTGTCGAAACCCTTCCTATCTGCTTGACACCTTACCACAAAGCACACATCAGAGATCACATTTGAGTGATAAACAACTTTTGTATGAAACTTCTCGCGAAAATTCATCAGTTATATATAGAAAACTGACTTTCATGGTGTTTTTTGATAAATGGTCGATTTTGGAACCCAACATCGGTTTTTATAAAAAAAGACGGGGCCAGAGTCTTTAACTCATTGAATTAATTACACATCGTCTCGAATAATTCTCTCCTTCTTTTTCTTAACCTTATTCCAAGCCTATTTGGGATCGGCGTTAGCCTTTGGTATCATTCGTTTCCATCTGTCTCTATTTAATGCATCCTCTCTTCTCTATTTTTTCTCTTTTAGGTCTTTATTCATTTTATCAATTCACCTTAACTTCGGACTTTCTCTCTTCCTCTTACCCCCAATCTCACATGCATCATCTCTTTTATTAACATAATTCTCATCCTTCATCCCTACTAACCAAACCATCTCCATCTATTATCCTGGATTTTCTTGCTCAGCTGACCCACTTTCTATTCTCTCATTTTTTACTTTATCTACATTCGTGGTTCTATCTATCTTGTACAGTTACCTTTTATTGTTGTACTCACTTTTCTGTCACACAAACTCCACTCATTCTTCTCCAGTTTACCACCGCCTTTTTATTTTTTATTTTCTTCGATGCATTCTTCACTTCCTCACCATTAAAAAATTTGCAATATCATCTTCATCTCGTTTCGTTCGTCCTCCTTCCACCTTCCTTTTATACTCTTATATTTTTGTAAAACTCTACCTTGTTTGTTTTTAATTGGTCTAATGACAGTTATGTCTTTCAAAGATTGATCTTTTTCTTTACCATTATCTCGAATAATATATGATAATTATTTTCTAGAAATACCATCATGTAAGCGCTGTGATCTAAAAGAATTGTCCAAACTAGACAAATCAACATCTACGGACGATATACCTAAATTAGGAGTAGATAAAGGTACAGAAACTCCTCACAATTCTCCAACGGAATCAAAATCCACACCTACAGTTAACTCACTTCCTTCTGTAGATGTTGAAAAGATCTGTCCAATTTGCAGTAGAAATTTTAAAAAAGATGTTAAATGGGAAGATTTTGAAACACATGTTGAAGATCATTTTATTGGGGATGTTAGTTCTTTTGAAGTATTATAGTTATTTTTAAGTTTTTTATTACTACCTAGGTGTTTATTTTATGGTTTCTATTAATATATTTTTTGTAATATGAATTACTGGTTTTATAATAATTTGCTAATTTCATGTTCCCTGGGGAATTTGTTTATTGCATAAGACTTTTAGACACAGAGGTAACAGAGAAACGACAGGAAAAGAGAAGGAACGAGAGGAAGGTAAAGTGGTGGATGTTGAAAAAAGAAGAGTATGAGAGTAAGTTACAAGGAAAGAGTGTTTATATAGATTAGTATGAAAAATTATGTGGAGGAATGGTGGACTAGCAAAAGTAATGTTGTTCGGAAGATAGCAGAAGTGTTGAGACAACCATTAGGGAAAGGGGCATCAGAAAATAAACAGGCGTGTTGATGGAATAAGAAAGTAGTGAAACCGAAAAAGGTAACGAAGAAAAAGAAGTGAGATTCATCAGAGAGTGTATGTGATAAGGGAGAATATGACGTAGCAAACAAGAATGGAAAGAGACCAGTGGTAAAAGCGAAATTAGAGGTAATAGAAAAGGTTTTTGAGAACTTTGACAGATTTAAGAAATAATTACGAGAATCTTATCAAATATGATGTATGTGGTTGATATTATGATTGTAGGTTATGGGAAAGAGAAACTGGAAGAAAAACTTGAGAAATAAGAAAATCGAGTTCAGGGTGAATAAGACGAAGACAAAAGTATAATATGACTTAAAATAATAAGGGTCTGTGCTAGAAAGGAATGGTGGGTTAAAGAGTGAGATGAATTATAGAATTAAGGGTGGATGGATCAACTCTAAAAGAATGTGTGGAGTTTTGTTTGACATGAGCGTGAGTGCAAAAATAAATGGTGGAACCTGGTCAATAACAAAATAGCAAAGAATAGAACCTGGTCAATAAAAAAATAGCAAAGAAGAAAGTTAGAAGTGGCGAAGATGCAGATGTTCCGTTGGATGTGTGGTTTAACGAGGAGGCATAAAGTAAGAACTGAGAGAGTAAGAGGTACGCTGAGCAAGAAAATCCAGAATAATAAGTTGAGATAGATTGGCCATGTAGAGAGGATGGATGAGAATTATGTGTGTAAAAAAGTAAATAAATGACGAGTGAGATTGGATGTAATGAAAGGAGGAGGAAGAAACTAAATAAGGACCCGAAAAGATAAAATGGAGAAGAGATGATGCATTAAATAGTGGCAGGTGGAAACGTCGACCCTAACTAGGTCTGGGGATAAGGTTGAACGAAAGAAGGGAATTTGTTTATTGGTTAATAGTCATATAAAAATATATATATTTGCAAAACTTTTTTAAAAAATTTCGATTGTGCAAGACTTATTAAATATTAAAAAGAAAAGTGCGAGAATTTAAATTAATAAAGACTTAATAAATTAATTCTTGACATAAAAGTGTTTACATTATTTCATCTCGGGTTCTTATATCTTCTTAAAAATGTGTTGATTAATATTAAAAAGAATAAGCTTGTGTGGTTTAACTAAAACAAATATTAAAATTTAAATTTAATGGTAGTATATATAAAACATTCTCGGTTTACTATTATTATAAAAAATATTACTTTACAATTGGTTAACAATACTATCAAAATTCATAATAACTTCTTCTAATTGTTTTCGTTCTTCCTCACTATTTAAATCTACACAAAATTCATTAAACTTTTTCTGTTGATAGTTTCTTAAAAATAAAAAACAATGTTTAATAGTAGCTCCTATATACAAAATATTAACAACAACATGAATGCCTCCTATAGTTTTTATTAGAGGTATTACCGAAGACACAAATATATGAGGTCCTCTTCTACTGCGTATTACTGCTATTCTTGTATACTCATTTATATATTTTGCTATAAAACCTGCCCTAATAGAAGCTGAGCCGAAATCTCCGTGAATCTTTTGAACTTCTTCTAAAATTGCAGAACTTATAGCAGGCTCTCTGAATTTCAAAGAGCTGGCAGGAACTTTTCCTACTTCATTTATCTCAACAACCATGTATCTAAAATGAAAAAAATGTATTAAATTCAAATTAAATTATTATGACAATAAATACCTATTCTTATGCCTAACCATTGTGTAAATATAAGTATAATAAATAACAAAAACTATTATATTTAAAAAAATATATTTTAACCTATTCAAAACAACCTTCTTCTTATTTATTATTCAACTGTGTGACCTCAACTTACTCAATTCTACAGCTAGGATTTTATCTTCGCCAATACTAACTACAACTTGGAAACATTTATATGAATATAAAAAGTGTTAATACTTGAACAATATTATTTATCAGTTACAATATATTAATTTATAGTTTATATAATTATAAATAGTTTAAATACTATTTGTTTATTTATGAAATAGTTGGTATTATATTTCCGCTACTGTATAGTTTTTATAACAAATACCTAGATGTCGCATACTGACAACTTCCTCTAAAGTCGGTAAGAAAATTGCCTATAATATCCTTTTTGAAACATGGCAGTTCCATGTGCACACTGACGAGAATTTATTCCCGATTTCAGTGAAAATAGTTAACAATTTCGTTCAAGAGAATAGTTTTCGTGAGTTAAATTAATCAAAATGAAGTTGAACGTTTCGTACCCGGCTACAGGATGCCAAAAACTGTTTGAAGTTGTGGATGAGCATAAAATTCGTATTTTTTACGAAAAACGCATGGGTCAGGAAGTTGAAGCCGACTTACTAGGTGATGAATGGAAGGGTTATATCCTTAAAATTGCTGGTGGAAATGATAAACAAGGGTTTCCAATGAAGCAAGGTGTTCTTACTAACGGAAGAGTTCGTCTTTTACTTTCAAAAGGTCACTCTTGCTATAGACCAAGACGTACTGGTGAACGTAAAAGAAAATCAGTGCGTGGATGCATTGTAGATGGAAATCTTAGTGTATTGGCTTTAGTTATCGTACGAAAAGGTGAACAAGAAATTCCTGGGCTTACCGACACCACCATCCCTCGTCGTTTAGGACCTAAAAGAGCCTCCAGAATTCGTAAGCTGTTCAATCTTAGCAAAGAAGATGACGTACGTCAGTATGTAGTAAAACGTCCTTTACCAGCTAAAGAAGGTAAAAAACAAAGAACTAAGGCTCCCAAAATTCAACGTCTTATTACTCCAGTAGTTTTGCAAAGAAAACGCCATCGTCTAGCACTTAAGAAGAAGAGATGTCTTAAACGTAAAGAACAAGAAGATACCTACGCTAAGTTGCTGGCACAACGCAAAAAGGAGTCGAAAGCCCGCCGTGAATTACTCAAGAGACGTAGGTCTGCTAGCATGCGGGACAGTAAGTCAAGCAACCAAAGTGGACAGAAGTAAATCATATTTTTTTATATATTCATAAAGCAATGTGAGGATTAAACTTGTTGCTTCTAATATGTTTATTTTTCATAACCTTTTCCCTTATTAGTTCAAATTCATAAGTAGATTGTAATTTTCAATAAATGTTAGGTATTTAATATTTTACTTTGTTGATATTGGAGTTATATTTAATAAAGCAATTCACTTATATTCACTAACAATTATAGTTAATATTTTTTCTTTAAAGTTGTAAAAATAGTATTGGTAAGGAATGTAAGTTCAAAATAGATTGAAAATTAGTTGTTAAAAAAATAGGAAAATGGATGAATATGCGAAAGAAATAAAAAAAAATCTTATTCAATTGTGTATCTTTATTATCAATATTTGTACGTTCATTAAAAGTATTATCTTAGTTTATACACTATTAACTAAATAAGGCTGACGGCAGTATTCTATTTGTAAAATCTAATGTATCATTCTAAATTTCAATTATCCTAAAGCAAGAACAAAAAAATTATATATTTCAACTTCTATTTATTAAAAAATTCAGGGTACTATTCACGTGCTTTATATTTCGACGTTCATCAATTATAAATTATTTACATATTTAAATCAAAATATTTATTTTTAAAAAAAGGCACTGTTTATCGTGTTTATAATGTCATCTGTCGTAAACGTAAGATGGTTTGTTTTCATTAATTTCTGGTGTGCTGTCAAAAATTATAAACGAACTTCCTTCATATATATATGAACTATTATTTGCTTTTTTAAATAAATACGAAAAATCTGCCTAACAATTATAATGTCAACATACTGTACAGGGCTTTACATACTTAATTAATATTAGGTAAAATTTTTCAAAATGTTACACTGTATAAACTAAACTAACAACGCCCACTCCTCGACGGTATTGGTTGCGTTCAGTGGGAGTGAGCGCTCCGTAGCGCTACGTAGCTGTTATTTTTTAACCGCTCATTGGAACATGTGGAACTTATAAGATTGACATGTGTCAGTTTTAAATTTGCTGTTTTTATTAAAATACAAATTAATCGTTATAGTGCTTTCTAATTTTTTAATCAGTGTTTAACTATAAACTGTGCTTGTTAAGTTTTGTGTTCCTGTTGTTTAATATTTTTGGATTTTAATAAAATGGATGACCAATTAATAATTGCGTTACTTGAAGAAGATCAGGATGAAGATGTTGATGTCGCATTAAATTTTAATAATATTTTGCCGGCAATAGAGCATTTAGCTTACCCTATTCACAACGATCAACCAAATGTGGTTGTTAGAATTGAAAATTACTACGAAACAGTTGTACCCAGGTACACTGATATTCAGTTTAAAGAACATTTTAGAATGACAAAAGCTTCATTCCAGGTAAGTTTGGAATTTTAACATTTATTTAAAAATTCATTAACTGTAAATTTATTTCGTATTTCTTCAGGCATTAAGTTTAATTATTGGAAACGAGATCCAAAATCATGAGATTCCTTTAGAAAAGAAAATGTTATTTACAATTTGGTTATTGGCCAAGCAGGAAAGTTTTTTGGCTGTAGGGGACCGTTTTGGAATAGCCAAAAGTACTGGTCATCTTATTTTTAAGGAAATAATAAATATTTTGGTGCGGCTAATGCCACAGTACATTCGCTGGCCTAATGTGGAAGAACAAAGGATATCCTTAAACGTAGTTAACTGAATATACTAATTATAAATAATATTTATCCATAATTATTTTTTAGGTATTTTCTGCACGATCTCGTGGGTTCCCTGGTGTTGTTGGTGCTATCGATGGCTGTCGCATTCCTTGCAAACAACCAGTAAACAATCCTAATGACTATTATAATAGGAAGGGATTTCATTCGATTATTTTACAAGGTACTTTACTAATTTAATTTTTATATAATATTGCTGAAGAGTGTATAAATTATTCTAACAAAGTAGTGAAAACAATCTAAATTAGCAAAGTTATTAAAGTAACTATGCAATATAGGTTTAAAACACTCTTGTCTTTGTCGATCTTTCTAAATAAGTATTTAATCTTATTTATAAGACAACAGTAATACATAGTTAATATTTATAGTTACATATTACTTTTTATGTAGTTATACTTGAATTTATATGTTTAATTTTATGATTTTTCTTTTTAATTGAGACAAAAGGTTTAGAGGCAGGTGAGTTAAAAAAATACTTCAATTAAAAATTTAAATATAATTTTTAGGAACTTGTAATCATCAAGGATCATTTATTGATGTGTTTATTGGGATGCCTGGTCGAATGCACGATGTCAGGGTTTTTAGAAACTCACCGCTCTACCATCGTCTTCAACATATAGAAAACCCTCTTCTAAATCAAAATCGTCATATTATAGGTGATTCTGCTTATCCTTTATTAACAAATTTGATGACACCAATTAGAGACAATGGTCATTTAACTGGTGCTCAAACAAATTATAATCAAATTTTAAGTAGAATTCGTTCTATAATCGAACGTTCTTTTGGATTACTGAAATGTAAATTCAGAAGATTGAAATGCCTAGACATTTCAGATTTTGATCTTGGTAACAATATTATTGCCGGAGCGTGTGTTTTACATAATTTTATAATTCTGCTTGAAGGACCAGCAGACATCCATATCAACATCCAAGATGAAATTCCAGAGGAAGAAATAAATAATGATATATTAATTAACCAACATTTAGGAATTGCAAAGCGCAATGAAATTGTTAATATTTTTAATGTATAGTTGGTGTTTGTTTTTCTAATTTAATAATTTTTACTTTTTTATGTTTATGAATTTGAGTTGTATTTTGCTTTTATAGTAATCTGCTACTTTGGAGTGGTGAAAGTTAAAAAATTAATTTGCGTAATTGTAATGACCCACAATTAAAATAAACAATGTTTATAATATGTTTATTAAGTGTATTTGATTTATGTAAACAATAATTTGTTAAATCTGAAAAAATAAATTTTCAAAATTTATTACATTTTTTTTTAAATAAAACATAATAGGTAGGATGTAATTTGTATTTATTTTTTTTCTATTAGTTGTTTTAACAAAATATTTTTTTCAATCATTATCTGATTCCTTTGCTCTTGGATCTCATTACTTTTTTGGATTGCTTCTCTTAAACATCTCAACTCCTCTATTCTTAGTTTTTCGAGTTCGTAAGCTTTTTCACGTATTGATGTTCGACTTGCCCCTGAGGTAGTCGAAGTCGGCAACAAATTTTCAAAATTTATTGGAGATGATTCCAACAAATTTTGAAAATTTGTTTTGGGTGCCTGTACTTGATTAGAAGGTGCAGGCTCGTCTGGTAAAGAAGATACTGTGGGGCCAAAATGAATGGTTTTATCTTCCCTAAAAATTTCTTGACATTCCCCAAAAAATTCCCAAGTAATTTGACCCCTCCTTGTTTGTTTTTTCTTATCCAAAATGTATTTGTAAATTTTTTTTAAATTTCTAATTTTTTTATGTAAAATGTCTGCACTAATTTCAATCCCTTTTTTTATAAATTCCTCCTGTATTTGCCCCCACAGTACCTTCTTTTTATATTTTGGATCCCGAAATGCTTCGATCGTTTCATTGTACAACTGCAACAAAAGTAGCGTTGCATTCCGGGTCCATCTGAAACCAGAGACGTCTGCATCCTCTAATAAGTCCATCCCAATAACTTCTTCCGACTGCCCTGTTTTTTGTAGGGCCAAATCCCAATAGTTTTAAAAAAACTCTGTATCTAAATCAAAAATTCAAATTAAAAATTTTAACACATCTAATGTATTATTCTATACATACCGTTTTGTAAACGTTCTCTAATTTCTTGTGTCTCGTAACAAGTAAGTTTTTTATTATTAAACTCAATTTCAAAATGTTTCATTTTTTTAAAAAGAACTTGATCTCAACTTTTAAGTTTGAATTTAAATTTTAATTATTTGACATTTGACATTTATGACGCTAAATTAAGGAGCGAAATTTAAAAACTGCTACAAAAAATGGCAAGGTGGGAAATCAACAAAAAGACAAAGTTTTAGGTGGCTGAACAATACAACAATATTAGAACTGTCAAAACTTACATAGTTTTACTTCCAAATAGAGGTGGGTGGACCTAACAAAAATATCAACGTGACGTCACCGCTACTGAGCGCTCCGTAGCGCTCACCTCACTGAACGCAACCATACATAAAAACCGGTTTGAGTAAATTGTGTTTTGATTTGGTTTATTAATGCTGAGATTGGTGAGAGCTGAGAAAGTAGTAACAATTTTGCGCTTTAATTGCGAGTATAAATTGAATTTTTGTTAGTGATAGAAACTTATTCATTTAAGTTTTGTAAAAACATGTAAGTATTACATTTATCTTTTACCATAACCAATGTTTTACCCGTCAATATCCAAAGGAAATATTTATTAAGTTGTGGAAGAAAATAAATGATCTGGATGAATTTTTAGAACAGCTATACATTTAGGTTTATAATTTTTATACAGCAATATTTTAAGCCCTATGTATTTTTTTTTAAATTTGAGGTTATATATTTTAGTTTTAATTTACCGGTAATTGCACTTATAATTGGTTATTTTTTTATTTTCACATTTCAAGGCTAAGTCAATTGAACCTACAATCCCATTAGTATGTCAAAGACAGCAATAATTTAAATAATTTCAATTTAATGTAATTTTTAGAGTAATTTCTATGCAATGGGTTTTACATTCAAGGTTGCGTTGTAAAAAAATGGTTTTAAGTTAAATAACTAGCTTTATCTGACTGTTTCATATTTTTACGGTTTAAAATCATTTTTGAAAAACTAAAAAATATAAATTCTATGAGAGATATCTCAAATAATCGTTTACAAAAAATAAACAATGCTTTATGAATTTCTAAACGATTTAACAATTTTGTTGGATAATTTATCCATTCTTTTTTACGATTATTTATGAATTTTTATTTTTTTTATGTTTTTTTTCACTATTTTTTACGTTTTCTTTTCATGATATTTTTTTGAGATTTTCTTAGATTCCTACGATTTTTTGTTATGTTTTCCCAATTTACACGACTTTACGGTTTTTTATGATTTGTTACGACTTTCAACTAGTTTTTATTGATTATTAATGATTTTTCAGGATTATTATATTTTTTTTTTACAAATTTCTACATATTTTCTGGGTTCTTAAGATTTAATACGAATTTCTATGATTATTTAGGATCTTTAATAGGGTTTTCTTTACGATTATCTATAGAATTTTATGATATATTACGACTTTCAACTAGTTTCTATGATTTTTTTACATTATGAACAATTATCTTTTTTTTCATTTTTTTGTGGGTTTTTTATAATTTTTATAATTGGTTAGGAGTTTCAACAATTTTTACAATTTTTTATGATTTTCTATAGGTTTTTACGGTTTTCCATGATTATTTAATTTTATTTAAATATACATTTTTTTACAATTCTCTATGATCATCCATGGGGTTAAAATTTTTTGTGATTATTAACAAATCTTTACAAATTTGATCAATTTTTCACGACTATGTAGGGTTTTTACAATACTTTTAATAGACTATAATTTTTTTATTTGCTTGAAAATGATTAAAACCAAGAAGTTTATTCGTTTACACAATTAGGTTTTTATTTATTTTAATTGCCTACATATAACTTTAATTTATTTTTACGTAATTCATAATGCAACTTTCTACAAGCAAAGTATTTACTTTGAGCGCATTTTTCCATTTACAGAAATACCTAGCACATTTTTCTGCATGAATAAATTTACTGATGTATAGTATAACTAGACCCACTTGGATAGGAATTATTTTTACGATTTTACCAGGGGAAACTCAAAAGAACGTCATTATATGAACGAACCTAGTAAAATATCTATTTAATGTTACTTTTAACTTCCCGACTCACACCTGTGCGCCCATAAAGAGAATTCTTGAAAATTCGAAAAGAGCGTTGACCACGCCTATTCAAGTGGTTTTGGATAAACTATATCTTAAAAGTGAATTGTGATGAAATTATCTGATAGGTACCAGTAAACACACATGTATTTTATTAATTGAGAATTATGAGACTCAAACCAACAGAAATTAAAAAGAGAAAATTCTACAACAGTATCTATTCTTAATTTGATTATTATGTGTTTATTCCATTTTGATTAAGGTCCGTTAACTGTATTTTTTATTATAACGGTAATTTGTTGCATAATTCATTTTATAAATTTCTATAGTTATGAAAAATGTGTAGAAACGGTTTTATTTATAGTAGCTATTGGTCGTCGTTTCGTTCAACATTTTTAAAATTGATAAACGTTAAAATATTTCAAAAACATTATAAGTATGCATCAAAACAATACGTTTATTAATTTATTGTACGTGATCAGTGATCTGTCTCACGTTTTAAGTTTTTTTTATATAATTTTCACATTATTTATAACTAACGATTTTATATTCTCCTCCTGTTGGTCAAGAATGTTTTTCTTAGGTATTTTTTCTGAAAATCTGGAACCTGTTTTTCCGAAAAATGGTCGGGTAAATTGTTATTAACAAATTAATTGTTTAAACAATTATAACTAGAAAACTAAGAGAGATACGACATCTTTTCCAAATACTTTTTTGATCCTTTTAAAGCTAATCTAATGAAAAGTTGCCAAAAACAAAATAACGATTTTTATGCAAAAATTTGGCGTTCAAGTAGGTATAATTTTGTTAAAAACAATGTTAGAGGCATTCATATCATTTCAAAATGGGAGGTCGTGAAATAGGATAACTTCATTAGAACCCGAGTTATGATAAAAAATCTGCGATCAAAAGCATTCGGAGTGATATTTTGCAATATTTTCTAACTACATTTGCAATATCTCGGGTTCTAACAAACGGATTTTAATTTTTTTAAACGCATTTTTTTTGTATTTTCATAAGTATCAAAAAAGTATTTAAAAAAAAAATGTCGTATCTCTCTTAGTTTTCTAGTTATAATTGTTTAATTATAACTAGAAAAGGAGGAGATTGGGCAACGGAAACCCCCCTAGCTGCCGGACTATTATGTATACATGACCTATTTATGTTTGATGACGATTTTCTTCAAGGTGTTCTTGAGAGGAGTCTTCGTAAAGTTAGATTATTTATAAAGTAAACAATGGATTTTTTAATTTCTTAATTTCAAACGCCATTTGCTGAAGTAGCTTTAGGGTTGCTGTGTCAGTTAATAAATAATAGGTAATAGCAATATTAATACTCACCAAAAGATGTCAAGCCAATAAGATGTCAGACCAGTAGATGCATGGGCGTCATTTCAGCTTTTCAACTGGGGTGGCAAGATCTACTGGGGATTCTGGGGGGTATGGAATACTCCCCATGTGGACGGGGTATTCCATACCCTGACTTTAATTTTGTTAGTTTTTTAAGCTTTTTAGCTTTTTACAACAATTTTATTGCTAACAAATAGCCTAAAACAATAATTTTTAATGACTTGAGTTATTAACTAAACCACATGGTCCACATGCCACATGTGAGGTAATTATCTTTCACACACAAGTCAAAAGTGTGCCTAATTTTAATTTGTGTGCCAAGCCCGTTTGTTTTTTATAAAACGAAAAATAAAGTAAACATGATAAAACAAATTTCACTTTTACTCAATGTTATCATACTACATCCAAAAGTTACTTTTACACAAAATGAAGCCTTTTTTTCTGGCTTAAGTTAAAGTCATCAATAACTTTGGAAATGTTTACTTCAACACTTCTTTCAATAGCCAAAAGGGCTAACGAAGACAACCTCTCCTGGCCAATAGAGTTTCTGGTAGGTACCTATATGTTTTTGACCGCCGATCTTTCACCGAATGTCGAGTTTATCGGAATCGTATAATTCAAACGAAAAAGTTTAAAAAGCATAGGGAACACACTTTTCAAAGTTTTTTTTTACAAAAACGTCAGCTCTTTCTTGAATACTTTTGTTTCTTGATTCTTCCATTCTAGTAAAACATTTCAGATCAGACAGAAGAAGTTCATTGTCTAAACTATAGTATTTACGCACATACTGTACACTGGCTGTGTCTATATTACTTCCACCTAGAACTTTGCTTAAGTGGTTAAGTACATCTAGGTTGTTTTCTTGAAGCCTGGCCTCTATCTCCTCTTTTAAAATATCAATAACTGGCCAGAGGATTGTAACTTTGTAGTACTGCTGTACAGATTCAAATGGAGCTTTACTCCCACCCCCAATTTTTGATGGAATTGTGCCCTTTCTTGGCAACTTGGTAGCTCTAAATCCGCACTTTTCAGCAATTTCTGTGCATTGATTGAACGGCTTTGTGAAAAACTCATCTGTTTTGAAGGATTGCAATACTTCAAGTGTGCTGGTTTTTACAGATTTCACAACTCCATTAGGTCAAACTCACGTCACACTGCTTGACTGAAGGGTCTTTGACAATATGTCACATTGTGCTAGAACTCTCCTGAGTAATAGCAGGTCAAATACAAAGTTGAAGTCCTCCATATTTTTCAACAAAGTATTGGCTTGTCCACCACTGTCAGGTTCTGTTTCAGCTAAAGTTAAAAAGTTCCCTGTTGGTAGATTTGTATTTTTCAGTTTTAAGAATTTGTAAATTATTGAGACTTTTAGGTACTTAAAAATTCTGGGGTGGCAAAATACTGGGCTCCACAATTCTGCCACCCCCGAATGACGCCTATGAGTAGATGGCGGAAAGAGTAATATGTTTCAGTTTATTGCAGCAGTTATATTAATTGTCTAAAAACTCGGATAAAACGGCATAATTTTCCTAATGACAATCTAATAAATCATAAAATAATTTGTATAACAAATCTAAACAAAACTTAACTACAACCTACCTAAAAAAAATTGAAAACTAAAACGCAACCGATTTCCTTAAGGGCGACTCACACACCCGAAAACCATTGACAGAATATGAATAATTTTTAACAATTTTTTCTAATTACGTACGATTTTCTCTCATTTGTGTTTTTATTTATTTTAAATAAAAAAAAATTCGAAAAGAGGTTGACCTTAAAGGCCATCCTTGCAACTTCCCGCTAGTTTAAACCGTAAAGCTATAGTAACGTGACGTATTTTGACGTTTTTGACTTTTTTTGAAATGTTTAAAAAGCGCGTTATTCGATTTTAATGTTCAAGATGGCACTCGACGCAGTTTTTTGAGACCTAAAAACGTTACTAGGAGTGCAAAATCGATTGGTCAAAACATCTCTAAGTTATTGAAAAAAAAAACCTGTTTTTGAAATTTTTCGACAACGATATCTCACGGACGAATCAACCCATTTTAATTTGCAAAACAGCATTCGACGTGGTTTTTTAAGCTTAAGAGCTGATTAGGTTATGAAATTGATCGATGTAATGGCCAAAAAGATATGCCCAAAAAACATCATTTTTACCAATTGTTTTTTTCGGTTATTTTGAAATTTCTCCAAATCTACCGGTTCGAATCGGTTCAAACTTACAGGGAATCTAAGTTAGATGGAACTCTTTGGAACGCTTTTTATTTCATTTCGATCGGTCAAGCCGTTCAAAATTTATAAGAGGTTTACATACATCCACACACACACACACACACACACATCCACACGTACATACAGACATACAGACACCCTCGTAAAAATAGTCAGGGGAGGTTCCAAATACCTCAAAACGTTGAGATCCGATGAAAACTCGATTTTCGAAAAACGGGGTAAAACCAATAACTTCCCGATTTTAAAATTTTTTTTAATTTTTTTAGCGGGAAGTTAAAAAACTAGTATTGAGTTTGTAGAAACTCACTTATTTCTTGGATTAAAAAAAAATAAATGATTTTGGTTTTTGAGATGTACAAAATTGGGTTTTTCAAATTTTATTTTAAAAATTGAGTTTTTCAATATTTTGAAAAATCGAGTTTTGGTATTTTTTAAAAATGGATAAAACAATCTGAACAAAACTAACATTCAGAAAATCAAAATCATAAACTAGAATTTTGTTGCGTTCTGAAGATAAGTTTTTTTTATATGCACTCAGATTTTTACAAACAGAACGATTATTTGAAAAAACAGTAAAAACAGAAACTGTCAAAATCATCGAAAAATTCTGTTACAATGCATTTCTTATTTTGTAGAATTTATTTTTCACAAAAAAATACCAAAAAGTTACTAGTATAATAAATGAAACTGCAGCGTTATCAGTTATTCGTTATTGTTTTGATAAGTCTCTATTAATGTTTTTTTTTAAGCTTATTAATAAAATGATTTATTGCAGTTGTAAAAAATATAATTATATTTTTATTCTTTAAATAATTACCGTGAAAGTTTATTACTTTATACAAAAAAAAAATATTTTTACTGCTTCTTCAATTAGTTGTTTCAATATAAAGGTAATTGCGTTAAAAATTATTTTTTAATTTGTTTTTATTGACGATTTTACTTAGATTTACAAGTGTAAATAAAAAGACCCATTAATAAATTTCTTTAATTCCAAGTTTTCTTTTTGGATATATTCTAAGTAATCCGGTAATTCAGGTTCATAAAACAGCTTTCAAAATGGGATAATTTCCAGTTCACCTTTTATTATTTATTCTTTGTTAACAACAACACCACTATACCTAGAAGGTAGAATGTGGTTTCGATTTTATATAATATATTGATGTGAATTTTTCTTCGGGGACACGTTCTCTCTCAGTAGAATTCTGGGAATGTAGTACGGCCCTATATATTAGTTGTCTAGATTAAGTTGTGGTAGTCAGTGGGACTGCCGACAGAAGTTATACTTCTATGCACGCGCCCGGATTCATAAATTTGTATGCAAATGATTCCTGGAGACGAGGTCCGTCTTAAGCACCAGGTGTTTCGAAGACCATCGCCATTATTATAATCGTATTTAGCGACTCCAAGTGCCACGGAGACTTTCGGTATCATGATATTCGTGTTCAGCGACCCCAAAAACCCCGAGTATATAAATTGAAGCCATTTTCAGCAATACTTACCGGGTTGTAAGTTCTCTCTTTATTGTCTGTTCGGAATGCACTTTTCGAATACTTTTTACATTATAAAAAATAGCGACAGATTTCCTGATACTCTAACGAATCTAATGCAAAAAACGCATTCCGAACCATCTTACTCTGTTTATGTAGCCAACAACCTTAAAAGCATAGAGCAAAGTATACTGCAACCATATGACGATACTTTAGACTACAATACAATACTCACTACTGAATATTATGATTAATATAAAACGCTAAACTTTGTATGTATACTTACGTGACAGAATTATAAAATAATCTGTCAAATAATCATGTGGTCCGTCATTATGATATTCATACATTAGTTCAGACTGTTTTTGTATATCTATCCCTTTTTAATGTACTGAATGTTGAAACGGTATTCAAAGGACTTAAAGTTATGGCGAAATATGTGGTAAATATTTCATCTTTGTTTTTACCGACCAATATACCTTATAAGTGTTTCTGTCTCTCTTACTCACACCATTACATATATAATGATTTTTCGCATTTAACTGTACACAATTTTTTCCACCGAGTGCACGAATAGAAGTATAACTTCAAAAAAACAATTAATAAAGAAAACATAAAAACAAAATCATAAGAAACCTCTGTGATTTCAAGTATTGTTGATCTTCTCTTATAATTAAATATTCCCCTTAATCGATATGATCAGTGTTTTTGTGTTCATATGTTAAATAAGCAACATAAGTTCATTTTGAATTTCTGGTCTAGTTTTTAAAATTTAGAAAGTATGGGAGAAATTGAAAAAAAGTCGCATCCGGTAGAACTCGAACTTTCAATCTTTACCTTTAGGCGGTAACGCCACAGATTCCTTTAGTAAGTTGTTTGTGAACGTTTACTTATATACACATATATGTTCGATCGTTTTATACTTTCGTAACCTTATATAACATATTTTGATTATTCTGTACAAGGGATGTCTCTTCATTAGTGACTGGAAGAGACAAACCTATACTGTACTGACGAGATCTAATAGATCGAAACACGTGTCTACAGTTTGGTTTTGCCCTTGTATAGAGTGATTAATTTTTATATCTCGATCGCAGCATGATGTGTCCTAGAGAAATACTAACCAGGACAAATCCAGGTTGTGTATTTGGATTATTCTGACACTAGATACATTTTAATCATTTTTTTTTATAAACACTCCATTATATATATAAATAAGATTATAAATCTTGGAGCTGCAGTCAAAGGTTCCTTCATCCCCAAGGTGTCCAGATTGTGGAACTTCTTACCTTCGCACGTCTTCCCCACTCGTCCTAACTTGCAGTCCTTTAAATTCCTAATCCCCAATTAATAAAATGTCTCTTCTGCCCCAATAGATGTTCTCGGTTTATTAGTATTTTGGTCTTTACCTACGAGGACATCCTTAAATAAAAAATTTGAAAATTCTAATAATTTTGAAAATTTTATAAAATTCAATCATTTTGAAAATTTTGAAAAATTCAAGAAGTGCTTTCTCTAGCGTTCAGTATGATATTTTTGGGGAAAGCATAGACAGAGAGAAATGTTATTATTATTCTGTTTCACTGCGCATGCGTGCAACACTTTTCTCAACGTTACTGTAACACTTTTCAACATGACTGTAACACTTTTCTCAACGTAACGCGTAACGCATAACAATTTCACACGCCTACTAGATATAGTGGCACTATTACGTGTTACGTTACAAATCAGTTTACCCTCCCATAAGAAGTTATCACTTCAAAAAACTAATACGATTCGAAACCGTTTAGAAATATATCTGTGAAGAATTTGTCTGGAGTTTGAGGTCATTTTTCACAGGCTTATGAAATAAATAAAATTGGAATTATCATGGGATGAAATCAGGCCATCTGCCTAAAAAACATTCCAGGTAAAAATATACCAACGCCAGGAATGAAAAAGTGATGCATGGCTACAGCTGGTATATTTGCGGGTCTAAGTCTGAAGAGGGTTCAGGAGCAGAAATTTCCAGCAGTGACGGAAACGTAAAAATTTGTGTTCCTATGGAAACAATATAATCTGTATTTTAAGCAGAAGTATATGCAATCTTGTATTGGGCAAGAGAAATTAATTTTTGAGGACTTATTGGTCTCCAAACTAGTACACGAAAGGCGAGTAGAAGTCGATGTATCCTGGTTGAACATAACAGTGTCAAACTAGTTTGGGTGCCAGAACATAGAGGAATACAGGGCAACGAACAGGTGGATAAACTTGCAAGAAAACACAACAAACCAACAACCACACTTTGGAAAACCACACAGCAGAATGTGTATTGAACAGACGTGTGCCAGAAGAACTAATAGTCCAAGATCCCGGGGCCCCCAGACCTTCCTTATTTTCTAACTCTCAAAATTATGAGAAATGTGTGGGGTAATGTATGCTTAAGCACCTATGCATACCCGCTAACTTGATTACCCGGCCCTTTTAGAGGTAACACGTAAGAAAGGTACATAAAAATATGGCTTACTTTCCTTAAATTCTAACAGCTGGTTTTGGATATGTTTTACAAAATATTGTACGAAATCATAATCCAATATTGCCAGACACCTCTTGTGGGCGGTAACTCCCGCCAGACGCTTTACATTTGCATAAAAAATTTCTTTCTTATTTTTTTACTTCCAATTTTTATATATGATATTCATAGTAGTATTTTAATACCTTTTGTATGCAGCCAGACCAACCCCATGGGCCAATCACCCCCCCAGACGCATTAAAGTTATCCTGTAAGTTTAAGCGCGACAGCATTATCTATGCGCTTGAGTGCGCTGATGTACTCTGTAGATTGCTTTCTCACTCTCAAACTCATGACTATTTTGTTTATACGCGTGCGCGTAGCATCTGCTTTCGCGTTTGTGATCGCGCAGGCATTATATTGTTATATTAAAATTTTTTATGAAAATATTATATATTTATATTAAAACTAATCAAAACCAAAATCGAAAAAATAACATAAAACTTCAATTTAACAATATAATGCCTGTGCGATCACAAACGCGAAAGCAGATGCTACGCGCATGCGTATAAACAAAATAGTCCATGAGTTTGAAAGTGAGAAACCAATCTACAGAGCACATCTCACTCGCAGTCAAGCGCGTAGATAATGCTGTCGCGCTTACACTTACAGGATAACTTTAATGCGTCTGGGGGGTGATTGGCCCATGGGGTTGGTCTGGCTGCATACAAAAGGTATTAAAATACTACTATGAATATCATATATAAAAATTGGAAGTTAGAAAATAAGAAAGAAATTTTTTATGCAAATTTAAAGCGTCTGGCAAGAGTTACCTCCCACAAGAGGTGTCTGGCAATATTGAATTATGATTTCGTACAATATTTTGTAACACATATCCAAAAACCAGCTGTTAGAATTTAAGGAAAGTAAGCCATATTTTTATGTACCTTTCTTACCTGTTACCTGTAAAAGGGCCGGGTGATCAAGTTAGCGGGTATGCATAGGTGCTTAAGCATACATTACCCCACACATTTCTCATACTTTTAAGAGTTAGAAAATGAGGAAGGTCTGGGGGCCCCGGAATCTCAGTCTATAAAACAAAACCAGTAGGAATCATTACAGAATTCCTTATGAGCCATGGATCGGTCAAGGCACACCTGCAAACCATGAGGGTGTTTAATGGAGATCCGAGCTGCAGATTATGTGACAGGGAACCTGAGATAAGTGCACACTTACTGTACCATTGCCAGACTCTGGATGACAGGAGTGACAGTTAGTTTTGGACACTTCAGATTGCCTCCATAAACATACAAACATCCCCAAGGTCTTCAGACCCATCTTTTAGACCTGTATTAACTAGTAGAGCGTACCAAGATCATGGAGTAGGTGAAATGAACCAATGGACGAAGTACAATAAGCCTAACTAGGCTGCAGTACGATGAGTACTACATGTCAGACTGCTTTCATTTTAATTTTAGAAATCGTTCCCTGTTGGTGATGCTTATGGAAAATATGCATTGATACGTCTCAATCTTCTCGGGTACAATATTGTTTTATTATGAAACTTATCTCTGATATTTTATTTCTGACATATTTTATTTATTTGAAAATTAAATTTGTTTAATTTAAAAATCGTTAAGGTGATAATATTTGTAAAATGTGTTAATATATAGGTACTATTTTATCTGTAAATAATCCCTATCCCTATCCCTATATATTATAAATGTGAATGTAAGTTTGTTTGTTACGCTTTCACGCGAAAACTACTCAACCGATCATCATGAAAATTTGTACACATATTCTTGGAGGTATTAGAATTAACATAGGATACTTTTTATTAAAAAAAATCACAAAAACTAGCTTCTTCAACGCCATCTAGCGGTTCAGTAATGAAGTTCCAAGCCTGAGTATTCCACCGTGAGGTGGCGCAGTTAATATCTTATATATTTAAACTAGCAATTACGACTTAATAAAGTACTATGGCGCCACCGTAAGGTGGCGCAGTTAATATCGCATATATTTAAACGAGCAATTCTTACTTAAGGTTTATTTCGCATAATATCTCATATATTTCAACAAATTCTTGCTAAATTATTAATATGACGCATCCCTTCCCTTCCCTATCCCTTCCCTATATATTATAAATGTGAATGTAAGTTTGTTTGTTACGCTTTCACGCGAAAACTACTTAACCGATCATCATGAAAATTTGTATACATATTCTTGGAGGTATTAGAATTAACGTGGAATACTTTTTATTAAAAAAATCACAAAAACTAGCTTCTTCAACGCCATCTAGCGGTTCAGTAATGAAGTTCAAAGCCTGAGTATGCCACCGTGAGGTGGCGCAGTTAATATCTTATATATTTAAAGTAGCAATTACGACTTAATAAAGTACTATGGCGCCACCGTAAGGTGGCGCAGTTAATATCACATATATTTAAACGAGCAATTCTTACTTAAGGTTTATTTTGCATAATATCTCATATATTTCAACAAATTCTTGCTAAATTAAATAATATGACGTAAGGTGCCGCAGTTGCTACCTAATATATATAATCGACAAATTACAAAATATAATCAAAAAATAGTATACAGCTAAAAATTTACGAGAAAATATGATAAAAACGATAAAATAAAAAAAAAAAAAAATTGAACCCAAAATAAAATCGTAAAAATTTGAAAAAACCAAAAAATACATCCGTTATATGCGGTACGAAGTCCGCGGGGTAAGCTAGTTATATATAAATTTGGAAAAGCTAATGTTGA
Organism: Altica lythri; assembly: GCA_964028335.1. Classification (NCBI taxonomy): domain Eukaryota; kingdom Metazoa; phylum Arthropoda; class Insecta; order Coleoptera; family Chrysomelidae; genus Altica; species Altica lythri. Next base: position 19,163,238 of record OZ034805.1, read on the forward strand.
AAAATTCATCAATGTTACGGTTATAAATATTTATTACAGATGTAAATGTAGAAATTAAGTTTTTAAAAATATCCTTGTACCCTTTATAAGAGTTAATGTAAAACTTTTAATTATACCTATAATTGTCTCTAATTTTATTATTTTCATTATTAATGTCGTTAATTTAACAAAAACATGTTTTAATTTACGTTAAATTATAATGCACATTAATTTTAATTGATAAATTAATGAAAACAACGGCGATGAAGTAACTAAAAAATAAGAAAAGCCATGAATATTAGCTATTTTTTTATTAATGTAGATCTATTTTTTTATTAATTTAGGTTGGCTATTACATATATTAAAAGATTATTTTTATATTTTTAGGGTTTTTGGAATAAAGGAATTTTATAAAAACAAAAACATTTTCATCACTGGTGGTAGTGGTTTTGTTGGAGTATGTTTATTAGAAAAAATCCTAAGAACCATACCGGATCATGGGGAAATTTACCTGTTAATGAGACCAAAACGAGGTAAAGATATTAATGAAAGATTTGAAGAATTAAAGAAAAATTCTGTTTTTGAAACCCTATTGAAAGAGAAAAGTGTTGATGAGGTTTTTTCCAAAGTGAAACCTGTCGCTGGTGATGTTGAGAATTTAGGTGTCTCTTCACCAGATTGGCATTTGTTAACAGAACAAGTTAATGTTATTTTCCATTCAGCTGCTACTTTAGATTTTGGTGATACTCTCGATACCACAATAAATATAAATCTTCTTGGTACACGTCGAATCACAGCTTTGGCAAAAGAATGTAGAAATTTGGCCGTTTTTATTCATGTTAGTAGTGCCTATGTTAATTCCTACAGAAGTGAGGCTGATGAAGTTATTTACCCATTATCTACAGATGCCGATGAATTAATAGCGGAAGTAAAGAAACTTACACCAGAAGAATTGGAAAGAGAAACTCCAAGATTATTAGGAGATCATCTAAATACTTATACTATCACGAAACATATGGCTGAACTTGAAATTCAAAAATGTGAGAGTTTATTTCCATGCACCATCGTACGGCCTAGTATGAGTAAGTTTTTAGATTTTAATTATCAATACCTTGATGACCGAGCTTTGCTAGTGAAACATCCAAATCATGAGAGCTTTCTGCTCGTATAATTTTAGTCAAATTTTGCCAGTAATTTATTTTAAAAGCACGTGTAGGACGAGCGTAAACCTGATTATTTTCATAAAAGTTTTTTTGAAATGATTCTTGACTACGCAGAAATAAAGAAACCTGAATTGTTTATGTTTGATGGCGATTTTGTTTAAAGTGTTGTTGAGATCATTCGTGGCTTCGTGAATGTTTATAAGTTTTTTTTCAAAGATCTTTTAGGCGTTTTTATAAAAACACTTGATTAAAAAAACATATACTTTATCAATAATATAGGTCAAAAATTTTTTTTTCTAAAAATGAAATCTAGCTAGATCGCGCAAGTGTGTGACCAGTAACGACAAAGAGATATAATGCTACCTCTCTAGCACCTCTTTTTTGACTGCTTCCAACCAAATAGAAGAGAGTTGAGAGAGATAGCATTTAGTTTCAAATTTATATATTGTTATTCCTCTCCCATTCAGAGCGTGAAAGGCTTCTTGTAGATATTTTATGCTGTAAATGCTATTTAATATGATGTTAAGAAAAACCAATAACTAGCAATGATCGAAGAGTTAATCAATCCCACGACTGCTACTCTATTTTTGGCGTTGTTACAGTAATTTTTACAATTTTGCATTATATTCTGGTTTTTTAATATTTATTATTTTTCCATTTTTTTCATTTTTCTTTTGTTGTTTTTTACTTTTTAATTATTCGTAATTTTTTCAATATAGATTTTATGATTACCAAAGGTTTTTTTGTATTTTGTTTTTTTTTAAGTTTTTTCAGTGTCTAACGGAAGCTTCCATTTTTATGTCTTCAATTTTTATGAATTTACTAGGGTTGCCAACTTTTTTTAGATGAACAACTATACTTCATTTAAAAACTAGGAGGAGTGATTTGAAAAGCCAGACTTACAGCCAAATAAGTTACTAGAAAATTTACAAGGCGGCAAATTTAAATACATTTCTTTCATTTAAATAAAATTGAAAATAAATGTTTATGGATACTTTATATATGGTCTAAGATGGTCACAAAGTAAACTTACAATAATTATATTAAAAAAAGAAATCAATTAACAAAAGTCACCATTATAAATATTTCACACTTTGAAAACATAACCTATAAATGTCACAAATTACTTGATAAATGTAAGTGGCAAATTTTTATAGTGTAAACTTGCCTCCAAATTAACCAATAAACAAACGCGAGTGTTGCCAATGTTGCCAATGTTCAAATCGCTCCTCCTAGTTTTTAAATAAGGTATAGCTGACCTGGCGCACTTCGTACCGCAAATCATTTACGTCATTCTTCCATTTTTCATTTTTTCAATTGTGATATTAACTGCGCCACCTTACGGTGGCGTGATATAAAGTAATCAAATAAGTAGTGGTTGCTCGTGTCACGGGCTAATTTCTCGTTAACGTTGAGATATCTTTTTGTAAACAAAATGTTGTTCTTACCTTATAATTCGTAATTATTGTAGGATTTATCGAGGCAAAACCGGTTGATTTAAGTTCGATTATAGTTAATCGCCAACTGTTGTTTATTATTTTCGACCATAAATTATTTCTAGTTGTAGCTAGTATGGGTTTTGTAAGTTAAGTTATTATTCTGGTAGGTTATTGTTTTGAAATCATGGCCAAGTAGTTCATCTGATTCATCCTCTTTCTCTCGTCGATAACTTGGATATTGTGGTTTTGCAGCCAGCGTTCCGTTATATTTATAACTTTATTATTAAAATCGAAAATAAATGGGGAAATTAGGTAATGTTGGGATTTTTGTTGTCATCTATATAAATAATAAGATCAGTCATATCAAATGACCTCTGTTTGTTCGTAAGTTGTTGGCTGAATAAGCCATGGTTATTGTCCCTATAGTAGTAGAGGCCATCTATTTCTTTTTGAAGTGTGTCAAATCGAGTGAAGGATCATATACGGAGAGATTCTGCCTTTTTTCATCTAAGTGCTTTCGACGTGAACACGTGTTAACCAGAAGATTTTTGAGGGTTTAATTTGTATCCCTGTTCATCGGGGACAACTTAGGTTGGATTTACGAAATTAAGCTTCATTTGTTTCTATCGAATATTGTGGAAGAGATTTTTCTGAATTTTGGTGAATTCGGTAGAAAATACGGCACTGTGTCCGGATATTTAGTAAAATCTTCTGTTGGGTAGGAACCCATAAAGCAGACAGTGGTTAGTTTTGGAGATTTAAAACCGTTCAGACGGTGAGTTGTGGTAGGTTACCCGCAATTGGCAACGAGGAGATTGATTTAACCGTCTACCAGCTAGGGTGTCACTAGTTAACGAAGTAAAATAACCCTATCTTAATAGGGTTCTAGTTACCGGCTAAACTTCCTAGTTACGGCTATAGTCCTAGATACAGGCTTCTTTTGTGAGCAGGCCTGATACTTGGTTCGAGCATACGTTTTTGTGATTGGTGCAAGCCTATTGGTTTTGGAGAAGGCTTGATTTTGGAACCGACCCAAGTATTAGACAAGCAAAGGACTGCAGAAACTTATTAGTTTAACAGATAAGCTACATTAGATTAAGTCGTAACTAGTTAAGATTTATTTTTCTTGTTTATTTCTTTTGTATTGAGTGTGATCACACATATCGGTAAATTTAACATTTAAAATCATTTATTAATTCTTTGCTTTTATATAAATATTGATAGCGTGGTTAGCACGAGGCTTGACAGTTGTGTAAATTCTCGATTTGTTTATTAAAGAAGGGTCTAGTTGATATTTTGGTTTTATTTAGCTCACTTAACGTTATTTTCTGTAATTGTGTAATTCAGTTGGAACTGATAAATATTCAAAATTTATTTAATTATCTCCAGTGGGTAAAGTAGTGCCTGGAACAACAGGGGTTTCCGATTTTGACCGTCTAAATCGGTGGCGCGACTCACTAATATTTGTTTACTTACCCTCTACGGCTGAGCTGGGCACTAATTTGCCAGTAGAGAGACCACTACCGAACTCAGCTGGAGTTGTATTTCCTTTAATTAATTTATTTGTTTTCAAAATTCGATTTTGTTTTAAATTCATTAAAATACGTGGCACTCGTTTAATGGAAGCGCCATCTGGTGGAAACTTCCATTAATACGAATATCATATTCATATTAACAATTAAAAATACAGCATCATACTGATTTTCATGACAATCGGTTGAACAGGGCAGACGTTGCTACTCTGCAGCGCCACCTGGTGGCGAGTGGCATCAATGAGCATATCATACAAACCTTCTCCGTGTAAAAATACATATACATACCAATTTTCATGACAATCGGTTGAACGGGGCAGAAGTTGCTACTCTGCAACGCCATCTGGTGGCGAGTGGCATCAATGAGCATATCATACAAACCTTCTCCGTGGAAAAATACATATACATACCAATTTTCATGACAATCGGTTGAACGGGGCAGAAGTTGCTACTCTGCAGCGCCACCTGGTGGCGAGTGACATCAATAGGCATATCGTACAAACCTTCTCCGTGGAAAAATACATATACATACCAATTTTCCTGACAATCGGTTGAACGGGGCAGAAGTTGCTACTCTGCAGCGCCACCTGGTGGCGAGTTACATCAATGGGCATAGCATATAAACTTTCTCCGTGGAAAAATACATGTACATACCAATTTTCATAATGATCGGTCAAATAGTTTCTAACTCTATCGATTTCATACATAAAAACATCTTTTTTATATATATAGATATTTAGCTTTCGAAAAAAACAAATAAGATAAAATAAACTTATTTTTAGTAATTGGATCTTGGAAGGAACCATCACCTGGATGGACTATTAGTAAAAACGGTCCACAAGGTTTTTTAATGGGAGCTGCAAAAGGAGTTATCAGAAGGTTGCCAGTTGCCAAAGAATTAATTTATGATTACATCCCTGTTGACACTGTCGTAAATACTTTAATTACAGCTGGATATCATACAGGTATATCACATATTTTCATAATGAAGTTCCCATTAACAAAATATAAAAGTCATATTTATTTATTTTTTAATTTAAAATTTATTCATGTGGTCAATGTATTATTTTGTAAATGAATGTTATTTAATAGAGAAAGAAAATATATTACTCTCGTCAGCAAAATATCACTTTGAGCAAATACATTAACATTCTTAATAAATTTTTATACTTACAGGATATACCAAAAGTTCGTTATTTGAATCGGTAGGTCCATCGAACAGCGACGGAGAGGTCAGGCGCGTGCGGTTCGAAATGAAAGAGCGTCCGATGGGAGTTTAGTTCCAAAGTTTCATTTAACGATAAACAATCTGCATTTTATGTAAACAAGTACAATGCGAAACAACGACTTCTAGTGCAACAAAATTTTTGCGCTCATTACAATATATGGCAAAAAATTAAGCTCGTCCGTTTAAATCGATTAAAAACATTGGTGCAGAACTTAGAAGAAACTGGTTCAAAAGTAGATAAAACCAGAACTAACCTTTCTCTTAAAAAAAACACTTTTAGAAAAAAGAATTGTTTTCTTAAAAAAAACAACTATTTTTGAAAAAAATGAAAAAATCGCATCCGAAAGGACTCGAACCCGTATCTTTCTTAATTTCAAAAATTCCATGAAAGTTATCTAAAAATAATAGTTTACTAAAAAAACTATTTGTTTTCTTTAAAAAAGAAAATTTTCGAAAAAAATCCCCAAAAAAGATAATTTGGAATAAAAAAAACTCATTTTTTCCATAAAAAACAATTTTCGAAAAAACTAACTTTTCCTTTAAAAAAATAGAATAGAATCTAATTTTTTCCTTAAAAAATCAAATTTAGCGTGTTTTTGTTTCTTTACACACGCTCAGGCGTGTTTTATTTCTACTTTTGAAAAGAAAACATACCGAGAATATACAGCCACTTTCCGCCCGAAATACATGCACGCAATAGCGCTTATTAAGAGCATGTATGTAAAAAAACATTGGCCATCTAATTGTAATTATTGATATAATTTGAATAATATATATCGGACAAATTCCATTTATTTTTATAACTTGTAATTTTCCTAGTAGTGTTTATATTTTTTAATTTATTAATCATTAAATATAATGGTGTTGATATATTCGTTAATTGTGTTTGGTTTTGGACGACAAATAATTTTTATTAGACGCGTCTTAGTTTGTACCTCCAATGAGTTAATATTTTTGCGATTATTTCCTTCGATTCAAATTAACCAATAAAATGTCATAATTTTTTGAAATTGGACCAATCAGAATCAAATATCAGCGACTATTGCACTAGAACAATATCAGCGACTATTGCACTAGAGAAATAGTCACGTCAAATATAAATGTCAAATATTTGTCAGTTTAACAACGGCATTATTAATTTTTGTTATAATTTTCCACAATGGAAAGATTTGGTGCATTAGATTCTAATGTCATCGAAAAAGCTGTTTTCAGGAAATAATCTTCCTAAATATAACACAACCTTGATTAATAGTTTGCTATTTTTGTTGTTGCTAAATTTCTCAAATATTTTACAATTTGTTTCGACATAATTTAACATTAATAATCAAAGATTAAAGCCCTCGAGCTAAAGCTCTCGGGCTTTAATCAGATTATTAACGTCAAATTATGTCTCAACAAATTGATACTAAAATATTCTCGAAATCTAGATACCACAAAAATAGCCGACTATAATCAAGGTCTTGTTATATTACCCTTGATTATTTTTATACAAAGTTATTTGATTCAATATTACGTGACAAAACTTTTAGATTCGTAATCGGAAATGTTGTTTTAAAAAAATACAATTTGAATTTAAAACCGAAAAGGAACTTTATTAACTACTTGTTATAATAGAAAATAATTCTTAAAAGCTGAAAATGCCTGTATGTGGAAGAATTATCTCTTAGAATAGAATAGAATTCCGTATTTGACCACGTTTGTATATATAAAACATTGTAGCAAGTCATAAAAATAAATACTACTAGCTGACCCGGCGGACTTCGTACCGCAAATCATTTATGCCATTCTTCCATTTTTTGTTTTTTCAATTTATTTTGATTTTATCGTTTTCATCATATTTTCTCGTTAGGTAGTTATCAGGTTTATACTATTTTTTTTTTTCGTTATATTTTGTAGTTTATCGATAAAATATATTAGATGCATCACAATATACTTAATTTAGTAAGAATTTCTCGTTTAAATATAAGTGATATTAACTGCGCCACCTTCCGGTGGCGTCACTATGCTTAAGTAAGGATTGCTTGTTTAGATATATGTGATAATAACTGCGCCACCTTACGGTGGCGTGATATAAAGTTATCAAATAAGTAAGGGTTCCTCGTTTAATGGAAGCGCCACGGTGGCGTGTTATAAAATAATCAAATAAGTAGTGGTTGCTCGTTTAATGGAATCGCCATCTGGTGGTACAGCATCTTACTGATTTTCATGACAATCGGTTGAACTGGGCAGAAGTTGTTACTCTGCAGCGCCACCTGGTGGTGAGTGGCATCAATGAGCATAGCGTATAAACCTTCCCCGTGGAAAAATACATATGCATACCCATTTTCATGACAATCGGATTAACGAGGCAGAAGTTTCTACTTTGCAGCGCCACTTGGTGGCGAGTGGCATCAATGAGCATAGCATATTCGTTTTCTCCGTGAAAAAATACATATACATACCAATTTTCATAACAATCGGTTGAACGGGGCAGAAGTTGCTACTTCGCAGCGCCACCTGGTAGCGAGTGGCATCAATGAGCATATCATATAAACCTTCTCCGTGGAAAAATACATATATAGTCCATTTCACCGATTTTGGCCGATGACAAAAATCATACTCGAAGTAAATTTAAAGTTACATCTCTCTCAGATACAGGCAAGTTAGAAATTTAAACGCGGACGTTTGTTTTTTAATACAACACTTACGTAGCTGCATCTTGTTTCACCGGTAGATAAAAAAGTATTCAATACGGAAGTCTTGACTTAAATCACATTTCTAGTAACCGTCATGTACGGCTCGTTGTTGAAGGGTTGAATTTAATAATTATTAATGTCATAATTTTGTAGATGTCAAACCACACTGATAGTTTCAGAAAGTTACGACCTAATTTAGAAAAAAAAACTCTCCGCCATTGGTAACTTGGATGACAGTTTAATCTTATTTCAGTGGTTTCTAATATCAAATCGGCCAAAAACGATGAAATGGACTATATATACCAATTTTCATAATAATCGGTCCAGTAGTTTTTGAGTTCATCGTTTTCGTACATAAAAACACATCCTTTTTTATATATATAGATAGTATATAAATATATAACAAAAAACATCGAAGTATCTATAACTACTTAAAGACAAACCAAAAATTTAAAAAAAATTATTCAAGTTTGAACTGTTTAAAAATTCACTGACAGACTTAAACTTTGAATGGCTATAGCGCTGAATACCACTCGGAAGAACATTATATAAATGTAAATTGGGTGAATTATTTTTTGATTTTGATAACTTGTATTTAGGAATAGTTAAGGTGTTCTTTCTCATATTATATTATGTGTGCAGGTTACTTGACGAGCTAGTGGAACTCCTATTTTCAGATTATTTAAAGGGACTCTCCGTATACCATAATGCTCGAGGTTACGCAATAAGATATCATGAGGTACGCACTCGAAGGCCGGTATGTGGAAGAATCATTTCTTATTTCTAACTATTGAGCAAACTAGAGTCGCTCGTGCCTATGAACTATGAGTGCTTCGTTCCTCCCTTTTTTGGGCTAGGCGATTATTGGAAATATAAATGTTTGCATCCTGGTGTAACGTTGTAGTGTTGGTAGTAGAGATGAAACGGATAGTGATTTGGCCGGATACCGGATATTCGTCTAGCTACGAGGCCGAAGCGCCGGATAACCGGCTACCGGATATTCGGCCGCTTACAGCGTTACAATTTGATTTAAATATGCACGCGCGATTAAGATCGGAAATATTCGGACGCGTTCGACACGACTCGGGGGCGTTCGAATGTGATCGCTCATGCCAGGTTGTGTGCATTTGTTTCTCAGTTCGTTCGTTGATTATTCCATTGTCCGTCCATAACCTATTGTTGTATTATTTGTATTTCATATTTGCTTTGTGTAAAATAATCCATTACTAATATTATAAATTCGAAAGTAACTTTGTCTGTCTGTCAGTCTGCTACGCTTTCACGCCTAAACTACTGAACCGATTTTGATGAAATTTGATACAGAGATAGATTAGACAATGAGAAAGGATATAGGCATAAAGAAAAATTTATTCCCACGGAAAAGCAGGATAAAGACGAGTTTAGAACGTAAAGAATTCAACATCTAGTGAAATATATTTATTTATTTTATTATTCAGTATTCGGCCGGATAGTGCGCTACTATCCGGTATCCGGCCGGATAGTGAAAATAGGCCGGATAGGCCGGAGACCGGATAGTTACCGGATATCCGTTTCATCTCTAGTTGGTAGCTCTCCAGACTCACTAATTCAAGGAAAATGGCCTGGCGCCAAGTACAAACTATCTTTACAGTTCAAACTCTTACTGAGTATGCAATGGGCTTAATTTCATTAAAACGATTTTAGCAAAACAAATTATCTGTTATCACTCTAAATAATTCAGAAACTTTTATCTTCAAGTCCACTGTGTTCCCAGCAACAAAGGGTTGTCCATGCGTTTCCTATCGGCAGACACCACTTTGGAAGGTACCTGAACCCAAAATTAGGAGGCACCTGCGAGAAGAATTGAATATTCACAATTCCCTTCGGTGTGAAGGAGTTTCGAAATCAATGCTTCTAAGTTAAACAAAGTGCATATACTTTCCCTTCGAGAGAAACGACACAAATCAAAAAGTTGAAATTTATAAATAGTTCCCGTTTAGGTGTATAACCAGAAGCTAAACACCGATGTTAAAGTGATAATTTTTTTAAGAAACACGTCTTCAACACTATGGTGAAAAAAAGGAATCAAGTACATTAAAAACTCGCAACATAAGTTAAATTTGTAGCGTGAAAATACCCTTTGCTAGCTCCAGAGGGTCGTGACTTTCCTGCTGAAATTTTGCTTAGTTTTTCCCCAATCAAGTTTTTTAATAGGGTGCCAGTACAGATATACAAATAAAATATTAGATCAGTTTTAAAATGGTTTATTTCTATAAATTTTGTTAATTACTGCTGACAGATAATGAAAAATTAATTTAATCTCTTATCTTTGTTTTAATGATGGCTTGATAAACGGTGTTTTCTTAAGCACTTGTTGTGAAGGTTGATTTCTACTGAAGGACTTCTAAGACAACAGCGGCTGGTAAGAATTTCCCTTCGGTTTTTCTGACCGGGAAATCAGAACTGCAACGGACTTTCTCCGATGATACCTCTTGACGAAATAATAATGTAGTTTTTGGTAAACCAAATAATAGGGCCCTTCTTTTAGTTGGCAATAACCCTGTCAATAAAGTTGGAATCAAAACTCCGAATTTCAAATACTTTTATTCGAACACAATAGCTATCAGTCTCTCCAAATTTTGAGGAAAAATTAATTATCTTTTATGTATAAATAAAAAAATTACCACAAAAACTGACCTAGTATTGAATTCAGCCATTGTATTCGAATATTTAAAATATTAGTAAAATAAATAAAATATTATATTCACCGCATTTTGGATTATTAAACTATTAAATTTAAAACCAAGGTAATAAGTAACTTACCAGAGACAGAAGGGCAAAGTTGGTCGGAAAACTTTGAATTAAATAAAATTCAACGTTAAAATGAACGGAATAAAATCACAAATTAACTACGAAGCCAATAACTCTCCTTCCACTTTGCAGTCTCCCACTCGTTACAACGCCAAAACAATAAATAATTTAAAAATATTTATAGTCCAGGAGAATAGGGAATATGCATGTAATTTAGATTTATTTGATTTTAATATCAACAACACTTTATGCTCTTAAAATTATATCTAAACCATTATTTCTATATTTAATTTGGACTTCATTCCATAAAACTTAAATTAAAATGTTAATTTTGTGCGCGATATTCAAATCTGAGAAAACGACCCATCATTGGTCGAAGCGACGTTACGTCACATCGCATCCCTTTGAGTTGTTTACATGTGTTTACAAGATATTTGTGCTTAAAATTGTGTTTTAATTATATCCTGTGGTGTTTTGTACTGTGTGTAGTAAATATCGGTAAAATGGTTTTTTATCTTTTTGCATGATTTCACAGCGAATTAAACTCAAAAATCTCAAATAATCACACTAAATGTAAACAAATGTCACTGACAGGTGGTGCGATGTGACGATTCCGAAGCGCGCGCAAAATGGAGCGTTTGAACATGACAAATTTAAGCGACTTTTTATTTATTTTTTTAAAATTTAATTAGTACATTTTCAACAATACTTTTATTTTTTACTATATTAAAACGAAGTGAAAAGTGAATTAAACGAATAAAAAAAATACATGCATATTCCCTATTGTTCGAAAATTAACGATACAATCGTTACATACTATTATTGTTAATTAGATCTTTTCACAAAACAAACAAAAGACAAAATTATAAACTGCGATACCCTACATATATAAGAAGACACTTATGGCAGCTAATCGATGACTAGTTGTGTCCGTTCCTTCAAGCGGAATGGATGTGTAAAAGACCATAATTATTTACCGTTTGTTTCGTAAAAAACACAAAACAAAAAAGAGGCATTCGATTCATTCTCCCTTTTAGAAAGTCACCTAAATATTTTATTTCTAAACTATTTCAATGCTGTTCATAGAGTCTTTGATTGTTATTTAACTATATAAGAATGTCAGTTCAATCTTTAACAATCTGTATAAATTAAGAAATTCAATCAAGGGCACTGATACACTCCTATATGAGTAATCATATCACAAATGACATTTTAGATAGGGAACAAGTGTGCATGGATACTGAAAGCAGTTTTATTCGTTTCCTTTACAATCCCCATTTTAATTGTCAACTGAGACATGCTTAATACTAAAAAATATTCAGTGGTAAAATCTAAAGCTATGGTAAGAATTTATTCCTAGATTTATTCAACTAAAGGTATTGACCATGAGAGTCCGTTATTAGATTTAAAAGCTAACTAAATTTAAAATATATAAGGAAACGCAAATGAGGTTCTATAAGCTAATTTGCTGGCTGCGGAGCAAGGGGCTCCTATTGGCGTGGTGAGGTCTTCTCCAGTGACAAGACCACTTCAACCGTTTCTCAGGTCAGCTGGCCAGTTCCTTTTGAGTCTTCTATTGGCTTGATGGTCTATTAGAAGTTGGAGTAAGGGGTTACTGTATAATTCCAGTTCTTCATGGTGCTTTGTGCTATATTTAGTGATCACATCCTGTACAAACGGGATTCTTAGGTCTTCATGAAGTGTTAGGTTTGACACATACCAGGGTGCATTAGTTATCGTTCGCAGTATTTTCGATTGTAGATTGTAGACAAGGATTTTATTTTCTACGGTCAGTTTCGATTTCCTACCGACTAGCCAGTTTAGATCTTTTATTCTTAGGTTAATTTGTTTCAGCTTCTTAAGAATATGTTCTTTCCAGTTGAATCAAAATGTATTCCTAGGTATTTGGTGCTAGAGGATTGGCGGAGATGGATATTGTTAAGTGAAACTGGGGGACACTGGTCTCTTCTCAAGGTAAAAGTCACTTGGACTGATTTTGTTTCATTCATTTTAATTCTCCACTTGTTTGACCACGTTTCGATTTTATTCAGTTGTACCTGTAGAATGTTAGATGCTATAATTGGATTTTCGTCGGTTGCAAGGATGACGGCATCATCTGCAAACGTACCAGTGACGATTTCATTATTGGATGGTAGATCCACTGTGTATAGCACATATAATATTGGTCCAAGAACGCTGCCCTGTGGAACACCAGATTTTATAGGAAAATTATTCTTGTTCGGAATTCTCTCCCACTTAGATAGTATTCTAACAGCTTCAGGTAGGTAAGGGGAAGATATTTCTTGATTTTGAAAATCAGGCCTGTATGCCAAACCTTATCAAATGCTTGACCAACGTCTAGAAAGGCAGCTGTGCAGTACTGTTTGTCTTCCATTGCAGAATTTATGGTGTGTACTATTCTATGAACCTGCTGTATCGTTGAGTGTTTTTTTCGAAAGCCAAATTAGTGGTTGGGTATCCAGTCCTCTGTATTGGGATCTGAGTTAATTTTTTGTAATAGTAACCTTTTAAGTATTTTGTATACGATTGATAGTAGGCTTATTGGCCTAAAAGATGAAACCTCGTTTGGATTTTTTCCTGCTTTTGGGATTATTATTTCAGCAGTTTTAAAGAGCTTTGGCCAGTAGTTTAAGCGTAGAATGGCGTTCTTAATTCATGAAATCGAAATTTGATCTTCACGAGATCTCGCAACAACCTATTTTAAAAGCTTGTTATCTTCAACTCCAGATCTCTAAAAATTGTTTTATTGTTAATATATACGGTTTATTCTATCAGCAGCTGATTAAAGTTTGTTGACATTTGTCACGGTTTCATTCACTTGAGTCCTTATATTTATTCTTTATAATTTATTGTGAGTATAACTATTTTAAAAATATTTTTTTACAGGTCATACGAAACCTTCTAAAGTGGCTGTTTATCATGCTACTTCTAGTACAAGATTACCTTTCCGCTGGGCTTCAATTGAAGATAAATTTAATAATTATTTACATGAGTGGCCTTTGAAAAGTGCTGTATGGTATCCATATATGAAATTGTTACCTTCTGTAACTTGGTATAAAATTTCGGCCTTGTTTGTTCACTTTTTTCCTGCGATTATTTTAGATACTGTTACTCGAATTAGTGGAGGTAGACCAATGTAAGTATATTGTGGTAATTGTTTTTTATGTACTAATAATTGATTACTTGTTAAAATTGCTGAATCGCTACAGTTAGAGGTTTTCATTTTAATGTTTTTAATAAAATATTTTATAACAAAGTTCTACAAAAAAGTTGTATGTATTTTACATATGACACATATTTCTGAAAAAATTTTTGCTTCCTGAGCACGAATCTATCGTCAGATTTGGACCATCACTTAATTCTTCAACCAATTGTTGGAAACCTCCAGGAAAATGTCGAATCTGTTTATGCAACAAATTTTAATCGATGTTTTTTGCGCTTTCAAAACTTTTACGCGATTTAAATCGCTCCATCTTTTTTCAGTATTCAGAAATATGCTGAAAAATCTTCAAAAAATTAGAACTTTTTTCGCATGCTGAGCACGATTCTGCTATTATCCTTACTTAATTTTTTTCCTGTCGCCAGAAAACATTCACAGAATTTCTAGTAATGGTTAAATTTGCATATTTGGCATATGGTTTTCTATTTATTTTCATATGATCAACACGTTTCTAAATTGCTATATCAATACATAGTTTTTGTTATATTACTACAAAAGTATGTATGTCTTCATTTCTTCAATAATTGTCCATTGAAAGCCTCTCAGTTATATACAAAATGTTTTAGTTTCTCATAAATTAATTCCTATCGACTTTCTTTTTTCTTTTGGTACGTTTCTAATATCTGCTCACTTTCTAGTGTTATGATTTCTTTTTCTTTTCTCTTTGTTTCAGTAATTCCTTGTATATATTCTTCTTTTTGTTAAACGTATCCCAAGCTTAGTCTCCATTTTTTCTTTTTCAGGTCTTCATTTATTTTATCCATCCTCCTCAACTTTGGTCTTCTTCTCTTCCTCTTACATTTTTTTTTACATTTATTAACGGATACTCCCTTTTACAACAATGCAATCTACATGTTTTTATATAAATGCACCACAAATCCCCTCCGTAGTTCCAACACTGCTTTTTATTTTCGTTTTTTCTTCCCTCATAGATAGATAGATATTTTTGGGGTTGGCTGTTAGCCTATATCACTGTGACCTTTGCAGATCTATTGTGAACACCCATTATCTGTGGAATAGGATTAGAGAACCTTGTCCAGCTCTGCCCTCTTAATGAGACTTAATAGCCTTGACAGTGGCCACTCCGCCTAACTTGGAGCTGCCGGTTTCTCCTCTCCCAGTACTAGATACCGCGTCCTTGCAAGGCCTTCACATTGGCATAGGACATGAAATTGCAGTTTCCTCTTCCTCTTGGCAGTATCGGCAAATGCCAATTTTAGCTGACTCATGTGTTTTCTGAGCCTACAATGTCCTGTCAAGAGACTGACAATCATTCTGACATCATTTCGCCTGTGTGATAGCAGCTCTGCAGTAAACTTCGCCGAGTATCCTTTTATGAAGAGTTTGGCTTGTCGCTTACCCGGTGATGTTTCCCACCACTCCCGGGCCTTTTCTAGCCTCCATTTCTCAATGGCTGCCTTTCTGAATGTATTAGCAACTCCGCCGAATGGTTCCGGGCCAATCATTGGAGTGTTAGCTCCCGCACGGGCGAATTCATCAGCCTTCTCATTGCCCCGAAACCCTGAGTGTCCTGGTATCCATGCCAGTGTCAGAGAATTTTGACTAGCGGCATGTGTCAGGGCCCCAACGCAGTCCCACACCAGCTGTGAGCTTATTTGTGCTGAGACTATCGCCTTTAGAGCTGCTTAGCTGTCCGAGTATATGACTACGGTTTTACCCGTTATACCCTGACTTACGATCTCCGCTGCACAGTGTTGTATGGCCGTTACTTCAGCCTGAAACACTGTGGCATACGCACCTAGACTTAGTTGGATTTTTATCCTGTGTCCTCTACTGTATATACCTGACCCTGTGCCTTTCTCAGTCTTTGAGCCATCGGTATACCAAATTGACTCCCCTTTGATTGGGGGGCCATTGTTCCATGAGTCCCTTTCCAGTATTTCTACTCGAAAGTTTCTCACAAAGTTATACCTGGGGACTATCCTGTCCTAAAGCATACTCATTATTTGATCTGCCTTAACCCTATTGTATAACTCTGCTTGCTTTTTGCCTTTTAATAAGGTAATGGGGGCCTGGCCTTGTAGCAGTCTGTGAGCAGTTGCCATAGCCTCGCCCTGATTGTAAATGTGCAATGGTGGTAGGTTGAGTAAAACCTGTAGTGCGTCCGTTGGGGCGGTTCCCATGGCACCTGTAACATTCAGACATGCCTGCCTTTGAATGCTTTCCAGCTGCCTGATCACCCCGGACTGCTGCGTTCTACTCCACCACACCACCGAACCATAGGTTAAAATTGGTCTAATGATTTGTGTATACAACCATAGGTTCATTTTGGGGTTCAATCCCCAGTTCTTGCCACACAATTGTCTACACCTACCAAGGGCTATTGTAGCTTTATGTGTGACATTTTGAATGTGTTGCTTCCATGATAGCCTCTGGTCAAATACCACACCTAGGTATTTGGCCACTGTGGCCATTGGAACCAGCACGTTATTGAGCGTTATTGGTTGTAAGACTTGTAACGCTCTTTTATTAGTGAATGGGACAATTGATGCTTTTTGTGGATTGACTGTTAGGCCTTCATCCTTGCACCACTTGTACACCATATTCATTGCGGACTGCATCCGCTCTGAGACTGTACCCAGAAACTTCCCCTGAGTGATTATGGCCATATCATCTGCGAAGCCTAGGCAGTGAAGGCCTTCATTGAGGAGTTTTTTAAGGAGGTCATCCACAAGTGCTGACCACAGCAGAGGTGGCAGTACCCCTTCCTGCGGACAGCCCTTTCCCACTGTTGCCTCAATGGACGCCTCACCTAACTTGGACACTACGATCCTATTCGTTAGGTTGGCATACAACCATTGGCATATTAGTGGGGGGACTCCCCTCCCTGAAAGTGCGTCGGTTACTGACTCGGGTCCCACATTACTGAAGGCTCCTTCAATGTCAATAAACGCCGCTAGGGCTACTTCTTTGTCCTCAATTGACTTTGACAATAGCCTGTTCAAGTCTGTGGATTTTCCCGGCTGGTATGCATATTGACGATCACTTAATGGGTTCTTCGTTAAGATTTCGTCCCTTATATATCTATCGACCAGTTTTTCCAGCGTTTTTGCTACGAATGACGATAGACTTATTGGTCTGTATGACTTGGTCGATTGGTCCGTCATCCTCCCCACTTTAGGGAGATATAAGACTTCCACCTTTTGCCAAACAGATGGTATAAATCTATAGGCCAAACAAGCCTTAAATATTTTACACAGTTGTGTTATAATTACATCCAGCCCTTTCTGGAGTAGGGCTGGGTATATTCCATTCGTTCCTGGTGTTTTGAATGGACGGAATGTGCTGATAGCCCATCTGATTTTTGCAGGTCTGGTTATTTCGGTAGCTAGCTTCCAGTCATCCCTTGAGGGCCTTACCGGCCTTTGACCGTGGCCTGCGCTATCCGATCCTGCTTCCATAAACCGTGAGCCAGGAAAGTGTGCCAATGTTAGCATTGTTAAACTTTCCTCCAACGTTTTGGTATATGATCCGTCCTCCTTTTTGAGAAGGCCGACCTCTTTCGCTGTACCATCCTTAGCCAGGACCTTGTGGATTCTTGAACATGCGGGGGTCGTTTGGACTTCCTCGCAGAACCTCCTCCAGGAGTCTCTTTTGGCTTTTCGGATTTCTTTATTGTACAGCGTTAACTTTTGTCTATACTCTTCCCAGTTATGAACGGTTTTGGCCTTGTTAAACAGCCTTCTCACCTGAGCCCTAAGCTTCTGTAGGTGTTCGTTCCACCAGGGAGTATTTCTCGTGTACTTTCTTGTCTGTTCCGGGCAGTTTTCACGATAAGCCGACCCAATAGCCTTGCTTACCCTGTCCACCTCCCAGTCCAAACTCTACACATCTCTTATTGACACGATTCTGTCCTCGAGATTTTCATTGAGGGAATTTACATAGTCCTCCCAATTCGTTCTCCGTGGATTTCTGAACGTGGTCTCAATAATTTTAGGGGTGACAATATTAAACCTTACATGCCTGTGATCCGACCCAGACGGCTCGTCCGAGACATGCCAGTTTTCAATCTTGTCGTAGATGTTATTTGTGCAGAGGGTCATATCAAGGACCTCCCTGCGCGTAACTGTTACAAACGTTGGCTTATTCCCTCATACATCTCTTGCACTAATCGAACATGGTTTTTCGACACACCTTTCACCCACATATTTCGCCTCACTCCACTATTGTCTCGGCATTCTCTAAAGTATAAAAGCAGCGTAGATATCCCGTTTGATTTCATCTCTCCATCATTCTTCTCATAGCAAAAACAACAATAGCCGTTCCTCTCACAGGCATAAATACTCTTCTATTCTCTCATCCTCTTCTCAACTCCAAATCTCCAAATTTTCAAAGTATGCGGCATCAATTTAATACCTCTATAACTGTGATAGCTATACCACATTCTTGCATATCCCTCTTTCCTTTATAGATTAGCATAAGCACACTTTTTCTTTCTTTTTAGCTATCCTTAATAATTCTCTATCTCTTTTCTAGTAGATCGAAACCTATTTCTCGAATTCTAACTCAAATTCATATTTTTTTCCTGTTAGGTTTCAAATGTTTCAAGTTTTCAGACGTTATTTTTCTCATTTATGTTCATGTTTTTATCATTATTTTGAATCCTGCTTGGAGGGGACCTACCACGAGTATAGAGGACATAAAACACAATCGGCGCTGTTACTCAACAGCCTAATGGAAGATGAACTACAGCACTGCTTAGCACAGTGGCAGGTTCTCATGGAGAGGTGTATGGATGCAGATGGAGATTATATTAAAGGGAAAAATGAAAAATTGTAAAAAATTACGAAATAATGATGTTATTGCAATATTCTCGTAGCTAAATTGCTAGATTTCGTATATATAAGATATATAACGCAAACACTGTCTTCTGCTGTGGCACGTCGATGGTTTTATATTAGAGTTTTAGACGGTCTCGAAAGATCGGGTATCGCGTAGACTCCACGTACGTCGTCTCGTTTCTAATCGAGTGGCTAGAATTTTTTGGTCACCTTTAGTGGCGTACAAGTGTATTTATTTTTAATTTGTTACAAAATTGAAATGTGTATTAAATATATTATCTATTTTTAGATTGATGAAACTACATAGAAATGTGAATACTTCGTTAGGAATGTTATCCAAATTTATATTTTCAGAATGGAAATTTTCTGCTGTCAAAACTACAAATTTACAAGTAAGAGAGTATATATTTTAGTTTATTTATATAAAATGTTTAATTTCATTTCTAATAAATTTTCTACATCTTTAAAGTACAATATTAGGTCCTTACTTTGTAATATAAACGATTTTATGAAATTATATTCAGGTAAAGTCAACGATGTTGTTTATAAGAGATATGTATGTATTGTTGAGGTTTCAGATCAATTGCTTCACCCCAATATTTCACTTTTATGTGTTACGAAATGTGTATTTTTAATTTTTTTTAATCTGTCTTTCTTTATTTATCTTTTATGGAATTTCTAGGCTTGGATCAAATCTATTTTTCGGTTTTTCATAACATTATGATTAAATGGTTTTTCCAGTTTCTTTGAGAGACTTTTCCAATTTTTCACGGTTTTTTAATTTACCGAGTTTTAACAGTTTTTTGTAATTTAACTATTTTTTATTTTTTTCTTCCAATTTTTATAGTTATTTATGATATGAGTGTTAAAAGTGAGGTTTTATTTTGTGAGTGATAACGTTTGTGAAATGAGCGGAGCGAATTGAACAATTTCACGAACAAAATAAAATCACTTTTAACACAAATACCATACAATGTTTTTTGTACAACTGCCCTATTTTGATAATGAAACTAGCGAATTTGCAATGACAATAAACCAAACCGTGTTAAAAGTAAACTAAACCGTGTTAAAAGTAAACTTGTTTACATGGCAACGTGTTAAAAGTATTTTTAACACGCTGCTATGTAAACAATCGTTTTTAACATTGTTTGCTATCATTAAAAGTGTCACTTTTAATGACAGTTGTACAAAAAAGTATTTTTAACACGCTGCTATGTAAACAATCGTTTTTAACATTGTTTGCTATTATTAAAAGTGTCACTTTTAATGACAGTTGTACAAAAAAGATTTTTGGTATAATTATGTATAATATGACAGTATAGTGCAACTCTTTTTAATATAATTTTTTAACATTCAGCACGATCGCCAGATAAGAAGCATAACTAAAGGCTGATTTACATGAGATAGAAACTGGCGATAGCGTTTACATATACGCAAATTATACAGCAATTTTTCTCAGCCAGTACTATTAATTGCGACATATTTGCAACAAGTGTTTGCACTGTTTACGGGTGGGATGCACATTATTATTTTTCTTTTTAATTAACTTTGGAGTTATTACGAGGTATAATAATATTTAATTTAAAATATTGTTTTAATTATGGAAAATACGAGTTACGGGTCAATAAATGTCACTGCTTTAAAAGTAGAACTACGAAAAAGAAGTGCAAAGTTAAGCGGACTGAAAGAACAGTACTGAGCAATACTGCGGCATTATCAATGGATTAATATTTACTTGTAAACGTGGCGACGGATAAGTGTCAGCTACAAATTTATTCTATGGACGGACCTACAACGCCAGTGGCGCCAACTGTTGAGCACAAAAACGGTAGCCCTCATTGCAAGAAAATGGCCAAGGAGAAAACGAATATGATAGCCATAAGACCTAGTCTTGGTGCTAACGCGATGTTGCTAATTATATTAAGAAGCGAAGATACAGACAAATTTAAACATTTTCTACGTATGTCAGAAACCGAATATTCTCAGGTATTCCTATAATATCATCAGTACCTTGACCACTGTTTTCTTTTTAATTTTATTCCATTCTTGATTTACTTGAGTACGAATATTATGCAATTACCTATAAATTTCAGCCTCAATTTTTCGGCTATATTGCCTTTTGTTTTTTAACTTTATCTCTATACATTTTTAATTTTAATTGCCACAATTCAGGAAATCCCTCGAAAATTGTTATTAAAAATATTGTGTCTTATTTTGACCATATACCCTTTTCCTCCATTTTAAATTGCACTTTTCACTTGCACACAATTTTCAACAAATTTAAAAGAAATTCTTAGAGCACTTATCCGACTTATTTACACTTGCAAGCAATTTTTGCCGTCACAACTTTCACATCGTTCAGCGACTTGCCATGTAAAATACGCTTAAGGAAATAAAAAATTATGTGCTATGCAGGTAAAGAGGTGATAATCTCTGAAGATAGGACTTTATTTTACATTTGAATGAGAGACTGAACGGTTTGAAATCCAAAAAATAGATAACCTAGACCTAGAAGATCAAACTTGTAGTTTTCAACAAAAGCAAGTAGAATAATGCAATTCATGTATCTAAGCGCTAACATAAAAATCATCAAGATCCTAAAAGAGGAATTGCAAAACCAAACAACAATGAACCTGTAATGAATAACAGGATGCACAGAGATATGAACAACTAAAATAATAACAGAGTACACACTCCAAGACAAGGAAAGAAATGAGAAAATAGAGATTTGCTGGTTACAAGCCATTGTTAGATGAGCCAGAACGAGAAGAAGACAGTGGATAGATCATGTAAATACACTTATCTTTCCAAGATAGGAAAGGCGAATAAACCCAACACCTGTAGATCCTGAGAACCACCGCCAAAACGCTGGTATGAAACTAGACATCGGCATACCAACAATAAGTAACAGGTCCTAACGTTAAAAGAAGAAATGTTAACAACTTTTATTTTCTGATTGCCAGTTTTCCTCTTGGTCTAACTCATATTGATTAACAGGGAAGCGATAAAACTTATAAAAAGTATTGTTTGTTGTATGTATTTTCACTATTTACAACACAACACCGTAGAAGCTTTTTGAGTCTTGCAAGGAGCAAGGTTGTTATATTTATGTAATAATTGTAGTTGACCAAGCCTCTTTAGCCATGGGCTGTCCCAGCTAATCGACAAGCCCACTTACTTTCTCAGAACTGCCAATCACAGTTCTAATACTCTGGATCTTTTTCTGACTACTCACCCTGAGCAATATAATGTAAATGTTCTGTCTCCCCTAGGTAACTCTGATCATGCTGTAGTAGAAGTCAAATGTCCAATCGAACCTCACCCATTCGAGGCACCACCCAAGAGAACTTTTTGGAACTTAAAAAAAGCAGATTGGGAAGGCCTTCGAGACTACTTTGCAACTTTTTCCTGGAATCCAGTCTGCTTTATTAACAAAGATCCATCGGCAGTTTGTAACAGTATAACTGAAATCATTCAGTGTGCCATGGAAGCTTACATTCCTTACTTTACCAAACGCTTAAAAGCCAAACAGAAACCATGGTTTAATAAAGATTGCAATGTAGCTCGGAAAGCTAAGATCAAGTCCCACAAATTATTTATACAAAATCCATCAGAAGAAACAAAACAGAATGATATAAACGCTAGAAATAGACACAACACCACTATTTCCAATTCCAAAAGTCTCTTTGACGCTCGAATGAGAGAAAGTAATGTCAAACCCTAATGGACGCCGGTCTTTTTGGACTCTCGCCAAACATATCAACAACAATTTTACAAATAGTTCGTTCCCTCCACTCACATCAGATGACGGCTCAATAGTTACGTCCTCCACAGAAAAGGCAGAACTCTTTGCCAAAATATTCTCTTCGAACTCGACACTTAACCCACTGGACAACATGGAGCTACCTTCTATTCCACGGGCTCCCCACACAAAATGAAAAATATCATATTTAGGGTTAAGCGTGTGCAGAGAGTCTTTCCTACTCTAAATACCAACAAAGCAAGCGGCCTTGATGAAACACCTGCTTTACTCTTAAAATAAATAAATAAATATAACTTTATTTCAGCTATAGAAATTACATATTAACAATGATAGAAAATTAGTTTTTTTTAAATTGCTGAAAAAGGCGCGATTTCGTTTCATGCTTTTCTTCGAAAAGAAAAACATGGCGCGATTTTCAAATCAAACCTGGAAACTTAAGACTAAATTAAATTATTTAAACAACAGTCAAAAATGTTGTGCTCCTGAACTACCGCCAGTTTTCACTAAGCTATTTCAACTATCATATGATACTGGTATTTTTCCAGAATCCTGGAAAACTGCTCGAGTACAACCAGTCCCCAAGAAAGGCTGTAAAACCCAGCCTTCTAACTACAGACCCATAGCTCTTCTATCTGTTATTAGCAAAACTATGGAGAAATACGTCAATCACGAGATCCTGAGCTACCTTGAGACACACAACCTTTTAAGTGACAGGCAATATGGTCTTCGCCAACAAAGGTCAACAGCCGATCTACTAGCATATATTTAACTCATGTCTGAAGTGATGCCATCCACCGCTATGTGGAGACTCAAATAGTATTGCTAGACATATCAAAGGCATTTGATTAAATGTGGCATGCAGCTCTCTTGAACAAACTGCCATCAATCAGACTCTCGCCAAACCTTTGCAGATGGATATCCAACCTTCTCTTCATCAGGCACATCCAATTTTCCGTAGATGGACAATCCTCCAACCTCTGCAAGATCAACACTGGAGTACCCAAGGATCGGCTCTAGCTCCTACTCTATTCCTTTAACACATTAATGATCTACTAGAAGCCACTAATAACCCGATACACGGTTTTGCAGACGGTAGTAACCTACACTATAACAAAGCGCACAACCGTCCCATATCCCTAGATATTCTGGAAGAGGACAGAAGATCCACAACGGCTTCTCTCAATCAAGATTTGAGAATCGTAGACGAGTGGGGAAGAAAGAATCTTGTTTCAACGCTTCCAAGACAAAGACATGTTGCCTATCCAACAAGAGGCAAACATGCAACTCATCCATTATAATCAACGATCAGACACTGGTAGCGGGCGACTCCATTACGCTGGTTGGTATAACGATCTCTACGGACTTACTATGGAACGAACATATTGCAACTGCAGCAGGAAATAAATTAGGCTTTCTGTTTAGAGCACGGAAATAATTTTATCCGTCCAACTTAGATACTCTTTACAAAGCAAAAATACGCCCTAATCTTGAATACTGCTCGCATGTATTGGGTTCGGCGGCTCCGGCAAGGCTCGGAGTTCTTGATGCAATACAGAGAAGAGCAGTTTGACTAATAAACGACACCAGTATCACCAAAAATCTAGCCCCATTATCCCACCGAAGAGCAGTGGATGATCTTTCCTTGTTTTACCTATACATAAACGGATTTTGCTCAGAAGAATTCCGCTCTATAACCAAACCAGCTCAAACCAGCCAGAGCAACGCGACGTGCCAACTCCATGCACCCTTATACTGTTCAATGCTGCACATCGAGAACGGATCGATTCGATCGTTCCTTCATCTCCAGGGTCTCCAGATTGTGGAAATCCTTACCTTCCCACGTCTTCCCCACTCGTCCTAACTTGCAGTCCTTTAAATCCCAAATTAATAAATTGTCTTTTCTGCCCCAATAGATGTTCTCGGTAAATTTGTATTTAGGTCTATACCTACGAGGATATCCTTAATAAAAAAAAAGATAAGAAGTCGTATGCACGCACTTTATTCTTGTTTCGTGAGAATGGACTACATACCATGTAACATCTTCTACAGTCGTTTTTTTACGTGCACTCTGCATAGCTTCAGAAATTAGTTAACTTAAAGATTACAATCTAGTAACACCGCCTAGTTTTAAAATTTATTTTATCAAAACCAGTTAAATGTAAATGATTGTTTATTTCTAACATAATTTTTATTTTAGAAATCATTAAATGAAGATGATCAACGAGATTTTAATGTGAACTTAGATGGATTAGAATGGTCGGAATATTTTAGTACTTTAGCAATGGGCTCTCGGGTTTATTTGAGTAAAGATCCTTTACGTACTTTAAAAGCAGCCAAAAGCAGGGACAAAATGTAAGTACAAATTATATAATATATTGATATGGATCTTCCTTCTGGAACACCCTCCTTCAATACAAATCTCGGTCGCAGATTCCAATATTTCCAAATTGATTGCTAGTGACAAAAATAAAATAAAAAATTTAATATCCCAAATAGTCCGGGTTCCCACGTGGTAAAAAAGGCATAAAGAATAACCGGCTGAAACTTTCAGAATCGCTTAATTGCATTTAGACCTACAAACTTCCATAGCAACAATATCGATGGATGGGGCGTTTTTTCTTCAGCAGCGGTCAAACATGTCGAAAGATATAACCCTCCCCGGAGTGATGGATAACCGATTTATTTTTTGTGAATCAACAGTTTTTTATTATTACTACATAATAAAACACGTGACCTACAAAAGAGGAGGGCGTTTGGCGGGGCCTACGCGCTTAACATGTAATAGTTACGACTGCCAACGACTTAACAAATAACCAGTTAACGCCCTCTTCTTTTGTAGGTCACATAAAATAATAAAAAACTGTTGATTCACAAAAAATAACTCGGTAATCCATCACTCTGGGGAGAGTTATAACTTTCGACATGTTTGACCACTGCTGAAGAAAAAACGCCCCATCCATCGATATTGTTGCTATGGAACTTTGTAGGTCTAAGTGCAATTAAGCGATTCTGAAAGTTTCAGCCGGTTATTCTTTATGCCTTTTTTACCACGTGGGAACCCGGACTAAAACAAACAAAATATCCAAGTCCCTTATTCTACAAAAAAATATATAACTTCCTTTCTTCCTCTGTCTGGTCTTCTTTCCACTCCTCGATTTATTAGCTCCTTATTTCTGCTCCTCTATAGTTGCTATCTCGTTCTTTCAGCCCGATACCCAAACTATTTCTCTCAGCTCCTCTACCTTCCAAGTTCTGGTTTCTATTTCTATCTGCTTTATTTTTATCTTTCCAATTCTTCTTATATTTATTTAGTTATTTTTTTATTTACTTTTACAATAAAAATTCTTTGTAAAAATTCAACAATTTTACTCATCTGACATCTCTCCAAAACTTTTATGACAATCCAATCCATAATATCAACAAAAACAATCAAAATACAAAAATACTTAATCTAGACAACCAATTTACAAATAATGGATCACGTTCCAAAATTCCATTGAAGGAACATGCACCATGAAGAACAATCCATATCAATATATATTACTGATAATTACTGCTAATTCTTAAAAATCAGAATAAAAATATGAACCTATGGAGTGTACATGTAATGAGTACTATCTGTGTGTATCAATAAGTGACCGTCCGAACTTCTTAAAATAAGAGGGTGCCACTGTAGCAGGATGGTAATTTTTGAATAAAGCGTTAAAAATTAAATAACAAGGAGAGGTGGATATGTATAGAGTGAAACACTTCTGCTTTGAAATTAGAGTATTTGACTATCAATGTTATCTCACAGTAACTTTTTAGGTTATATTTACCTAATTATTCGAACTCTGTATGTATACCTCACGATTTATATAATTGCTCAATTCATACCATTCACTTATTTGATACTTGCTCCATTTCGGTCTAATTTTAATCTGTAAGTTTCTATTTACTAGCGGGCACTTTTTCTGCTGAATCCTCATATGAGATGATACTTCCTTACCTCTACCCTCCATATACAAACCAACACCTGTTAACTAGCACATACAACTTTATTTCATGTACTACCTTTTACTATAGAATATATAAGATAGTATTTATTATCATCAAATTGTGATCCTTTTTAAAACTATGTGCTGGTAACTATTTTTCTGTTAGGTAGTTTGTGATGTGTATCCAAGTTTTATTTTTTTTTTCTATTAGAATACCTTAAACGAAATATACTTGCATACTGAGAAGTTACGGACTGTAACAAATTTATATCGAATACTAGCTAACCCAGCGAATTCCATACCGCATAACAATCAATGTTTTCTTTTATTTTTGAAGTTATACTTCTATTCATGCACTCGGTGGAAAAGATTACATATGTAATGGTGTGAGTAAGAGAGAGACAGACACACTTATAAGGTATATTGGTTGGTAAAAACAAAGATGAAATATTTATCACATGTTATTAGTCATAACTATAAGTCCTTTGAATACCGTTTCAACATTCAGTACATTGAAAAGGGCTAGATATACAAAAAACAGTCTGAACTAATGTATGAATATCATAGTGACGGACCACATGATTATTTGACAGATTATTTTATAATTCTGTCACGTAAGTTAACATATTAAGTTTAGTATTTTATATTAAAAATATTAATAATAATATTCAGTAATGAGTATTGTATTGTAGTTTAAAATACCTTAACATGGTTGCAGTATATCCTGCACTATGCTTTTGAGGTTGTTGGCTACATAAACAGAGTTTTTACGAATAGTCGAGGAAATAAAGCACCAAAACCTCCGAATTTTGTAACGTAAGATGGATCGGAATGCGTTTTTTTGCATTGGATTCGTTAAAGTATCAGGAAATTTGTCGCTATATTTTATAATGTAAAAATGGACATTGCATTTCTGCATTCGAAAAGTATATTCCGAACTGACAATAGAGAGAAAACTTACAACTCGGTAAGTATTGCCGAAAATGGGTTCAATTTATATACTCGGGGTTTTTGGAATCGCTGAACACGAATATCACGATTCCGAAAGTCTCCGCGGCACTTGGTGTCTAGGGTATTTACCTCTTCTCCTGGGGTTTTATGTGAATTCTGTACGAAATCAGTGCACACTTGGTACTCGGTGGTTTTTTGAGTCGCTAAATACGATTATAATAATGGCGATGGTCTTCGAAACACCTGCTGCATAAGCCGGACCTCGTCTTCAGGAATTTTATGCAAATTCGATACAAAAAGAGTGTGCACACGGTACTAGGAGGTTTTTGAGGTCGCTTACCACGAATATCATATAATGATTTTGCTAAATCATTCGCATACAAATTTATGAATCCATACGTGTGCGTAGAAGTATAACTTCTGCCGGCAGTCCTACTGACTGCCACACTAGTTTTTTTTATTCCATTCTAATTTCTCGTTTGTCTCGATTTTTTTTACTATGTTTTCTGATTAATTTTTTAGTTTTTCGGGGTTTTCTTCTTTTTTTTTGAATGAATGAATAAATGCAGATACACAACCTGAATTTGTGTCTGGTTAGAATTCCTAACTCAGGACACATCATGCTGCGATAATGACTGAAGAGACAAACCTACACTGCACTGACGAGCTCTAACTAGAGCGAAACACGTGTCTGCAGTTTGGTTTTGCCCTTGTGTAGACTGATTAATTTTTATATCTCTATCGCAGCATGTGTCCTAGAGTTAGTAATTCTAACCAGGCACAAATCCAGGTACGTAAATGTATGTGTGTAACTCATCAACCTATCTCCTAACATTTTAGAGTCCATAAACGACAAACTAACATTGATCTTTATATATAAATTTTGCAGTTTTAAAGATTTTAATGTTTTTAAAATTAGTAGTTTATTTCGGTTTTAATGATTCTGGTTTTTAATAAATAATAAAAAAATAATTATATTACTATATTTGTTTGAACCCCGATTGTAACAAAAATTTTAATAAATTTATTTAATTTTCAGATTATTTGCAATCCACCTAGTTTGGCAAGCTTTATTATTTTCATTGTTGTGGTATTTGTTTGCCTGTATTTCTGGAATGTCAATGGATTCATCAGCATTTGTTCTACCCATATTTTATATTTTGTTTAGTTTATTGTAATAATTTAAAATTACTTATTCCTACTTGGTTTTCAGTTTAGAGTTTTTTTTATAAAAAAATAATTTTAATGAGTATTATGTAAGTATTACAAATAGTATGTTTAAATTTTATTATGTTTGCAAAAAATTAGTTTAGAATTATTTCATGGGTGAATTTTAACGTAATTAAACTGAAAGTCGCTTTCCTGAAATTGAAATGTGATTGTAATGACATAAATTGTTGGTTTCTGAGTTAATTAAATGATAAGTAAAATAATCATATTATAATCGTCGGGTTTAATCATTTTTCTGGTCCAATAATTAATGTTTATATAGGCATACTCTTGATAGTATATGAGATTAAAGCTCGAATAAAGAATATATGTTGTACGTTCTTTATTGTTTTATTTTTCATGATTTAGGTATCCAATTTCTTGTAGACTAAAATCAGAAATCTGCGGAAGCGAGGGGTGTAACTATCGACTCAATAGGAATCTTTACGACAAAGTTTGAATGCGCATGTGGTCATTGCATATCAATAGCTTTTACGGAACATTTTTAAGTTTTCCATGCATCAATCATTTTTTAGAATAGAATAGATTAAAATAGAAAGCGTTTTATTGTCCAAAAACTCATACATGTATAAGCTCTTATTAACAAAGCTTAAAAAAATTAATTAAAAATAAAATAAATTACAGACTATGATTAACAAAAATATCACAAATTAACAAAGGGTTGAAAATTGAGTTTAAACTATAAAATTCAGTAATCTATTGAGAACGTTTTATAATAGTTTAGATAATTAAATCCATAAAAAAGTTTTTAATTCATTATTATTAAATAAAAATCTAAAATATATATCGTCTAATTGGAGCTATAAGTTATCTATTTAATCAAAAAACTCTTCATGCTTTATCAATAAGCTGGTTTTTAGGCTTTTACGGAACATTTTTAATTTTTCCATGTTTCTAAGCTGCAGATCAATATAATTATAAATTTTAATACCGTTATACATAAAAGAATTTTTAACAAGGCTTGTGTGAGGAATTGGTAAGGGGATATAATTGGTTTGGCGTGTAATGTATGATTGTTGACAAGTAGGGAATAGATGTCTGTGGATGAGGCATGCAGTTTTTAAGATAAAGAGTGCGGGCAGGGTAAGGATTTTATTATCTATGAAAAGTGGTCTGCAGTGGATTGTCGGATGAGCATTAAATACATTTCTGACAGCTCCTTTTTTGTAGAATCAAAACTGATTCCAATAGAGTTTTAGAGCAAGCCCACAAAAAGGTATGGCAAATCTAAGATGAGACTCCACCAGGGAAAAATACACCTCTCTTGCCATCTCTTTACCGAGCTCTTGAAAAGTAGATCTGACAGATGTTTTTTTTTTATTTAATTTAGAAATATGGTGTAAACATTTTAGGTCTTCATCAATAAACAAGCCCAAAAACGTCGTCATATCTACTGAGTTAATTTGATTTTCACCTATGAGAAAGTTATTTACATCACAGTTGAAACCAAGCAGATGTGTCTTTGACATGTTGAGACAAAGTCGGTTTGCGTCGCACCATAGCTTGATCTTTTTGAAATCAGATGAAATGTCATGAAGAAGCGTTTTAGGGTCCTTTTTACGCCACAGTATAGTAATGTCGTCTGCAAACAAAGTGAAGAAGCCTGAAATATCTAGGTCATTAATAAACAAAAGGAATAAAATAGGACCTAATACAGAGCCCTGAGGGACGCTACAGGAAACCCGGCCTTTATTTGATGACACACGATTTAAATGAACAGATTGCAGTCGGTCAGCCAAATAACTTTCAAACCATTTCAGAACAGACCCACGAAAGCCATATGTGTAGAGCTTTCGCAGCAGTATTACATAACTCACACAGTCAAAAGCCTTTGACAAGTCACAAAATACTGCAGCGGAAGCCTCGCGTTCATTAATGGCAGAGAAGACTTTATAGGAAGTAGAACATGGCGTCTGAAGTATTTTTGTTAGCCAGAAAGCCAAATTGATTTTCAGTGAGGATGTTATGCTCATTTAAGAAAGATAGAATGCGATCCTTGACCAAAGTTTCAACTAGTTTTGAGAGAGTAGAGAGTAAAGAAATTGGTCTGTAATTAGAGGGGCTTGTTTGGTTTCCGCCTTTATATAATGGAATTATTTTAGCAGTTTTAAAGCTTGTAGGAAAAGAATCGGAAGGAAAAGAACTATTAATTATTTTTGATAACACAGTGATAGCGTTCTGTGGTAGGCTCTCTAGAATTTTGACAGAGCTACCATCGTCATTTGTAGATTTTTTATTTTTTTGGAGAGGCTATTGTTTTTAAGATTTCTTCATGACTTGTAGGTGTAGACAAGGAAAAAGAATGAGAGGTTTTAATATTAGAAAGATAAGATAAGGGATCTATTGAAGAGTTAAGGTCCTTAGTTAAATTGTCGCCTACAGATCAATAATAGTTATTGAGAAAATTGCCATCAATGCTAATATCATTAGTTTTTTTATTCTATGATTTATCTCGTTGACAATTGATCAAGATTCGCGCTGCCTATTATTGGAATTTAGTAAGCGTTTAGAGTAATATTGCTTTTTAGCATTTCGGATGATATATTTGTATATTTTTCTATATGTTGAGTAATACACATTAAGCATATTATCAGAGTATGCTTTCTAAGACTATTTAGGAATCTGAGATTTCAAGCTGAGGTGCGTATCCCGTCAGAATGCTTTAAACTAAAAAAGAGTTTAACTCCCTATTTTTTAAATAGTCAGTCTTAGGAATGCCTGTGTCATGTGTTAAGATATCTATGGGATTTTCCCTAGAGATTTCCGAATCAAATAATTACTAACCTATTTGTCTGAAATAGTCTTACTTCAACTGGCTGCAGAGATCAAAACTCGCTGTTTCAATGCATGTGATATGAAAAATATAGTGTGTGACAAGGGATGAAACAAAGACGATTTCTGACCGGACGAAGACAGCCCTCGCTTCGCTCGGGCATTCAACTCTCGCTCTAGTCAGAAATCGTCTTTTTTCACCCCTTGCCACACAATCTACTGTTACACTAGATAACACAAAAATTAGTTTCATTTTGCTAGTGGACTTGACATACAATGATAATTATTTACAGAGAGAGTCCTTAGACAATCTAAATTTGCCATTGACAATAGTATTATCCAAAAAACGGATGGAAGTATTTCTATAATTTAATAAGCTATTGCATAACGAAACATATTTATTGTATTCATGATTATTTGCTGGCGTATATGTTAATGAAAAAATTAAATTAGTATAGTTCCCAAAAGAAAATAATTTCTTAGGTAAAAGTTTCCTAGCCTAGCCATTAGTCCTAAATTTAAACATAAAATAACGCTATCATTTGAATTAAAATTTGTAGTTAAATCAGAAATTCTATTGATCATCTGTGGAATTAAAAAACCTGGATGACTCTCTCCATAAAGTGAATATTCATATCGGCTCAACTCATTGTGCAGACACACCCTTTGCAGTTTTATCCCCCAGAACTAGTACATTAATTTTGTTGGATTTGGTGGTCCTGGAGACCAGTGCAGGACAAACAGGCGATTTCAGAATAATATTCTGAGTCATAGGAGCATCCACAACAGACAATTCCTGGAACAAGGAATGACTTGAAGAACATGTAAGTAGTATCCTTCGGCTGTTGCTTTGTCTGGGAATTATTTGAACTAGTGGAGTTCTTGACACTCTCCAGTTCATTTGATAAAAACCTATTATCTTCATTGAGGGACTCGATGGCAGTGAGCATTCACGAATTTAAAATTTTTAACTCAGCCATTTCATTTATGGATTTTTGTAGCTGAGTTTTGTTAGTTTTGTAGTCTTTCTCGAGTTTATGTTCCTGCAACTCGGCTACCTTGGCTTCTGTTTCCTCAAGAAAACTGATTGTTTGACATGAAACATTTTGTTTTAATAAACCACCCAGAAAGTAAGTTTGAGTAGCTGTGGAGGACAAGTTGTGTGGTTCATCCTTGCTTTTTGCTTTACTTAGTGTGGATATTTTGTTTCTTAAGAGGTTATTTTCATTAACTAGTTCGCACTCAAGTGCCTCTGCTTCCTGGAGTAAGGACTCTTTTCCGGTTTTAACTTTTCAGTGTAATTTGATTTATCATTTAGATCAGCCTCAAGCTGCTTTAAAATATGTTTGTAAGTAGAATATAGTTCAGGATCTATCATATTAGACTGTTCAGAGCATTCAGAGGAACATAGTATAAGATTGTCTCGCATTGTTTCTACTCCTCGACGTCTTTGAAGACAACTTTTGTGGTAGACATTGTAGCACTGGATGCACATCAAATTATTCTGAGATTTGTTTTTGCAGCAATTAAAAACTGAAGCCATTGTTAATATCAACTATTTTGCAAGTTAATAGGTAGTGCAATGAAGTGTTTTTAACATAAAATAGCTTTATGGTGGAGCAGTTCTACCAAAATGTCATTTAAAAATACAATAAAATCAAATACCAAAATAAAAATAGTGAGCGAGGTCGGTACACCACAAAAAATTTCACATGAATTGATAAGAATATTCGATTTCTCAGTCTTATCTCTTTAGAAATAAGATATATCGATTAAAGTTTTTATACGTATTATATCACTTTCGTTTATGATTATTAATTATTATTATGTGGTTTAATAGGGTTTGTGCAACAATATTAATTCAAACTATCGAATAAAATGATTACATATTTACAAATATATTTTTTTATTTAAGTATGTCCTCGTAGGTATAGACCTAAATACAAATGTAGGTACCGAGAAGATCTATTGGCAAAAGAGACAATTTATTGATTTGGGATTTAAAGGACTGCAAGTTAGATTGAGTAGGGAAGACGTGTGAAGGTAAGGAGTTCCACAATCTGAAGACCCTGGGGATGAAGAAACCATTGAATCGATCCGTTCTCAGCGTCTGGCACTAAACAGTATAAGGGTGGCACGTCGCGTTGCTTTGACTGGCAAGTGGAGGCATTATAGAGCGAAGTTCTTCTAAACAAAATCAGGAAATCAGGGAAAGATCAGACACTGCTCTCCGGTGGAACAATGGGGCTGGGTTTTTGGTGATACTGGTGTCGTTTACTGCTCTTCTCTGTATTGCATCAAGTACTCTGAGCTTTGACAGAGTCACCGAGCAGTATTCAAGATTGGGTCTTATTTGGGTTTGTAACTAAGTTGAATGGAGAAAAATATTTCCGTGCTCTAAAAAGAAAGCCTAAATTCTTTCCTGCTGCAGTTGCTATGGATGCAATATGCTCGTTCTAGAGTAAGTCCGTGGAGATCGTTATACCAACCAGCGTAATAAGTTGGTTTGGTACTAGTGTCTGATCGTTCATTATGATGGATGAGTCGTATTATTGCCTCTGGTTGGGTAGACAACATATGTCTTTGTCTTAGAAGCGTTAAAATTAACAAGATTCTTTCTTCCCCACTCGTCTACAATTCTCAAATCTTGATTAAGAGAAGCCGTTGTGGATCTTCTGTCCTCTTCAAGAATATCTAAGGATACGGGACGGTTGTGCGCTTTGCTACAGTGTAGGTTACTACCATCTGCAAAACCGTGTATCGGGTTATTAGTGGCTTCTAGTAGATCATTAAAGTGTAAAAGAAATAGAGTTGGAGGATTGTCCATCTACGGCAACTTGGATGTGACTGTTGAAGAGAAAGTTGGATATCCATCTGCAAAGGTTTGGCGAGAGTCTGTTTGAAGGCAGTTTGTTTAAGAGAGCTGCATGCCACACTTAATCAAATGCTTTTGAGATGTCTAGCGATACTATTTGAGTCTTCCCATGGCGGTGGATGGCATCACTCCAGATATGAGTTACATGTGCTAGCGGATTGGCTGTTGACCTTTGTTGGCGAAAACCTAATTGCCTGTCACTTAAAAGTTTGTGTGTCTCAAGGTAGCTCAGGATCTCGTGATTTCTCTATAGTTTTACTAATTTCTCTATAGTTTTACTAATAACAGATAGAAGAACTATGGGTCTGTAGTTAGAAGGCTGGGTTTTGAAGCCTTTCTTGGGGATTGGTTGTACTCAAGCAGTTTTCCAGGATTCTGGATTTTAACGGTAGAATATTCCTTATTCATTTAAATACTTTAGATACGTTGAGCATAAAATGTAGATCAGAATTGCTTTTTTATATCATCATCAATATAATGAGTTATGAGTTATCGCAAAATAAAAAATTTCCGGGTGAAAAAAACGAAGCGAAGGTGTCGCTCACTTGCTTGACTTCCTAATAGATGGACAACAGTTGACGTCTAGATTGCCAAGACACCCGTTATATGGTGTTGTATTTCGATCAGTTAAAAAGATTTGGACGAAATTGCAACCTCTATGGGACCGAGCTCCAACTGTAGAGGCAGCACTTTGACTGAAGGCCGCGCGCCCTAGTGCGGAAATTAGGAATTAAATGGGCAAAAATTTATTAATAACAAACGTCATAATTAATAAATAATGGAAAAAAAAACTAAATACGGATTTCAACCGATAATTAATAATAATATTCGTGGTCAAAATGTCTTTCCACGAGACACCAATGATAGTTAACAGAAAAGGATAAAATTTCACAGGTAAATTTATATACCGCTCTCTGCGAGACTATTCTGTACAGCCTTTTATACAACATGATTTTATGGATAAAGACATCGTGAATAATTTCAAAATTTATTTTAATAAAAGGTAAATAAATAATCTATCACCTACTATTGGTTAATATTTTTGCCCATAAGTTTACAATTTCTATCACCAGAGGGGCGTGACGGTCTAGATGCTCGGTCCCTGTAAAACTATAAGATCTAGTTTTTAAGTATATGTATAAAGTGTATATGTAATGGTTTCAGAGATAATCTCACGGCCAGTAAGTTTAAACAAATTAAGACAAATTAAGAAATGAAAGATAAATTTAGGAATTACAGTTTTTATTTGTGATCAAATATTGCAAACAAATTGTGAAAAGCACCCCATAAAGAATTTTGGTTTGATTCGTGCGTTGGGCTTTCAGCACTCTCGCCTACTATTGATTCACTAGTAAGATTAAGTTGGGTAGTTTTTTCTGGACATCCGTACATTGCATTTATTTTGGATATATCACCTAGACTAAAACCTCGCCTTTGACCCATACTTTTCATATATTGTGCATCCTAAATGATATAAAAATAAATAATTAGCTATAGTAGTACTGTCACAAAGTACAAATTATCATCCACAAAAATGTGTGTTTAATATAAAAATTCTACAAAAGTTAAAAGTAAAATTTTAACAGTGCATGTGGAAATAGTAGTCTAGTGTCTGTAGAGTCATAAAATATATCGGAAAACCTCGTCACAAATACTTATATGTCAGCAGTAACCGCAAATTAGCTCTTTTTGATTTTATGACTATCCAATCGATAACAGTGAATTTTATGTAACGATTATGAAATGAGCGCTTTTTTCTAGGATAGGAACATGGTATATAACAAGTGGGCTGTAGTCATTGAAATATTAAAGAGGAGCTAGGCTTGCAGCTGTTCTTCGTTTCGAAAGACAAAAAGAAGATCGGCGGTACCAACTCTATCGCTCTCAAATGTTTGTGCAGTAATTAGGTTTTATTTCTTTCCATTATCAGGCTAATTACATTATAAATTTTCTTATAAAAAATATAAAGTACCATTGCTAGACAATATCGTTAGAGTAAGTCAACAAAGAGAACCAAAACATTGTACCCTTCTTAAAATTCTTGTCTGTTCAAGAACGTGTTGTAGATGCCTTGACAATTAGTCTTCTGAAAAATTGTGGCTTTGCTTACAAAATTTAAAACAACAGGAGGTTCTTTTGGAATACCAACTGTTGTATCTAAGCATCTAAACTTTTTGAGACACTAAAAGCCAAGTCTCCAGTGTGTTTTTCACGAAGAAACGTGGTTTTTTACAAATGATCATTTAAAAGTGACAAAATAATAACGTAAAGAATGTCAGAAAAGATCACCAATGTATTGAAAAACGTTGGATTGTGGGTTTGAGATGACTCTAAAACAGACACTCGGTCTGGGCCGATGTGACTCTTGGCTTCCTCTTGTTTATCTCATCTGAGGATATCAACGAGGTGGATACATAACCACGACCTAAGTAAGAAGTACCTAGCTACTCCTCATCCCAAAACACTAGAGCACATCTTCTATCCCCCTAGGCGTGACAATACTATAAAGGAATCGTAATGCTACCTCCATACTCCCAACGATTGTCTGCGAGACCAACGGAAAGCGAGAGTGTGGTAGGTGCACTCGCCCCGTCTCAGCATATCCCTACTTTTTATAGAGACATACCGAGACGTGGCGAGTGGTCGAGACGAGGCGACTGGTCGAGACAAAGCGAGTAGTCGAGACGCGTAAGCATAGCGTACGCACTCTTGTTTCTATTATTTGCATCCGGTCGCTTGTAAGACTTTTGCTGTAGTGAAGTGCCGTTTGCGCCAAAATTTGTCTAGCTTAAATCGGCGAGAGTGTGAAGGTAGCATAAAATACCTAGACATATACAAATTCAACTTACATTAGGTGTTATCGTCTTTTTTCCGTTTTTTGTAAAAGCTGTTGTAGAATAATGCATTACGCTATTGAAATCATAGTTTACTCCAAAATCTTCTGTAATTCCTTTTTCTGTTTTGTTAAAGTTGCCTTTTTTATCTAAAAAATAGAATCGGAAAAAAAATATAATAAAAGTTTTATATAGAAAATAATTATACGAGGTCTGACAATCATATTCTGAGACTGACTTTTTTAAAGATTACCTGCATTGCGAGAAGAATGAAAGGGGCCGAAGTATTATTCTAAATATATACATTGATCTTGGGTAAAAATTCAAGGCATCAGCAATAGAGATTCCCGTTGCAATTGTCAAATAAAGAAAAAAATGGGGAAAGAGTAAATTTAAAGTTTTTACGAAAACTCGGAAAGTCTGCGTTTAAAATCTATGAATTTTTGTATATGGAGATGATTACCTATCTCGTACCTGAGTTTCTGAGTGTTACAAAGATGAAGAGTCAGGCGACCTGTGACTTCAGAAAGCGACTTGACCGTTTAAAAAGTGACCGAACAGGTTAGAATAGATCGTCGATTAAGTATCAGGGCTATCGCTGCATGAGTATGTGAATATTACCAAAGAAACAAATTTGAGACAAATTTTGCCAGTAGTCTAGACGGGGATCTGTTTTGGATTGGACATTTTACATAGAAAGCTTTTTTTCTGCTGGAATCCCTTCAGGATTTATCCAATATCGACAGTCACGATTTGCTCCAGTCGCTAAATTTTTTACTAAACAAAATCTAAAAAAAAAATGAAAATTTTTTATTTTTTTGCTCCTATTTTTGTGTATAATT
Organism: Altica lythri; assembly: GCA_964028335.1. Lineage (NCBI taxonomy): Eukaryota > Metazoa > Arthropoda > Insecta > Coleoptera > Chrysomelidae > Altica > Altica lythri. Next base: position 19,201,331 of record OZ034805.1, read on the forward strand.
CGCAAACTATTGCTTCTAGAGAATTGTAAGAAGTTTCCATTTGTAATTTTTACACAATAGTTTAAATAGAAATTGAAAATTTAGTGTTTATTGTTGGAAAATGGCAATAATTGGAAAAAAGTCCAAAAAAATGAAGTTTATCCTTTAATTGTTTTCCACCTTCTATACTTGACTTACAACCTCCATATTCCGCCTGATTAAAACGTGTGCTAAATTTCGTTAAGATAGATCGGATAGTTTTTGCACAACAATTTTACAATTCAGCCTACTGGAAAAAAATCGCAAATTTTCAAATTCATACTAGGCCCTAAACAAGGCTCACATACTAAATGTTTTACGTACAAAGGAAGTATTAAATAAATGAAACACTCACTTCAAAATCTACACTATTATTTTAACTAACGACATGTTTCGACGCTTCTAACTAACGAAATAAATAATGAAACTATTAACTAGTTATAATTTTTTCTCTAGGAGCAATATTTTCCGAATTATACATGACAATAGAAGCAAAAAAATGAGAATTTTTCTTTCAGATTTTGTTAAATAAAAAATTTGGTACCGGGTTTACGACCGGCGCATATCGTAATTATCGATATTGGGCACAGGCTGAAGGGATTCTAGCAAAAAATAGTTACCTATGAAAAATGTCCATTATGGTCTGCATTTCGACAGATACCGACTGGTCTACTGAGGAACTTAACAGAAGAAAAGTGTATGCCATGCTTGTGCTTAGGCTCCTAACGGCGGAATAGAAGATGCATCGAAATAGACTCAACATTCTTGTCAAAGGTCATAACTTTCGACGAAACTTGGATTTTCCAATATGACCCTGAAACCAAGAAGCAATTAGTGCAGACTCCAAACTCTCCGAGAGTCACAAAACGAGGCTAAGCAAGTCCTTATTCAAGACCATGTTAATCGTTTTCTTTGATTTAAGGACACATGTATTGGGTACCATAAGGTCAGACAGTCAATGAATGCTACAGTATAGACCTTTTACGAACACTCCAAGAAAAAATTCGCAAAAATCCCGAAATATGAAAAGAGAATTGCTGGATCCTACATCTAGACAACGTACCGACTCATAACCTGTCTTCTGTTATTGACTATTTAGCCAAAAACTAGGGAGCCCGCCACGAGGTTATAGAATACGTAAAACAAAAATCGACAAAGCTACTAAACAGCCTATCGGAAGATGACCTGCAGCACTGCTTCGCACAGTGGATGGTTTGCATAGAAAGGTGTCGGCATGGGGATGGAGAGTATATTGAAGGGGGAAAAATTGATAAAAAATTGCTAAATAAAGATATTATTGCAATAGTCTCCGAGCTTAATTGCCAGACATCGTATGCCATTAAGTGTTCTTAGTATTTATTGTCACGATAAAGCAATTTTAAAATTTATAATATAATTTATTTTACTTACAAAACTGCAGTACCGTTCTCAAAAAGCAGCTGATGCGCTGCATTAAGTAACTATAATTTATTTTTTACAGGTAACTTACTGGGTTCAATGTTATCCCAATTGATAGTAACAAAATCGTCTCTGTTGTAACGATTTTGTTCGTGAAAGAATCCTATAGAATGCATTAATTCATGTACTGCTGTCCCTAACTTTGTTGTACATGATGGACTTTCAAGATTAAGTAGTTGTTTATTTTTCATTCGACCAACTGGTGACCAGCAACCACTGTTGTAATTTGTAATAAAAATGTAGTCTACATCATTTCGAGTTTTTGGTCTAAAACTAAATTTAAATTTACATCATTTTACTTACCAATTTTTTAATAAATATTGCGAAAAATGGATTGTTAATCATCGTCTGGTATACTTTTTAAAACTATAATGTTACCTCCACACTCTCCGCTATGCAGAGGTTGCGAACAAGAAGCTATTACTGCTCTGCTTTTTCTGAAATCAGAAGATCCGTGTTGGGCGAGTACTGGCTTACACCAGCCGATGACAGGGAGATCCTCCTCGGGAGCCTCATCACCTATTTTAAATCTCTAGGCTTGACGAGATGTGGATATCCCTACACACGGGAGTATGCATAATGAGCCATATGTGGCCTCAGTGCTGGCAGAGCACTTAAAAGCCCCTCCCCAAATTTCCAGATCCAAATGCGTGTCAAACCATGTCTTGTGAAGGAATATAATGTTATGATTTTATTTTATCGCAGTTATAACGTCATTTTAACAATTTGAAAGATTCCATAAGAATCTACTTGCCTTTTGTCGATTGTTCGGTACTTGAAACCAATTTAAGACATGTATCATCAAAGACTAGTAAAGCTACACCTTAACACAATCGAAAATTGGACTATTAAAACATCTTTTTGCAAATTGCTTTTTTATTCATAATTCGGACGAAACCTTTACGTAAGCCGAACATAGCAGGTGCATACTTCACCCAATTTTGACCATGGTCGCGACTTTTGATATCAAGTACCAGCCATTCTTCATTAGTGACTGAAGAGACAAGCCTATACTGTACTGATGAGGTCTAACAAGACCAAAACATGTCTACAGTTGGTTTTGCCCTTGTATAGACTGGTTGATATTTATACGTACATCGCAGCATCATAGTGCATTTGAGTTCGGAATTCTAACCATGCAAAAATCTAGGTATCTACCTGGAGATTGACAGCATTACGCAAGATACTTGTATCATTTTTCATCTTTATAAAATGATAAAAAAAATGATACAAAATGTATCTAGTGCCACACTGTCAGAATATTTCAGATACACAACCAGGATTTGTCCTGGCTAGAATTTCTAACTCTAGGACTCATCATGGTGCGATAGAGATATAAAAATTAATCAGTCTATACAAGGGCAAAACCAAACTGCAGACACGTGTTTCGATCTATTAGATCTCGTCAGTACAGTATAGGTTTGTCTCTTCAGTCACTGTCTCCTTGTCGTCAAAATTTTCATAGTTGTCTCTGATTTTTTTAAGTATGATTTTTCATCTAAATATTAGAGAAAGTGATATCCTAATCTTTCCTTATCTATTTTAAATGTTGTGTAATTTCGAGCGAACTCGTTCTTAGCTTGCGCCCCAAATCAACTCTATGGCATTTAATTCGCAGTGATAAGGAGGTAATCTTAGGACAGAAAATCTTCGCTCTTTGGCCATTTCATCGACTATTGTTTTCTGGTAGTTCTTTATATGCTCTCTTACCAAAAGTTTCCTTTTTAACATTGTATCGTCGTACGATATATTTTTGTATTTTTACCAAGCAGCGATCTCTCCTTTTCTCCAGGCCGTACTTGGATACTTCTCCATTTTCTGACTATGATGTCCATTATTAGGTCCAAAAGCGATAAAGTAGTTTGGAACTAATCTTCAAAAACGTCCGCAATTATATCCTTGTAGTAATAACCGGTTTTACGTGATTCAAAAATATGAAGTCCTCTTTCAACAAGTCCTGTATCACTGCCGATATGTATTATTATTAATCGGTGACCTTTCCCAGTTAGTGATTACAAACCTATTGATAAATTTTCAAGGGATGCTTGGTGACGGTTAACGACATTTAAATATTGCCAAATTTTTGAGACAGTATGTCCTTCGTTTAGCCAAGTCTCATACAAATAATATATTTTCTTTCCTTTTCTTCTCCACGAAACGATTTTGTCCCTTTCTATTAGTGCACCATTTCGTTTTTAAAATAAAAGGAATGTACTTTATGGCGGATGATCCTACTTTGTTGTCTCGTTAAATTCAATTTTTTTATTACCCGGCATTTATGTAGGTCGTTTCTCCACATTTTCCTTTGTGCCTTTAAAATTGTAAATATTGAAGCGCGCGCGATACTTTTGTCGATTCCGTGCAAATTCAACTGAATCATTTACTGTCCAATCTGGAAATTTGGCGCAAATTCCTTCATACACATTTTTAACAATTGTACGAATCTCAAACCACGCTACTGGCCGTCATTTGGCTGGAGAACAACTAATTCAGCAACGCTGCCACCTTGTCGATTTGTGTAAAATGTTTTCTTTTTATTTATCGTAAATAAAAAAAGACAGCGATCTCTTTAAGTTGGTAGATGCTGTTGGGCCCACCCGGCATCGCCCGGTGAGATACCATTGCATCGATTTAGGCGGCGTGAAGTTGCTCTTTGGGTTAACGTTTCGTCGCCGTGTCGATGTTTCCGGTTTCCAGGGTGGGACCGAAAGAAAAAAAAGCATGATGGAAGCTCCAAGACTAAAATACTCTGGAGGTAAACTCGCCCCCCAATCGGATCTCCGGGTGGGGGCTAGTCCTGTGGCCTCATCAAGGGATATTAATCGAACTTCCACTATCTCCTACAATACACTGGGTTCCCCTAACAACACTCAACGGAGAAATAGTGTGGCACCTGCAGTTGCTAACAGACCCAAAAACAGCAACTTCAAAATTGATTTCTGCAACATCAGAGGGCTTAACACCAACATAAATTCAGTCCACCAGCACTTACAATCTTCCAAGCCTCATGTGCTCGCACTGACCGAGACAAAGGTCAGATCGTCAACAAATACCGTCAGCTATTTATACCCTGGATACGATTTTCATTGCCGATTTAGACGCAACTTTGTGGTATGTCTCTTTATCCGAGATGATCTTTGCTGCCAACGAGAGGAAACACTTGAACCGACAGGGTTTGATGTAATGTGGTTTAAAATATCTACGCAGAAAATTACCAAGTTTATCTGCTGCCTTTACCGTCCTCCAAGCGACACCCAATACAGAGCCCTTTTCTCATCACTAGCCAACACAATTGACTTCTTGCAAACCAACCATCCAAATGCCGAAGTCGCTATCTTTGGAGACTTTAACGTCCATAATGTCAACTGGCTTAAATACTCAAATACCAACGATGAACAAGGCCGTGAGGCAGAATCATTCGCGATCAGTTCTGGCTTAACTCAACTCGTAGAAGAACCAACGCGGATACCAGACCGAGATGGTGATTTTGCTAGTCTGTTGGATCTTTTTTTGACATCAAACCCAGACCTATACACTATCTCCGTTCAGTCTCCGCTAGGATCTTCCGATCACAAACTTATTTCAACACTAAGCGAGCTACCAATTTGTTCTGAGCAGCCTCCTAAACCTCGCAAGATTTGGCATTACAGATCGGCCAGGTGGGAAGACCTGAAGAACCATTTTCACACTTTTCCTTGGCTGAACGTGTGCTTTTCTTCTGATGATCCATCCGTTTGTGCTCAAGAGGTCTCCGATGTCATTCTAACTGGCATGGAAGCCTTTATTCCTTATTCCAATAAGCGCCCTTCTAACGGCAAGCCCTGGTTTAGCAAAAACTGCGAGCGCGCAGTCAGATCTAAAAATCTAGCTTACCGACAGTGGCGTAAAAACCCAACGGCTGAGAATCGCACCACCCTTGTTACCGCTCGAAACCAGTGTAAGCAAACGATAGATCAAAGCAAAGAGACGCATAATACGAGGATCAGAAACAAACTTCTTGCCAGTCCTAACGGATCTAGGTCTTTTTGGTCAGTCACTAAGGCCGTCAGTCAAAATTTTACCAAATCAAATATTCCACCTCTAACACGTTCCGACGGCACAATAGCAACCACAGCCGGAGATAAAGCTAACTTACTGGCAGAACTATTTTCTTCTCATTCCAACGTAGACTTTCAGGGAAAAACACCACCGAACATTCCAGCAGTTCAATCGGAAATGACTGATATCGTATTCCGTCAGCGTCCTGTCAAACGAATTCTTAAAGGGCTCGATGTCAGGAAGGCTTCTGGTCCAGATGAAATTCCTATTATAGTGCTCAAGGAATGCGCTGATGAGCTAACACCAATATTTTGTAGACTTTTTAACCTATCCTACAAAAAAGGAATATTTCCATCTTGCTGAAAGAAGGCAAGAGTTCAGCCTATACCAAAGAAAGGCAAGAAAACCATGCCAAACAACTATCGACCTGTCGCATTGCTTTCAGTTATATCAAAAGTGATGGAGAAAGCTATTAACCAACAACTTCTAAAGTACCTAGAGGGCCTTAATATTATCAGCGACCATCAGTACGGCTTTCGTAAGTCCAGATCAACAGGAGACCTCCTAGCATATGTCACCCATCTTTGGAGCAACGCAGTCGAACATCATGGGGAGTCCCGGGCTATTGCACTGGACATTTCTAAAGCATTTGATCGTGTCTGGCACGAGGGGCTCCTAAGTAAACTGCGATTCTACGGTATGCCCGGTCGATTCTGTTCATGGCTTTCTAGCTTTCTTCAGGACCGTTCTCTGCAAGTGGCGATTGACGGGTTTCTCTCGGACACCTTTACCATCAATGCTGGTGTTCCTCAGGGGTCCATATTATCCCCAACCCTCTTCTTACTATACATTAACGACCTTCTAGCGAAGACAGAAAATCCAATTTATAGCTTTGCTGACGACAGCACACTTATCTCATCGTTTACTTTGAATTCTCGAACATCGGCTGCTGACGCACATCTTCGCAGACAGCATGAAGTATCACGACTCAATAAAGACCTGGAAGAAATTTTGTCTTGGAGTGACAGCAACCAAGTCGAATTTAACGCTAAAAAAACCCAGGCAGCAGTTTTCTCTAAGAAGGTTAACATTGCAGAACCAGATATAGTCATGGCAGGACACGCAATTCCACTGGCTTCGTCTATTAACTTACTGGGTGTCAATCTGGGAGGAGATATGTCTTGGCATAATCACGTGGTAACAATCGCCAGGACAGCTTCTCAGAAACTCGGAGTACTTTTCCGTACCAAAAAGCTGTATACACCACAACAACTTTTGACACTCTACAAGGCCCAGATTCGACCATCACTGGAATACTGCTCTCATGTCTGGAGTTCTGCACCGAAGCATACCCTTCGGTTGTTGGATTCCATCCAAAGGAGAGCCATTCACCTGATCGGTGACCACGAGCTAACCAAGAACCTCGAGAGCTTAGAACATCGAAGACAGGTTTGTGATTTGATCCTCTTTTACAAATATTTCCATGGCAAGTGTTCTACTGACATTGCCCGCTTGATTCCACCTAGAGCAATTCATAGCAGAAATACACGACAAACCACTTCCGCCCATCCCTATGTGGTTCAACTTGATACTCCCACCGAATATAACCTTCAACGATTCAAGAACAACGTGAATCGCTTTCTTCGCATACGCACCGCTCTCAGAGCGCCTTAAAGGAATTTTCCTGCAGTGCTTGTGCTTGACCATAAAAAAAAAAGTTCGACATTGCAATTAAAAATGTGTTCTTCGCGCAGCTAAAGGACGGTGTGAGTGGCAAAGCATTGTTGTCAATTGCAAATCTTTTGTACTACTGTTACTGTAAATATGAGCATTCATTTGCCTTTGTCCGAAATAAAAAACGATAGAATTGTAAAATAGAAATATGAAACAAAAAATGTTGAAAATCAAAACAACAGACAAATAAAAAAAATTGAAAAGATGGAAAATAATCGAAAAAACAGAAAAAAGAATGAAAAAAAAATATAAAAACCGAGAAAATATCACAAAAATTGAAACTAAACAAAAGAAAAGAAGAGAAAAGAAAAGGAAAAAATACAAAATACAACGAAAAAAGAAAATAGGAAAAACATGAAAACCAACGAGAAACTTTGATAAAATTGTGTAAAACAGAAAAAAACCTAAAGATTCGAAAAAACGGAAAATAAAAAAAAACATTGTTCGTTAGGCGGTACGAAGTTCGCCGGGGGTCAGCTAGTATTTTTATATTTTTACATTAAGTTTTTCCAAATCTCTCGCGAGCTGGATCAAATCATACAGCTGGCCAGATCCGCCCCCGGGCCCCTTGTTGCCCACATATGAAAACTAAATACAATATTAATTTAAGTATCGAAATATTTTTAACAGGTGCAGATTTTTAGAGAACGCTAGTAAATAAGTATAAGAAACCTTACCTTATGCAAGTATATTTATTATATAAGTTAATCGCATTCATAATGGTTTCTAAATCTCTAGATCCAAAATTTCCTCCGATAGCATAAGGTACAATACCGTTAGGCCATCTTGCAGCTTCGTCTACCAAACCATTTCTAGCGACACTTGGTACAATATCACCTTCAAAGAAATCTCCCAACTCTTCTGGATTTTGCGAATCAAATTCATTAAAAATAGTTGTTTTATCATTACTTTCATTTACTAATGGTAAACTTAACACCCCATTTAAAACAGTAAAGGATGCAAATATATTTAGATATAGAAACATTGTTAAAGTTTTGATGAAATATCTGCATCTAACTAAAAATTGTTTATTTTAAACAATTTAAACAACTTACTTACCTATTATGTATTCAGTACGAATCTGACATAATTTGATATTAAAACAATTAGTAGTAATGTATGTTAATTTAAACTCAATATTTTATTCAGCTAAATGTTATTATCATTAAAAAATAAACCCTTTTTGTATAAACTTATTTTTAGTAGGTAGTTCAAATGTATCACTGTAAACAAAGTGTTAATCTAGGTTGAGGTTGTAAATTATTTAGATTGCGAATATCGCTAATGTTCTAATTTTATTATATTTAAATAAAAAAATACAAAAAAATTTCGCCTAATTTAAAAATGATTTAATAATGTATCTACCTAAACTAGTTATCTACTAAAGAGTGTAATTATAATATTTATTTTGTTTATATATATATAAAATAAGCAATAGGTAAATCCACGTGTTATGTGCGTCGTGATGTCGTTATCGGCGTCGTTACGACCTTTATTGCCACGTGCCATCTTTTTTTACACCGATTATTTAAAATGATTTTATTCTGATTATTACCTTATATCTACACGGATTTTTAAAGTATTTTTATAACAAACAATAAACATTTTTTCGTCGATAAATAACTAAGTAGATTGTCTATACTAATATAATAAAGATAAAAGGTTTGTTTGTTTGTTTGAAGTGAATAGGCTCCAAAACTACTGGATGGATTTGAAAAATTCTTTCACCGTTGGAAAGCTACACTAATGCCGATGAATATATTTTCAAAAAAATTAAGGATCCTTACTAAAATGCCATTAATGTAACCAAAAATGACCTTAAATTCCTTACATCGCGTGCGCTGAGAATACTATTGATTATAGAATAAAATAATGTACTACGATTTTTAAGAATATAATAATTATCTAAAAAAAATGTATATATCTAACTGTTATAGTTACGTCACAATAACAATTTTTTAATTTTTTAATTGGTATTGTCACGCCTGGGGGGTTATATTAACAACGAAACAAACAATAACAATAAATAGTTTAAATATGAATAACGAACTAAATACAATAATCTTAACCAATCTTACCAAATAAAACTATATGGTGGCATGTCACACTTACACGCAAATACGTCAAGAGTCACAGCGGCCCAGACCCAAGGGTCTGTTTTAGGGACACCACAAAGGGTGACCCTTACAGACAACCTCAGACTCCGAACTCCCCGTGTCCGACCTCAACAACTTGCTTTTATAGTTAATTCATATTTTACGTGAGAATAAAAATTAAACTATTTAAACACGTGTGGAAAACTAACGCAATGACTTTGACCTGGTAAAATGTAATACAAAACAATACATTAAAATTTAAACTAATAAATTAATATGTAGGGCAAAACTGCCCTCTCATCGTATGTGACAGTATTAATCCTTATCAAAATAACTTATTGTAACGGAATAACCGTAAAGGAAGGGACCTTAATTTGAAAGATTGTTATTGACAGTTGATTTTTAGAATGTTTAAAAAATGAACTGACCATTTTTAAATAATGTTTCTAGAAACTTCTAAAGACACTGACTGGATTAAATAAAGTTGTATATAAGGGGATGCATGGGCAGTTAACGTCAGTTCAAGTTCAAGTATTCACAAGAGTTGATTGTATTGTCAAGTAGTTAGATGTTATCCAGCAGAGTTCAGTGTATCTTAACAATTTTGTAAATAAAATTGTGTAAACAGCCACCATAAGTGTTTCAAATTGGTGTCAGGTGTGAGGTGAAGATACAAGAATGCCTGGAAAGAAAATAAATAAACTATTGGTGGCTGAGCTCAGAAAAGAGCTCGAAGAATTGGAATTGAAAACTACTGGGACTAAATCCGTATTGTTGACTAGGCTCCGTGAATACTACCTAGCTAATAATTTAGACCCTGTGGAGTTTGAAGACCCAAATCAAAAAGCGAATTCTGAACTAGCCCAACAACTGGCCCAATTATCCAGTCAGATGAAGAGCCAGCAAGAGGAGCTTTCCAGTCAGATGAAGAGCCAGCGCGAAGATATGTCCCAGCTGTCGCAACGAATGACGAGCCAATAAGAGGAGCTTTCCAGTCAGATGAAGAGCCAGCGCGAAGATATGTCCCAGCTGTCGCAACGAATGACGAGCCAACAAGAGGAGCTTTCCAGTCAGATGAAGAGCCAGCGCGAAGATATGTCCCAGCTTTCCCAACGAATAACGAGCCAACAAGAAGAACAAACTCAACAACTTTCCCAGCTGCAAAAGGAGCTATCAGGACGAATGACGAGCCAGCAAGAGGAGCTATCCAGTCAGATGAGAATCCAGCAAGAGGAGCTATCACAACGGAAGTCTACCATATCAGATGAGTTATCCAGTTCGTTCTCCCAGCAAATATCACATCTTCGTGACAAGCAAAATCAGCAAGTGGCCAACTTGAATCAGCAAGTGGACAACTTGGATCAGCAAGTGACCAAAATGCGAGACGAGCAAAATCAGCAAGTTGCCAACTTGCGAGACGAGATCAACCAGCAAATGCAGTCCGAAATAAGGAAGCTTCAACAAGAACAGGAAGCTTAACGTCGAAACCAGCCCATCCACCACGGCGACGGCGATGCAGATAGGATGGAGACCTGCCACGTAGACGTCGACCGACGAGGAAAAGGAGAGGCGACCCAAGTACGAACTACGATGAAACCCCCAACCTTCGACGGGAAGACTTCCTGGCCAAATTACCTAAAACAATTCGACGCAGCGGCCAGAGCTAATGGATGGTCATCCCAGGAGAAGGCATTGTCCCTAACCGTAGCTCTGCGAGGCAAAGCTTTAGACGTCTTGCAATCATTGACACCGGATGAAGCTGACAACTTCGAGTTATTGGTGAATCGTCTAGAAATGCGTTATGGTCAAACTCATCTACAACCGGTGTACCGAATGCAGTTAAAGAGCCGAAAACAGAAAAATGGAGAAACTATCCAGGAATTTGAGGCGGATGTAGCAAGAATTTATTTATTTATTTATTTATTTATTTGTAAAATTTTGGGATACTTACAGGTTTACACCCAATAATAGTATCCACTAATACAATTTTTCCTAATTCTAACCATTTCCAAATATGCAAAAAAATCACATAAGAATTACTAAAATGCGTAAAAGAAACAATTGATTCGATAAAAAAAGATAAAGTTCACATGCAAGTAAACAATCATTTGAACAGAATTAATAATAAAATAATAAAAGTATTTAAATTAAACAACAAAAAAATAGTAAACAATTCTTTCAACAAAAAAAGAAATCGCTTGTTGATGTAGGATAATATCTAAAGGATATAATTACCCAAATTTTTAACATCGAGAAAAAAGAAATATTATTTTATAAATATTGATTTTACTTGTTTTTTAAACGAATACAACGATACAAAAAAAATGTCCACATCCGAACAATATCTATTAAATTCCATGCTCATTCTGTTAATTGGTGAATTTATACCTAAATTAGTATTGAAATGTGGATTGTAAAGTAATTGTCTACTACGAGTATTTTTTTGAGGAACATGAAATGAGAGTAGACTTAATAGATGCGGCGAATCAAATTGGTTATTTATGATTTTATATAAAAATGTGAGGTCATTTATTATTCTGCGGTGTTCCAACGGTATGATTTGATACAGTTTTTTTAATTCGCTCATATTGTTATTAATGTAAACGTTTGTCACTTGAAAATTTAAGAATTTCACAAAATTATTTTGAAGCCGCTCAAGTCTAATTTTATATAAATTAAAATTTGGATTCCAGATGATACTAGCGAAATTAAGCCGACTGTAAATATAAGCAAAGTACACGGATTTAAGAGTTTCAATATTTTTAAAATTTCTACATGTTCTTTTAATAAATCCTAACATTCTAGAGCACTTGTTTATTAAATAGTCTACATGCAGGTTGAAACTCATCTTACTGTCGAAAATCACTCCTAAATCTTTTACAAAATCTGAGCGTGCAATCGCTTTATTATTAACAATATAGTCAAAGCATATGGTATATTTATTTTTTGTAAAAGTAATAGATTGACACTTACTAATATTTAACTGGAGTTGGTTTTGGGAACAGTAGTGTGTGAAGTTGTTGATATCCTTTTGTATTTGTATACAATCCCTTACTGTTTTAACTTTATTAAATATTTTTAGATCATCTGCATAGAGAAGAAAATTCGAAAATTTGAAACATTTTTTTAAATCGTTTATAAATATTATAAATAGGAGTGGTCCCAAATGGGATCCCTGTGGTACTCCCGAAGTAACTGTAAATGCATCGGCCTTAAAACCATTAACCTCCACAATTTGGGTTCTATTGAATACGTAAGAAGCAAACCAACTCAGCAATGATCCATTTACACCAATATTAGCTAACTTTGAAATAAGAATATTATGATTTACTTTGTCGAAAGCTTTGCTAAAATCAGTGTAGATAGAATCGATTTGAACTCTAGAGTCCATATTTTCCGAAATATATTGTGAATAGATGGCCAAATTAGTTTCTATACTTCTTTTATGATAAAATCCATGCTGTTTATCAATTATTTTATTTTTTAAAATTTCGAATAAGCTATCATGTACCAAACTTTCTAATAGTTTACTAAAAATGCAAAGTTTACTAATGCCCCTATAATTATTAACTTGACCCCTATCACCACAGTTTTTAAAAATAGGAATTAAAAGAGCAGTCTTCCACAGTGTCGGAAAAGTTCCAGATTCCATAGTTTTTTTGAAAATTAAATATAAAGGTTTACAAAGCGATTGTGCACATTTTTTAATGAATGTTGAGGGATAACCATCAAAACCGGCTCCTTTTTTCTCATTTAGAGAATTGAGTTTTTCAAGTACTGATTTCTCCGTAAAATCAATGTTATTTACTAACGTTTCGTTAGAATCATGACAATTTGATGAATTTGAAAGTTGGTGGTAAGGCTCATACACAGATCTAAAAAAAGACGAAAAAAGGTTACAAACGTCCTGAGGACTTTGACTAATTGTATCATTAAACTTTATCTGTAATGGTATACTGTGATCCCGGCGAGAATTGGATACATAGCTCCAAAATTTTTTGGGTGAAGTCTTTAAGTCTTCCTCAATTTCTGCTAGGTAATTTTTAAAATCTGACTTAATTAAGAATTTACTTCGCTTTCTTAATAGTTTATATTCTTCATAATCACGTAAGTTTCCAAATCTTTTCCACTTTGCATGAATGCGGTTTTTGGTTTTTATGCATTTGATCGCACATGTCGAAAAATATCGCGGGAATGATGAAGTTTTTATTTTTACCTTTGGGACATGTTTATTTACGGCCTCAGATAGAACTTTATAAAATTTTGATACTGAGTCATCAACAGGTAAATAATTTAAAGATTGTACCCAAGGGTAGTTTTGTAAGAAAGTATTAAGGGCATTATAATCCGCATTTTTAAAATTATATGTTTCCGTCTTATTATTAAAGAGAAGTTTAAGTTTAGGACATTCAATATAAAACTCTATAGCTGGGTGATGTGGATCAATATCAATAACTGGAACATCGCTCTGAACTACATTTATAATTTTTATACTACTATTGCTAAAAGTTAAGTCCAAAATTTTATTATTACCATTTAAGATATGATTATGCTGCATAAGTTCACCAATCGACATTATGTCTAGTATTTCAGCACTGGCATTATCAATATTTGTTGGAATGTAGAAATTTTTACATTTACTAGGATGCCAGTTAACATCTGGTAAATTAAAATCGCCAAAAATTAAAACACTATCATTTAGAATACCATCCAGAGTAGATTGTAATTTTGTAATAAAACAATTTCTTGCACAAACATCACGTGGTGGCAAATAAACACAGCACACATGTAACTTTACGTTATGACCAAGTTCTACCGTGATCCAAAGATCTTCGGCATCGCTTTGCCAATTTGGTTGATGAATAGCACAAAACTTTTTATTAACTGCTATTAGAACTCCTCCACCATCTTTTTTCACGTTTGCAGAGTTCTCACGATCTCTGCGAAATACGTTATAGATTGAGGTGTCGAAAATCTCAGCGTTGTTTACTCCATTGTTGAGATAAGTTTCAGTTATGAGATACAAATCGGCTCCATAATTGGAAGTATTGATGTAAAAGTCATGCGTTTTAGTCCTTAGTCCATTGACATTTTGACCATAAACTAGAAATTTATCCATTGATGTTGGCAGAGAATAGTTTTAAATATTATTTGATGTTGTAAATTATTCAAGGGAATCTAAGCTACGAACATGTTTGATCCTAGAAGAATCATCTTTTCGAATCAAAACATTTCCGTTTTTGACCCATACATATTTAAAATTATTATCTTTGGACCATTGACGAGCTTCTCTGAACAAAGTTTTATTGGCAGGAGTAAGATGCTCATTGATAAAAACAGTATCTCCAACTTCTTCAATCTTCAACCCTGGACCGTTTGACGCACGTTTTTTTTGTCTCGCTAAAGCTAAAATTTTGTCTCGGAATTGACGTGAATTAAATTCAACAACAATATTTTTGGGTATTTTTGCGGAACTTTTAGTTGTGTAAACCCTGTGAGCGGCAGTGACCTTCCCAGTTGCATCCTCTCCCAGAGATTGCACCACTTTATTAACTATAATGTTAACATTTTCATCCTTTCTTTCTGGTATTCCTTGAATTTCAATATTCTTTAACCTTGAATATTGTTCGAAATCATTAAGTCGGGATTCCAAGGTAGTAACTCGCTTCTTCAGAATCTCATTTTCTTCTTTTAATACCTCAAATTTTCTCATGAAATTTCCAATTTCAGATATAGATATTTGAAAATCATCAATTTTGCCGGAACAGAAATTCACAGATTCAATCAAATGCTCTTGCTTTTTAGAAAACGCATGTAGTTCTGTTCGCATTTCTTTTATTAGTCCAGATACATTATCATTATGAGAAGAATTCTTTTCACTTACTTGATCAACTGAAAAATTTGAGGCGCCGACACTGAGGCGTTTCGGCACATCATCAAGTAATCTACAATTAGTACATTTCCATTCAGAACCGGTAGTTGACATTAAAATTTTATATTGCTCCGTACTCATTTTAATACATTTTAAATGATAGCTGTTATCACAAAAACCCATACAATTTAAGCCTTGAGACTTTTTTGTAATAGGCTGGACACATATTTTGCATGAAGATGGCATTTTCGTTGGAAATTGATAGAATGGTACGACTTGCGTATTCAAATGCAGCGGAGGATTTCCTGGAGTGCCTAGCAGTCCAAACCTTCACCGATGGTCTTCGAGACGTCGAGTTGCAGTGCGCTGTACGGTTGGCGCGGCCGAAGACTCTTGTGGACGCCTTGACCATTGCCCTGCAGTTTGAGGCGGCGACGGAGGCCTCACGTGGAGTTGCTCGAATAAGGGAAGTCACCGGTAACTACGACCATGCTGTTCATTCCGTTCGCGACGTTGAAGCGGTAGTAGAGAGGTTAATGAAGTTATCTCCAAAAAGAAGGCGCCCAGTGAGATGCTGGAACTGCGGAGAACTAGGCCATATAAGAAATACTTGCCCCCATAAAGAAAAATCTCCTGCTGAAGTACTCCAGCAGCAGGAAAACTTTAAACGGGTCGACTCCTGGAGGGCGACTTCGACCCCAAACATTTCCGGAGCCCCTCACACCATTAAATTGGCAACCCTGCGACATCACGTGGACAGCTTATATGTAGATGGCCTCATTGATGGGAAGAATATTAGCATGCTGGTAGACACTGGAGCTACGAAAACTATCGTCCGACCAACCATCATTATGCGAAATAAGATGTTGCCTACCAGTTGGAGACTGTGTACCGCTACCGGAGAATCTGCTAGAGTCTACGGTGAGATACAAGCGACGCTACAGTTTGGTTCAACCTCTCTTGTTCACTCGGTGCTGGTGGCTGACGTTGATGAAGATGTTGTTCTGGGCATGGACGTTATGCTCCACTGTGGTTTTCATTTGGATCTTCGCCGACGTATCCTTCGTACTGATAATGAGAAAATATTCCTGCACCAAAAACGAGTTGACAATGCCTCGGTTAAGCTAATCGATGATATCGAACTTCCGGCGAGCTGCGAATGTGTCGTAACAGCGCGGTTGGATGGACTGGAGCCAGATGGTGCCCCAGCCATGATAGAGCCGAAGAACCATGACCATGAATTGGGAAAAGGACTCCTTGTGGGTAAGACTCTTGTATGATCCGCCAAAGAGGTACCCATCCGAGTTATGAACTTGAACGATCATCCAGTTCTTCTCCGAAAGGACACAGAAATGGGAAGTTTAGAACCGGTAATGGCCATAATTCACAAGATAAACGTTACGGAAACAGACGAGACCAACGAAATTAAACAATTAATGACAAAATTAAACCCTTCTTTGTCAAAATTAGAACAGATACAGGTAAGAGATCTACTTTACCGTTATAAACCTGTATTTGGTTCTAAAAGTAAACTGGGAAGAACTGATGTTGTACAACATACAATTGACACTGGTGATGCACGTCCAATTCGACAGGTACCCCGAAGGATGCCTCAAGTTAAAAAGGAAGAAGCAGACAGAGCCCTTAAAGAAATGATTCAAAATGGCATAGTCGAACCATCCAGTAGTCCGTGGGCTTCTCCTGTGGTATTAGTGAGAAAGAAAGACGGATCAATGCGGTTTTATGTCGACTATCGAAAGCTAAATGATGTCACTAAGAAGGACAGTTATCCTCTGCCAAGGATTGATGATGCCCTCGACGCGGGTTCTACTCTGTTTTCTACCTTGGACCTTAAAAGCGGATACTGGCAAGTTAAAATGAATCCTGCAGACAAAGAAAAAACTGCCTTTACCAGTGGATCAGGGTTATGTCAATTCACGGTCCTTCCATTTGGCCTCTGTAATGCTCCTGCGACGTTTGAACGACTAATGGAGAACATCTTGCGGGGTTTGTCATGGGAAACTTGTCTAGTTTATCTAGACGACATCATCATAATGGGTAAGACCTTTAAGGAACATTTATCTAACCTGGAAGAAGTTTTTAAAAGATTACACAACGCTAATCTAACATTGAATGTTAAGAAATGCCACTTTTTCCAGAGACAGGTCAACTATTTAGGACATAACGTAAGCAAGGATGGCGTTGCTGTTGACCCCGCTAAGATACAAGCCGTTCGGGAATGGCCAATCCCTATCGACAAACATCAGCTCCGGAGTTTCTTGGGTCTTTGTTCCTATTACCGACGATATGTCAAGAATTTTGAAGACATCGCCAAACCCTTGACACGTTTGACAGAACAAGATAAGTCCTTCTGTTGGGATCAGGAATGTCAAGAGGCGAAATATTGAAGAAACAGCTTACGTCAGCACCTGTTCTTGCTTATCCACTTCCTGATGGTAAGCTTATTCTGGACACCGACGCCAGCAATGTGGGAATTGGAGCCGTCTTGTCACAGCTACAAGCTGTTAGCTGTTGTAAAATCCGTCGAACACTTTTATAAATATCTGTATGGCAGAAAATTCCTGATCAGAACAGACCATGCTAGTTTAAAGTGCAGGAATATGATGTTGAAATCGAGCACAGACCTGGAACCAGACATCGTAATGCTGATGCACTTTCCAGAAGACCATGTCGACCTGATTGCTCCCATTGTACCCGTATGGAGCAGAACGAGGAAAAACTTGCCTTAGTTAAGGTTGTGCCAGAAGACGAGAGCTCTATGCTGGAGGAGCAACAAGAAAACGATCCCGTTCTGAGAAAGATTCGGGAGTGGAAGAGAATGGACCGTCGTCCGTTATGGAAAGAGATATCCTCATCCTCTCCTGCTTTAAAAGCATACTGGTCCCAATGGAACTCTTTAATTTTGGACGGGGAGGGCTCGTTAAAAGACTTGTAGAAAAATTCCGAGGGCACAGAAACAAGGAAACAAATAGTGGTCCCAAGAAATGCTGTACCGGAAATTTTAAAACAGATGCATAATGATAGTTCTGGAGGACATCTGGGTATCACAAAAACGCTGCAAAAGATCCGAGATAGATTTTACTGGGTAAATTGCACTAATGATGTTAAAGATTGGTATCGTAAATGCACTACATGTGCTGCCAGTAACGGTCCGCACCGAAAACCGAAGGCGGAAATGCAGCAATACCTGGTTGGAAGTCCTTTTGAAAGAATCGCAGTAGATGTATTGGGGCCACTTCCACAGACCGATGTAGGAAACAAGTACATCTTTGTTGTAATGGACTACTTCACTAAATGGGTTGAAGCATATGCAGTTCCCAATCAGGAAGCCACCACTTTAGCAGATATATTGGTTGAAGAATTCGTAAGCCGATTTGGGGTACCACTAGAATTACATTCAGACCAAGGAAGAAATTTTGAGAGCAAGCTGTTTCAAGAAGTTTGCCAAAGAGTAGGCATCCACAAAACGAGAACCACAGCGATGCACCCTCAGTCTGATGGAATGGTGGAACGAATGAACCGGACTATAACCAACTATCTGTCAAAAGTGGTGTCAGATGGTCAGAGGGATTGGGATCGACATATTCCACTATTTCTAATGGCAATTCGATCGGCCATCAACGAATCAACTGGCCAAACGCCTGCGAAGGTCTTGTTCGGTAGAGAAATGAGGCTACCATGTGACTTGGTGTTTGGTTGTAAACCTGGTGAAGAAATGGCACGTAAACAATATGTCGCCGACCTTCAGAATCGAATGGAGAATATACACAACCTGGTGAGTGGAAAACTACAATTATCTAGTGATCGGAGATTTAGTCTGGCTCTATAACCCCCGACGGCGTCGAGGTATTTGTCCCAAATTACAAAAGAACTGGGAAGGTCCTTACACCATCAGGAAGAAGATTAACGATGTCATTTATCGGATTGTAAAAATTTCCAGAGGGAAACCCGTCGTGGTCCATCATGATCGTTTGGCGCCTTACCAGGGAAACCACAGTGGAGATGCGCAGCAACTCCAAGAAGATGGTTTGGCTGGCTCAGGGAGTGTGCGGGATTCCGATGTAGGAAATAACATTCCAGGAGGAATGAATCTAGGGAGGGGGCAGTGTAACGGAATAACCGTAAACGAAGGGACCTTAATTTGAAGCTGCTCTGTTGGTCTTTCTAGGGTCGTGGGATAGAGTTGAGGGCACACCACCCAGATCTATTTTAAATGCTAACCACCGGTGATCTGACATTGATACTTCGTCAGACACCTGCCAGCATCGGATTTGTTTTGATATTTTAGTTGTACACAACGTTATATCTACTATGGTTTGACTTCGAGAGTTTACAAAGGTGGGAGTGGTACCTCTGTTCATAATGCAGAGGTTATTCCCTATTATATAGTCATAAAGTGACTTACCTCTGGCGTTTATGTCCTTACTGCCCCAGTTGACGTGATGTCCATTGGAGTCGCAGCCGATTATGAGCTCCAATTTCTGGTGCTGGCAGTACTTCACCAGTTCATCCAGTTCCCTGCTAGGTGGTGGTGCGGCTGCATCAGAGGGGAGGTACACTGATGCCAGGGCTACTTTATTTGGTTGTCCGTCACAACTAGCACATTCCATCCTTACTGCAGTCAAGTCTGAGCAGGAGAGATGTGCCAGAGGATGAACTTTAATTTGCCTAGGTACGTATATGGCATTCCTTGGCTGGTCATTGCTGGGAAAATAACAAGTTTTACCAGTTAAAGTACTTAAACCAATAATTCTGGTTTTCCTTATCCAGGGTTCTTGGATTAATGCAATAGTGTCCCGTTGCTTAGCAAGGTGGCGGCTGATGGTTGCCGTGGCCACTCTGCTGTGCTGAAGGTTACACTAAATAAATGAAGTCGTGTCAGATCCTCCTCTACGAGCCATTATTATTATTATTATTTTTTTTTTTTTCCAATTATTTATTCGGTCAGGGAGGCCGTTTCTGAGGACCCGTCGGTCTGCATCTTTTCAGGTGCCTCGTCTGCAGGGGTGTCGACCGCCAGGCTTCCTAGCTCGACGCCACTGCTGGTCTCCTCCTGACCTTCCTTTTTGGCCTCTTCGGCCTTTACCTTCATAGTCAATGAGGTGAACGCATAGCTCAACCTCATCGACTTTTGTTTAAGGGTAGTCAAATCCTCGTCCGCTACTCCGAAGACGAAGAGATGCCCCCTCGGTTCTGTTTTGGCCTCGTGGTGGAAAGAGCACCATCTCGAGACCTTGTGGTCCGGGTTTTGCCCACTTAGCCGACGCAGCACGACCTCCTTCTCCTCGAGTATCTCAGTTGATCTACTCGGGATCCAGAGGGATGCTTTTGTCAGCTTCGGTAGGCAGTCTACTCGCACCACCTCGAGTGATGCGTCCTCCCACGGTCGAAGGCCAACAACAGTATTTGTAAGCCATGCCAACGTCGCGTCGTCATCGCAGGTAACTCTGATGATTTCACCAGAGTGCGACCACTGACGGAACGTTGGTGGCTTGGCGTTACTGAAGGAGGCGGCCAAAATTGCTTTGTCCAGCTCTCCCAGCAGCATAACTTGGACAAGAGCTTTCCTTTCGGCAGAAATTTTGCCGTAGGGGTTGCTTTTGTCTATTATAGCTACTCGGAGGTGACTGGTAGCCGCCTCCTTGTAGCTTTTTGGTTGAGCGGCCGTTGTGTCCTGCCTAACCTTTTTCAGGGTTTTAGGCGTCACCTCGGATGAGGAGGCGCCTGACCTGTTTCTTTTTTTTTTGTTTTACATTCAGGTATGTTGTGTTCCTTGCGTCTTTTGGAGGAAGAACTAGCAACATTACCTGAAGGTTGTGCTTCTGAAGGTCCAGAGGTGGTTCGCGCTGCGGGGTTTCCCACAGCCTCGCGTGCCTTCCTCCTTCTCTTCAGTTCCGCACCGCAGACTGGTTTACCTCTGCGGTGCTTGGATTTTTCTGATTGAGGCGGACATTTCTGTCCAGCCTCAGTGGTGTTGTTTTTTTGTTCGTTTTCCATGTTGGTCCCACGAGTAGCAAGGGAAAAGTAAGGTCACCACCTGACAGAGCCCCGCATGCCAGGGGAAGGCTTAATACAAGAGGGTGCCGCCCGGTGCCCTCAGGGGAACGTATAGCAAGTAATTATACCCGACAAAAAGAGTTCTTTTCAGAACGAAACACCAGTTCTTTTAAGAACTAAACACCAGTTCTTTTCAGAATTAATTACCAGTTCCTCTCAGAAGTAATGTCATTTTTTTTATACATATTTTTGTCATTAGACATTGTAAATTTAACGGTCCAAACACCTTAGCGATTCAGTAGTTATTATAATATTAATATTACATTTTTTTATGAGTTCAACAGCTTATATTGTTTTTTTTGCATTTAAAAAATGCCCAGAAGATCAAGATTTCAACTATCTAGAAATAGTTCCAAAATTTAATCATAAATTTTAACATCCTTCTGAATGAGTCTCTAGGCCAAATAGTCCATAGTTTAGAATTTTTAATAGATGCAGTATACCCTCACATTGAGAATTAACATGAAAAAGATTTTCACTGATTGTGTTCTAGAGCAATAGTGTCACCCAGGAATGATAGTGTTAACGAAATACACGATTTGAAAATTCAAAAAGTTCCCGGCCAAGTAAAATTTTACAAATCAATCGACACCATGACAAATATTGAAGACGCAGTCCATTATTCACAGAACTTTTTGAATTCACTCAACCCTTCCGGTCTGCCACCACATGAATTGGCGTTAAAAATCGGAATTCCAATCACGCTTTTAAGAAATTTAAGCCCTCCGAGCATGTGCAATGGAACGAGGCTACTTATAAAGGAATTAAAGGACAATTAAGTTGTAGCAACCATTATAACTGGCCCAGCAGCTTGCCAACTAGCTCATCTACCGAGGATAACAACTGATCTACCAATTCCATTTAAACGGCTTCAATTTCCTATCAAAACATCTTTCGCTTTTACTAATAATAAGTCTCAAGCCCAAACCTTCCAATTAGTAGGGATCAGCCTACGAAAAGAATGTTTTCCTCATAGCCAACCGCCTAACGCGGGTCGGAGCACCTGAAAATCAATTTATTTTGCTGCCAGAAAATAAAATAACATGTAATATTGTTTACAGAGAAGCTTTGACCCAATAAATTTAATGGCTTTTCTTTTTAGATGTAAAACTTTTCACAAACATTAGTGCAAATAAATATAAACTAATCAAATCTTAAAAAAAAACTTATTAATAATAACAAAGTACCAAGAAAAAAACAAAAAAAAAATGAAAAAATAATACTAAGAAAAAATAAATTATTAAAAACAAATATATATATATATATATATATATTTATATATATATATATATTCTAATATTATAGGTACTAATATTATTCGAATTTTAAACCTTTTTACTAAGTGTGTTTGTAAAAAAATATTTTTCTTTAATCCCCGTGCAAAGCCGGAGCGGGCTGCTAGTAGTTTAAAATTAGGGTCGATTAGCTTCAGTGACCTTACTACACTGCGACCTAAAAGTTCTTTCGTGTATACCCTACATCTATTTATGATTCCAAAAGGTATAGATTTTTAAGAATAGTATATTGTGTATCTAGTAGGAAAAGCGATACATAATGTAATTTTAGTCGAGGACAACAAAACATTGAAGTCCGGGAATGTGCTTTTACTACGAGATAAGCATACTAATTTTTCTGAAATCGCATTAAATATAATCTTAAATAAGAAAGTTTTATATATGCATAACAGTTTTTGATCATCATCTTATTTTCTATGAAACCGTTTTGTTGACATTGTTTGTTTATCATTATTTATTAGCGATTTCAGAAAAAGTCTATTACTTGCTTATGATATATGGTATATTTGTAACCTGATCAGGCGCTAAGAAGACCTGTTCCAGATATTATGTCGTTTGCGAACAATTACTCTGCTATTTCAGAATATGTTCAACCGTATACTCACAGAATCCACTATCCACTTTGCAGAGATGGTACCTCTGTGGACAGTATCCTGTGAGAATTCCTGCGATTACTCGAGTTCAGGTTTCTAAAGCTCTAAGGATACTTTAGTCTAGCGCTTGAACTGGAATGCTTATCCACTAGGCTGCACTAAATTCATTTTTCCTAATACAAGCTACATCCAGAATGCGGCATTTTGAAATGCTACAAAAAGGTTCTGTTTCCATAGAAGAAGCACTAACTCCTTCTTATACGAATCTATCAACTATCTTAGTTCCTGTAATTTATTTATCCTTTGGTATTTAAAGCAAAGTTACTTTGTGGACAGTTGCTTAAGAAACTGATTGTAGTTTCAGGCTGTTTTGGACTCAAACGTGGTAGATTGTGGAGCCTTTAAAGCAGCTTGGCTATTAAAGGCAAAAAATATTTTGGCTGAATTGGGGCGTTTTTTAATCCACTCTTAAGCACAGAAATCTATTGCAATAAGCTCCGCTTGAAAGATTGTAGGAGTATTTTCCGGAGCTATTGAGAACCACACGTCAGGTTTGAGCAACCCTTCGAATATGTAACCCCTATACCCTCTCTTGCTGGTGTTTTAGTATAATAAGTTAGGGCTCCTTTTGTAACTTAAGCGATTTCATCTTGTGTTAACTCGAAATCCTGTTTTTTAGATAATGTCTGTAGGAATCATCATGGATTGGGTTACTTTCACCTTTAGAATTCCAAGATGTCCTGTAAGATCATCGGGTTTTAGAGAATAAGTCGTTGTTAAACTACATGCACTTTCTTGAGCAATACTCCTTAAATGTGAATCCAAGAGGGTTAAGTCTAGAATTACCTCCAAGGCCGCACTAGGTCACGATTTAATTGCGCCAGTGGTTTCTAAACAAGCCGGTCTTTGCACTTTTTGCAACTCTAAATAACAGTAAAAATTATTAAAAATATAGATTAACATTATTTTCGATTATGCTATAAAATGGTGTGCCAGGTTGATGGACTTTATTTGGTTTAATAACTTGTATATTCTTTATTACGAGAGTCAGTCAAATATAATTAAGACATATTTTTAATAATTTTATATAAATTTACATAATTAATCTTTTATTTTTCCACATAGTTTTCTTGAACGTGAACACATTTTAGACAAACTTGCTATCTCGTAACCCGGACTTATCTCCAATGAATTTTTTTTGAGATATCTAAAAGGTAAAGTCTTTAACAGCAATCCAGCGACTCTAGAGGAATTAAAAGCTCGGATTTTCCGGAAAGACTTGTCAGCTGATCATTGAAAGTTTCCGCTTCAGGATGCAGCAGTGCCAAACAAAGGAGGAGGTTTTCAATTCGACCATATTTTTTTTATGTATATTACCGAATATCTCCGGTATTTATAATCCGATTTGAAAAATTCTTTTTGTATTCAAAAGAGTAGAGTGTCCGTGTGGTCCCATAGAAATTTGGTTAAGGTCTGGTCATCAATGTGGAAGATATTCCAGGAAATACAACAAAAATCAACAGAATAAAGAGTACAGTTAAGTTAATATGTTAATAATGATGTAAGTATAACATGAAAACATAATAATTAGCCCGTTACTGTCCGACTTTGAAGCCAAAGGCCTTTTCTCAAATTGGTAAATGTCGGGATTATTGAGGATTAAACTTCTTGCACAGTGTTCGGAAGGTTTTGAAAATAGTATATTATGAATTTGCGCCCACATCTGACAAAGCCAAGTAGCATCTAAAAAGGATAAAGTAAAAACTTTTTTAAAAAATTGAACCGCCTTCAAAAAAAAAGCACCAAGACAAGAACTCAGAAATAAAATCTTTATTTCTTAAAAAAATTGGAAGCAGCTAGGCATCTGATTTCGATTTCCTTAAAGTCGGCTCCAATGGCAAATTACCCTCTATTTTAATCTTAGCTATTAAATCTAGATTTCAAATATTAGTAACTCAAATCTTTTAAAAAGATATTAATCATTGGAGCCAACTTCAAGGAAATCGAAATCAGATGCCTAGTTGCTTCCAATTTTTAAGAAATAAAGATTTTATTTCTGGGTTCTTGGTGCTTTTTTTTTTGAAGGCGGTTCCATTTTTTAAAAAAGTTTTTATCAAGAAATAAAATCCCACTTTGTGTAGTTTCAGAATAAATTAACATTTTTTCTTACATATAACTATTTCATCTTATGAAATGTTAACTTTTGGTCCACCCTGTATAATTTTGTTTTAGTTTTTTTTTAAAGCTTATTAAAATTGTTGGAAACTTTCTAATAAAAAAATCATTTTTTTTTAATTAAGGATGTCCTCGTAGGTATAGACCTAAATAGAGATCTACCGAGAACATCTATTGGAGCAGAAGAGACAATTTATTAATTTGGGATTTAAAGGCCTGCAAGTTAGGACGAGTGGAGAAGACGTGGGAAGGTAAGGAGTTCCACAATCTGGAGACCCTGGGGATGAAGGAACGATGGAATCGATTCGTTCTCGATGTCGGGCATTGAACAGTATACGGGTGCATGGAGTTGGCACGTCGCGTTGCTCTGGCTGGTCTGGTAAGTGGAGGCATTATAGAGCGGAGTTCTTCTGAGCAAAATTCGTTCTCTATCGGTAAAACAAGGAAAGATCAGCTACTGCTCTTCGGTGGGATAATGGGGCTAGGTTTTTGGTGATACTGGTGTCGTTTATTAGTCGAACTGCTTCTTCTCTGTATTGCATCAAGAACTCCGAGCCTTGACGGAGCCGCCGAACCCCATACATGCGAGCAGTATTCAAGATTAGGCCGTATTTGGGCTTTATAAAGAGTAGATAAGTTGGATGGAGAAAAATATTTCCCTGCTCTAAACAGGTTTTTACATACAAACAAAAAATTAAAAGTACTTTCAAAATCCAGATTCAAGAGAGGCCTCTTGTAGTAAAAATATGCACCTGGTTTTATTTCCAGGTATCTAATTTTTAAATTTCAAAAATTCCATATATATTTGAAATAATTAAGTAAATAACTTAAAAATTTTATTACAAAAAAAAAACGTTTGTGTACTTATGTACGCACGTAAAAAGTAACAAGATAAAAAATTTCCTTAAAATTTTATATTTCGCGTTATCCTTTAGGTATCGTAGAAAACAAAACGACACTATACCTCGACGCCTAATTGTTTGGCAGTGATATCATTGTGACGTAAATGCAAGTGGAACCAATGCGAGGTTCAAATGAATGCTAGTTGCCATGTCTAACTTAGAAAAAATTACTATCTTTGTCTTATTAACGTACAACAGAAAGAGGTACTTTTAAGAAAAATGTCAAGCGGCACTAGTGCACTTAATAATGTTCTTCAGTGTTGATATTTTTCTTAAAAGTATCTCTTTCAATTGCGCGTTAATAAGCCAAAGATATTAAGTCTTTCAAAATTAAACATGGCAACTAGCATTTATTTGAACGTCGGTTCCTGGAGACAAGGTCCGTTTTGACCACCAGGTGCCTCGGAGCTTTTCAGCACCATGATATTCGTGTTCAGCGACCCCAAAAACCCCCGAATGCCAAGTATGCACTGATTTTGTATAGAATTTACATAAAACTCCAGGCGAAGAGGTAAATAGCATGCACGCTGGGTACCAGGTGCCTCGGAGACTTTCGGCCTCATGATATTCGTGTTTAGCGACTTCGAAAACCACCGAGTACAAAAATTGAACCCATTTCCTGAAATACTTAGGTACCCAGTTGTAATTTTTCTATCTATTGTCTGTTCGAAATGCACTGTTCAAATGCAATTATCTAATGCAGAAATGCAATTTCCCATTTTTACATTATGAAAAATAGCGATAAAATTTCCTGACGCTCTAACGAATCGAATGCAAAAAACCGCATTCCGATTCATCTTACTTTACAAATTGCGGAGGTTTGGCTGATTTTAATGCTTTATTTAATAAAAATAATAAAAAATGCGCAAAATTAATAAAACAAGTGGAAATCTAGTTCGAAATTTTAGTATCACAAACACAAAAAAAACTCAAATGTTGACTAGCTGCATGGTGTCGGTTTTTCGTGACGCATGACGGTGTGCACGTGCATCGTAAAAAATTACCCTCATCGGTTTCCCTAACACGTCATAAGAAGTATAACTTCAAAAAAATAACAATAAATATATGTAAATAAATGTTTGCTGAAGGCACGACCTGCTTAGATTTTTATCGAAGATTATTAATAATTTTCTGATTAGGCTCTTTTATTGTTTTTATGGGACATCTATACAATTATAAATATATCCAAGTAAAATTCACGTCTAATTTCTTAATCTAGGTTTCTTTAAAGGTCTATATCGAAATTGCTACAATTTATTATGTGAAGATCCGTAAGAAATATTTAAAATTTAAATTTAAAAACATTATGTTATTTTTTACGATATTAATTAATTTTCAATAAAACGTAGGTATATAGAAATACACTTCCTTCGCTAATTCCAAAGGCCCTTTTTAACTGACATTTCCGTTTGCGCAAACGTAAGGACTCGGTATTGATTAACCCCAACGTCTATGACTCAGTGGAAAGTTCTATCGGAAGAAAATTCGTCGGGAAATTTTTAGAAAATATCGTGATTGTACTGTTGTTTTACGCGTGCATTTTCAATAAATTTACAGTGAGAACTGGTGCAACCATCACCATGGCCGAAGAGGGCCCACAAATTAAGCCAGTACAAGGCGGTGAGTTATTTAATTGAATTGGTCAATAAATTTTTATGTTTCTACATGGATATCAATAACAATATTTGATTAAGAAAACTGCGTTGTATTTTTATTACATGTTTTTTTTATTTAAACTATTTTGTTTCTAATATAATAATTCGGTGATTTGATATTATAAAATTTATTTTTTAATTAAGTGGAAATTAAAAATGTCTAGTGCCATGTAAAAATTAACTAAGATTATATGGATATAAATTAGAAATATACTTTTTATATACTTTTTAATATGAATTTTATATAGCTAAATTTTAATTTTACCATATGCTAAATGCTAAGTTTAGAAGATTTAGAATCTTTTACTGCTATCGAAATTTAGTAATAGTATTTACGAAAATATTTACTATAAGTAGTATAAAAAACATTTTAGTTCATAAATATTTCAGTTTCATCTGATATTACCACGAAAGCGAATAAATCTCTTCCTAACGAGTATTGGTGTAATTAGTTTTTTTTCTGGTGTTAATAATTTGATGTTCAGGAAGATTTATATACAAAATACTCAATTATCAAATTTATTTTTAGAAATAAACACTGTTAATGTTTTAGGAATATATATTATAATCCTAAAAAAGTTGCATTGCCATTGAGAATGTTTTAAAGAAAATTTAATAAATGAAAAAGTAGGTAGAAGAAACAATTTTCGGAAGCATAGCTTTTATATGACAGATTATACATATAGCCGCTGAATTGCTAGGACAAATGAACTGTAAAAAACTGAAAGAACGTTTCAACCAAGCAGCTCTAAAGGCGATAGCCTCGGCACAAATAACTCACAGCTGGTGTGAGACTGCGTAAGGGCACTGACACATGTCTCAAGTTGGAATTCTATGACACTGGCATGGATACCAGAACACTCAGGGTTTCGGGGCAATGATAAAGCTGAATGGAAGCTAATCTTCCAATGATTGGCACGGAACCAATCGGCGGAGTTGCTGACACCTTCAGAAAGGCAGCCATTGAGAAATGGAAGCTAGAGAAGGCCCAGAAGTGGTGGGAAAAACCACCGGGCAAGCGACAAGCCAAAGTCTTCATAAAACGTCATTCGGTGAAATTTACTACAGAGCTGCTATCACCATGCTATCACACAGCCGAAGCGATGTCAAAATGGTTGTCACTCTCTTGACAGGACATTGTTGGCTTAGAAAGCACATGAGTAAGCTAAACTTAGCATATAAAGACGATACTGCCAAGAGGAGGAGGAAACCGCATTTCATGTCCTATGCCAATCTGGAATTGGGAGATGAGAAACCGGCTGCTCCAAGTTATGTCGCGACGTCAATCTCAAGGCTATACGCCTCTCAGGCACCTCTAGTGGCGCCACCAAGCGGACTGCCGCGACATGCGGTTGGGTCAATCGGCTGTCATAAGTGTCATATGCTATATGTAATTCCAGCGGAGTGTGTGCTTTTTAAAATATAAAATTTTAATCGATTGTCGTGAAATGTCCGCGAAAAAAGTTAGTGGTCACACTTGTTGTGTTGATGGGTGCAATTCCCGGGGTTATACTATCCCAGGAATAAGTTATTATAGATTTCCCTCAAAATCGTGGGAAGTAACTCGTCGCAAGGATTGGATTGTCGCAGTCCGTCGAGTCGAGTATGTACCAATAATGTTTATCAAATAAAATGTTATGGAGCGGTTTTTCAACTAAAGTTTTTAAAATAACGCTCATTACAGAAAAGTGATTTTGCATGATAAAGAATAGGCAATACACAGCACCTGACTCAACCTAATGCGGCCTTGCGCCACGAGGTAGCGCTGGCGTCGCAAAGTCGAGATGCCTGAGAAGCGTATACTCTCTAATTAGGAGGGCAGAGATAGACAAGGTGCTCTAATCTTATTCTAGAGATGATGGGTGTTCACAATAGATCTGAAGGTCACAGTGGTACAGGCTAACAGCCAATCCAATGAATATCTATCTATCCAACCAGGATTTATCATATAAATTTTTGTCTTGATGTAGGATCCAACAATTCTAATTCCACATTTCGGGCTTTTTGCGATTTTTTTTCTTGTAGTCTTCGTACAACGTCTATGTACTAGTATTGATTCACTTTCTGACTTTGTGGTACCCATTCCATGTGGACTGCACCCCGTATATCGATGAAAATTTTCTTGAAGTTGGAGTTGCTCATTATCGCTTTTTTGGCTCTCGGGGAGTCTGGAGACTTTTGGTTTTAGGGGCATATTAAAAAATCCAAAATTCATCACAAGTTATGACCCTTGACAAGAAGATTAAATTCCTTTCGATCCATTCTAGGGTTTTAGAACAAACGTCTTTACAATGCATCGTCTATTCTACCGTTAGGAGTCTGGGTACAAGTTTAGCACTTTCCTCATCCTCATATTAAGTTCCTTATGCAAAATGTGTCTCATAGTTTCGTTGTTACAATTCACATCTTCAGCGATGACCCTGATCGAATATTTCTATCCTTTGTGTACCTTCAGGTCGCTCTTTGAGGTGACAGGTTGCCCAACGCGCTTGTAATCTTCAACATCCTTACTCTCCTGTTGAAAATGTGTGTACAATATTTTTTGTTCTCTAGTAATAATTAAGACATTAAATGTATAGTTTGTAGTCAACAAGTAATAATATAGATATAGGAAATATATGTTTGTTTAAGCATATTTCTTAAACAGTATTTGAATATTGTTCAATAGTTTTACTATATAAGAAATTAATCCTTAAAAATTAATAAAATAAATACCTTTTTCTCCTGTCAATTCCAGCTACTTTTTCTATTTCATGAAAATTCTTTCTACAAATTAAAAAAAAAACTATTGAATCCGCAAATTTTACCTATCACGTTTATTTCTAAAATAAGATTTTAGGTGCTACTTGTATAAAGTAATTTTGATCTTGGTTCAACGGAACGCCGTTCATTCGTAATTATATTGTTCAATTTAAACTGAACTTTAGATCAGCTGAACTGTGATTAGTTTATCTAGTAAAAGATTATTTGAGATATATCTCATGGGATTTGTGAAAATTTAGAAATTTTTAAGAAAGTATACAAACAAGAATATTATATTAAATGGCATTAAGAAGAAATTCAAAAAAATGTCGTATCCAGCAGGGTTCGAACCTGCAACATTCAGCTCTACGCCCTGATGCTCTAAAATCTAAGCTATGAATGCCTAGCCATCAAATCGTTTTTCGGTCGTTAAATTCAACTCATGTCACATGTGACATTTACTCACTTTCTTCCTAAGCATATATAGCATTACGTTAATAAGACAGATATTTTGTCAAATCGACAATTGAAACATCAAACTCTATGTCACTTTTTTTGTGCCCTGTCTTATATTTTTATTCGATTAGGAGATCGGAACTATGCATTCTTTAGTAAACGATTATTTAACTTATCTCTCATGGGATTTTTGAAAATTTTGAATTTTTTTAGAAAGTAAATGATATTAAGGTTGCAGGTTCGAGCCTTGCTGGATGCGACATTTTTCAATTTCTCCTTAATGTGATTAGTTTATGTTGGCACTAAAGATATTTAGTTACTGTTCGATCAGTACGAAATAAATCTTAAGCTTTGTATTTAACTCTTTATTTCAACAACAACGCAAAAACATGACTTAACGTACATAACTCAAAATCTTCTTGTTTTTTAATCTCTCTTTCTCTGTTCCCTTGACAGCTGGTAGTGACTGACTTTTCTTTAACTAACAAATAGCTACCAATGTAACAGTTACTTTTTGCTTTTTCAAATTTTTGACAGATCGCATAACCTAAATTTTTGATTTTCATTTGTTAGTGTTTCGTTTATAAAATATTTTTGATAGTAAAGTGGTATGCCTAATATTTTCTGGTTCTTCTCAACCAGGAAATTGAATATTCACATGGATACAATCCAAAGACCCAATGCATCTAGGAAATCTACTAATATTTAAAAATCCTTGTCTAACATTATTTATTTCCTCATCAGGTGCTGATATATAAGTTTCATGCATATTTGCAATTGTCGGAGTTACTTTATTAATGACTCTACTTACTTCACCAGAAAAATTTCCAGCTAGTTGCAAAATATATCCTATCGTGAAAAACCCAAGGATGAGAAGTACTGTTTCTAAAGCTAATAGAGCTTGATTCCTCTAGAAATTTATGGATTATATTAATTAATACGAGGTCTGGCTATTAAATAACGAGACTGCGCCTCTAGAGATGTGGGGAAAAACGAATAGTGCGTTGGGTATCTAGAACTTCTAGAAGTCTTCTCTACGCACGCACCAAACTACATTTTTGTCACTATTATTTGTGCAGTAGAGCTTTGAAACTAACGTATTTTTTTCTCTTACCGAAAACCATGTAGGTACGACGGATAACAGGAGCAATCTATCAATCTCGAATTTCTCGTTAAAACGAAAAAAAAAATCCGACTGAGTGCTATAAATTGTTGCAATTTTATACATTTTCAAACGACGATCGCAATAAAAAATAAAAAACATGTCTATGTAAAAAAAATGGCCCTTGGTAAGCCAGGCGCATCAGTAGATTTATATTAATTAA
Source organism: Altica lythri (assembly GCA_964028335.1). Taxonomy (NCBI): domain Eukaryota; kingdom Metazoa; phylum Arthropoda; class Insecta; order Coleoptera; family Chrysomelidae; genus Altica; species Altica lythri. The sequence goes on from OZ034805.1 coordinate 19,233,768, forward strand.
ATATATTAAAAGTATACGTTTTAGAAAAAAATGTTTTAAATAAAAGTTGTAGGTCTCTTTAATACAAACAAAAAAGTCCCTTATAATTTTTTTGTACAGGGTGAAGTAAAAAAGTTACGAATTTTTTTCCATTTTGATTTGATGTCACGCCCAAACGGCCTTACCGATTTTGCCCATTAACGAACTCGACCGAGATTTTGGGACGATTGATTTTTGTACCAAATTTCATTTCGATCCGTTAAGAAATGCGACCGCTATCGTGTCCACAGATTTCGTTATATCGGAACTATACATATATATATATATACAAAAGGGGAAAATTATTGGGCATGTACGCAAAAAGGATTAATAAGGCCACGAGTAGGAATGGTAACCGCAGACATGCGGTTACCATTCCTACTCGTGGCCTTATAAATCCTTTTTGCGTACATGCCCAATAATTTTCCCCTTTTGTTTATATTAATACGCATTTTCTTGGCACTTTGTTTATTGTATATATATATATATATATATATATATATATATATATATATATATATATATATATATATATATAACTTTTGAACGGAAGGTGTTTTTGAGGTCAGGGGGGCCCAAAACGAAAAACTGTAGTGAAATTTTCCCATGAGTTGTCTGAATCTGAATGGTAGGGTTTTAAATCTTTGATGTGCCAATTTCCTGCTCGGGAACCATCAGCATTTTTCAAAGTATAAACAAGAGGGGACAACTTTTTGACGACAGTACACAATACAAATTTTGGGGCTAACTTGACATAAACTTGTCGGAAGCTTTGGAGAGTACTTTGTTTTTTCTCCAGACTTTGTCTCCTACTTGAAACTGTATGTCTCGCCTACGTAAGTTATAGGTTTTAGAGTCGTGACCTGCGAACCAGCTGAATAGTAGATATAAATCTACTAAAAACAAAAAGAAAATTTTTGAGTGTCGAAAGTTACTTTGATCGACAGTTAGGCTGTCTAAACATCCGTAAATGGGCATTCAATTGAATTCCTTATTTGAACTAAGCTAAATGTAAAATACTATTGGTGCAACAACTTTTTTTAATTTTAACTTCAGTTAGGCTGTGCACTACAGTTCAGCTGTGAACTACAGTTAAAAACGTTTATACAACCGGCCCTAAGTAGATATATATTACATGTGATGTACCTAGCTTAAGTTAAAAACGTATTTGTTCTAAACTGATTCCATTTTGTTTAACAGTAGCCTACACTACCATAATCGGACTATGTCTTGGTGGACTAGTTTTTGGTCTAATGATGTTAGCGGCAACTTGGTATTGTTATCGCAGAAGAGTCCAAAACTCAAGCAAGCGTCATGGTCCTGATCAACCATTGGCTTTTCACACCCACAGACGACCTACTGCTGTCAAAAGTCCCGCAGGTGCTGCCGGAGGAACACACTATCTGAAGAAGAGTCCAAGTCCTACTGGTCCATCGAAAACACCACCGGGGGTAAATGCAAATAGATTTTTTATTTTATTAATATTTAAAATGGGTAACAAAAAGTTATATTATTAATAAGGTACACTTTAAATTATTTAACAAATGAATTTTTATTAACTTTGACCAATATATGTCAATCATTCGCAATTTTGTATCCAGTGTCACAGAATTAGTTTTACTGGAAAAAGTAAGTCAGATTTGTACCGGTACTGCTTCGAGCTGTGTACTTTTAAATCTGGAATATATTTGTTGTACTAGACAAGCATTATTTTTAAACGTTTTGTCAAAAAAAACTTGCTTTTAATTTTCCACCACGAATTACAATATTGACAATCAGTGACAAGAATTATAGTTTCCGATAATATTTTAAACAGTTGAAAATCAGTGATAGCGAATTCGAAATAGTTAATAATAATACTATATATATATATATATATATATACAGGGTGTCCCAGAATTAAGTACGGAAACTTGGTATACGTATTCCTTGATGACAAATAAGTAGGGTCTTTCCTATAAAAAAAATTTTTTTAGAGACTCCTGTCAGAGTTATAACCCTTTAAAGAGGGGTGGTAAAATGTGCGCTACTTGATCGTGATACACGATACGCAATTGACATGGTCCTACTTTTTATTTTTTTACTCCAAACCGAAACGATTTCGCAAAAAACGACAAGAAACAAAAAAGTTTCTAAATAATCAAAACTTCCTAAAATAATTTTTTGTTATTGCAAATATTAATTGCTAAGAAAGTTACAAAAAAATATTAAGAGGGGTTCCTTGATTTGCACCCTTAGAATGGGGTAGGGCAGGTGAAAAGTGGCAGGAGAAATGCGTCTTTATAAAAATGATGTTCACCTAAATTTTTAATTTTTTATCTTGGACCAATCAGAAGATATTAAATTAAAACCGTATTTTACCGCCCCTCTTTAAAGGGTTATAACTCTGACAGGAGTCTCTAAAAAATTTTTTTTTATAGGAAAGACCCTACTTATTTGTCATCAAGGAATACGTATACGAAGTTTCCGTACTTAATTCTGGGACACCCTGTATATATATATATATATATATATATATATATATATATATATCCAAAGATGATACATAAAGTATCTAATGCCATACTGTCAATAGTAATAATTTCAGTTTTGAACTGAAATGGTGTCGGTTAGAAATTTCTAACACTTTAAAAGACACCTTGGATGCTGCCATATAAATAGATATAAATATCATTCAACCTATATCAGGGCAAAACCAAACTACAGACACGTGTTTCGCTCTTATTTGAGCTCGTCAGTGTAGTACAGGCTATGTCTCTCAAGTCACTAATCAAGAGACATCCCTGCTATAAATTGAACGATATCTATAGATGTCAAGTGCGAAACTGATAAACAGTCGCAAGTGGTTCCATCTTCACTCCAAGAATGGTACTTCAGTGGTAGCTTTGCATCTTGTATATAACCTTAGGCAAGGTAAAATGATAAAACGAACAGAGCGTTTTGTGACAGTCTAAAAATGTCCAAAGATGATACATAAAGTATCTAATGCCATACTGTCAATAGTAATAATTTCAGTTTTGAACTGAAATGGTGTCGGTTAGAAATTTCTAACACTTTAAAAGACACCTTGGATGCTGCCATATAAATAGATATAAATATCATTCAACCTATATCAGGGCAAAACCAAACTACAGACACGTGTTTCGCTCTTGTTTGAGCTCGTCAGTGTAGTACAGGCTATGTCTCTCAAGTCACTAATCAAGAGACATCCCTGCTATAAATTGAACGATATCTATAGATGTTTATCAGTTTCGCACTTGACATCTATAGATATCGTTCAATTTATAGCAGGGATGTCTCTTGATTAGTGACTTGAGAGACATAGCCTGTACTACACTGACGAGCTCAAACAAGAGCGAAACACGTGATATATATATAATAATATATAATATAAATATATATAATAATAATAATAATGGTAACCGTAATCCCTTAACACAATGAAATTATTATTTACGAATGAAGACGGAAACGTTAAAGCTGGTATAAAAATCCACCGGATTGGGAATTGAATGGGAAGGATTTTAAACACGATTGATTAAAATTTTCGTACAATTGATATCGAGCAAATATCAATACAAAAGAATAAATTATAAATACTTTTAATTTTAATTTAACTTAGCACTAATCGGTGCACAATATTCTTAGTTAACCTGTCTTTAGCTAAAACAAATAGATTCGACGGTTTCCCTTTACACGTGAATATGCAACATATAGTTGCCCATGAGAAAAACAGTCCAAACCACAAATGGACATTGTTTGACCTTGAGACTTATTTATAGACATGGCAAAAGCTAAACGAATTGAAAACTGTAGCCTTCTGAAGGGTACAGTAGAATCTGACGGTATCATTGGAATACGTGGCAACAGGACCACTTTTTCTTTAAACTTCCCAGTTAAAATGGACGCGTACAGTTGCATAATTGAGGTGGAGCCGGCTATGCTAACACCAAAAATTGAAAAGTAAAAACAATGGAATTTTACTCTATTTCGTTTACTACAAAATGAATCAATTTAACTTTTACTTATCCTCAACAACACGTGGTGGTTATGCTATTGAATTGTAGCTTATATGATACGTTCGTAGGTTTTAGAGTCCCTATAAAACAGAGTCTGGCCACCGAGTGGCCGGCTGTGATTGGAGGAGTGGCAAAATGGCGGCACCAATGAAAACTCGTCTATCAACGCGCGTAAATTTGAATTCTATATAGTATCCAACTTTAAGCTCACCAAAAACGATAACAATGTTTACGAGATATGCGAAAAATAAAATTTTCTTGAAAAATAATTTATTTTAAAATTGTATTGGGCTAATGTTCAACTAGAATATCTTCCATCTGGCTTAAATAAAATTGCCATACCTAAAGTAGAACGTTTTCAAATTCTTTGAATAATAACGAATTTGATAACAAACATACTGTATTATTTGTCTTAATTTCATTCATCTTTGCAGTTAAAAATTCTTCGTGACGGATTTCGAAAAGTTATACGTCGTTTACATTTATAATTCCGTTCATTCATAACAAATCCGATAATCAAAATAATCTCATAATAATTATCAAAGAATCCATACATACCATTGTTTTTTTCCAAACTTTACAATTTATTTGTAAATCATTTCACAAGATGCACCAATCAACCCGATCCAATAATATCAACAAACTTCTACGCAAACCGATACACACGTTATTATACACGTAGCTATACACTACCACAAACACAGTTGCCGCCATGTTGCCACTCGGTGGCCAGACTCTGTTTTATAGGGACTCTAGTAGGTTTAACATAGCAGCGCCATCTATTGATTACTTACGCAATCCAGTCAACAGATGTTGCCATCTATTAAAATCGTTTGGAGCTAACAGATAATTGTGAATGTCAAATAATAGATAAATAATTTGCAATAAAATAATATTGCGAATATAAATTAAGATGTAAGCTATCCTATCTTTCAAGTTGGACCAAACTGCACACGGTGTGCAAATTTGATTAAAATCGGTTAAGTAGTTTAGGAGTTCATCGCGGACAAACAACGTGACACGTAATTTATATATATTATAGATAGATAGAAAGAAGATAGATATATGGGTTTCTGCCATATGTGTATGGTTTCTGCGATAGGTTATGGAAATTTGTGTATAATGATAAGTATACTGCACGTCACTTGTCAGTAACTTGTGAAAGATTTTTTTACAGTGAATCACGAAGTATGGTACTTCGTGCAGTGAATCTTCGATTATGTGGCACTCCTTTATTCGACAGCTTTCGTTATTCGTCACTCATTGGAAAAATTTAATATTCGACAAGGAATAAGTCAGGTATCTATTAAAGGTTGAAAATTATGTGATAATAGCGCCAGTGTTGTAAAATATGTTAATTAAGCTCCGGGAAGAAATTAAAAAGCGTAATTTACAAAGAAATCAAGTTTACAACTTTGTTGAAACTTGCTTAAATTGGAAAGCACTTCCTCAACCGAGTTTAGCTTCACCTTTTAAATAAGGAAAGGACCTTAACTTGAAAGACTGTTTTTAGGTTATTATAGAAATCTTTAGGCACAGTGACTAGATTAAATCATGTTTCTAGCAAATTCTAGAATGTTGATTTGTTGTATATAAGGGGATGTATGGGCAGTTAAGGGGAGTTCAAATAATTCGAATAGTTTATTGTTATTGTAAATCAGTTAAGACGTTATCCAGCTGAGTTATGTATATCTTGTAACAATTTTGTAAATAAATTGTGTTAAAGTCTCTATAAGTGTTTCAATATAAATTTCAAAAGGAATGCATAACGGATATGGTTTGTACAAATGTTAGTAGTGATAATAGGATTCCTTTTTTTGTCATTGGAAAAGCAAAAAACCTCGTGCTTTCAAAAGTGTAGATTTGGGATTATAGCTTGTGAGATATAGTACCCAAAAAACTACATAGATAAGTCAAGTGATATTTATTGTTTGGTTTAGCATATTTTTTTCCTTGAAGTTAAAAAATAATTATATTAATGGATAATGCGCTAACTTATCCTGTAAAAGAGTTGAGGTCCGAAGATGGTAAAAAAACTTGTCAAATTTTGCATGCAAACGATATTTTTGATTCAGCCTCTGGATCAAGGTATTATTAAAAGTTTCAACAAAAGATATCTTAAGGCTTTTATTCAAAAACTACGTTTCGAAACAGATGCGGAATTAAAGCAGTATTGGAAAATGTTTACCATATAAAATGCCATATATATTGCAGCTGAAGCTTGAAACAGTATATATGCCATAAACTTGAATAAAAGTTGGATTAAATAATTGCTGCCTGCCAAAAACACAGCTGTGACTCAAAAAGCCATAAAACAAAGATTGTCATGGTTTCCTGGATTTGAAGACATTTTAGAAAATAATAATTCTAATTGGTTAGATATGTACAAACAGGATGTAGAATACAATATTTTACCAAACGACGAATTAATTTATCATGTTTTAACGCCTTAAGAAGCCAATGTTCATGATACCATTAGTCGTGGGAAAACTGGGGGTATGGTAAGAAAAATTTTCTAAGGGTATGGAAATCAAGAGGAAGAAGAACTCGTTCAACTAGTATTATAATAGAAAAATATGCTACCTTAGAAGATTTGTTTAATGGTTTTATCAAATAATCATTTACAAATTATAAAATGTAAAAAATAATCACGAAGATTGTGTCGATTCGCGATGAAGATAATGCTGTCGGCGAACATTAAAACGTAGTTGATCTTCGGGGTTTTTGACGAATTGATACTAGCGTCCGGATCACTTCTAGTGAGAAATGAATTCAATGCTAGTTTTCTTCCTGTAGTGTAAGAAAAGTAAAAAATTACAAATCTTTCTTGATTACAACTGCAAACAAAATCACTTCTAATAAAATATTATATTTCAGATATTTGTATGTAGTTGAAAATATTGCGATTTGTTTTTTTATAGCTGTCTCATCTGGATCTGGAAATTTGGGGAGGGGCGAGCTAGTGCTCAGCCAGCACTGAGGCCACATATGACCCATTGTGCATCCTCCCGTGTGTAGGGATATCCTGACCTCAGACTGTCACCAGGCCTAGTGATTTAAAATCGGTCATGAGGCTCCCGAGGGGGATCTCCCTGACATCGGCTGGTGTAAGCCAGTACTCGCCCAACACGGATCTTCTGATTTCAGAAAAAGCAGAGCAGTCATACATTATGTGTTCTACTGTTTCCTCTTCTTGTTCGCAGCCTCTGCATAGCGGCGATTCTGTTAATTTCATCCTAAAGAGATGTTGTCGCAATTGGCAGTGACCTGTCAAGATATAGATGTCCCAGACGTAATGCATTTACGAGGATGAGGTGAAAAGTTTCCGCATGACTTAGAGATGGTGCTTCCAGACCTACTTTTTTGGCTTATATTTATAGTACCATATATCTGACTTGCCGATTAGAAGTGATTGAGATAGCAGGGACTACAAAGATGTCAGCGTGTACGCAATATTTTACATGAACATCGTAACTACCTTTTTCCGGATGTTGAAGGCTTACCAGTGGTTATCAGAATTCGAACGGCACTCAGGGGTAGGAAAAGAGCGAGTCGTGGATCGGGGGAGAAATTGGGCGAGTATAAAAAAAGAAAATATTTAAATACAGCTCTAATAAACGGAAATCGATAAAGGGCGCCACTTATCTTTTTAGAAATAATTAGGAGAAAAGATAAAAAACCTATTTAGAAAGAATCTATTAGATGAGAAACAGTGAAGGAAAGGTAAATAAAAAATCCCCAATATTTTAGTATGTAACAAAGTAACTAGAAATGTATTTTTTTAAATATTCTACAAGAACAAATTACATAAGAAATGAACAGTCAAAGCAATGGATTGGACCAGGTGAATGAACTCCAACAGCGAAAACGATTTTCTCAGCGAATAGGGTTATGGCGACTGTCTTTTGTGATGTTAAAGATTTTTTTTTCATTAATTACCTAAATAGGAGTAAGACCACCCATGGTTCATAAAACGCAGGGTTATTGCAACGTCTGAAAAGCAATTAATGTCTGTTTCCTAAGTTAAAAAAAAATGTCTTAGATTATTTCGATGCACTTGACGAATTGGACCATAAAAATGGTATCATTGCGTTAGAGCATTACGAGAAATTTATTATTCTTGGTTAATAAAAATTACGCAAAAAAATACAAAAAATATTTGTTTGTTTTCATTAGGCTGAAAACTTTCCACCCCACCCTCGTACATTTTTTGCTCAGAAGCAACTTCTAAATACTTTTTATAAATTCTGAAACCAACAAATTCTAATAAAGCTGTGTATCCATCAAATTGTCATTTAAATGCCATTCATCATCGGCTATTTTGCTATTCCACAATCTTTCTGGATATAAAACTACTCTAAAATCCCGGTTCCTTGTATGCGTGCCAAGCATATTGTCACATTATATAAATTTTAAAATTGAAATAAAAAATCAGTAAAAACTTGTTGGTAAAATATACGAGATATGAGCTATATATAAATTTTTGAAACAATGCCATTTCAAATAAGAAGGTAATTTAAATCTCTTTGAAGTTATACTTCTACTCATGCACTCGATTTGTGTGGGGTTAAATGGGAAAATTCATTACATATGTAATGGTGTGAGTAAGAGAGAGACAGAAACACATATAAGGTATATTGGTCGGTAAAAACAAAGATGAAATATTTACCACATGTTTAGTCATAACTATAAGTCCTTTAAATACCGTTTAAACATTCAGTACATTGAAAAGAGATAGATATACAAAAAACAGTCTGAGCTAATGTTTTGGAATATCAGAGTGACGTATTACATTGTGTTTGACAGATTATTTTATAATTCTGTCACGTAAGTAAACATATAAAGTTTAGTGTATTATACTAATAATATAAATAATAATATTCAGTAATGAGTATTGTATTGTAGTCCATACTACCGTCACATGGTTGCATTATATCCTGCACTATGCTTTTGAGGTTGTTTGCTACATAAACAGAGTTTTTAAGAATAGTCGAAAAGTGCATTCCGAACAGACAATAGATAGAAAAATTACAACTCGGTAAGTATTCCAAATGGGTTCAATTTATGTACTCGGGGTTTTTGGGGTCGCTGAACACGAATATCATGATGTCGAAAGTCTCCGCGGCACTTGGTGCCTAGAGTATTTATCTCTTCTCCTGGTGTTTTATGTAAATTCTGTACAAAATTGCACTTGAAACTCGGCTGTTTTTTGGGTCGCTGAATACGATTATGATAATCGCGATGGTGTCCGAAACATCTGGTACTTAAGACGGACCTCGTCTCCAGGAAATTTTATGCAAATTTGATACAAAATGAGTGTGTACTCGGTACTAGGAGGTTTTTGAGGTCGCTGAACACGAATATCATATAATGATTTTGCTAAATCATTCGCATAAAAATCTATGAATCCGGGCGCGTGCATAGAAGTATAACTTCTGCCTGGAGTCCCACTGACTGCCATACCCTTTTTTTATATTACATATTACATATTGTAATACCAACATTTTTTTATAAAACAAATAGATAATCTTAATTTTTTTAATGTACAAGTATATCGATCGCTAATAATAAGTTAAATAACAAAAAATCTAACAAAATGATGTTTTATTACGTTGTGGCACTAATAAATACATTTAACATATTCAAGATGTAATGTATTAAATGTTTGACAGTCCTGAAAAAAGTTAATTGTCGCTAACAAAAAAATTTATGACAAACATTCTAAAGACGCTTCTCGCAGACAATTACATTCTCTTCTGTCGCATACAATAATTTTCTACAATTATACAGAATTTAATTCTGCAATTGTAAATAACGTTGTGTGTTATAAGTTATAACTTACATTATTGTTTCCTTCAAAGATAATTTTTGCTTTTCGGCAACGACAAACAATTCACTCAACAGCCTGGTGCAGGATCGGACTTCGCTTGTATTATTTAGATACTGGATATTTACCTACGATTTGACAAAAATTTGAAATTTTTTTAAAGATTAATTATAATTTGAGATGTATTTGTCTGACTTAAAATTATAATCATTAAAGCACGCAAGCCTTCTCGCCACGTCAAGTTTACATGTTTCGAAAAAGAAAATACAACGAAAATAAATATCAAATGATGCAGATTTAAATTATAAATTACATAAAAAACTTATCCTCGTCAGAACTGTAATCCTGACTAGATGTGTCATTCAAATCGATAACACAGGAATGACCGGGAAGTACTCTATAAGTATGTTCAATTTCATGAACAAGACAAACGCAGTTATACCATAATTTAATCGAAATATCTGCAAAAAATTCCTTTAGAGTGTCAATTACACTTCCGGATAAAGTTTTCATTCTAACTTCTCTTTTAAAGTTACTCCAAATCAACTCGATGGGGTTGAATACACAATAATAAGCATGGGCGTCTAAAATAATATGTAACTTGCAAACTTTTCCGGTATTAATCCGGTTAAGTTTTTTATACAAAATGGTTATACCCACAACCTACAGCACCCTGTATCTGTCTCCTTTCGGTCGTCTATGTGACTTATGTATAATTTGAATTATCCAAAACACTTTCTAATTGCTGACCTACCTACACCACGACATCTCCCATCTAAAAATGTGTCTCTAACTTCAGCAGTTTGGGCTCTCTGTGTTGCCAATTTTTGATCAGTTAATTTAGATAGTACTTTCAGCTACAGTAAGTAAACAAGTACACGTATGTATTATTAGGTTATTTATTTATTTAGGTATGTTAGTTAATATTACTATAATATTCATAATATTACTTTAAGAAAAGCCGGCTTGGGTTCTGACAGAACCTCCTTAGCACTTCCAATTTATTTCTCACTCCGGTGATTCTCATCCTGTGAACAGTCACCATACGGAGACCGCTAAGACGATTTTAACTCATGGTAGAGTGAAGCTACGTCTTGACACACCGTAACATAATGAAAGACCTCTCTATAATACAGGTCGTACAGGTTGGAACAGTAAAATAGCAAGCGCATTTTATTATGCTCAGATAAAACATTTATAAATCCTTTATCAGTTCTACCACTTCCATGTCTTTCAGAACATTCAATGCCATATTTTTTTCTTCCCACAAGTGGTATCACAATTCACCCTCGCCGCGGAAACTACCACTTAAGTTATAAAACTCGCAAAAGGCCTTTGTTTTTTTTTTATTCTTCGATCGTCATTTGCAACATGTTATATGGGTGCAATGACATCAAAAAATATGCCGGTAAGTTATTCTCCGAGAAACGCTCTTCCAATGACATAATTAGCGAGTCTAATTAGGGAATAATCAACGATCGTTTCCAAAACTGAGTAGAAATCTCTGCCGGATGATTTGCACACTGAAGCAAGTCAATGCTTTTTGACTGTAACACATTTACGATATTTCGTAATAAGGCAAACAGAGGCAATAAATTCTGAATCTATAGCAGCGCAGTATAGCTGAAAAGCCGATTTGCTTGTAGCGTTGTTGCTTTCTTTAGAAAACGTTTAAAGGGATGTGGCCATTTGGATGTAATTTTCTTTAAAAATAGCAATGCACTTATATTTTTGCGACCAGCGCGTTTCGCACAGCATCGGTATGTTAGGCACGTGCTTACGACATTGAGCCGATTCTCGAAAGAATTTTATGATTTTCAAGTGTATTACGAAAAGCAGAGATTTGATTTAAATCATTAACGACCAAATTTAATTTGTGGCTAGCGCAGTGGAAAAAGAGGGTTTTTTATTATTTTTCTCTTAGTATCTTTTGAACGCCACCATCTTTCCGCGACATTGTGGACTACCCGTCATAGCCTTGCCCCACACACTTTTCTGGATCCAGGCCCACGTTCGTTATGAAGTTATCTATGGCAGAGGCAATAGATGTTGCGTCCATGGCAATTAGTTCGATAAAACCTAAAACTTCTTCGCGAATCTTTTCTTCGTCAAAAAATTTGACGCCGAATGACAGTTGCTCCTTGCCAGCGATGTCGCCACTCTCTTCTGCCAAAATACTATATGGATGTGCTTCTTTACACCGTCTATGATATCAACTCTGATAACATCTGCAGAAATATTTATTATTTCATTTTGAATCTGAGGTGCCATATATGTCTCATTCTTTGCACATGATTCTGAGTGCTCCTTAATGTTTTATCGCCAGACTCATTCTTAAGTTTAATAAGGTCTTCAAACAGACCTTCATGAAGGTCTTTACCTCTTAATGGCAGATCGTGGGTATCACAAAAAAACTGTATCTATTACAGATACAACAATTTTTTAATTATCTTGTATGATTTTTTTATGTACATCCACAGACATATTCTGTATTAAATTTTTTGCGGACTTGTTTGAGATCTTGTGACACTGAAACTTTGCAAATCTCCCCCTTAAATCAACCATTCTCTTACGTACACAAACGAAAAACAAAACGATTGCGTTTGTGTACGCATGAACGTCCGCTTCGCGCGTGCTATCAATCGTGCGCGTTTTTTTTTATCGAATTTTTTTGTGTTTACCTATTAAGTATTGTAGTTAGTACCTAGGTAATTAAGTGTTTTATGTGTCATTAGTTACCTTACAGATCAGAACCCTGCCTCACCGTGGTTACGCCCATGAATAAGGTGGTAAACGAATAACATTATGTCCATTACTCAGCCATGCCATCGACAACATAACTTGGTTTAACATTTAAAGGTTTTAATATAAGAAGCAAATCTATCTAGGTACGAAGAAATAACATTTTTTCGAGATATAGCTTTTGTAATTTCTCCAGTCTGTCGTGAATGGTAAGGACAATTGTCCATCACTATCACTGAATTTTGTAATATCTATTAGTAGGTTAACGTTTGTCGGCATTTTTTGCTGTACTGAAGTGTGAATGCAAAAAGTTCATAAATTAAGTTTTGAACGATAGTATACACTGAGAATAACGTTGGTCTAAATACCAGATGGGCTGAAAAGTTCGTAGAGTAACACTCAGATGACGCTACTAGTATAAAATCTGTAGGGAATGCCTATTTTAAATAATGAATTTGACGGCCGAGTGGCGCCGACCTCCTCCGAGCATACGCGGAAAAAGACCGGGTTTCGAGAGGGCTTCTCACGAGAGAGACCGCCATGTTGTTTTATAAAAGATTGTTGTTGTACTTCTGTTACTATTTTATTGTGTTAATAAAGCCTTTCTATTCTTGTTAGTCGACTGTTGGATTTTTAACCTTCACTACTAAGAGAATAAGTATTTGAACACGCAGAGGATTATGTGGGATCCTCGTATATTCAGTTAAATACCGAAACATACATAATTGCCACACCGGCACCCCCACATTTGGTGACCCCGAGGTTCAAAAAAGGACTCCGACGTTCAAAAAAGGACCCCGACGTTCAAAAAAGGACTCCGACGTTCAAAAAAGGCTCTACATTTGGTGATCCCGATGCAGACGTTCCAAAAAGGTCCCACATTTAGTGACCCAGACGTTAAAAAAGGCCCTACATTTGGTGACACCGTTGTTTCAGAAAGTGGTTACATGAACAGTTAAGTGCTCTTTAAAGTTAAAAAATTTGGTGGTTCCTGATTAAATATCAGACAATCAGTACATGTGCTTAGTTATTCCAGCATAGTTGTTGTCGAATACACCGGTATTCATAGCAAATTGTAATAAACTTCAGTGGCTCTGTAATAGCAGCCCTAGATCAATATATTCCTGGACAATCAGCTCTAGAAGTCCACATTATTGCTGACGAAGACTTCAAGTATCATTTACTACAGTTTTATGTGCAGTTCAAGGTACTGGATTTTCTTCAGGTATTTATTGTTTTTAAATTTGAATAATATGTGCATCATTTAAGTAATATTCGTAGTATTGTAAAGTTTGATCGACTCATTTTAATAATAACTAGTTGGTATCGCGTAAAAATCGCATTTTAATACCATAGCAAACATACGTAAATTAGATTGTAACTTATTGAAAATTAAATAACAATCAACGTAGTTGTTTCAACTGAACTCTTGTCGTTTAGACAAATTTATAAACTCAGTATAGGAAATTTCTATTTCAAAGTCTGTGTTAAAAATAATGTTTTGAACATTACAATATTCAAAATAAATATTTTTCTTTGACTATAAAACTTCTTTAATAAAAATTTAGTTAAATAACTCTAATATAACTCTAAAAAATAGATAGTTTGATCTGTATTTAGCAATTATTTTAGCTAGTCAAAATGACTGATACCGCTAAAGAAAATGTTGAGGAGCGTGCAGAAGAAATAAATCGATTACGCGAATCGATAGAAAATTTGCAAGCACAATTAGGCGCGAACGCAAACGTTCAAACGAATGAGAATCAAAGAGTTCATGTAGATGCTTCGCGGGCCCCTAAAATTCCTCCAATTTCGCGTAGAAACTTACGTAATTGGCTTTTTCAAGTAGACGCGACGCTACGTCGGTCTGGTATCACTCATGACGCCACAAAGTTTGACTATTTAGTCATGGCTCTGGATGATGATGCTATGTCATGCATTAGTCATATTATATCGGCTGAAACCTTACCAGCCAATGCGTTTGAGCAGGCAAAGGCGTGTCTCATTAAAGATTATTCTCTTTCCGATGAAGAGAACTTACGAAAACTGTTGAAAGCGCAGGTAAATACCAACTGCAAACCGACTCAGATTCTGAGGCAACTAAAGGAACTTAATTCTGTCAGTAAACTTGATGAAAAAGTTCTAAAATCAATATTTTTTGAGCAACTTACTGATCATCAAAAAGAAATTCTTACATTAATGTATGATAAAGATTTAAATACTCTGGCTGAAACAGCTGATAAGCTGGTTGCAAATACGACTTCTTCAAATAGTCATATTTATGCAATCACTTCAAGTGATTCTGAACCTAAAGCTTCTTCTTCAAATTTTGATGATCCAATTTCTCGATTAGAAAAGAAAATTGATTTATTGATTGAAACAATCAAAAAGAGTAATTTAAGTAACGACCGTTCTCGTAGTCGTTCAAAAAGTAAAAATAGATCAGGATTGTGTTATGCGCATTCAAAATTTCCTGATGATGCTCGTACTTGCAGAGATTGGTGTTCTAGATATACAGAATGGTCTTCTCTTAATAAGGATAAAAAAGACAAAAATAAAAACTCTGCTCGTACCGATTGTATAGCTCATTCTGTTAAAGAATCTAAACGTTTATTTATTGCGGATCGTAAAACGAATCAATTCTTTCTCATAGATTCAGGTGCTGATGTATCGCTTATTCCTGTTTCTTCGAAAATGAATAAAAGTCCTGAGCAAACAAGACTTTATGCCGCTAATAATACTTTTATAAATACTTACGGTGAATCTTCCCGAACGATAGATTTAGGTCTTAGACGTTCTTTTCCTTGGAATTTCTGCATAGCAGATATACCTTATCCCATTTTAGGTGCAGATTTTCTCTATCATTATGGTCTATTGATAGATATTCGCAATAGCTGTCTCATTGATAATAAGTCTAGTCTTTCGACTACCTGTATTGTCAAAGAGGCATCGATTCATTCGGTTTCAGCTATTCCCCCCGATTCCAAATGCGCTGAAATTCTTGCGGAATTTCCACAAATTACAAGTACCAGTCCTATTGTTCCACCTGAAAAATCAAAAGTTCGACATCATATAATTACCAAAGGTCCTCCTGTCTCAGCTCGTTCTAGACGATTAGATCCGGCTAAATTGAAAGCCGCAAAAGAGGAATTTGCTACTTGGTGTCAAGCAGGTGTTTGTCGTCCGTCTAGTAGTCCATGGGCCAGCCCCATGCATATGACTTTAAAAAAAGATGGGACTTGGAGAGTATGTGGTGATTACAGACAACTTAATGCTGTCACCATTCCGGATAAATATCCGACTGCGCATATTTATGATTGCACTGCCAATCTTCATGGCAAAAAATATTTTTCCTCTCTCGACTTGCTTAAGGCGTTTAATCAGATCCCTGTAGCAGAGGAGGACATTGAAAAGACTGCGATTATTACTCCTTTTGGTCTTTTTGAATTTTTATATATGACTTTTGGACTGCGAAATGCTAGTCAAAGTTTTCAGAGATATATTAACAGCGTTTTAGGCGATTTAGATTTTGTTTTCATTTATATAGATGATATACTGATCGCTTCCACTACGCTTGAAGAGCATTATAATCACTTGCGTATTGTTTTCGCGAGACTTCGGGATGCTCATCTTCGATTAAATATCAACAAATGCATTTTTGCTGTTGAAGAACTGGAATTTCTAGGTTATATTATCAACAGTAAAGGAATTCTTCCAACCAAGGCGAAAGTTAATGCAGTTTTAAATTTTCCCAAACCGGAAACTGTTGCTGAATTGCGAAGATTTATAGGAATGGTAAATTTCTACCATCGAAATCTCCCCAATGCTGCAAAAAAACAAGCATCTCTAAATGCTTACTTTAAAAATTCTCGTAAAAATGACAAATCTCAAATTATATGGTCATTAGAAGCTGAAGAAGCATTTGAAACAGTAAAATTTGACTTTGCAAATGCTGCTCTTCTTGTTCATCCCCGTGTAGACTCAGAAATACAGTTAGTCACGGATGCTTCAGATGTAGCTGCTGGTGCTGTTTTAGAGCAAAAGTCAGCTGATGACGAACACAAATGGGAACCTCTTGCTTTCTTTTCCCAAAAATTTACTCCTGCTCAACGAAATTATAGTGCTTACGATCGTGAGTTAACAGCAATGTATCTAGCAGTAAAATATTTTTCTTATTTGTTAGAAGGTCGTGATTTTAAAATTCGTACAGATCACAAACCTCTTATTTATGCATTTTCGCAAAGTCCTGAAAAAGCATCACCACGACAACAGCGACAATTGTCATTTATTGCTCAATTTACAACTAGAATAGAGCACATACCTGGCAATGAAAATGTCGTTGCGGATTGTTTGTCTAGAATCGATTCTCTCACATTAACTTCTAATGTTAACATTGAATCAATTGAAAAACTTCAAAAAGAAGATAAAGATTTACAAAATTTGCTCAAATCTGATAATACTTCTCTTAAATTAAAACTTGTACCATTTAATAAAGATCACTCCATTATCTGTGATATTTCTGGTGAAACTATTAGGCCTTACATCCCACCACCTTTGAGACGAGATGTATTTGATATTTTCCATAGTCCTTCACATCCTAGTGGAAAAGCCACAGATAGGTTAATTCGTAAAAGTTATGTGTGGATGAATATGCATCGTGATATTTCACTTTGGTGCAAAACATGTCCAGATTGTCAACAATCAAAAATTTCACGACATGTCAAGCTTTTACCTGAGCATTTTGTTTCTCCTGATGGTCGATTCGATCATATTCACATTGATATTGTTGGTCCTTTGCCACCGGCAGACGGATATGCTTATTTGGTAACAATAATTGATCGATTTTCTCGTTGGATCGAAGCAGTTCCAATCAAGAATATTGAAGCTTCATCCGTTACCAGAGCATTTTATGACACTTGGATATCTAGATTTGGTGCTCCTAAAACACTTTCAAGTGACCGTGGCACACAATTCGAATCGCAACTTTTTACCTCACTACGTTCCATTTCTGGTTGTGAGAGGATACGTACTACTCCTTACCATCCTAAGTCAAACGGACTAATTGAGCGTGTACATCGCCCATTAAAAGCTGCCTTAATGTGTCACAAAAACACGAATTGGGTACGCACCTTGTCCACTGTTTTGTTAGGTTTAAGATGCTATGTGCGAGAGGATACCGAAGCGTCACCAGCTGAGTTTCTTTTTGGAAAAGCCTTACGTTTACCAGGTGAATTCTTCGCAGAAGACGAATTATCCCCTGATCCGACGGCATTTATTGACGAATTTAGGGAATATATGCGTCAAGTACGACCAATTCCGGTATCGCACAAATATGCTAAAAATAAACGCGCATTTTATTTTAAAGACTTGTACACTTGTACGCATGTTTTCAAACGTGTGATGACTAAAAAATCACTTGAAAAACCTTATGTTGGTCCATACAAAGTCATTAAAAGAGTGACTGACCGAGTTTTTCAAATTGATATTAATGGTGTTTCTCATTCTGTTTCGGTAGAATCGCTAAAACCGGCTTATTTTGTTTCTGGAGATGCGAATGATCCTACAATCGCTCAAAATGATATTCCTCAAAAGAGTGAATCGAACATTTCCGATAGTTCATTAACATTAGTCGATCAAACTCGTGATTTTAATGAAAATTGTCATAGTAATGATGATGCACATTCGTCGGAACATCTACCAGTTAGTCAACCCATATTAAAAACATATGTTAATAAAAAGAAACTGTTAACTGAGAATGAAACATCCGGTACAAATACTGTGCAGTGCGTGCAACCAGTATCAATTCTCAAAAGTGCGTTAAACAAGAATTCTAACAATAGTGATAACCATCCAGTGCGTAAGAAAAGTGTCACGTTTAGTTAAAAAAACAAGTACCTATTTGGTGTAAACAAACAAATTTCAAAGTAAAAAAACTTTTTATAATTGTTAATTGTATACAAATATGTATTACAAATATTTTTTCTCGTTCATAAGTTTACAAATTAAATACGGTGTAAAACCATTATTTGTAGTCAAGTTGTATCACACTTGGTTTTAAAATTTTCATGTTCAAAAGTAACATTAATTTTGATAATTTAGTCAATTTTTTGTTAACGCTTCTGCTAGGAGGGGAGTGTGTAGGGAATGCCTATTTTAAATAATGAATTTGACGGCCGAGTGGCGCCGACCTCCTCCGAGCATACGCGGAAAAAGACCGGGTTTCGAGAGGGCTTCTCACGAGAGAGACCGCCATGTTGTTTTATAAAAGATTGTTGTTGTACTTCTGTTACTATTTTATTGTGTTAATAAAGCCTTTCTATTCTTGTTAGTCGACTGTTGGATTTTTAACCTTCACTACTAAGAGAATAAGTATTTGAACACGCAGAGGATTATGTGGGATCCTCGTATATTCAGTTAAATACCGAAACATACATAATTGCCACACCGGCACCCCCACAAATCCATATGATTTTTAGTTAACCCTAAGCTTCAAAAGACAAGTGTACAAATTTTACAAATGTTAAACTATTAGTTTGTGGTATAGAGCATTTTGATTTGTAGCAACTTTTGTTATTTTAAATAAAATGAATAAAAAGGAATTTCGTGTGTTAATAAAGCATTAATTTTTGGCGAAAAAAATACTATTGAAACCAAGGCATTACTTAGTAACATTAATCGAGACTCTAAAGATATCAAAGAAACGTGTTGGACATTTTGGGCATGGGTATGCGAAAGCTCTGTTCAAAGTTAGTGCAGTTGGAGCTCACAATCGACCAAAAACAATAACGGATCAATGTTTGAAGCTGTTTAACGATAATAAACTTGAATTTATGCGTTGATATGCGACAATGGATGAAACTTGCCTCCAAAATTTCAAACCAGAATCAAAACGACTCCAAAGCGTGCAAAGAAGCAACAGTAGGCTATCAATGTAATGGCATCGATATTTTGGGATGCGTATGGTACAATATTCGTCGACTATATTAAAAAGAGAAAAAACGTCAACAGCGACTGTTGCGTAGCGGTTATTGGGGCGTTTGAAAAACGAAATTGTGGAAAAACGGCCTCATTTAAAAAAAAAAACGGGTGTAGCGGTCAGTGGAGCTGCCGGTAGAAGTTATACTTCTATGCACGGGCCCGTGTTTAGAAATTTGTATGGGAATGATTTAGCAAAATCATTATATGTTTGAAACATGAATCTACTATAGTATAAATCCGAACTGCCGTGTCCATTTTATAAGTTAAAATGCAATGTGAAATAATTCACATCGCATACTATTAATCAAAATCTAAAAATATTTATTGCGAAAATATACATATATCATGTGTACTTTATATCAACTAAAAACTGTAAGTTTAATTAGTGCCGCCAACGTGTGCAGAATCAAATATTTTGACTACCGTATAAGTTGGCAACAAGGTGAGGGAGCCGCTTTAATAGAAAAAGATCGAAAAAAGAGAGTGATATTAAAACTAACATTAAATAGCGACACTTCAAGAATTCACGTAGGTAGCGTATTTGTTGACCCCTTGCACCAAGTATGCATGTCAAGTCATAAAAAGTTAAACTCGAAAATTCCCGTAGAAGTAACCTATACGCATATATAATGCGATGAATGTAAGAATATTTATAATAATTTTTTGGAAATAATAAAAGAATATTTATAAAATACATATAATTTCCCAAAAAGTTTCAATCTACTGAATGTTTAAACAGTATAACTTTAAAAAATTGCTGTTTCTTCAAGACAATACACGATGGCAAAATTGTATGTATTTTTGTTCTCAGAACTCAAAGAAATGCTCGCTGGAAAGCAATTTTTACAACGCAAAATCGGTTTCTACTGAACAAAGACGAACCGGCATAATGCTATCCAATATGGTGGTGTGATGTAATTAGCTCTGTCCGAGCATATACTATTCTGTCAGTGATTTAATTAGTGCGAAATTTAAAAAGAATAACTTTGACATAGATGTTCCCCAATCCTAATTGTAGAACACATCTACCATTTTCGTTAAAGCTTTATTTCGGAATATGTTATAAGTCAGCTAATAAATAATTTTATGATAATTTGTGTAATAAACTAAATCGCCACCTAAGCTGGTAGTTCCTTTAACCACTTAGGCATCTGTGATCGATTGTTTAAAGGCGCAATCGGCTATGGGCAGAAATCGTAAGTTTGATTCCGCCGGATATGAGATTTCCTCTTATTGTCATTGCTTGTTTGCCTAATTTCAAATTGAACAAATTGGTAAGCTATTGGCTAGTCACCTGTATTTCATTTCTTGCACCCAGCGTCATCCCTAGATACATTCTTTAGAACTTTACCGTTAAAATATTTTCTATTTGTTTGATTATCTCTTCAGTACATACAATTCGATAAGCTTTGCATTAATACGCTTCAACTTAAAAAAAACATTAGTGTTCCAGATGTAAATGTACAAGCTTACTTTACATTTTACATAATTCTTAATGACGCAGTAATCGTTGAACAAAAAATGCTATATTATTAACAATTTGATTTTTCAGCTAGTGATTGTATGGAAATAATTACATGTTTTAATAAATTTCAATTGTAGATGTCTACTCCTCACACTCCAAGTCCAACTGGAAGTGTTGTCGGACCATTAGAAAGTGGAGTCATTAATAATCCTCATCCAATGGATTCAAAACCTCCTCAAGATTTACACATCAAATCTGAAGTGGTATTGACTTATAACACTGAGAATGAAAAGAATCCAGCACCAAATAAAGAAGAAGTTGAAGTGAATGAGAAAAATTTGCAGCAGAATGTTTCCTTTTTGGGCCAACTTGTGTTCAAACTAAGGTAAAATTAAAAAGATGTTAAATTTTTATTATTTACAATTATTTTATGAGTTTCGTCGTGTAATACTTTATATAATTAAATATCTAATGGTTAAGAGGTATTTTCACATGCTAGATGATCGATGCTGTTAAGTGATGACTTTTAAACCTGATGTTTATTTTGTACCAATACGCTGAAGTTTAGTTTTCGAATCTACATTTAGTTCGATAAAAAATCTGTTAATCATCCCAAACACACCTGCAGCTTTTATAATCTCCAAAAGTGTGTTACAAAAATAAAACTTCTTTGATAATACTTGTTTTATGGTGGCCTTAACGGACATACACCAAGAATTGGTTACACTGTGATACATCAGTGCTTTTTATCAAAATGCTTACTGAACAGAATTAATATTATATCGAGTATGACAGCTGCACCTAGAGATTATTTTTTCCTATTAATATTTTAAGTTACTGTGAACCTGTGAGACATATGCAACGGACTCCTTAGGAGTCTATCTATCCCAATTTAAGAAATCTTGCTCTATCTCGTTGTAAATTTCATTTACCAGAGAATGATTTGACATTTCTATTGTTTAAATTTTTTATATATATTTTTAGATACAAAACAGATAAAAACGCGCTTATAGTTTCGGTGGTTCGATGTCGAGATTTACCAGCAAAAGACAGCAGTTTGGGTTCGAGTGATCCGTACGTTAAACTTCAACTCCTGCCTGATAAACAACATAAAGTTAAGACCCGAGTGTTACGAAACACCAGGAATCCCGTTTATGACGAAGATTTCACTTTTTATGGCATAGGTATGTGTGTTCCCTTAGGGACAATTTTTTTACGCAGAACAAACATAAAATCTGAGCTATATTTTAAATTTTAAATATTTTTTTCTTTATATACTTATACTAGGTTTATACCTGGTTTTTCTTTTGTTAGGAACATATGAAGCAAAAGAAAATTTTAAATTTAAAACGTAGAAATTTTAAAATTTAATAAGTTCAATATTTAACGAATAATCTTTGTCGTAGGTTTTAATCAACTGCAGAATATAACGTTGCATTTTGTAATACTCAGTTTTGACAGATACAGTAGGGATGATATTATAGGTGAAGTTTTTTGCGCTTTGAATTCGGTGGATATTGCACAAATTGAGACACAACAGATGGCGGTTTGCAGAGAAATTCAACCTAGAAGCTTAAAGGTAAATATGTAAAATTTTATCCATAAGCGTCATTAATATATGAAAAATGTATACATGGTAAGAGTATTGTAACGAAACTATGCCACTGGGCGAATTATTATTATCAAAAGTCTTTCCGGAACTCTCTAGGTCTAGAATGATCGAGAGATGGCACCACGGGCGAATGTTCTGGTATCAAAAAGAATAAAGGACCCTTTTCTGGAACTCTCTGGTTCTCGAACGTGAGATGGCGCCGCAGTATATATAAATCGGACTCGAAGGCAGACAGTCAGTATTCAGTATAGCGCGAATATTTAAACTTTCGAATAGTGCAAATAAATAAAGTATAGATAAATTATTGTGAATTTAGTGTTTAGCAGTGTTATAGTTTGTGTAGTTATTCGTTGGAAATAAATCGACTTAAAAATAAATCGAACCTGTGTTTTAATTTGATAAAAACGTTACAATTGGTGTCAGAAGTGGGATATTTTAATTTAACTAATGCACTTTTTGAGTGCAGTTTTTTTAATTTTGTGATAAAACTTTTTCCGGTTTCAGTATTGACTTTTAGACATTTTGGACAGTTCTTTTTTGAAGTGCTAATTAAGATAATTCGAAATAAAATTAACAACTAGAAGAACGTGATAAAGACATTGCGGGCACCAAAGCCACCCTTGTGCAAAAATTATGGGAAGCATTAACCCAAGAGGGATGTGACCCAGAAACTTTCGAATTCCCTTCCACCGAAGAATCACTCTTGGCAAAAATAGAGGAAAATGCTAAGAAGGTTAAAGGAAAGATGGAGGAAAATGCTAAGAAGATGGAGGAAAATGCTAAGAAGATGAAGAAAAATGATAGGAAAGTTAAAGAAAAGCTGGACGAAAATGCTAAGAAGGTTGAAGGAAAGCTAGAAGAAGTTGTTAAAACGGTTGGCCATAAATTTGAACAAGTCGAAGAATAGTTTGAACGGGTCGAAGAAAAGTTCGAATGCTTAGAAAACAAAATCAGACAATTAGAAAACATGATCACCAACACTAACCTCGCCGAACAGGACGTAAAAGTTATTGAAACTACAGACAAAAAAGAATTAGTATACGAGGATTGTGGCGGCGGTATGAAATTCAAACTGCCGAATTTCTACGGTAAATCGTCCTGGTCCACGTATGTCAAACAGTTCGAAGCAATCGCGATGGCCAATCGATGGACAGAACAACAAAAAGCCATATCATTGACAGCTGCTCTGCGAGGTGACGCCGCAGATATTTTGAGATCAATACCTAAAGATCAAGAGTACTGCTATCAGACGCTTTTATCCAGTTTGGAAAACCGCTACGGAGTTAGCCACTTACAGCAAGTTTATAAAGCCCAATTGCGCATTCGAAATCAACGCGCAACCGAGAACTTGCAAGAATTTGAGGCGGAAATCGCGCGTATGATTCGGTTGGCATATCCTATGGCGCCCGATAGCTTTCTAGAAGAAATAGCAGTCGACACTTTTGTAAATGGCTTAAGGGACAACAATTTACAGAAAGCTTTGAAACTGGCTCGACCGAAGCTATTAGATGAAGCTCTCGCTATAGCGCTAGAACATGAGACGGCGAGCCAAACTTCGCGGGGTCACCGTTTAAGAACGATTGGAGAAGAATCGGAGACTGAAAGCCTCGAAGAACTGGTAAGAAGAATTATTCGTCAACAGAAAACGGAGACGCGACGGGAACCAAGGTGCTGAAATTGCGGCGAGTTCGGTCACCTACGCCGCAATTGCAAGAAACAGCCGTCGGAAAACTTAAAGCGAATGCAGGAATATGACTATGATATCCAACATAGGGCAGGAAAAACCCATCTCAACGCTGATGCATTGTCAAGAAGACCGTGCAAAGAAAACTGCACTCATTGTTCGCGATTAGAGGAAAAACTCTGCCCTACACGACGAACCACTGTCGTTAACGAGAGCTGGCAACCCCAAGAGCTACGGAAATCTCAAGAAGAAGATCCATGCTTGAGAATTGTGTTGGTCTGGAAACGTCATGGTGAAAGACCTCCTTGGCAAGAAGTAAGCGCACAAAGCCCAGAAGTTAAATCATATTGGAGCCAATGGGATAGCCTAGTGATGCGGAGCAAAGTACTGTATCGAACTTTCGAGAGTGAAGATGGTACCGAGTCCAGATTACAGATGGTGTTACCAAGAAGCAAAGTGCCGGAATTTCTACTTCAAACGCACGATGGTACGTCAGAAGGGCACTTCGGAATAACGAAGACCCTGCAAAAAGTTCGTGAGTGATTTTACTGGGTGAACTGCAAGGATGATGTGAGACGCTGGTGCCGGAAGTGCGAGTTGTGTGCTGCAAGTAATGGAACCGTTGGCAAGAAACGAGCTCCCATGATGCAGTATAACGTGGGAAGTCCAATGGAAAGAGTGGTGATAGATGTCGCAGGACCATTTCCGGAAACGGACGATGGAAATAAGTACATCCTGGTAGCCATGGACTATTTCACGAAGTGGACGGAGGCTTACGCGATCCCTAACCAAGAGGCTGCGACCGTTGCGGAAGTGTTGGTTAAAGAGTTCTTTAGTCGGTTTGGTGTGCCTTTAGAAATTCATTCGGACCAAGGCAGGAACTTCGAGTCGGTCCTCTTTCAAGATGTATGCCGTTTTCTAGGTGCCCATAAAACCAGAACAACGCCTCTGCATCCTCAGTCAGATGGCATGTTCAAAAGGATGAATCAAACGATGGGAAAACATCTATCCAAAGTGGTATCGGAGCACCAGAAAGATTGGGACCAATACCTACCCATGTTCCTGATGGCGTACCGATCAGCAGTTAATGAAACCACCGGCCAGACACCTGCCTGTCTCATGCTTGGACGTGAATTACGCCTACCATGTGACCTTGAATTTGGCAGCAAACCTTCAGAAGATGACGTCGCTGGTGAAGGCTACGCAGACCAACTTAAGCTGAAAATGCATCAGATCCATGACATCGCCCGGAAGAGCATTCAGATTGCTAGCGATCGCATGAAAAATCAATATAATGTTAGGTCAAATAACAGAATATTTGAAACAGGAGACCTTGTATGGCTTCACAACCCACAGCGACGCAAAGGTTTATGTCCCAAACTGCAGAGACAATGGTAAGGCCCGTATGAGATTAAGAAAAGGATAAACGACGTAATTTATCGAATTCAAAAACTGCCTAGAGGAAAGCCAAAAGTGGTCCACATAAATCGACTTTCACCTTACGAAGGCTCTAATAATATCGAGGAAGCTAGGGCTGTTTCGCAGGAAGCAAGAATCGAAGAAAATCGGCCTGGCCTGACTTTGACAGATTCATTACCGATTACGCCAAGCGAAAGAAAATTAGGTTTGGCGTTACTGCAGAAGTTCGGCAAGACATCTTTAAAGTTCCTAGAAACGTGTCGATCGCTCAAGAAATTTGGACGTTTAGATGAACTGCTCGACCAACAACCACGGGTTACAGTATTAACGATAAAAAACTGATAAGAAAAAGGTTTCTTTAAAATTGTAACAATAATACTGGGTTTTTTGTTATATAAAGAAACAGAACACATCGATAAAGATTTTAATTGTTTTTTTTTGCAAAAAAGGACCATCTTTAATAAATTTGCATATTACCATCAGACCAAAAAGTGAGTCACAAATTGTTTAATCAATTGAAACAAATTACAAAAATTCCACCAAACATTTTCTTTGTTTTGGGTACTTTTGAAAAACGTGATAGTCAATTTTCATTTAAAAGCGAAGCTTTTAATGCTTTGTCAGGAAGAGATGTTGAGTAAAATTTTTATTTGAAAGCAAAACATTTAATGCTATGTCAGGAAGAGATAGACAGAATAATCACCACAAACCTGACGAACAAAACTTTTTCTGGCCTGTGTATCTTTGGTTATTTATGATTGCTACCACTTTCGAGTAAACCAAAGATTTCAGCCTCTCATTTCCGTTCTTTCTTCGGAGTATCATTCTAACGGAATGTACTGAGTTTCACACGTTATTTTTTACAAATAGGTTCTTAACGATGAGGAAAAAATGATAGTGCACTCCGTTATCATTCCCAAAAATATTGTAATGAAATTTTATTATTATATTAAAGAATGTGATAGTAAATTTTGTTTTTAATTTTATATAGATTCGTTCTCAAGGAAGAGGTGATATATTAGTTTCACTTTGTTGGCAACCAGCTGCTAGCAGACTGACTGTGGTGGTTTTAAAAGCTCGAAACCTTCCAAAAATGGATGTAACAGGTCTTGCAGATCCATACGTAAAAATTTATTTACTTTACAATGGTAAGTAACACTTTAAATATTTGCGTACTTAAAAGAAAAACTATTGTTCAATAAAAAAAAAAAAGTTATAGTTAAGTAAATTAACGTAAGAATGCATTGAATTTGTAGGTCAAAGAATTGCCAAGAAGAAAACACATGTTAAGAAACGAACCCTAGGACCAGTTTTTAACGAAAGTTTCGTATTTGATATTCCACAAGCTGGGGAAGGCTTAGAAGGGGTTAGCCTAGAGTTCTTACTTTTAGACTGGGACAGAGTAACTAAAAATGAGGTACAGTAGGCATTATTTAATTTCTGTTTCATTCTATACAGCTTCTTGTTAACGTTATATCATTAAAAATATTGTTGGGTTATACAAATACATAACTCAATGAATTTTAAAGGTTTGATAGATTGCAGTCCAATTTGCGTCTTCTTTTAAATGTGAGTCCTACATAAAATACTATAATAATTTTTTATTATTGAATAACAATAGCTGTTGCAACGAATAAAGTAATTATTGTTTTATTATTTTCGTCTCTTGAACAGCTCCACCATGAGGTCAAATTCTATTAACAGCCTCTGGAAAATTCTACTTAGTTGGGCGACGCTTTGCTGATACCAAAATAAATATTAAAAAGGTTTCTAATTCATCTCACCTTTGTGTCACTGTATTTTTTATACGTTTACTAGCTGACCCGGCCACGCGTTGCTGTGGCTAAGGTTTTTGTTATACTTATTACATTGTAGTAATCTATTTAAGAGGAACAGTAGTAGAACATCAGTCATGGGGACCACCATGCTTGTTTACATAGATGCCATTTGTAAAAAATATGGCGACCTCCATGACAGATTTTCTACTACTGCAACCCCTTAATACAATGAAATTATTATTTACGAATGAAGACGGAAACGTTAAAGCTGGTATAAAAATTCACTGGATTGATATTAAGCAAAAATCAATACAAAAGAATTTTAAAATTTATTATTATTTTTATTCAAGTTTATAACAAATGAGTATATTACTGTCACGCCTGGAGAGATTTGAGAGAATGTGCCTTAGTGTTATAGGATAAGGAGTAGCTTACTAAAGGCACTCCCGGCCAGGTATCCTGCTGAAAGCAGAAAACTAACCAAGGGTAAGATGAGATAAACAACAGGAAACAAACAACAAATATATTAACGAATAAATAAGCAATAAGAATGAGTAATAAACATCACAATTGCCCAGACCCCAGGGTCTGTTTTAGGGACACCCCAAAGGGTGTCTGACCTCAACAACCTGCTTTTAAAGTCAATTCATATTCTACGTGAGATTCAAAATTAAACTATTTAAACACGTGCCAAGATCTAAAGTAATGACTTTGACCTGGTAAAATGTAATACATAACAATACAATAAAATATAAATTAATATGTAGGGCAAAACTACCCTATCACTTATGTGGCATTACAAAGTAAATAACATGTAACACTTTAACTTATGCATGAATGAGGTAGGTAGGGCAGATAGTCTTAAATCTTTAACAATAATACTTATTATTTTAAATTATAGGTGATTACTTTTATTTTCAATTTAATTTAGCACTAATCGGGGTAATATCTTATACGGGGATCCTATTTAAAAACGTCTGACCGCGCAGGTCCCTGCGCATTGAAAAAAAAACCCAAATTCACCTTATTTCTGCGCGAGAAATTCAAATTTCCATGCATGGTTGCAAAATTAATTGTATATCTGTAATAATCGGAAACATGTAAAAATACTGAAATAGCTCAAAATATGTTGTTCTAAGCATAAAAACTTACGGATTTTCTTGTTCTGTCCATGACTCTAAATTGGCGTGTTAGGTTAGGTAGAATGTTTTGTAAACAAACATGTTGGTTAGAAGTATGTTCTAAACTTTTAAAAAATATTCTGATTTTAGTGTTAAAGTTTCGTTTGTTCTCTAAGTTTCATTATAAATTTGGGCAAAACTAATATTCTATCACGAATATTAGATATCATGTTAGATAGAAAACAAATATGTATATATACAAAATTTGTGATCACAACCAAAGATTTTGATTGTTTGTTGATTATTGTATTCATTGGATAAAATGAAATAAAATAAATAACTGCGCATGTGTTCACTACCCGCTACTTATTACTGACAGCAGTCCGAAACTAATTTTATTAATTTTTATAATAATTGTTACCGTTTTTCGCAAATTTTACGATGGTGCAAATTAGAAAATTAAAATTGCAAATTTTTGGTAAAAGGTGCATATCGAAATACACTTTAGGGAGTGAGAAATGAGTATTTAAATCTGGTTTGTAAAGCAAATTTTTAATCAAATTTTGTATGAAAAATACATTTTTGAAAGTTGCAAATTAAGCTCTTTTAATAGGTAATTTTTTTTTTAAAAGAAATTTTTGGTGCTGGAAGAGCGGTGGTGAATAACAGAGGGGTTATTTTTATCAAGTTGTTTTACCCGTTTAGCTTTAGCTATGAGACAAAAAATACACTATCATAACGTTAGCGCAACATTTAAATCATTTAAATGTTAGCGCCCTTGGTAGGGTCAAAATAAGTGTCAAAACTATCACTATCTGTATCCGGTAGAAAGAGAAATTTGATGTGATATTAAAATATGTACGTATGATCTATGCCACAATAATAAAATTGTTCTACGTTCTATATGATCTATATTTTACTGAATATTTCATCGATTCTAATATTTCATGGCCATCAGAACAAATATACCAATTTTTTTAAAACATGCAAAGAGAATAAAAACTGATAGTAGGTATTAGTGCTCGTTTAAAACACTCGCAAGTCCACTGTAAATTTGAACGCGAGATTTGACAACAGCGCTCGCAATAGCAGATACATTTTGAATTCACGTGGTCATGCGCATAACATTAGGATCCCTGTATAAGATTTTACCCTAATCGGAACACAATATTTTTGGTTAACCTGTCTTTAGCTAACACAAACAGATTCGACGGTTTCCCTACACGTGAACATGCAATATATAGTTGCCCAGTTTATTAAACTATATAGTTTCAAAGCACATGCCACAACTTTTTATGTTAAAACTTTTCAATAATTAAAACTGAATTTAAGTGTCATCTCAACAATGAACAGCATCCTTGATATTGCAAAAATATTAAGTCATGCAACGCTGTGATTGATAATAGAGAGGATTGTTTCCTTGTTAACTAAATCAAGGGTAGTTGTATCTAAAAACTTTCTAAAATAGTTTATTTTATTAACAGTTAAATTAAAATAATAATTACTGTTTTCACATGTAAAAACAAAAACAAAAAAAAAAATTCCCTCTGGCGTAATCGATCCCATTACCATAACCCAACCGAAATGTCATAATCGCCGCTGATCCAAATTAGCTACCAAGACTTTACATGAAAACTTTCAAAATGATAATGTCATATTTAATATAATAACAATTCAATAAACAAATAATTTACAATAAAATAATATTGCGACTATAAATGAAAGCTATCCTATTTTTCAAGTTGAATCAAACTGCACACGGTGTGCAAATTTGATTAAAATCGGTTAAGTAGTTTGGGAGTCTATTGCGGACAAACAACGTGACACGTAATTTATATATATTAAGATAAAATAAGCTTATAAATAAATCATTGACTTAACAGTTTTGAATATAATATCCTGTATGATTTAAAAACAGTAGGAAGTTTACCTGGTCATAAAATGTAAGAGGAAGTGTGTTAAAAAATAGTCACATAGAGATAGGTCAGGGCTCTTAGAATGGTGCTCAAAGGTTTCTCAGAGCATTTTTTTTGGAAAATTCCTTGTCAAAGTCAAAAACCTGGGATTGTCATGGAGAAAAATGACAGTAATCAGCACCCCTGTCTTTCTTTCGATAAAAGACTGTTGCTGACTGTAATAAATGTCAGTAGTAAGCCGCATTCACCGTATGTTATTGATCGTATAGAAAATTGATTAGTGAAATGCCCTTAAGTCAACAAAAATCGTTGTAAAGACTTTTCCAACAGAGAGACAAGTTTTGGTCTTTACTGGGCAACCTTTGTTCTTTCTTCTCCAATACATATTTGCAATCTTCAACTCGGGGTTGTTATCACATGTTACTATTTTCTTGCAGAAATCGATTCAGAGGCATTTCAGAGATATGCTACCTGACCTGATTTTAATTTGCAGAAAACAACCTTGAAAGCCATCGAGTACTAATTTTTCTGAAACCGAGTTGATCACTGATTATGGATTCCATAGCTAATACCAACATCCGATTATTTTTTTAAACGGTGATCACGGATACGAATGTTGTTGTTAATCTTCGGCGTAGATTATGACTTTCGTTTGAAACACGTTGTCGACCGTCCTTTTTGAAAGCGAATACACACGATTCTGAAACAGTGCCCTGTTCCCAAATTGGACCTTCAAACGGGTTAAAATTTCTGATGGTTTAACGCTTTGATTAGTTAAAAACTTGCGCAAGAGACGAAAGCTCCATTTGCACTGTAATGGCTTTACTGACGATAAAATAAGAGTCAGCACGCTCACTCCGCCGGTTTCCCACTCCTTATAGACCTAACATCTACTCCACACAACATCATCTAACTTGAAACTGCATTCTATGAGGAATAGTAAAATTACCATTTACATTTGATAACCAATCAGCTTTAAAAACAAGTGAACAGTAAATTGACTTTGGTATTTCTGTTTTCAGGTAATAGGTAGGTTGGACTTGGGAGGTCCGAAATGTACAGGCTCTGCTTTGCATCATTGGAATGAAGTGTGCAATTCACCACGCAGACAAATAGCAGAATGGCACAAACTCAGAGAATAAGTCTTTTCATAAACTTAAATTTAAAAAGAAGATATGTACCTTTAAACTTAATACTCTCTTATCAAACAAACATTCAAATCAACTTCCACTACATCTACTCGATATGTATTTTAATTAAACTTATTTAAAAGTATCATTCTATGATGTAAAAATTATTTACACTTATACGTATGTTGCTAGTTGTGCAGTATCAACTATTATACATCACTTGCTACTTATTAATAAATATTTTTTAATTCTTTTACATCATAGAGATAATTTTTTATCGACTATCAACGAAAAAGGAATTGTTTTTATAAAGTTGATTTGAATTTTTTACAGAAATAAATTAGAAACATATTTACGGTAGCCACCTTTACGATATATTATTTATCAAAAACTGAACCCTTTCACTTGTATCGCTATATACATTTTATATTATTTTCTACAATAAGTTGTTGTTTCAAGAAAATCTTCATTCAGGCCTGTATATAGCAAGGTGTTGAAGGGGTCACAAATAATTAAAAAGCCGCATTTTTAAAATATTGATGGCATCTTTAAGTAGTGTAAATCTGAGTTTGCAATGAATGGAAAAAAATTTGTTGGCCTGGTGGTTTCGGCTTGTATCTTTTTATCGGTGCGATTTCGGAAAAAACTTATGTTACTAGTTTTAATGAACATTAAATTATCTACAAAGTGAGCACCGCCGCACTGTATGTCTTATAGGTTCTGAGTTACGCTCCATTAAAACTTGGTAATTTTTTCCAACAACTCAAAATTTTAAGTTTGGCCGAATTTCGTGAGAAACACCGGCCGAAGGAATGATTCCTACGATAAAAGTCAGGGCGACTAAAGTTGCATTAAACTTGATTAGGTTTGATTTAAACACAGATTGAAGTGTGGTAGGTAGCACTTCTCTTAAAAAAAGAAATTGGGGAAAAGTGCGTGTTTTAAGAAAAAGACCTTTTACACCACAATTAGATCTAAAACAGTTAAATTACTGTAAAGGTCTCAAAATCTCTTTGAAGGTTCTTGTATGGTTAGGATTGTTAGCAATCTCTGCTGGTTGTTTTTCGATACTTGTGAGCCAGTGAGCTCTGTGTCCACCCCCAATCACCTCTTGCACCTCTTGTTGGATCGGGGGCAGACGAGCTGGGTGTACTTTGCCACTCGTAGCAGACTTTTCGCCACTCCCATATAGTGTCACAAGACATTTGCTGTCAGCAAAGGTTACTTCTTCGTTATTGGCGACGTTTTGGAGAAAAGTAGCTGCTAAATCAATAAGGCGGGGACTCAGCTTGAGAGAGGCCAACAATTTTGTTTTACCTTAGAAAAAAAAAGCAGAGATAGTGTTACGACCACAGGCATCTAGGCACAGTTCTAGCCCAGGAAGAACGGCCAGTTCTCCCTTATCAAAAAACTAAAATGAGTAGAACTGTTCATATCCCTAGCTCGATTTTTATCACCTCTTTGGAGGAAAATATTGGAGTAGGTCAACTCTAATTCATTGGGGAGGACCAACAGGTAAACATCCACATCTGCTATGAGGACGTTCTTTAAGCTCTTTTCAAAAGTAGATCTGACAATGAAGCTGTCAGCTTCGTCTGGGGACGATCCACTGGCTCTCCATTCCAGCACGGATGAAAATAATGAAAATGTGCCTTCTGGTACTTTTTTAAAACACTCTTTTCCCGATTTTTTTTTTAATTAACAAAAGTAATTTTACATCTACATGCCTTGGTTTGTCCTTCAATTTAAGCTAATTAAATATATTACCATTTCATTATGCATAACTTTCATCGTAGAATCATTTCTTGCGGCTGGTTTTCGTCACGAAATTAGCCCAAAACTTAAAATTTTTACCTTTTGGAAAAATGATCAATTTTCAAACGAGTGTAATTCAAAATCTAATAGATCTACAGAGCTGCAGTTAGGCTCAAATTGTAGTAAATTTAATCTTCTTTAAAAATAGTTACGACTAAAAGTTACTTAGCAAAAATTGATATAACTCTAGATTTTTCGGCCACCAAAAGTTTCCCATCCTTCTTTTCGGTTAAACTACATAGATATGCCTTTACAATATATTAAAATTGCAGTTCTCTTCAATTTTCTGTGACCTAAAGCTCTTTTTTTGTTACCAGGCTGCTGGCCTAATTGTCTTAACTGAGAATTGCAAAAAAGTTAAATTTTATGGTTGATCTTTAAAAACCTTCATTATTTGTAACACAAATTTAAAATCTTAAATATATCATTAAATTTAATTAAACAAAAAAAGTTTTATAATTAACTGTCTGTAAAAGGTGACTACCTTCACATTTTTATCTGTGAGTTTTCTAAAAGAAAACAATGCCCATTTGTAGATTAGACATGTATTTGTTTTAAGTGTCAACACTCCTAAATGTACATTTCGATTTAGTTAAGTTAGTTAAGGGCATCAATTAAAGTTAAGGTCACTTTAAATGATTGCTATGAATGTAAATATTATAGTTTGTTATAATGGGAATGAGATTCGATTAGTTTGGTGGTTGATATGTATAGAAATGAATCTTGGTTTGGATGTAAAAATATTAGGATATATAAATATAGTTTAACTACCAATTTATTATATCACAACTAAAACAAGATTCATATTCGTTAGTTAATTAAAAAGTCATGTTTCATCAAATCTTTGATTTTTAGATTTTGTTCTTAGATATTCCAGAAATTCGTTAATTTTAATTATTTAACCTTTATTTAAATTTTTTTATATAAATGTCTATTAAAATAGATGATAAATAATCGGATCGTCAATTTAGAAGCTCTTTGTTATTTACATGTGTATTCGTAGCCCAGGTACGGCAAATATAGCCCCATCTATCTAGCGGCCAAAATTAAGAAATTTGAGGTTTAAAATAGTGCTCTGAATTGGTCACTAATTGGTCACTAGGTCCGACTAATTGGTAATTTTTACAGAAATTTTTGCAATGAGTTTAAAATATTAATGTCATCCAAAAACTTTTAGCGGCTTAATTTGATAGTACAGAGCTCAATCAAATTGAATTTAATTGGTCACAAACTAGTCAACATTGGTCAGTATATGATGATAATTGGTCAGCGATATTGACGAAGTTATTAATTTAATATGACTTTCAAGGACAAGCAAATTTTGTGAGCGACCCAAAATCAAAAATTTGCGTTTCCAAAAAAATAGTTCTAAAGCTAGGAACAGTTGAAATATTGTAATTTAAAACTCCTCTAGTGTTATATTAATTGGTCACAATTGGTCAGTAGTAGTAGTAAGGATTGGTCACCTGTTTCAAAGGATATAATATATATATATATATATATATAACACTAGCTTTAGAATTATTTTTTTTCAATCGCAATTTTTTGATTTTGGGTCGCTTACAAAATTAGCTTGTCCTTGAAAGTCATTTTTTAGTAAATAACTCCGTCAATAACACTGACCAATTATCATTATATACTGACCAATTTTGACCAGTTTGTGACCAATTAAATTCAATTTGATTGAGCTCTGTACTATCAAATTGAGCCGCTAAAATTTTTTGAATGACCTTGATATTTTAAACTCATTGCAAAATATTCTGTATAAATGACCATTTAGTTGGACCTAGTGACCAATTCGGAGCACTGTTTTAAACCTCAAATTTCCCAATTTGGGCCGCTAGATAGATGGGGGGCTCCTTGAAAGTCATAATTTGGTTAATAAATCCGTCAATAACGTTGACCAATTATCATTATATACTGACCAATTTTGACCAGTTTGTGACCAATTAAATTTAATTTGATTAAGCTCTTTACGATCAAATTGAGCCGCTAAATTTTTTTGGATGACCTTGATATTTTAAACTTATTGCTAAAGATTCTGTATAAATGGCCAATTAGTCGGAACTAGTGACCAATTATGACCAATTAGTGACCAATTCAGAGCACTGTTTTAAACCTCAAATTTCTCAATTTGGACCGCTAGATAGATGCGGCTGGCAAATATTCCTAATACATGCATTTTAATGCGATGGTAACATAGATTTTTGGCGGAACTATGAAGGGAGGGAAGTCATTTTCGACCAGAGTAGAAATTGAGTAAGTGTCTTATGTAACATCAATTGAATCAAAATATGATTAAAAAACTCTGACTAACCACTAAGCCATTTGTGACCGAATGGTTAAAAGTGCTAGCGGCTCTAAATAGAGATCGTCGGTTCCAGTTCTGCTAAATGTTCGTAACAGTAATTCGAAACGTTAACCTCCACGTATTGCAACAGTTTTACTGTTTAAATTAAAGTAGTTCCAAATTTAATCGCCATCTCAATCATTATTCTGTAACCGACCCAAAAACAATAAATTAAATATAAATAATTGATCAAGGATTTTTATTTTTTTTCTTTTATACGTCAATTTTGACATCAGCGTTTTATTTGTCATAAATGTCATTTTGGACATGATGTCATGCTTTGTAGGTATATAATTTTTCAAGTCATTATTTTGTACGTAAAAATTGACTTTTTTTTTCTTGTTTAAAGTCCTCAGCTACTGAGACTATTCGGACTTTAAGACAAGCACAATAGGGAATATGCATGTAATTTAGATTTATTTGATTTTAATATCAACAATACTTTATGCTCTTAAAATTATATCTAAACCATTATTTCTATATTTAATTTGGACTTCATTCCATAAAACTTAAATTAAAATGTTAATTTTGTGCGCGATATTCAAATCTAAGAAAACGACCCATCATTGGTCGAAGCGACGTTACGTCACATCGCATCCCTTTGAGTTGTTTACATGTGTTTACAAGATATTTGTGCTTAAAATTGTGTTTTAATTATATCCTGTGGTGTTTTGTACTGTGTAAACAGTTTGAATACATTAGTTATTATCAAAAACAATGACGGAAAGAGGTTTTGTGAAAGCACAGTCGGACAATTTACCAAAAATAGATGCTTTTATGATGACATATTTTGCATCGAATTCAGATTTTGTATCCGTTGAAGTCAAAAGAGTAAAAGCTTTAAGGTAATTATATAACAAATTATACAGGGTGTCCCAGGTTTTTTGATCAGGACTTTAACAGTGATTAGAAAACGTTATTTTAAAGTAAGTTACTCGTATGAACATTGGTCGTGAAACTTTTTGTTTCTGAGATACCGAGCGTCAAAGTTTTCCACAAAACAAAAGTTTTTATTTTTTAATATCTGAACTATTAAAGATTTTCAAATAAAAATTGGTACAAACAATATTGGGATAAAGAGCCATAAGCTTAGATACAAAAAAACTAAATAGACATAACGGCAAACCTTAAACAAACACATCCATCGCAACTGCAATGTCTGGCAATATCAAACTCGGGTCTAATCTACATCCTTATGAATTAATAATTACAAAAACCTAATTTGAGGACAAACGACGCTACCTACGAACAAATCTCAAGAGGACACTTTTGTTAAGAATGGAATCTACTATTTGAATATGACCTTATAAAACTTAATCCAGTGCCGTGCTACTTTTTTAGCCGAATTAATATTATTAATTCGTCATATCTCCGCCACTGGTCAATGTAAAAGTTTGATATTATTTAAGTTTGCGACTCTTCATGCCAGTATTGTTTGTACCAATTTTGATTTAAATATTTTAAATAGTTCGGATATTAAAAAATAAAAACTTTTTTTTTGTGGAAAACTTTGATGCCCTGTATCTCAGAAACAAAAAGTTTCACGACCAATGTTCATAAGGGTAACTTACTTTAAAATAACTTTTTCTAATCACTGTTAAAGTCTTGATCAAAAAACCTGGGACACCCTGTATAATATTACATACTGTATTATCTATCAAATAGATTTTAAAACTTCGTGCACTCATAAATACTCATTTAAACATAACCTTAACTTTAAGGTTATATTTTAAGTAAATGTTGTTTACATTTACCTGCTAATAAATGTTTTAGATCATATTATACTTATGTATGAAAAGCTTAAATAATTTTGTTTAATTGATTTAGAATTAGGTAAATGAGGATGTAGGTGACCAATTGAATCTTTTTGGGTGAATTTGCCTAAAATTATTGTTACAGATCTCAAAGAGAATCTTATGGTGATTCAGCTTTGGGCTATGTTCAAGTAAAACGAGAGGGGAACATATGTGTAGTAAATATCGGTAAAATGGTTTTTTATCTTTTTGCATGATTTCACAGCGAATTAAACTCAAAAATCTCAAATAATCACACTAAATGTAAACAAATGTCACTGACAGGTGGTGCGATGTGACGTTTCCGAAGCGCGCGCAA
This sequence comes from Altica lythri, assembly GCA_964028335.1. NCBI lineage: Eukaryota > Metazoa > Arthropoda > Insecta > Coleoptera > Chrysomelidae > Altica > Altica lythri. The sequence continues at coordinate 19,271,754 of OZ034805.1, forward strand.
AATGGAGGCGTTTGAACATGACAAATTTAAGCAACTTTTTATTTATTTTTTTTAAATTTAATTAGTACATTTTCAACAATACTTTTATTTTTTACTATATTAAAACGAAGTGAAAAGTGAATTAAACGAATAAAAAAAATACATGCATATTCCCTATTCCTACACCAACATTCACGCCAACATCCATGGGCTGTGTCAGGATTCGAAACCGAAGCCACGGTGTGGAAAGCAAACGTAAATATTGACATATTAAGATTTTTTGATATGTCATTTTTATGAATTTTAATATATTACATTGTTTAATATGTCAATTTTAAAATGCGTTAATATTTCATACGTCAATTTTGCCAAATAAACATTTTATTCATCATGTCATTGTTTCTTAATTCAATTTTTCATCATTTAATATATTAATTTTTATGTTTTAATGTTTTTTATGCGTCAATTTTGATAAATCAACGTTTTATATTTAATTTTTACGTGGTTCATTGTTTTATATAGATATTAAATTTGACATTAGCGTTTTATTTGTCATATTCGTCATTTTTGACATGGCGTCATTTTTAAATTCTGTCATTGTTTTTTTAGGCAATTTTGAAGTAACATTGTTTATATGACATTTTTGACAAAGCATTTACACTTTTTCAAAAGATTTTATTCGACGTTCAATTTTCTTATTTATATATACAAAATAATGCTTTAACGTTAAAAATGATCTTTGAAAAATTAAAAACAACGAACAGTATGAATTCAAATCTTTAAAAAGTTACTGTGAGTTTATACAGCGAATAAGATAAGAAAATAGAACATACGTAATTCAATGAGAGCGTTTATACATGTACTGAAATAAAATAAGAAATAAGGAATTAAATAAGAATTCTTATCCTATTTTAGTTCAGAAATGGAGGTACGCATGTGCAGACTGCAGACAGAAATGACACAATTGTTTCATTCCCAACCTTTAATAATTTTTCGCTCTTTGTTTTTGTTTACTGTTTCTCTTTCATTCTCACATTTTTGTAACGTGGATCTGACTTCACATACAGTTGTGGAAATGAAGATACCTGCTGAATCAAGTGTCCGTCATCCAATATGTCGCGAAGAAAGAAAAATAATAATTTACTAAACAAATATAAAAGAGTTCCCGGTGAAATGTGAAACGACCTTACATGAAAATTGAAAATAAGGTTAAAAGTTTTGACGCACAAAGTACAATAATAAACATGAATTTGTCAGAAAACATGAACGTCATGATTTCATTGGTTGATTCTTATTTCTTAATTGACTGTATAAACGGATCATTTTTTGTCTTATTCTTTATGCTATTTCTTATTTTATCTTATTTGCTGTATAAACCCACTGTTAAAGAGGAAGTTTTTTAAAATCCGATTTAAAAGAAAAAATTGAATATATGATGATTATTACGGAATCTCCACAAACAGTTAAAACGGTTTCGTTCTTAATGCTTTAATATTATCTCTAAAAAGTATAAAACACAATTCTGCAGATATTTAAAATTTGAATATAAATTTGTTACTAAAATTGTTTAAACTAAAATATCTGCTGATAAAGGTCACCAAACAAATGGTACTGGACAGTTCGTTACGTTGACAATTCGCAACGGTGACACTTTGACAGTTCGCGACTTCAATATTTTATAACTGTCAAATTAGTCACTTTAACGAAATACAACATTTTTACTATTGTTTTTAGTTGTGATTTATTTTAAGGTATACTATAAGATTTCTCTTTGTTATCCATTTTTCAGCAATTTTATAATAACCTGAAATATGTGTTAATAACCACACAAATGATAACGGATAGTTGTTACGTCGACAATTTGCAACTGCGACAGTTCATAATTACAACAATTCCTAACGGTCAAATTCGTAACGTCAAGACAAGAAAGGATATCGACTAAACAGAAAAAAAAGTTTATAAAATAATATACGAACGCACAAATTGAAAACGTAAGGTGTGGCCGATAACAGTTACATTGAAAACATGTACGGTATAGGTATTTCCTAAAATTGCTAATTTTTTAGTTTGCTACATTTTAAACGTTAAGGTAAATCTGTGGTCAATGTCATGCTTTAAGTAAAATAGTAACTTACTTAGTAAAATTCTATAAAAAATGTGCTTATTGCTTGAAGCAAATAATGAAATTCTTTTACGCTATTACTTGTTTTGACCAAACTATCTCTTGCTTCACCAAAACCAGAAAAAAACCGCTTCTGCATTTAAACATGTACCAGATACATCTTCTAAAAAAGGCAACGATATTGAAGTTAGCATAGCGCAAAATTTGTTGTTGTGGATGAAACATGACTTTATTTTAAAATTGATACTATGAAATGGTTGGGACATACCTACGTAAGAACAAGTATACATTAAATAAGAAGAGAAAATATTTAAAATTCGCACTTTTATTTATTATTTTAAGTTTGTTATAGTAATCAAAATACCGTAAGTTTATATATGATGATGAAAGATAGTAATACTACTTAAAGTACTCTAGCTAACAGAAGCTAGCAAAGAAGATAGGGTAAATAAAGTAATAAAACCAGTGATTTATTCACGAGTTGTAATAAACGTTTGAATAACATGAAAATTCAGCTCTTGATAATGTTAATTATATACCTCATTCGCGTTTTCAAACCATTTTTTGTTTATTTAAACTTTTAAAGCCAGTGGTACATACTGAATAGAGTCCAATGGTTTCCTGCAACGGTTATCTTGTACAATCCGAAATCGTAAAATTGAGCGTGTTGTAAATCCGACTTGAAGTACCTAATGAAAGCAATCGAAACAAGAACAGAGAGAGGTTTCAAAACGCCACATAGATAATTGACAAGAGCAATAGCTGAATTTTCAAGTAGTGCCAAGTTTTAGGACAAGTTGTAAATACATAACCAAAACAAAATAATTTGATTATTTTAATGCTCCAGTAACTAATTTGAAACCAATTATATTGGGACTACTAGCAGGACGAAAGAGTTTATCATATGCGTCAAAATAAGAATAGTATATTACGCTACAAGGGACGAAAGTTGAATTTTCGGCCCTGCGCGTCATGATGCCCGAGGCAAAAAGCCGAGGGCAACATGACGCGCAGGACCGAGATTTCAACTTTCGTGCCTTGTAGCGTAATATACTACTTGCGGAACGAGCAAATAAGCGAGTGCAGCTGGTCGTGGGACAGGCATCAAATACATTCGAAGAGTCAAGTTTTGTCATTGATGATTATTTTTAAGGTTATAGATAGAAATAGAAATGACACGAGAATAAACAGTCCCTAGTTACAAGTGTAACTACGTATGGGAAATTTTTCCTCCCGCCGTAAACAGGGAGTAAATGTTAAAGACGACAAAACATCATGACGCACAGGGCCGAAAATTCAACTTTCGTCCCGCCATAAACAGGGAGTAAATGTTAAACTTTCTTTCCTGCAATTAGGGACGAAAGAACGTACTTTCGATCGAGGTATGAAGAAAATCATTTTTTAACATCTTTTCCTTATTGACGTACATCAAGAAAACAAGAAAACTAACTGAAAAAGTGTCATACGAAAGTTATCCTATTTGATAAATCTAATACTTCAGAGAAACACAACTGTTGTTCGTTGCACACATTGTTTAAGTGTAGTTTTCTGTCTTATAGCCAGTCGTCCATTTCAGCAAAATACTATGTGGTATTTGTCTATGGATACAATTATTCCTGGTTAGGTTCTTTTGTTTGGCTCTACTACTATTATGGGAACACTTTTGTAGGAAGCTTTTATATGAAAACCAAACTATCAAAAAAAAAACGTGTGAGACAGTCAGTGGGACTGCCGGCAGAGGTTATACTTCTATGCACGCACCCAGATTCATAAATTTGTATGCAAATGATTTAGCAAACTCGCTAAACAGGAATATCATATTCGTGTTCAATGACCTCAAAAACCTCCTAGTACCGAGTGCACATTCATTTTGTATCGAATTTGCATTTGCACCAGGTGTCTCGGACACCATCGCCATCATTATATTCGTATTCAGCGACCCAAAACCCCCCAGGTATTAAGTGTGCACTGATTTTGTATAGAATTTGCATAAAACCCCAGGAGAAGAGGTAAATACCATGCACCCTGGGCACCAAGTGCCGCAGAGAGTTTTGGCATCATAATATTCGTGTTCAGCGACCCCAAAAACCCCGAGTACATAAATTGAACCCATTTTCAGCAATACTTACCGAGTTGTAATTTTTCTATCTATTGTCTGTTCGCTTTTCGAATGCAACATGCATTTTTACAATATGAAAAATAGCGACAAATTTCCTGATACTCTAACAAATCCAATGCAAAAAACCGCATTCCGATCCATCTTACGTTACAAATTTCGGAGGTTTTACTGATTTAGTGCTTTATTTCCTAGACTATTAGTAAAAACTCTGTTTATGTTTTATGTAGCCAACAACCTCAAAAGCATAGTGCTGGATATACTGAAATCATGTGATGATAGGTACTATAGACTACAATACAGTACTCATTACTGAATATTATTATTATTAATATAAAATACTAAACTTAATATGTTAACTTACGTGACAGAATTATAGAATAATTTGTCAAACACAATGGTATACGTCACTATGATATTCAAAACATTAGCTCAGACTGTTTTTTGTATATCTATCTCTTTTTAATTTACTGAATGTTTAAACTGTATTCAAAGGACTTACAGTTATGACCAATAACATATAGTAAATATTTCATCTTTGTTTGTACCGACCAATATACCATATATGTGTTTCTGTCTCTCTCTTACTCACACCATATGTATTGATTTTTCTCATTTAACTCTACACAAATCTTTTCCTCCGAGTGCACGAATAGAAGTATAATTTCAAAATGTTTCTGATATGCATATTTCGTTAAAACAACGTTACGCAAAAATTTTGCACTCAGATTTTTCCCAATAAGAATTAGGGTAAAATGTCTTTAAAACTTTATTATTAATTATAATCTGGATTTCGATGACAGATAACTATGATTTGGATAATATGAGCGAATTCACCACTTGTATTTGTGATTAGACATGTACATGATCGCGTTCTATGTAGTGAACCGAAGAATCTAACATTGATTTAATAGTAATCAATATTAAATTTGTCTACCAGTATAACAGTATGTTTCTGACACTCTGTATCTTCCACGCCTAATAAAAATTGTTGCGCGTCGGTGTTGCATTACGACGTTTTGTTGTATGTTCGTCTATACACGCCTTTAGATTGGGGAAGAATTGCCTAACTCTTAGGAATTTAGTCGTAAGATATTAATTAGTATACACAGAATTTGTATTCTTTTAGTCTTTCATCTATATATAAACTTTTTGTATTATGGTTCAATTTATTTAGAACCAACTTAGTTTCATTTACTCATTGGATAATGAATTTTAAGTACATTAAAATTGGAAAAAGAATTATTAAAGCTGAGTTGGTACTTAGTTATACTTAAATTTCGTATGAAATTCGTGCAGGGTCTTAGCACAAGATACATTTTGTATTTGTGATCTAGCGAAATTGAGAATATAAAAAATATATAAATATAATCAGAAAAGATAAAATTTAATGTTTCATTAGGTATATTTTTTATTTTGTTTCCTGAATGAAGAGAATTTTTCGAATTTTGAAATATAAATATTTATAAAATATTAAATTAAAATGTTTAAATTTTAAAATAAGGAATTGGATTTTGTGATTCTGGTATTGTAAATACAGGGTGTTATGTATGTTTTATTTCAATTGCTTTTTTGAACGCTCTAGTGAATAGTTTTTTGTTTGGATTTTTTGTGTGCTGAAAAGCAGCCTTTACTAATAAAAATATATGATTAATAAACTATATGTGAGTTTGGTTTTTTCTATTTAACCTTTAAGTTTTAAACATTTTTACCACCTGTTATATAAAATAAATATTGACAGAAATAATAATGAAAAACTTATGGGGACATTAACACAATTTATTCAACAAAATTGTAATAAAAACTCTGCTGGAATATGTCTAAACAGTTTTACATTGACAATGAACTATTCGAACTATTTGAACCCTCTTAACTGCTAATACACCCCTTTATATAATAACAACGAACATTCTAGCATTTTCGAGTAACATAATCTACCCTAATAACTACATCTAGAAAATTCTCGAATTCCTCGAATATTATTTTGTTTTTGGAGTTTACTCCTTAAGAATCGGTTTTTGATATAAGGCGCCCGGTATGAGAAAAATGTGAGGAGTGAAATCTACTGAACGAATGACCTCGTTACGTTTGTGCGCAACTTTCTAATTTCGTGTTGTGAGTGTATTAAGACGTGTATAGAGTATGCTGCAAAGCGACTATATCTATATTTTATTGAGCTTGTTTATTTCTATCAGTGTCGATTTAGGTACTTATCTATATTGCTGTTTTTTGTTATAAATATCAATAATTAAAATATTGTTATTGTGAAATTATAATATTCAGAATTATATTTTGCTATAGTGAAGTGCAAGTATTTTTGAATTCACTATGGCAAAAAGGGGTGTAGATTAATGCCGGAACTTCTGAAAAACACGTGGCTGCCAGGTACGTTATAATTCATGTATTATGTGTATGAGCATTTATGATTTGTATTTATTGAATGTATAATAATCATTAATGTAGTTCATATGATTATATATATATGAGAACAACATACAATTAGATATTTAATCCAATATGAATTACCAAGCGTATCCACGTAAAATAGACAATTTCTAACCTAACCAAAATAGTTATTTATGAAACAGTTCGTGAAGTATGCTTTTTGCGCACGCACGCGATGTTTAGAGCACGAGCGAAGCAAGTGCTATATATCGCGTAAGTGCGCAAAAAGCACTTCACGCACAGTTTCATACAATATTTTATCTACGATAATCAAATAAAAAATAATTGCAAAAAACAATTTATTTTCAATTCATTTACAAGATACTAACAAAACTAATGCTCTCATAGCAACACAATGGCAACGCGAATGCTAAGGATATTTGATTATATGAAGATGTGTCAAAAACAGTGCGAAAAAGTTAATCCCATTTAAAATACATTGTTACTTCACGCACACTTTCAATCCTTCACGCACTGCTGTCTATAATGACAGTTTTCACGAACTAAAAATTGATACATAATATGAGGTAGAGTAGATAAATTAATTTTTTTTCCGATATTTATAAATTCCTTAAGGTTATTATAATTTATTTTATGAATAATTTTTTGATATCAATAATTATAGTCAATAATTCGATAACATTATCAGAAAAATTAGTTATAATTATTTCAGTTAATTTCAGTTAAATAAGCTTTTTTTGCTCTGTTTTGACAATCGTACTTAAGGAGTAAACTCCAGTCGTGCGTCGGAGCTGACACACACAATTTTTTTCCCTGGTATATTTGTCTCGCAGACTTTTCCATTCTCGTTTCAGCACTTTCAGCTGGGTTGCTAAAAAAATCAATAATATATAATTCTTATAATAATTATTTTTCAGATATCTTTTAACAGGATGCACATTTGGTGACGTTCATCAACAGCAAGGATGATTATAAAAAAACAAACCAAATTACCTGGAAACATTGAAAAAATCTGTGCATACCAGAACCAACCACGAAATCATGGCAAAATATAGCGAACGGGTTTGAAGAAATACGCCAACTTTCCTAATTGTTTAAGCGCTATAGATGGAAAGCATATTAGAATAATTCAGCCTCTAGGAAGTGAATCATTATATTATAACTACAAGCACTTCTTTTTCATGGTACTTCTCGGTGTTTGCGATGTAAATTATATATTTACTTTGTAACCCTAAAACCCTAATAATCCCTTAATAAGTTAAATTGGCACGTTGGGCGCCAATTTGCAGCTTATTAAATTTCCCTTTTAAGGGATTACTACCCTTATCTAGCTCAACCGATTTCGTGGCTTCTTTTCCGAGTTTTATCAATTCTTCCCAAACAAAAATTATAGGGCGCCAGAGTACAAAACAAAGCAAATAACACTTAAACACCAGTTTTAAATGATTTATTTAATTAATCATTCAACAATAAAATTAACTGTTATTCGAAAATTAATTATATCTCTTATCTTTTGTTTTCTTCAAAGGATTTCCATAAATGAATTTTTCCCTGCGACGGACTGAATATTCTTCGGCTTATTATCAAATAAAGTTTCTTCCAGGGATGGAATTGATTAGGCTTCAGTAAATTCAAACAATAATTAAAGCCGGTTAACTTCCCACAAAATGGCTGTCGGCTCGACACGTCTTTAATTAAAATTTATAACTCCTACGTAGGACTCCTCCAGATGTGGCATAAACCCTAATAATAAAATCAACAATCAAAACTCCGTCTCTTAATGAATTACAATCAAGTAGAGTCACTATTTGGTTTCTCCACATTACTGAGAAATAATTAATTTAAATACACGTGTATTATTCAGTCAATGATCAAATAAAAAACTGATGTTTGATGATAGCGAGTTTACTTCAAATTAGGTGTTAGTAATAATTAAAAAACAAAATTCACCACAATTTGGACAATTTAATACAAATAAAATTAATAACTGAAATGATAGAATTACGTACTTTTATACTGAGGAGTTGATCCTACGGAAACAAATATTAAAATAAACGCGAAATATCTATCAAAGCAAAAAGAAAACTTTGGTTATCAGAGACTCTTGCCTCCCACTTATAATCGCGGCGCAAAACAATAAAATAGATCTCTACAAATAGTCAGGTGGATATCTGAACTAAAACGATCACTAGATCGTTACAACTTTTAGAGATGTAGGTTCATATGGAAAAGCTTCAGACTTAACTGTCTATAAAAAATAACACTTTTTAAAAAAATACATGAAGGAACACTTGATATTCTACCACCTAAACCAATCTCTACAATTTTAAACTGTCTTAACTATTCATTTGTTTATGATGAAGTATTTGAGCTCTCAAAACATATGTTAAGACCATATTCTGGAAAATATTTGAATTTTAGAAAAAGGATCTTCAACTATAGATTATTGAAAAAGCGTGTTGTAGGTATATTACACAATTTTGTCCACCAAAGGAATGGCTACAATTTTCATGATACAGTTAATATAAATGATGGTTTTGGAAGTATTGAAAATATAGATATGTCAATTACACGATCAGTCACTACTAGAGACAATTTAAGGGATTACTTTTTAAGTGAAGAAGGAGCCATATCTTTGCAAGAGCGCCGAATATAATAAAAATTCGTGTAAATTATATTAAAAAAATGTTTATCTTACCTGCAAGCATTTCTTTTTTGAGTCTATCGGATTATGCATCAGATCGGATATTCTCAATAGCAGAACGATTTTTAATTTCAGAAATAATAAGTTCAACTTCAACAAACTGGCCATATTCATAACTACACATATGAACGCAGTCAACTAAAGTGGACCAAAGGAAAAGTGTCTGTGTTAACGCGGAGAAAAAGTTTCCGCCACCGACCACTAGCAGCGAGAGTCGACGGCTGCCACAGTTTGTCCACTTCAGAAACTGTATGTGCGCCGGGTCCATATACATACCATGAAATTTAGTCCGCAGCTAGTGGCGAACACATGTGGTAGTATTTGCGATCAGCCCTTAACGCATTACATGTTGGGATATTATAAGATATTTCGGAAACTGCAGATAGCGCATTAAAGCCAAAAACAGTTTCAAAATTATGTTTAATTAGATTCATTGGATTGTAATAGTAGCCTGAAAAGATAATGCTTTCTAAAAAAAAAACTTTATCATTAATTTGCTAAACTACGTTAAAAAGTTGCATAATTTCTTCTTCACATAAAAAAACCTGTACACCTTGTTATGAATCTGTCGTCCTCGTATACCAACTTTTTTTATTTATTTGTTATTAAGGATGTCCTTGTAGGTATAGACCTAAATACAAATTGAAATCTTGAGTAACCACAAACCCTTGACAGTCATCTTGGCCACAAAAGAAATTAATAAACTATCAAATCGGCTACAACGGTTTAAAATGCGATTATTAAAATTCGACTAAGAAATTAAGTACATTCCAGGTAAGACTATTTTCATCACTCCGTGCGGAAAGCACTGCTTTCGACCATGCAGGACCGTGCGGAAAGCAATGCTTCCTTCAACGTTACGAAATATAAAACTTTTCATCACTCTGTGCGGAAAGCACTGCTTTCGACCATACAGGACCGTGCGGAAAGCAATGAATGACCGAAACAGAGTTGATAAGTGTTTCCCAATCAAAAATAAATGAGATAGAAAGTGAATTAAGAAAAATTGAGGATGAATTTTCTAATAACGCGGTAGTAAGTGCACCACGATATAATCAATCAAACGTTTCATTACTAAATAAAGATTTTGTAGATTCTCAATTATTATCTAATTACTTAAGTTGAATAGATAAAATATGTCTATAGAATTAAGCAACTGTTCAAATATTACATTTAACGTATTTAACAAAGATTCTTAACTATAAATAATTTTGTAATAAAAAAGTGTTTTTTTTATGAAAATGTTATAATTTTTTAACTCTAAACATTTTTGTTTTAATGGGCAGGATCCGCCTCCCCCAACCCTCCTTCAGAGACTTCGCGGTGCAGGCGGATCAGACCTAATACTACTTTTTATTATCTTTTATTTTAGACAAATTCAAGAGCTTTCCTCACGGAGTAACGAAAAATAGAATACGCAACTTGTGCGATGCGCAGGTAATCCCATCACTCGTGCTTTTTATCGCGCTCGCCTTCGGCTCGCGTGGCAAACGCACTCCTGATGGAATTACCTGCTTTCGCACTCGTTACGTAATGTACTATTTCATACCTGATACTTTATCTAGAGCGCCAATCAATGACGGTTTACTTAAACTTAAAGGTACTTCGTGCTTGAAATAATAAACGATTGACATTTTATATTTTCAATAGACATTTCTTTCTTCTTTTTCGTTACGGACTTTTTTAATGGACACAACATTAATTCAGCTTTGTCATTGATGATGTTAAAATGTAGGTTTAAAAAGGAAAATAAAACAACATATCTGGCCACATGAACTTATATTTTCAATAGCTAAATGCATTTAGCGTTAATAACTTAAAAATATTATAATATCATATTAAATTGTCTAAGTAATTGGTATTTGTTAATATATGCGCACGTGTACAATTGTCAACAATTCCGCGATAATACAAAAAGTCCCATATACAGAATGTTGAATTAATTTCTCGAAATGCATACTGTTCTATTACAATATATACTGAGAAAAATGCTTTAATATGAGACAAATCGTATAAAAAAAATACAAACAGCGAAATTATCAACTGACACCAGGACTCCAGGACAAGCGTTTAAATACACACATACATACAACATTTATACTCGTTTATTATTATTATTGCATTTAGTTTAATAATCAGATCATCCGCGCCAGATCGTCCTTGAGTCCTAAAGATGTCTTACACTGAACTAAATATAATTTCAATAATTTTTAGCAAAGATACCCAGGAATACTATTCAATAATATGAATAGGAAAACTGTTAATAAGTACCATCATAAATGGGCATTTATTGGGGTGGCTAAACCAAAAATTAAATTTGATTTCTTGACCAAAATATACGCAGACTTTACCCGAGTGATTTTTTTTGCTTTAGGTTCGTTTCAACCTAATTAGTCTGTAAAACGAACGTTTGAAGGCTCTACCAGGGTGAAATAGAGATTAGATGCAAGCCATTCCCTACCTGTTTAACCCAATTTTACCTTAATAGGGCTATTAATGAATACTGCCCTATCACTTGATACACTATGCCGTTTTGTGAAATTATAAATATTTGCAATTCTATTACATGGAACTAAATAAGAAAAATGGAAGTAATTGAAATGTGGGTTTTCCGCCGACTCTTTAAGATGAAGGGATGACAATATATTTTTTTTTTATTTAGAAAGTATACAAACAAAAAATTGAGAGATTAGAGATAGCTCGATAATATATACTTTACAAAAAAAATCAATGAAAATATTATTAGAATGATGAGAAGTTTCACAAATGTAAAACGGCGAAGAACATGTTTTGTGAGAAATTTAAATATATTAAAATCAACTGCGCCACCTTACGGTGGTGATACACTACTTATATTTAACTTTTGAGACAGCTGATGGAAGGAAAGACATAGAAAAAGTCCCGGAAGATACAAATGTTCATGGTTGAAAAACGCAAGAGTGTGAACATGATTAGATACACACTCATCCCTTTAAAACAAGCAATGAATAAAGAGGAATTTACTGACATTGTCACCAATCTTCAGTAATGAAAAAGACACTTAAAGAAGAAGAAGGCCTTCATTCGTTCATTTTTAGACCACTCAGGTTGAAACGGGGTGTAAGCGAAAAAAAAAGGTATTTTCACAATGTCTTGATTTTCTTATTTAACTCTCAGAGTATCAAAAGTAACCCTGAAAATGTTTGAAGCGAAGCTTTTATACAAGGGTAATATTATGTTTCTATATGGAGCAAAATGGTGAAGCAATGAGAGTGATAATTCTATAACTACATATAGGTATAGTAATCTATATGTTTACAGTGTCACGAAATCGGTTAACGCTGTAACTACATAAATTGTTTTTATTGAACAAGATTAAATTAGGGATTAGTGTTTATAGGTTTATGTTTTCATCAAATTTCCCATTTTCTCAATAAAGAAAAACTAATAAGAAACTTCGCGTTGGTTTGTTGTAATTATTATTTAATTTTATTCATCTAATAAACAATTGACAATTTTCTTCGATTTTCCATGTTCCCCACAGAAGTATAAAAAAGTGCCAAGTGTTTATATTTTGGTCAAGAAATTTATCATACAAAAACAGTAACGTTATATAATTGCGAGATGAAATAGTAAATGAAAAACCAGAACCAAAAAATGTAAAGCAATTTTTACGTTAGTAATAAAAGAGAGAGATCGAGGCAAGTTAAAATAATTAAAACGTTACTTTAAACTGCACTAAAAATGATGTTTTTTTAGTGTTTTTTTTTTTAGTTAAACTAAGAGCTGATCCATTATTCGGACGTATATTATTGTTTTGAGCTTATTAAAAATTATTATATAATATTATATAACTTATCTAACGTGGATTTAAAGTATTTGAGTTGGTTTAGATATGGAATTAATAATTTCTTCCAAAAGAGTATATTAGAACTAATTGATTAATCAATATTTAGTCTTACTAAAATAGAAACTGATTTAATCTACTTACTCGATAAGCAAATCATAAATTTCTTTTTGAGCCTCATTAACTAACCGCTAAATTATTATATTTTTCCTATTATGTTGTTTATTATAAGGTCTGTTCCGATAGACCAAAAAACCGTTCTAGAGCCGTTACGAAACAACTCAGTACGTTAAAGGTATTGAGATTTTGTCTATTGCGCAGTCCCTGGATGGTTCTAGAATGGTTCTTTGGCCTGTTGGAACAAACCTATAGAATTCAACATAGGCGTAGCGAGGTACGGACAGGAGGAGGTAACTGCCCCCTAGAAGAGCGGTCGATCACTGGTAAACTGTATAATCACGAGTTCCATTGATTGCGCTAGGAGCGAAGCTAGTCACGGTGATACGGGAAGTAAATGGTCAGCGCTCTGATTCTATTATTAAAAATCATTGCGACAACCTAGACAGACGGAATCATATTATATTAAATATTGCAGTTAGAACTGTAACTGCCATTAATAATTACTCCTTGTTCAGAGTTACTGGTAAGTGAGGAGGAAACTGCTTCAACGAAAAAGCGGTGCATAGCTGGTCATTATACAAACTCCATAGATTACGCTAGGAGCGCATTGCATGTTATCAACATCAATCCAATCATCCAAATGCAAATTTTGGAAACGATTATGTCATATCTAGATTTTCTAATATCAGCACTAGAACTGCATTTATTTAATAATATTTGCCAGCTTTTGGCTTAGTCTCGATACATCTTGTTTTGATTTTAAATATGTGGTTGATTTTAATAAAAAATCGAAAGATTCCACTTTTTGAGCATAAAACAGTCCTGTGGTATTACTTTATGTAAGAATAAAAGCCTGAATAAAAAATAGACCGTACAAAAATATTAAAGGAAGCAGACAATTTGTTTCAGGCAACCATGTAACCTGGCTACACCCTTGGAATTCAATAGAGTACAAAAAACTCGTTCAGTCAAAAGTTTACCGGTTTAATATTATATTGCTAAATATCGAGCAAGTTACCTACAATAATTTTAATATATTGCACTTACCGATATCATAAAAATACTTGTTTTGGAAAAAATTATTAATGCGTTATAGAATTGAGTATGTGTACAGGTAATACGCGCTGTTTATCTATTTTCGTGAATAGCGTACCACTATGAAAATCGCTCAAGTAAATTAAATATTCGTCGAGAAATTCTCATTTCCTGCTAGGTCAATTTTTTAAGTTGATAATACGAAAAAAAAAACTGCTATATTTGTTAAATTAGAATCTGCGAGTGTGATTGTAACCGTTGCTTTCATAAAGTTTGCACAAACTATCAGTACGGCTACCACCTAATTGAGAAGGTATACTAACACTAACAGACATATTATCATCAAGCTTATTCATGAGTTTTCTACGTTGCCATATAAAAGTCCACGCAGCTATAACAGCCAATTGGGCAGATAGGAATATTGTAGCAGCTACTATTAATCCAGCAACGTTAATACATAATCCAGCTTCTCCTGGTATATAAATAGCTTCATTTCCTATATTTGTTGATTTATTCATATCCTTTTCAAAACCAAATTTATCTGTTATTTGAATAGATTGAACTAGTAACATGTCTTCGTGGGCTGAAGTTGTAGAACGACGTCTTCTTTTTCCGTAAGATACAACAGAACGTAATTCCCCAGTGGGTTCTTCTTCGTCACATTGAACTGGTTCGCAAGTGGGCATGCATGGAGTTACTAAAGCTCTGAATTGGACTACTTCCGAAGACGGGAATTTAAATGCATCAAAGTGGGATAGTAATATCTGCAAAGATATACATACATTAATCATCAAATAATTATAAAAATTATTAAAAAAGATAATATGGAACGTCAATTGATGTATTTTTTACGTTCAATCAAGACTTTATATATATGTTTAGTGTTATCTAATGCCTGAGTTATATTCAAGACATTTTTTTTAGCAATTACACAAACACGCGTTAATTCATCAACAATACAACCACACTAAAAATAAATAAATACATTTTTTAAGAAAGGAAAAAAGAAATCTAGAAAGGGTGTAAATAATTTGTTTATAAGTGCTAATCAAAAATAAATAAAAAATTATATATTGAATTTTTTTTTAATTGGAATCCATAATTGGACATAATTACCGTTCGTACTGAAGTCTAGTTAGGCTTATTGTATTTCTTCCATTGGTTTTATGTCACCCACTCCATGTGATAATCTCTACTACTTAGTTTGTACAGGTCTAAAGAATGATTGTCATATAATTATGAAGGCATTTAGGTCTTCAAAAATTGACTCTTAATAGTACAGTATGTGTTTAACTGTGTCGGTTTACTGTCGCATAATCTGCAGTTTAAGTCTTCATTAAACAGTACCATGGTTTGCAGGTATCTCTTGACCGGTTTATGACTCATAAGGAATTCTATAATGACTCGTAGCTAATTCCTGCTGGTTTAGCGTAGTGTTTCAGCTCTTCTGGAACATAACTTGTCATACACATTTCTGTGCTTAACCGAAAATGTGCTATCAATTTTGGTTGTGTTATCTACGAATACAGCTTTCTTTCGACTATAGGCTGTACTTATTGATAACCTTAGAGCTAGCTCTGGACTCTAGAATGTTGCAGCTGATCCTTTTTATCAGCCTGCTTGTTGCTGTCCTGGCACCAAAACTAGTTTGAGACTTGTTGCCAGGATACCGAGTTCTATCCAGCGGTGGTGTACTAGTCAGGATAACATTTTATTAGTCTTTAAAACCTTAACAGCCACCGGGCTATCTGTTTATATGGTCATCCGCTTATATTTATAAGTTCCAAAATTATTTTCTTAAGCGCATTGCATGATTGCATATACTTCTGCTTGAAATATAGTTGTAAATGTTTTAGAGGGACAAAAATTCTTACGTTTCTGTCACTGCTGTAAACCCCGGCACCAGACTTTAGTCTTAGACTCATCTGTGTACCAGGTGAAACCCTAAATTTTGGGTTGGGTGTTCCCATTTTGTAATTACGCTTCCGTCGCATTTCCATTTGTACTACTGTACATGAAATGCATATTAGTTAATTCAATGTTACTGTAAAGAAGCATAGCGAAAATTTGTAAAATTGTTCACCAACAACTAAATAGTATCTAGATAAAACATCGGTGGAATTTGAGAAGAAAAGCAAGTTTTTGAAAATGAAAAAAGGGATAATCTAAAAATGATACAAAAACACAAAACACTGCGTATCTCCGAAATAGTTAATTTGCGGACATATGTTCATTAAGACTTTACTGCATGTTTTGGGTCATACTATCTCCCATTTATTTTGTGACACTTTTTTTAACACCCTCTATTTATACATTGACAAACTTACTTTTCCGGTGGAAGCTGATTTGTAAATAGGACCCATAATAAAGTGATCAGTTGGACAACCATCGGAATCAATCAATACAATTTCGCTAGAATCTACACCATCCATAGCCACCAATTCCCTCACAAATATTTCGTAGGGGCTATTTTTATCCATAATTTCAAATTTAAGTGCCAAAGGATCTCCAACTTCAGCTGATTGCATAATGTCTTCACCATTTCTGTCTGTAATTTTCATTGCTACGTTTGGCGAATCGACAGTCACTTCTTCTGAGAGAGCTGTAAGAGAATAAGTCGTATATTATTATAGAATATTAGTTTCTTTCAGGGGGCAACATTCAAAGTTTGTTAAAGAAATTATTGTATTTAGTTTAGCTATATTTTCAACCAATCTTAGCAGTGTAGAGTAAAGTCTCTTAAGACTACTACATCGAGTATCGTTTTAATTAAGCACCACTTTTATAAGAGCGTGTTTACCAGAAATTTGCATACTTAAACTAAGTACACTAGACTGTTCCACGACAGCAAATTATTTGGTTTTATTTTACTGATATCAGTATACGATGATTATTTTAGGAAGTTTTACGGATAAGCTGTAACGAGTTTACCAATATTAATGAATCACGGATGTGTATAAAACATGCAGTTAACAAGAACCAGTTTTTGTCACCTTAAAAGTCAATGTATGATATCATAAATACATAATAAATGTTCTTTTTTTCCTGTAAAACATTTGTGTTTTGCGTTTTTTTTTTTTGTAAATCTATTAATTTATAAAGACGAAACAATTATGATTAAAAAAATTATTCATAAGTATTTGACAGCTATTTTATATCTATGGTATTAAAATGAGTAGCACCCTTAAATTTTTTTATTGGTAATGTATTACAATAGACAAAAAAGATAAATATCTCATCAGCGACTCACACAATAGACTAAGAGGAATGTTGTCAATAGGTAACAACATTAAATAAGAAAGTTAAGAATATCGTTTGGGGGGAGGTCCAAAAATTTTAGGAATGGAGGGGTTTGGAATGGGGATAGTGACGCTCGCTTAGTTTTACACTACTTGGGGCCTTTCAGAACTATTAAGTATACGAACATTCGTATTCAGGACAAGCCAATCCGAAAATAATTTTAACTCTGAAGAAAATTGAACTTTGTGCCGTAATAAAATTCTTTATCAAGCAGCGAAAGAGGGCTCAAATCATTTTCAATGA
Organism: Altica lythri; assembly: GCA_964028335.1. Taxonomy (NCBI): domain Eukaryota; kingdom Metazoa; phylum Arthropoda; class Insecta; order Coleoptera; family Chrysomelidae; genus Altica; species Altica lythri. Next base: position 19,289,605 of record OZ034805.1, read on the forward strand.
AATGGTAATCGTTTTAGAAAAACAATGCTCTGGTGAATCAATGATTTTTAAGTGGCCTGGTCAGAAGTCGATCAAAGACGACCATATCAGACACGGTAAAAATTGTGTTAGAGGGTACCCGCATAATTTTCGAACGATAATTAGGTTTACGAACACTCACCTGTCAAACAAGTCAACCCGGAAAGAAATTTAAACTGTTTAGAATTTTGAAAATTCTCTACCAAGCAAGCAAATGTTTTAAATGAAATAGTAAACGTTTATGGGAAACAGTACCCTAGTAAATCAATAATCTTTTTAAACATAATCGGTAGTTGATCGAAGAAAATCAGTTGAGGCCACCATAGCAGATATCGTCGACAAAGTGGAAAAAATTATATTAGAAGACATCTGGGCAATACTACGCAACACTACTGGAAACCATAAAGGAATTCATTCAGGAAAAATATCCAGGAAAGTTTTCCAACTCTTGCAAAACAACGCACCGTTTTTCAAGAGCAGAGTTGCAATGACTGCTCTGCATACATAGTTTTGAACCACTAGTCCATCCATCTTACAATCCAAACTTGACCCCTAATGATTTTTTATTTTCGTAATTTTAAAAGGAGTGAAGAGAAAGGAAGTTTCCTGACAACAAAAAGAAGAGGCAAAAACAAAAAATAATTTTTTCGAAGGTTTATAAAAATTAATTCATTGAAAAAATTAATGTGTTTATCTTAAGGATAATTATTGAAAACAAAATATAGATTTTTTTATATTTAGAACCCTTTTATTACACGGAATTTTGAACCTTCTTCTGTCTACACAATCACTGAGTAATTGCAAAATCAACAAATATCTATTATTTTTTTGCAGTTTAGATGCCCGAGCTTGACGGTAATAAACTTATTCAATAAAAAACGTAAATTTTAAATGTGAACATTTAAATTTTGGTTTGTCGATTTAGTGTTTTTTGACTGTTTGACTAATTATTTTCAGTTTTTGTTAGTGGTGACATTACACAAATGTATAATTTTTGACATTTTTTTGTATTTTTAGTGCATTAGACAGTTTTTCTTTATTTATTTTTTTGTAGGTAGGTGTAGTGCCTTTTTATGTTAATGTACTTGAAACTTGAATTGAGGGAACTGACATACGAGAATATTGTAATACAAACTTCCAATTAAATTGCGTTCAAGCTTATCGCCGTCAAGCTCGGGTCGCTAAAATGCAAAATTACTGAAATGTAGAGGGTTAGAAATATTTTATTAAATAATAAGTTGTATTTTCATTTTACTATTATTATCAATTTTTGATCGCATCGAACATTTTTCATCGATGATTCAATGTATTACCAGAGTAACAGTTAGTGTAACACTTTTTAATTTACATATTTTAAATTAAAAAATAAAATATCTTACAAAGTGTATGTTTATGGCTAGTTTCAATCTCTTTACTTCCTGACGCTATTATTACCAACAAATAGATTCAAATGTATTCCTATTTCGAACGGTTCGTTATATAATATATTTATAAACTCAAAAATCAGTTATACTAAATGCAATTGCTGGAACTAATACACAATAACAAGCATAAACTCTTGAATGAAATATTCTCAACCGTTCAACGAATTCTCCACGCGATACTTCTATCGTAATTCACATACCATATTAGATTATAACAACAAGACTTATATTGAACGAACTATCAAATGCATTAGATTAAAACGTTTCCTTGATCGTATATCATTCCTTTTCTGTCAACAGCATTCTTGTTTTCTATTCAGCAAAACTTATTTTGAGTGTCTGAGAAGGTTACGGACGTTACGGTTTTACGGATGCGTCACTACGTACTAAACTATTTTGATTTAGAGTGTATCCACCCGTAGAGATGTCATTTAATAACACACACCCAAGATATCTACGGTTACGCTGTTGTGATCCATGTTTAATTGAGTATATCAATGTAAGAGAGTTATGATTAAACGATATTTGGTTGACAAGAAACTCATTTACTTAGTTTAAGGTTCCCTTTTTAAAAACAAATTTGAAGAGGTCCGCAAAATAAAATGAAAAATAAAACGCAAGAATTATTATAATACAAAGAAATAAAAATTAATACAAGGAAAGAGAAAAATGTAATATTATTGGGGTATAATTTGGATATATAATAAAGTCAACACATTTTGGTATTAGATCCGAAAAAAAAACAAAAAATTAAGTATAATGAGCATTATAATAAGAGCGTGCTTTACAATCAAAGCGCGCAAATCCTCGACATAACGCGCAAGTTTACGACACAACGCGCAAGTTCACGACACAAAGTGCTGGGCCACACAAATTTAAGAATGGACACTTTCGCGCAGCTCAAAATATGCATTTCACTTCTTATAATTGAACTCGAGTTGCTGATACTGTACAAAGAATTACCGTAGCGCGAACCTAAACTAAACTCTAAGTTTACTGAGTTTGAATATTATGGCCCAGCAAGTCTGGATGCTGCATAAAAACATGTCTATATACAATAGCTGCTTTTGTTTTAATGTTCAAAAGAGCGTAAAATGAAGGAAATATTAAGAAATGTTAATCAAATGAAACTCGTACGCAGCATTGTAATCATGGAAACTTTATAGGCATTTAATGCATACAAATCCAGGACACAATGAAAACTTTTGTGTGGCTTAAAATTTGTGTTTTGCTTGTTGTCTATACTGAAGTCGATTTTTAGCCATGTGACGAACGTAAACTAAATTCAAATCTTGTGATTGACCACTTTCTGTGCGAAAATGTGCAGTTAGTATAAAGCCAGCATAACAGGTATTGACTTGACAAGAGTAAACTCCAGTGCATGATCATTGTAATAAGTGCGCACTCGACATTTGAGTTCACAGGTCCGCGAATACGACGTGAATGTAAGTATGATACAATATACAAATCGAAGTTGATTTTTTGTCTTTCGATAAAGAGTACTTGTGCGAACGCAAACTTATCTGTACGTTTTGTGAATGTTAACAGATGTGCAGTTTAAAAACTCTAATGCAGCTAGTAAGGAGCCTGTATAAAAGATTTACCATCATGTAAACATAAGATATAAGTTGAGCTAAAAAGAGCGAATTTATCTTTTTTAAAAACAGGTAATTAGATAAGTACGAAGTATTTTTTTTCAATTAAAAAGCATTGACCTGATCAGTTCTACTCTGAGCTACTCCTAATCCGTAGAAGAGCATATATGATACAATGTCTTAACATTATATTAATTTTAAACCTAACTTACCTGGAGTTATATCTCCATGTACACCCAAATCCACCTCGTTTGTAACACTTTTGTTCGTCAAATCGTACTGGCAGGTTACAGCTAATCCAAGATCGCTACTGGTTACAATCTTATCGTGGTGCTGAATGACAACATCATTGATATACCTACCCAGTCCATTCTTTCTTACATTACATTCTAAGTTATCATATGCCATATTCAATTCAAACTGTAGACTATTATTTACATCACGAACGCAGGAATTGGGACTACCTTTGGCGTAGATTTTACCGTCGAAAAGTTTACTTGTTTGAATACGTGCAACCATATCTCCTGAACGACAATCAATGCTAACATTGTAACAGGAACTAAGTTCGTAGGTAGCGGCTTCTGGTACTTCCAAGTAAGGTTCCTAAAAAAATAAACAATGTAACAATCAGATGGAGGTTTTTAATTTATTTTTCTTGTTAGTTGTATTCCAAAAACTAACATCTATATAGGTATATAAATGTCAATGTTTGTTTGTTTGTCCTTTATGGACTCTAGTATGGCAGGAGATAGAGCAGTTTTGGTATTATGCATATATAAAAATCTTCTGTACCATGACTGAACTTCCGATTTTTTGTGTGTCGAATAAATAAGAGAAAATTAAGTTTTATTTTAACGTCAGTTTTAAAAAAAGTGAGAAGATATATTTCTAGTTGTAGTTACTCAATGTTGTTAATAAATTTACCTGAATATCAGATAGGGTAGCTCTGGAATGATGACTCAATCTACAAACCATCTCACCAGTATCACCGTAATCATAAGAGTGACATCTGTAGGGACTGTTTAAACATAATTCTCGGCATTCATCAACTGATCCAACATCTTGATAGACCGAATCGACTGTTTTCAGTATTCTGCCAGTCAATTTTTTAAATTCACAAAGTTTAGTTGGTTCTTCAATGCAGTTGTTTTCCATGTATTCATAACCATCAGTAGGTTGGAAGGCAGTGCTTCCAGCTACGGTTATGCGGTCCATTGTTGACAGTTCGCAGGTAGATGTTGCATTATGATAGTTTGCAGATCTGGAACAAAAACATAAAGATAAAGAAAGGTAATTACAAGGAATTTTTTAACGTTTGAATTGAAATCATTATTATTTGATGAAATAATTTAAATCATCATCAAGGTACCTCTTTAAAAACATCGATAAACCAAAGAGACAGCTAAAATTTAATATAAAACGTGCGTATAACGACCGGAACGGCTAATTCTTTCATTTTAATTTCACACAGTTTAACTTTACCTAACGAGACAATTAACCAAAATAAAAAACAACAAGAAAAATACTTTTAGGAAACACTTAAGGATCCGTAATAAAAATTAATGAAATACAGAGAATTTTGACAATAATGTTATTTTTGTTAATTAAATGACTTTACGAAATGTTTCCAAGATTTTAAAAGGTTAAGGAACTGATGCGTGTGGTATAGTTAATTATGTTTAAAGTTGATTATATTGGGCAAAAGGTTTTTTAATTATTCGCAGAATACAAAAAATAAACAATGCCTTAGAATATCTTACCAATTATTTTTAATGTCCAATTAATAAAATTATTATTTATTTTTTACATTAATAATGAAAAGGTCATGTAACTAAAAACAAATTGATGTTATGCCTAGCTAAGATATTTTTACATAAAATTTCTAAATATGCTACTTAAACATTGCAAGGTATTATAGTAATTGGGATGCTGTGTAAGTAGGTTTTGCCTTTACAATTTTGCAATCAATTTCTTTTTCATTCTAATCAATGTACCTAACACTAATAACTCTGTTAACAGTATTAAAGCATAAGAAATTTCATATATAGCAGTAGTAACTTTAAAATAATTCTTAACCAATTTTCTGTACGTGTTTATTATGAGTAGATTCACCGAAGTAAGAGTTATGATTGTTTTTTGTTGTCTGAGTTTACGTTTCTGAAGCTATAAGAATAATTTAGAGTGGCGCAGAGAAGGCTGTATTAACCTTTTTGCTTCTCTTTCGACTGGAGTGTTTTTCCAGAAGGCTGCACTAAATTTGTTTTCGAAAGTATGAATTTCATCTATAATGCGGTATTTTGAGATACCACAAAATGGTTCAGGTCCGGTAAAAGCAGTACTAGCACCTTCTTCTGCGAGACTATCAGCAGTTGTTTTCAAAATCTCTTTATGCCCTGCTTAAGAAACTGTTTGCAGTTCTAGACTGTTTTGGACTCGAACGTAGTAGATTGTAAAGCCAATAAATATTTTGGCTGAATTGTGGCGTTTTTTTATACACTCTTGAGCACAGATGTCTATTGCTAAGAGCTTCGCTTGGAAGATTGTGGAAGTGTTTACCAGGGCTATTAAAAGCGTAACGTTAGAACCTGTAACCACTAAACCTACTCCTTCAGGTGTTTTAGACTCATCAGTATTAAAAATGAGGGCTCCTTTAATATTAACATTTATTGTGAATTGAAAATCTCTTTTTGGACACAATGTCTGTGAGTATCTTCATGGATTGGTTGCTCCGAGCCTTAAAACACTAAGATATCCTCTTAGATCGCCGGGTTCTGTTGACTTAGTCTTTGTTAACCTATAGGCACTTTCTAGGGCAGTCCTCTTTACATGTTAAAACAAGGGAAGTTCTTGAATTGACTTCAAGGCCGCAATTGTTGCGTTGTTTTGTTCCACCAAACTAACCAAACTAGCGCATCATCGACAACCGTTAGATATTTTAGGCATAACACCTTATTTTTTTCCCAAAAAGTTTACGGTAGGTTTACGTAGACTTTGGAAGTTTAGAGGTTATATTTGTGAGATTTAAATTCTACGTAATTCTATCGAGGATAATTTTGAAATATTTAACCTCTTTTAAGAATGAAAGTTATCCCATTCATATTAGGAGGTTAATTCATTCATTTCGTTCTGTTGGTGAATAAAATAGTAGTAGTTTTGTTAGGATTGGCTGTCCTTTTTTCGAACACCAAGAAGTTGTGAGGTTTAAATCATTTTGCATGCGGTCATCAATAATACCCTAATATTTCCCTCTTACCATAATAACTAAATCATTAGCAAAGCTCAGAGCACGAAACCTCTTTTAAAGTTTGTTATGAGATCTTTAACTTCCATTGACCATAGTGAAGACGATAAAACTCCTCCTTACTGCTTTTATAATAGTTGATTGATCTCCAAGAAGGGTAACTTTAGCATGAAATGTATTCATTTCATAATGGTAGGTTCTATACCCATTACATATGCTGTATTATTAATTCCTTCTCTTATATCTAAAAAAGCATATACACAGCTTTGTATCAATAGCAGTTGGTCTCTTACGAGATAATGCAAAGCACCTATTGTAAATCTAGTAGGTTGATAGCAGATATTTTGCTTATTGTACCTATTCTGATTTAATGTTTGGTTGTATCTTCTATATAAACTTTATTTTTTGCTAGAATAATAATAATAATAATCCTCTTATTAATGCAATCGATTATATTGATTAACATATTTAATAGTCTACACTTTAAACTAGTTTTGCTGCCTTTTGTTATTTAGTTCTATATGTATATTAAATTATTATTGCTAAATGGTTTTTTAAAGTAAATTTTACTTTTACTGTTAATGAGGAGCAATAAAATACCCTCAAGCTTAATTAACCTTCCTGAAATGCTATTTCTATTCTTATGTAATAATAAAAACTGAATTAACATAATAATAGCACCGCTAATGGAGCTACTTAAGATTGTAATACATAAATTTTATCTTCACTCCGATAACTGGACGTTGTTTGTTAGAGCAAAAAACAGACTATACACACGAGCAATTTTCAGAATTTTTTTTATGAAAAACATAAACGTAGCTTGGGTACCTAATTATATTGTTTACTCTTAAGGCTTCCAAATAAATATTAACGGAATTGTCGACAATGACTACATCTTGATAGGCTACGTGTTAATTTCTTTAATACAGTAAAGAACATCTTGAATACTGGGAAAATACTTTATGGCTGAAGAAAATAGGTGTTTTTTTAGTGTGAACAGAATTGACGAGATAAACTAGATTTAAATACTCATAAAGTTAATACAAAACACTTTATTCTAAATTCTAATATTTTTTCACAACGATGAGTACCATCTAGATTAAATAGGCAACCAAAAATCTAATTGTATTTTAAATAGCGGAAATTCGAAATAGGGTGTCAAATGCAAAATACAATAAATAGCTTTTGAAATATAGAAATTGGACAAACAAGAAATAACATTAAAGAGAAATAAAAAAAAAAAAAAAAATTGTGTCAGCCACGTTTATCAGTTATCGAAGCTGCATAGTAACTATTACTGACTCCTATTTTAATTATTATTGACAATTTACAACGATTATTACAGTGAGCATATTGATAGGTAATTAAACCAAATGTATTGTCTACAGACAACTACCGCTGGAAAAAAATGTCGATGTATCAAATGTAAAATATTCTATAGGGTTCAATGAGGGTCATTTAAAATATACCTATTTAAATTATAAAATTAGTGGTAGCCTTTTGCTGGAGAGTTAAAAATCAACATAGAGACTACGGCAAAAACACCATAACTAAGGAAAAGAGCAGCAAAAGATAATTGATTTAAAATATAAAAACATAAATTAAAATAGTTTAGGGTACAGTTTAAACTAAAACATACATTTGTTCATATTTTTTTTCAATAATATCCAAATAGCACTTTAGAATAAAAGAAAAATACACTAAAATTAAAATGATTGAGAGTTCGAATCTTGTACTACTAAGAACATTTTATTCAATAATGGAAGCTGTTAAACTTTCATTAACAAATAGTGCTAAACTAGGTATTCTGTAATAAATGAGACCCCAGGTTGTTTTTTCTTTGAAAAATCAATAGAGAATTAAGTAGATACCTCGTCACTTCTTCCACATAGTAGGAATACCAATGTTAATCAGCATGTAACAAGACCAAACCTGTAAATCTTAGTACCTTACGACTATGTATTGAAAATAAATATCCAACCAATCTATGTCTCATTGTCCGCCGGTTCTGGTGTAGCTCCGGAGCGTACCCGCTGGCTTTTCCTTGTTCGGTCAAGCAGCCACAGACAAGTGTATAGTGTATAATGCTTTCAAACACTCAAATATACCTTCTTCGCTATTTATCGGCTATATAACTCTGACACTAGCGTGCTCCGCATGCCTCTGCTAAAATATACTAAGAAGCAAGCAGGGATTTACTTGCGTTTCTGGGTACATTTTAACACTATACTCTTTAACAGTTTTAAACTATATCCTTGTAAGTTAGTGAGGTACATGTGGTATCAATTAAGGATAAGTAAAGTAGCTCACTGCTAAAAGCTTCGAAAAACCGAATAAACTATTAATAATTTATTACACAGTATTGGATTTTATGTGATCAGGTAGCTTGAAGACTATATATCATTAAATTAATTAAATTATCTTTTAAGAAAATTTGGGATCAATGTTTTGAATGCTACACAATATTATTATTTGCTAATTTTATTTTTTTATAGTAATTATTCGGATTGTTTTATGGACAAAGAGTCTTATTTTCCATTTGATTTCTTTTGTTCATAGTTTTTAAATTTGATTCGTATTAATCTTTTTTATTTTTAAAAATTTATTTAAATAAAAATGTAAATAATTGGGACCATAGTACTACCTCGTAGTACTCTATAAGTAAAAATTTGTAATAAAAAGTTTATGATTTTTCCTACCAGCGGAGTAGAAATCACAATAATAGGATTTTGAGAGACAATACAAGGCAATGTTTTCTGAATGCAAAAAATGAGTTTTAATCTGATGATAATTTTTGCGTCAACCAGAGAATCAATTTATTATATTGGTCTGTATCTGCATGAGGCAATGCGATGTTTCAGCTAATCATCTTTTGCTAATAACCAAAAATTTTTTACAAGCTTGACTAAATGAAACGCAGTGGCAATACGGTTTTAAATTAAGTAAGTGGCAATACGGTTTCAACGAGACCTCGCTAGCGTGTATTTTGTTGAAAAATATAATGAAATATTATTATTTTAATTATCTAAATGGCACCAGAATTTATCTACGGTATAATGGAGTGGATATTATTTTGTTATGTTTATATAATATCATGGTTTAAATTTTCAAGTGTGGTATTTAATGTTGTTAAAAAAACTGTTTGTTTGTATTAAAAGAATTAGTGCTAAATATTATAACCATGGAAAAGAACCTAAACTCTAATTAAGAGAAGATATATAAATATATCTTACAAATTAGTTTTAAGAAGTAAGTCGTGACAGATAGTTCTGTGAATAAAGATATTCTCTTTTCATGCGGTTTAAATAAAATAAAGTTAAATAAAGGAGTGATATTAATTCGTTTTAATATTCCAGCCCCTATAAATCATAATATATTTAAATTAACGCACGAGAGGACATCCCTTACGCCTTGGTCTAATGCGTACCGTACGAAATCAAGTAGCCGTAATTAACACATACCAGGCATGAATCTTCAGCCAGTTCTTTAAAAGGACTTGTCCACCGAGACCAAAGACACCACGTTTAGGAAGGCTATTTAGTGTAAAGTGTCTGTTATGGTAACACCTGATCTCCTACGAAGACTTCTGACATCATCGATCCTGACCATCACGTCAGCGGACTACAAAGACATGGACCAGATTGGGTCACATCCCGAACATCCACAACGTTACACCGTTCGCTGACAGCATTGCTTTTCTCGCGAATTAATGCATCCTTCTTGATTTTATTTTTGTTCACTTTAAAATGTGTAAATAATTATTTAATTTTAGTTTAATTATATAACAATAACCTTTTTTTAATAAAATCATTCAATAAGTCTTAATAACTTTATATTTATTGCACATATTTTTTTAAAATAAATAATCCCACTTTAGAAATTCCGATATAATCCCTTTTGTATACAAAGCAACAAGTCTACTTATCACACTGATATTCCAATAATTTCCTTCTTCTAATTGTATATCTTACATCCATAAACCATTAGTACATCTCCATTTAAAATCGAAAGAGAAATGATGATCTTGAGAAGAAGTGGAAAATGGCACATTTAATAAATTTGTTGGGATGTTATTACATCCTGCTGAATGCGCCCGTAGTTGCGATAACAAAGATCGTTTGTCAAATATTTCTTTAAGAGTAAACACTCAGTCTTCTTGATAAAGTGGTTAATACTACGTGCCAGTAGAGGAAAACGTAATTATTACTGTTTAAGTAGTAAGACTTTCAAAAATCTTAAATATGAATAAAAACTATCAACGCTATTTTTTTATATTCTGGTTAGAATACACAACTAGTACAAAATTTATAAGTATTAATGTGTAATGGATGAAGCTTGTTGACACGATACTTTTAGATCTGGAGAGTAGCATTGTTAAGAATCGGAGATACGAGAACAAATTATTGAGGTAAGTAGAGCTGCAGCAAACGGCTTAAATAAAAAATTACGCAAGAAACTATAAAAATAAATAAAATTTGTCTGTAATCATTATCCAACCGAATAGATATTCTTTGAAATGAATCAAAAAAGGACAAATTACAACGAGGAGTGAAATTATAAATATGCACTCCAGACATAGTATTTGGTGATTTTCTCTTTACGGCATCTTAATCCAGCTCGAAGGACCATATGTTTGGTAATCAACACACCGTATGTTCTCGGAACAAAATGTATGGATTGCAATTTTTTTCGATGTATTGAACTTAAGTAAAATGCTTTGTACGGGTTTTAATCTCAACTTTAATAAATACCGGTCACACAGTCACTATTTCCTCCTCCAAATGTACATTTTTTAACAACATGAAATCTACTTGAACCATATCAAATAGCTTTACATATAAAAGTAAAATAACTTTACAAACAATAAACTAATACATATACATTCAATAAACATGTATTCTATTTTTTTACCGACAGACTTTGATCTGGAGATATTACGATCATGCGAATTTAGATCACGATTGACTGTAAGGATCAAAAGTAATAAAAGTTTTAAATAGCATGATATAATAATGATGTAATAGATAAACTGAAATACCTATTTAGTAAGTTTACAATCCTGCTCGAAATACCATATGTTTGGTGATTAAAACTCAAATTTTCTCTGCACAATATTTGCGTACTGTAAAATTTAGTTCCATTGTTTTGAATAAATTTGTTTTGGATCCATTAAGTTAACCAAAGAAAACTAAATCAAATTGTAAGTTAAGTTCAGTTCTGATGTAGAGGCATATATTTAAAGCAGAACGAGTATCATCTGCATACTTATGAATTATGCAGTTTGAAAATAAGATATTAATCTATATAAGAAAAGAATTCCTAGTTTTAATCGATATTTTGATTACCAATAGTAATGATTTTTTAAACCATACCATAAAACCGTACTATATTTTTTGAATATATATTTTTATGGCGATTTTAGTAAATATATGATATCATCTAACTTTCCTAATAAGTTATACAAGAGAGGCCTTATTACGCATATTGTCCTGTCAAGTGAAATAATGTGACTTGAAGCCAACCAAGATGAATCTGGCATTTAGTATACGTATAGATCTATCCCACCGGATGACTTATAAAAACCTATCCACGGTCTATTAAACTCGCGACATAATAGCAGGTGCTATATTGAACGCGCTGCATCATACCAAAAATAGAAAAATCTATTATCTTCCAGTGCCGTTCTTTAATGGTAGAAAATAGGAAATATATGAGTACAACGTAACGATAGTAAAAGGTGTGACTCTTTTAATATAACTTTTACTGTCTTTAAACTGTAGAAAAGTTTAATTCAATAACTTTTATTTATAAATCTGTGAATATAGTTTTGATTTGGAAAAGTAAATATGAACCGTTCTGAAAATAGTATTCGAAGAGAGCCGTCAAAAGTTAAAACTTGGGTTTTATTTTATGAAATATCATTTTAATAGGAAGGTACTTAGATCACATTTGAATTCATTGGTCCAGAACACTTACAATGCTGAAGATATATTGGTCCAGAACTCCTATGACGTGGAACATAATTAAAAAATAATAGTTTCTGGTCCAGAAATTGTAAACGATTCCGTTGCCGGAGCAGGCCTTCCGAGTGGTCCCTAACAAGAGGAAGACCCTGACTAACATTTCGATGATGCAAACAGATCGGACATTAAATTCCTGATTATTTAGAGTAATTACTAATATTTCTGTTTTACTGAATTTTTTTAATGATATAAACTAACTGTATACCGATTTAGAGTTTAATTTATGAAGTTTGTACTTGGCGCCGTATCCTTAGAATCAAAGAACCTGTAGTTCTACCCAAAATTAAAATTCGAAACACGACTTGTAGATTATTCTTTGTAATTTAAATATTATTTTCACTGTGTTAGAAAAATCTGTCCAATGTAACGGTATAAAAACGATGTGACGATTTACGATTACCAATACAAAAAAAATATATAGTTGTATAAAACAGATTGTTTCTTTGTAAATAGCTTTGGATAGTCTTTTAATTGTTAATTGATTTTTATTGAACTGTTTCTATTGGTATGAAATTATTTAAATCTCCGCCTTTGGTTCGGGCAACAATCAAATCCGTGATAGAGCCGATAGATTGCCAGGCAAGTTAGTCAGACGTTGAGAAATTACTTTTACGGTCAATATAAAAATAATTGTTATTTTATGCAATTGTCTTGCGCGCAGTGTATGTGCAAAGGCTGCCAACTGTAACAATGAGACAGCCGATTGTGCGATCCGAACGTGAAGCACATCAACTAGTAGACGAATCAAGACTATCTGACGTCGCCGTTTTGCTAAGCACATTTCATTCTTCGAGTCACCATTGCCAGAACAAGAATTCGAGAAAAAAATAACTGATGCTGATTCAGGATACGTTTACACTAATACAAACTAATTATTTTCCTAAGATTAATAAAAAATATATAAAAACTATTGAAAGCTTTAATTAAGATCTAAACTTAAATAAGACCTATAAACAGTTATTAAAGATAATACATACATCTATTAATTAGATTGTAGATCCGAAAAAAAACAGCAAATCTAATCTGTAATATATATTTGGTTAAAGAGTCTTGGAAGCCTTTGAATAGGGCGGTCCCTAAATGAGACCCTTTTTTCGACCCTGGTTGAAATCAGAAAAAATTAACTTGTTTGTGGTATTTATTTATTTTTATTTGTAAAAACTTAATCTCATATATTTTTTAAATTTAAACAATAGATTGTAAAATCGTAAGTGGACATGCTGTGAGGGTCTGTTACGGTCGAAAAAGGGACTGCCCGGTGGACCCATGCAAGGGGTAACTTCAAAGACTCTTAAACCAAATATTTTTTAAGACGATTATAAACAATTAAGTTGTTTATAACTAATTTTACAGGAGAAATTTGGGTTTTTGGCCACTAGACGACTACATACTGTATTCATAGAAATTTGGCACGTGCTATTTTGGCATTTGTCTTTTTTATGGGGAGACCTACTGTAAAATAATAAGTAAGTTCCACTGTAGTTATTCAAGCAACAACAGAACAGCGTGTGACCCAAAGATGTCTTTACTTATGGGATTACAACCTAACGTAAGTGAGTAGGGAGCGAAAACTAAAGCAAACGAAGCTCAGCTAAAAACGATTTTATTCTTCTTCTTCTTTCGGTGCCATATCAGGTCTCCCTAACGTTGGCAATTACATTGGCGAGTTGTTCACGAATTTCAGCTAATCTGAATAGTTGTTCAGCACTACGTATTCCAGTCCAATCTCGATTACGGCGCCGGCGTTAGAAATTATTGCACTACGAACCGATTACTGCGCTGGAGTAGTTTGACTGCAGCATAATTGCCACGCTCCACACTACTCATCGCTTCGAAACTGATGAGCAAAGACACCCAGCGATCTCTCAATTGCCATCGAATTCGCAAAAGTCATCGACGACTACTCGCACCACCTGCAGATGTTCACTACAAGAGCACTCTAGCAATTTCTCACATCAACTAGTGGAAATTGAAACCAGAGGAAACACCAATACCATCCCATAACCTGGTCCCGCTTTTGGTACATCCAAGTGACCTTAGAAGATACATTGTCCGACAACTGTATCGGTACTAGAATTGTGACAGCTAAAGACAATATCATTTATGGTTACTAAAGACATTACTCTTTTATAATTTGTTAGTTTTTGATATACTGGAATGTTTACTTGTTAAAAACAAGTCTGCTACTAAAAAACCATGGGTAAACAAAAACTAATTAATATACCACCAACCCTGCATAATATTAATAATAATTACCTATTAACACGAATAAAAAATAACTTTTTTGTACAACTGTCATTAAAAGTGACACTTTTAATGATAGCAAACAATGTTAAAAACGATTGTTTACATAGCAGCGTGTTAAAAATACTTTTAACACGCTGCCATGCAAACAAGTTTACTTTTAACACGGTTTAGTTTACTTTTAACACGGTTTAGTTTATTGTCATTGCAAATTCGCTCATTTCATTATCAAAATAGGGAAGTTGTACAAAAAACATTGTATGGTATTTGTGTTAAAAGTGATTTTATTTTGTTCGTGAAATTGTTCAATTCGATCCTCTCATTTCACAAACGTTTTCACTCACAAAATAAAACGTCACTTTTAACACTTGTATCATAAATAACTATTTTGTACAACTGTCATTAAAAGTGACACTTTTAATGATAGCAAACAATGTTAAAAACGATTGTTTACATAGCAGCGTGTTAAAAATACTTTTAACACGTTTCCATGTAAACAAGTTTACTTTTAACACGGTTTGATTTATTGTCATTGCAAATTCGCTCGTTTCATTATCAAAATAGGGAAGTTGTACAAAAAACATTGTATGATATTTGTGTTAAAAGTGATTTTATTT
Organism: Altica lythri; assembly: GCA_964028335.1. Classification (NCBI taxonomy): domain Eukaryota; kingdom Metazoa; phylum Arthropoda; class Insecta; order Coleoptera; family Chrysomelidae; genus Altica; species Altica lythri. Next base: position 19,304,767 of record OZ034805.1, read on the forward strand.
TGTTCGTGAAATTGTTCAATTCGCTCCGCTCATTTCACAAACGTTTTCACTCACAAAATAAAACCTCACTTTTAACACTTATATCATAAATAACTATTAAAAACTCTGCAATATTCTGATGACTTGAATTAAAACATTCAAATAAAGTAAAATATAGTAAATTTCCATATTCCTCTACTGTAAATCGAGTAACTAAATAAAGAGTTATCCATAAAATAACTTTCGATTTAAAATTCATGTAGACACGTAGTCGCAAATCAGGACTTCTGTTTGTGATTGAAAGTGACAATTTCCTTTTTTAAAGTTGCATCATGGATATTTAAGTTGAATAATGGTAATAACTGTAAAGAAACTGAAATTGAAATTGAGAGTTTTATTATAATATTTGACAATGCGGATTGTTGTATATAAAGTATGCACAGCTGCGATATGGAGGATTTAATAAATATGTTTTTTTTTTATTGAATAAAAGAACTTATGATTTTAATTTTAAATATTCAATTGTACCGATTAAGAATAAAACGTAATCATAAATGTATGCGCTTAAGATGATTGAATTTAATTGTTTAGTTACGTTTGCTCATATAATAGTCCAATCAATAGACAGAAAAAAATGCTATATTTGAGAATAATTCAGGAAAGAATCGGACCGGTGCAGTTGTGTTGAGGACAACAACTATACACTATACATATTATATACAAAAAGTAACCTCTGAAAGGGTATTGTTTGTTTTGTAAGCAGGGAGCTGACAAAGTTGGCAAAACCAGTTTTTTAATTCTACAAATTATAAAAAAAAAGTTTAAAATAAAAGTTATAGGGAATAAAAAAATCTACCACTCAAGACTTTATAAAGTCAATTTGGTCCATTTGTTATTTTTGGCTACCCATATACCTCTTACATAATATGAAAATTTGGACCTTCAAAAAGAAAATGAGCCCTTGTAAAAGTAAAAGGATACAACAACAAAAAAAAGTTACATTATACATTAAGTGACTTGGTCTAAACATTTAACAATATCTCAGCAATAAATTATTGACCCACATAGGAAGCAGTTTGCAATCAAAATGACCCCAGTGTTGCAATGGATATACTCGTTTATATTATTCAAAATGCAATAAATAAGGGAGTATACGTCAAAAAAATCTTTAGGAAAAAAACTAATATAGCGCCGTGGATGACAAATACACTCTTAAAAAAAGTTAATGAGAAAAATAAATTATTCAAAAAGGTAGTAAAATATCCGGAAAATATTAATATAAAAAAACAATACCAATCATTCAAGAATAAACTAACAAATTTAATTCATGCAACAAAACAAAATTATTATCAACAGTTAATACAATCAAATAATAGTACAAAACAACTTTGGAACATAGTAAAGGAAATAACAGGTTCAAATATTAAAAAACAGGATATCGGTCCAATAAAAAACGATCATGGGCAATTTATAAAAGGAAATAAAGAAATAGCAGATTATTTTAATAATAAATTTGTTAATGAAGGATCTAGCTTAGCCTGTCAAATTTCAAAAGACTCTAATTATAGACCTATCAGTCGAACTTTATCAAACTCCATTGTCCTAATGCATACAACTAAAAACGAAATAATATCTTCAATTAATGAACTTAAAAATGGTAAATCTGTAGGCAGAGATAATATTAAAGCAGAACTTATAAAATATATTTCACCGTACATAATTGAACCACTTCAATTTATTATTAACAAGTGTTGGGACAGTGGAGTTTGGCCAAATGTTTTTAAGGAAACGGTTGTTTGTCCGTTATACAAAAAAGGCGACCGAGCATCAGCAAATAACTAGGCCAATATCCTTAATTACACACTTTTCAAAAATCTTTGAAAAAATTCTGAAAATACAATTAGATAATTTTATCAAAAAATATAACTTAATTTCAACAATTTGGATTTTAAGAGAACTCTTCAACTGAGAAAGCCATTCTAGCTCTAACAACAAATATATATACATCTTTAGAAATAGGAAAACCATGTTTATGCCTTTTCATTGATTTAAAAAAAGCATTTGATACTGTTGATCATTGTCTTCTTTTAAAAACACTTGAGGAAAACGGTATAAGAGGGGTATGTTTAGACATATTCAAAGATTATCTTAGGAACAGAACACAACTAGTTAAACTAGGCAACCAACTCAGCGATCTGAAGTACATAACATGTGGCGTGCCTCAGGGTACGGTATTGGGTCCCACACTCTTTAATCTTTATATAAACAATATATTCAATCAAAATTCTTCTGGACACATTATAGGATATGCTGATGATACCGCAATTTTTTATGAGGCGGATACTTGGGATGAGTTAAAAAACAAAGTTGAGGTAGATATATTACATATTAAAAAAATCTTTGATAACAGGCTCTTAACAATAAACTTTGATAAAACTAACTTTTTACCATTTAGTTGCAACGTCACTAATTCTTGCCCTTATGAATTCTTGGAATTTACGATCAATGAAAACACAATTATTAAGATACGAGCTTTAGAAGAAATAAATTATCTTGGTGTTTGTATTGATAAATATTTAAAATGGAATAAACATATTGAGTGTATAATAAAAAAATTAAGAAATATTCTCCACAACTTTCGACAAATAAAAAAGTACTTACCCTTAAAAGAACTTAAAAAATTATACCATTCTCTTGTTGAAAGTCACTTAAGATACGCAATATCATCATGGGGAAGTGCATTAAAAGTACATCTAAAACCTCTAGAAATATTACAAAAAAGATTTTTAAAATGTATATTGTCAAAACCATTAAGATATCCAACAGATATACTATTTAAAGAAGCCAAAATATTTGATTTAGGTCAATTATTTTATTTTTGCACCATCATACATTACCATTTTAGTGATAATAAATACAAAGGTCTAGATCACAAATATAATACCAGAAATCGTGAGTTACACAATTATCCATGCATTTTAAAAAAATCAATATCACAAAGATCATACTCATATGTTTCAGTGCAGTTTTATAATACCATTCCAGAGAATATAAAAAAAATTAACAGTAAAACAATGTTTAAACAAAAACTTAAATTATTTATAATAAATGAAAAATAGCAATTTAAGAACCATTCTTTTTTTAACTATTTATTATTGCTATTGTAATTTTCTTTTATGTATATTAGTTAGATTTGCATTTCTTTTGTGTAAGAACTTATTGTTGGTTTAATTTGTAATATAATTAACTGTGTTTTTTTTTCTATTTAGTGAAACAAGTATTTATATTTATCACATTTAGCTTTATTTTCTTTAGTAGGTATTTTTTTAATGTTTTTCAATTTGTAGTTATGGAAATAAAATTATTATTATTATTATTATATAATCCATAAATTATATCTGTAACCCAATGCTGTGAAAAAAGTGAAACTTTGACATCATCCCTATGTAAAATTGCTATCTAAAAAAAGAAAAAATATAAAAATAAAAACAAATTCAAAACTGCAAAAAAGAAGACGACCTAAGGTAAATGCACCAAAGGAAAAATTGGGAAAAAGAGAAAGCTTAAGGAGTACCTAAAGGTCAAAAACAAAGATGGTAGAATACTAAAAAAAGGCAGCCGGTAATTGAATCATCTTATATAGAAAAAAAACTTGCGTAGTGTGCTTAGAAAACTACAAGGAAGACTGGGTTCAGTACTGTAGTTGCCATTGGTGAGCTTATGAAATCTGAGCTCATATACCAGAATGATTAGAGCGGCCTATATATCTAATCGGTTTTAAAAGTGTAAAACGTAAATAAAAATAATTTTTTTAACTTTTTCTTATTTTACCTAAAAATTGCCACTAAGGAACATTCTCCTACCAATGATGCGAGCAATTACAAAAGTGAGTAAATTTTCCATGGTACCATATTTTCGTTTACGAAACTTTGTTACGATGAATTTGGTTTTAATAGTTATTCAATATAGCTGCCGTTAAAGGCGATACAACGATTATAGTGGTAGTACAATTTTTCGATACTATTTTTTTTCCTGATTTTACTAGAGTTTCAAAATAGTTTCGGTGCTTACCTCTTTATCGGTACCTATTGAATTTTAGTGCAGTAAGCATTCTTTTGAGTTCCACAAACAGTAAAAATAAATTAAGTTCCAGATGTGGAGAATACGGTAGAAGTAGAAGTAATTCTATGACTAACTATATTTATAATTCTTCTATGGCTATATTTCACGCAATATTTGACTAACAGGTTTTTAATATTGGTACTAACTTTAAATTAATATGATATAATTATAGTACAACTATCTATGAACATTTCAGCTCATCTAATATTGGAAGATGAAAAAATCGAGTCGTTAGTTCGATATATATTATTTGTATATTTTTTTTATTGTATATCATTAGAAAATCCATTTACTAGTCATAGTAACAAGAAAGTAATTGAGCTATCGAAAGGAAACGCGATAGACTTATTAAAGCCAAATTCGGATCATATCTTTGATCTGTTATTCATCTCACCGGTTATTAATATTGATGTGAATGACTAGATAAGAATTTTTTACGGTTAATTCCCAACAAGTAAATTATAATGGAATCGCAATATAATAAAACATAGTTGCTACTGTACTTAGTATAAATTATATAACATTATCTTCTATGAACCTGCAATTTTAACCCTAACAACATTGTTTTCAACTAGGAAACGACGAAACAGGTATAATGAAACTTTCTTCCAACTTCGACTTATTCAATTACATTGCGTTCGATTGTAAACAGATCCGGACTAGAAAAAAATCTGGGAATATGAAATCATTACATTTAATTTTTAATCATGAGAGTCTCAATCTGTATATACCTACAGTGAAAAATAATTCATTCTACTCGTTATTTAAAATTACCTCTTTTGAACGCTAAACGAATCTCCATAAAATAAGAAGCAACGAACACTTTTTTAAGTTCTAAGTTGTCTGACATATACTCATCGGTCGTATTGCAGCCTAATTAGGTTTATCGTACTTCTTCCAGGATCTCTTGGCACCTATTTCAGGATCTTGTACCCTGTTATAATATACATGTAGATACATATCTAAGGAATGGGTGCCATATGTTTGTGGAGGCACTCTGAAGTCTCTTGTGATCCTGATCCTCGCAGTGACACAGTATGTGTTAAACCATCCGCAGCTTGGGTCGTCATTACACAGCCTGATTTACAGTGTTGGTTGTGTTGTATACGGATCCAGGCTTTCATTCAACGACCACTTAATTCATTCTTGTTTTTTTTTAAATTATTGTGTAAAGAATGTAAGGGAATTTGCATTGTATTGGCTGGTGACAGCCTGAGGTGAGGATATCCCTACACACGGGAGGATGCACAATGGGCTATATGTGGCCTCAGTGCTGACAGAGCACTAGTTTGCCTCTCCCCAAATTTCCAGATCCAGATTGAATTATATTGTAGAAGTAGTTTTTCAAAGTTCAACTATTTCACGATTCATTACCACTCAAGATGTACAGAAATACCAATGTAGGTATATGAAATTTTGGTACCAATTTTTGATTAGTAGCGACCTCTATTTTAATTAAATTTAAATTAAAATAGAGCTATTGATGTGTTTATATAATTTTCTAAAAGTGATTTGTGAGTTTTAGGGGCAATTTTTGATTACAAGTAAACTAAAACCGTTCCTGTTAATTCCTGTTTAATGAAGCGTGTCGTCGGTTTCATTTCTACATAGGCAGATTGCTATGAACATTTCTGCCGGTTAAGAGTTGTCGCAGCATAGCTAAAGGGTGGTGCCGCAGCAGCGCCGGTTCATCGAAAGGTAAAAGTAGATTATGGTACCGTGTGCTGTGTGTCTGCTCGATGTCGAAGTACCGCGGTATGACAAGCCACACAAGCGGTTGCTAACTGCTGGTCACGTTGTCGATACAATGGAAAATATGATGGGTTATTGTCAGATTTTTGTTATTTCGTAATTCCAATCAGCAATATCAGTAAAAAAGATAATTAAAATAAGTCTAATATTGATTACATAAATGTTATTTCCGGTTTTTCAAGTAGTGGTAAACGAAGAATTATATTAAGTAAAATGGGTAGAACCTGGTACAAACTAAATTTAATGTAAATCTGACGCGGATTTGCATAATTTAATCTCATCTTTGCAATAAAAAGTCATGAAATCGAAGTTAATAGCAGTAGTTTCAGAAATAAAATTTTAAAGCATTCGACTTTTAAACAACCTATTTGGTAAGAAAAAATTAGGGCCCAGAATCCAGTTTTTAATTTTTTTTTTTGAATTTGATAATTTCTTTTCATTGGCGTTTTTAGTACGCATTGAGAAATTATTAACATTATTTTCGTGAAAATGAAAAATTAATTATTTGTTTTCTTCCCAATTGCGTGAATGTTGTTCTTTATCCAGTTTGTCTAATCGCATGCGTAAATCCACTCGTTGTCAAGTTCGCGCCAAATAAGCCACATTGTATGCAACAGTAGAACCTAATATAACTGCAGTACCATTCAAATGCCATTTTAAATTGGACTGATTGTGCGATATGAGATGAAAACAGCACTCCACCTTTGGATTATCTGGTGTTCGCACTGATGGTTTATTAGTTTTTACTAAAGCTTTATGTTGTTGTTAGATAATAAAACAAAAAGTATTAGCATTATAAACATATTTCATTAAACGTACGTGTCGTGAACAGATGTAACTGTTGGTATTCTGCATTCTTTATATATTTTATATATAATTTTCTCACCTCTTTGGTGTTTGGTTTATTAATAAATAAATTCATTTCATCTCGTACATCAATTTTATAAAAGTTTAGACTTTCTTTCAACTATTTCATTGTTTTATTTGAAAAATCGGGTATTTTTTGATTTCTGAAGTTGTTTTTTCTAAAATGCTTATTGACACCATGTTAAGTATAAATTAAGGTCAATTACCATATTTTGAACTAGGAAATCATGAAACAGGTAAAGCATCTTTTGTAATTTTTAGTGATTATTAAAAATTATTTGGTTTGCAAAATCTCTTAACAGCATTCTTCTAAAGTCGACAAACACAAAATTCACAGAAAATATAGGAAATGTGCAATTTATCTGCCGTTTTTACTGATTTGTGTCACGGTGTATTATCTTGATAAAAGCACTTTCATCTTCTATAGATGAGGCCGTTCTATCGTGATTTAATTCTTTAAATGTTCCAACAGCACTATGTAATAATCATTATTAATGGTGTGTGTCTTTTCATATAGATAAACACTCTACCGTCTTTCTCTCTAACGTTTGTCAATTGAACTTTGGAGTGTATTGATAAGGCAATGTTTTATCCATAGTGATGGAAAAACTTGTCTTTACTACAGGTGACCTTACCATACCGCGACCTATTAAATCTCTTAATCTCTTTTATGTATATCCTATTTATCCATACACAAGGCAAAGCAAAGAAGACAAGATATTTTTTTTGTTAGTGAACAATTACTCTATAGATAAAGATAATATGTTTAAAGTTTTATCTGCAGAATATGCATGTTTCACTGTACACTTTGGCCATTTTACAGAGATGGTGCTTCAGTGGACAGTGTGAAAATTCCTGCGATTATACTGAGTTTCAGTTTCTGAAGTTCTAGAAGTAATTTAGAGCAGTGCAGTGAAGCCGTATTAACTATTTAATTTTCTTTGTTCTGGGGTCTTTTGCACTGACTTCCTTTTCCTAATTAAAAACTTTATCAAAAATGCAGCTTTTTAATATGCCACACAATAGTACTGGTCCGAGAAACGACTACTAGCTCCTTCTTTTGCGGGACTATCAGTATTCTTGTTTTCGACAATCCCTTTATGTCCCGGTACCTTAAGCAAAGTTATATTGTAAGTTTAGCCAGTTGCTTAAGAGACGGTTTGCAAATCCTGGCTGTTGTGGATTCGAATGTGGTAGATTATAGAAACTTCAAATTTATAAACATTCTGGCTGAATTGAGAGTCCACGTTTGGACCTTTAATCCCTATACCTACTCCTTTTGGTATACTGAGTGAGAGATTCTTTTGTAAGTTGAGCCTTTTTCATTTTGTGTTAACTCACACTTAGTTATACTAACATTTAGTGTGAGTTCGAAATCTCGTTTCCAAGACATAATGGCAATAGGCATCTTCATGGATTGGGTTGCTTCGAATCATAGAATTCCAAGATGTGCTGTAAGATCGTCAGGTTTTAGAGACTTATTTCGTCTTAACCTTTAGAAATCTATTTAGATGTAAATGAAAAAAAGTCGAGGTCTAGAATTACTTTCAAGGCCGCACTAAGACACGATCTCATTGTGCTAGTGATCCCCATATAAGCAAGTCTTTGCATTTTTTTGGAACTCTATTATTTCTTTTTGTTGCGTTGTTTTTTCAACCAAACCAGCGCAGCATTGGTAATTAGGGGTCTAACATCAAATAGATTTGACCAATAGATTATTTTAGTTTAAGTTCGCATGTTTTACCAAAAAACCTACGGCAAGTCCTCATAGCTCTTGTAGCTTTGGAGATTATTAACTTTACTGTACAATCGTTTAAAATTATTTTGTGGGCTCTAGGTATAATGTTTTTGTCTGTAAAACCCTTTTTTGGGCGTCCACTGCATGCATTATTATTGTAGATGTTGATTTTTCTGGAAAGTCCAAATAATATTTATCGAACCAAGCCTTGCTTCAACAGTATTTTTAAAGGTAATTTGTGGTTTAGACATGTTAGGTTTTGAAATTCTAAGTTGACATTGTTTATGTTTTAATTTGTTTTCTTAGTAGTCTAAATGTGAGTTCTTCACTAACTGTGAAGATAATAGGAAATAATAATTGTTTGTTGACGGTTTGCGTTTATGTTTGATCGTTAAAAGTGCCTTTTCAGACAAACAATTGTTCAGTTTAATAAAAGATACTTCTAATGACTAAATTTGAATCCCAAATGTACTTACAGCTGAAACTACAATTATTCTTACCACCACAATACCGATAATTAGCCATCCTAACATAGACGCGTGCCTATGTAATTATTCGCATTAAATCTTCTCCTTTTCAATGCTCTCTTACTTTACAGTAAAGCGGTAACTAGAAATTACCATGATTAAAAGTGCAATTATTGAAATAAGCGTTAGTAATTATGAATAAATTAAGCTGCCAACCATGAAGGACAATAGAGCTTAGCTCAAAATGAAAAATAAGACTTCTATTACTTTATAGAATTTAAAGTGTTTATAAAAATATATAAATATTGTGCTTCGGTTCAGTTAATTATTTTGGTCCTCATTAAATTTTTAATACATTAGTTACTTAAATTTTAACGGTGCTATTTCTATTAATTAAAAAGTGTTTACGTTCATTTCAAAAAATCAAATTATTTGCAGTAAAATAACTTTATAAATTATAGGTGTTTATTTGAAGAACATGACTTAGGTAATCTTTCTTTAATATATGAAGGACAGTGCTTTTCCTTTAAGAATCAATAGAAGACATTGCGAAATTCCATGAAATAGGATACGAATTGTTTTCTTATTCCCATTATTTCCAGATCTATATCCCAGTCTGTTAGCAGACCTCAGAAGAATGCTTGCTGATGAATAATTCGGCACTTATAAAGTGGTAAAGGCCTATACTAAAAAATAATATAAATTTTTACCAAAAAGAAGTAAGGGTACGAGCTGTTTATATCAGAAAATTATTTTATTTACTCTACCTCATATTATGTACCTATCAATTTTTAGTTCGTGAAAACTGTCATTATAGACAGCAGTGCGAGAAGGATTAAAAGTGTGCGTGAAGTAACAATGTATTTTAAATGGGATTTACATTTTCGCACTGTTTTTCACACCTTCATATAATCAAATATCCTTAGCATTCGCGTTGCCATGGTGTTGCTATGAGAGCATTAGTTTTGTTAGTATCTTGTAAATGAATTGATACAATATTCCATCCAAGAACTGCGCGCGCACATGACATTTCTATACGGCGCTTTAAAACTCTGCTTAACACGTATATACCCGCCATCGCACTGGCAACAGCTGCTTGCTTAATCATTTGAATTGGTTTTATATGAAAAATAATCAAAACATTTAATAAAACCGAACTTCTGCCAAAAAGATCCAATCAAAATTAAATATAGGCCGAATAGCCTAGGTAGCTGAGGCCACAAACAGAAGGAGACGGAGAAGAAAATTAAATATTTTTCTTGCACAAGAAATTGTATAGTCTAAACCACAATTCAAACATGAGCATACAATATTTCTTGTACAAGAAGTTGTGCAAGAAATTGGATAGTCTAAAACGGCTTTTATGCTAATAACTTTTGTTTTTTTTTACATTGATTGTTTTAATTTTGTTTTGTTTAAATTAAATTAATAAATTAATTGAATTATGATTATTCTAAGCAGAATAATGGAGTGATACATAACAAAGAACACATGTTTTCTAAACTAGTAGCTTTAAAAGTATTATCGTGTAAGTTTTTGCATAATAATAGACATTAGTTGTTCTTTAAACGATTACATGCTTTGTGTTTTCAAATTTTTTAACTAATGAGAACCTTGTTAGAAGTTAAGTAGTTACTTTAAGTGAAATACTAAGACTATTTAATATTTACTGCTTGAAGCTAATGTTTGTGATTTTTACCACATTGTTTTTAACTGTAAATACACATATAGATAAAAGATAAATTATGAGAAAAATTAATAGTTAGATCGCATGTTAATATGTAACTTAACTCTACTATATATCTACAAATGTTATCCTTAGGCTTATTCCTATTATATAACTCTAAATAGCAGCTAGGGCTTTTCCTAGGGCGACAAATTATGTTGTGATTATTTTTAAATAGTCTACACTATGTGGTTAATTAAAAACAAAGCGGTTTATTCATAACCGCTATAATTCGTAACTGGACGTTAATGGAAAATAGGAATGAATCTCTTTGCAGTAGCGTCGATAAAGGTATTTTGAGGATGCTATAGAAAATACCATAAAAAATTTGTAGGTAATAGAAATGCGTTTAATTAAACACAAATAAGTAAAACTTTGTTTTTATTAATAATTGCGTCCTTTTTTTCAGTAAAATATAGTTTTATTTTGGCTACTAGCTGATCCGGCGAGCTTTGGACCGCATAACAGTAATTTATTCTTTCCATTTTCTGTTTTTATCAATATTTGTGATTTTGGTTTTATTTTCCAAGTTTTATCCTGTTGTTTATCAATTTTATTATATATTCTTGTTTCTTTCCATACTTTTTATTAGAATTTTTGGAATATTTTCTCGGTTTATATTGTGTTATTTTCTTTTGTTTTTTTGTTATTTTTTGTTTTTAAATTATTTTTATTTTACTTTTGTGTTTCCTTTGTTAAATTGCCATTTTAAACAATTTTTTTAATTTGTTTAATTCTATTTAAATTTTTGCCATATTTTCAATTTTTTATCTGTTTTTCAGTAAGTATATTCAATTTATAACTGTTTCCATTTTAATTTATTTATTTATTTATTTATTTATTTATTTATTTATTTATTTATTTATTTATTTATTTATTTATTTATTTATTTATTTATTTATTTATTTATTTATTTATTTATTTATTTATTTATTTATTTATTTATTTATTTATTTATTTATTTATTTATTTATTTATTTATTTATTTATTTATTTATTTTTGGTTTTCCTTTCTTTTTTTATATTTGATATTTTTATGCTTCCTCGTTGTTGTTACTTAACTACTTTTTGCCGATTATGTCAAACGGTTTCTTTCTATTTTTATGATTTCTACCATTTATTCTATTTTTATCGTTTTTTTCTTTCATTTTTTTATTTTTTGAATTTTTAATTGGCAATTTTTTAATCTTATTTTAATACTTATTATGGTATTCTTGGATAAAGACAAATTCAAATAATCTTTTTAAATGAACCGAAATACAACGCTTATACACGGTATCTAGATGTTAATAAATGGTATAGATTAACTTACACCGCCATCTATTAGGAATTTAAGCAACTGAGAGACATCTTCGCTTTACTTCATCCATATTTTAACTATTTAATTTCTCACCCCAAAAGCTTTATTTTGCTTTAACTCATAAGATATTCATTTAACTAATATAATTTTAAAGGCAATTTTGATCTACATTAAGTGGTCAATGTATCTAACTTATTTAATTAATTAAGAAATAATATTACACTGTTCAAACTAGCTTTGTAAATATCCCATCATTTTATTGCAATATGTAAAAGAAAAGAAATATGGGTTATGTTTGGTAGAAGACATACACCATTCCAGACTTTCTATAAAACAGGTACATATTGTAATATATTGTTAAACCTTAAAAGGTTTTCGCAGCGTTTTTTGTGTCCTTGACTATGTAGACATGTGTTTTTAGTAATAGTTGTGTTGTCTAAATATCTATGCTTTCATTTAGATCCGTACCCCTAGAACTGGTTCTGGACCATAAAATATCATTTCCTTGCAAGTTTGTTACTTTATATTTCACTACACCCTGGCTCCCAAATTAGACAATTAAAAAGAAAAGGAAACACTTCTCCTGTCTTTTTTTCTTTTGCATGCACCAGAAAGTCTGATAAATGTATAGTGTCGATTACACTAACAATAGACCTACGCACGAAGACTTCTGACATCAATCCTGACTATCACCAGAGCTAAGCTCAGGAAGCTCATAAGACGTGAACCCGATTGTCTTGAATTACAAGATCGCATAACACGAACGTCAAAGTGCACAATCCTCAATCAATTTCAAAGAAATCCTTCACCAAGATCCGTAACACCACTGACACCGACACCCAGAAAGCCTGCTAAGTATAGAGTGCCTGTGACACTAACACCAGAGTGTAATTCAAAAGGGAATCTAAATCGATTTATGAACTGGATAACTGGATGTTGGAACAGGTGTTGGCTTTCTGATTAGGAACTTTTTAAGCTTGTACCCATTTCCTCAAGCAATGTATTACAACGAAGATGTATTGATTTCTATCATCGGTTTCCAGCAAAGGTACCAAAATATTAACAGCAATTCTTTCAAACGGACCTCCTACCAGACATAGTTGTATGCCAGCTCTGAGTCTCGTATGTGGCTTATTAATTGCGGAACAGGCAGTAGGTACATTTGTAGCACCAATCCTTTACATTAGCGAAGTAATTCAATCAGTAGAACTTTTCACGTACCTTTTGCTATTTCTAGATATTATAGTTTCTGCTAACTAAACCAGTTTTCTTTGTTCAAAATGCACTTAAATAATGAGTTCGATTTGAATACTTAGTATTAAATAAATCATTTTTATAAAAAATTATATACATCACTCATTTGTTGTGCTAATGATTCATTAGTAATTCAGAATCATTGGATATAATATTTAATTTAATTACATCCGTAATTTATATTTCATTTTATCTGATAAAGAAATCTCTCCAACTCATCGGATTAAATACACAATTTTTAGTATCCGGTATGTATTTGTAAGTTTGAGTTCTTAAGGTCGTAACAAATGAAGACTGTGTACATAATTGACGCTTAACGATGTTATCATTGCAAATATCCATGTTGTTCCATGACACTTATACTATAATAAATTAACAACAACCACTGAACCGAATATTATTCATAGTTATAATTCTAAATCTACTCACAGCAGCACAGTAACGGCTTTGTAATTCTGTTTAAAGAAAATATTGTAATAAATGATTTATTATAAAAAGTATTCAATTAAATTTCTATATATAAACGTTAAGGTTTTTTTAAAAGGAAAAATATAAACTTGCGTTATTTGCAGAAACTCAATTATATAAGTTTTATTTTTTAGGAGGCTCCATAGTAAAATTAGAAAATTCCATAGGTTCCAGAATTTATACAAAGAATAATTTTTTAGCCGTCTGATATATAGACACAGCCCTACTCCACTTAAGTGCAGAAACTCAATTATATAAGTTTTATTTTTTAGGAGGCTCCATAGTAAAATTAGAAAATTCCATAGGTTCCAGAATTTATACAAAGAATAATTTTTTAGCCGTCTGATATATAGTCACAGCCCTACTCCACTTAAATGGAGTAGGGCTGTGATATAGTCACCGATCGAACTGCAGCCTAATTAGGCTAACTGTACTTTTTTCGTTGGCTCATGACAACTTCTTAGTAACCTATAACAATCTGCACAGGTTTAAGGGTTTGGTGCCATATGTTTGTAAACGAACTTTGAAGTCTCTAAAAATTAATTTGCTCAGTTTTTTAGCTCTTCTGGAACACGTCTGTTCCATACACATTCTACTGTGTGCTTAATCTGAGAAGTGTTTCCAGTATTAGTTATGTTGTCTACGGATCCAACCTTTCACTTTTGGAAACCCTAGAACTGGCTCTGTACCGTAGAATATTGTGGCCGATCCTTTGCTTGCAAGTTTTTATTAGCCTGCTGTGTTTGTCCATGCCCAGTCACCCAAACACTTTTGACACTGTTATGTTCCGCCAGGACGAGTTCTACTCTGCATTCGTCTACTAGTCTGGAGAGCACTTTAGGGGAATTTAATACTTTAATAGCCACCTGATGATCGGTGCAAATATTAATCCGTTTAGAACAAACCTTCAAATTACTTTCTTTTAGGCATTACAAGATTGTATACTTACTCCTTAAAAAGAAAACAAAATATTTTTGTCTTAACACAATAAACCTGTCTATAATTTTGACAGGGATGTTTTATTAAAAATTAGTGTATTTATTGTCTTTTCAAATGTAAATATATTTTAGGAAGACAATATTTTAAGAATTACTCGGATAAAAATATAATGCAAAAATTAATTAAAAAGGAAAATAATAGAATTAATTATTAAAAGAATTAATTTTTCTGATCTTACCTACTAGAAAAAATGTAAAAAAACCTCCTCTGGAATTTAATCTTGCACGACTTATCTGTGTTAAATTTCTCATATATTATAAAGAATTGAAAATTTTCTTATAAAGTTTAATGTAACAATTTCAACTATGTTCGAGTATTTTTTTTCTTTTTCCTTTTATACTTATAGATTAATTATTCTTTACATCTAATAAGTATTACAACGACTACTAATAATTAATGTCATTTTATAATAAGTAGTGTAAAATAGCAAACTGCACGGAATGTTGATTATAGTAAATTGAATTAGCTATAGGTACCAGTGTAAGAACTACATATAAATTATCTGTGAGAAACAAACTAGTCCGGAATTTACTCTATGCTCTAAAGTTGTTTTCCAAATTATCTTTAGAAACCATTCTTTTTTAATTTTACAAATTCTCTTTAAAAGTTTTTATAATTCTTTATATTGTTACTGTTTAAATCCCTTATAGAGGTCTTGTGATAAGGCAAGTAATTATTTGAACATTGCTTAGTATTTAGCTGCTATAAACGTCACTTTTGCTCGTCGGAAAAACTAATAGCTTTGCTAAATGTCATTTTCTGCCCTTGTATATAACCACGAAGTATAGACTTCGTGTATATAACCAACGATTTTTTTAAAATTTATACAGGGTGAATTATACCAGGAGGCGAAAAATGTAAATCCGTGTTCTAAAATGGATTCTAAGCAAAAATGCATAATAACTTTTTTTCCGATCGGCCTTTGTTTTGTAGATATAGAGGTTCAAACTTTTGAAAAATATATTTTCAGTTTCACAAAAAAGTAATAGCAAGCCATAAAAACTTTATTTAATTACGGTAACGGTAACACACAAGAAAAAAAATACTTTAACTTACAACAGGTGTTCTAAAAGTCCACTGCCAACCGCGATGCAAGCATGACAACGTAAAACCAGTGAACTATAAACTGCATCAAAATCTTTCTCATTTTCAAATTAAAGTGCACAATTCATGATTCTGTCTCGTAATTGCTCTTCAGTGTAAATTTCCTCTGTGTAAATTAGTTGTTTTACGTGGCCCCAGAAGTAAAAATCCAATGGGTTTAGAGCTGGCGACCTACCAGGCCACTGAACTGGACCGCACATCGCACATACCTATCCACCTTCCATTAAAATGGATATCTAACCATTCTACAACAGCCCTTCCACATCATCGTGTTGATACCACATCACGAAACAAAGTTTTGAGAAACTTGCAGACAGGGTGCATTTCTTCTGGTACAAATACCTGGTTCGTCAAGCACTGTACCAACTACTTCTTCTTCTTCTCTTGCAGTGTTGTATCGTTAAATTACACCACCAGTATGAGGATTACCAATTTCACATTGTCGCAGTCTTTGAAATGCATCGAAAAATACACGGCGAGATGGCTGACGTCTATTCGGGAATCTTCTGTGATATTCCCGACAACTTTCTAAAGCATTGCCGTTGGAATTGTCATAAACAACAATAATGTCGGCATATTCTTCATTGCTGAACTGCATTCTTGGCAAAAATTTTATCTTTTCTACACTTAGTAATACCCATAGTCTGTGACAACTGGCAACAACTGGTAAATACGTTTTGTTTCAAAGCAATTTACATGACTTTAAGGACAAAAATTAAATAAGTTGAAAAAACTTTATTCCTTGTTATGTCCAAAACAAAGGCCAATCGAGAAAAAAGTTATTTCGTGTTTTTTGCTTAGAATCCAATCTAGAACACAGATTTACACTTTTCGCCTCCTGGTATAAATCACCCTGTATATTTAGAAATATCGTCTACAGATGTTTATGTCTCTTAAAAACTAATTTAAGTATTTCATATTTTGCATTAAATGTTTTAAAAGTATAGGGACACTATGAAGTGGCCACATCCAAATTCTCCTTCAAAGTAATAGGTACATCTTCCTCGTTAGTAATACAATACTATTCAACCGTTCAAAACTAATAGTAATTAAGTTAAAATATTGAATGAGTACGTTGAACCTGGTAAATTTTAAGTAGTGGTACCGTAATTAAAGTACATTAAACTTTATTTACCACATATTGAATTGTGATAAGAGCCTAATGTATAAAAATCGTATATTGTTTTTGACAGACAGGAAATTGGGTGATGGAAGAAGATCATTTTTTTTACAAGATCATAATCATCTACTAATTGCCAACTGTTTATACAAGGTGTGGTCAGTTTTAATCATAGTTATCTTGGGACGGGATCAAAACAATCAATATTTCGCAAAACTAATTTAGATGTTAACTGGTATCAACCAAAACAGAGGTAGGTCTTATTTTATTAACTTATTTTCCAATCTTGTTTTAGATTACTAAATTAAGAAAAAGAAATTATAATTCTTTTAGTAGCACAGAGTCTTGTGCGCCACCTATAGTTTTGCGGTGATACACATTCTAGGGAGATGTATGGTGTGTCAAAGAACGCGAAAATGGTACGCGGATCGACCGCTCTTATTCTAATCGCGGATCGGCGTTTGGTTTGAGTACCAATTTATGCGTCTCCTATTTTTTCACCTAAAGTAAAAAAACGGTCTATCGTATTTTTTTATTAATTCCTGTTTTTATGTTTTACACACTTGAGTCCTGAAAATAATTCATTACAGTAGCAGGAAAATTTTCACTTTCCGGATTGCTTTAAAAAACACAATATTAACATTTTAGAGCTGGTATTTCTTCTCATACATAGCAGAAAACTTAGTAGGTATCAATTAACTAATTGCTTCAGCACATTTTAGCTTAATTTCTTCCATTACTGGTGAAGTGGTCTCTGGAGCCAATACCAGCGGGCTCAATTCACCATAGCTAATTGGACAAATTAGAAATTGACATTTGAAAAAAGTTAAGAAAGGAAAAACGAAAACTATACAATCCAGTCAGAGATCCTCTTCTGACACCGAGGAAGAAGTTTCTCTTATGATTCATCATCATATTTAAGTAATTTACAATTTTCTATTTCTAGATTTATTTACTAGATTTACCTCACTGATATATTTAAATTAACAATTAAATAAATTACTTCTGCTTTGTGCATACAAATGAGTGTAATACATACATCAAGACATACATCAGATCAGATTATGTTTTACATGCGGTGTTTTAGTATGATAAAATTTGTTGTGTTGGCGAAGATAAGTGACAGTTTGTAACTGAAAGAAATATACGTAATTAAGTTAACGTTATGAGTTTTTAATGAATCAAAAGTCAGCATTTGTTATATTAATTTAATGTAAGTTATATTTAGGATTTATTAATGAATAGCATGAGTATTTTAATAACTATTTTAATATAGATTACAATTTTGATAATTCTTCAATGTAGAATAGTTGACCAGGTAAACTTCGTATTGTCAAACAATCAATGATTTTTTTGTCATTTTTGTTGTTTCTTTTTTTCGTTTTTCGCTTCCTTTCAATGTGTTTTTTTGTTTTGTCGATATTATCATCATATTTTCTGGTTTGTTTCCAGGTTTTTTCACTTTTTCTTTTGTTTTTAAAAATATATTTTCCGTTTTTGTTGTTATTTTTTTTTAATTTTTGTATATAATATTTTCTCTTTTTTTTAATCATTTTGTATGTTTTTTTTTCATTTTCCTTTAGATTTTCGTTGGTTTCCAGTTTTATACCCAGTTAAAACCACATTTTCTTTTATTTTTTAATTCTTCGATTCTTGCCTTTTCTTGATTTCCCATTTTATGATTTTTTTTTCTATTTTTTATGATTTTGTTTTGTTTTCCTATTTCCCGTATATTTAATTTTTTTCTGTTACCTCAGTTTTTTTTCGTTTTTAGGTTTCCGTACCTAGAAGGTAAAAACAGGACCCTGTTACTAAGCCTCCACTGTCTGTCTGTCCGTCCGTCTGTCTGTCACCAGGCTGTATCTCATAAACCGTAACAGCTATAAAGCAGAAATTTTTACGAATTATGTATTTCTGTTGCCGCTATAACAGCAAATACTAAGAATAAAAAAATTAAAATATTAAGGGAAAAAAAAGAAAATATTAAGCCTTCGTGCGCGAGTCCGACAGTTAGATAATAGTTTTTAATCTAATTTAACTAAGTATTAAAACACGAACTTTAAACTCCCTATTAATGAAAAACTTTATATTTTCAACAATAACTGTTTTTGAAACTGTTTTTACAAAAACATTAGCCTTCTACGTACCTCTGATGCAAATTTAATAAATAGCAAAGCAAAAAAGAATAACCCAAAAATAGCCTACGTTAAGGTTAGTTTTAAAAAGTTCAAAGTTCTGGATGCATTATTCTCCTTTTGCAGGAAATGTGGATAAAGGAGCTCGATCGTTCGTGAACTCGAAACTCGACTTGTAAAGTGGCTACGTATAAAGTTGTAAAAAGCCAGGCTTTATCCTGGCGCCTGCATGGTAACCCCAAAAAATAACAATCTTTAGTAGATTAATTTATTTATATTGTGGCAACACGGTTTTAATTAAAAATACGAGAAGGCATCGCTAGCGAGGTTTCAAATTATCCCACTGGGGAGCATTACTTACGCGCCTTGGTCGTCTACAGATCAAACAGCCTTGGTTAACACGCGCTCATATGCTGAGGCTATTACAAGACAGTCCCGAATTACAAGCTCCTATGACACGAACCTCATAAAGTAGACTCCTCAACCAATTCATAAGAAGGACTCCTCTATCGAGACCTTTGACATCAGTTCCGCGGATACCTAGGAAGCCAGTTTAGTGTATAGTGTCTGTTACACTAACACCAGATCTCTTATAATGACTTCTGACATCATCAATCCTGATCATCGACTTAACCTTCGTGATTATGTTTGTACATTGTTTTTATTTAAATTTGGTTAACTATATAAATAACATTATTTTTAATAAAGCTTTTTAACAAATCAGTTGGAGTTTTAGTTGAGTCATTTTTATATCGTTACCTCATTATTAATGAAACTTTTGACCGCAAAAGATATCCTATAGTTTATTGTGTGGCAAGGTGTGAAACAAGATGATTTCTGACTAGAGTTGTCATCGCCCGGTCAGTAATCGTCTTCATTTCATCCCGTGCCACACACTATATATTTCATATCATATGCAATGAAACAGCGAGTTTTGATCTCTGTAGCCAGTCGAAGTAAGACTATTTCAGCTCAGACCAATGCAACTGTCAATCAGAAACATTCTGACAGACTTGAAATAATGACATTTGTTTCTGCCCTAGGGGAGAAACAACGTTGATTCTCCCCTAGAGCAAAAACAACTGTCAGTTTCTGACTGACCGTTGCATTGGTCTGAAATTGTTTTGTTTCGACTGGCAAAACAGGGATCAAAACTAGCTGTTTCAATGCATGTGATATGAAAAATAAAATAATTTAAACATTGATTCCTAAATGAAAACAAGAGCACCTAGTTGTTTACATCTTTTTTGTCAAGTTAATTTTTTTGCATCCTTTATTTGTTATTAATTACCATAAAGGAAATTTTTTATAAAAAAAATACTGTACGCCATTGATATTCTATATAAATTCTCTTCGATATTAATTTGTACAGTTGTTTCTACTATTGCCTAGAGAAAAATCCATTCTTCATTTTGTACACTAATTTGTAGGTAGTGAGAAAATAGAATTTCTGAGTTACAGGCAATAATTAATTTAGTGTTAAACGAAAGGTTAAGTAACAGATCATTTCTTACAGATGAATAAGTATATACATAATACCGAGTCAACACAATAATTTAACATTTCTGATGAAAGGAACTGTTTGTTTATTTTTAGTAACGAGTTTCAAACAACTTTATGTAGCAAACGATCTGTTGTTTGTTGTAGCAATGTTTTTTTAACGGTTGTATTACAGATATATCATTTTCTTCTTTTCATCAACAGTTTAATGACCATCACAAGTTTCAATTGAACATCTTACTATGTCGAATTTTAAAAAAACCAAAAGATTACAAATAACTTTTTGCTGAGTTAAAATTTTTTTGTTCAAAATATAATTAAGTTCAATGAATTTCGTTCGTCACGAGTTAAACATATTCAATCCACGTCTAAAACAAAATGTTCATTTTCTGTAATTGAAAAATTATTTAATTATATTAACGTTCAGCTTTTACTGTCGGTTGTAAAATAACAAAATGCCTTTGGTCACGCTGTCAAACGAAGCAACTTCGAATCCGACTCCGAGTGAAACCTATTTGACGCGATTATTTTTTGCTTACCTTATAGGTAATCTGAAATTTCGCAGAATTAACAAGGTAATAATTGTCAGTAAGTGCAGGTACGTGATAGGCTAAATAGCTCTTCAACGTTCTCTTTCGTCTGATTTTTTTCTACGCTATAAAACAAGTCTTAAATTCAATTAGACCGTCACAATTATTTAATTAACTGAAATAATATGTTAATTTACATTAAAGTATTGATTAAAAGACAAAAATGTAGATAAAATGTTGTATTACAACCTAATGGCTTTAAAGGAAATTGCTGGACTATAAAAATAATCGAAAAGATATGATGAAGTACCTACTTATTGAGAAAATCCATCTGGGTTTTTGATTAAATGTTGGTAACTGGTTTAAATATTTTCCACTAAATGTTATATAATTTGTTGTGAGACCGATGGTATCCTGCTCAACAATATGTTTTTACCAAAGGGAACTGATTCTTGCACTATGAAGTTATCTTTCCACAAAGAAGCAAACAAATAAGTGATTCTTTATAATGGTTAACACTGCTTTTATAAAAAAAATATAATATTCCAATAATATCCTCATAATAATACTCTAATAAGGTACACAAAATGTTTAGATTAATTCTTTGTTGGTTAGCATACTTAGAAAAAAAATTCAGATTTTCAAAGGGGTGAAGGTTTTAACGGTTAACTTGAGTCAGAAGAAGCCAGAAAACCAACAAAATTTGTAGTGAGCACTTAAATATCGGCGTTGTATATTCTTACAGAGTTTGCTTATCTTAAACAGATTTGTTCACATTCTATACTAAAAAATGGCCCTTGGTAAGCCAGGCGCATCAGTAGATTTATATTAATTAAATATATTAAAAGTATACGTTTTAGAAAAAAATGTTTCAGATAAAAGTTGTAGGTCTCTTTAAGACAAACAAAAAAGTCCCCTAACATTTTTTTGTACAGGGTGAAGTAAAAAAGTTACGAATTTTTTTCCATTTTGATTTGATGTCACGCCCAAACGGCCTTACCGATTTGGCCCATTAACGAACTCGACCGAGATTTTGGGACGATTGATTTTTGTACCAAATTTCATTTCGATCCGTTAAGAAATGCGACCGCTATCGTGTCCACAGATTTCGTTATATCGGAACTATACATACATACATACATACATACATACATACATACATACATACATACATACATATATATATATATATATACATATATATATATATATATATATATATATATATATATATATAAACTTTTGAACGGAAGGTGTTTTTGAGGTCAGGGGGGCCCAAAACGAAAAACTGTAGTGAAATTTTCCCGAAGTCGTGACCTGCGAACCAGCTGAATAGTAGATATAAATCTACTAAAAAAAGGGTATACTATATAAAATATATATTAAAAACATTGTATTAAATTCCAATGCACACAACCAAACTTATATGGGTTCACTCTATATTTCTAAAAAATTTTGTGTAAGGAAAATATTTGGTATATCTTTGGCTGTTTGTTGTGTGAGAACACAATTTTAAATCATAACTTGAGTAATTGCAGATTCTGAGAAAGCATTTACGGAGCAAGTTGTTGATGAAAAAAAACTGTCATTTATTGAGATATAGAAAAAATAAATTACGTAATTTTAATTGCAAATAATTCATTAAAAAAAAACGTGTGCGTCTCAGGACGCGCGACAGAAGTAATAACTTCAACTAATCCAAGTTGAACTATTTAATATTGAAATTTTCTAACTTGAGAAAAACTTTGCCTAATACTTAAATTTTATGTACATTAATATGATGTGTATAAATTTAAAAATTTAAATATTTTGAAAATTCTGAATTTTTTTTTATCACTATAACTTTCACTAATTATATACAATTTTTTTTACTATGACAGTTCGAAATTTCTAATCAGTCGCGTAGTAATTCGCAATAAAACCACCCTTTACGTGGAACGGCCTGATTGCTATTTAATACACATTTAAAACTTAATTCTTATCCTTATTATCAATAATAACATTAATAACACACTTTATAATCAATTTTTATATGATCTATCACAAATGAAACCACCAAAACACGTCTTTTTTATGCTAAAATTAGGCTAATCTGACTGTCATTTCTTCTTAGACAACCTGTTACGAGAATTCCCGAGGATGACCGAACATTTTAAGAATGAATTTAAATTATAATTAAAAGACATTAAATCATAGATGAACGAATTATTTGAATAAATGAGTAAATAAATAAATAAAGATATTTGTATTAATATTAATATTTACCTATTTCTATTTGATTTCATTTCCATTTCTTCTCCTACAACTGCCATCATAGATGTCGAGGATGACCGAACCGTTTAAATTATGAATTTAAATTATAATTAAAAGGGATTAAATTAGTTTTATATACGAAGATATAGAAAATAACCTAATTTTTATGATATTAAATGGATATAAATATTTAATAATTAATAAAAAGCAATGAATTGTATTTAGTGACAGATTAATACCGTATAACACTGTAAATTCAAATATACTTAAAACTTACATTGGGAAAAGCATAGAGAGAGAGAGTGTGAGAGAGAGAGAGAGAAGTGATATTATTATGTTTCACTGCGCCTGCGTGTAACAACGATAAACAACGCGTTATGATAAACACTTTTTTCAACGCGTTACGCTAAAATCAGTTTACCCTCCCATAAGAAGTTATCACTTCAAAATAATTAATTACTGGAGCAATGGGGGTTCTAAGGAGCATTTAGGAAACAATTTATTAATGAAAAAAAAAAAAAACCTTTAATTTGTTGAGATGTAGAAAAATAAATTCCGTAATTTTAATTGCAATAAATTAATTGAAAAATTGACTAATTAGTGGAGCAATTGCGGATTCTAAAAGAGCATTTAGGGAGCAATGAAAAAAAGTTTTTTAAAAAATTGTAATTTATTGAGATATAGAAAAAATAAATTCCGTAATTTTAATTGCAAATAATAATTACTGGAGCAATTGCGGAT
The DNA here is from genome assembly GCA_964028335.1 of Altica lythri. NCBI lineage: Eukaryota > Metazoa > Arthropoda > Insecta > Coleoptera > Chrysomelidae > Altica > Altica lythri. The sequence continues at coordinate 19,328,822 of OZ034805.1, forward strand.
TCTAAGGGAGCATTTAGGGAGCAATTTTTTTATGTATGAATTAAGAAATCTATTATTATTCCACGATAACTTAATTGTGATCATTCCACGTATGTACGTTGATTCATTCTTATTTGCTGACTTATGAAAAGTTAGAGTCGACAGATGGTAGCAAAAAGTTGTAACACTTTGATTAATGAGCGCATAAATTTTTGGAATGATGATGATATTAGATATATTGGTTTATATTAAGCGGATACGGTGGGAAAAAAGTTGAGTTTTACGATTTCTTGTTGTGATTTAATTAACCATAAATTTGAGAACGAATGCCGAGAAAAATGCCGATAAATTGACCATTAATGTTAGCACAAAGTTATGCTATATAAAATATTTTAAAAATAATAAATAATCCATTATTTTAACAAAATTGTATGTGTGTAAACAATTTTATTGAAGTGTAGTTATATTACTTTCGATTTTAATATCTGTCAGGCTGTAAATCATTATCGATATCGATAAATACTGGTAGCTCACTATAATACTGTTTGTTCGTTTATCAAGATCTTTAAATAATTGCAAGTAAGTGGTATCTGGTAGGCAATTTCCTGAATCCTACCAACTTGTGGAATTATGTATTATTCTCTTAAGTATACTTACACTTATTTTAATACAGAGTCGTATTAAGGAATGAAATAAAAAAGAGCTAAATTACTCAGTTTTCTTTGAAATTGATTTGCACTGTAATTTTAAATTAATATATCAGCAGGCGTTAAAATTAAATCGTAGCGTTTTAGAAAAGATCGCGAAATTACTATAGAAAAAAGGTTTGTGGCACTAACATAGTACCGACAGAAGTGAAACTTCTAAGGTTTGTAATAATAATAATAATAATAATAATAATAATGTAGATAGCCTTTAATATATAATTATGTAATTAATATTCTGCTACTTACATTTTCGGTCTGTACCTTTCAACCAGACTTATTAGTTTTATTATTTGTTATTACTTTCCCTTTGGATTATTTTTGTAGCTCCGGTTTTTGGCTCCGGAGCTGTTATATTTAGTTGTTTTGGTTGTTTGTGTTTAAAACGTTGTCGTTGTTATTCCTTTTTTACCATTATACAGATGTATGTCATCATTATATAAAAACCTTATTATCACCATATAAATAATTGTATTTATCATTATATAAAATATAAGTTGACGCTGTTGTCGCCCTTCATCATTGTGTACCTATTTATCATTATATAAACCTTACTTTCATTATCATATAAATAATAGAATTATCATTATATAAATTTTTTTATCTCTCTATGTAGAGGATAAATATGTATTTTATTTTGGTTTTCGGTTTTTCCGATAGGGAGTAGTTGTGGGAAGGAAAAGGAAATTTATTTTTATTTTTATTTATTTATTTTTGTTTTTACCATTTTATCATTAATATAAATAATCTTTGCTACTAGTAGCTGATGTTTTGTCAGCACCAGAACAGTTTTGATATTGTTTTATTTATTATTTTAATAATAAGTGTAAGTATATACAAATATCTATAAAAGATTGGTGTTAGTATTTTTTTTTTGTTTTTGGGTGTTAGTGTTTTTTTATTTTTTTTTTGGTTTTGTGTTTTTTGTTTTTTTTTTGTTTTTTATGTTTTTCTGTTTTTTTGGTTGTATTTTTGTTTGTTTATACTAGTCTGTCGAGTATTTTTTGGTGTATAAGTGGGTGTCGTAGCCTGGCGTAGGGTATATTGTCATGGTTTTCAGCTCCTAGGTTATTTGTTAAGGGTGAAATGTCTTTCTTTGTTTGTATGAGTTTTACAAGGTCTTTGTACATTTGATGTCCAATAGGTGTTAATTTGTGGGTTGTTTTAAAATAGTCGCGTAAGTTTTTATTTGAGATTTGATAGGTTTTTAAGTTTAGTATTTTTCGAAGTTGGGCATTTTCAATTCTTATTATTTTGTCTAGGTTGCTATTGCTTGCGTTAATCCAAATGGGAGAGGCGTATGATAGAATTGATCTAACATAGGCTTTGTATAGTTCTGTTTTTTTGCGTTCGTTAATTGGAGTAAAACGAGACAGGTATGGGGATATAAGGCTTTTGGCTGTATTTGCCTTTTTGATGGTGGTATTGATATGTTCCCTATAATTAAGTTTTCTATCTAGAGTTACTCCAAGGTATTTAACATATTGTTCTGGTTTAATTGTTACATTGTCAATTTTAATTATGTCAAGTCTTTCTAAAGTCCGTTTTTTATTAAAGTTTATGAGTTTACATTTGTCTGCATTTATTTTAATTTTCCATTTTTTACAATATTTTGTAAAGTCTTTGAGGTGTCTTTTAATCTTAAGTTGTTAAGGTTTGTGACTGTTACTTTCGGTATAACTATTTATCCCCACTACTCTTATAAGGCGCGAGTATCTCTAGTATGACGTAATATGTTCGAACGTTTTTTTTAAATGCTTCTAAACAAATTCAAATCGCTGTTAATACCTCTAAAACTTATTATTCATGCACTCGGTGGAAAAGATTTGTGTACAGTTAAATGAGAAAAATCATTACATATGTAATGGTGTGAGTAAGAGAGAGACAGACACACTTATAAGGTATATTGGTCGGTAAAAACAAAGATGAAGTATTTATCACATGTTATTAGTCATAACTATAAGTCCTTTGAATACCGTTTCAACATTCAGTACGTTGAAAAGGGATAGATATACAAAAAACAGTCTGAACTAATGTATAAATATTATAGTGAGGGACCACATGATTATTTGACAGATTATTTTATAATTCTGTCACCTAAGTAAACATATTAAGTTTAGTATATTAAATTAATAAAAATATTCAGTAATGAGTATTGTATTGTAGTCTAAAATACCGTCACCTGGTTGCAGTATATCCTGCACTATGCTTTTGAGGTTGTTGGCTACATAAACAGTTTTTACGAATAGTCGAGGAAATAAAGCACCAAAACCTCCAAATTTTGTAACGTAAGATGGATCGGAATGCGTTTTTTGCATTGGATTCGTTAAAGTTTCAGGTTTGTCGCTATATTTTATAATGTAAAAATGGAAATTGCATTTTTGCATTCGAAAAGTACATTTCGAAGAGACAATAGAGAGAAAACTTACAACTCGGTAAGTATTGCTGAAAATGGGTTCAATTTATATACTCGGGGTTTTTGGAGTCGCTAAACACGAATATCACAATTCCGAAATTCTCCGCGGCACTTGGTGTCTAGGGTATTTACCTCTTCTTCTGGGGTTTTATGTAAATTCTGTACGAAATCAGTGCACGAATATCATATAATGAGTTTGCTAAATCATTTGCATACAAATTTATGAATCCATGAGCGTGCATAGAAGTATTACTTCTGCCGGCAGTCCCACTGATTGCCACACTAGTTTTTTTTAAATGTAAAGATTGATTGATCGTTTTAAGTAAAGAATTTATTTGTCAGAGAAATCTCATTATTTATACTATTTTAATTAATTTTCGTAGACATTAACCTGTTAAATTTACTATTTTTGGAAGTGTGGTTGTAATTTTATCCGCATGGAGCGGATTACGCGCAAGTCAAGGTGTTCAGATGTTAGTCATTTTATAATTTTTCGATACTTTCGTTACTTTTCTATACTTGTTTCGAAGTGATTCCTATAAAATTCTGTAAGTCTCGTGTATGGGTATTGTGAAATACCACTTCTATTACAAAGTAAATCGTTTATATTAAATTTTATCTTGAAATAATGACTTCAAACTGGTGTTTGATTTTTAATTTGTGAAGTTTGTGCTTGGCGCCCTTTATTTCTTGTTTTTGGGAGGGACTGATAACCCTCGAAAAAAGGAAAGTTCCACGACCTTTTTCTTAAGCTAGAGTGGACTATATGGTTCCTGACAGGTTTTGAATCTTTTATATGTATTAGGACATACTAAATATATGATTTTTAAAAATAACCGCTACAAATTGGCGCCCAACATCCTTATAACGTTACAAATTGGCGTCCAATGTCCTTATAACATGACCTTATAACATGACAAACAATTAACTATTTCCCAACTTTTTAATAGGCTAGAAAATCGTATATTTTTAAATAATTAGACAAATAAGCAATTTGCGCAACCATAAAGAAGATAGTATTAGCGATAAAAAAAATTCGTTCAAGTATTCCTTAATACCTAATCCTTACTACCTTAATATTGGTAAATAGGGATACCATAAAAAGTAATAAAACATATTTTTAGGGGTTATATTATCCAAAAGAGGATGGACGAACAAACTGTTTATAAAAGAAAATTTAACAAACATCTAATAAAGAACATGGCAACTGTATCATCAACTTGTATCCGTTTTGAATGCACAAAACAGCTAATGTAGTAAAATTACACACAGACCGACTACTAATCAGCATTGCGCTTGATCTGAAGAAGTATATTTTACTACTATCTGTTGAAAAGTCATTTTTAGCAGGTTTCTATTAGAAGCAAAATGTTGGTATGTTCAATCAGTTCTCATTTACATTCCTAGTTGAGGATAATACTAACCGCAAGCTACTAATAGTACGATCAGTGCATTAGCGTACGAAATTATTCGTATTTGTTTGTTTTTTGTTGAATAGCTTATATAATACTTAATATTTTATACACTGATATACAAAGTTTGGTTATTAAATTGTTACCCATTCTACCAACACAAATCTTACATAGGAAAATACTTTTTATTGGTTCAAATAATAAAAATGTGTGAAAATAGTCCCTGTTTTCCAATTACAGAATTATAGAGCATTGTGCGGCATAATCCTCAAGTTGATCGTTCCAACTACAGCAGCGCTTCGCACAATCGAGCAATTTAAAAAGTACTGCTTTCGTCTGATGTGCGCAAGGGATACCAACTTAGTAGCAGAAAATATAAGAAATGTTTGAGCTTTAAGTTGGCGTTAATAAAAATTTTATTTTTATAATTTTGACAAGTAAAGTGACATTTTTCAAAACTGCTGTCAGTTTTGAAAGTCATTACTTTTCATAACTAGTTTTGAAAAGTAAAACTTTACGTAACTAGTTTTGAAAAGTTCATTTCAAAACAAGTTACGAAAAATATAAAGCAAATATAAACAACTAAGAACTATTTTATACTAACTTTATTAAAGAAATATTTAAAAGCAGACATTTTTAAACAAAAAATTAAATAAGTATACTTAATATTCAAGTCAGAAACTTACCTTTTAATTTTTAATTATATCTGTATTAAATAGAATTGTCATTAGAAAGCTGTCAATGCAAAATAAACACGAGAACCACAGATGTATTGTTTTTAATTATTATTAGATAATTATGATTTTTTTTTATTATTATTCGTCAAAATTATAAAAAATCTTGTACGGAACTCGTTATAAAACGCCATTTTGTTTAACTCGTGTTCATTTGCAGCACTCGCTACGCTCTTGCTACAACATCACACTCGTTAAACAAAATTGGACTTTTCATAACTCGTTACGTAAATAACTATTACACTATCGCCTATTGTTAGTAATATTCTTTATTATTGAACTGATCTATTAAAGTTTCTACGTAATCTGTTGAAAAAGTAAAAAAGTGAATTGAAACTGTGTTACAAAACTAAATATAAGTATGAATGAGGGTACGAACATGACAAATTTATTTTTCGCTATTTTATATACTAAGTGAAAATAAAATTTTATTGTCTATCAATTTGTTTATACATTAATAAGATTGCTAAGTTTATTAATGTTTTTGTCTCACAACACTGAACCTTGCGCACTCTGTCGGTGCACTTGAAAACCAATCCACGTTCCAATTAAGCGTTAGCACATTTCGGCATTGTGCGTCACTGAGTCGCATTATGCTCTGTAATTGGAAAACAGGGAGTAAAAATTTCACTTAAGCTAGATATGACCACTATTTGCTTTGACCTTTTCCTTGTCCTTTAAGCCAATGAAGTTATATACTGCCCGAATGTGATCTTCCGGTATTTGTCAATCGCTTTCTTTATCGCATCCATATTGGCATATTTTTAAGTCGGCATCTTGCTCTCTTCAATGAGAAAATCTAAGACAGAGCAAGTGGAAACAGATACAAGAAAATATAATAAGAAACAATTGTAGAAAAAAAAGGTGTAAACAAAGCAAAGTACAGACGTATACAATTGAATAAATTATGAAAATTAGAATAAATCAACTCAAAATAAACTTGATGAGTAACTGTAATTATCAACCAGATAAAAACATTTAGTAATTAAAAAAACTAACAGACTTGTATTATTATCTATTGTTTTAAGTTATAGAAAAGAATTATTTCAATGACAACATAAAATCAAGAAATGATTTGCTACCTTTGTGTCTAAATACATAAAAACATCCCAGATTGAACTCGATTGACTCAAGACAGCATGATCCAAATAAGGTATAACAATAATAATCAAAATTATCTTATTATTTCCTAGAGGTACTGTTTTTCAACATTTAGCCGGCGGAGACCACATAAAATGACCGGTACAGGTGGTATTAAAAGCTTCTCATAGTTATTGGTGTATCAGAACCGGAGTTAGATTAATTTTTATTGGTCTTTGTAATAGTCTTTTTAAAAAATCTATATTTGTTAGCTCAAATTTTAATGAAGAATGAAATTTTAAAATACTACTTATTATTTATTATTAACAATATTAATAATAATATTCTTATCTACATCCTAGAAACTATTGTTGAGGCAATAAAGCACTGAACCTTCGAAATTTAAAGAGCTAGGCGGATCTTAATAATTCTTTTTTCATTCAATTCGTAAGAGCGTTATAGTCTAAGATCCCGATATAGGACGACCTTCACCGAGCTGGTTAATGGACCAAACATATTTTTTATGTTATTTAATATATCAAAAAATATATTGCATATGAGTTGCCTATCGAATTTCAGTCAAGGATATTTTTAATTAATTTTTAAAAATTTTTTGTGCGACTGAGAGGTCCCTACCTACCGTCCCATGCGATAGAAGAGGACACAACATAACAGCGTTTGTATCCCGGCCTTTTAAAGAGAGAGAGCTCTCTGCTCTTGAAGACAAGAAGGATAGCGATAAACGCGTACATTTTGAGCATTATTTTGGAGTAGTTTCATATTAAAATAAAGGATTAGTTTTTAATATTTTTTCAATCAATTAAATATATATGTGTATATATTTTGTTACATTAAAGTATATATAAATCTTTAGTTAATAAGAAGGTTACAGCAATAAATATATAATTCTTATCTTACAAATTCTATTTCTTTTTTTTTCCTATTTAAAAATATTAACTAAAATAAATTAAAGTAATTTGCTCTATATAATTAATGTATCTATAGATATATACTGATATATACTGTACGCGTCTATCGCTATCCTTCTTCTTTTCAAGACCAGAGAGCAGAGAGCTCTCTCTCTCTCTTTAAAAGGCCGGGATTCAAACGCTGTTATGTTGTGTCCTCTTCTATCGCATGGGACGGTAGGTAGGGACCCCTCAGTCGCACAAAAAATTTTTAAAAATTAATTTAAAATATCCTTGACTGAAATTCGATAGGCAACTCATATGCAATATATTTTTTGATATATTAAATTACATAAAAAATATGTGTGGTCCATTAACCAGCTCGGTAAAGGTCGTCCTATATCGGGATCTTGGACTATTAGAAAATTTTGTAAACATATGCCTTCATGTAACATTGTAAAACTGCATTTGTGCATATTAATAATGCATTCTTAAAGTGCATCTCAAACAGAATTCGTTAAATTCGTTATTTATTAACGGAAATAAGTTCAATTTTGTTACACTGCATTTTTTGGGTCTCTGAAAACGAATATGAAATTGAAAGTTATCTTCGGAGTACATGGTGGCCAGAATACCTACAGTTTACGTAGTCTCCTGGAGTCTTAATAATATTGTTGGGTATATAATTGGTAAAAACTTAACACTCGGGCTAGCCGTAATAATTTTCACGATTTTTCAATGATTTATATATTTATTTTCTGATGTATAATGTTTGTCATTAAAAGGATCAAAAGTGAAAATAACGATTATGGAACTTAATTTTAATATTTTTAAGTTAATCTGAATTTGTATTAATTTCAACTTAATGTTATTATTATTAAGTTTATCAATGCTATAGGTTTAAACAACTACATATTATTTATATTTGTTTATTTTATTTGTGTATTTATTGGTTATTAAAAAAATTAAGTCAATTTATCTTTACCACTACATTCGATAATGTAAATATCATAACTTCCTGGTCATTAAAAAATAAATTCACCCGAAATACTTGCTCTTATTCCTTTTAATGTTCCTGCTAGAAATGTACGCTACTCTCCAATGTTCAAGGTTCCACTAGTTACGACTAGATACCATGCACCACTTGTAGCCATGCTTCGACTTGCTAACAATTTTAATGTTTTAGTGAATTTGAATTGGACTTTATCATTAATAGTACGATGTACTTTAAGGTGTTTGTGATATTGGTGTATAGTTCCTTGCCATTCTACTAATTATTTTTTACCTATTAGTTTTTTTTTCTGTACCTTTAAAAATTGTTTTATGTACTCACGTAATTAGGTTGTAAAACCTGTGTGATTACAAATAAACAAATAAATAAATAAATAAAAAAATTAATTAATTCTTATATTTTGATATACACTATCTTTCAGTGAACTTGCTTAAAGCGGTTTTATTAGTTGTTTTTATATTACATATAGATTATAGTTAAGATTTTAAGTACGTAAGAGTGAAAAAATATGATTTATAATATCACATATCATAACACATTCTAAAATGAGCTCTTATCAAATCTGTACCATCTATTGCAAGCTATTAAATATATTCTTAAATGGGATTTATCACATAATCTTGATTACCCAACGCGTTCTCGGTCGTTCATTTTTTCTCTTTTTTCAGCATTCCCAGATTTATTATCACACAAGAGCGAAAGTTAAAGGCCGTTTAAATCCAGCAAGCATACTGGCATACCACTGACAAATTATTTAAAACGAATTAATTCCCTGTTTAAATGACCATAACGATATCAATTACGTTTTCAACTAAATTGCAAGGTGCTCTGCTCGAGAGCTGCCGTTTCGAGGTAATTTTCAAGTGATAAAACTACCTCCACTACATGTCGGAGTTGACAGGCCAATAAGAGTTACTTGGAGATTTATTGGATAGGCAAAATTCTTTTCAGAATAAAAGAATTGACCAATAAAGAATTGAATTTTTCATAAAATATAACGTTTCTTTGTTTTTTGATTAATTTAGGTTAAAAAATTATCATTATTAAGAGATCTCAATATATTTCGTCTATTTGTTTTTTCTGGATTCATAGAAATATTTTCCTTACATTAACTAGATATGCAAAATTTTCATATTAATGTTCCCCTGACACGCCTGATATAGATTGCTATATATACATAGAGACATCGGTTTTGGACAAGGTAAAAAAAGGAAATTTGAAACATTGAAATGCGACAGATAATTTTAAGAAATTCAAAGGTATACTCTTTTCTCGATGTAGAGCATTCCACTTCTATAATCCCAATATAAGTAAGCATTTTGTGTTTTTTATATTATACAATAATACAAAAATGTTTATTTTATACTAAAGTTTATGAAATTTTCATGTCTTATGTGCTATGTAGTAAAAGGTCATACGGTCATAGTTGGAAACTTGTTTGTGTCAGTTTTTAAAACTTTAAAAAATTATTAAAATGTTCAAGTCATCCTGAAATGTGAGACAATTTTCGATTTTAATTGGTTATTGTCACTTCAATGTTTATTTAGTTACCAGCATCATTTCTGTATATTTCTTTGATGGCATTTCATACTTCTTATAGAATAAACTTGGAAATACATAAGATATATTTACTTAACAAAAAAGTCGAAAACAAAATTATACTCAAAAATAAAAGTCAAAACGTGCTTAAAATCAACAAATTTTTCGTAAGATTTGCGTAAGATGTATTTATATGATTTATGTTGCATTAGATTCGTAAAAGGATAAGGAAAAGTAGTGAACAGAAATGGTTAAAGTGCATTTTCCTTATGCAATAATAAATTTTCCAAAGTGATAAAAAATAAAAAATTGTAATTAGGATAAAATCGACGAAAATTACAATTAAGTTCAATATTACTACTCGGGGTTCTTGGGGTGGCCGATCGACGGCAAGGGCTAGAAATACCTGGTGCCCAGGAGGAACCTCGCCCACTGGAGTTTTATTAAAATTTGATACAATTTTATCCAAACTCGTTACTCGGGAGTTTTCAGTGTTGTTAAACACGAAAATCATTGCGATGGTCACAGAGGCATTTGGTGACCAGGGTTAACATCATCTTCTTATAGAAATTCAATACAAAACTTATACTTGGGGGTTTTCGAAGTTGCTGAACACGAATATTACGACGCCAATTGTCACTGAAGCACACGATGTCTAGGATGTATATTGATTACTTTAGTTTTATAAAAATTTAAAACAATTCAGACCAAACTCGTTACTCGGTATATATTTATATATATTGATATGAATTTTTCCTTAGGTACATCTTTATTTCAGTAAAATTCCGGGAATGTGAGTCGCCCTTAAGAACATTGGTTGCTAGTTTTAGTTTTGATTTTTGTATAAGATAGGTTTATGTAAAATTTTTGTTTGTATTGTTTGTTTGATATGAGGTATAAAAAAATGGTAATTAAAAATAAAGGCAGATGCAAATAGAAGAAGAGGCCATATATGGAAAGTGCATGAGCAGAGAGAAGTAGATAGACAGTATAGCCGCAGAAAAAAGGAGTTGGAAAGTAGGGGTGTGGAAAGAAGATCATCCACAGGAAGAAGAAAGAAAATTATATCATGTTGATTTTTTTTATAGTGATCGATTTTCATAAGTGTAGAATCCACGCACCAGGAGATTTAATTGATTGAAAGAAGTCCCAGGAGAGGATTTCATATTAGTACATGTATTTCAAAAGCTAAATTTTATTTAGAACAGTTAAAATCACAATTTCTTGAATTATTTATAATAGTTAAATTATTGCCTATTTGTCTCTAAAAAGTAGATGAAAAGTTTTTTATCGGAATAAAATATGATAGTATTTTAAATATCATAAATGCATCACTGCATTAAGTCAAATTTGCCTCTTCATACGTTAAAGAATTATCATGTGCATGTCTGCAATAAACAACGAAAAGTGAAGCGAAGAGAACAGTTTCCGTGACAGAAGAATAATTTTACTCGTGTTATCTTTTTAATGTTACTAAAGCTGAAACTAATGCTCATGCACACATCCTTTTACTTTTCAGACCCTAGAGGTGTTACCTGGCCTGTCATTATCATTTCACGTATTACATATTTTCCACTAGATTTAGTACTTCCATTTCAGCAATAAATTTTACGTTTAATATGTGATTTAGAGATCGGAAATGAAACTCTTACATACAATAACTGTTGATTTTATAGTCCAAGCATAAATTCTTAGAACTCCGTTTGAATATGTTTTACTTAAAAAAAAGGTTTACTTAAACAATACGTAATACGAAAAATATCAAAACAAATGTTCTACAAATGGTTTGGGAGAATTTTGTGAAATAACCGTATAAATGTTCAAAATAGACAGTCAAAATCGACTCCGTGGGCACCAGTGGAAAATGAAAAAAGTATTCTTTTTAATTACTGCGCGGCAACAATTTCTAGTCAACAGGATATTTTCTACATGGAATGATTTACCAGATGAAATTGTGGGTGCGGAATCTGTTAATGTGTTTCAGAACAGGCTTGATATAATTCTTTTTAGTTAAACTTTTAGTCAAAGATTTTATTCTATGTTCCTCACAATAGTTTACAGTTTAAACATTTACTTTTAATATTTTTACTATGTTTCTCACATTGTCTAGAGATAACATAATTTTGTAATTTCTAATTGGGCTTATGGGTCTTAACCCCTGCCCTTACTTATAAAATAATAATAATAATAATAATAATAATAATAATAATAATAATAATAATAATAATAATAATAAATTACACATTTAAAAATCATAATTATTTGCAGCTTCTTTAACTATTTTTTATGGTGTAACCATCCTAGTCGTTCTTTATTTGGACCCATATGTCTCCCTATGTCTGGCCTTTCTAGACCATGTTGCGCTTACCAGCTTCCTTATGCCGTAATCCAATTTTAAGTCTGGACGTTTCATCGGTCTCTTCATTAATCTTGGGTACCACATCGAGATTGTGCTGGTTCACCTATTATCTGTTATTCTTGCTTTTTGGCCAGCCCACTTCTATTTTAGAGATTTGATTCTTTGTTGTATATCACTAGAATTTTTTTCTAATTCATTCTATCATTTTGCGATCTGTATTTTTTTTATCCACAGAAAGTAAATTGCGGCTTGTATTTTGTTGGTGTTTATATTGTTGTGAGTTTGTGGTTTGTGATTGTTGTTAGTTTTGTTAGTCCATATTGTTGTTCAAGGGTTTTGTTGTTTAAGGGTTTTGTTGTTGTTAAGATATACCGGTATTTCAGAAAACTGGCGAATGTGTTTTTTTTTAGTTTTTAGGTATTTAGACAAGTAGAAAATGGCAAATTTAATTTTAACTAGTTTTTCCTTTTAAAATATTACATTTGATTTTAAAACGAGCGGGTAATCTACTTCTTGTTTTGGATGGTTTGGAACAAATGTGAATTCAATTTTTTTTAATTTTTTCAACTAAGTAATAGATTAATATTGAAGCTGTTTAAATTTACATATTTTAACGTATATAAAATTAGACATACCTATTTATGAATATTGAGGAATATTTTTTTTAGTAAAAGCGAAAACCAGTTCTTATCTTAGTAGCAATGAAGGTAAGAAAGTACAAGTATTTGTTTAGATAACAAGTCTATATTTATTTTTTTATTTACGTCATTGTTTAATATGATAATAATAGTATATTACGTATCAAGAGTGGTAAGTAGGATATTACGTACGAGTGGAAAAGTTACGCACGAAGCCGCGTAGCGGCGAGTGCGTAATTACACGAGTACGTAATACCTGTTACCACTCAAGTTACGTACTATGCTTTATCTACGACTCAATATTTTAATTTTAATTCTAAATATTTGACATTTCTAAAAAAATTTTGACGTACGTACTGTACTGTTATCTACTCCTTTGACAGTAAATGTCATTTATACTCATTGTCACCATGCAGGGTAAGTAAGCTATAACGCACAGTTGTGCGTAATGAAACGTCAATCCAACATGACGTTTCATTACGCATAACTGTGCGTTATAGCTTACTGACCCTGCATGGTGACAATGACTATAAATGACATTTACTGTCAAAGGAGTAGATAAAAGATTTTGTGTGCTAAACCATTTAATTTTCTTAACCTTTGAATTGTATTTAAATGATATTCTATAACCTACTTTACTATTGTATGTATGCTGTGAAGCTAAAATACTATTATTTTCTATTGAAGCCATTAAGATTTCTTTGAATGTGCATCATTTCTACAAATAATCGTTATTGTTATTTTTTTTCATTTCTGAAGTACTGGTTTCAGTGAAATTAATGTTTAAATTTTGAAGTGTGATCTGCAAGTTCACAAGATTTGGTCACAGTACTAACAGAGAACTTACAGTCCATTTCAAGCTATATTGTCTTGCAGTAAGATGATTGTCAGTAAAGGTTGTAAATTGTTCATTGTAAAGTAAACTATAGCAGGGCCGTAATTATGTATTTATACCTACTTATAGATACTTGGATTGAGAAATGAGCTATTATTTACAGAGGACTTTTATGCTTCGTAAATATGGAATATAAAATTGGTTTGAAATAATTTATAGATATTTCATTTGTGTATATGTTTTTATAATTAAATTGACTAACCTGCATGAAAATCCAGTCTCACCAAGACACAATTCGAGACACTCTTGACGGGATCCAACAACTTGACGGTCATTAATATACCCAGTAAGTCGATGATTTTGCACCCGATCAATACACCAGGCTCTTTCGCAGGGTTTTACACCTAGGCAGCTTTTTTGAGCGTAGATGGTGAATACTGGAAATTGCGAACGTGTAAGCGCTCCTAGAACAAAAAAATGTTATGTTAGCAATATCAAAATAAAATCTCTTAAAATAATAACATTTGATACAAAGAATAAAATTAACGAATTAATTGATTACAAAAACGCAACCAATCCCAACTAGTAATGTATTTCACCAAATATCAAGAAGTTCATGTTTGTAATTTTTAAATAGTTTTAAAGGTTACGTAGTGAAACTGGTTTCTTATAGAGTTGGTATAGAGTTTGTACCTATTTATCTCACAATCTTTTTTTGCAATATAACGTCCAAAATAATAAAAGTAATTGTTACGAGGGTGCTATTAAAAAATAATTAATTAAAAATGAAATTTTCAAAGGTTGTTTAAAGCCGGTGGTTTAGCGGTTTAGAACCAGCCAGTTTAAAATCGGGGCTGTTGTGGTTGATGACATAACCTTAAACTAACACTCTCATAGATACCTACTCATACTATTTTTCATATTAATTGCAACAAAGAAACATTATTATTAGATACCTGTTCAGAATCTTTTTAAATCTGTTTTTCGATGAAAAAAGTCAATTAAGTGAGTCATTTTAATATGAAATTCTCATGTTGCTGTTTTGTAACCAAGATTCGAACACAATTAGTTTACTCTAGAAATCGTGTTGTACACGTGTTTCTGATAAATAATAATAATTCTTCAATTAATTGTTCTTCATAGATCTGCTTAGAGTACTTTAAACAACGTTTGACATCTTCTGTTCACATGGAGATTTTATCCCGATCTCTAAACCCTTAAAACATTGTTCGATGGCAATTTTTGGTTCTCCTAACCAAATAAAAACGACAGTGCACAAAAAATGACTTATAATTTGATCATTTAATTGTCTATTGGACAAAAACTATCTTGTTACATGTAACATCATTAAGATCAAGATGATAAAAAAATGACTAACTACTACTTAAAGGCGTTACCGGCTACAAGTTGTAACGATTTACTGATCTTTCTGAGTTAATAATAATTTCTCCTAACTAAAGTTTTTCGTTACTATAATTGTAAAAACAAATTAATTGTAGATTTCTGGTTTAAACTTTAGCCGCGAGAGTTCGTCTTCTGCAGACGTCACAGCGATGCGATAAACATTAAATTTGTGAATTTGGTGACGTTACCTACGCGAATACAAAGTAAGTCGTGTTATTTTAATTTTTACTTATTGCAAGTGCTAAAAAGGGATGTAACCTAAATTATGTAAAATGAATTTAGTCACTGGTTTTACACGTCTTTTTAAAGATTAATTTACTCTTTAAACAATAAAAATTTAGATTTAACTGGAAATGATTCTACTTGGAAACTAATTGTGAAAAGGGTTTAATTCGTTCGTTTCTCGAAAAAGTACTACCATGTCTGTCGAGGAGGCCTATAGGGAACTTTAGGGCCTACCAGGACCTTTAGAGACTTATGGCCCACTAGGAATTATCGAAGATTTCAGCTTTGTTACCCAATTGATAAGAAGAAGAATCCAGAGATCAATCTTCTTTCTCCTTATATATAATATATAATTTCTAAATATTAAAAAGCCTAATACAGCTTTAAATAGGTACTTAAAACAATATAAAACATATTAACGGTAAGTGCTATTCATATTATTATGTGATATGTATATGAGAAAATATATAATCATTAATGTTCACTTTACAGATACTTAATTATTAATATCAGTAAATTTAGACTTCCGTGGTTTTTGTAAGATTATATTATGTTCAAATGCTATTAAATTGTTTTTAATCTGATTTTCATAGATAATAAATCTCATTAATTTTAAATTTGACGTAATCCCTTTTGTACAATATTTTTCTTCTTAATCGTTAATCTTTGGCTTCTCATCAAAATATAATTCATATCCATTAAATTTAATACCCATAAATGTGTAAAAAAATACTTGATAGAATCTTAACATATTAAAGTATGTAATTTCATGTGAAACTGTGAATATCTGTTACAATTATCTACGTTGTCAATTAAGTTTGCAATATTTAAAATGAAACTGATGTTCATAATAACAGTTTAAGTGCAGCCACTTTTGTTTACATTTCCTGATTTATTACCTTTAAGACATAAACGGCATTTAATAGAATTTTATATGTTTATATAAAAAATTATTTCTGTTCTCATAATATAATCATACAAGCAATCAAAATGTGCAAATATTTTGATAACGGATTTCTTTGATAAATCTTGGTTTACTGATTGCGATGGCATTAAAATTAGCCAAACGTATAACTGTGTAACTGATTAAAATTTGCCATTAATTGTAAGTCGATGATTGACCTTACAAACTTGTTTTTTGTTGATTCTTTGTTGATTTTGCAAAATATTATTTGCCTTAAAAAAACCTTAAGTGATGACAATATTTTATAAGTGTCGACAATCATAGAAATCGGCCCAATCTAAATTTTTGACTTTAACTATATTTTTTTATACAATATTTAAAAGATCAAAAAAAGAAAAATGCTGTTTAAGATTTAAGAGATCATTTAATATGCTATAAGATGATTGTAAATTTATGAAAATTTATTTCGGCTTTTATGTTTGACATGGAAAATTTAATCCATCAAGCAAATTATTTTTTTAATACTAACAGAAATAAGGTTATAGACAATAAAAAAATTAACACTTAATATGATAATACTGAGTCTGACCTCCTCTTGCCCTTTTAACACCACTAATACGATATTAGGCATAAACCTAATCAAGTTCGCCATTGTTTCGTGTGGGATGTTAAGCCACTTTTATTTTAACAATTAGCTCGAGTTTGGGGTATAAAGTCTAGCTCGAATTCTTCGTTGTAGATAATATCGAATTTGAGTTAGGACTGCATGTAAGGTACCAAAATCTCCTCGATGAATCTAGCACTAGTTAAAGCTTCTCTTCCGTGAACACGGTGGCCCCTATGAATCAAAACAGGGTCGGATCATCTTCTTATAGAAATTACATTTCAGATAATGCAGAATCCATAATCTTTAGTGCAGCACTCTGCAAATCGCTCTGTTGGTCTTTAAGACACTTTACTTTTTCTATATTTACCATCATCATTTTTTTAACGTCCAGTTGAAATTATACTGTGCAAAACGCAGCCGTACTCGACCACAAGCTGGAGTAAGTTTTTAACTAACTGCAGGTGTTTTATAGGCCAGGTTATTTTCCTGCAGTTTGCATCTTACTCTCCACTGACTAATAGTCCCTCTTTGTTGTTCACGGCGCAGTGATTGCACTTGGGCAGCATTAAGTTGACGGTTTTTTAATGTTGTTAAAGTTAGTTGTATAGCTATCCATTTTCGATTATTAAAGCGGCTTTTTCTGGATTATTTTTCATTAAAATTTTAATCCACACTTGGACTTATTTTTGCTTATCACTGTTGCAGGGCTAAGTCCCGTTTGAATCACAAGTGTTGCGATTCAATCACGCACCATGTCTCCTTGTATCTGGAATGTATTGCGGGTCTACGTCAAAACGGGATTCATCTTTGTAACAATGACCCGCAATAATGAGTCCAAGTGTTGACTACGCTTAGAACCAACACACTTGAACATCAATCAAATTATGAAAAAACACTAATATGCAAATTTTAGTTGCGAAGCAATAATGTCAATCTTTAACAAATTTGTTATTTGTTTATAACGACTAACGACCATATAAACCGGTTGCTACGTTTGTAAACGATAAGCATATTGAAATTGTCTCTTAAACAGCGTATTTATTTTTTTGATTTAATAAATAGTTTCTAAGAAAAAATATATTTAATATTAAAAGTTTAGATTGGGGTGATTTCTATGCAGTCAAGTGTATATCTATAAAAAGTTACAATCTTTATATATATTTTTTATATTTTTGAAATAAGTCTCTCAAAAACAATACATTCCAAAAATTTGTTAGATTAAAAGATTGGTCTTCGAGTTATTTGCTGATTTATGTTTTTATATGGTTGCTCCTGATGAACAACTGCGTATGAAAAAACAAAGAGGTATTGAGTGTACCGATTTATTGATCGTTTCAAGATAACATAATTTCACCTGACTCAAGGTTCCCGTGACTATAAATGCGAGAATTACAAATTATATATTTGTGGTTTAAACTTTAACCGCGAGGGTGCGCGAGGTATCGGTATGATTTTTATTGATTTAATTAATTCTTTCTTTTTTTCGTTCCACAGCAAAAAAAAATCTAATTTTTACTTACTGTGAGTTCCATATCACTTTATGTAGAAATTAAGCTAAATTATGTAGGAAAAATTTAGCCAAATATCAATCTGTGTCATTTATTCATTAATTTTAGGAAAAGTTTTTACACATGTTTTTATAGATTAACTAGCTGTCCCGGCGGACTTTGTACCGCATATAACACTATTTTCCATTTTTCGTTTTTTTTCGAATTTTTACTATTTTGTTTTCAATGATTTTATCATATTTTCTCTTTATCAGTTTTATCCTATTTTTTTTGTTGTATTTATAATTTATCGATTAAATATATTCGATATCCACCGCGCCACCTTACGGTGGCTTCATAGTACTTAATTTAGTAAGAATTTCTCGTTTAAATATGTGAGATAATAACTGCGCCACCTTACAGTGGCGTCAAAGTAGTTGATTTAGTAGTAATTGCTCGTTTAAATATATGAGATATTAACTACGCCACCTTACGGTGACGTTATATTATTTAATTTAGAAAGGTATCTTTTGGCTTTATTTTTTCTGCATTTTTTCTGTTTTTTTAGTATTTTCCATTTTCTTTTAGTTTTTCGTTTTTTTATCTATTTATAAATCGAAATTCAACACTATCTATTGGGTTTTCTCACAATAATCTAGAAATCCAAATAGAGTGCCATCTACCGGGTGTCTATCTAACCTAGATGTCAAAGGTTTATAGAGTTACTTCAATTAACTTAAACTGTCATCTATTAGGAATTGGTAGAACTAAATAATAAATGTCACTTTACCGTCAAAATACACAAATAAGTAAAAAAATAATTAAAAAACATTTTGTAGCGGACCAAATAGTAAATCTAAACCATTCTCGAATCCATTTAAATATATACAAAAAAAAATTATGAAGGTCAGTCCAGCCGTTTAGGAGTTCAGTCACATACACACGAACACAAGAAATATATATATATATATATATATATATATATATATATATATATATATAAAGATTTACTCTTATACAACGGATATTCAGATTTGGCTATAACTGATTCTACTTGGAACTAAATTTTGAAAACCTGTTAATTTGTGGTTCGTTCGTTTTTTAATGGGTACTACCAGATCTGTCGAGAAGACCTATCAGAAATTTAGAGCCAACCAGGAATTATGGAAGCTACCAAAATTTTTCTTTATTGATATACACTTTGGTACAAAATTATTGATTTACATTTTTTGTTAAATCACAAAATTAATAAACATTAATTATTTAAATAACGACTTCAAACTGGTGTTTAATTTTTACTTTGGCGCCCTTAATTTCTCGTTTAGGAGAAACTGGTAATACCCTTAAAAAAGTTAATGCACGACCCATTATATTTATTTTGAGCTGGAGATTGGCAACTGAATCCACCTAGCATAAAAACATATTTTATATAGGCAATTTGTTAACCTATTAGATATTGTTATACTTTCCCAGGTCAATGATCACACTTAACAGGTGTTGATAAACAATAACACCATTTCAATTTACTAGCAACTCACCGCTACCTTTTCCCAAATATAGCTACAAAAACAACTAAAACTATTAAGTTGTTCAATAACCGGACAGAATCTAAAGAATGCCACAAACCGTAGCCCATACGTGCTCTTGCGGAGACCTGCTGATTTTTCAATTTCTATTACCACGTTTATTTTTTTATAATGCAAAAAAGCAAATTTAATTCAACACCGGTATTATTATTTTTTTTGTATTTATTGGCCATCAATAAATCGTGTGTAATGTAAAAGGCGTAATAATATAGAAATCAATCAATATATAGGCGCGAATATAATAAAATTATAAATAATAACAATAATCTATATTTAGATCAAACTGTAAAAATAATATTTAATAGTTATAAAGAATTATAGTTATTATGTTTTAATTATCTTTGAAGCTTTTCATAAAACGTTCTGGCAATTGCGCTAAATATTAAAAAAAGATAAAGCGTCATACAATGTTTTGTGTGAACAATATTTAAAAACATGGAGAAAAAAAAGTGAGAGGTGTCAAGGGACACCCGGATGGAACGAAGTTCCTTTCGATTAATTAGTGAAGGAATTGTATTTTGTAAACACAACAGAGTGTTTATACATACATAAGCATTTATTATTGTCTGTATTACCTAAATGCATCAGCAATGTCCGGAACTTGTGCAGAACAGAAACACTGTCTGGATTCATTATTGTTATTATTTTGTATTATTTTATTATTTATTATCTCGAAAACACCTATATAAACTTAACAAAGTCACGACACTACACTGTTCAAAGCAAAATAGAAAATAGTATATTCATTATCACCTGAATATTTTCAACAGTTCGTTTCTTTTAACAAAAGTGTCCATTCATACAATGCCAGAGGTTTAGATGATATACATGTACCTAGAATTGCTTTTTATTTTAATTTAAAACAGGAATTAACAATTAATACAAAATTTTAAAATATTTGACAGTAACTGACAGTTAAGGTAATTTGACGTACCTAACTAGTCAAGTTACGAACTGTTTTTAAAATGTTTATGAATTTATTAATTTATAAAAACAGGATGAAATAAAATATAATACTATTATAGGTACTTATCTTTATCTACAGTATTTTCTTTTAATTTAAATTAGTGTCTTTTTAATTGTACTTTTATTAGTATTTATTTATGTATATTAGGGTTTCCTATTTAAATAAAGATAGGTATATCTATCTGAGAGCGAGAGAGAAAGACAGACAAACATGCGTGTCGTGACAAATTTTGGTCTGAATTTTTTTCGGCTAGCTACAGTCCACGAATCAGTCGTACCTAACCCGCGAAAAGGAACTCCGTTCCAAAAATAGTAAAACTCGTCAAAAACTGAAAAAAGTTTTAAGAAATTGGAAAATACATTGAACATTTTATTAACTCATAACAAATTTTCAACACTCTTTGTTTTTTATTTCTTTTGTTGTGTATTATATTAAAATTTAAATTAAGTTTTTAATGATTAGAAGGCATTGAAATAAAAAAACGAGAAATAAAATTATAACTTTATATTAAAACTATCAAGCTAAAGCAGTTCCTACACAATTTATATTCTCTCTTAATACATACTGCAACGGTATACATACACATTGTTTGTATTTTAAGAACCTAATCTTCTACTATATTATTAAAGTTATTATCATCAGTAGCTCTATGAGAAAATACCGGATCATAATGCTGCGGTTTCGAATTGCCGATGTAGAAATCTAATAATCGGTCATTTAAAGGAAAATTTGATACAGGTAAACTAAGATTTTTCATAGGTAAGTAGATAGTTTAAAACTAATTTCTATATCTATATCTTTAGATTAATCATCCGATATCATATTGTTAAAATCTAAACGTGCATTACTTCAGTCAAGTTTATAATAAATGCATAGAAGCTTCTTTTAGTACAATCTACCTACTAAAATTAAAATCATATGAAAAAGTTTTTTAAGTATTAATTACAAAAATAAAAAATAAACTATGAGGACTCCGACAGAAGTTAAAAATTATAATTTGCTGATTTGTGTCGTTTCTCTCGAAGGGAATGTATAAATCTGATCAGGAAGGCTCTTAGTACATGATTTTGTCCAGAACTCCACAACGCAAAAGAGAATTTGAGGATATCAATTCCTACTCCAAGAGCCTCTTAATTTCGGAGTATTCAGTTGTCGAAAAAGACCTTCCGAAGTGGTCCAAGAATTCTTCATTATTTAGACCGATACCTACTATTTCTAGTATAATAATTATTTTGATATATAAAGTCACTTTTTTATGACTTGTCTTATTTTTGATTCGGTTAAGTTTACTAAAAACCCTTGATTCCGGTCTCCTAAATCTGATCAGAAAGACCCTTAGTTTACGCATTGGTCCAGAACTCCTACAACACCAAAGAAAATTAGAGTATATCAGTTTCTAGTCCAGGAGTCCTTTAATTACGGAGTATTCAGTTGCCGAAGTAAGCCGTCCAAAGTGGTTTCTATCGAAAGGAAGACCTTGGATGATCGTTGACGGGAACAGACCAGACATTGAGATTAGAGTTTTTAATTATTTAGAGCAAGAACTAATATTTCTGTTTAACTGAAATTATGTGTAATAAAAATAAATAAAATGTTAAAAAAGTTAAAATTAGTTCGTACCATGGCGCTCTTTTCCTCGAATTAAAAAATCTAAAGTGCTAAGACTCAAATTGAAATTTGAATCACGATCTAAACTAGCATAAAAAATATTTTTTGTAATTTAAATATTAAATTCATTTCTGTAAAATGACCTTAACTTTCAAAACTACAACAACGCCAAAGATAATTAAAGAATATTATTTCCTGTCCAAAAGCTTTCTATTTTCTAATTTCGGAGTATTTACAGAAGGCCTTTTAAATTGGTCTCTACCGAAAGGAACACCTTGACTAACCCTTCGTTGGAGGGGTCATTTCTAATGAAAGTAAACCAACTGCATACAGAGTTGAAATTTAATTCATGAAGTGTGTACTTGAAACACTTCTCCTTGAATAAGAGAACGTAAAGACATTTTTTTCATAATTTATAGTATATTAAGTATCAAGAACGGTAAGGACATTTTACCAATCGCAGACAATTGTTTGGAGAGGAGCGGAGCGACGACTCCAATTTTTGTCTGAGATCGGTAGTCCTTAACGTTCGTGATAACGTTTTTTGCATGATAGAAATATTTTTCCGTATTAGACAGAGCACTTTTGACATTTTAATAACGTTAAAATGTCAAAAGTGCTCTGTATACATCACATATGCAATTATTTACTTACCGTTCTGTTTATCTTAGTAACCAGTAAACACAATATACTGATCAGGCAACAAACCTGGTAACTAATCAAAATCGTTCTATCGTGCAAAAAATATATTAAATTTTTAAACAGAATAGTACTTTTGCGCAAAATTAATTTTGTATACAAACCTCGTATACATTATGAAAAAAGTTAAAAATCGATTGTTTTATAGGTTTTAATGCCCGAAAAGCTTGATATAAACAAATATGTTTTTTAAAATTAATAATAAATAGTTTTCCATATAATATAAGTACACGCTCAGTATATTAAATAAAGCAATATCTTTCGGAAGTTTCGGGTTCCGTCTTCTTTTTTGATTTAATTTATAGTAATAATAATGATGTAGTTAAAAATACTTATCAAATTAAATACAGAATTGTTATTCATTTAATATAACTGATAAATTTTAATAATATGTAAGTACGCCTCTGTTTTTTGCTTTCGTAAACAGTTGCGGTTCAGGATGTCAAATCAAGGGTTGTTTTACGAGTGTTCCATTGAGTTATTCGAGTTTGGAAGCCGCTCGAAACTTGGTAGATAGTCATCTTTCTGATTACGCATAGTCTTTTCTTAGGCCTTTCTCGTCTAGATGTTGATTCCTTTCTTCTTCTGCATATAGTAGGAACGTCGTGGGAACAAATCGTTAGCTTTCTTGAATGTGCAACAGTTGTCTTGTTTGCAAATGGTTTTACAACAAAACAATGAAAAATCAAACCTAAAATAACTAAGTAGTTTCCAGTAGGTAAGTTTTTTAATATAGGTACAAAACAAGAATGTATTGGCAAACCTATTGTTCATTAAATTTAATATTAAGTCACGTCACTTTCATTTGATACCTTAATTTCTTTAATTTTAGAGCGCACTTCGAGAATGAGATGAAATATCATTAAGGCACAAACACACTGACCTATTATTACGACTAGTTAAGTATCTAGTTGTTCTTAAAAAAAAAACACTTCAATTACACGGTTTGAGCTGTCATTCATTAGCTTGTTACCGACTTGGTATTATAAACGTAATTGTAGCAGAAAAGTTGTAACTTTGTCATGAATTATACTATTTCCTGCTCCAAGGGCGTCACAAATTAAAAAAAAATGTGTTAAATCCATAAACGTGATGGTATATGGATTTTTATACAGAAATAATTGTTTTCAAAAATTCAAATAATAAAATAATTTTAAGGCTCTAGGTGGATTAATAATACACTTTTTACTGTATAATTCGTAAAAAAATTCCGCGTTATATCGGTTTGTTACCATCAAGTGCTACTTTTTGGTTCCACTCTCTGAGAAATGCTTCCCTCTCATTACTGCATATTGACGTGCCCTCACTTCTCTCTTTAAAACATCCATATCTTTAACATCTTTTGTGTATAATACATGCACATAAACATGCAATACCTAAATATGATATCCATAACATGTGATCTACAGTGGGTTACAGGTATATATTGTTATGGTATCACTGTGTCTATTGTGTAAATTAAAATATCTTACTGTATAGTGTGACGACATAGACCAGTGACTATTATTTTTTTTATGGATAAGCGGTGAAATGCGATGGAAACGAGGATTGATTTCTGATTTTTGATTGATAATTTGAACTTGTCATTTTGTATTTAAAGTGGATCTTAATATAGAGTTATAATTAATTGAATAGTGAATTCTTTTAAATAAAATTAAAAAAGAATAAAAGAAATAAGAAGGAACCCATCCCAGAAAGCCGGAGTTAAAAAGAGAAACCATTACAATATGTAGCAACATTTTTCATACTGTTCAACACTAAGCGGGCTCGCACACCGGAGCAATATGCAACTAGCAACTAGCAACAAGCAATAAGCAATAAGCAACAGGCAACATATTTTGTTAAAAATGTAATGGAAAAACACATTGGCGATAATATTGCTTATTGCTAGTTGCTAGTTGCTTATTGCTTATTGCTCCGGTGTGCGAGCCCGCTTAAAGTCTCGCTTTTATCTAGACTTTAAGTTACCTAATCAATTTTTTGGAATGACTTTCTTCCTTCTCAATTTTAAATAATCTCCAGTGAATAATTTGGAAATTCGTTTATTTTTAACTCTACTTCTTTACAAAAAAGAGTATGTTAAGCAGATCTTTTCCATAATTCCTTTTCTTGCGATTCCTAATTAAACAATTCATTAATGATGAATTATCAAACATAAAGAAATTGTAATATACATGCTTATTGTCGAGGCTACCAATACGGAGAGTTTGTTTATATACCTAAACTCCAAGATTTTAATTATGCTGTAAACAATCTTTGCTTGTATATAGCAGTAAAGTAACGAAAAAAAAAGAGGGACAGCAGCATTGTTGCAGTTGAGTAAAGCAACGAGGTCACACAGTTTTTGGAAGAATAGCTTTCTTAACACCGGCTTCTCGAAATAAATGTTAATCAAGCAGAGGTACAAAACAAAAAAAAAACAAACAAGCGAGCGTTACGTTACGAGACGAACGCCGATGTATTTTTATAGATCCAACTTAAATCATTTAAAATAGTAAGTAAATTAATTAGACTATTAATTTTGACAAGTTTAAGTCTTTAATTTTCTTTTAAATGAAGATTGAAGCATTCATTTGCAGTGTTTATGTCAAAAATGCCTAGTGGGATCAAAAAAAAAATCATTAGCATCACAATTAGATTGTAAATAAAGTTTGCTTCTAATTTGGTTTTTGATTAAAAAAATATTAATGTTATTATTTTCCACTGTTGTCGTTGTATGATGTATTTCTTTAATAGTATTTTAAATCAAAATAGTTACAATTTACATGGATTTCTTACAGGTAAATTTAAGCCAATAAATCCGAAAAATTATTATTTTTGCTCTTATTTTACACTTAACAAATAATGACTTTTACAAAGTTAGATACTGTAATTTAAGAATGAATTTTCAAAACATCAAAAAATTCTTAAGATTTTTTAAAATATATTATCATTCACAGTAAAAAAATGTTAACTACTGATATCTTACAACTAACATGCGAGTAACACGTTATATTAGCTGGTCACATTTAACTAATCAAGTAAGCTCATAAAACCAATGGTAGTGTCAAAACCTAAGAACTTGCAAATGGTAATTTAATAGTAATATTCAACCTCGAAGGAAACTCAGTGTGTCTAAATACATTTTCTTAGAATACTAGCTTACTTTGTAACCAACAAGCAATACAAAGTGCAGGAAGCAGTAATATTGTATAATTTTCAATGGATTTTAACCCTATACGTTTAACCAGTTCGACCGCTAGTAGATATTTCAGCGCGCTGTTCCAGCAAATCTCTATGCAATAATAATGCATGGTAGAAATTGCAATTGTAATGCACGAACTGGGCTCTATTTCGAATTATTTGCAGTCGTTGAAAAATATTAACAATCGACTCGAACATCACGTTTGAACCTGATTTGTTCATTGTCGGAAGGTAAACTCAGTGAGGGATCTAAAAAAGTAAATTTCTGGTATATTAACTACTTTAGTAATATTCCAAATGCGCTAAATATACGTAGTATAGTTTAAAAATTTAGTTTCCCCATTGTGTAAGTGGTTACTCTAAGACAGTTTTAGCTTAAATTTTGATCATACTTACACTTTTGAAAAGGGACACAGCAACTAGATGGCGCGGTACAGCGCTGACAGCTGTCAAAATCAAAGTGTTGCTAACTTCAGACCAACTGTTTTTATCAGGGTAGGCCTCTGACCTTTGGCTCAAGCAGGTGTTCTTTTTTTAATGACCTCTTACGTTTTCCATTTTTTTTTAATTTTTCCCCAATCTTTACTATGTAGAAGGAGCTAATAGTTAACTGTCATCATATGGCTCCATACGGATTTCTAATTTTTTTGTAGATTTTCGTTCTACGGTCTTGGAATTTTTTGCTGTCAATTGTCAAGATTTAGCTGTCAATGCTACCAATTTTACGTTGTTACCAGTTTATCTCTGCTTCATTATTAAAAAATGTACCTTACTTTATGTTGTATAAGTGTTAAAATAATAGAAATATTATATAAGAACTTTTGTAGGTGGTAGAAGTTAAGGTATGAAAGTCCTTATATCAACATATTTTTTATAAGTCTTTAAATATTAACGAGCTTATTGAAAATTAAAATTAAAACTCGTTAAACAGCTATTGAACTTGACGTCGTTCGCGTGGCGTGTTAATTGTTGTATAAAAATTTCTCCCCTCACCCTGTTAAAGGGGTGGGAGGAGAAATTTTTATACACCAGATGTTAAGTTTAAAGAAGACAAATACATCTGTGAAAACCGCATTCGAATCGGTTCAGTAGTTTTCATGTGATGCGCGCACAAACATATAGATATAGATAGACAGACTGACGTACAAAAAAATAATCACATTTTTGGGTTCTTTATCGATGTACCCGCGACGTCGTTCGCATGACGTATAGATTGTTGTATAAAAATTTCTCCCCCCCCCACACCGTATAAGTGGTTTTCCCAACATTTCACTTCACCGCTCTGCTCCTATTAATTGTAGCGTGATGAAAAGTATACTATAACCTGCTCAGGAGTATGAAGAATAATTGTACAAAGTTTTGTTAAAATCCGTCGAGTAGTTTTTGTTTCTGTAACGGTTATACAGACAGACAGACAGACAAAAATTTTACTGATTGCATTTTTGGCATCAGTATCGATCCCTAATCTCCCCCTGATAGTTATTTTGAAAATATATTTCATGTACAGAATTGACCTCTCTACAGATTTATTATAAGTATAGATAAAGTTCCAACTCACAAAACACCAGTTTTTTGGTGAGGTGACGCTTCAATTAATTCAAGTTTGTTGACGTTTTCACAAATTCAGTTTACTAACATTATTAGAGTATGTTTTTAAAACAACCGCAGAGTTGTTAATTCTGATGTAATTTGTAACGGTCGGTTACTTCAATTCGTAAATAAAATTAGTTACAAAAAAACCTATTTGCCATATTACAGTGGTAGAGATAGTAAAAGATGTAGGTATAATTAATAAATATAGTTTAAAAGTTTACAATTTTTAATTTGATAGAAATAGAAATGATTTAGAAAGTTGTTGTTTATACTTTTTTGTCAGCTATTAAAATTTAACAATATAAAAAATATAATACGGTTATATAACAAGGTTATAAAGAGAAAGAAACTTGTCAACTATATAATGCTAATCCAGTCACATCGAAATCTAGTCCGAAGAAACACAAACGGTAGACTGGTCTATCAGGTAATCCGCCTGAAGCCGGTTTACGTATAATGGATTAGATAAATGTTTCCTTAAAAGGAAGAATATTTTCACTCTTTTCTTCTATTTCTATATTTTACTGTACATTTATGGCTACCACTAATTAAATATTATCTATAGAGTTCATTAGATATAAATTGACCAGTAGCATAAAGTTCTAGCAGGTTGAGTGCCACCATGAAATAAAAAAAAACGTCCCCCATGGCCCACGGCTTTTTAAGATAGAACAAATACAAAAACGGGTTACAATTATAATTACAACGATTATAAATTTTATTTATGAAAAAAAAATCAATTTTGATTTTTCTCGTTTTGTGGTGCCACGTTGGTATCACGCAGCCAGTAGTTAGGTTCTAAGGGTTGGTAGGCCCTGTGACGCCAATGTGTCACCACGCAGCTTTCAACGCATATCTGTCTCTTCTGTCAGTTTGTTTGCTTTTATGAGTCAATTATATCTGCACAATCAGGAAGAGAAGAAGCGTCAAGGAAAACTCCCCAAACCACCCTCAGATGTATAGGATGCAATAAGCACTATTGTCTAACATGTTTTTTCAATTCCCAAAATGTTCTGTTTAATTAAAATATAAGTTTTTGTGTTTTAACATAGTTT
This sequence comes from Altica lythri, assembly GCA_964028335.1. NCBI lineage: Eukaryota > Metazoa > Arthropoda > Insecta > Coleoptera > Chrysomelidae > Altica > Altica lythri. The sequence goes on from OZ034805.1 coordinate 19,357,756, forward strand.
ATGTACCTATTCTATATGTTTTGCATGTTTATTTAAGTATCAAAACAATACAATTATAATATCATAAAATTATGTGAACTTTTATTTATACCTATTTTTAAAATGATTAAATTGTGACAGACTCACATGACATCTATAGTCCAAAGTAAGAAAAGTGTCTAATAGGCCCACTATTTTACGTATATATTGATTTAAATGCATGCTGTAAAGCCAATGTGTCACCACGGAGCAAAATTACAATGCGAGTCTTGTGAGACCAACGTGGCTTCACGCAGCCTAACCGTTCCAATTACTCGTGAGTCCACGTTGGTCTCATTTGGCACTCAACCTGCTAGATAAAGTTTTGTTTAGTTAATTTTGTATACACAACACAAATATGTTAAAGTTTCATATGCGCAAAATCAAATACTTATTAATCCTGGCACCAGTTAAACATATCTGTCAATTTTATTGTAAGAGTTAACTGGCAGTTAAAATAAGGTCTGTTCCAACAGACCAACAAACAGTTCTAGAACCGTCAAGAAACAACTCAGTATAATAAAGGTATGCGCAGTTCCCGGGCGGTTCTAGAATGGTTCTTTGGTCTGTTGGAACAAACCTATAGTCAGATGCAATGAGAAAACGCCGCAAAGTTGTCAACGCCATCGTGTATCCCTCTCCGCTTTAAAACACAGTAGAATAAGTCAGTTGTTTCATTGAGTTTTTGTTATTTATAAAATTTATATAAGTCATTCTCCACAAATTCAGGTGTAGGATAGATATAAGAAATTTAAGGTTAATATAAATTAGGTTAGATGGATTAAGAACCTCGTGTACTTAATAGAGCAAACTATTGATGCATTTGCTAATAAAATTTTAAAAACATAAATTTAAAACTGGTAAAAGGTGATTCAGAGAACTAGTTATTTCTTCTTCTTTTCTTTTAGTGTCATATCAGGTGCACCTATCGTAGACAATTGTTTACGGGTTTCGGTTAATCTAAATAGTTATTTAGCACTTCGAATACCTTTCTAGTGTGTTTCCGTAGCCATGACATTTGTTTCCTTCCAAATGTTCTGCTAATCTCTATTTTTTCCTTACATTATCAAGAGGATTTTGTATAAACTTCGTCTAAGAAGATGCCTTAAGTATGCTATCTTTCTTATTTTAACAGTCTTAAATAATTCTCGAACAACACTTCTTCTATTTAACATTGCTTCGTTAGTCTGCTTAGATCTCCAGGGTGTTTGGAGAAATGCAACCACATCTTAGATTCTTCCAAGCAGGGATGTATCTGCGAGTAGTTGCCAACTATATATTATAAATTTTGTCTTAGTAACCATCATTTTTAGAACCATTGCTCGTCCTATTGTGTTTATATAATTTAATAACTTTTCGAGTCTCTTGATATTGTTGTAAAAGATGACCGTGTTATCAGAGTACCTAATTTTATTCATTTTTAAATGGTTGGTTAAAATGGTCAATTTTCTATTGAAAGAAAATACAAAACTGATTTATCTTAAAATTAAATTCTTTAAAATAAATATTATTATGTTAAATAGTTTTTTACATTTTGATGTACACATTACTTGTTGAATAAAATAAATTAATATTCAACTTACCAGGTAGGGCATCAGCATTGGAACTAAACAACACACACAAACCAGTTTCATAGTTCACACTTTGACAGCTCTCGTTTCCTTGACATGTTTCCAAACAATCTGTCAACATAAGTGTTCCTGGAATGGAGTCCAATACGTTTCCTGGTGCCGAAAAAACGTTTCCGGTTATTAATTCAAAACCAATCATTTCCTGATCGCAATCATCAAGTGGTGAAGGTGGTGGTGAAGCTACTTTTTCAGGAGCAGTTATTACGTCCGACTCTACATCTGCTGTTTGACAAAAACATCCGTAAAGTGATAGGAATAAACACAGTTGAAGCAGCCAAGACATTGTGGATTAATTCAGAATTCTGGAAAAAATAAAAATAAATAAGTATAAATAGAATTATTTATTATTTTTTTATACTATACATCCTATTTTAATAACGACAAAATATTTAATAAAAAATTTTGAAAAAAAATATTGGTTAAGAGAGTGAAGGAAAGAAGGTGTATCCACAATGTCACAGAATTTGCTCTATCGGTAGAACACTGTTAATATTGTACTCGTATTGTATGTAATATTTTATATAGTTATAAGCAATAAGCAATATTCTTGCATTTAAAATCACGTAAGCCTTTTTTGGTACATAAATTATTATTATTATGCCAATATCGCAACATGTAGAGCCATCTAACATCATTTAATGAAGAAAACAACAATAACTCATATGCAAGCAGATCGCTTGACCACCTGTTTCCTTTGCCCAGAGTTATAAAAAATATAGAAAAAAATAATACTTTATTTAAAATGTTTGATAATGTAAACATAGATAAACAGTTACGCGTCATTTTTATTTCGCAAAGCTAGATAGCTAAAAGTGTAGAAGAGGCGGTTTTTAACCGTAGATGGCCCAACAACTTTTTTCATTTTTCGTGCTTTTCGAAGTTTGGATTCCTTATAATATGTGTAACTTTCATGAGTAATGAGTGGCTCAGTTGGATTTCTTTTCAATGCGTCATTGAAACTCTGACAACTATTACCTTTGTAAAATATCGTACTTAGTTAAATTACAATTTAAGTAATATTTGATAAGATGCTGTTAAACCTACGTGTAAATAAACAATTAATTCTATGATAGTTTACAGCATCAATATTGATTACAAGTGGCGTAGAATGTCAAAAGGTTAATGCAAAAGTAGTGAGAATAATAGGAAGTGCATACCAATACAAAAATTCATTTTATTTAAACAACTTGGAGCCGCGTTTTGGATGCTTCAGGCTTAAAACAATGATGTGGCAGGTTTAACGAGGTGTTTTCAACTTATATGTATGGTGATAAATTTACCTTGTTACTGTTAAAAATATGTTAGGACTGTATAAATGTAGTTAATAAGGATAATTCTTATTACAACGTACCAAAATTCATATCGTTTTGGGATTGTAACAGCCGAACAAAATCTAAACTATGTCAGATTAGGTAAAACTTTGAAAAGACAAAATGTACCACTATCATGTACATTTGGTTTCTAATCATTGAAACATTTAAAGTTAAAATTCATTAGGTATCTATTTTTAAGTTTAGCTAGCTATTAGAACCACTAAAGTCATCTTATTGTGTCGATACTATTCCGATCGGTTTAATTTATTAACGAAATCTTTTTGGCCATTCCAAATATTACCGTTTATTTACTTCACAAATTATGATGAACGCGTGTTTCTTAATAGTGTAACGGGATAACCGTAACGGAAGGGACCTTAGTTTGAAAGATTGTTGTTGACAGTTGATTTTTAGAAGTTTGTAAAAAAATCAACTGACCATTTTAAATAATGTTTCTAGAAAATTCTAGAAACTTCTAAACACACTAACTAGATTAAATAATGTTGTATATAAGGGGATGCACGGACAGTTAACGTCAGTTCGAGTCAAGTGTTCAGAAGAGTTCATTGTATTGTCAAGTAGTTAGACGTTATCCAGCAGAGTTCAGTGTATCTTAACAATTTTGTAAATAAATTGTGTAAAAAGCCCCCATACGTGTTTCAAATTGGTGTCAGGTGTGGGGTGAAGATATAAGAATGCCTGGAAAAAAGATAAATGAACTATTGGTGGCTGAGCTCAGAAGAGAGCTTGAAGAATTAGAGTTGGAAACTACTGGAAGCAAATCCGTATTGTTGAGAAGGCTCCGTGAGTACTACGTAAATAATAATTTGGACCCTGACGCTGTGGAATTCGAAGACCCAAATCAAAAAGCGAATTCTGAACTAGCCCAACAACTTTCTCAGCAATCGCAACAACTTTCCCGGCTGCAAGAAGAACAAGCTCAACAACTTTCCCGGCTGCAAGAGGAGCTATCAGGACGAATGACGAACCAACATGAGGAGCTATCCAGTCAGATGAAGAGCCAGCGCGAAGATATGTCCCAGCTGAAAGAGGAGCTATCAGGACGAATGACGAGCCAACATGAGGAGCTATCCAGTCAGATGAAGAGCCAGCGCGAAGATATGTCCCAGCTGAAAGAGGAGCTATCAGGACGAATGACGAGCCAACATGAGGAGCTATCCAGTCAGATGAAGAGCCAGCGCGAAGATATGTCCCAGCTGTCACAAAGAATGACGAGCCAGCAAGAAGAACAGACGCAACAATTTTCCCAGCTATCACAACGGATGTCTACCCTATCAGATGAGTTATCCAGTTCGTTCTCCCAGCAAATATCACATCTAAGAGACGAACAAAATCAGCTAGTGGCCGATTTGCGAAACGAGAAAAACCAGCAAGTGGACAACTTGAATCAGCAAGTGGACAACATGAATCAGCAAGTGGACAACATGAATCAGCAAGTTGCCAACTTCAGAGACGAGATCAACCAGCAAATGCAATCCGAGATAGAAAAACTTAAACGAGAACTGGAAGCTTGTCTACAAAACCAAACCATCCATCACGGCGACGGAGATGCAGGAAGGATGGAAACCTGCCACGCAGACGTCGAACGACAAAGAAGCGAGGAGACGACCCATGTACGAACGACGATGAAACCCCCGACCTTCGACGGGAAGACTTCCTGGCCAAATTACCTGAAACAATTCGACGCAGCGGCCAGAGCTAATGGATGGTCATCCCAGGAGAAGGCATTGTCCCTAACCGTAGCTCTGCGAGGCGAAGCTTTAGACGTCTTGCAATCATTGACACCGGATGAAGCTGACAACTTCGAGTTATTGGTGAATCGTCTAGAGATGCGTTATGGTCAAACTCATCTACAACCGGTGTACCAAATGCAGTTAAAGAGCCGAAAACAGAAAAATGGAGAAACTATCCAGGAATTTGAAGCGGATGTAGCAAGAATGGTACGACATGCGTATTCAAATGCAGCGGAGGATTTCCTGGAGTGCCTAGCAGTCCAAACCTTCACCGATGGTCTTCGAGACGTCGAGTTGCAGCGCGCTGTACGGTTGGCGCGGCCGAAGACTCTTGTGGACGCCTTGACCATTGCCCTGGAGTTTGAGGCAGCGACGGAGGCCTCACGTGGAGTTGCTCGACTAAGGGAAATCACCGGTAACTACGACCATGCCGTTCATTCCGTTAGCGACGTTGAAGCGGTAGTAGAGAGATTAATGAAGTTATCTCCAAAAAGAAGGCGCCCAGTGAGATGCTGGAACTGCGGAGAACTAGGCCATATAAGAAATACTTGCCCCCAAAAAGAAAATTCTTCTGCTGAAGTACCCCAGCAGCAGGAAAACTAGAACGGGTCGACTCCTGGAGGGCGAAATCGACCCCAAACATTCCCGAAGCCCCTCACACCATAAAATTGGCAACTCTGCGACATCACGTGGACAGCTTATATGTGGATGGCCTCATTGATGGGAAGAACTTTAGCATGCTGGTAGACACTGGAGCTACGAAAACTATCGTTCGACCATCCATCATTATGCGAAAGAAGATGTGGCCTACCAGTTGGAGACTGCGTACCGCTACCGGAGATTCTGCTAGAGTCTACGGTGAGATACAGGTGACGCTACAGTTTGGTTCAACCTCTCTTGTTCACTCAGTGCTGGTGGCTGACGTTGATGAAGATGTTGTTCTGGGCATGGATGTTATGCTCCACTGTGGTTTTCATTTGGATCTTCGCCAACGTATCCTTCGTACTGGTGATGAAGAAATATTCCTACACCGAAAACAAGTTGACAATGCCTCGATTAAGCTAATCGATGATATCGAACTTCCGGCAAGCTGCGAATGTGTCGTCACAGCGCGGTTGGATGGACTGGAGCCAGATGGTGCCCCAGCCATGATAGAGCCGAAGAACCATGACCATGAATTGGGAAAAGGACTCCTTGTGGGTAAGACTCTTGTTAGATCCGCCAAAGAGGTACCCATCCGAGTTATCAACTTGAACGATCATCCAGTTCTTCTCCGAAAGGACACGGAAATGGGAAGTTTAGAACCAGTAATGGCCATAATTCACAAGATAAATGTTACGGAAACAGATGAGACCAACGAAATTGAACAATTAATGACAAAATTAGACCCCTCTTTGTCAAAATTAGAAAAGAAACAGGTGAGAGATCTACTTTACCGTTATAAACCTGTATTTGGCTCTAAAAGTAAACTGGGAAGAACTGATGTTGTACAACATAGAATTGACACTGGTGATGCACGTCCGATTCGACAGGTACCCCGAAGGATGCCTCAAGTTAAAAAGGAAGAAGCAGACAGAGCCCTTAAAGAAATGATTCAAAATGGCATAGTCGAACCATCCAGTAGTCCGTGGGCTTCTCCTGTGGTATTAGTGAGAAAGAAAGACGGATCAATGCGGTTTTGTGTCGACTATCGAAAGCTAAATGATGTCACTAAGAAGGACAGTTATCCTCTGCCAAGGATTGATGATGCCCTCGACGCTTTGGCGGGTTCTACTCTGTTTTCTACCTTGGACCTTAAAAGCGGATACTGGCAAGTTAAAATGAATCCTGCAGACAAAGAAAAGACTGCCTTTACCAGTGGATCAGGGTCATGGCAATTCACGGTCCTTCCATTTGGTCTCTGTAATGCTCCTGCGACGTTTGAACGACTAATGGAGAACATCCTGCGTGGTTTGTCATGGGAAACTTGTCTAGTTTATCTAGACGACATCATCATAATGGGTAAGACCTTTAAGGAACATTTATCTAACCTGGAAGAAGTTTTTAAAAGATTACAGAACGCTAATCTAACATTGAATGTTAAGAAATGCCACTTGTTCCAGAGACAGGTCAACTATTTAGGACATAACGTAAGCAAGGATGGCGTTGCTGTTGATCCCGCTAAGATACAAGCCGTTCAGGAATGGCCAATCCCTACCGACAAACATCAGCTCCGGAGTTTCTTGGGTCTTTGTTCCTATTACCGACGATATGTCAAGAATTTTGGAGACATCGCCAAACCCTTGACACGTTTGACAGAACAAGATAAGTCCTTCTGTTGGGATCAGGAATGTCAAAAGTCGTTTGAAATATTGAAGAAACAGCTTACGTCAGCACCTGTTCTTGCTTATCCACTTCCTGATGGTAAGCTTATTTTGGACACCGACGCCAGCAATGTGGGAATTGGAGCCGTCTTGTCACAGCTACAAGACGGTAAGGAAAGAGTGGTTGGTTACTTCAGCAAAACTTTATCGAAAGCTGAAAAGAACTACTGTGTAACTCGGAGGGAACTGTTAGCAGTTGTAAAATCCGTCGAACACTTTTATAAATATCTGTATGGCAGAAAATTCCTGATCAGAACAGACCATGCTAGTTTAAAGTGGCTACTTAGCTTTAGGAACCCAGAAGGACAGATAGCAAGATGGCTCGAAAAACTGCAGGAATATGATGTTGAAATCGAGCACAGACCTGGAACCAGACATCGTAATGCTGATGCACTTTCCAGAAGACCATGTCGACCTGATTGCCCCCATTGTACCCGTATGGAGCAGAACGAGGAAAAACTTGCCTTAGTTAAGGTTGTGCCAGAAGACGAGAGCTCTATGCTGGAGGAGCAACAAGAAAACGATCCCGTTCTGAGAAAGATTAGGGAGTGGAAGAGAATGGACCGTCGTCCGTTGTGGAGAGAGATATCCTCATCCTCTCCTGCTTTAAAAGCATACTGGTCCCAATGGAACTCTTTAATTTTGGACGGTGGGCTCGTTAAAAGACTGGTAGAAAACTCCGAGGGAACAGAAACAAGGAAACAAATAGTGGTCCCAAGAAATGCTGTACCAGAAATTTTAAAGCAGATGCATAATGATAGTTCTGGAGGACATCTGGGTATCACGAAAACGCTGCAAAAGATCCGAGATAGATTTTACTGGGTAAATTGCACTAATGATGTTAAAGATTGGTGTCGTAAATGCACTACCTGTGCTGCCAGTAACGGTCCGCACCGAAAACCGAAGGCGGAAATGCAGCAATACCTGGTTGGAAGTCCTTTTGAAAGAATCGCGGTAGATGTATTGGGGCCACTTCCACAGACCGATGAAGGAAACAAGTACATCTTTGTTGTAATGGACTACTTCACTAAATGGGTTGAAGCATATGCAGTTCCCAATCAGGAAGCTACCACTTTAGCAGATATATTGGTTGAAGAATTCGTAAGCCGATTTGGGGTACCATTAGAATTACATTCAGACCAAGGAAGAAATTTTGAGAGCAAGCTGTTTCAAGAAGTTTGCCAAAGATTAGGCATCCACAAAACGAGAACCACAGCGATGCACCCTCAGTCGGATGGAATGGTGGAACGAATGAACCGAACTATAACCAACTATCTGTCAAAAGTGGTGTCAGATTGTCAGAGGGATTGGGATCGACATATTCCACTATTTCTAATGGCAATTCGATCGGCCATCAATGAATCAACTGGCCAAACGCCTGCGAAGGTCCTGTTCGGTAGAGAAATGAGGCTACCATGTGACTTGGTGTTTGGTTGTAAACCTGGTGAAGAAATGGCACGTGAACAATATGTCACCGACCTTCAGAATCGAATGGAAAATATACACAACCTGGTGCGTGGAAAACTACAATTATCTAGTGATCGGATGAAGAGGTACTATGACACACGGACAATGGAAAAGAGTTACCAAGTTGGAGATTTAGTCTGGCTCTATAACCCCCGACGGCGTCGAGGTATTTGTCCCAAATTACAAAAGAACTGGGAAGGTCCTTACACCATCAAGAAGAAGATTAACGATGTCATTTATCGGATCGTGAAAATTCCCAGAGGAAAACCCGTCGTGGTCCATCACGATCGTTTGGCGCCTTACCAGGGAAACCACAGTGGAGATGCGCAGCAACTCCAAGAAGATGGTTTGGCTGGCTCAGGGAGTGTGCGGGATTCCGATGTAGGAAATAACATTCCAGGAGGAATGAACCTAAGGAGGGGGCAGTGTAACGGGATAACCGTAACGGAAGGGACCTTAGTTTGAAAGATTGTTGTTGACAGTTGATTTTTAGAAGTTTGTAAAAAAATCAACTGACCATTTTAAATAATGTTTCTAGAAAATTCTAGAAACTTCTAAACACACTAACTAGATTAAATAATGTTGTATATAAGGGGATGCACGGACAGTTAACGTCAGTTCGAGTCAAGTGTTCAGAAGAGTTCATTGTATTGTCAAGTAGTTAGACGTTATCCAGCAGAGTTCAGTGTATCTTAACAATTTTGTAAATAAATTGTGTAAAAAGCCCCCATACGTGTTTCAATATGAATAAATAATTATTCTCTTAATTAATATCTTTAGAACTTTAGCTATCTCGATAAACTTCACTTTGTGATCATACAAAATAATTTTGTAACCTTTTTTATGTTTTCGTCGGTAATAGCCTGTTTGGGGCGTCCACTACGTGCATCGTCTTTGGTGATCATTTTGTCTCGTCTGAACTTAGCAAACTACTTCTTAAGGTTGATTTTTCTAGTGCAGAGTTCAAATAATATTTTTGTTATCAACAGTATATTTTTGGCCAGAGAGCACTGCTTTTTTAACACACTAACATACACTCATATAGCGCTAGCTGTGGGGTAGCCCTTTAACATTTAAGTCCACCTGGTATATTATTCCGTTAATTATACCATTAAGTTTTAATTGAAACTATCTTGATCTAAAAAATACTCATGACAGAAACCATCGATGTTTAGTAATATTTGTGCACATTGAATTCTTTTTTGTAATGAATAAATCCATGTTTTGTCCAATTATAACATAATTAAATTAAGTACATATTTTACGATTGATCTTTAAAGAGCACTTAAATATAATACTTTAAGACCGGTTGTCGGATGGACAGGTTGATAATATTAAATAACTGAAAATAAGGGTTATTTCTAAAGTATTTTTTAACAGAGATATGATACAAAATCAATTAATCAACATTAAAATTAAATAGTAAACTATTATTTTTGAGATAACTCTCAACGAATTTTTGAAATTTTTGAAATTTAGAAATTATACAAACAAGAAATTATTAAAATGACATTAAGGAGAAATTGAAAAAATGTCACATCCAGTGGGACTCGAACCCACCATCACTGCCTTATACGCAGGCATGCTTTAACCACTTAAGCAATTGGATGCTCAAGTGGTTTAAGACAGGACACAAATAAAGTGACTTAGAAACTGATGTTTCAATTGTCGATTTGACAAATCTTCTCTCTCATTAACGTCATGTAACATGTGCTTAAGGAGGAAGTGAGTGAATGTCATATCTGACGGGATTAGAGTTCATTATAACGTTTCGCTTCCTAACCACTTGAGCATCCAATAGCTTAAGTGGTTAAAGCATGCCTGCGTATAAGGCAGTGATGGTGGGTTCGAGTCCCACTGGATGCGACATTTTTTCAATTTCTCCTTAATGTCATTTTAATAATTTGTTGTTCGTATAATTTCTAAATTTTAAAAATTAAAATTAAATGTTATAGTAAAAAGATATTGTACTGACTTAAAGATCGTTATTAGTAAAGTTAATTTCTCAGACGAAAAATTAATAATTTATTATATTTCAAATTTAATTTGCTTTTGGAAATTTTGAGATTTTTAGAAAGTATACAAACAAGAATATATTAAATGACATTAAGGAGAAGTTTAAAAAAATGTCGCATCCAGCGGGACTCAAACCCGCAATCCTTGGCTCTGCGCACCAACGCTCTAACAACTATGCTATAAATGGTTAGCCATCAATTCGTTTTTTGGTAGTTAAATTTAACTCATGTCACATGTGACACTTACTCGCTTTCTCCCTAAACACATCTAGCATGACGTTATTGAGAGACAGGTTTTGTCAAATCGACAATTAAAACATCAAACCAAGAACGTATATAAGAAGGATGCTCCACTTGCTTGGTAGGGGTATGCATGCCTGATGGAAGCAATGTGGGCAAGGCGAGAGACTGGACTGGAGCAAACGGCTACTGCGCATCTAGCGCCGTCTCTTTCTTTCTCATTACTTACTCAAGAGTGAGAAGTCAAGTCACATTTCTCACTCTTGAACGAGCAGTGAGAAGAACAGAGACAGCGCTAATGCGCAGTAGCTCTTTGCGCCAGTCCAGTCTCTCACATTGCTCACATTGCTTCCGTTTTCATTGCACACGGCAGCTCATAGTTCAACATAGGGAGTGGAGCATCCTTCTTAAATACGTTCTTGCATCAAACTCTAAATCACTTTTTTGTGCCTTGTCTTAAATTTTTTATTCGGTTAGGAGAACGTAACCAAAAATCCTATGAGAGATATCATAAATAATCGTTTAGTAAAGAATTCATGGTTCCGAATAATTTACTCCTAAATAAACGATAGTTTCGGCATTGACTAAATATCTACCAGGAAGTTATTTTATAAAATGACAATTTTGCTGATTTGGATGTATTTCTCGAAGTGTTAATCCAGATTTGTCAGGAACGTCCACAGTTCACCTCTTCAACTAGAATTCCAAATTTTACCATATCCAAAGTTCACTTTTATAACCGTCAAAACAAAAATTATCGATAATTAGAAATTAATCAAGAATCCAAGGATCACATTAGACCACTTCTGAAATACGGCCGGTGCACCCGAATTGCGGATAAAATCTACTAGATCCTTAATCGTAGATACTCCTGAACTGCGGAAGAAAAATTTGGGACTTTTATTGCCCTTTTAATCTTCACTCGAATTGCGGAATAAATCGATTATGCCCTTTGAAAAATAAACATTTATAAATTTACTACATTTTCTGTTTGTCTATGATGTATTTGAATAAAAATAAAATGATTTAATTAACAATCTTTATTAATTTTATGATACAGTTTTAACTTAAAATATATTGATTTATGCACAAGATATTGCTAAAATGTTAAACTAATTTCACAAAATCAATTTGGCATAACTTTTTTTCTCTCTATCGAAAACTTTTTTGCGAATTATTTGATGCTCGTTATATAAAAATGAATTTATTTTTATGTATGTGTCTGTTTGCATGTTTTTTACAGATTTTAGAAATGAGTAAATGCTGGGATGTGGATTTTGTGATTCCTATTATCAATATAATTTTCTACCAGGTAGTCTACAAATTGATCTGTTCAATATCATTCAGCTTGCATGAAATTAAATCCTCCACTTCCCTATTCTTAAGTTTAAATTCTTATATTTATTGGTGAGACCCAGTGATTGCATTTTTCGTCCTCTACATTAAAAAAAAATGGGAAATTTATTAACATAATACATAAAAAAATATTTTGGTGAAATCAACAATCCTGAGAAAGATAAAATCTGCATCCAACAATTGATACATTGGGAAATACTTCTTTTAAACTTGCATGAATAGCTTGCTCAAAATCAATAACCACAGTTTTTGGAGTGAAATTTAACCCCATCTCATTAATTTTCAATTTTATCAATTGAAGGTACATGATATAATATGATGATTTTAATTTATTTTAAAGCAAACAAAATGCGACAGGTATATAAATATAGTTTACAAATACATGGACGGTAAACAAGTGTAAGAAAATTGGAATTCAATTTCAGCTCTAACGTAATAATAAAGTTATTATTTTTTGGCGATTAAGCAATAATACGTCTGCACTGTGAGTGTGTTCCACACTTAGTCTTGATATCACAGAATTTAACAAATAAATATTGACCTAACAGCTGTTTACTGTACAACACCACACTTCTTCTTCACGAATTTTTAGAATATTATGTTTCCGAAATTTAAAATTTTCAAAAATTATTAATGGTTGTCGTTTTTCACTTAACACCGAAAATATCACTTGGATACTTTTAAATATTAAGACTAAATGAAATAAATTATCGGGTGCATCGATACCTACAAATGCGCAATCAATTATAATTTCTAGAAATTGTTTTGAATCATCTTTCTTAACAGGAATATTTATTTTGAAATCTATAAGCGGACATTAAAAATCTATTAAATATTGCAATCCGCAATTCAGTATCGGATTAAAAGCAACCCTTACAGAACATTCTACCTGGTTCAATATATCCGCAATTCGAGTGTGCCCAATACGGCACCTCTAATTATAAACACTTGAAGAGAACTTCAACCAAGGACACCCTTTCTGCTTCACAGAAACAATAAAGGTAGGAATATTTTTTGTTTTAAGAACTAATTAAATTTAATTGTATTTTTATTTAAATAGATAACCGTAAACTTACGTTTAAGTTTTATTTGTGCTTAGCACCGTATTCCTTGCTTTTAGAAAAACTGGTGAGGAAACCCTCGATTAATTTTAATTCACGACTCTGAGCTAGAGTGTGCAATATATTTTTTTATAATTCACGTTCACAAAGTTTCTATTTCGACACTAAAAACAGTATCGAAATAGATTCATTGTAACACTGTTTTTGGTAACTTTTTGTTGTACACAATTGGTTGCACTGCACTGATTGTCAACGAAAGAGTCAGGTAGTAAATCAAGAAGTATGTTGTAGTAAATTATTAACTACATTATCAGCGTTATTGCTAAATTCGGAATATTTTATACAAATTTGACAAACATTTAAATTTAAAATCATTAAAACTGACAAGTGTCAAAAGTGTCAAGATTGTCAACATAAATAAATATTTCGAAAAACACTCATTTTATATATTTTTTTATACTTTTAAAAGTTCATTATAAAAAATAGTATGTAACACTCGAATTACAATGACGGTTTGTAGTACTCGTTCTTTGCGAAACTCACCGCTTCGCGGTTCGTTTCACAAACTGCACTCGTACTACGAAACCTGTCATTGTAACACTTGTATTACAATATACTATTGGAGTAATTAAAATTACTTTTTATCGATTTTTTTGACAAATTAGTATTAATAATCAAGTATGCTAGGTGGTAATTTTTAATTTTCAGTATGAAAAATAGCATCTTGATCAAAAGGGGAAAAATCTAGTAAAATAAATTTTGTGTTTTAAAAATAAATTACGTTTTTATCAATTAAATTAATACGTTAATAAAATTATAACGTATTTTTTTTTTGTTCTGATTTTATCACAGTCGCTGAGACAACCGTGTAACAACTTGCTGCAAGCAGAGTAAGGAAGAAAGAGAAGAGAAAGAATCTTAGCGAGTTTCCTCGTTTGTGGGCGGGAAATCGCATCAGCCGCAAGTATGTTTCAATTAGAAGGTTTCAACGTGTTATCATTTACTTGCAAGTGAATAGGTACTCAACATATATAGAGTTTAGTCTGTGCGCCTAGAAGACCTCCTGTTGGCTATAACAATCAATTTTTTTCAAAATAACTAAAGTTGAGTGTATTATTGCGTTATTGTCGGATAAAGGCACGTTGTATGGAAACGTACATGGTTAATAAATTAACTCACTTTAACAATGAACAAGGAATTTATTGACCTCAATTTAGATAAATGGTTTACGGAACAATTTGATCACTTAAGCGGGTTCAAATCATCAATATTGCAGGTTTAATAAACGAATATCAGACAACTAGTATATTTTGTAAAAATTTTATTAATAAAAAAAATGTATCATTTCATCGTTTTTGGCCGATTTGATATTAGAAACCACTGAAATAAGAATTAAACTGTCATCCAAGTTACCAATGGCGGAGAGTTTTTTTTCTAAATTAGGTCGTAAGTTTCTGAAACTATCAGTGTGGTTTGACATCTACAAAAATATGACATTAATAATTATTAAATTCAACCCTTCAGCAACGAGCCGTACATGACGGTTACTAGGAATGTGAATTAAGTCAAGACTTCCGTATTGAATACTTTTTATTTACCGGTGAAACAAGATGCAGTTGCGTAAGTGTTGTATTAAAAAACAAACGTCCTCATTTAAATTTCTAACTTACCTGTATCTGAGAGAGATGTAACTCTAAATTTACTTCGAGTATAATTTCTGTCATCGGCCAAAATCGGTGAAATGGACTATACCCTATATTTTATGAACACAAAATTTTTCCTTGCATAAAGAAGTATACAGTAATTTTTTTTATCATCTTTGAAAACGACAACCGATCTGGTTGTCGAAAGCTAAGAGTCATTTAAAAACAATTTCATTTTTGTTAGGCATTTTCAGTTTTAAATAATGACCCCTAACAAATTTGACATATCCATCAAGATTAATAAGCAAGGGTCATTTTCAAAATATTGATTTATACTTTTTATTAGTTTGTTTAAGTGGCAACAGATCCCCAACTAAAGAAGTAAATAGATGTTATTATGCCACAAAGAAGCTATAGAGAATATCTAAATATAAACTTTGGAAAACAGTGGTTGTGGCATTTAGTTTAATTGCTAAATGAACAGGTTTTACTCTAGATCTGAGGTATACCGGGTGTAGCAGGTACTTTTTTCACATATACGCAGATTTTTAAAGGACCCCAATTCCTTAATCCCTTATAAAGGGATATCGATTTATTCGTTGTATGTGTAGTTCCCTTAGCTGGTACGGGCTAGGCCTAACTTCTCAAATCCCACTAGACGACTCTAGCCGGCTGATGTTCCACAGGTTGTGTGGCTTTCGGAACATTAAGGTGTAATTAGGCATGGTAAGGCTTGTGAAAACCTGGATTTAGTCACTCTGGTAAGGCAGGAAAGCTGTATCCATTCGGATCTTAAAGCCAGAGGGGTCAAGTTATCAACACAAACAGTTGTAATTTTTTTAGAGGTAAATACTAGAGCGAGGCTTCTGGGCGTTTTAGTAACGGCCGAAAGCCATCACTTGCCCGTGAATCGAGAATTGGGACATTCCCCTGGACTCTCTTTATGTGTTCGTAACTATGACTCGCTTGAGTTAAGTATAGTGGATAATACTAATAAAAACTCGCTTCACACCATGAAGACTTTTCACAAGACTCAGTTAAACTAATCGTATATCGAAAGACAAATTAACCACGTTTCAATACATAAAACAGCTTTCTTTTTTGACAGCAAAATCAATGTGCAATACTTGGATTATAAACGATTAAATATTAAATTTCTAAAAAAATGTCCTTTGTAAATAAACACGACCTTTATTGACATATAGATGATCTTAGTGTTTTAATAGCAAGTTAAATTTTAAACTAAATAATAATCTGTAGACAACTTTAACAAAAACAAAAGATAACCATGTTTAAATTTTAAAATCAAATACTACAAAATTCTTGTTTTAAAATAACTTTCTGCGCCTAGCAACATAATCAATTTGTTCTGAAATCTGAATATGTATAGGTCTCCCAACGAAAGTTTGGGACAGCCACGTGTTAGTCGGCGCAGGTAGGCGGAGTCTTTCTATCAGTGGCGGACGGAAATAAAAATATATTATACATCTTAAATTAATTTTTAATGTATGATGCTAACATAATTAAGAAGAATTTATTTTATATAAATTTGTTACTGCCCACTTTAAACTAAAAAAATACATACATTTAAAAAACAACTCAGAAACTCTCTCAGCATATTCGTAGCTAAATACAGTTTACAAAACCATTCCAGCTACCACACTGACAAGCTTTTAGAACGGTCGTTGTCATCGTAACGCGCGTAAAAAAACCACTGCGCATTGAACGAGAGGCCACGTGGCTGTCACAAACTTTCGTTGGGCGATACTGTATATTTACACACTGAAATGGTATAAAATTTAATAGTTTATGACAAAATGTGTAGTTGTAGTATATGTTTTTCTATACTACAAAAATCAAAATTTAACCACAACTTATATTAAGAAAAGCCTTTTTAAAAATTGGAATTTAACAAATAATCATTTTGCGGAAATGAAATAGCATATTGTATGTTTCGAATAAAAAAAAGAAAATAGAGTAACGATTATGCTGAATGTGAACGGTAGGGGAGTTCCAAGATGTAGAGAAAGCAATGGTCCTTAACGAAAAAAGTAAAGCAATCAAAGAAAATGATGCACCTATTCAGATGCAGGTCCTGCTGAGTTTTGTTATACAAACTATCAAGGCGTAACATAATAGGTTACGAGAGTAGAGATAAACCAATAAATATTATAGAAACAAAACAACTAATTGTAGGTACCTTATCAGACTGTGTTTTTAGATTTATTGCTATTTGCTTTCTGGAATTTTTAATATTTATAATACACTTAAGTCTTTAGTCGGTCTTTTGTATTTTTAATGGGACCACCCGATGGACATACTATTTTCTCATACTTATTAAAATATTAGTTCATAATGTGTAGTAAAACTAATTTTAGTTTTCTGACTATTTTTTGAGAGCCACATTGATCGTATACTAAATTCTCTAATCGGTATGACAACTAAGAAATGAGGAATATGGAAGAATTGGAATTGGATACAATTGAGACAAAACCCGCCTACGCGAAGACTATGTTAAAAAAGAAATTATTTCTGAATCCATCGAAATTGAAGATGTCCAAAGAGCTCTACGCGCGTTAAATGAGACGATGGTTTACTGAAGAGGAATATAAAAAATGCTGATATAAGCGAATCCAGGAAGGAGCTAATTATCCCTAGAACCTGTGTACCGAATGTGTTGCATAATCTTGACGATGGAATCTTTGAGGAACACCTCAAAAAAGACAATACAGAAAAGTTATACTGGATGAATTATTATGATGGCGTCAAGGATTGGTGCCAAAACTGTTTTTTAACCAATATGTCACATACAAGAAGTAAAACTGTCATGTAACAATATCTGGTAGAAGGTCCGTTTCAAAGAATTGCTGTGAATATTTTGGGACCATTACCGAAAACCAATTCTAGAAATAAATACGTACACTCGGATCAAGGAAGAAATTTTAGAAATGAAAAAATGAACTTAATTGGTCAACTATCTATCAAAGGTTAAGGTTGAACATGAATAAGACTGAAAGGAACACATCCCATTATTTCTAAGGGCATACCGATCAAATGTCCATGAATTCTTACAAGGTATGTACCGTCCAAAGTCCTGTTCGATAAAGAGGTGAGAGTACCGTCGGATTTGGTGTTTGTAACCCAAACCGGTGAAAATGTGTCTGGTAAGACTACTTATGCCATATACAGAAGAAAGTGGAGCACGTTCATGAGCCAGTTTGTACCAATCTACAGTTGGCAACTTATCGAACGAAACAGTACTGGTTGTACAAACCTGCAGAATAATTGGGATGATCCGAACGTCGTGAAAATAGTGATGAAGTCTATCAAATTACCAAATAACCAAAGTAAAACAAGCCGTAGGCTATTTCAACGGAAACAATCCAAAGCTTAGGTAGATGGTTTATCACTGATGTAATCAAGATCAAAGCTATCAATGTAACAACTCAACCCACCTATACCTGTCATCAACTGATCGAAAATCGCCTAAATGTTCCAAAGACTTCTAGTACGTTAAATAAACTTTTAAAAAACCTATACATTCAGGGACGATCGACGGCAATTTTTTTTGTCAGTCTGGTGATTGCCTATGACGAAGTGACTAGTATTATTATATAAACAAAATAATTTGTAAATGAAAATTAAACTATAAAACGGATGCATTTATTTCTCAGTTTTTTGTTAATTACGAAGTATTTACTTGTCTTTAAATCAAAGAGTTTCCTGTTATTAACTAAGTATATATTAATCTCTCTGGGAGAATGTGATAAAAAAATAATTAAGTAAATTAATAACAGGACGGATGTAAAACAGCAGGTTTTTTTGTTGTAAAAATTACACAAATAATTAAGCTTTTTTTTGTTAAATGCGTTTCTGAGCCTACATGACCTTAAGCAATAGATTAAAATAATTTTTTTAAACACAAATAGCGCCCTCACAAAATTTTTACATTTCATACCATTGACTATTTTGTTAGTTACATACACACATATATAAAATTAAGTGAATTCAAACATTTTATTGATATTTTTCAAAAAACACAACTATTAAATCAAAGTTTTTAATACGGTTCGACAGAAAAATCGCCACAAAAATGAGTAACGAAACACTTTTGACTAAATCAACACTTCCTGCACCATTTTGCAACTGTAATTCGCTGCTTTTATTTTCTAGCAGGTTTACCAGATATTAAAAGATTCGTTTCCATTGGAATTCGGGCAAGTTTAAAAAAATATCTAGTGATAAAAAGGGCATTCACTTTTTCAACATTGTGCGTGATGTGAAGTGTTTATAGTCACACATCTATAGTTGCATAGGGTAGTGATGATATAGAAAAACCACTGGGCGGAAAACTGATCGATAAACTGTTTCGCTCGAAGTTATGGTTCGAGAGTTAAACAATATCAGTTTACATTGGTTTTGCCGGAAGATGATAAAAAATCGTTGCATTAGCTTTCTCTGTTGAGGATAAATTTAAATTGATTGAAATGCCTGAAGTGCATTGTTAAGATTCCAAACTACTGTTCGGTCTAAATGAAATTGAAGACTAGCATAACAAAGAGTAAAAGTGATGTTATCAGGGTTTATTATAGAATTAATGAAAATATATATATCTTTTTTCTAATAAAAAATATTTATATAAATTGGCCATTTTATAATACATTTAAAAGATTTTATAATAACTTTAATTAAAATTAATATAGCATTACGGATATTGAAAAACATAAAGTTCAATTATTAAAAATCAATTATTAAATTCGTTAAATGAATATTGTAATTGAATCTAAAAACGATTTAGATTCGAAGTTAAAAAAAGAAGTACGTCACAATGGCATATGGTGATTCAGGGAGTAGGAGAAGAGCGAATCGTGGGTTCAAAGTTGAAAAAGACATACAATTGAACAGACGACAACAAACATATAACGAAAAGATGTTTATATAGGGTACCACCACGGAAATACTAAAATGTAGATAATTTCTTTGACTACAATTATTTTTACTAATGGTAGCCACATTCTTATCTTATGTTAAGATTATATGTAAGTTATTTATATTAACTTCTAAGGACTTAGATACTAATTTTAATAACAAAAAAAAAATACAAAAAAATTTAATGCATTACATCAAAAACATCAATGTAATTAACAAACTTGGTTTAAATCAAAGTACCTTGTTAAAAAATATTAATACAAATATATAAAACCGTTATAAGGCCGATTATATTGTATGAAAGCGAAACCTGGACGCTGATAAAAATCACAAAAAAGACTAAGTTGCATCGAACGAAAAGTCTTAAGGAAAATGTACGACTCATATACCGAATAAAAACAAATACAGAACTAAACCAAAAACCCAATCATTGTAAAATGGGGCAAAATTACAAAGATTGAAATGGACAGAACACATTCAACTGGAACCAGATGAGCGTTGGACAAAATAGGCATGTTTACTAATTTTTCAAATTGATTTAATTTTATAGATAGAACTTATATAAACACGAAAAATATATTTTTGTAAAAAAAAAATATTACCAATTTCAGTAAAAAATTAATAGAAAGATCTGTTTTCATAATTGCTGCCAAAACGCTCCATACTATCACTTGATAAAAAACTACATCACTGACCGGTAAACAAAGCTCTCGTTCTATTAAAGTCCATTGTATTTTACTTAATTATTAAGAACTTGTTGATTACAAGCTGTAAAAATGACGTTTTACAGAAACTGTGCAGTGCCAATGTGTAAGAATACTTCAATAAGTAGGTACACCGCAGAAACTTTTTATAAACGTTCCAAAGAACAGTCTAATAAGAAGACACCCACAATCATTGTCTCCGAAAAGTACCAGTCATTTTTGTAAAGATCATTTTGATGTAAGTACTAGCAAACTAAAAATGTAAATACAAATATTGAAATTGGATCTAGAATAGAGCTTAAGTAAACTGTTAACACTTTGTATTTAACACGGATTTGAGGTACAAATCCTCTCTTTAAATATTTGTTTGTTTTATATGATAATTAGTTCCAAATGTGATAACGTAATATCTAATTCTGACTTTAAATTGGAAATAATCTACATAAAAAAAAACTTATAAAGATATTTTCACGTTTCTGAGTGCTGCTGCACAAAAGTCCTTGTTTGTAGCAGAAATTTGCTACCATCAAAGAATCTATTTTTGGTGAGTTACTGCTATTTCCTTTGACGAAATCCCTCTCCATTATGTAAAAAAGTAAGCTATTGTAGTCGTTATAATAAATTAAATATATAAACAGTTCGCTGGTGGCTCTTGAATATGACAGATAAATTAGATTATTGACCGGACTGTGACGTCATAGCGCTCTGCTTGGTGTTAGCAGTCACGTGATAATAGATAATAAATAACGCCTTTCAAATTGTTTTTATATAATTTCAGACTAAAAATTAGGTTCTTTTAATTTTATTTTAGGTTTTTAAATACTGTATTTAATAAGAGAAAAAAAATTAGATGGATTTGTAACATGAGTGACTAAGGTAGAGACTACTTGGAAACATTTAAGTAAGAAATTCTACTCCAACCAACGGTTTTTTCTGATGTGGCATTTTATAACTATTATATTAAATAGAAAATTCTTAGTGAGGAATTAAAATTGTTTAGTTTTTAAATTAATACTTTAATGTTTTTATTCCTATTATTCTTACTTTTTAAATTCTATTTGTCCAAGATTATTTACAACTAATAGGTATGTTTTTTAGTTATTTAAAGAATTAATTTTAGATTTAGCACACGCCAATGATTGTTTTTGCAATTTAACCATATCCAATTAATAGAATTAGTTACTACATCGTTGAGTGCAGTCGATTTACTGTTAAAAATCGTAATTATTTCGATGATAATTGCTGCTTAACAGTTTAACAGATGATGAAGTAGTTAGTATGTTTTCAATCCTTTGATATTTTAATAAGATAATCCCGATAAATGCTTACTTGGCCTTAGATAACCATTCTGAAACCGTTCTTAATACAGTATCAGGGAAGTGATTTGAAGTTAAATTGGTTTATTGTGTTTATTTGTTTATCAGTCGTGCATTATGGTCATTACTTCTTTTTTTTAAATTGTAAATATTGCAGATACGCCAAACAGTAGATTATTTTTTACTTTTATTGATCGTATCGCTTTATATCATAATAGTTCGAGGATATAGACTCCTACCGATTCCAGTTTTATAATAATATAATTTTATTAGGTAATAGTAGTTTACGTAAAAGCTTTTACCGGACTCGTTTTTATTTTCTGGCCTTGTCCGACAAAATGAGATTTTCTGACCTAAAAATAAACCGGAACGTATTAATTTCTGGCCGGTTTAAAAAAAAATTGTTTCTTGCGTGTCTATTACAAACTTAAAATATTTTAATAATTTTAATTTTATTAATATGTTTAAAAAATTGGATAATTTTTTTTTAATTGTTGATGAATATTATAATTATCTCAATTTTTAAACTTCTTTTTGTTATTTTGCTACTGTACTTACTTATATAATCTAGATCCTTTGCTCAGTTAGTGTAGAATATTTCACTTTCATTCTATATTTTTTTATTATTTAAAAGATCTAACTAAGAAATGCTCCTTGGTGTGAAACGACGTGATTCGTTCATGGATTTTATTTCCTACAAGCGTATGATTGCAGGAAATCATCTCGATCTCAATGACCTGAACACCTATTAGAACAATATTCACTCTTCCTTTACCCTTTACTCGCTAATAGAATACCGATAATGAAATTGAATTTATATTGGGTATTATTTTTAATGTAGAAACATGTATAAAAACAGGAAAAAAATAAAATACTTATTGTTTAAATACAGTTATGGTTGTGTTATTTTTTTTTAAATTTCTTGTACCCTGCTAAAGAACTAACAACCTTTTTTAGAGTAATGCTAGAAGCTAATCCTGCAAATCAAGAGAGCAAAACACAAAGAAGCTTGGTCTCTCTTTTGTAATATAATCAGCCTCGCAAGGAGTAAAAGTCACTGCTACTTTTTACTGCTAGAATGTATTCAGATTGAGAGAGGTGTAATTTGAAGAACTACAGAAAACCTTGATCTACTCTTTACAGCCTTAAAAGAAGTTTTTAAGTTGCTTTTTAAAATTTCCTATAATCTATAAATGTTTGCCGATTAAGAGACGTCAAACTTGGCAAACTTCAAAGAACCTTGTTTTAGTTTTAGTGATGAAACTAGCATTTAAAGAAGCTCAAGTTACTGTTTTATTTTTTTTAATCGCTGCTAAAAAATCCACTGCTCTTTTTGGGGTAAAACTAAAATTTAATGTTTGAAGATTGTGAAAGGCCCAACTTGGCAAACCACAGAGAAACTTCGTTTACCTTTTGTGATGAAAACAGCCTTACAAAAAAATTAAAATATTAATAATTTTCTATACGCTGCTGTAGAATCCACAGACTTTTTTAGAGTAGTACTAAAATAATTGTTTTTAGATTGAGTGAGTAAGCAAAATACAAAGAAGTTTGGTTGGTTTTTTGTGATGCAACCCCTAAAAAAGAGCTTAAGTTATTTTTTAAAGTGAAACTTTTATTACATCGTTTTTTGGTCTGTGTTAGTGCATGTCGCATGTCGGTCGACCGCCGAGTAGGTATAAAGTATAAAGTAGGCGGCGCCTATAGTTTAATACAAAAATGTACGGGAGTGAGCAGATATGCTAATGAAAACAATTCTACCTATTCGTATTAATACGAACTTCGACTGCGTAAGTATCTACGACATGTAACGTCGACGGTTATATTCTACCTATTCGTAATAATACGAACTTCAAAGTTTAAAAGTCAATTAGGGATTAGGAATAATCATTTTTATAAAAAGTGTATAAAAGAGTTAATAAACAGAAAAACATTCTAAAGAGTTGGAAAATTCAGTTTGTTTAATGTACCTAAGTATTCTTAATTTTTTTTTGGTCCTCCGTCCAGAAACAATACTATTAATTACTTCAAAATCGTCCGGAAAATGAGATTTTCCAGCCTAGGCCGGCAAAGTAGCTTTTAGATTATCTAAAGAGATGGCGCTATGAGTCATCAAAAATACATAATGAATAATACAAATTTTAATTAAATTTATTTAAAAACACCGTATAATATACTAAACTAATAACTTTTTCTAAAGGTAACCAGGATTCTAATTTACATTTAATTTCTCTCACAAGTTTTATTTTAAATTTGACATTTATGTCAATTTACAACTACTTATCATTCGATTATGAAAATATATATCTCGATTTTATTTTTGCTCATTGAACTAAAATAGTTCATTGTCTCTTGCTATTTTTATATAAAATTATTAGATATTAATGTTAATATTTTCAATATAACAATTTTTACTGTGCTGCTTATTAGCACAGTATTCGTATGTATAAAAATTGAGGATCGTGAAATCGATTATCAGAAATTCATTCCTTATTACTAATTCTTTTAATCGTGCAATAGATGTCAATAAACATCTAATCTTGTATGTCATAAAGTAAAAAGTTTTTTAACTTTTGAAAATATTAAAAATTAGTCGGACCAAAAAATAGTGTGTGTTACACGTCCGGAAAATGTTTTGCCAGTGCTCGTATTGTTTCGCCTCGGTGCTACGCACCTCGGCTACACAGCTTTACTCGCTCTTGCAAAATGTCATTTTCCTTCCTTGTGTCACAAATAACTATTCTGGCACCGTAAAAAAAATGGTCAAAATCGCGTATTAAAAAATAACTTTTAAGTATAAAAAATATTATATTCTGCTATTAATTTAAATTCAACAAGTTTATCCACTACCTTTTCTTTTATTTAACCACAATTAATACCTCTTTTCGTTCATGAAGAATTCGAGGTTTCCTAAACGGTTAGTAGTTAGCAATATTAACGGTTTTTAGTGTTATCAGTAGAACCAAGAAAAGACAACATCGGAAGTCACTTGAATACAATAGAAGTCAAAGTCATTGCCAGTGGCTGACCAACGTCCGCGTCCAAGATTACCGATTATGTCCGTGCGACAAATGTACTGAAAAATGCACTGTTACTGGACACCGTTGCCTTAATCGCAAATCTAGAATTCAAGTACTGGAATGTGCCTCTAGCAAGAAGAGAAAAATCGAGTTTACTTGGGTAGTGCTCGATTTTTTTTTAGTTTGTTGCTTCTTCAGATAGAGTTATTGCTAATGGGTCAATGTTCGCCCTTAATATATAATGTAATTTTAATGAAAATATCACCAACATAAAACCAAATATGTAATAACATATAAACTTCAAACTGTGATTATTTTTTTCCTTAATTATATCCATAATAAAATAGTTAATTTTTTATTAAAATTTATGTTTTGTTTATTTTACAATAAATGCATACATATTTTCCAACCAAGGTTAAGAGCCCCAACCAACGTGAGAAATGGCACAATGCGAGCACTCGAACCAAACAGAACACTCCTGGGTCATAAACAATTCAAGAATATAAATTTTCAGCAGTCGTGGATACATGAAAAATTCGTTATTAGAGTTATTGTGATTGTTTTAGGCAGAGTGTTATGCAACTTTGTAATGTGCAAACGAAAACAATTTAAGGTATTATAAATCTAACATATTCATTAAATGCGTAGACAGTCAGAAGGTCTCTTTCTATAAGAGTGCCGAAACGTACTTGATGATCTGGGAGAACAAAACATTGTTTTATGGGTTAACGTTTTAGACCATAGAAAAACTTCAGGCAACTGCTTGATGAATACAGCTGCAAAGAAAGTATCAGCCACAATATTCTACAGGCCAGAGCAAAAAAGTAACTTCCAAATCAGGATGAAAGCGTGGATCTTTATATCACTATTCAAAATGTATATGAAACAGACCTGACCAGAAAAACTAAGGCACTGCATATGAAAAGCAGGAATTAGCAGCATTCCCTGGTGGCCAAGTAACATAAAGATACACATGCAAACCATGACCCTATTTAATGGAGAATCTAGCTGCAAATTATTGTAACGAAACTATGCCACTGGGCGAATGTTCTGGTACCAAAAAGAATAAAGGATCCTTCTCGAACTCTCAAGGATGATCGAGAGATGACGCCGCGCTATATATAAAATCGTCTGGAGATGAGGACAGTCAGATTTTCAGTATCGCGTGAATATTTAAACTTTCGAAGAGTGCAATTAAAATAAATATAGATAAATTATTGTTAATTTAGTGTTTAGCAGTGTTATAGTTTGTGTAGTTGTTCGTTAGGAATAAATCGACTTAAAAATAAATCAAACCTGTGTTTTTATTTGATAAAAACGTTACATTATGTTGTATGGAACCTAAAAGAGTAAAACACATACTTATGAAATTTCGAATTAATTTTCTTAGTGATTCCAAAATAACTCCGTAAATAAATGACACCTATTCTTTAGACCTGTAAAAGGTACCAAAATACTAGAATAGACTGCGTTTAACCAATAGAAGAAGTACAATTAGCCCAACCATGCTGCAGTACATCCAGTGTCTTTGTCAGACGGTTTCTACGGTACGGAGTTTATGATCAAGACTCAATAACAGTAATTTTATATAACTATACGTATATGTGCAGCCTATATAGGTATCCGCAAAAATTTATTAAAATCCAGGCATGCGATATACTTCTGTATCCGTGTGCGTTATTCTTTTAGCGAGCCTATCCCATGTAACATTTTATTTTCATTTTTTATGTTCAGCAGTATGCAATTAGATTTTTTCCGCAGAAGGAAGATGTGATAATTCCAAATTAAGTCATTGTATTAAAAGACTATGTGAATATTCCCAAGTAGATGAGGCCAAGGCGGATCCGTCAACGTTTAGCAGATAATAAATATGGATAAATTGCCCTGATTGGTAAATTGCAAAGCAGGCAAAATTTACACTTCTCCTCAAGATAAAAAAGATGACATTTTAGCATAACTTTATCTCAGAGACGAATCTCTATACGTACTATTTTCAGATGTATTAATTCAATTATATTTCTAATGTGTTTAGTTATATTTATAAATTAGGTATCTATCTTAAAGGCTCGATTAAATTTAGCCATATTAGGAATGAATTTAATTTTAATTAAAGAAGTATTTTTTTGTAAGATTATAAATTTGATTTATGGACAAGGAAATATAGGTACTATATAAATAATCGATGGCTTTACCTCAACACTTCTCACAAATGAAATAAGGGAAAAACATCAAAAACTCTATGTTTTATAACCAATATAACCAATAAGTGGTTTTAGACACGTGTAAACACAGCGTTACAGTGACTGGCGTACATGTGAAGGGTAAACTTCACCAAGTAGGAACTAGGGTGCCAGTGAGACTGTCGCCAGCTACTGGATACG
The DNA here is from genome assembly GCA_964028335.1 of Altica lythri. Lineage (NCBI taxonomy): Eukaryota > Metazoa > Arthropoda > Insecta > Coleoptera > Chrysomelidae > Altica > Altica lythri. The sequence continues at coordinate 19,384,967 of OZ034805.1, forward strand.
TGTAAACGTACCAGTCCAGCGCTGTCCTAATCAAGCACTGGCATGCCAGTAAGACTGGCGCCAGTTACTGGCATCATGTAAACAGGCCATTATGTGTAAGATATAAATCAAACCTTGAATTGTGTATAAAAAAAAACATTAAAATTTTCAGGTAACTAAAGAATACCATGTGACAATATGCGTTATAACTTTTAGTTATTATTAGGTGTAAAGTCATTGTGTTAAACATTTGGTTTTAAATGACCTTTACCAGCTCTATGTGTTTAAAATGTGTTGAGAAATCTTCGTGGAAGAACTTTGAGAGCCTTTGTCCTTTTATGAGAATATTTGTCATTTTACTAGAGTTTAAGAAATGGCTCTGAACGTAAAATAATCGGAAGGTTAATCAAAGTTAACAACCTTCAAACACAAACAGCTTCTAAAGGTCATTATATGATTAATGTCCGAGGAATCGCTTTGATTACCTGATGATGGCTTAGTTTACTTTTTGTTTTAAATTATTAGTAAAGATGGACGCCAATTTGAAACAAATCCCAAGTTTAATCTCTGTTTTTCACTTCCCGAGTACTATTATTTTTTTAAATTGTATCTACCATTAGGTATAATAAGTTTTTTAGTGTTTCCAATATCAACGGCTACGATTTATTTGAACGTACATTTGATGTTGTTATTATAAATTAATTGATAGTTATAACAGTTCAGACAATGATTATTCGCTATCTATAATATATATAAACACCTCAATTGCTGTATAATTAAGTAACAACTAACTGTAATTTTACAACAGAATACATGATTAGAGATCATAATTATTATTTTTTTATAATAATTTTTTTATATTAATTTATATTTTGTTAAAAATTGATAATATCTGTAATGCTATTTTTACAGAGACGTATTTAAAAAAAGTCTCCCCTGTATTAGACTGATAGAGAAAATAATTCTTATAATTAAAAAATTTTTAAAACTACGTAAAATTGTAAAATATCCACAAAATTTTAAAACAAATAATAAAACGATTAATGAAGTTAAAAATAATACATTTTAAAAATTAATTTTTAAAATAATTTAACATAAAATAAAAATTAAAAAAAGAATTTGATTAAAAAAAACAGTAAAGTCCCCAATAAATTCTCAATTCCTGCTAAAAATACTTATTTGTGACAAAAGGACGGAAAATGATATTTTGCAAGAGCGAGTAAAGTTGTGTAGCCGCGGTGCGTAGCACCGAGGCAAAACAATACGAGCACCTGCAAACCATTTCCCGGACGTGTAACACACTCTATTTTTTGATCCGACTAATTTTTAATATTTTCAAAAATTCAAAAACTTTTTACTTTATGACATACAAGATTAGATGTTTATTGACATCTATTGCACGATAAAAGAATAAGTAATAAGGAATGATTTTCTGATAATCGATTTCAAGATCCTTAATTTTTATACATACGAATAATTTGCTAATAAGCAACACAGTAAAAATTGTTATATTGAAAATATTAACATTAATATCTAATAATTTTAATTAGACAATGAACTATTTTAGTTTATAATGAGCAAAAATAAAATCGAGATATGTATTTTCATAATCGAATGACAAGTAGTTGTAAATTGACACAAATGTCAAATTTAAAATAAAAGTTGTGAGAGAAATTAAATGTAAATCAGAATCCTGGGTTACCTTTAGAAAAAGTTATTAGTTTAGTATATTATACGCTGTTTTTAAATAAATTTAATTAAAATTTATATTATTCATTATGTATTTGTGATGACTCATAGCGCCATCTCGTTAGATAATCTAAAAGCTACTTTGCCGGCCTAGGCCGGAAAATGTCATTTTCCGGACGATTTTGTAGTAATTAATAGTATTGTTTCTGGAAGGAGGACCAAAAAATAACGTTCCACTTGTTTTTTTAAATTTATTTTTATTAGTGATCGACTTATTGGAGTAATAACGTGATAGGTAGCTTAAGCCGTCATAAAAAAGTCTTCACAGTTTTGAAGAGATTGTGTAGTAAAAAGTTAAAAAAAAGTTTAAAATTCTTTGTAAGAGTTTGTTAACATATTTTTTCTTTCTAAGTTACTTCAATGTGATTGACTTTTGATTTTATTAAGTGATCCGTTTTAAAGATAATTTAAGTCTATTTAATTTAAGATAAAAAACATGAATCGACTTCGCCATGTAACCAATAATTAGTGTGTAAGGGCATCAACTTTGTTAGAGCAAAGACTAAGAATGCGTTATTTGGACAATCCGCTAGGGGTTAATTATTAAACAGTTAACCAAAAGACAAAAAGATTTAGATAAACTGGATCACATTCTAGAAAACGTAGATAGGGTAGGAAGAAATACACCAGTAAAAGGAATAAGTAAGCTTTTTCTTCGACAACAGATTTTGGGAAACAGAAAACCAGTGCAAAGCTTGGTAATGTAATGAACTCTTAAACTCATAAATGTTAGGGTTTTCCATGTAACTGTTGAAAGAAGACTAAAGAAAGCAGAAATGGCTGTTTGTAACCTTGCACTTGCACTACTGCCCACCGCAGCACACAGAACAACACGAGTAACGGTAATCTTAAAATCTCCAGGGTATGGCGAGGTCTTGAAGAAAGATTTGACAAGCGTCTAGAGCTTGCACGGCAACAGTTTATACCAGCCAATAACGTACCATTTTTACTGCAGGTGCGGGTTGAAGTAAAAAACGAATTGTTTTAGTTTTTGATTGAATCAGTTTGTTTTTTAAAATAATTGTGCTCTGCTGTGTGATTGTTCAGAACCTTTTAATAATGAAGAAAGACAAAACAAAAACCTGTTTTTGTGTGAATAATGATTTAGTAATTTTTTATAATAAAAACATACACAGAAGTTTTATCCTGATTATTATTAACTTAATCCCAATTTATAACATAATTCAATCCATTTTTCTTCTGTTCAGAACCAGTGGTTCGCTTATAGACCTCATTACTAAGAAAAATTATAATTATAAATGTCAAAATGTCCCAAGAAAATTTATAGCGCTGAAAACCTCAAAGGTAACTTTTCTTTAATTTGCACCATTTTAGAATGCCCTATTTGCAAATTGATAACTCCGATAAAAAAAAACATAATTACTAATAGTGAAGCAGAAGATGACATAATCTAACCAAAACTATGAAATATGAGTCCTTTGACGTATTCTTATAACCGAAATTAAAAATGAAACATGAAACAAAAGCTAAAAATGTGATGTCCTGAGGAGCAATAATAAAGAAACCCGTTGCCATCGTTCTGGGATATTTGTATCAAAAAGGGAAAGTTTTAAGAAACTTGTAAATTCAAGGTTTAAATAAAATTTTTGGTTGTAGTCCAGCACATTTAAAAATCATAATCACAAGTAAAGTGGATCAACATCTTGGACATGAAACAAATTTGGTACATTTCTTTCTCACCTTTTAAGAAAGATAATCTGTAGCCAATAAAATGGCACTAAGAATTCCTTTTACAGAAATATTGAATGACATACGAGGATTCGGTAGTGAGGTCAAACTTAGAATGAACCCACCTACTTAGTTGAAAGGATCTTTTACTTGGAATTTACAGTAGTTTGTTACGAAAACTATGCTGTAGTATTTTATTCTACGAATCTCAAGATACAGAATGTCAAAACCCAGTTTAGTAATACTAACGGCTCAAAAAATGCAAAAAATTGCTATATAAGCATTGTACCTTAAAAATCACTGCGAAATAATTAAAAAATAAATAAATTCAAACAGCAGTGGAAAATACATATTTTGGATTTAAATCATATAACGAGCACCTGGAATGAGGGCGGTTCGTCATTGGTTGTGATAAAGTGTTACCGTGCGTGCTCTAGACACTTGTAAAGATTTGCTGCCTACACTATCTCTTAAACAGTACCATTTGGTGGTGGTCTAAAATGTTCTAGAGATAAATTATCTTTGATGCTCGCACAGAGTTAGCATCTGTTCATCAGAGGTCAATAAATGATACATTCTATCTGAAAAAAATAATTCAAGATCCTGTATTTTGCGTCCATTATAGGAAACTATTTAAATTTCATGCAAGATAATTCTTGAGCGCATATCGAAAGACTGGTTTTTGATTACTTAGATGCCATAAATACACAAGTGATGAACTGGCCACCGCGAAGCCCAGATTTGAATTTGATCGGGCATTTTTGGGATGCTCTGAAACACTCAGAAAGGTATCTGCAACATAGAATCTTTAAGAACTGTTACTTGCTGTTCTTTTACAAATATTCCTCAAGATGCCATACAAATTTTGATAGCAAGTTTATCACCATAAATACAGACAGTAATCAGAGCTAGAGGCGGTGCTACATCTTATAAGATTTTTCAAATTCCGAGTTTATCTAGTTATAAAAGTAAACTATAGGCTATCTCGACTAATATTCACCAAACAAATTAACAAAAGTCAACTAAAAAATAAAAACTGATAATGTAAAATGGAGAAGGTAACCTCTCCAACTACCTATAGCAACAGCGGAAGCAACCAGTTTTACAAGCAAGTTAAATTCGAAATATTAATATTGAACTACAGATCTTTTCTTTGTAAATTTAACTTTAACTATTGATAATGATCTTTGAACCGTTACAAACCATTAAAAAATATAAAAAATGGCTTTAAAAATGTTAAAATGTATAGAAATAGCAAGTTAAAATTTGTTTGACACTCGTAAGTGTTTATAAACTGTTTGTTAATTTTTAATTTATATTTTTTCATTTTCATATGTATTACAGGGTAGTCAACCAAATTTCAAATTTCAAATTTCAAAATCTATTTGCTTGTTTGTAAATAAAGCCAAACAAATAAAGAAATACCAAAGAATTACAAAACATGCTACATGTTGAATACTAGCAGCCCGCCCCGGCTTTGCACGGGGATTAAGAAAAAATAACAAAAGCCATTAAATTTATTGGGTCAACGCTTCCCTGTAAACAATATTACATGTTGTATTATTTTCTGGCAGCAAAATAAATTGATTTTCAGGTGCTTCGACCCGCCTTAGGCGGTTGGCCATGAGGAAAACCGATCCCTACTAATTGGAAGGTTTGACCGGGAGACTTATTATTAGTAAAAGCGAAAGATGTTTTGATAGGAAATTGAAGCGGTTTAAATGGATTTGGTAGATCAGTTGGGATCATCGGTATCCTCAGTGTATGAGCTAGTTGACCAGCTGGTGGTTCAGTTATAATGATTGCTACAACTTAATTGTCCTTTAATTCCTTTATAAGTAGCCTCGTCCCATTGCACATGCTAAATTTGTGATATCTGTCGTGATTATGAAATAAGTTATTTTGATAAGGATTAATACCAAGATGAAAACTTTTAAAAAATTAAAAATTAGTTATTGTGACGTAACTATAACAGTTAGACATATGCTGTCGCGGCATTTTTTGTAGATATTTATATATTCTTCAAAATCGTAGTACATTATTTCATTCTATAATTAATCAATAGTATTCTCAGCGCACGCGATGTAAGGATTTTAAGGTCATTTTTGGTTACATTAATGGCATTTTAGTAAGGATCCCTATTTTTTTTTTAAATGAAACATAGCCTATGTCCCTCGGGAATAGTGTAGGTTGCCAACGGTGAAAGAATTTTTAAAATCGGTCCAGTAGTTTCGGAGCCTATTCATTTCAAACAAACAAAAAATCAAACCTTTCCTCTTTATAATATTAGTATAGATTTAAACATCAAATAGAGATATGTTAATCATTAGTCGCTTCTGAAAGAATAAAATATAGACAGTCGTCATTCACCATTTTCGTATAAGATTTCAATCAAAATTGTGATATATGTAATCAAAATTATGCCTTGGGTGTATATTTATTTGTTGTTTTCTCGTGGTTTAATCTTTTGAAACTTGCCGACCGCTCTTATGCGGTTAATGATATTATTATACTAATGACAACTCAACGTTTATATGCTGTTTGTAGTTGGTTTTAATAGAAAGATTAGAAGAAAGGTATTTTAAGTATAAAAACTTCTGGTTTTTTCATTTCTCTTTGGTATGGTCTATCAATCAAACAATTTTTATTTTATAAAATTATGTTGCTTTAATTTTAAATTAAATTTATATTTGTATAGAATAATAATGATGGACGTTGCTCGCGTCTATTAAATTATAATTAATAACACATGTTTAAGGAAAAAAAGTAATGAATCAAAAATGTTTATTTAAAATTCTTAATGGATCGTATAGCTATAAAAAAAATCTAATCGCACACCTACTTCATTAAAGATAATAGTGTAAGACATGTTAATCACTTGTTTTATGTGTACATTTATATTGAACATTTTCCGGAACACTCTTTTATAAAAAAAATGTATTAGAAGCAATAAAGGCCCGTTTATTAATTCTTCATTACTGTAATTACTCTTCTTTTTATGCAGAGTCATTATCAAAAGCATTTTTCGACGCGTGACCATTGTCATTTTTTTATCATCCAACAAAGTTGTTGTGTAAGTAGATTTGTTACGGTAAACCATACCGAATTAATCCATGAAATTTAAGAATCGATGTAAGTTATTGTTGAAGTTTACAGTATATTTCGACATTAATCTTTACAGTTAACATGGTAACAAAAGATTTGTGTTACGCACATACTTAATTTTTTAAATTAAAACTTCTTTTGGTGTGCTTGATACACACTGCTATACAGATATAGCTACCTACCTACATGCGTAAGTTTTTTAAGGTGAAAAACACGAAGTAATATTTAAATAAGAACCAATTTGGTTGAAGAGTCTTTGAAGTGGGAACAGCGGGCGATCCATAAATCCGACCCTTTTCTCGACCCTCACAGAATCTGGTTGTATATGCACTCATTATTTTACAATCTATTGTTTAAATTTAAAAAATATGTGTAATTAATTTTTTATAAATAAAAATAAATAAATACTAGAAATGTTAAGAAGGGAGTAGTAGGGAGTTTAAATATGATTTGCAAATTCTATAGGTAATGCCAATGACCTATGTTACTTTTTTATTTTTTTTTAGTTTTCCTTTTCGCTTTTAACCTTCTTCAAAAACATTAATTTTTTAAGAAAGCAGAGGTAATTGTCCAAAATACAGACACAGTTTACCATACGATTTTTATAGATACCTATAAACATTAAGGGACAGAAATATCATTCGTATGCAAGCGACTTGTTAGCAAGCTTCTTTGTAGTTTTTACCAATAAGAAATTAAATATCTCGTAAAACAACAACAACTGGATTTCAGAATGTCAAAATGTGACTAAAGCATACTGTGAGATTGACATTTCTGATAAATGTAATTCTTTAATCGTGTTTAGGTAAAATAACAGGTACATATTATTATTCTAACCAATAAAAAAACAAAAATCGCGTTAACCAAGGACAACTTGGGATCAGATAGTAAAAAACGAGACTAAAGTGAATTCTGCCGTTGACATCTGTCATTTTGACTTCGGTTTTGATAAAAATCACAGGCAAGTATTAAAATTCCAACCAAAACAAAAAATTCATCGACCAATGACAAGTTAAAAACAGAACATCAAAAGATGAACTAAGCACCGTATATAGACACACCACTGAAGCTCTCGGTCTGCATCGTTGTCGCTCACCAGCGTCGTTGCCAACCAAAAATTTCTGAAATTGTTTGATTGAAAAAAAAATGGCAGCAAATTTAAAAAAGATTTTACTCAATAAAAAAATGTAAGTTTAAATTAAGTTACAAAAAATTTAAATAAATATGAAAGAAAATTATACGATTTACCTAGGTAAATAAATAAAGAACGAAGATTATTCTTGCACTTTTTCTTTCATTTTGTATTCAATTGTAGGTTCCATTTTATTTTTATTGTAATTCTTTTTTATAAGGCTTTGCTGCGTGTTGCCTTGGACGTAGGTTTACCTACTGCCGTTGCCTTTAGTCTGCGTATGTCCATTTTAATTTAATTGTATATTTTGAGCGATCGCAGTTGGTAGCGACTTTCAATTAAGTATAAAGATGTCGAGTAGTCAGTGATTATCAACCGCACCTAACCTACTGAAGTGAAATGACACTGTAGATGTTGTTTTTTGAATATATATACTAAGCAAAATAAATTAAGGATCACCTAAAAATTTTATACATTTGGCTTTAAATTCAGATTGACAAAATCAAATTCACCTTGTATAAAAATATATGTTTTGCTGATAATATATAGATTTTTTTGTCTGTCTGTCTGTATCTTTGTGCGCGCGTTATATGAAAACCACTGATCCGATTCGAATGCGGTTTTCACAGATGTATTTGTCTTCTTTCAGCTTAACATCTGGTGTATAAAAGTTTCTCCCCTCCACCTCTTTAACGGGGTGAGGGGAGAAATTTTTATACAACAATGGACACGCCACGTGAACGACGTCGCAGGTACAACTAGTGTATTTATATAATTTCAATATTTCATTGTATTTATTAAAATTATTTTCTAATGAATTGAAAATCTTGACTTTAAGGTTAATATTAATGAGAAAAAACAAATTGAAATAAACTATCTAAATATGAGTCTGTAAGAATACAATTTAACAAATCATACAAAAACAATAAATAGAAAAAAAAACGACGTATGCTGTAGTGGTTGGCAAAGAAAAAACGAGTCTTCATGTAAAGAGTTATTTTAAGATAATTAACAGGATAAAGCTCGTTTGGCGTCCTTAAAAAAATAAGACTTTACAATACTACAGTTATTTTATTATTATTGTAAATTAAAAAAATGATCTTTACTACTCAAAAAGGTAAGATTTGTAATTGAAAAGGTACATAAGTTGCGATTATTAAATTTTCTTATACGGGCATACAATGTAGGTATAGTAAAACTATTGAGGTGTGCACTTCATAGATTTGTTGCGTTGCATGTATCAAAGACATTTGCTTCGTTAGTATCAATAATAAGCTTCTAGAAACCCACAGTGCCATCTGATATCAAGTCCAGTTGACTTTCTACTTACAAACCACAGGGAGTTAAAATTAATTGCAAAAAAATATACGGGGAAAATATATCTAAATAGTTTATGAATCTTCTTGATGTTGAATAAACTGAATTGATAAATATTTTACATCTAACTTAAATCGTGTGTTACAACTATGTGTAACTGCCACCAAAAATATACCTAAAAAGTGTAACGTTTGTAACGTTCGTTTTCGAGCATACCATCCGGACTATAAATATTTTTATTTTATCTATTGTTATCGCGCCCATACGAGAGGGGATTGCTAGTTGGGAAGGAGAGAATATGTCTCTTCGAGAGTTTTTGATTTAAATTCGTTCATTTTATCGGTGAATTTGATTAAATTTAGAGTTATTTCCGACTACCTTCGCCCTTCTGTCTGGTGAGTGCCATTTTGCCTTGGTTTTAATTTTATTAGTTAGAAATAATCCAAAATGCGGTGAATATAATATTTTATGTATTTTACTAACATTTAAATTTTCGAATACAATTGCTATTGTTCAAGGTCAGTTTTTGTGGTATTATAATATTTAAACATGAAAGGTAATTAATTTTTTCTCGAAATTTGGAGAGATTGTGTTCGATAAATATTATTTGAAAGTCGGAGTTTTGATTCCAATTTTATTAATAGGGTTATTGCCAACTATAAGAAGGGCCCTATTAAGGACCAGCTATAAACATTTAAGAAATTACGCAGTCAGTCGACAATTAGTTGAAGCCGACGCCATTTTGCAGTTCCGTTCCTCCATTAACGAAAATTCGACAGGAAGTCCCTTGAAGTGTGTTCCAAACCGTTTGCGGTTCCTTTCCACATCGTACGAAAATCCGACAGGTTGTCCCTTGGAAGGAACTCCATCCATCTTACAATTTCGTTCCACAAGTTATCGAATCTCCTACAGAAGCCATCGAAAATCCCCAAAGATAAGAGAATTAATTAATTCATTTTATTAATTTATTTTACTAAACATAATTAAAATAATAAACCATTTTAAAACTGATTTTTCGAATTGTATTTGTGTGTCTGTACTTGGCGCCCTTTAATTAATGTTTGGAGGAAGTTAGAAAAAACTCAGAAGGAAGCCACGACCCTCAGGAGCTAGCCTAGGGTAATTTTAAGGTTACAGAAGTAATTTTGAACGCTGGTAAGATGTGGACTATGTAAATTTTTTGCCTTTAAATTTTCTGAATGTCATACATAGAAAAAAATACAATTTGAAAATAACAAAATTAGATTGTATATCTTGTAAAGTATATCTTAAAAAGAAGAGGTCTTGTTTAAATACTTGGACTGAGATTTTATTGGAACTATTAATTCTTGTTTAATATTTGCGTTTATAAATTTACAAATTAATTAAAATTTTTAAAAATTACAGATTTTGCAGGAACTATATGTTTTGTGTATCAAACTGTCAAAGAATGATGTCGAAAATGTAGGAGTGGAAGAGAGGAGACAAATTATAAGGCATGAACAAACATGTACCGAATCTTGATTAAAAAAATCCTCTACTTTTAATGAGACTTATTTCGGAAAATGATGTTGATAATTTAACCAAAACCTGCAAAAGGTTGTGCGCTATGCGCTCCTCGCCTTTTATCAGAGGACCAAAAAGCTTGCAAATGAGTTTATCTTTCCTACATCACACAAAAAACAGGCAAAATGGTAATGATTTTTTGTTGTCAATAATTTTTAGCGACGTCATTATTTTAAACAATCCAGTAAGCTGGAAACGCAATTTTTTTTTCACCAAAGAAGTTTAATGTTCTATAGGCAAGGTAATTAGAAAGTTTTTTATATTTTCGCCGTGTTCTGTGTCTCTGTGTCATTCCGTGGAATTTGTAATCGAATTTAAACCTATTTCCCGACTACCTAGAGCTCTGAAATTTTCAGGATAGCTAAGAACTGGATGACAATGCATGTTTCAAGTGTGTTTAGGCAAATACATAGATTTCGAAATTTATACCGAATTGATATTAAACATGATCTAAGTTGTGTATAGATAATATTATTTTGAAAGTTATTAAATAAATCGTTCGTAGCGTAGTTGGTTAGGCGGCGGATCAGTCCACTTGTGACATTTCTGTTATGTTATCATAATGGGATCGATTACGCGACAGAGTTTTTTTTTTCTTTTTTTTTTGTTCTTACATGTGAAAACAGTAATTATTATTTTAACTGGTAATAAAATAAACTGTTTTAGAAAGTTTTTAGATACAACTACCCTTGATTTTGTTAACAAGGAAACAATCTTCTCTATGATCAATCACAGCGTTGTATGACTTAATATTTTTACAATGTCAGGGATGCTGTGCATTGTTGAGATGACACAAAATATGACCTATAAATCAGTAAAAAACTTTCTATTATAAAAAGTTCTTTTTGTAAATTGTGCTTATATTAACTCTTTTTTTTTATTTTTAGAACCCGTATAAAAATTACAAACACTGAAGTGAATATTAACACAAACCTGTATAATAAAAATTAAACAAACTCTTTTACGCAATAAGTCGAAAAGGGCTAGGAAAGCTCTCATGCGACTTAATTTTACTCCATCTTTCTTATAAAAAAATACCTTAAAAGGTAATCATTTTTAGCCGGTCAAAGAATAAAAAAAGGAATTATTCAAACAGCAGCTACAAAAATTTTTTCAGTGGGGTTATACATCGGTTGTTTGATAAAACACCCTAGGAGAAATAAAATGTGCCCTAGTGGTTTGGGATGATAACTATACTAGTAGCACTTTTCACCCAGCTCGTGGTAATCTTAACACCTGGTCGGTTATCTGCTAAATGCAGTAACCTAAATAAATAGAAGATAAAATAAACAATGGGAAACAAACAACAAATAGATTAAGAGATAAACGAATATTAAGAATGAGAATAAATAATAAAAAAAATCTGAACTAATCTTACCAAGAAAACTGTATGGTGGCATGTCATAATAATTATAGACTAAATACGCCAAGAATCACAATGGCCCAGACCCGACGCCTAATTTGATACCACCGCAGGTTGGCTCTTACAGACAACCTCAGATTTATCTTTTTTAACCAATTCAAATTCAAAAAATTGAACTATTTAAACTTGCACCGAGATCCAACTTTAAATGTGATACAAAACAATTAATGAAATATAAAACTAAAGGGTAAACTGTAGGGTAAAACTACCATATTATCGTATGTGTCCTAATTGTAGTGTAAAATACTTGTGAATACGCTTTCGAATTATTTTTCTGGACCAAACCTTGTATTTAAAAGCTTTATGACGATGAATTGAATTATTAATTTTCTAAAATTATTACACCTTTAAAACTTCATTTTAAGTATACAAATTTGCGATGAGAATTTATATAATTATTAAGCCTTCTTGAAATATTTTTAAAAACTAAATTACACATCTTTAACTAACTGTAAATGTAAACCTTTAAACAATCCTATATTTTGATGCGATGTAACAACAATAAGAAAATGAAACAGTATCGGTGCAAGGCCGTGAGAACTTTCACTGAAACAGAAGAGAAACAGTTACAGAATCCTCTTAGTAATTATCTGTGACCCTTAATGATCCAATAGGTATTAATTCATGCCTTTATTACGTAATTGTTCTTCATTCTGCACGTTGAAAGTTTCATCCCAATCGTTTGGAGTCCGGTTTCGTGATTTCGGATTAGCCACGACTATGGTACCTACTGCTTATTACTTACTCTCTCAATATCAAACTAGATTTTCCTTCATTAAAATTCAAAAAAACTTCAAACAGTTATGTCGCCCTTTTTAACTAGATTATTATAAAATGCAAAACAAAAATAAATTGCAATAAACAGCATCTGTTGCGAAATAAAATAGACATTCTAATAAGCATAAGTACATTCCTAAAAATCCGGTAAGACGTATGAAAGAATTATGAATTAACTATCAAGGCAGATGACAGAAGTTTGTACTAACGGGATTATATTACTAAGTACAGATGTTAAAACTATTTTGATAACTAAATTTCATAAAATTATTGACTAGTATATTAGTTATCTAACTGTCATGTTAACAATCTCTGCAGAGCAGTACCCATAATTATTTTGTACAATGTTATACTAATGTCAATTAATTAGTTTAAGATATCTTTTATGGAATTTTTGATATTTAGAAATTAGATAACCAAAAATTGACATTAAAGAGAAATCGAATGAAAAATGTCACGTTCATTCAGCAATAGATGCCTTAGTGGTTAATTGAATTATATCGTAATTAAATCCATTTATGATTGCGAATAAAAAAAAGACAGGTAAAAAATTTGCTTTTAAAAAAGGATAGGGTAAGTATCCTATACGAGATGAGTTAAATTAAGATATGATCAAAAATGCCGACTACTCACTAAGGCCTCTGTGACCAAAAGGTTAGAGGCGCTATCGGCTAAACGTAGTGTTTGAATTTGAATCTATAGAGTTGGAATCGTATTCCAAAAGATTTATGTAGAAAATGTTTCGTTCTCTCTCTTTCTCCACCTTTCTCACTATTTACCCTGGAATGCAAAAAACATAAGTCAAGTATCTTTAATTAATTAAGAAAATCTGTTAGATAGTTATTTGAAGTTAATTTTCTTCATTTGTATAATTAAAAAAGACGTGTGTGTACTTATATGCGAACGTCAGAAGTTATCCTTCTTCGACATAACAAGAAAAAATCTTTCTAAAAAAATTATTTTTTGCGTTGTCCTAAGTTTGTAGAAAAAAAGGTATTTGGTACATTGAAAAAAAGTTTTATCATAACTCATTGTCTAGTTAAATAAATGTTATTTAAATTGCATAAAAAAAATTTAACATAATTAAAAAATCCCATTTTATACACAAATTATACTTAAACCGATGTTTATTATACTTAATTCTTTACTATTTACATTTGTGGCATTTTACTGTCATTTAAAATAAAAATGTAAAAAAAAAAAAATGTTAACATAAATTATAAAAAATTAACAAAGTTAATAAAACAACTAAAAATATAATTCGAAATTTCAGTATTACAAGCACAAAAAAACTAAAAATTTACCCTAATCATTTTTCACTAATCCGAAGAAAAAAGAATATCTTTAAAAATACTCAAAAACCCCTAAATTATCCTAATAGCTGGTGAAGCCACCGATATAGCTCCCAGTAAAGAATTGAAGCAATCCAGTATTAGAACATAGTCCATATTTTTGGCGTGGAATCTTGGTAGATACAGTTTCAAGATTGTCCTAGAGATCGTGGGTTCGAGTTCTGCAGGATGTGATTTTTTTCTAATACCTGCTTAATGTAATTTCCGGTTTTGTCTAATACATATCTACATTACTTTTATAATTTTAAAAATGTCTAGATATTTAATCATGATAAACTGTGATATATCACAGAAGTGTAAAGCAGAGTTTGTGTACCAAGATGTCTCTTGTCCTGATCTCCCGGGAATTTTTATTAATTTAGTTGTCTAGGAACCCGAGATCAATCTTATTTGTAAATTATTAAAAAAAAAGTAGTGCAATCTTGTGAAATTATTTATAAAGCTACTGAAAAACAACCAAAATTATGGAAAATTTGAATTTGGAAAAAACTCAGTTTACTTTGGATGTAAAAAACAAGGTAAAACTTCTTATTAAGAGAGCCGAATGGTTTCTGTAGCGTAAAGAAAGCCTTGATTGATTTACACATGTTGACAAATAGAATGAAAACAATGTTTTTTTCTTTTGCAGTGTTGATTTCTTGCGGGAAGTTGTGAGAGCCTTATGCAGTCCAAACGCGGCATAACTGATAGCCGAAGCAATAATTAACGTGTTACTAAAATAAATTCAATCGACAACGACAAATAATGATTTGACGAAGCGGTTCTTCAAAACTTTGAAAGCCCGCCTAGAAAACAAAAGAACACAACGAATTATGTGTTTCTTAAAATATTTGCCACAACTCACAATCTCAACAAACCATAAAACTTTTTTAGTTACAATTTAAGTAAAACTGCTCTAACTGGCTATGCGGAAATAATGTTTGCAGGCTGCTTAAAACTACCTATCCCTCGTATCCAGACGCTGTAACGATTGTATCGTTGGTTTTCCAACATTCCGTCCGGACTATAAATATTTTTAATTTATCTATTGTTATCGCGTTGATACGAGAGGGGATAGGTAATTGGGAAGGACAGAATGGGTCTCGTCCTGAGTTTGTGATTTTATTTCGTTCACTTTATCGATGAATTTGAAGAAATTCAGAGCTTTTCCGACTATCTTTGCTCTTCTGTTTCTGGGTTATTGCCAACTAGAAGAAGGGCCCTATTAAGGACTAACAAATTGCTATCTGAAAGAATTTCGCAGTTCGACGTCATTCTGTGAAGCCGACGCCATTTTGCTGTTCCATTCCACGTCGATAGAAAATCTGAATAGAAGTCCTTGAGGAGTATTCCCTTCCGACAGCTCTTCCGTTCCACGACGTGTGAGATTCCGACAAGTAGTTCCTAGAGTGGGTATTCCATTCCGTTGCTGTTCCGATCCTCCGTCGTTAGAAAAATCCGACAAGAAGTTCCTAGAGGGGTATTCCATTCCGTTGCTGTTCGGATTCCACGTCGAAGGAAAATTGACAAGAAGTTCCTACAGGGGAATTCCATTCCCTTGCTGTTCCGTTTCCTAGTCGGTAGAAAAGCCGACAAGGAAACCCTACAGGGCAATTCCATTCCGTTGCTGTTCCGATTTCACGTCGTTAGAAAAATCCGACAAGAAGTTCCTAGAGGGGAATTCCATTCCGTTGCTGTTCCGTTTCCACGTCGTTAGAAAAGCCGACAAGAAGTCCCTACAGGGCAATTCCATTCCGTTGCTGTTCCGATTCCTCATCGTTAGGAAATTTGACAAGAAGTCCCTACAGGGGAATTCTATTCCGTTTTGCTGTTCCGTTTCCACGTCGTGTGAAAATCCGTCTAGAAGTCCCTAGGAAGGTACCCCATCCTTCCTACTGCTCCGCTCCACTGAATCAAAACTCCGTCAGAAGCCATCGGAACCAAACCAAGATAAAAGAAATAATTAATTAAATATTTTTAATTAAATTACTAATCTCTTCTAAAGTAATAAACCATTTTAAACTGATCTTTCGAATTTTATTTGTGTGTCTGTACTTGGCGCCCTTTAATTATTGTTTGGAGAGAATCTAGTAGAACACAGAAGGAAGCCACGACCCACGGGAGCTAGCCTAGGTACTTTTAAGGTTACAACGCCAGATGTGGATATACTGGATGCTGAACCTAAAGTACACAACGACCACGAGTTATTTGCAAATCAAATGAAAAAAGCAATAAAATATCAAGAAAAATGTACCAACGATTCTAAAAAATGAAGATCAACATTAGAAATGGAGATTAAGCTGTTTGCAGCAACTGGATAACGTACAAAAAAAAAACACTTTTGTATATAGAGCTTTAAACACAACCTACATCTGTTAAAAACGATTTTCGTAGGCATTATTACAAAAATCAAGAACAGTTTGTCGGACAAAGTTGTTAACGCTTTTTTTCTTCTATTTTATTAAATAACCAAAGAAGTTTAATTTGTTTCTTGATTAATGATTTATAAGACTAATGTTGATTTTTTAAAAAGAAAGCAATTCTTATTTTATTTTTAAGAGTCACGAAGCCCAGGACTTTATAAGTGTTTAATCCAAGGCTGTCTCGTGTCCTGGGACTTTGAAATTGTCAAAAATTCCCAAACCCTTGTGTCAAGGAACCATCCATAAACGTAAAATTCTTTATATAAAACAGAAATCTTTTAAAGTTTATACTAAACCAAGAAGCAGGAAATATATTTATTTAAATTTCTAACGAAATCTGGATTCTCTGTTTCACATTAGAATCAATAGGTTCGTGTCTAGGGACGCATCACTGAACCTCTTTAAAAATGGATGGTTATGCTTTAGGTCAATAAAGTATTTAAGACATTAAAGATATTTTGTTATCCGTTTGAAAAGAAAAATGATTTGTACCTTATACATATTCGAGAAATGGTCAATTAGGATAGTCACTTTATTGTACAATTTATTTCGATCTGATACAGCTCAATTGAAGACAAAAAAAAAGTTTTTTTTACAATCTAATAAATTAAAGGAATAATTTACGATCGAAATTTGGTTTACATTTTAGTTTATTAAACGTACTCAGTAAAATTTTAAAATTTAATAAGTACTAAAACTGAGTGTTTCAACGTATTAACATTGTTAAAGCTCGAATAAAGAGTTTTTTTTTGAAATTCTTCATTTAAAAGGCTACTTCCTCCCATCGAAGGTATTTCTTTGGCACATTCGTTGCGCGTGATAGAAAATAATGACTTGCATAATACAGCTCGCCAGGAATTGTAAAATTGATTAACATTCATTCATTGTTATCGACTGAACACACAGCGTGATGTAACAACTTCTAATGCACCTGTAGTAGTGCTATAGCACCTACCGAATATCCTAGAGCTACTGCTGCTACTTTAAAAAAAATATTATCTTAATTCATTATCGTCATCAGGCTTTTTAAATAGTTATTGTTGTTTTATAGCAGTATTTAAGATTTACATTAAAGGTAAAGAGTGGCTAAAGATTCAGGAGAATAGAAAATGAAAGCATCATAAACGATTTATAAAAATCATAAATCAAATCAGCAATTAAATAAATTGGTAATTTTAATTAATCATTTTTTTATAGTTACCAAAGTATTATAAAACATGGTTGGTTAAGATACTAAATAATAGAAGACGTTTTATCACTCTTGCTTACAAAGAGTTATAATTGCTACAAAATACAAGCCTGTAAATATGCTTGCATTTAAAAGAATAAGTCTCAATTTCAGCGTTTTAGCCGTTTCTAAAAATTGACCTGCTTCATGCCTGTTCTTTTTTTCCCTAAACTATTCTCTTATTTACCTAATCTATAGCTAACTCTCCGTTTTTTTTTTTAATTTGCAAGTAGGTACCTTTTTGATATTAAATGCCTGTTAGTATTATTAAAGATACTTATTTTTAAACATTCATTTCTGATACTACTTTCTATTAAGGAATTGTAGGGATTAGTTGTCCATTCTTATGATTTTGTCGAGTGAATATTATAAACTTGGTCTTACTAACGTTTGCTGATTTTGTTTATTACGAGGGCTTATTTCTAATAAGTACTTAGCCACTATCGCAAAAGGAATTCATTTTTGAGTATTATATTATCATAGAATTGGTTTTGAGCGCTTGTGGACGGTTGTATCCGCGGATTTTAGACGCCAAAAAATGGGTTTAACGAGTTTCAATGTGATAGCAAGTCGGTTTTTGATAAGCCGCGCACAGGTACCCAAAAATAAGTTACCACAAAGGATAACGTGACAAGAACCCCCGATCTCGTAATAGCAGAACGCGGATCATCTGTTACTGTTAGATACCAAGAAACAGTCGAAACAGTGGACTTAATGTGGCAAACTTGCTACGAAATAGGTAAAGACCGTTCTATTCACCAAAAAGGTTTTCTAGGATTCACGATGTGTGATCTACATTGACTTCTTAAAGAAGGGAAAATTAATCACAGTGCTCTACTATGCTAAATTACTTGGTCGAAAGGCAGAAAAAGGGCTTTTTCACTATGACAACCCAATGACACTCAGCTCAGCCGTTGTCACTGCCAAATTATTCGAATTGGGCTACGAGCTGCTGCCACCGAATATTCCAGATTTGACCTTGTGCGACCTCTTTTTGTTTCCATAATTAAAAAAGTCACTTGTCGGCAGATATTTAAGTAAAATAAAGAAATTATTACCACTGCAGATGCGTATTATGCAGACTTTAAGAATAGGTACATTGCAGACGGGTTACAGAAATTGGAGCGTCGTTGGGTCAATTGTATCGTGTATGCTAAGTACTTAGAGGACCGCCCCCGTATAGTACAATTTTGTATCATAATCTTGGTTCAATACACTCCTGTGTTTATTCTGCAAGATTCTCTTAACTAAATGGATGTTTAGAAGCAAGCCTATAAAATTAACAATAAGCGATGCAGCAATTAAAAAACCGCACCATATCTTTAAGAAGACTAAACTGAATAAAGAAGTATAGAGTAAAAAATTTGTTATCTTTGAAAACGACAACCGATCTGGTTGTCGAAACCTCAAAAACATTTTTAAACAAATTATTTTCATTTTTGTTAGGCATTTTCAGTTTTAAAAGACGACCCTTGACAAATTTGACATATCTATCAAGATCAATAAGCAAGGGTCATTTTCAAAATATTGATTTATATTTTTTATAACTTTGTTTTAATGGCAAAAAGATCCCCGAATAAAAAAGTAAAAAGACTAAAGTTCCAAGTACCAAAACTGATTAATGACTTACACGCCACTGATTAATCAAGTATACCTAATGAATAATCGTTTTCTTAGAATTATTCGCTACTAAATTGGTTTTTACCTTTATTTAACCACGCAAGCTAATAAATAATTGTACTAACAATTTAAACAAAAGGGTTTAGTAAGTATTGAAGTAGATTTCTATCTACCAGAATAATTGTACGTAATTAAAATGTTATTATTCCGAGAACACAATATGGTTGTATTGGTCGTACCGTGTAAAATTCTGGGTCACTAGTGGTCTTCAGTTTTTATTACCATTCACATAAATTTGTCACAAGTTTATGTTTCAATTGTCTTCTAATTGATTGACTTGTTAATTACCAATTGCAGTTTTATGGCAATTAGTGGTTATCGCCAGACAGGTTAACGGTAAATTAATAAATAAAACTAAATATATTTTTATGATAGTATTGTAATGAGTCATAAATATCTATTTTTTAATCTAACGTAACGTTCGTAATGATCTAAAATAATTTGTAAATGCTTTTAATAAGATTTTCTATTTTCATCCAATTATTTCGTTATGTAGCAACACGGTTTCAAATCAACACACGAGAAGTCATCGTTAGCGCGGTTTCAAATTAACAGCGAGAAGGCTTCGCTTACGCTCCTTGAATGACCGCGTACAGTACGAGATCAAGTAGCAGTACTTAACACACACCAAGCATGAGTGGTCTCACTAATCTGTTTAAACTAGTACTCTTCTTCTTCTCACAAAATATTAAGCGATACATTTACTTTGCTCATACGCTCAGGGTATAACAAGAGTATAACAGTCTCAAATTACAAACTCCCATGACACGAACTGTAAAGAGCACAATTCTCAGTCAATTCTTCAGAAGGACACTCAGGCAGCCTACAAGTGTATAATGTCTGTTAAACTATTATCAGACCTCCTACGAAGATTTCTGTTATCGTCCATTCTGACCATCATCAAAGCTCATTCGGGGACCCGATTGGACCATTCCACGAAGATTTACGACTTTTCTCCGCACCTTCATCGCGATTCGCAGCAACCTCCCTGATTATTTTTGTACATTTTATAGTTTGTGAATGATTATATAAATTTAGTTAAATATGTAAGTAATTTTTTAAATTAAAAACTTTAACAAATCAGCTAAATTTCCAATAATTTTGATTTCATTCGAAAGAATTAAATACTAAACTTTAAATCTGTATTAAAAAATTAGTAAAGCTTTTACCTTCTCTCTGATGTTTATCAGGATGACTTACCTGTAAAAAAAATAAAGGTTTTAGTTAAAATAAAATAAAATTTCAAAAATATGACGTGACAGAAAATTACGTAATTTTCTTTAAACTCTGTTTGACCTTCTAATAATAATAGCAAATTCTTCCGTTAGGATATTTCAAAGTACTTAACACCAGATCGGCGCGACGTTAGTACCAACAGCAAATTTATCAAACAATAATTAGATTTCCTCCTAGAAATTATTCTGTCATGCTGTCTTCGATTTGATGGTCGGTCGCTCAATTTACTTTAATCGTTATGAAAAATAATAAAAATTAAATCAAAAGCGGAAGTAATAGAAATAAACTATAATAAATAATAGATAATAACCCAATATTACGAAGGCAGACAGTACCGATGTGAGAGTAAAAGTGAACTTGTAACCTCTCATGGCCACTTGTCGGTGTTTCGCTTTTTACACTTTGAAAATACTACTTGTCTTGGTTCAAATTATGTGTAGGATTTGCGATGATAGCTATTTACTCTTTGTGTAATCTTAGGCAATTTTACTTCAACTCGTAGGTACAAATAAAATATTGTCTTAGACATTAAACATTATAGTTTGTGATGAGACACAGAGAAGCACAAACCGTTTATTTAGTAAAAATAGATTCATCTACGTCATAACATTATTGTCAATAATTTCAGTAAGCCGCACTTTACAATACAAATTTAATTTAAAAACTCTTAATTTTGTAATAAACATACTCTCTGTTTTATCTTTCTTAATTTATAGTGGTAGTCTAGATAAATATATAACCCGAGTTGTAATGAATTTTACATACTCGTGTTTTATGCTAGGTATATTGATTTTTTTTAAACTTTGAACAAATTTGGCTCAATATTTTAGATAATAATAATATTTAGGGTAGTTTTAAACCCAGAAGACAATTTTTTTAATGTTTTTTGTTTGGAAAGTGAGCGGTTTAGAAGTTTACACTGTAGCTCCTGCGATGATCTTCATTTTTTATTGTACTTCTTCCCTTGGTTCTTGTCACCCACTCTAGGATCTTGGTACCTTTTACCAGTTTTTACAAGTCTAATGGATAGAGGCCTTATGTTTGTAAAGTCTTAAAAAATTCGCTATCTCTTGTGCTCTAGTGCCTTGCAATGACACTATGTGTTTAACTATTTCAGGTTCTCTGCTGCATAATCTGCAGCTTGGTTATAAAACAGTCCCATAGTTTGCAGGTTTGCTTTAACAGGTGCATGACTTGTAAGGAATACTATAGGAGTCGTAGCTGATTCCTGCTGGTTTTGTGCAGTGTTTTAGCTTTTCTGGCACAGGTCTGTCCAAAACACAATCTGCTGTAAAGTTGACCAGCAATGTGTTCCCAGTATTAGTTGTGTTTTCTACAGATCCAGGGGTTTATTCGGCTCTGGGTCGTACTTTTTGTTAGCCCTTAAGCCACTCAGTACCTTAAAATATTGGGACAGATCCTTTTGATACAATTGTATAAGTCTGTTGTTACCTTCTATTTATCTCTGTCATGGCAGCTAAACTAGTTTGTCTCTGTTATGTTCCACCAGAATATCGAGTTCTGCTCCATATTCGTGTATTAGTCTGGAGACCACTTTAGGGGTCCTTAAAGCCTCAATAGCCGACGGACTATCTGTGCATATGTTGTTTCTCTTAGTTTTATAAGCCATGAATTATTCTTTCTTGTGCATTGCAAGATTATTTATAATTCTGCTATGTGTCCAAAGGCGAGAAATTTTTAAGTTGATAAAAATTTCTACTCCGTAACCCTCGTTAGTCCTTGCCACCTTTTTTAAGATTATGTGAATAGGAGGAAGATTTAATAGGACTTTCATTGCTGCTGTTGGTGTGGTACTCACGGTTTACGTTATGAAAAAGCAAAAAATCAAATTATTTAAATTTAAGATATAAGTTCTCACGCTAACTCAAATTTAATTTGATTTTTTGTTATTCATATTCTCTGCTTTAGGGAAATAGAACCCCAAGTACAAATTTTACAACTTAAAAATTAAGTAAAGTAACAATATATAAATTACCTTGGTGGGTACAATAGCTAGTGATGTTTTAAATCAATAATGAATTTTAAGTGTTTAAACAATCCAGTTACTTCATAAAAAATGCCAAATTCAAAGTTTCAGTAAAATATTGTTTAAACAATAGCGTTCATAAAAGACACAAAATGAAAAAATGAATCTCGAGGAATTATCTTCTATGGTGAATCTTCCCAAATTCCGCTACGTAAATAGTTGAGCTCTGGTAAAAAAATAATAAACCAAGATTCCAAATAATAATCTGCTCAATTTATCGAAATTATTCCACGTTTAAGATGGTACTTTATGTTATAAGATGGAACTCGTTATAACTGCCGAGTAATCTAATGATTTATATTTCCAATACTGCTCGAATTCTTACACTGAATTTTGTTAATTATTGTTACAGTAACACTACTTATCGATTCGTGGGAAAATAAGTTTCTTAAAAAAGTCTAAGAATAATAATCGGGTTTCAAATGTTCAAAAACTTATTAGGATAGCTAAGAGGTAGTTACCGGTGATTTTTTTTAAGGTAAATGATAAAAAATTAACGGTACCAGTAAAGCGGGCGTTTCCCAAATGCGGCCTAAAAAACCTGTTAATTTAGCTCGGATTATCAATTTAATATATGATATTTTATTAAGAAAAATGAGAAGAGAGTAACATAAACAAGATATAAGGTACAATAAAATCTATAATAATCATATATACAACGCACACACAAACGCGCGCACGCACACACACCCAAAGCAAAATTCGTCACTCCAATGGTACTGTTCCTATGATAGGTGGTTCCAGCGCATAAAATATATTTCATATTGTACAACTTTAATTCTAAGACCTAATAGCTTGCAACCGTTTGTATTTACAAGAAAATAAACGCATTCTATTTCTAGTTATAGAAATTTGAATAGAGTAACCTTCATAGTGTTGATGTCAAGTTACATACCAAATATAGGCATTGACAACTTATCCATTTTAAATCAGTTTTAATACAAGTTAACGACCATATCAATTTTGTAACGATTAAATGACTTTGTAATTGTAGTCTATTACAATTATACAGACATTGATTTAAAGCTAATTGATTCTATCGGCTGCCCACTCTTTAAGGTGTTCTGTATGGTAATGTCATACTTACATGCTAATTTTGCTTAAAAGTTCCGCAGGGTATATACATTGACGCTTTTTTTGTAAATACTTTCAATGTGTAATCTAAATGATTACCTACAGTTTAAATCGAGTGTCAAAATTGATGTATCAGTGTAAAAACTAAATTGTAGGAAAATTGAAAAAATTGTTATATTGCTGCAAGGAAGATTTCGTTTTTACACAATTTAAACAAGTTGCCAGATAAATGGTTACATTAATTACAATGTAAGTTATATTTGAGATTAAACTTGGTTTAGCATTATACACATAACAAGCGAAATTACTGTTAATTATACTTGCAATGTGTTGAAGCAAAAATTGTTCTTATAGTTGAAGGAAGATTTTTGTTTATAAAAAATAAGCAACCAGGTTTGGTACCTTAAATAAAGGGACAAATATGGTTGAATATAATGAAAAGCTTTTTTTATTTGTTTTTTATTTTTCAATGTAGTCTCCTTCTAACTCCAAACATCTCTCTTATCTCTGTAATCCGTCTAATAGTTTTCTGGAAATAATTAATAAGAAAGGTTATTGCTTCTTTATTTAACAAAAATCTCTGGCATCCGAGTGAAATTTTTCACATGAAGGAAAAAAAAGAAGTCGCTTGGCATTAGATCTGGTAAGTAAGGTGCATGGTTAATCAGTTCAAACTATAAGTTCGTAGATTTTTACTATGACAACCGCTGAGGTGTGGTAAAGTGTCCAGTGTTGCTAAAACAAAATTTTCTTTTTCTAAAAATATTGCCGTTTTTCCGGCAAGTTTTAACTTTAGCTTGTCAAGTAATGATGCGTAGTGTGTCACCGTTTTTCGTTTTTGAAGATAAATGATTAAATTAACTCCATCAGTATCCCAAAAAACAGTCGCCAACCCTTTTCCAGTCGAAAAAAAAAACAATTTTTACTTGTTTTGGAGCCAGTCTCCTACTGTTTGGACTATATTTTTATCTTTGATTTGCGTAGGCGTACTAAATTTTAAATAAAAATATTTAATAACAATTCAATACTTATTGTTGTTCATTTTCACAAAAAAAGTATTTCTAATACCATATTCACCAAAGTTTAAATTTTTAGTTTTTTTTTTGGTTTTAGTTAAAAAAAATATTTTTTACTCCCAAATTTGGAAGAGCATATTTATTTAACGAAACGTTTTCGGATAGTACTCAATAGGAAACGATTTTTTTATCTTCTAGCCCTGAGCTTAAATTTTAAATAATTGAAATCGATATTAGGTATTGTAAATAAGTTCATGTTTTAATGAAAATCTAGCTTAAGGCTCTGCTATATTTAAATTATTGTTTGATAATTCCGAATAAGACGGTTATGTTGTAGTACAGATTTAGCACTTCTAAATTTCATCATAAAATATAACTGCAACGTGAAGTCCATAAAGCTTGCTGTCCCCGAGGCGCGTTCATTATCTAATGTGGAAGGTTTGCAGGAAATCACATAAGTTATTATTGTTACGAATCTGTTGTAATATTGTAATGTGAGCACCGATTTATCATTCCGACCAGACTGGTTAACCTCTGACTCGATTCTAGTCAATATGGGAAACAATCAATTGGTTAAAGGTTTTTGATTTGTTTGAAGTATTTGTGACATTTACGGGTCTGTGAAGACATGTGGTCTTTTATTATAAATTGAAAACTATTAAACTGTCACTTTACTTTAAACTATCTTTAAACCAAGAGACGAAAGGGCGTTTAAAACAATAGATGATGTAATTAAATGATTCGTAATTTATTTTATTGAACACTAGTTTACTAAACTTTCTATAGCTACTATCAACTACAACATTTTTAAGAAGTTTATGAGTTTGGATATAAGAGAGTATACAATTTTAAAATTCTTTTGCTACTTTAAATTCAGAATATATTTAAATTTTATCTTCTTTTTTATTTTTTTAAGGATATTACATTACCGAAAGATGTTCTAGTTGTTGAGTTAAATATTGCGAAGGTCAAATAATTAGGTAGCTAAAAGGGGTTTTTAATGAGCCTGAGAACTTTAAATAATAATACAATACAATTATAATGTTCAAATTCATGTTTTATCGGTAGATAATTTAATGGCATTTATTTTTAAATATAATTTTCGGCAAATGTCCATAATCCATTTTTTCGTCCAATTTTTTACTACCGTTTTCAATAAATCTGGCTGTATAGCGTCAATGCTGGCTTGAATATTGGTTTCGGATGCTCTAAGAGTTGTTTGTTTGTCGGCATTAATCATTGCCGCGATATTCACTGAAAAGTCATCTCCTTTCTGATTTTGAAAGAAGTCAGGAACGATGATACCGCCAGCGTATAAACTGCATCAGACAGTCAGTTTTGATGAATGTTGTGGTGAATTATTAACGACTTGAGGATTGTTTCGCTGCATACACGAGCTGTATTTTATATTTACGTAAGCTAAGATCCTTACGTAAAATTTTTCACGTATCAAAGGACAAAGGCGAAAAACATTTTGGTGAATTCTTCAACACTTGGCGATACAGCAGCAATATTCTATTTGGTACGCATATTTTTTTTTCTCACTAATAATTTTCAATTAAAAGGAGTAAAATTAGTGCAAAAAACAATCAATAGCTGAACGAATTACTTGCTCACTAGACCGATTAGGTTAAACATAAAATGGACGAGGTGCTCTATGAACTTTACGATTAGTTAATTTTTTTAAAGTAAATTTCCATAATTTGGAAGCGGTGTTCTGCCGCTAAAAGAATTTATCATATATTGCTTAACCTTATACAGAACAGAAATGTCAACACAGTTGAACAAAGCATTGACAACAACCATCGAAACGTCTCATGCAGTTAAAAAAACACCCTCTCCAGGCTAAAAACTGAAAGGAACTTCAAAACATTTCCTTTCGCTTTAGAAAGAAAACAAAAGCTTCTAACGTGAAACCTCTATACAAAAATTTCAATTCATAAAATAAACATAAGGATATTAGAGAAGTGTTGGGTTCACACTCAAGAAGTGCTTTTTAAAATATAGTATACCTACGTGCATTTTCCTGCATCAAACAAGAAAATTAATTTGGGAAGAAATTGAAAAAATGTGACATCCAGCTGGACTCGAACCTGTAATCGTTATCTATAGCTGATAACGCCTCTAAATTCTTCATTCACAGATGCATTAGTCATTAGTCGACATTTTGATCTTCTTGATTTAACTGCTGTCACATGCAACACTTACTCACTTCTTCCTTAAGCACATTTATGCATCACGGTAATAAGAGAAAGACTATTTGTCAAATCGACAATAGAAAAATCCAACTCTAAATCACTTTTTTTGTGTCCTGTCTTATAGTTTTATTCGGTTAGAATACCGGACTCATGGAATTTTTATAAACAAACCATTTTGGGATTTTTCTCTTGGATTTTTTTAAATTTAGAAAATATACAAACAAGAAAAGTTCCTTAAGGAGAAAATCGAAAAAATGTCATATTCGGACCTACAATCTTTACCTATAGTTGGTAACGCGTCTAAACGTTTCAGCCACAGATGTTTTAATAATTAGTTAGCTTTTTGATAAATATAAGAAAGGGCACAAAACAATGACTTAGATTTTAATGTTGCATTTGTCGATTTACCAAATAATATCTGTCTCATTAACTTTATGCATACATGTGCTTAAGGAGGAATTGAATAAGTGACATAAGTCGAACCAAGACAATAAAAACGCTGACTTACTGCTACTACATCAGTGGTTTAAGTAAGTGGCTATAGGTAAAGGTTGCAGGTTCGAGTCCTGCCGGATGCCACATTTTTTTCAATTTGTCCCTAATGTTATATTCTTGTTTTTATAAATATATCAAAGTACATATATTTATTTATTAAATATTGTATTAATTATTGCAATAAACATTGCAGCTCTTTTGATATCTTATCAGTTTGTATACATAAATTCAATGAAGCTGAAATCATATTAAATGCTTAAGTATTTAAAATCAAGCAATCATGTTTAATACCAGTTGGGATAGATGCTCCGATATATTTCCCACACATCTAATAAACAATTTGCGAATGTAACATAATAAGCGATTTGCATTTATATACAGGTATGACCAGAAGCTGCAGTCATTAAGCCAGATACATATAATTAAAATTGATATATAACTGTGTTGTACTTTATTCAGTTATTTGTTTATGTACTAGTTTACATTTACGAAGATGCTGGTTATTATTTGTAGCAGCCGCTTTGAATATAGAACTGTCAAAAACACGCTAGAGGGACATTAGAATATAAATATAGTCTCTAGGCTATTATGTAATAAATGATAGTATATAGAGGCTGGTGTTATTGATATATGAAAAAAAAAAAGAATTAGTTTCTAGTGACATGATTTACGTAAAAAATATTTAATTTACTACTGTCTGTAGATAGAGATCTCAGGTTCGAATCTTGTCGGATGTGACATTTTTCCAGTTAAGTGTCATCTCTTCTTGGTCTAATGTCTAAACTTTAAAATCGGATGAGAAATGTAGTGCACTACATTATACATACAATGAACACACTAATGTTTACGAATTTTAATTAAAAGTTAAGTTTGTTTTAATTGGTAAACATAAATCCACCATCAAATTTACAGGATAATACTAAAAATTCAATTGCATCTTTTTCTAGTGTTAAACCAAAAGTATATACACCATTATAAGATAAAATATAAAATTAAGTAAGTTTGTTGAACTTTAACAATTATAGAAAAAAATGAACAGTTCTGTAAAAACAAAAAACTTTTGGCGCGAAACCTAGAAAGAGCAACGATACTCAAACAAACCCAGTAAAGATAAAAAATGTAAAAATTTTGTCAGGTATAAATTTACCCCGATATTTAAAACAGCTACTGACTCACCGAACTGTCCTCACAGGTTCATAGTAGAGGGCGCTTTAAATGAGCGAATAGAATATTTTAAATCTGTTATACGTTTTTCTCAAAAACTTCAAAATATTTTGATATGAAATTTTAGCCATGAATAGTTTGTTTCATTTTACGTGGTAGACGCATGTTTTTAATACACAATTTTTTTTTTTCTATAAACCATCATAATTTTCTTTAAGTTATCATTTATTCAAAATGAAAGTATGAGTCTACCACGTAAAATGAAACAAACTATTCATGACTAAAATTTCATATCAAAATATTTTGAAATTTTTGAGAAAAACGCAATACAGATTTAAAATATTCTATTCGCTGATTTAAAGCGCCCTCTACTATGAACCTCCGAGTACACTTCGGTGAATCAGTAGCTGTTTTAAATATCGGGGTAAATTTATACCTGACAAAATTTTTACATTTATTCTCTGTTTGAGTATCATTGCTCTTTCTAGGTTTCGCGCCAAAATGTTGGAGTATATCACCTTAAATGGTTTAGGAATACTTAGGTTCAGGTTTCCTTGCTTTACTTCGCTTAGCGGCCAGCTGGCTACTAAAGCTTATTTACTGTTTGTTAATTTTCCTAAATAAAGCGTTTGAATCCTTACAAACAACGAATATTTTTTAAAAATTTTATGGTAACGTCTTAAAGGATTTTATGGAAAGTTTACTTATGCTGATAAGAACTTAAAGCTTGCGTGCTCTGTCAATGGTCATTACATTTGTACCATAAAAAGTTATCTGTAGTCTAATCGACATATTTACAGTTTGAATTTTTATTGCAACTGTAATTTATTTACTTTTAAAATCATTATAACAGAATTTGTTCTGTAAAAATTGTTTTCTAAACTTGTCTAAAAAACCTTCATATTTACTTTGCAGTGAAACTATACATTTAGTAATTTTAAATTATTTTCCAAAATTGCTAACCAAAAGATGAAATTAAGATTATAAAAAAATATATTTATTAAAACAATTTTGGTCTTAAAAAAATTATTTAAAGTTAGTTTTAATACTATACGGTAGCCTCAGAAGCCTCAGAAGATAACAGAAAAAAACTTTTCCGAGCAATGCTCAATAGGTTTAATAATAAGGTCACCAAATTCTTCAAAACAGCCATCGAATAGCAGACTTCACCAATTTACAAGACATTTTATAAGTTTGAAGACGCAATTTAACCCTATTAAATTTGGTCATTGCATTAACGGACTTGTAAGCCATAAAACATCAGTTTCTTTACTAAACGAATATTAGATATATCTTTTGATATTTTTAAAAAATTTCAAATTTTTTAGAGAGTATACAAACAAGAATATACTAAATGACATTAAGGAGTTATTGAAAAATAATGTCACATCCAGCAGGACTTGAACCCGCATGATTTAGCTCAACGACCAAACAACTAAGTTATATTGGTCTTTAAATGCAACTCAGACCAAGGTATTACATTAAGTGAGAAAGTGAGTAAGTGCCACATGTGACATGTGTTGAATATAACGACCAATAAAGGAGTTGATGGGTAAGCGTTCATATATAGCTTAGTTGTTAGAGCGTTAGCGTGTAAAGCTAAAGGTTGCGGGTTTTTGAGTCCTTCTGTTATTTAATATATTCCTTTTTCTATACTTTCTAAAAAAATTCAAAAATCACTTTCTTTATTTCGAAATGAAGATTTTGTTTACATCATCAATAAATTCGTATAATGCTGGCCGTTTATTGTTTTTGTTTTTTAAGGATAATGAACAAAATTACCTCAAGCACATCGCAAAAGAGTGATACTATGAATTTTTAAATTGATTAATTTTTTTTGAACGACCAATAAAGGAGTTCATGGGTAAGCGTTCATATATAGCTTAGTTGTTAGAGCGTTAGCGTGTAGAGCTAAAGGTTGCGGGTTTGAGTCCTTCTGTTATTTAATATATTCCTTTTTGTATACTTTCTAAAAAAATTCAAAATTCTGTGAATAACCGTATAATTTTTTATGTAAGATAAAAATTATAAACACGTGTATAATAAAATAAGTACTTTTAGCTTCTTGAAAGTTAAAATTTTGGATTTATAAAGTTAAGTTTTTCGCCCAAAAGATGTTTTCGAACAACTACTTTATCTATACGGCCGGTCAGGTGATTCGGTTAATACTTCTAATAATAATAATTCAAAACTGGTACTCTAAAAATAATTAGTTGAAACTTGAAAATTTAGCACGTGAGTAGGTACTTCTAAGATTACCTTCGTAAGATAAAAATTCGAAACACGTATTTAATATAGTAAGTACTTCCAGTTCAATTCTGGTTCTAATAAAAACGATCATATCAATTTTTTAAATATATTTCTAATTATAGGAAGCAAATTGCGTTTATATAAAAACTGTTCCTGCATTTCTCACATTATATCTTCTAAGAAAATATTCTATATATTCGATAAAAAAAAGAAATCTATGCGACAGTCCAATAATCTCATTTAACGTTAGTTTATTTGTAGTATCGATAGCTATGTATCTTTAATATTTAACACATCCCTGAGAATATCTAATTCATTCATAATTAACCATTAAATCCACCTCCAAAAGGCTTATAACTGTTAAGTATGTTTAGATAGCCCATTGACTATAACTATAGGAATAAATTAGGCATGTCTCAGTTTTACTGAATTTATCTCGAGTTTAAATATGAATTATTTGCATTCGATATTGTCACGGAATCATTACCGAGTGACAGTAATTTAATTGCTCGTATAGACGGCGGAAGATGTTATCTATTTTCACAAGAAATGAGCTATAATTGCCTATTTAGGGAAATATAGCTTTGCTTAGAACATTGCAAATAAATTGGATTTTATTTAAAAATATGTTTAGTCATGTTGACTACATGCGAACTGAAGATGGAATTTCTATTATTAGTCATAACATTTTATTAAACAAAATGCAAAGTTTACTGCTTTGTGTGTCATTGTTATCATAAAACCATTGTAAGTAATTCTTACAAACAATTCTTGAATTTTCTAATTAATTAACTTATATTATTCCAAACAAATGAACATCCTTTTTTAATTATATTGGAATTTCGTATCTTTTCCAAAAATGTTTTGCCGAAACTACTGGCAAGATTGTAATAAAATTTTATACTAATATGTTTTCGAAGCTAAAAATATCTCATGAATTTGTTTTTATATCTTTGTTAAGGGTAGAATTATTAGTCAAAGTTCCAGGTGAACTTAAATATCGTTCAATTTTACACCAAAAAGGTACTCTTGGTAAAACTCCGTAGTGTGTACCGTTTTCGGATTATTTTGATTTGAAAATTATGAAGTAATAACCGCTACTGGTATAAACTAATGATCAAGTTCGTTTTTCTCTACGTTTGCCATGTAAAATTGATATTTATTGATTGTCATGACAATAAGTCAACAATAATTAGAGTTTTGAAACCTGTTATTGGTAAAATTAGATATTTTTAATAAAAAAGTACTCAAATGTTTATTACAGGAAATGCCTGGGCAAATTCAATGAACTAGAACAGAATATGGGTTCCAGATCACATAGGAATAGAAGGAAATGAAACAGCAGATAAGCTGGCAAAAGAAGGAGCTGAAACTTGATACAGTACAATTCTACAATCTAGAAAAACTAAGGAAAAAAATGGATAGCGAAAAATCCAGGTACTGGAATGATCTAGAAGGACTAAGACAATCGAAGAAGCTCCTGAAAAACTACAACTAGAAAAGATCTCTCAGCTGTCTTAACCTTAGTAGGAAGAACCTCCCTATTATAACAGGAATAATAACCGGGCAATGTCGATTAAGAAGACACATGAAGAAACTAGGATTGGTAGATGAAGCAAACTGCAGATTCTGTGAGGTAGAGGATGAAACCTCAATACACATACTCTCAGAATGCATTGCATTACGTTATTCTAGGGTTAAATACCTACGAACGAGTGGGGATGTACCGTCCAGGTAGTGAGATGGACATCGGCGAAAATGGGAGGCGTGTAGAGAGAGTCATATCTACTGAAATGTGGAAAAGGGAATGGAACGGGACGTAAGATGTGGCTCAGTGGACAAAGTCACTCATTCCGGACATAGTTGGAGTGTAAACACCGTTCTACGGACTACGCTCTGACTCAGGTACTGACTGGGTGTTTCCGGTCATATCTGTATAGGTTCAATATGGCCCAAACGCCCGAGTGTCCGTACTGTGGAGCTTTGGATACTGTCCTACATACGATGTTGGAATGCGGTAGATGGACGGAGAAAAGAGAGAAGCTGAGAGAATGTGGGTGGGACGGTAACTCGATGCAGGAGTTGGTGTCCCGTATGGTTTAAAACGAGAATGTATGGAAAGTTGTACATGGGTTTGTAGGGAGTGTGATCAAAACAAAGGAGGAAGAGGAAAGAGGATAGCCTGAAAAAAAATGCAAGTAATAAAAAATCCAAACAAAAAAATATGCAAAAGCAGACTAACGTGAGTAAGGGTATGAAAGACAGGGCGAGCAAGTAAATGTTTATGCCTATATCAGGGCGGTTTCCTGCTCGCTTCCCGGAGTGGAGGAATGGTTTTAGTCGGTAGGCACCCACTTGGGTGGATCCGACGCTACTGGGACCCCTTCGCGGTGTCTTTTGAAGATTTCCAACCCTCATAAAACTCAAAACATGGTCAAATACCTAGGGTCGTACGAAATAAACTTTCTAAGGAAGATATGACTAGAAAAGCTGCTATAAGTCTAAGGAAATCATCAGAAATGTAGTAAGAAAATGGGAACACAATAGATCTTATTGGTCGCAGGTGTATCTGTTACCCCTAAATTGCTCATACATACATAATACAATAGTTAGTGTAAGAAATATAGCAAGACAAACAAATACGTCTGCTTTAAGTACTTCTTGAAGCTTCAAGAGCAGCAGCTACATCCTATTATTACAGACAAGTTCAAGAACTCTTGCCGGACAATCTACCGTTAGAGTCGATTTTTGTGAAACATTGCAAGAAAAGACAGCCCTCAATTCAAATTTTTTAAAATGCACTCTTTTTGCGGCCACCTTTACGCGACAACGTATGTTTAACTCCCATAACATCCACTATGACTACAGGTCAAAAAAAAACTTTTTTGACTAAATGTTTTACTTGGTGTCTAATATTTTACCGACTAATATACCTGACTTACATAGAGTATAGAGCTCGTAAGGCACAAAACAAAGTACACATCAAGAATTATTCCTGAAAGGACCATAAAAAGTTTAAGAGACAAAATTGTAAATGTATGAAACGTTTGCTCAATGTATGGATTTATCCGTTATTTTTTACTAAACGTATAATATTTTTTTGGAGTATATAATACTTCTTAAGACAACTTCAATATTTTTGTTTTATGGGCCTCCATAATAATTTGTTTAGATTATACCAGAAAATATATAAATTAACAACATATTTGCGTGTTTTTGTTAAATTAAAAGATTTATAAAAGTAGTTCTTAAACAAATATAAAATCTCTCCCTAAATTTTTTCAAACAAGCTTTTATGTTAGGTTCAGCAAAATGAGTGAGCTGAAAAAAGTTGTCCGCGTTATATTGATTCATTACCAGCAAGTGTTGCCTTTTTAACACGCTTTTATTAACTTCACCTGTATGTATGTATGTATGTATGTATGTATGTTTGTTTGTAACGCTCCACTCCGCGGCTGCTGCCTCGGATGAGTCTCGTACAGGGTTGCCATTAGTGGGGATTTTTCACCACATGTGGGGAAAAGTTCAAAAAATGAAAGCAGTGTGGTGAAAAAGTGGGGAAGTGGTGATATTTATTGAAAAATACTATAAAAGTGGGGAATAATTATGGTATTTAATTATTAACACGCTTTTTTAACTTCACCTGTATGTATGTATGTATGTTTGTTTGTAACTCTCCACTCCGCGGCTGCTGCCTCGGATGAGTCCCGTACAGGGTTGCCATTAGTAGGGATTTTTCACCACATGTGGGGAAAAGTTCAACAAATGAAAGCAGTGTGGTGAAAAAGTGGGGAAGTGGTGATATTTATTGAAAAATACTATAAAAGTGGGGAATAATTATGGTATTTAAATAAATTATGCCTTTACAGCAAAAATATACGTATATTATAATTATTCTAAAACCTTAAATTAATATATTGGATGTATAGCTACTATTAATTATGGTCGCTATTCGCTGACGCGCTGACTGAAAGTACTGAAACTATTCTGTAAAATCCTAAATGTTGCACGTGCACTCTATTGAGTATTGACGGGAAATGTAAAGATAACATTGGTTACAGTATCACAAATAATAATGTAAGCTAGTTTGGCTTTATTACCAGAAGATACTTTCTATTGGTAATTTAAAAAAAATAACTATAAATAAATTTTAAATAGTTATTAGGTGCAAATTACATTACTTTTTCGATAAATATACCAATAATTATAAATAATTGTATGTTGTTTTTTAATTTAGTTCTTTTTTAGTAATTTTTTTTTCGTTTCATATTATGTTTGTATTGATGTTTCTGCAACTGTGTTTATGCTTATTTTGATTATATTAAAAGAAATATATATAAAAAAGTCAATAGTTTTATTTATGTTACTGTTATATTAAATTTGCCGCCATTTTTTACGAAGTGGGGAAAAGTGGGGATTTTGTCTTCAATAGATGTGGTGAAAAATTTTCTTATGGCATGGCAACGCTGGTCCCGTATCGTTATTTTTAGTCACCACACTACCTCCCCGTGCCGGGAGTGGGTAATTTGTGCGCCAACTAAATAAACGAATAATGATTGAGTGAGGGTCTTGTAATCGTCACAGCGAATTAACGAATCTATTGAAATAAAATAAATTGGACTAAAAAGTAAAAAATAAATATAGTTTAAAAAAAACTAAAAAACACGCTTTTATAGCATATGAAACTAACAAGTAAAAAAATAAATGTAATTAAGGAAAACTAAAAAGCATGTTTCTGAAAAACATCGAACTAAAAAGTTAAAAATAATTTTCAAAATAAAATTAAAACAAAAATAAATGAAAAATACTAGTATTATTGTGAAAAAAGCGTGGGCGCTGCATACCATATTTTTCGAATTTCAAGCGCCCACGCTTTTTTCACAATAATACTAGTATTTTTCATTTATTTTTGTTTTAATTTTATTTTATAAATTATTTTTAACTTTTTAGTTCGATGTTTTTCAGAAACATGCTTTTTAGTTTTCCTTAATTACATTTATTTTTTTAACTTGTTAGTTTCATATGCTATAAAAGCGTGTTTTTTAGTTTTCTTAAACTATATTTATTTAACCTGACTCTCTTTTGTATGTTTCTCTGTCTTGCTTCTGAATCTCGATAAACCCTCTCCTTTGTTTAAAACACATGAAAACGCTGTAGGTACATAGGTAACATGTGATATACCTATAGTGCATATTTTATCAAGCACCTTTTTAATTCCTTTGATAACATCTGTTTAAAAAATAGAAAAAAGCATGCATTTTTATAAAATATAAAGTTAAATCATTAATATTGATATAAATCTATGTAAATAACGAAACTGAAAACTGTAATGGCCCTAACCTAAAAAAAGTCTATAATTTCCAATGTAATCAGGGTAGAAACTTAATAAAATCAATCAAATAAGCAAGTATTCAAGTATCTCAAGGAAGTGTAACGGCTATAATTTTCTCTCTTAAAGATTAGTGATAAATGTTTTATCGGTGCATACAGACTGCTATGTTAGATGTAAATTATCATTGTGACACCGATGCATTCATTAATGTTACGACTAAGATTGCAATGATTGCATTTGTAACAATCAAACACATGATATTCGCTACTGAAACAATATAATTACTCGTTGTTGTTATTGCTGATAAAGTTGATATTTATGTCGTTGTCTGTAAGAATGCTTATAATTACTGTTAGTCTATAAAATTCTGGTTTTATTCTAGTTTTTCATGTTGAATACTACATTCTTTTAACACACTCGATTGTAGAATCCAAAGTTAGAAGGTATTCTTCTTGCTTTTGTTTATTTCATTTGGTATTCATTTTCATAAACACCAGTTTATCTCATAACTAAACTCCATGAAATAAAGCACATGTTTTTCAAAAAAAAAACTTTTATTTTGTTCGATATTGTCTTCGTAGGTCAATACAACGATTTCAACGATTGTTTTCCTTTTTTATTTTATAAAATATTATGATTTTAAAACCTCTGCAAAATATGGCTTTTTAGTAAAATGTTTAAGTTACAAAATTTGTTTTAAATCTATACATATAATAAAACTGTAGAAATGTATATGTTTGTGCGCGCATCACATGAAAACTACTGATCCTATTCGAATGCGGTTTTCAAAGACGTATTTGTCTACTTTCAACTTAACATCTGGTGTATAAAACTTTCTCCCCCCCCACCCCTTCAAGGGGGTGAGGAAAGCAATTTGTATACAAAAATCAACACGCCACGCGAACGACGTCGCGGGTACATCGCAATAGAACCCAAAAATGTGGTTAGATTTTTTTGTCTGTCTGTCTGTATGTTTGTGCGCGCATCACATGAAAACTACTGATCCGATTCGAATGCGGTTTTCACAGATGTATTTGTCTTCTTTCAACTTAACATCTGGTGTATAAAAATTTCTCTCTCATTCTTTAAATGGGGTGGGGTAAGAAATTTTTATACGCGAACGACGTTGCGAGTACAACTAGTTATATAATAAAATTGTTAATTATTTTGTACCCTGCTGTAGGACCTACTGTTCTTTTTCGTGTTTTTCTGCATTTTCTAGAATAGTTGTCCGGGGCAATTTCATCACGTTAAAAAAAATCAGGTCGAACACGAGTCAAGGTAAACCACAAAAAACCTCTGCTTTTATTGTATAAGTGAACTATCTAAGGTTAAGTAGTGCCGCTTGGAGCTGATTCTGGAGCTCTTTTGGACGATGCTGTCCTTCTACTTGGAGAAGACTCAGCAGAGGAAGGGAGAGCTTTCTACGAGGTTTCCACTGGATGGCTTTGCAATCTCTGCTTTAAAGAGTTTGCAGGTTCCTAGGGTCCTGGGTGTTAGAGCTCTTCAAAATATACCTTTGTTACAGATTGCGCATTATAAGGTCCAAACACTTGAATAAGAGTAACCAAATCGGGCACTCAGCGACAGGATAATTTTTTGGAATGAAAACTTTAATCATAATATAAGTGCGCTTTTAAATACTTTTTGTAATATATAGATACAATGAAGGTATCGGGTTACAACGAAATTCATAGAACTATTTTACAATGTGGCTTGAAATAACATAATAATTATACAATTTTCCTTTTGTGTCCTTCGCCGTTTTACTTCTTAAACGATAATGGTTCAAACTTCCTTTGCCTTCATATGCGTCATTTTGGCAAACATTTCAACTTTATTATCTGTTCGTTAGTCTAAATAAAACTCGAGAACGGCTGGACCGATTTGGCAAATGTTGGTTTTGAATAATTTCTGGAAGCACTTGGTAGATAGCGTTATCTTTTAATTTATGGATAATACAGACATAAAGATTATTTGGATTTGTTTTGTTCCGTGATGAAATAGTAAGTTTTATAATACAATAAACAATTGACAACAAAAAAATTGCGAAAACTGAAAGGAATTAGGGAAAGGCAAAAATGGTAAATATCACATAGATGATAATAATTTTACAAAAATTAAAAAACCGTTTGAAAAAGGAAAAAGGTTGGAAAAAAATAGAAAGTAAATTATAAAAATTGGAAAGCATTAAATAATGAGAAAATAGAAAAAAATAAAAAGGTATAATAAAGAATCAAAAAACGAATAAACAATAATAAAAAAGGAAAAATCGACTACACAGAAAATAGAAAAAAAAAGGAACAAAAAAGAACTGGTGTGAAAAGAAAAACCAAAAAAAGGTCCCAATAGTTGTGAAAAATTGCAAAAACCTGAAAAAACCGGCATAATCAGAAAAATCACAAAAAACAGAGGAAAACAAATAGTAAAAACCAGGATAGAAACTAAATTAAATTGACAAAAAACATAGAAAATGGTAGAACAAAGATTTAGAAAGTTAAGTAAAATAAAAAATAATCGAAAAAACACCAAAAAAGAATGTAGTGAAAAGAGTCACCAAGTAAATATTACAAGAATTGGAAACAAACAAAAAATATAATACAACAAAAATAGAAAAACATAGAAAACAATAATAAAAAAGTAATCCAAAAAACAGGATGAGACGGAAAAAAAGAAATCATTGATTTTTTGACCGTACGATGTTCTCCGGGTCAGCTAGTACCTTATTAATTTTTAATCTTTATATGCGGAAATGAATAATAAAGAGAATTAAAGTGTCATAATGAATAGCTAATACAAAAATATTATTTTAAACACCGTTTAAGCTAGCTATAAATTTAAGAAATATTATTTCTCAAAGACATCATATGAAACTAATTACAACCTACAACAACCGGATTCATGATTTAGTGTTTTAAAATTTATTAACTTTTTTTCTATTTACTTAATTTAAGCATCACAAATCAAAGAATAAGAATGTTTAATTATAAAATTTTACCGCATCTGGAAGTAAATCCATAGGCAACCTAAACCAGTTCGATGCGGAACTCTTCATACTAAGGAAAACATCTGTTACGCAATTCTCTATCAGTTACTACATTCTCAAGAACGAAATATATTTATCATTTTCAAACAAAAATAGACTTCAACACCATTGCACACACATTTGCCATATGCATACACTGCCTTTTATAAGCAGTTTTTTTGGAAAAAGAATTCTGACGTTATAAGTGTTAGGTCATTATTCTATCTTTCGGAAAACAAGTCTGAAAACGTTCAAGAAACAGACTACAGTTAAATTTATGAGATAGGAAGTACTTGAAATATGAACAACAAGTTTAGGTTGGGATTTTAAATCAGGTTAAGTTAAGACGAAACACTTAAAACATACACGGTAATTTTAGCATTCAAATATGATATTACGCCATATTGTCTGCGTATATAACTTTCACTTATCTAGAAACTGATGGCTTTTATAGCCTTTTAACGATAATTTACAATCATGGATGCGAACACAAATGGGTAATAATTTTCTGCTCCTACGAGTACCTACGGTGTTAAACTCAAATAAATTTAATCTGTGTTCATATTGTTTGGACAAAACAATTTAACAAATTATTTTAAAATGGCAAAAATAAAACTGTTCGCAAAGAAGTAGGCATATGAAATTAATTTTAGGATGAATGTCTTTATTTTTAACTTTAAAGTGTGCTTAACTTTAAAATCGAGTTTCCAATAAAAGTCCAAATTAGGCTACTTTACAATGAGCAGATTGTAAATGAAAAGATATATACATTTTGTAATTTGTCGATTAATGTTTGAGGTAATGACCGCGTAAAGAAGGTATAGCTTTATCAATACTTTGAAGTATTACCTATTTCACTAAACATACGTATAAAAAACATGCAATCAGTTGGGATCACTTGCAATATCTTGCGATCACTTGAATTCAGTTGCAATTTTTTCCCATTTGTGGAAGAAACGGAAAAGTATCGCAATAATTGTTTTTTCTAGCTTGTAATGATTTAAGCGCATTGTACGCTACCTCCAGAAGTACATGCTTTTAGAAAAAATTTTAACTAGGACAAAACTAGACAGACAAAAATTTACAACAAAATTTTTAAAAGTTACAAAAACTCTTCATACTTATTAAGATTTTTGGATGCCTTTAAATTTGGAAAGAGGTGGAATGTAATAAAAAACATTAAAGAATTACCTATATGTAGTAACATATACTATTTTAGCCATATTATAATTAAGTGAGAGAGCAAGATGTTTTGCTCATAAATGCCTGTGCTAAAATAAATACTACTTAATTCTGTAGGGTAAACATAGTATTCTTTAAGGCTTATACACTTCGTACACCGATGCTCTAAATTGTTGATTCCTTTCAAATAATAGAATTTGGCCAAGTTTTAAAAACCGCCATTCGTTTCTGCAATCACCTTCTGCTCGTTTGTTTACATTCTGTTTTCCGCTATTTTAAATTGAGAAACAAATAGTAGTTCAAGGATGCCAAATCTAAAGAATAAGGGAAATATATATATATTAATTCGGCGACCTCAACTACTAAGGTGTGAGTTGGGATGTTGTCGTGATGGAAAACGACTTTTAAAAATCGAAGAAGTATTTTTGCAGTCGGGTTTGAAACGGTCCAATAAAGATAAATACCAATCACCCGTAATGTGTTTACTTTATTCCAGATATTCCTTGCAAATCCCAAAAGAATCTAGTCATAACTTTTCTGGCCAAATGAACGGCCTTCGCATTTTTTTCATACACATTTTGACTTGGTCCTTCATTGTTTATTCTTCTTGGTTTTAGGAGTGTAGTAATATATTTATGTTTTATATATAACTAGTTGTACTCGCAACGTCGTTCGCGTGGCGTGTGATTGTTGTATAAAAATTTCTTACCCCACCCCATTTAAGAAATGGGAGAGATATTTTTATACACCGGATGTTAAGATGAAAACCGCATTTGAATCGGATCAGTAGTTTTCATGTGATGCGCGCACAAACATACAGACAGACAGACAAAAAAATCTAACCACATTTTAATTTACCCGCGACGTCGTTCGCGTGGCGTGTTGATTTTTGTATAAAAATTTCTTTCCTCACTCCGTTAAAGGGGTGGGGAGGAGAAAGTTTTATACACTAGATGTTAAGTTGAAAGAAGACAAATACGTCTTTGAAAACCGCATTCGAATAGGATCAGTAGTTTTCATGTGATGCGCGCACAAACATATACATTCCTACAGTTTTATTATATGTATAGATAGATAAAGAAATGACCCATAAAGCACAGCGGGTTTTTCTGGAACAGCTACAATCGTACATAGATTTTATCATTGATTTTTGGAATAGTAACCTGATCAGCGTCACTTGTGCCTATGTGGCTACATAATTATAAACTATTCCAATCAAAGATGCAGATAAAAATCCCTCACTGTCCTTGATTTAAACTAACGCCAAACACAAACAATTAGACCGATCTGGCTACAACTAAAGAGAAAATAAAAGTAAGTTTAAAGTTCTTGGAACAAAGAGATAATTAAAGTAAAATCTTGGATTCGATAATTTATTTGAGGCTGCATCTTCATTTCTGAACTAAAGATAATTATTTACAATTTGCGTCAATAATGGTTTACGATTTAAAGGAAATTTTTGATATTAACAAAAAGGTATCTGATGAAAGAGGTTATACATCTTAAACATGGGTTCCATTGTAAATAAAATAATACTCAAAACTTATGAAATTAATGTATCAAAGTAGCGACTAGTTTCGGCTCCACTGAGCCATCTTTAGGCTAAAAATATATAAGTGTTAAATATTTTTTAACTGAATCGATAAGAATACATAAATAATAATATTTATAACAAATGTAGTAGTAGTTAATTCAATCAAACATACGCAGAAAGTAGTTGCAGGTTACTATGAGTAACATTAAAATTTTGGAGATTTCATCAATAAACAAACATGGGAGTTACAAAGCGAGAAAGGGGAAAGATTAAAACAGACCCAAATTTGCTAAAAAATCATATGGGAATAAAGTTTAAAATTTTTTTTAAAGAAAAGAAAGGAACATTATATAGTTTTTAATTAAGTAGCGAAAAGGGGCCAACTACCGGTTTACATCTGTGTAAAGCATACACTCGACTCTCTAAACCACGTGCATGATGAAAATATGAATTATCAATTATATTATCATACATGAAAAGGTTAAAAAAGATGATTCAACTCTTGTTAGCCTGAAGATGGCTCAGTGGTGCCAAAACAAGTCGTTACTTCGGTACATTAATTTCATTAAATTAAATGATTTTGAGTATTATTTCATTTAATAAATATCTATTGGTATCTGTGGGTTCCCAGATAGTTATATGTATCACATTTAAGCATTGTACCATGTTGGAAAAATTATATAACACATCTGCTAGATGCAAACAGTTAGCAATAAGATTTTGTTGCAGAGAGGTATGAAAACTATTAGATTTATTTTAAAAATGTCTTTTGTATTAATAAGTCTATTTAAATAAAGGTTCTTAAAAAAATATCATAAGTTTAATATCGCACGGATATCAATAAATTATAAAGTATTTAAAACAGTATAAAAACATATTTAATTATATTTTTAAAACTGTATAAAGCAAATTAATTTTTTATATGCTGCGAATTGAATCGAAAGTAACAAAAATCAATTTTTCATTTAATATCGCAAGAAGTGAATTTAACTAATAAAATTATAATTCATTTTTTTACCGTCCAACAATTTATTTATAAACTTTAACAACAGTAATTGTATATCCAGTCGGTTTTTTGATTTGCCGTAACTGTGCAACAGTTAGTTTCTGACTAAAAACACTCATCGTGCAACAGACACCAATGAGTTAAATTACATTTTTGACCTAATGATACATATAATGTAAAACACGCTACTGTAAATGTTCTTTAGTGTACCTCAGAGGTATTAATCAAGATAGATTGTTTACTCTATGATATTGCATGTTGGTACGCAAGAAAATTCATGCAGAAATAAAACATATTAAATTGATTCGAATGATTTTAAAACACAATAAACTACTAAAGAAAATGTTTGAGTGAATTATGGCTTATGCTCCGGTAAAGTAAAATTAGATTAAAATAGTATTATACGTTACAAGGTCGGTAGGTGACTTATTACAGTACGAGTTAGTTTACGGACGAGGCGACGTAGGAGCCGAGTCTGGAAATAAAA
Organism: Altica lythri; assembly: GCA_964028335.1. NCBI lineage: Eukaryota > Metazoa > Arthropoda > Insecta > Coleoptera > Chrysomelidae > Altica > Altica lythri. The sequence goes on from OZ034805.1 coordinate 19,428,391, forward strand.
ACAAGTACTGTAATAACACCTAACGACCATGTATCGTATTATATTTTATTTTATCCTGTTTTTATAAATTAATAAATTCATAAAAATTTTAAAAATAGTTCGTAACTTGACTAATTACGTCAAATTACTTTAACTGTCAGTTACTGTCAAATATTTTAAAATTTTTGTATTATATGTTAATTCGTGTTTTAAATTAAAATAAATTAAAAAGTAAGAAATTAATTATTTTATTTTTATTTTATATTTATTATAGTGTTTTTAAATGTCAAAAATTAAAAGTAATTGTCTTCCCTTAAAGCAATCAGAGCAGAGTTGCTAGGTAACCTATTACAGTACATGATACCGTAATGTTTTACTTACCGGCGACAAATTAATTATAGGGAAGTTTATTTACTGGACAGGATGAAATAAAATAAATAAAGGTAACTTAATTCGATTAACGTAAAAATTAGTAAAATCGTTTAAAACATAGTTAAAAATAACATGTTAAATCTCTCCATCGTTCCCGTACTTTGAAAAAAACTCGAGGTCAAAGGTTAAAAATAGGTTCTTCGCGAGTTTCACTGGAAGATAAGTTTTTTCTTAAATTACTTTAAACAAAAATTATAGATCATAAAATTGTCTATAAAAAAGGTTGTAACAACACAACCATGGTTCGAATTTCTAAACTATGTAAAAAAATTCTGTTAATAAATAAATTTAAGTTTTAGTTATTATGTTTAATAGGTAAAAGAGTCTTTAAAGTCACCTCTTACCTGGGAACAGCGGGCGGTCCATAAATCAAACCCTTTTCGACTTTTCGATCCTCACAGCATGTGTATGCACCGATTTTACAATCTATTGTTTACATTTAAAAATGCATGTGATTATTTTTTTATAAAAAAAATACCAGAAAGGTAAAGATATTTTTTTTTCTGATTTCATCCACATATAATACTCACGCAGAAACGGGATATTTTGCAAATAAACAAACTTTAACAATACTAATACCAATAAGAATTACTTACCAGTGTCTTTTTAACATTTAAGGAAACTTCTTAATCACTGGAAGCTAAAAATCGATGAGCAAATAGATCCTGGACACGTAGAGGAAATTGATGAAAGTGCTTACGTTAACCGAAAGTAATACCGAGACGTCTGCAAAGGACACGGTGGGAGGTTAGAGGAATAAACCGACAAATGAAGAGAATTTTTCTTACGTTTGTTCCTAACAGAAACGCTATAACATTAGAGCGTGTTATTCAGGAAACTTTGGGGATCCAACCAATCGACGTATTAACATCAGAAATATCGAAGGTAAAACCAGTCGTTAAGAGGAAACTTTGTCGACGATCACAATGTTCATAGCTTAGTTGTTAGAGCGTCAGCGCATATAGCTGAAGGTTGCGAGTTCAAATCTCGCTGGATGCGACATTTTTTTTAATTTCTCGTTAATGTCATTTAATATATTCACGTTTGTATACTTTTTAAAAACTTCCAAAAATTTCAAAAATTTTCAAAAATAGATGGTTAAATCATGAGTGCATACAACATGCTGTAAGAGTCAAGAAAAGGGTCGCCTGCTAGTTCCACTTCTAAGACTCTTTGACCGCTTATTTTTTTTAAGCTGCAGAACAGAAAGATATGAAAATATTTTCATAAGTTGTAAATTATTTATTAGATTTATATGTTTATTAATATTTTACATAATAAAAAACATTACGTGTTAGTTGCTACTGTTCAACCATAAATGCAGAAATTTATCGTATCTAATAACCTGTACAGTTAATAATAATTTAAATAATCTATAATTAATTTATTAATTACGTAAGATTTCAGGTCAATTATCTGGATAATAATTTTGTCTTTTTGCAGTTATGTATTTATTTACTTGTTAATCGGTAAAATATTGATAGAAAATATACTGTTTATAGGATCTGCACATTACTTGCATATTTGGAAAACAAATTATAAATAAGGTGTCAATAGCACAACTCGTCTATAAAATAATTCTTATTCCTAAAAAATAAATTATTTTATCTACGCCTAAGACTGTAAACATTGCAACAAGTACTGTCAACAATAATAATTATAGTAAACAGGACATTACATGTATTATATAATGTACAACTTACAGCTTACAGCACTAGCAAAATAACTGCCTTTCATATACGTTCATATGAAACGATTTACAGATTGTTATTACTAAAGTTAATTTGTCAGACGAAAAATTAATAATTTTAAGTTTTATTTGCTTTTAAAACTAGTTAATTTTTTTGTTGGACAACAGCTTGCAATTACTTTAAATTGCGAGATATACTAGTTAAAAGTTTTTACTATTACACAAGTCAGGAAAAATTATGTTGGCCATTTTGATTACTAAGGCTATCTTTCTTAAACTGAGTGTCGAGAAATAACCACCTAGTAAGTTTTGTGAAATACCTCCTTGTTGCAAAGTAAGTAGTTTTTATGGGTTATTAAATTGCGAGTTTCAAAAGGGTTGATATCAATTAGAAACTAACATTTTAATTTAATTCTGCATGTGAGAATATTTAGCGAAAATCATCTTGTGTATTTTATTTTATTTCATCCTGTCCAGTAAATACACTTCCCTATAATCAATTTGGCGCCGGTAAGTAAAACATTACGGTATCAGGTACTGTAATGTGTTGCCTAGCAACGCTGCTCTGATTGGTTAAGGGAAGACAATTACTTTTAATTTTTGACATTTAAAAATACTATAATGACTATAAAATAAAAATAAAATAATTAATTACTTACTTTTACTGCCATATTTGAAAAGAAGTCAATGTTATTCACTTTTATATTAACAATTAAATCTTAATAATAAAAAAATTATTTGACGGTGACAGATGGCTTTCAAGGTAATTTGACCTAACTAATCAAGTTACAATCTATTTTTAGTCAAGTTACGAACTACTGTTAAAATTTTTATGAAATTATTAATTTATAAAAACAGGATGAAATAAAATATAATACGATACATGGTCGTTAGGTGTTATTACAGTACTCGTTTTTATTTCAGGACTTGGCTTCTACGTCGCCTCGTCCGTAAACTAACTCTTACTGTAATAAGTCACCTACCGACCTTGTAACGTGTAATACTTTAACTGTCGGGTTGAACACATTTTTTTAAAAGGAATAATTGACTATTAATTTAACAAAGGTTTGAGCTTTGGCTAAATATGTATCAAATTATTTTATTAATTTCAAATTTTGCTTATCTGGTCATTTCCTTCGAAGGGTTAATCCAGATTCATTAAAAATCTCCAAAGTTCCCTGATGGGTTGTTAACATTTTCTCGCGTCTTCAAATCTGTCAATAGATTTCTTTTTTTATTTGATTCTTTTAAACAGAAATTTAAAATAAAATTGTTTTTTTTTGGTGTGTAAACAGCTGTTATAAAATACTCGTATACTATAACAGAAAATTTACGAATTAATATCGTACTGTATTTAGATATCGCAAGTTTCTAAAAATTACTACATTTTAAAATATAGGTTTGAGAATATTCTAAATATTTAAAAAATACTTAATGTGTTTAGTTTAGTATAAACTGATTACTCAGGTCGCAATTTAACTACATATATAAAATTTTTCGAATACCAAACGCAGCCACAACTAACTTCTCGGCATATAAAATTACAACCCATTATTTCGGTTCATAGAATTGATCATTCGTTATCACAAAAGGAGATACTACTGGCAATTGTGTACCTGTTCGGGTTTTATATTACCCAGGTCCACGGAAAACTGAGTAAATAACTATAAGCGATTTTTTATGGTATCTGTAGATCATTAAGCCAGATATATGTATAGGCAGCAAAAATTTACTGTTGTTTAAAATATACTACAAACAGTCCATTAGTGAATCTTTTAATTTAAATAGACCACGCAATGTACCATGCTTGCATAATGTAGATTCAGTTACATCCCTCAGGGAGAGAGAGGGAATTATAAAAGACAGTCTTTTCTATTTACAGACTTAGTTAAATTCTTTATTGAATTTAAAAAGTGGTTAAATTTAAGTGAGATGACCTGGAGCAGAAATTCCAATATTTTTTATCATCCAGATGCGGTAAACTGGAATGTTGTTTATTCCATGATTGATTTAATTGTAAATAGTATATTACACTACAAGTGACGAAAGTTGAATTTTCGGCCCTGCGCGTCATGATGCCATCGGCTTCGCCTCGGGCATCATGACGCGCAGGACCGAGATTTCAACTTTTGGCCCGTGTAGTGTATACGATTTTTCTTCATAGCCGGTCGAAAGTACGTTATTAATTATCCTTTTTTTAACTTAAATGTTGTCTGCCCCGACATTTGCGGCACGAGCGAAGCGAGTGCTGCTGGTCTTGTAATTACGCATAAGAAATTTTTTCCTCCCGCCGTAAACAGGGAGTAAATGTTAAACTTTCTTCCTAACAATTAATGACGAAAGTACGTACTTTCGACCGAGGTATGAAGAAAAAGTATATGTACAAGATATATGTATTTGACAAATATTAAAAATGGAAAATGGACAGATAAAATTAAATGTAGTTTTTAAGAACCTGATTCAGATCCTGCGTAAGAAATAAGCAAATTACATTAAGTAATATAAATTTTGCTTTCTGCACGAACGATTAGAAAGAACACTGCTTTAATATTTTTCCTTCCTTGCACCAGCAGCACGGGCTTAATTCGAAACGCTTAGTCTGGGAGTTATATATGACTAGTAATTATCCTCATCAACATTAGTGTAATACGGCTAAATGCCAGGTTATTATCAAGAAGTTAGAGCTCCTAGAAGTAAACGAATACTTGTTTAACATTCTAAAGTATTATTTTGCATAATCATCCTTAAGGATGAGCAAAATTGTAAAAGATTTAACCCGCAATGATCTCCTTTTCTAAAAGACTCTTTATTTAAAGAGTCTTAAAGCTGGATCTGTCAAAAGGATAAAAAATCATTGCCGACTCTGAAGCTGAAGTTTTTAGTTGACCTGGCACTAAAAAAATTAGTTAATGTACACGATCAAATGAACTAGAAATTACCCTGGACTAGACAGAGAGTATTGTCCTAAAAACAAATAGGAACATAAGGCATAGGTATCATCTAACGAGGGAGAGGTCACAAAACTCTGAGCAAACATGCAAAGTACCTATCAGTTATACGGTTCGATAAGTAAGACTTGTCCCGGTCAACACAAAGGGGTATTTCGGTTAAATATAGAACTATATCAATGGAGGATCTGGCTGTTATTTCGGTTTTCTTTCAATTGTTCTAATGATACATGTAAGAAACAGATTATATCAGAGTAAGAAGGCCCCAAAGAATTTTAAAATTAGTAGAGAGTTGAGAGTTTAAAAAAAAAACATGGCAGGGGAAATAAAATGAGATGGTAGCCATGGCAAAGATATGGACAGTGTGCTTCACCTGCTTTATATTCGTCAGGTGAAAGAAGAAAGAAATAATCTGTGATTGTTGTTAAATAAGAGGCACCTCAAAGTCTTCATTAATCAAATGATGACAAACAAGTGTGCGTCCCACACTATTTGAATGATCAAAAACTAAACGATTTTCATTTAATCAAAAAAATGTATACGACGATCTTTAAATTGCAATTATCATCTTTTCTTCTTTTTCTTGTCATGTATATCCTAAAAAGTTACTGGGGTACCAATTTCTAATTTTGTGGTGTTGGGTTTGTCTTTGCTATTCTTGGGGGACAGTCGTCAAGCATTTTATCTCCAGTGTCTTTTTTTTTTGTAATCTATTTTACTACGTCTGAGAACCTACACATATCACATATCTCTCTTTTCCATACGTGCAGCCTGTTATTGATGTTATGGTTTGCAGCTCTGTTATTCTTAATACTCTTTGGTTTCGGACTCTTTGGCACTTGTTACAATGGCGTAAGTCATGACGAGTCTTGGCAAATGATCTTTCTCATAAGCGTTATGCATACATGTGCCTAAAGATGAAATGAGTAACATGATTTAAAATCAAGTCCTTTAAAAAGCTAACTAACTAAATTGAACTAACTAGCTAAATTTATAAAAAATATAAGCGTAATTCTTGAACCTGACTATTTACTTTATAATTCTTTTTCCTCAAGTAAGTGTATTTAGGGTTATAAAAGTGTAAATAAATATTTTTTTTTATATTTGGCTTATTTGTCTTACTGATGTTCTTTAAAAGTATGCTTAAATGTTATGTTTTTTAACAACTAAAAGAATTAATCCAAAGTGGTATTTAAAAAATAGCTACTTATATAAAGTTGATGGACTCTTCCTGATTTATACACCTGTAACCCATAGAAAAGTATTTCTTGTAGGAAGTGAAAAAACTTCATGCGTATATAGTGTAGTAGTTAAACACGGGTTTTGTCTTCCGATGATGTCTTTCCCGTTAGAATCTTTCGTTCGACTAAAAGGTACTGAATATCAGACATACAACTTAGTTAGTACGTATTCACTAACATACGCAAAGTGTAATTATTTAAGTATACAAACATTTTTCTGGACTAAATATGAAATAAGTGCTTTAGAATAAGAACAGATAAATTTCATTAGATTATAATTTTATATATAAGATTAAATACTTAAATTTTGGAAATTATACAAATAAAAAAATGACATTAGAGAGAAATCAAAAAACTGACACATTAGGCAGGTAATTTTGCTTATTGGCGAAACTATTTAACCAGAAATAAATGCTCATCTTCTGCCAGTTTCAAATTAACCCAATCAGCAAATATGCGACCTGAACAATGGTCATTTACTCGAACTGTATTTTATTCGCACATAAACCAAAATCACGGATCGATATTTTGACGCCTTCTTCACCAATTCGCGCTACAGCAACAGCAGCAATATTGTGTACGGTAATAGTTATTTGTGACACAAGGACGGAAAATGCCATTTTGCAACAGCGAGTAAAGTTGTGTAGCCGAGGGGCGTAGCACCGAGGCGAAACAATACGAGCACTTGCAAAACATTTTGCGTACGTGTAGCACACATTATTTTTTGGTCCGACCAATTTTTAATATTTTCAAAAGTTCAAAAACTGTTTACTTTGTGACATACAAGATTAGGTGTATATTGACATTATTGACATCTATTGCACGATTAAAAGAATTAGTAATAAGGAATGATTTTCTGATAATCGATTTCACGATCCTGAATTTTTATACATACGAATACTGTGCTAATAAGCAGCAGAGTAAAAATTGTTATATTGATAATATTAATATTAATATCTAATAATTTTATATAAAAATAGCAGAGACAATGAACTATTATAGTTCAATGAGCAATAATAAAATCGAGATATGTATTTTCATAATCGAATGATAAGTAGTTGTAAATTGACATAAATGTCAAATTTAAAATAAAAGTTGTGAGAGAAATTAAATGTAAGTTTGAATCCTGCTTACCTTTAGAAAAAGTTATTAGTTTAGTATATTATACGCTGTTTTTAACTAATTTTAATTAAAATTTTTAGTATTCATTATGTATTTTTGATGTCTCATAGCGCCATCTCTCTAGATAATCTAAAAGCTAATTTGCCGGCCTAGGCCAGAAAATGTCATTTTCCGGACGATTTTGAAGTAATTAATAGTATTGTTTCTGGACGGAGGACCAAAAACACATTTCTTTGAATTTTTAAGGGTTTGTAATCGAGAAGAGTAAAATTAGTGCAAAAACAAACAATAACTTCAAGAATTGCATGCTCAATAGGAGAATTAAGTTGACCGTAAAATAAACAAAGTGTTTCTGAACTTTCAGAACTGATTTATTTTTCAAAGAAAATTTTCACAATTTGGAAGCGTTTATCTAGCGATTAATGATAAATTGCAAAACTTACTAAACAGAAATGTCAACATAGTTAGACATTCTCAACTGTCAAACTATGGACTACAGTACAAACTTCTAGTGTACCCAACATGTTATATTTTTGTGCTAAAAATATTTAGCAGTTTATTTATAAGTTACATAGTTGATGTTGTCAAAAATGAAACATAAAAAAGGGTTGACGTTACTATAATTAAATAAGTAAGAAATCGTGACCACTCAGGGCGTTAAAATGTTATTTTCCAATGGATTCATTAATATTTATTACAAAAGGTCAAATGACTACGAATAAAGCAAAACCTCTGCTTGCCGACCGACGACCTTTTCAAAAAATATTAATACACGATTTATTATAATGTGCACGAAAGGCATTGCTGACCCATATTTCTCATCTATACTGTGTTTAATGTGTAAAGGTGCTCTATGAGAAGCAGACAATAGAGTATCATTAATAATATTGGTAGTAATCTGAGGCTGTTTTACAATGAGTTCTGTACATAAGATATTGAGAAAATAATCTGGCACTGAATTCTTAAAATAATTACATAATTTTGTGTTTAAAATTTAGTAACTTAAGTTTGATGTTTTAATTGTCAATCAGACAAGTATCGAATGGTTTAAGGCAATATTACATATAGACTCTAGTCCTACCGAATTCAACTTTTGTCCAATTTCTCCTTATTACTAAATTTTACAAATCCCATAAGAGATGTGTTAAATAACTAATTTGCTAAATTAATAACTATTCGAATTTAAAAAAAAAAACTGTTTTAATCATTAACTGGCCTATGTTTGGCTATCTCATACACCGTTACTAATGAACCGTGTGATTTTTTAGAATTGTAATTATAACTATTTAAAAATGTAGATATATATTTTTTATAACTAACTTTTTATAACTGCAAATGACACAAAAAAACTCCATAAATCCTGTATCATTATCGTGACACCTTTAATCAAATTAAACGATTTAAATGAATACAAAACGTGAGAATTTTCTTTAACAGCAATATCATTAAGTGTTCTTTTCTAACAGATCTTCAGAATATTTGCTACTAATCATCTGTTATTACTAAAAGATTAAGTACGCTATTTTTTACACACGGAAATAAATTTGTTTGCTTTTTCTTTAGTTTGACGTAACCAGCCAAATTCATTCAGTTTGTCTACTAAACCTAAGATAAAAGATGCATCTTGGGATTCGTTAGAGATATCACTTTCTTGGGATTTCATAATTTTTATGTTTAAGTTTAACTGTTTCTATTTTATCAAACTATTATCTCAAAGAAATTTAAAAAAATATACTTTACTGTACGAGGTGAGGGATAAAAGTTCATGGAATGAATGGGTGCAGTAGGAAGAGTAGTGTCTGCTTAGTGTGATACTAGTTAGGGACTCACCATTAGTGTAAAAATTAAGTTTTAGCACTTCTTGCCTGCAAAAAAAATCAATCCGGAAAGAAATTTAATCTGTGGATAAAATTAAATGTAATGCTTTGTTAAAATTCTTTACCAGGCAAAGAAAGAGTGCCAATACCATTTTAAATGTGTAAATGTGTATGGATAACAAACAAATTAATGATTTATAACTGACTTGGTCTTTTTAAACATAGTTGGAAGTTGATCGAAGATTAACCCGGTCTGGATGGCCAATTGAGGACATCAGATATCATCTAGAAAGTTTAAAACAATGTGTTAAGCACAATACTAGAATTAAAGAAAGCTATAAAAAATAGCCAGAGGTTTCAACTTACTTCCTTTTTTGTACTTTTGTTGTGTGGCTTGTTACCAAGATAAAGTGGCAGTAATATGCTTAAGATGAAAGCATATTGTAAGTAGAAATAAAACATTAAAAAATGGGTGGTTAGTAGCTATGTTCTGACCGAACTGAATAAATGTCAAAGATTATTATGTCGATTTATGCTTTTATGGCATACGTTGTAAACTTTAAAATAATAACAACTTAAAAGTTTTCTTTACTTTTCCTGCATAATAAATTTATGAAAATAATATATTAAGGTAATTTTTTTAAATATCTTAAGAAAGTTGACTGAAATTGACCACAATCCAATAAATATCGCGTTAGAAGGCTCGTCATTAGATATATATCCTCGGATTTCAAAATCTTTGGTATAAAATATTGTTTTTGTACAACTGTCATTAAAAGTGACACTTTTAATGATAGCAAACAATGTTAAAAACGATTGTTTACATAGCAGCGTGTTAAAAATACTTTTAACACGTTGCCATGTAAACAAGTTTACTTTTAACACGGTTTAGTTTACTTTTAACACGGTTTGGTTTATTGTCATTGCAAATTCGCTCGTTTCATTATCAAAATAGGGAAGTTGTACAAAAAACATTGTATGGTATTTGTGTTAAAAGTGATTTTATTTTGTTCGTGAAATTGTTCAATTCGCTCCGCTCATTTCACAAACGTTTTCACTCACAAAATAAAACCTCACTTTTAACACTCATATCATAAATAACTTTTTTTCTACTATTTTTAAAAAGTGCAGGTGTTGTACGATGGTGATTTTTCTTCTTGACTAGATTTTTCACACTGGTTGCGGAACAGTGAAGATCAGGATCCTTATTTACTATAATAAATTACTATCCTTTAAATAGTCACTTAAAACGTCTAAATCTATAAACATTCAATATTTAATAAAAGTTTCGTTTGATGTTTCGCCGACTATCCTTAACGTTGTCATATCTTACCATTTTCTTGGCAAATTGCATGAGTATTAGTAATCAAGGAAGTTATTTTCATTTTAAATATCAACGTGTAGTGGGACATTATTTAATAAAATATCTAAAACAAAACTAAAATTTGTGGTTAACTAACTACCTACACGGTAATAATCACGATGATAATCGTGTTCGTTTACGATTATTAGATGCGGCGAATAAATATTTGAACAGGTTCTAAAAGCAAGAGATGATAGCCAAACAGAATATCAAAAATATATGTATAAATAATAATAGAATTATGCAAATAAGTTTTAATACAGCAAATGCGGGTAAAATACTAGAAATATTCAATTGCAATCATCGCATGCAAATGTATTTATTATGGTGGTTTATAATTACTTTTGCAATTAATTATATAAGAGCTAAACTAAATTTCTTAGAATATAAAAATTTGGTTTAACTGTAAGTCTACGAGGCAAATAAATATATATATATATATATATATACCGAAATTGAAGACACTGTCGGATTTTACACTAAATTTAATTGAGTTCTTCATTGAAAACCGATGATTGATTCTTGTAACACACACTGTTGGTGTCTGATGGATTAATGGGTTGCCTCACTCAAGATTTATAAAAGTAAGGTGTTTTCATTTGGTTTGCAATTTATTTAGACAAGCTTTTAATTACAATTTTAATTTAGTGGCTGCCAATTGCACATTGAGACCTTTACCTGTACGTTTTCGAGCCTTTCGGGTGTTATAGCGTCGATTTTGACACGAATGTTTGACTTGAACCACAGTTTGTTGCTTGTTGGCGTAAACCTTACTTTACAGAAAACCTGGGATGTTAAATCTGGTGATTTGGCTGGCCAGTCAATAGGGGTTTTCGTTGTAGAAGCTTAATTGTTTTATTTGCTGTTTGGCATGACGACGCGTCTTCTTAATACCAGTAACCGTCTAGACCTTTCATCCTCATAAGCAGGCGGACAAATGAGCCATATCCACCGATATCGATTTCCATCGAACGTGTCGTTTTGTCTAAAAAAATATGGCCCAATGATGGATTTTGTGCAAATGTCCAACTAAATAGTTACTTTATAGTCATGCAATGGAGTTTCATGTATCTCATTGTGTGGATCTGTATCCCCAAATGCGACAATTTTGATTATTAACTCTATCAGAGAGGTTAAAATTAGCTTTGCCAGTCATTAAAATTTACATCCAAAATTTGGTTCGGTGTCAAACATTTCAGCGATTGTTTGAGTAACTATATTCAATGTAAGGCGTCACTATTTTAGCGCGTTGTTTCGGTGTTAATGGTTCAAATTGTACCAAATTGACGTAAAAGATGGCGCATATTATATATGTAAGGGGTAAATAAATTTTGTGGGTTTTTACTGCTATCTTAATTTCCAAATATTATTTATATGTTGTATGTTTTATACAGGTTATCCAAGAACTCTAATGCTTAAATGAGACCTGATATCTTAGGAGTAATTTTATGTCAATTTAATTCCAATTATCCTCATACAAAAAACCTTCTAAGGAAAGTGAAAACTCGTTGCAGATAATAATCTCAAGTCAATTTCGTTTATACATTTCAAGAAAAGTACTAAGTAAAAATTTAAAACTTTAAATAATTATTACGATGGAAGCCTTCGCACCGTTCATACTACAGCCTAGTTGAACTTGTTGTACTTTTTCCATTGGTTCATGATACGCACTTTAGGATCTTAGTACCCTTTACTGGTACAGATACAGGTCTAAGCCTTGGGTGCCATATGTTTGTGGAGTGTGGCGGCACTTTAAACTCTCCAAAAATTAACTGTCTCCTAGGATCGAGTGCTTTGCAATGGTACAGTATGTGTTAAACTCTTTTAGGTTTTCTGTTGCATAATCTACTATTAAACAGTCGAGTGGTTTTCAGGTGTCCTTTGACAGGTGCATGGCCCGTAAGAAATCCTGTAATGACTGGTAGCTATTTGCAGCTCGTTTTGCGCAGTGTTTTGGCTCCTCTGGCTTACGTATGTTCAATACGCATTGTGCAGTGTGCTTGGCCAGAAACGTGTTTCCAGTGTCGGTTGACATTGTTATGTTCTGTCAGATTATTGAGTTCTTTTCAGCATTAGTGTATTAATCTGGAGTCCACGTTATGAGTCTTTAAAGCCCAAATTGCCGTTTGACTATCTATACATATATTGATCCAATTATATTTGTAACCCCTCAATTTATTTTTTTGCGTATTGCATGATTCCATATAATTCTCTTTAAAATTCCCAGATGGACAAAAATTTTTACGTTTTAGGCTATATTTTTTTGTGTCCTGATCTATCAAAAACGTTGCTTAGGTTTTCTTGCTGTTTGCTGTTGGAAGAGGGCCACCGTCACCCCCTTTAAGCGAAACTAGACTTACATTACCTACTGCTTTGGATTGCCGTTCAGAGCTCCAGTTATTCCTAGGCAAGCAAGTTTTTGGACATTGCCTACTAGGAATATTTTATTTTAGGTCTTAGTACAAAAACTAATAACATTCCTGATGTAAACTATGACTCAGATATAATTATTTAAAAATTTACGCATGTAGTGATAAAGTTATTTAAATTCATTTAACAAAAAGTAAATAATCAAAATCACCACAGGAGGTGGTTGTTATTCATCAACATAAAAAATAATCTAATAAGATTAAAATATATTTCTAGCTTAACATAAAATATCGATCCACATACTCTCAACTAAATAAAACCAAAACTAACAAAACCGTATCGTAGAAACAGAACACATTATGTAAAGAATAATAAAGACATACTTACTAAGGAATTCCTCATTATCACCGTTACGTTGTATATAAGTAATTACGCATAATAATATGGTATGAATGAAATTATTTACTAATCGTATTTTACAATGGTCGAACAGATCGAATAAATTTTGCCTCCAGATATACATATCGTCTTTATCTGTCTTCCAACCAAGCGGTGAATATAGGAACACAATCAGAGAATGTTAGAAGGGCTGGAGGAAATTAATTATTATCTTATTATGAATATAATTTTAAAATGGTAATAAGTAAACAAATAAAATAGAAATTTGTTATGATAACAATTATTTCCTGGTTAAGGGTCAGATAGATTATCAAAGAGTACAAACATAGCTTAAGAGTGTTATGAATAAATAAATGTTACTAAGAGATAAATGCATACTTGAGTGTGTTTTACCAAGATTATTTTCTTTTTCCGGCACCGTTTTCTACTATGCAAAAGAACATTCCATGAATATTTTTAAAGCATTTTTAGGGGCCGCTCAAAGTTGATTATTTTTAGATTTTCCTAAAAAACCGAATATTACAAGATCAAGACTATTTTAAATAATATTTAAAACATGTATGTATGTTGTTTCTATTTAATGCTCTTTAAAATGGTATTATCTAAGACAAGAAAAACACTGTGATTAGTTTTAAAGTAAGAAAACGTATAAGACATTGATATTTTAATACACTTTTTTTCATTAAAAAGTGAATAGTGCGAGTGGCTGAGTAAATATTTTATTATTTGTAACATCTCATTTAAAAGCTTACCCCAAAAATTTTAAAATAAGTAATTGAAATAATAAAAACAAGAGTTGTTCGAAATTACGAATTCAATTTTTTACTAGAAAATCTTAGTTAATTATTTTAAAGGTTTCCAAAGCAAAATTTAAAAAAACAATATCGTCTGGGTAATCAAGTTATTAATTAAAAAGTGAATATCAGGTTTCGTTTCAAATATAAAAGCTCTTTTGAATTTCTTTTGTGATATTTAAATTTCGGACTTGCTTTATTAATTTTGCTCATTATTTTTATTATTTATAGTAATAAAATTGGTTCTTGTATATAACTTTAAGTAGAGTTCTAGAAATTAAGTTTATTTACGGTATGTATTATTTGTAACGTTCGTTTTTGGGTCGAAATCCACCTGACTATATTTGGTATTTCTTTTTAAATTGCATCGCGTCGCCGTGGAGGGAGAACGAGCGAATTATTTACTTCGTTTAGAATATTAGTTCGATTCGTTTATTTTCACTCTGTTACTTCTTTAAACCAGAAACAATTTTGAATTCTTTGGCCCTTCGTTAAGTAAGTAAAATTTTTGCTTAAGAAAAAAAATTTTATTTGTATTAAATTTTCCAAATTGCGGTGAATTTGTTATTTTATAATTTTACTAACACATTAATTTCAAGTAGATTGCTATCGTTAGGTCAGTTTTATGTGATCATAAAATTTATAAACATGTAAATAAAATTATTTTTTTCTTGATAATATGGAGAACCAGATAGCGAATCTACTTGATTGAAAATTATTAAAGGTTGGAGTTTTGATAATGATTTCATTACTAGGGTAATTGACAAATTCAGAAGGGCCCTATTAGACGAAATTTTGATTGTTGAAGAACGTGACAAGCCGTCCGCCATTTTCCTTTTGCTATTGAATTTCGTTTCGAAGACAAATACCGTTATCTTTCCGGAAGGAAGTATTGGAAGATTTATAAAAAGTCTAAGCAGTTTCATCCCAGAATTTTTTTTGTTGGAAAGAAATCCTGATTGTAGAATATTCAACGACTCCACCGAAAAAGAAGCCTGAATAAATAAGATAAGAGAAATAATTAATTATTTATTTTAAAATTTTATTAACTTAAATTTTGATAAAATAAAGCCACCTGAAACTGATTTTGCGATTTTATTTGTTTGTCTGTACCTTGCGCCCAGAATTAATTGTTTGGGGAAAACTGATAAAACTCAGAGGTAAGCCACGACCCAGGAGCTAGCCTAGGGTAAATAAGGGTTACATATTTATTTAAAAAAAGATTTTTATCTTGTTACGCCAAAGAAATATAAGTTCACGAACACGTGTTTTTTTTATTAATTTTGAAATTTGTGCTCTATATCTATTCTAATAATTAGTAAGAATGATCAATATATTTTTTGAAATAAGATAACTTTTCTTGATTTATGATCCAAAAAAATATGTCTAGACTTTTCTGTTTGTTTAAATACTTGTAGTACCGATTAAATCGATCAATATCGATTATAAGAGAACACAAAGCAATTTTCCGGCATTTACCAGATCTTCATACGGGTATTATAGATTGATATCAACGAATTAGGTGCATAATCCGTTTATTATTCATAAACAGGATTATCTGAGAAGGAAGTATCTATAAAGATTTACCCAGTATATTGTTAATGTTATGAATGGTAAAAAATAGGTACCAAAAATAAATAATAAAGAGTATTCTCTTTGTCTGTAACAAAACACATATGTTTACTTTTAAAATTAACATCAAGTTTGTTTTTACAATTCGTTTCTAAAATAAACAATAATTTTCTCAGAGATAATGGTTTAAATAAAAAACTGAATACATTATAATACCTACTGTATGTTTGTCAGTAAAATAATGGGATAAATGCTTATTTTTCCGTAAAAGAATATAATTTAAAAGGCACTAAATTTTAATCAAATGTCTCCAAAACATTATTTTCTTGCGTTCTTGTTTGTTAGAAAAAAGACATGAAAATGGCGGCCACATTATGCATGTCTCTGTTTCAGATACACTATAGTTAATGCTTTAAGTAATAACTAGAAGTGACTTAAGTTTTTTTAATTATTTTAAAAAAGAACATTTTGCATAACAAATAATTATTTTCCTGTTATTTTATTAGAGACTAATGCAATACCAGAGACCTTTTATATAAATTTTTAATCTTATACTGATTAACTTTTGCCGCCTATTAAAATCAAGATTTAATTAAAAAATACGGCTAACCACTAAAGCATTTGTATCCAAACGGTTAAAGACCCTAGCGGTTATAGATAGAGATCGCAGATTTTCAGTAATGAGTAATTTTTGGAACGGAGTTCCTTTTCGCGCGTTAGGTACGACTGATTCGTGGACTGAGGCTAGCCGACAAAAATTCAGACCAAAATTTATCACAAGACGACACGACACGACACGATACAGGCATGTTGTCTGTCTCTCTCTCTCATAAAAAGATATAGCTATCTTTATTTAAATAGGAAACCCTAATATACATAAATAAATACTAATAAAAGTACAATTAAAAAGACACTAATTTAAATCAAAATAAAATACTGTAGAAAACAATTGCTGATGGATTTAGGTAAGAAGAGATTGAATACAGACAATAATAAATGCTTATGTCTGTATAAACACTCTGTTGTGTTTACAAATTACAATTCCTTCACTAATTAATCGAAAGGAACTTCGTTTCATCCGGGTGTCCCTTGACACCTCTCACTTTTTCTTTATTTCTTCTTGTTTTTCTAATATAAGTTTAAAAAATCTTAAGACAGTGGTCGTTTACTTCACGTTTCAAATTTTCTTGAAAAAAAAAATAAAACAGGTAGACTATTGTATAATTTTCTTTTTAAAGACCAATCTTTGTTCTTCTGTATCACATTTGGATTGTGAGATAAAGTAATAATACGAGTATGTGCATACTTTTCTTTTATTACAATGAGGGTATTAAACAAAAAACAATCGGAAGCATATACAAAGTTTAACAATTTTTTATTATCTTGTTTACGATTTTTAGCATTTTTATTATCTACCTATTCTGTTTTTTATTTTCAAGAATTTTTTAACTATTTTAACGCGCTCACTAACTACATTTAGATACATTCTTAACATTATCATGTTGATCACGTGAATCCATTGGATTTTCTCTTTATAAAAATCGTTTAAGAAGTCTAAATAATCTTGCAGAACAATTTGTGCAAATTGTTTCATTGTACCGTTTGAAAAAAAATGGCCCTTGGTAAGCCAGGCGCATCAGTAGATTTATATTAATTTATGTAACGATTGTATCGTTGGTTTTCGAACATTCCGTCCGGACTATAAATATTTTTAATTTATCTATTGTTTTCGCGTTGAATCGAGAGGGGATAGGTAATTGGAAAGGACAGAATGGGTCACGTCGTGAGTTTGTGATTTTATTTCGTTCACTTTATCGATGAATTTGAAGAAATTCGGAGTTTTCCGACTATCTTGCCCTTCTGTTTTTGGTGAGTAACAATTTGCCTTGGTTTTAAGTTTACTAGTTAAAATAATCCAAAATGCGATAAATATAATATCTTATCTATTTTACTAACATTTAAATTTTTCGAATAGAATCGCTGTTGATTCAAGGTCAGTTTTTGTGGTATTTTAATATTTATACATGAAAGGTAATTAATTTTTTTTCGAAATTTGGAAAGACTTGTAGCGATTGTGTTTGACAATTATTACTCGAAAGTCGGAGTTTTGATTCCAATTTTGTTAATAGGGTTATTGCCAACTAGAAGAAGGGCCCTTTTAAGGACAACAAATTGCTATCTGAAAAATTACGCTGTTTTACATCATTCTGTGAAGCCGACGCCATTTTGCTGTTCCGCTCTGCGTCGATAGAAAATCTGACTAGAAGTCCTTGAGGACTATTCCTGTTCCGACAGCTGTTCCGTTCCCCGGTTAGAAAAATTCCGACAAGAGGTTCCTAGAGGGGAATTCCATTCCGTTGCTGTTCTGATCCCACGACGTGTGAGATTCCGACAAGTAGTCCCTAGAGTGGGTATTCAATTCCGTTGCAGTTCCGATCCCACGTCGTTAGGAAAATCCGAAAAGAAGTTTCCTACAGGGCTATTTCATTCCATTGCTGTTCAGATTCCACGACGTAAGGAAATAGTGACAAGAAGTTCCTACAGGGCGATTCCATTCCGTTGCCGTTCCGATTCCACGTTGTTAGAAAAGGCCGACAGGAAGTCCCAACTGGGGAATTCCATTCCGTTGTGCTGTTCCGTTTCTACGTCGTGTGAACATCCGTCAAGAAGTCACTCGGAAGGAACCCCATATTTCCTACCGCTCACTCCCCTGGATCAAAACTCCGTCCCTCGGAACCAATCCAAGCTAAGAGAATTAATTAATTTCATATTTTTAATTAAATTACTAATTACTTTTAAAGTAATAAACCATTTTAAACTGATCTTCCGAATTTTATTTGTGTGTCTGTACTTTGCGCCCTTTAATTTAATGTCTGGAGAGAATCTAGTAAAACACAGAAGGAAGCCACGACCCTCTGGAGCTAGCCTAGGGTACTTTTAAGGTTACATTGAATATATTAAAAGTATACGTTTCAGAAAAAAATGTTTTAGATAAAAGTTGTAGGTCTCTTTAAGACAAACAAAAAAAGTCCCCTACCATTTTTTTGTACAGGTTGAAGTAAAAAAGTTACGAATTTTTTTCCATTTTGATTTGTTGTCACGCCCAAACGGCCAAACCGATTTTGCCTATTAACGAACTCGACTGAGGTTTTGGGACGATTGATTTCTGTACCAAATTTCATTTCGATCCGTTAAGAAATGCGACCGCTATCGTGTCCACAGATTTCGTTATATCTGAACTATACATACATACATATATATATATATATATATATATATATATATATATATATATATATATATATATATATATATAAACTTTTAACTGGAAGGAGTTTTTGAGGTCAGCGGGGCCCAGAACGAAAAACTGTAGTGAAATTTTCCCGAAGTCGTGACCTGCGAACCAGCTGAATAGTAGATATAAATCTACTAAAATTGGCATATTTTTATGGTGCGGGTAAATAAAAATTTTTGCACTCAATAAAATTTTCTTCCTTGTTGATCAAGGAACTTGCATAAAATTTAAAAAAGTTTTAACTTACCTAATATTTCGATGCAGAGAGAGTCCTGAAACTAAAATGCAAGCAATTATTAATTTCATTAAAAATAACACGTAATGTTTATTGCAAAATTTCAGTATTTAAATAAAAAAAATGATAGTACAGTCGATTTGTATTTTTTTTAACAATATTGATCTTATTTTTTAAGTGATAATTTAAAAAAAAATTCTCACACATTTCTGTTAACCCCATATTTTGGGTTCTAAATTTTAACTCAAATATAAGTTAAAATAAGGCAATAAAATGTACAGTATAAAGAAAACAGTTATATTCTGCACCTGAAGTTTTGTTGTTCAAAGTTTCCAAAAACATTTCTTCGAACAGTATTGTTTTGTTTAAAAGAATTAACATTAGCTTTCCTTAAATTTTTTTCTTATACAGGTTCCCTAAATATATTATTCTTCTGTTCAATCATACTGTTATTAGTGTTCTTTTTTTTGTAAATAACTTAGTAAACCGTGTGAACAATATATGTTCAATTGTAATCGGCTACTAGTTAAAAGCGCAACAGAAATAATGAAGAAAATTTCTTATACATTCATAATGCCCACTATTGGGTTTTTGACCGTTACAGAATACGTTTGCTGGTCGGAATAGTCTTTTAAAGTTAGAACCAATTATACCCTAATTCGTTTCCAACTAAGGTAAACGCTAACTAGGAGAACTATATAACCTAAAGGAAATGGATAATGTTTTCCAATTACTAAATCTAGATTCATGTTTATTTAATATTGATTGTGTTATTTGAAATCAACAAAAAAATTTCGCACTAATAATAAAAATTTCAAATTCTGTAAACCTACCCAATAAATTAGCATACTAACAGCACTTTTATACGTTCGTTATGAGTAAGTAATATATTAAAAATCCACATATCTCCACCCACTAATACCTTAAGTTTGCCAATAATGAATCAGCTGTGAACAATTCCGAATTCGTCATAACAGAAACAGGTTTTTTGGCCAGAATCCTTTTTTGTAACGGTTATTTAACAGGTACCCAGACATGAACGGAAATCTGACTGTAGGTCAGACACATTATAGGTCAGTATACTCGAAAGAAAAAAAGAGTACATTAAGAATAAGTTTATGCAAATGTGATGGTTCAGGTCCGCACTGAATAACTTTTGTATAAAACGTATTAATCAATAAAGTAATAAAGATAAAAAGTAATCATATAAAAAAAATATACTAAAACAAAATTTGCAACTATTAGTTCACATTGCAAATGAACCACAAATAAGGCGACTATCTGCAGTAACAGGAATAAGTAAAACTTCCATTTTAAACGTCTTGCACAGAGAAAATGACGACCCGTTTCATTTTACACCTGTAAAAAATCTATTACCTATCTATACAGATCTTTCTTTAAGATATTAAAGTGCACGTAAAATTAGGAGAAAACAGGATAATGACCACACATTCGTCAATAGGATACTATTTACTGATGCTGCAACACTTACTCGCCGTGGATCTTTTATTTTTTCGATTTCCCCTTAATGGAATTTTCATGTTTGTATAAATTTCTAAATTACCAATTACCTAGTATTAAATATTGTCATCATACAAATGCCTAATGAAAAAAATGTCAATTTAACTTTTATTTAAAGTAACAGTATTAACAGTATTAAGTATTAAGTACTTTTCTTTATATATCAATGTTAAACAAATGTTAACTGCCAAGATATATATAAAACTGTACTTTTAGTACCACAGAAAATTATTAATATTAATACTAATAATGTTTTTAATTTTACAGATATTGAACAGAACTTTAACCTATATGATTTAAATGGAATTTTGATGGAAACAATAATTTTTTTTCTAAAACAACTTATTCGATATAAACATTTATAAAACATAACGTACCTTTTTCCTTTAACAGTTATTGTATATTTTCTTGTCATTCGTAATAAAATTTAACAATTTTATATAAGATATGATGTAAGTAACGGTTATTGCTTTTTTGATTTAAAAATAAAAATATTATAAAGTAAGTAAATGATACTTAGACGAAATAAAGAGAAAATGTTCTAAAAACATAAGTACAAGCAAATAATTTATTTTAATTCCATAAAATATATTTTTCTTTTAATTATTTATTAACGAACTGTAATTCTTTAGTCCGTAAAATAAAATTAACAATCTTGATTAAGTTTTTTGCTTCTTCTTATTTTCTATTTTGTTTAAAGTTAAAATTTATAATATATTTGATTTTTTTATCTTACCTATTCATTGTTTAAGGGTTTTCAAGAACATTAAATGGATTAGTATATATTAATGTAACCCTTTTAATAATTCACAACTATGAATAATTCAGCAAACCGACGTAATAGTCTACTGTGATTGTGTGGTCCTTATCAGAATAGTCAGTACTCCATATGAGCATCCCAAAACCAGTTTGCCAAAAATACCTTTCCCAATGATGTTCGTGTTCTGGTTCGCTCTGATACACATTTTTGTGAAGCCCCAGTAACTTTCCGGATTGGCAACGTTTTATTAACGAATTTGCGTAACTGTCAACGTAATACTGCCAAACGGTTTTTCGAATCTTTGACACGTTGCTGTTTTTGGTTAACGGTGACAGTGAGTTTCAGGAAGAGAATAATTATGGTGGACCACGTTTTTCCTCATAAATTTCATTTATTTATTTACTACTTTTAGGTTTGTGATATCAGCTTTTACAAACATCCTTTTCATGATTGAGTTTTATGCAGAACTCAAAGAAAGTATAGGTACTATACAGTCAGTATAAAATCAGAAAGACTGCAGAAAAATTAAAAAATAAAGATAATAAATTGTAAATAGTCGAATCTACACCTAACCTCAGGCTATTTTGCTTACAACTTAGTGACGTCACCGTTTCATGTAACGTGACGAAAGCTTTATAAAACTAATTTTTATTTTAAAGATTTTGGATAAATTATTTGAACAGGTATATAACATAGATACTTTTATGAATCACTTTATTTTTCACAGGATCTAAATACCCTATAAATTGTGCAAGAAGTACAAGTCACAGGAAATAACAAACACCATCTGATTAAATAATTTGGCAGCAATATTTAAATATAATATATTTGCACTAATTGAATTAAAATATAAAAAAGATCAATTATTATTCACCATCTATTTCTTAATTATTTGCCTAAAAATTACAACTAAAATACACCAAGCTTTTGTAAGTAGTAAGCCAAAAGAACACATACTAAAATCCGTACCTGGAACTCATCACTTTCGGCTATCTAGCTAAATAACGGTTCGCTCCTACACCCAATGGTTGAAAAATGCTAAAGAGATGCTTTTATTTGGTCAGGTAGATGACACATTAGATAAACATAAATAAACACAAGTGATTTAGATTAGACGCCATAAAAAAGTAAAACAAAGAATGAGACTATGAAATGAATACGGTATAATTTGCAGATATACTCAGATAACAAGAGTATAGTTCTTTTCGTCGAGTGTACTTGAAAAATAAAATCAGTATAAAAATTGTTAAGTATACATCCGTGGGTGGAATGAATATAACATTTTATATTGAAGTGTAAAACGATAAAGTTAAAAGTTAAAACATTTTATATTGTTCATCAATTACATTAGAATATGCAGGGATCCATTGATAGATAGTCTATACTATTCCATAGATAACAAATATACTTTTCTAAAAAAACAAATACACAATTGTAAAGTGTTGAAATGGTATCAAGCCATCGAGTATCTACATTTGAAGTAGGTTAGGAAATAAGCATTAAGAATAAAATATCCTTGGGAACAATTTTCTTCCTAACCGAAAATAAAAATATTATACTGCAATTTTTAAATGAGATAAATTTTCCATTACAGAAAACAAAAATAGCAAGTCCAGTTTCAGTGTAAATTGTTCATGATGTGATTTTATTGAACCGTAGAATGAGAGCTAAAATTCGGGTCGATTGGAGATGAAAAAGATTTATGCAAAAGGTCTGCAAGTTGCGTTCAATTTGTACTCGATTTGGAAAAAGAGACAAACTTTAGCGCCGTATTTACTATAGATAAAACTTCGTTCCATTTAAACTACTCAGAAAAAAGCTTCTAGAAAAAAAGCGGCATTAGAATGGGTTAAGGGTTTCCAAAAATATTTTTTAACATTACTGTTATTACTATAGCAAATCGCCTATACGGACTAAAACAGCTTATGGAGTCCATTACAATAGGAGGCCAAACTCAGCGGTTTAAAATCAATTTGTAGTGTAATATAAGTATCTATACCAAATTCGTTGGTTCCTGAGTATCAAATGACTTAGTTTTAGAAGTGTAAATTCTAACTCGTGTAGAACATGCAAGATATATTATCTTCAAAATGAAAAACCTTTTTGCAGACACGTCTTTGCCACTCAACAACCGATATCATTTTGTAAAAACATATATTTTTAAACCTTCTATAAAAAGTCAAAACATGCACTTTAAGAATAAGAACTTATGACAAATAGAGGCATTCAAAAGCTTTTAAAAATATCACGAATAGAACAGCAAACATTTTGAGAAGAATGGGGCGAGAAAGAAATAGTACATTACGTAACGAGTGCGGAAAGCAGGTGATCCCATCACGAGTGCATTTGTCGCGAACGCGATAAAAAGCACGAGTGACGGGATTACCTGCGCACCACACGAGTTGCGTATTCTATTTTTCATCACTCCGTGAGGAAAGCTCTTGAATTTGTCTAAAATAAAAGGAAATAAGATAATAGAAGTAGTATTAGATCTGATCCGCCTGCACCGCGAAGGCGCTGAAGGAGGATTGGGGGAGGCGGATCCCCCCCCCATTAAAACAAATTTTTTTAAAGTAAACAAAATATAACATTTTTATTAAAAAAAACACTTTTTTATTACAAAATTATGTATAGTTATGAATCTTTGTTAAATACATTAAATGTCATATTTGAACAGTTGCTTAATTCTAGAGACATATTTTTTTTTATTTAACTTAAGTATATTAGATAATAATTAAGAATCAACAAAATCTTTATTTAGTAATGAAACTTTTGATTGATCGCGGTGCATTTACTACCGCGTTATCAGATGCAAAACTATTAGAAAATTCATCCTCAATTTCTCTTAATTCACTTTCTATCTCATTTATTTTTGATTGGGAAACACTTATCAACTCTGTTTCGGTCATCCATTGCTTTCCGCACGGTCCTGCATGGTCGAAAGCAGTGCTTTCCGCACGGAGTAATGAACAATTTTATATTTCGTAACGTTGAAGGAAGCATTGCTTTCCGCACGGTCCTGCATGGCCGAAAGCAGTGCTTTCCGAACAGAGTGATGAAAAATTTTAATTAATATTAAGAAGAGTAAGAATAGCTATCTGGGCCATATTTACAGAGGAAAAAACTATTAGTTTTTAAGAAAGTGCTTATGGTTGATGAATAATAGAAAATAGACAGCCCTGGATAGCCATTCGTAATTGAAAGATTGACAAGACAAACGACGATTTACTGATATTGTTACCGACCTTCAATAATAAAGATGGGACTCTAAAAATAATATAAATATTAGAATAGGATTTAAACAATATTCAGTAAACGAAATAATTTATGTTAATCTAATTATATTATGTTTAATCCATATTCACAGCAACTAAAAATACAGTTGTCTTTAAGCTCATGAATACAATAGAAATAAGTATTATAGATTTCATTGCGGTTATTAAATATCAAGAATAAATTTACTACTATAAAATAATATTTATTATAGAAAACCGTTATTTTTTGTATAACGCAGTTAATACAATTTATGTTTTATGTAGAAATAAAATAAACAATTAAATTTGAATTGGGTCACAAATTATTTTTGTATCATTTAACATACTTTTTAGAGTAGGAACAGCGGTAACCAGAAAGCTTAGGTCTTCGAAAATTGTTGCAACTTCATATGCTTTAAATTCATTTCTGTGAAAAACTCTATGCAGGTAGCTATTGTACACTCGTTTAATCCTCCTTCAAAGTATGTATAATGAGGAGTATATTTCAACTGTACCTGATGGAGAGGGAATACAGAAACGATTTTAAAGAGTAGAAAAATGTTGCGTGGAATAAACTTAATATTTTACTGTGTGTCCATGTTACGTTACCTTGTAACAGCATGACAAAGTAGATAAAGAAAGTAGGGATAAATTTGTTTACAAGAGATTTATTAGAAATGTAGAGATTGTGAGTATAAGGAAGTAGTTCCGGGTCTAAAAGATTTTTTTTAGAAACAATAAGAAGTAAAAAAATGAATAAAATTTAAAGATCAATACAAAGTGCCTGATGGAGAAGGACTACATACCTTTTTCTTAGCTTTTCTTTGAATAACAGACAAAGCAGAATGAGAAATACATCATAACTATGAGTGATAGAGGGGAACCAAACACCTTTTGATTAGCTCTTCTTTAAATAATGGACTATAAGTAAAATCAGGATTCATTTTTTGAGTTCTAAATTCTCTTATTAATCTCGAAAATAGTAAAACTGTTTAAAATGATCATGGATAAAATCGGTGATATTTTAACAAACATCCCTTAGAGAGTTTTATTCGTTAAAAGTATATAGATATGTATTTATAAATGATCAGATTTTTAAAAAGAATGCTTTATTTCTCCAACTTTTTATTTATTTAAGTAAAAAAATCTGGTATATATATTTATTCAACCATATACAGATTAGAAGAATCACTTTTGTATTAATTATCTGGTTTCAGTAATTACTACTATGCTAATTAGGTAATAATTATGGAACACTTCTTGGAGTATAAGGAATACAGATATTTGTTTATCTAGGTGGTCTTATTCTTTGTAAAGACAAGTTAATAGTATATTATTAGTACGCGATCTTTTTTATGCAAAAAAATATGTTTTATGCTAATCAAAAACTAATCTAAACGCACTTTCGTGTTTAAAGTAATTTGTCTTCCATAGCAGTTATGTTTTTTAATTAACAAAGTATTAAGTGAACACATCAATAGGTTTGGGTTTTAAAACTGTATCACATTAGAAATTTAAGATTGTCTTAAAGAAATGGAAAAAAATTGCAAAAAATGTTATTAGTATTGTTTAATATTTCAATAATCTTTTTTTTGTTAAATGTCCGAAGAATATATTTTAAGTTTTAACTGTTAAATTTGAGTAACTAATCGAAAATTAGAATTAAACCGCAAACATTTTTATAATTTTTAAAGACAATTATCTGAATAAGACGCTTTAACAGAGTTCGTTTCTGTTTTCCGCAATTAAACACTTAGTTTAATTTTTTTTTGTTATGGAGAATTCAAACGTAAGCCTTAGAGAGGTGCACCAAAAAAGCTATCACTCAGATTTTAAAAAAAGCATCGTTGAGGCTTTGAAAGAGCTTAATTTAATAATATTGTAAAAACAATTTTATTTAATTCACTAAAAAATTTGTAGGCTTGTTACATATAGTAAAATTCATACGACCTTTTTTCCAATTTGACATATTTATCAAGATTAATAAGCAAGGGTCATTTTCAAAATATTGATTTATTTTTTATTAGTTTGTTTTTAGTGACAAAAGTTCCCCAACTATTAAAAATATATTAATGTAATAATAATTTACCCACGACTCATAAGTAAATTGCCTATTTTTTAACCTATATCTCTGTCAGTAAGTGTCATATTATTAAGGAGTTGTGTTATAGTTTGATTTACTGCACTTGTGGAGTAAGTAGATAGAAACCTGTATTATTATGTTAGTTGCCTACTGTATACATTAAATTAAACTAACATTTGACATTTCTCAGACAGAACTGTCTGCAAAATCAAATATTTTTGACAACTTATGCCATAATTTTAATTTTATGTTTGTTATTTTTAGTTTTATACAAATCCATTTGCTAAGTCGTGGGTAAAGCATAGTACTTTACTCGAGGAACAAATTGCATATTTAGCTCGTTTCTTTAGCCCATTCGCTCGCAAGTTCGCTCATGGGCCAAACACACTCGCTGTAATATGCAATTTACTCCACTTGTAAAGTAATATACTATTACAGTCATGATCAGTAATAAAAGATTTGTTACATATTACTTATAGTTAGAGTACGCTAGTAGAATTTGAGGTTAGTTGGCGGTATGTATTATTTATTTACATCATAAACCAAAATAAATTATTAAATTTAAATATGTTATAACGGTAAAAATAAATTAATAAATTAATAATAGATTCAAATAGTAATTATTAATGTCTGGCAAAATTAAATTATTTCAAATAAAATTTATTATACTAGATAATGAGTAATAATGTAAGTAGTAAATACTTTTATTCATTATCAATGCCGTTTCTCTACAAAAACAAGATAACGAAAAGGATAAAATTTGTAGACAGATTTTTATCTCGTTACGTCAAAGAAGTATAACTTCTTACGTGAGTACATAAGTACACACACACACACACACACAAGTTTTTTCTGTCATTTTCAAGAAAACCCACAATGATAGATATCTTACTCCTCAATAAGTACTATTAAATCAGAAAAGTCTATAGTAAGTCTTAATGAATACCGACAGAAAAAGTACGTTCACTTGTTGCTATTAATCAGTCACACTCGGTTGCTTACACTTTTAAAGATTGTATTTCTAATACTGTCGGCGTGTATGTGATTATTTTTTATAAATAAATATATAAATTTACCATCTGTTGTTTTAGTACAACATATGTTAAAACAATTTAAAATTTTAACAATAAATGTTTGTCATCAATTACGGGTTTATAATATTATATACAAATCTTAAAGTGCGTTAACCTACAAAGGTTGAAATTAAAAATCAATACTAACGATGTGTTGTAAATTACAAATTATTTTAATTAGTCATTGATTGACTATAAAATAAGATCTCGGAATATGCAAAGTAAAACGAGCGGTGCACGTATGTGTGATGGGAATGTTATTAGGTAAAATTAATTGTTTTTAATGTTACGGTACCCGCAGAAATGCTCTACTGACCGACACTTTTCGAATTGGAAAACTGGAATATATAAACGATAATGAGAACTAACCGAGATTTAATACAATAAAAATTAGAATTTATTTATAAACAAAAAAGATAACAATAGAATAATAAGCAAAATGTGCATTAGTTATAAACTTACACCTACTTCTAACATTGAAATACAGGTTTTTCATATTGTTAAAAAATATGATTAAAATGAATGTTTGCTTTAATAAACCTAGCAATGACTCTGGGCATATCATATAAAGATAAATTATACAGATATTATACATACTTCAAAAATATTAATACAATAGCAAAAATAAACTGTTTATGAAATAAAGCTATAAACACGGTACTTCTACATTTTACTTTATTTTTCGATTTTTTTAGCATTATTATTTAGAATTATAAGTTCTTAACTGTCGTGGTATAAAATTAGCTACAAATAAAAATGAACAGTAAATACCAAACCGAACTGATCTGGTCCGGTTCAATCCGTCTGATGCTTCGATATATTCAACCAGATGTTAAAAGTGTTCCAAGAAAATGATCTAAGGAGAACTTTAAGACAACCAAATCAGCAAAATAAAATACAATGGACAATTCTCATGTAGTTACACAACCAAAAAGTCACTGACAAAGAAATGAAGAATTTTTATCCGCTTTCAAAACAATTTGTTGATTAAAAAACATTCAGATTCAGTTTTTTAATTGTCTTGGTTCGAATTTGTATTCGATTGGTAGTCACTAAGATTTTCTGCTTGCTTAAAACTTGCAAACTATTTATGTATCTAAAAATGTCAAATTTTCAAAAATCCCATGAGAGATATCTCAAATAATCGTTTACTAACATATACTTTAGTTTCACCAAATTTGGATGAAATTTCATTTTTAACGTTAAAACTATAAAAACTGTTTAAATATATTGCAGAAATATTTTACACAAAAGTTGAATAAATGCCAAAAATCTAGATTTTGTATAATTGCAGAACATGCAATAAACCCAAAATTACTTTTCATTTTGCTGAATGCAGCATTTTAAAAAGTGGAAAAACATAACCACAAATGTGGCATGAGTTGAATTTAACGACCGTTAGGCGATTTAATGGCTAGGCACATAAAGCTTAGTTGTTAGAGCGTCAGCTCGTAGAGCTGAAGGTTGCGAGTTCGAGTTTTGCTGGGTGCGACATTTTTTTAATTCCTCCTTAATGTCATTTAATATATTCTTGTTTGTATACTGTCTAAAAATTTTTAGAATTTCAAAATTTTCAAAAAACAAATGACTATTTTTTAGAAATAACACATATTCAAAACAAAAACTCTCAAGTTAACTAAGTAATATTAATTGTTATATCCCATTAAAAATAGTAAAACAGCATTACAGTGGATATAGATTACAATAGTATATTGTGTATCTAGTAGGAAAAGCGATAAATTCCCGGACGACAATGTAAATTGTTGGTCGAGGCGTCTAGCCGAGGCCAACAAACATTGAGAGCTCGCGAAGTTGCTTTTACTACGAGATACACATACTATTTTTTCTGAAATCATATTAAATATAATCGTAAACCAAAAAAGTTTTATATATGCATAACTATTTTTGATTCTCATCGTATTTTCTATGAAGCCGTTTCGTTGACATTGTTTGTTAATCATTGTCTATTAGTGTCACAAGAGTGTCAGTTTGGTTAGTTACATATTGCTTAAATTTTTTTTAATTATATTTAAAATGGACAGTGACGATGATTTCCAGAGGTGCAAAACGCCTCCAGAGTTACTAAACACTGCTACTAATGTGGTTTTAAATTTATTGTCAAAAAAGACAAGGCTCAAAATATGAATTTGCTTATAAACGTTTTATGGATCATTCCCGTACACGGGTACAGAAAAAATATTCCCGTACACAGGTACGGAATAGTATATTCTGTAACAAGGTTAGAATGAAAATTCGATACGAGTGGAGAATTCCGAACGCGAGCGTAGCGAGCGAGAGGAACCACGAGTTATCGAATTTTCATTCTAACCGTGTAACAGACTATATTTTCTCCACGACCATGTAATAATTCTGGTTATTTAAATTGAAATATGTAGCAAAACAATTAGAACGTCGCACTGACAAACTGAGTGACAGTTTTAAAATTCGCAGGGCAATCTATGTTTTTTGTTGAGCAATTACAGAATGTTATTCCGTCACTAGTTATAGAATGGAAATACATGCAAAACACATAAGAAGCAAGTGTTTCAGAATGAATATTCTATCTCAAGAGTGAAAATGAACACTTTCTATTATTAAAAATGAAGTCGGAATTATTACATTCATTAATGGTCGTGGAGAAAAAATATTTCCGTACACAGGTACGGAATAGTATATTCTGTAACAAGGTTAGAATGAAAATTCGATACGAGTGGAGAATTCCGAACGCGAGCGTAGCGAGCGAGAGGAACCACGAGTTATCGAATTTTCATTCTAAGCGTGTAACAGACTGTATTTTCTCCACGACCATGTAATAATTCTGGTTATTTAAATTGAAATATGTAGCAAAACAATTAGAACGTCGCACTGACAAACTGAGTGACAGTTTTAAAATTCGCAGGGCAATCTATGTTTTTTGTTGAGCAATTACAGAATGTTATTCCGTCACTAGTTATAGAATGGAAATACATGCAAAACACATAAGAAGCAAGTGTTTCAGAATGAATATTCTATCTCAAGAGTGAGAATGAACACTTTCTATTATTAAAAATGAAGTCGGAATTATTACATTCATTAATGGTCGTGGAGAAAAAATATTTCCGTACACAGGTACGGAATAGTATATTCTGTAACAAAGTTAGAATGAAAATTCGATACGAGTGGAGAATTCCGAACGCGAGCGTAGCGAGCGAGAGGTACCACGAGTTATCGAATTTTCATTCTAACCGTGTAACAGACTGTATTTTCTCCACGACCATGTAATAAATCTGTTTATTTAAATTGAAATATGTAGCAAAACAATTAGAACGTCGCACTGACAAACTGAGTGACAGTTTAGAAATTCGCAGGGCAATCTATGTTTTTTGTTGAGCAATTACAGAATGTTATTCTGTCACTAGTTATAGAATGGAAATACATGCAAAACACATAAGAAGCAAGTGTTTCAGAATAAATATTCTATCTCAAGAGTGAGAATGAACACTTTCTATTATTAAAAATGAAGTCGGAATTATTACATTCATTAATGGTCTTGGAGAAAAAATATTCCCGTACAGTAGGAAAAAGTTAGTTGCCCAGCAACGGACTAAAATACAAGAATAGTCTATTTTGTGGCTCGAATTTAATCCGAGAATCTAGACATTTCCAAGCGATGTCAGAAAAAAGTAGGTTACATAATAAAAAGCCTACCAACGCCATTAATAAAAATCAATAAATTAAATAAGGAAATAAAACTGTAACATTAAAACGTTGTAACTTCTGATTTCTGGTGTACTTAGGTAGGGACTGTTTTTCCGGGACTCCTTTGCACACGGAAATGTAGAAATATAAAGATTTTTTTTAATCTATATTACATTCAGTATAGTAACTTCAAACAGCTTACATATCAATCTCCTAACTAGTTCGATTAAACAATGAAGACAGAAAATAAATAATAAATGTTTTTTTTCTATCATTTTTTAAGTAGATAAATTATTTAAAAGTTACAATGAGAACTCAAAGCCGTGAAGCCAAAAAAAATTTTGACAGCCTCTCAATGATTTAAGTAGCATTTAATTTATTAGTAATTAATACCACAATATGGTACATATTTTCTGTCTATTTATTTAATAGTACAAATCTATTTATTTAAAGTTTATCTAAAACAGAAAATTTATGGTATCTAATATTAAAACTTCTTTATGAATAAGACGTAATCAGTTCTCATTTAAAAGTTATCATCTGCTCTATATCAGAGTAGAAACGTTCTAGTCATAGTCCCATTTGAAAACGTGAAGACGTTATCTACGTTAGTTTAACGTTACTTACCTGAAATCAGTGTCTCTTTTAATTGAAGGTTTAGATAATTCTAAACGGTTTGAAACGAATGGCTAATGCATATTCTCGTCGGGAAATCGTGTTCGACCACCAGGAAATTACCTATTACATATCGAAATATAAAATTGTGTCAAGCTAGGTACAGTTATTGTCTGACCAGACGGTATATTAAAGAAAAAACTACATTCCAATATACAGTTTTTGATTGTTATGCCAACGTTCTTGTTTTTTTATTTTTGTTGATAATTATATTATGGTGACTTTAAAATTTTATTTTGTAATGCATCAGTTAATTATCTTGTTTACTGGAAGAAAAATAGAAGAGATTCATATTTACTGAAGCTTATAATTATTTATGCTTCTTTCTATATTACAACAATAATAGTGTTAATGCTTTTTTCTTGAAAAAAATTATGCTTTCTTTGATGAATCCGGAGTATTTGGTGTAATTCATTTTATTTAATCTTAATAATTGTATAGATCATATATCAAGCAAGTTTAATACAGATCGATTTAAATAAGAACAAAAATGGATTTATATGTATAATTAAAATAACAGTGTTAATGGAAATTAGTAGTAAAATTATTGAAAAAAATAATCAGTTTACTAATACGTTAGATAGACTATCTGACTCGGCGAATTTCGTATCGCCTAAAAATCAATCATTTTTCACCCATTTTATGTTTTTTACAAACCTTGCGATTTTTCTCGTTTTTCCTTTTTTTCTTTTGTTATTATTTCAATCTTTTCTTATTTTTTCGTTTTTTGCGCGTTTTATCCGTTGAATGTCGTACCACCTAAAAATCAATGATTTATTTTCCGCATTTATAGTTTTTTTTTTAATTCTTGCGATATTTTCGCGTTTTATGCTTATTTCTTGTTTTTTTTTAATTTAAGCTTATTTTCTTTTTGATTCGAGTTTTTTAACAATTTTTACTCCTTCTTTTGAAATTTTTATATTTAGTTCTGTTTTTTCATATTAATTTCGATATTTCGTTTTTTTCTCATTTTTTGCGTTTTTTTTTGTTTGTTGTCTTTTTTCTATACATTAATTTTTTTCGTTTTTTTTTAATTGTTTTTTTTATTGTGTGTTTGTTTGGTCGATTGCTTCATTCTTGTCTTTAATTAGTTTTAGAATTTTTTAAATTTTACAAATTTTTTAATTTTTTTTTTTTTGAATTCTATTGATTTTTTTTATTTTTGTTTATTTTATTTTTTAACTCAAAAGATTCTTTTTATATTCCTTATTGTAAGTATTGTTTGTTGTTTGTTCGGTTTTTGTGTTTTTCTGCTTATTCCTTAATTTTTTTTTTTTTTTTTTTATTTTCAACATAGTTCATTTTTCTGTTTTTTTTTTAATTTGTGAAATTTTTCCCAATTTTTTAATTTATGGTTTTATTTTATTTTCTAATTTTTAATTTTTGCTCGTTTCCTTTGAATGTCTAATTTTCTTCAGTATTTGCGAATGTTATCAATTTTTCAGGATATTTTTTTCTAGAATTTTACTGATTTTTTTAAAACTTTATTCATTTGTTTTTATTTTAGCGGTTTTTGCTGGTTTTGTGTTTTTTCTTATTATTTGCGTTTTTTCCAATTTTTGAATTTTTTTCAATTTTTCCCATTTTTTCGTATTTTTTTAATATTTTTTTTTTGATTTTGTATCAGTTCCTTCTTTTTAATTGTATAATTTTGAAATTAAAACACAGTACCATCTACCTGGTTGTATCGGTGAGTTAGTTTATACCGCTGTTTATTGGAAATTTTTAAAACTTAACAATAAGTACACAATATGTATTAAAAATAAATAATATAATTTAAATCAATTTTAACCACACTTGAATCCACATAAACACACACAAAACAATTCATGAAAATCAGTCCAGCGGTTAAGAAGTTCGTATATGTAACTTATCAACTATCTGTTTAATCCAGATAATTTTGGTACCAAAACTTTTATCAGAGAATTCTGGACAAAGTTGCTCACATACTTAAAGATCTATTTATTATATCACAAATTATCTTAATTCACTGTTTAATTGAAAAAGAATTTTTTATAAAAAAGCCGGTTTTACCCTGTCTAAACCAACAATCCGATACGTCATCCTTGTTTAACTATTTATTAGAGGTGTGTTATTTCTAAGAGGGTTGTCAGTCAAAAAAATATATACCTCTGTGTATTTTCTAAAGCATTTGGTAAAAGTAGAAATAGTTATTTGTGACGCAAGGACGGAAAATGACATTTTATTTCATCCTGTCCAGTAAATAAACTTCCCTATAATCAATTCGGCGCCGGTAAGTAAAACATTACGGTATCAGGTACTGTAATGTGATGTGTTGCCTAGCAACTCTGCTCTGATTGCTTTAGGGAAGACAATTACGTTTAATTTTTGACATTTAAAAACACTATAATAACTATAAAATAAAAATTTGACACTAACTGACACTTAAGGTAATTTGACGTAACTAGTCAAGTTACGAACTATTTCTAAAATTTTTATGAATTTATTAATTTATAAAAACAGGATGAAATAAAATATAATACGATACATGGTCGTTAGGTGTTATTACAGTACTCGTTTTTTATTTTTAGACTCGGCTCCTACGTCGCCTTGTCCGTAAACTAACTCGTACTGTAATAAGTCACCTACCGACCTTGTAACGTATAATACTATTGCAAGAGCGAGTAAAGTTGTGTAGCCGAGGTGCGTAGCACCGAGGCGAAACAATACGAGCACTTGCAAAACATTTTCCGGACGTGTAACACACACTATTTTTTGGTCCGACTAATTTTTAATATTTTCAAAAGTTCGAAAACTTTTTACTTTGTGACTAAATGTTTTTTGACATCTATTGCACGATTAAAAGAATTAGTAATAAGGAATGATTTTCTGATAATCTATTTCAAGATCCTTAATTTTTATACATACGAATACTATGCTAATAAGCAGCACAGTAAAAATTGTTATATTGAAAATATTAACATTAATATCTAACAATTTTATATAAAAATAGCAGAGACGATGAACTATTTTAGTTCAATAAGCAAAAATAAAATGGAGATATGTATTTTCATAATCGAATGATAACTAGTTGTAAATTGACATAAATGTCAAATTTAAAATAAAATTTGTGAGAGAAATTAAATGTAAATTAGAATCCTGTTTACCTTTAGAAAAAGTTATTAGTTTAGTATATTATAAGCTGTTTTTAAATAATTTTAATTAAAATTTGTATTATTCATTATGTATTTTTGATGACTCATAGCGCCATCTCTTTAGATAATCTAAAAGCTACTTTGCCGGCCTAGGCCGGAAAATGTCATTTTCCTGACGATTTTGAAGTAATTAATAGTATTCTTTCTGGACGGAGGACCAAAAAATAAATTACTACATTACTTAGTTAGTATTACCTATCTTTACCTAGTTCTGGTTGGTAAAACCTTTAATATACAAAAAACTTCACATTTTAAATTTGGAGACTCTTTATCATTAAGTGTCCTACTAAAAGCCCACCATAAATGATACCAGGAAAACAAAAAATGGATTTAATTTTTTTTTTTTTTTAATAAACCACCGTTAATAAGTTAAACTGTATAATTAATGGACAGAAAAATATTTTTAACCAATAGTTATAGCAGAAATTTAGTAATATTTATGATGATCATCAAGAACACTAACCAATATGCAAATTGTATACCTTCTTTTTCTTTGTTGCTGAACGTCAGCTGCCCTTCTCCTACACCATAACCTATGATTTCCCAGATACTATCAAGTCTAAACTTTAGCCTCCAGTAAGATTTTCATCGGAATTCGCAAACGAGGAGTAGTTATTTGTTTTTGATAGTGTTATAATAATTGTTATTATGCGTTTCTTTTCTATCACCGATCTTGTAAGTGTACCGCTTGTCAGATATGAACATCATTTCGTGCAAAGTGTTAAATCTCGTTGACAAGCTAAATGCAACACATGCAAAGATGTTAACAGTATGTAAATTAGTGGTTTTAGGATTTAATAAAAATAAAAATGCGATGGATTAGAGGTGTTTCTAAGTAAGTTAATTAGTAGCTTCCATTTTGACTGAAAGTATGCATGCTGTAGATGAAATATGAAAATTGATATTCATGAATTTTTATTCGCCTTCTTTCTTGACATAACA
The DNA here is from genome assembly GCA_964028335.1 of Altica lythri. Classification (NCBI taxonomy): domain Eukaryota; kingdom Metazoa; phylum Arthropoda; class Insecta; order Coleoptera; family Chrysomelidae; genus Altica; species Altica lythri. The sequence goes on from OZ034805.1 coordinate 19,464,810, forward strand.
AATTAAATCTTTCTCATCCACACGTAATGTCTATAAAATTTAATCATTTTAAGTGCCCTTCACAACAGGATAATCATAACTATAAATAATACTTTTTTAACTATACTATCTCTTGTGTTAGTCAGATTATTGAAAATGTTATTATTATTTTTTTAGTGATGCTGATATTTACATAAATTAAATTTTTTAGTCACATGGCATAAAAAATGGTTATAGAACCGGTCATTATGACCTAGTTTAAAAACCAAGTTTACATTTTCTTAAATGACAGTTTGCTATAACTATCCTAATCATTAAATAAAAATTTGCCTTTGAGAAGTAACCTGCAAATAGTAATGGTCGTTCTTTACTAAAAACAATTTGAAAGATATGTAAAACGATTTAAACCATGTTGCTGAATTATCTGTCCTTGTAGATTTTTATAGAATGTATATTGTAGCACTAGAGGCAATAATTCGACGTTAGTAGGTAATAATAATCCACCGTGTATAACTAATATTTAATTATATAGTAGTAATTTTTTTTTAATTTTATTATCAGCCATAGGCAGTATATGCTACTCAAAAACGTGTTTATATCACAGATATTGTCGCGTTATGATGGTAATTTTAACACCCTTTTAAGTTAAATTTTAAAAGTAATTATAGCCTTCAAAATTGTATCATAATCCACTTTACTGTTTGCTAACATTGTAATACAATGTTAATAACCACGTAACGGATGGAGACAACGTGTTTATTAAATTTATGGACCTTTTTAATACTCCGAATAGTTATAAGAAAAACGAAATAAACGGTGTTTAAAAGGAATTATAAACTGATGATTATTTAAATGGGTTAAAAAATATGTTTTTTTGTATTCACATAATTAAAACAAATTAAATAAATATTTACAAATTATAAAATGTACAAAAATAATCACAGAGGTTGCGTCGATTGGCGATGAAGGTGTACTGTCAGTAAACGGTTAGAGAATGATCTTCGGTGTGTGCTCCAATCGGGTCCACGTCCTCGTAAAGTTTGCTGGCTGTTACTGGTATGAACTTTTAAGACGTATGTTGGAATCAGGTAGTAGATCACTCAATTAAAAAAAATATATACGTCAATAGGAAATAAATTATTTATATTTATTTATTATTTATATTTATAGATTTGGTTCAATAATAAAACGTTAACTTAAACCAGTTCTTATATTGCCCAAACGAATAGGAAGAATTAATTCTCCCTAATTTGTTCAACGTAGGTTTGGTAATGGTCAGGATTTATAATATTAGAAGTCATCGTAGGAGGTCTGGTAGAGTAACTGACATTATACACCAAGCAGGCTACCTGGGTGTCTGTGGTATTGGTGTTACGGGTCTCGGTAGAGGAGTCCTTTTAAAGCTTCTTATCCAATTAATCGTGTTTTGTTATTTGTCAGATATGTTTCATGACGGTTACTCTCTTTAAAGATATACTAACTGGAAGCAGCTATTCATTGCTTTATGCGCAAAAAGAATATCGATAGAAATATGAAAGGAAACTACATGATATTTTACTTGCATCTTGGTTTTTTGATAGCGCTGGAAATAAAGGGTTGCGTATGAGCTAACTTTTGTCCATCTAGAAGAAACGTGCTACAAAGCTAATTTATTCAGTGATTAGAATATACGTAAAAATCTATAAAGGCTTCGTCAGTGGCAAAAAAGAGTACTAAAAAGCATTCTGTTATATTTAGCCATACCGGGCACTCGATATTAAACTATACAGTATTATATTAATACATAAATGTGATATCTTTAATGGTTTTTAATCGGTAGACAATTAACCTAATAGCAATTAGTTTTTATTGTTTACACATATTAACAGAGAATCTGTAAAAATCTTTTTCAAATTAATATTCCAACACAGATATCTATAATTTTCTAATTGATGCTTACACACCACATTTAGTGCAAGGTATTTCTTATTGTAAATGTAAATTAGAACATAGTAATCAATTCTTAATAAACATTCAAGATTTCGAGTCCTATAGGTGGCGTGCACCGCAATTATTATGTTCAAATAAAACTCGTCCGCTATCATCAATGGTTGGATATCATGTTCGCAAGATGTAGATATGTTATAATAGAACCTGTACACTAGATGTAGCACTAAGGACAGTGGTGTCGATTTCTAATATGGTTTTGTCACAAATAATAAATGGCCTTGTTTATAATTTCGTTAATAGACAAAAAAAAAACGTAGAATAGTCAGAATCAACATAAAACCTAGGTACGGAAAATTTGCTTATACCAGCATATCTTTGTGGCAAGAGGTGTTGAGTTTAAGAGAAAGATTTTGTTTGAAACTTTGTGTTTTATTTGGTTCAAATTCTTAACATTAGTTTTTCATGATTCTAAAAAACAAATTTCTAATTGTTGATTTTCCTTGATCTGTCTATTTTTTGTGTCTAGATTCCGTGCTTGATTTATAAATATTTTAAAGATAAAGTAGGTAAGACCGACAATTGCCAGTAAGCCTGTTAATCTGACGCTTAAAAAGAGAAAGAAGATAGCAGTACCCTATCTATCTCTCTACACCGACGCATGTGCAGTAAGAGACAGCTTGTTTTTTAAATATTAAGAAGTATGTAACAAATTGTAGCCCAACGTTTTTTTTAAAGAGAATTTAAATATGTAAACATGATAAATAGAAAGATAGGGAAGGCAGAGTATATATCGCGATCTTCTTTCGTTTTCCAACTAAGAGACAGCTAGAAACCTAGCTTTCCCACTCTATTGATTATAGACTCAATTTGGTTAACTCGTATATATATATATATATATATATATATATATATATATATATATATATATATATAACAAAATGTCAAAGATGATACATAACGTAATCTAGTGCCATACTGTCTTTTTACAACTATGGGACAGCTAGAAGCCGAGCTTTCCTACTCTATTGATTATAGCGTCAAGTTGGCTAACTCGTGTAATTACGGTTGTTAAAATGATTATCTATAACAATACTTCTTCTATTTGCCTCTGTATAATTGTCTCAGCAGCGACTAGGCTAGTATTCTCCCTTTGGCGCTCTGCCTGGATTGGCTTTGCAGCCCTGCAATGAATATCCTAAGTACGTTAATAAACATATTGAAACTGTTTAGAAAAGACTAAATTATTCTCGTATAGTAACAATCTTGGTGCTTAAATAATACCATTTAGCAAATATTACAGTAACTTAAACAAAATTCTGACAATGCTCTATTAAGTGGTAAGCAATGATGAGCTTCTGTCAAAGAAAAAGTTCATCTTCATTAAAAAAAATAATTGCAAAGTTGTTCGTGTTTTAATAATAGATTTAAAATTTTAACACTGTCCTTGTTCTAAACAAATCTATATAAAGAGAAATTCCTAGATGATTGTGACATCTATTGTATTTAAAGTGCAATTTTGTATAGTTACAGCTATGGTAAGGACTTTTTTCTACGCCCATGACCGTAAACGTCAAAAATCGCACTGTAGACATTCCGTGTAAGTGACATTTAACAATAACATGCACGTAATGAGATCTCATAACATACATGTGCGTTTAGATAAGAAAACTTAAATTTCTTTGTTTAATCAAATTGCAATAAATTTTTTATGTACGTACTACTTTATTTGGTCTATTTACAAACTTTTAGTCAATTTAAAAACACAAATATATAATAGTTTTTATTAAAAAATAAAATAAAAATAAAACAGATATAGGCAACATACATTACATTTTAAATTATTATTTAATCTAGGATGTTACTTATTGTCACTACTTTGATAAATGTTATTTTAAACGGCAAATTTCGTCATATATTTTTTAAGAGATGTCAAATATTTAGAATTAAAATTAAAATACTAAGTCGTAGAAAAAGCATAGTACGTAACTCGAGTGGTAAGAGGTATTACGTACTCGTGTAATTACGCACTCGCCGCTACGCGGCTTCGTGCGTAACTTTTCCACTCGTACGTAATATCCTATTTACCACTCTTGATACGTAATATACTATTATATGCTCATAATATTGTTATTAAATATGACAACCCATCATAAAATTGAAACAGTACCAGAATGTAATATCATTAAAAGCTTTTAACAATGTTGCATATTAATAGGCATTTGTAAAAAACGCTCCATAGACGTGTTAGTAGCTAGTATGTTTTTAGCGAAAATTTCAGGAAGTACATATTGTACAATCAATAAAGATATATCACTTTTATCAATCTTCAAACTTTTACTTAAATACTATAAAAACTTTTTTATTTATCTACTTAGCAATGTCAGACGAATCTAGTTAGAAATAAGACTCCGATCTGTACATATGATAAAAAGACGGTTCTTCAGCTTTACAAATTGGCATCAAATGCTTTGCGAGTTTAAGTTGATTGACGTCTTAATGAATGATAACGTGGATTTCTTCAAAAGTCAAAAAGCATAACGTTTTAGTTGAAAAGTAAAAAAATTGCCGGGGTAGATAATAATTTTCTCTTCAATGAACCCGTTTTTAAATCCATTAAGTTCACATTTGTATATGTCACGTTAATATTTATTATATACCAATTGTTAAATCTTTGTACTGTTTTTTCGTAATATTATTTTTCATTTATTTACATAAAAATTAAAATAAAAAATGTATGGTGGGCTTAGATAAATTAATTTAAAACAGAATGTAGTTAAATTGTGCGTAGCATTGATGACCGGAACTCGGGGGGTGGGAGGCGAGCGAGTCGTGGATTCTAATTATTATTATAGATGGTAAAGATTGAGTTTACGCCAAAGATGTGAATTAGAAAGCATCATAAACAAAAATTAAAAGTTATTCTATTAAAAAAATGTCTATAGAGGGCACTGCCTTTAAAAAATATATTTGAAATATTTATATATATATATATATATATATATATATATATATATATATAAAAAGATTAATTTTCCCCCTTTCGTATATATATATATATATATAAATAATGGTATAGTGACTGGTTCAATATAACGTGAAGTCAATAGTGGAGTTGCAGTCAATGTTATGGCCAATGTAAATGAAGAAAACTCTTTTATTTTTGTCAAGCTTTCGAATTTATTTAATTCTTTTTCAGGACATCTATAGTGAAGAAAAAATTTTTTATATAATAAAAATTTTTTTATAATGTTTTATATGTGATAACTTACTAATACGTGAGGTTATGAAAAAAGCTGCGAATTCTGTTTGATAAAATTAAAGTAAATCATATTATTAAAATACATAAAAACATATACGTTTAAAACTTATTATTTGATTGACTTTTAATATGTCTTCAATTTCTTTTTTATATATGTATGTTTTTTTATGTGTCGATGGTATTTATTTTAACACAGTAGGAAAGCAAAACATTGTAATGATTAATTTATTTAGATTTTATTATTATATCAAGTAACTTACTATATTCGTGAAATACAGAACTTTAATTTCAAAAATTTTTTATAAAATTTTTTTTTAAATGTTAAATTTAATGAAAGTTGTTATTTTTTATGTTTTTATTTTTGTTTATTTTAATATTATATTAATCTTTATGTTTGTAATCTATTAAAAGTTTTTTTATATTTATAAGTTAAATTTATATGTTAAATTTATTTATATTTATTTTTGAAATGATAGAATGTAACAATAAATATTACTCAGCCCTTTTATATCTGATTTTCTATTCACTATAGATGTCCTGAAAAAGAATTAAATAAATTCGAAAGCTTGACAAAAATAAAAGAGTTTTCTTCATTTACATTGGCCATAACATTGACTGCAACTCCACTATTGACTTCACGTTATATATATATATATATATATATATATAATTATAGAAGAAAAAATGTTTAACAAATCTATATCTTTGCAAGATCACTGTTTAGACAGAACCATTTAAAATTTTTAAGCCTCTTTTTCTATACAGAAAGTAAAATTGTAAAAAAACTTAAATTATACACTTAAAAATATCTTGTTTTTAGTTATTAAACATTAGGTGTTATTTGTTGCATATGTTTTCTTTTATAATAATATTCCAAACATTTTTTTTTATTTTTAATCATTATGTCTAAATCTACAAAACAATGGAGTCTTTGAAGTTTAGAGGCGCTAGAGGTATTTCATGTTATCATGAGTGTTGTTTTTTTCTCAATGTAATGTAGAATCTTTTGATGTTTAGTCTGTAAACTTTAAAATTTTATATATGGTAGAAATTAGCAAAAATATCTTTACGTTTCTGGTATTTATTTATTTTTATAAATATAAAATTAATCACATATATTTTTAACTTTAAACAATAGATTGTCAAATTATGAATGCATACAACCACATGCCAGATAGGGGGTCTAGGGTCAAAAAAGGGTCTCATTTATAGCTCATTTATAGACCGCTCGCTGTTTCCAGGTAAGGAGTGACTTTAAAGACTCTTTAACCAAAAATATATTAAATAAGGAATGTAAACATCTTTAGCAGGTAACATTAACGAACTGATTTGAGATTAAAGCGTTTTTAGAAAATATGCTATCTAATACAAAACGAATCGGTACTCTAATCTTAAATATACAGAATCATTTAGTGGGTCATTGCAATAGAATTTTAACTAGTTTCAAGTCACGATAGATAAAAGCAAACAGAAAATTTTTAAAACCAATAAATTTTCTTATTCTCAATAGAGAATACAGAAACAAAAGGAATTTAAGTACAATGATAAAACGGTTCTCACAATCTAACAGAAAATTCTAATCGGTGACACAAAAATTATCATCAGATATTCCTCTACAATTGGCGTAAAGCTTTATTGGCTTAGAAATCAGAAAAGCAGGTTGACAGATATATTTACAACTCGTTTATTTAAATTACCATTCTATCATTGGAAATCTGTTAAACTTAAGTACTTACTTAAATAATTGCTATATCCTTTATACGGTTTATGATAATTCTTAATATAATTTGTGATTAAAAGTATAATGTGTAATAAAACTAGTGATTTGTCTTTTTTTTTGGCTAACCAAGTATGTTAACCAAATTCTTATGTAGACCCAGATGAAGGTTACCTATTTACCATAAATTTTTAACATATATGTATATATATACCTATCTTTTAAACTTAAAAGTTGTAATGCGCTTCTACTTGACATCTGCTTAAAACAAGGTTGGTCAGTCAACACGCAAACTTATTTAAAACTTTGGCATTTTAAAGTATAGCGTTTACAACAGTTTGCTAAAAAACGGTGTAACTATTCGTAAACGTAAACAACAAAATATTAATCAAAATAAATCGACAAAAATAGCACTTTGATATCAATACCTTGCAGATAAAAATTAATCAGTAGTTGCTATTAAAAAAAATCATACAAGTTGTATTAAAATGTGGAAGACTGAGTGTATGCGAAATTTTTGTTGGGTCCAAAAAAAGCCTCACTGTTAGGAAAAAGAACCGTAAAAAATTATACTTACTCACCCACCTAAATGTCCAACAAAAAAAAAAACAAAACTGCTGTCCACATTTTAAAATAAGGTTTGTTTAGTCAATTTAACATAGAAATTCTGAATTTCAAAATTCACCATTTACAGAGATTTGGCCTAAAAACAATGTTATTTAAACATAAACGCAAGCAAGCACCAAACCAAAAAGTGAAATATTTAAACCAAAATACTAAAATGTTGCCATACACTTCGACGTGAACACTTTGCATTTTTAATGATGAATTGAATTTAAAATTTTCGCACCATTAATTGAAAGGCAACAAAAGTGTTAACATTTAAAACAGCAAACGCACTTAAATATGCCACCAAATCAAAATTTAAGTCAAAGGTGCTAATGAGTGACCAGTTTTATGAAGATATATGCGCGATGTGTCCTTTGTAAGCTAAGTAAAACTTCGCTATGCTATATTGATGTTAATAATTTTTTGTCTGTTTTAATGTAAGGACGTAATAAGTTATACTTCTTTGACCAAAAAATACTAATCATAAAGTTTATTCTCACGCCAAGATAGTTAAAGGCTACTTTCTTTTTATCGTAAATTTGACAAGATTAATTATTAATTAGAATAAATCATTTTTTAACAAATCTCTACCATATAATAAAACTGTAGAAATGAAAATTCTGTACTAGATTTTTGTTTGTCTTCTTTCAACTTAACATCTGGTGTATAAAAATATCTTTAACGGGGTAGGGTGAGAAATTGTTATACAGAAATCAACACGTCACGCAAACAACGCGAGTACATCAATATAGAGCCCAAAAATGTGGTTAGATTTTTTCTATCTGTCTGTATGTTTGTGCGCGTATCACATAAAAACTACTGATTTAATTCAAATGGGGTTTTCACACATGTCTTCTTTCAGTTTAACATCTAGTGTATAAAAGTTTCGTCCCTCTACCTCTTTAACGGGATGAGGGGAGAAATTTTTATACAACAACAAACATGCCAAGCGAACGCCCTCGCAGGTACAACTAGTGTTGGAATAACGTTGTTTAAGGGGTTCAAATTAAATATAAGAAAATGTTTAAGCATTTTAATTATTTTAAGCCCATAGATTACAGTGGTAAGTTTACTAATAGCAGTTTAATTTGTTTATGACGAAGAATGTTTTGACATATAGTTTTAATAGAAATTTTGTTTCTTTTGTCTAATTTGTCAGTTTTTTTAAATTATATTTTCAATTCTTCTTGTTTTTGTATTTATTTTCAAAAGTTAATAAAATAAAACTCAAATGTTGACTGACTAATATTATGTTGTCGGTTTTTCGTGCAGTTTGTCGTGAGGGTCTACGCTATCATTTTTCCCCAAAGCACCCAAAGAAATGTAACTTCAAAAAATATAAAATTTTATTTTTAATATTACAATCAGATTGTAATTTTAAAATACAGGATGACATTTACACTTTTGTCAGAAGTCCTTATAATCAATTTCAATTTTTTTTAATGATTAAATCAAAATATCTAAACAAAATGTTGTCAACGAACCTAATAGAACTTTTATTCCTTTAGTGAAAATAAAACTATTTTTGGAACAATTTAATTTAATTTATTTTTATATAAATATAGAATTATTAAAACACTATCATTTCTTTAGAAATCGAATTTATTTCTGTCACAACTTATCTAAAGCAGAAATGTTACGGTTTATAAGGTAGATACGTTCCACTAACCAAGAACTCACTTTTTAATCTGCAAAAAGAAGAAATAGACAGTAAATAAATGATAGAAATGTAGGAAAATGTTACTAGATCTGCAATATCGATATTTGCATCCAAATTAGAAAATAATGAGAAATAAATTACTATTATATTATAAACAGTGAGAAATTTGATGACTAGATGTTATGTATATAGGACGAGAATTAAATAGAACAAAATTGACATTGTATGAATAGATTATAGAAAATCAATTACTCAAAATTATACCTTATATAAAGCGTAATAATAATTATTAGTTTACTGTTAATATATTTATATTTTTAAAATTAGTACTACTTTTAAATATATAATATTATTAATGGATTACTAAATAATATACTGTTTTTTAATCAAAAATGTTTTAATACCCAATCTCTGACATAATATAGTCATTTAAATTTTGAAAATAAACAAATAAAAAAAATGCACCTGTTCAACAACTAATAGCCTTTTAAGCAAAACAAACAAAACAAACCTTAGTTACATAAAAAAATATATAATTTTAATATTACTGTAGCTGTATTTTAAACAATGAACGGAACTTTTACTTTTAAAGATAACGTAAAATACGTTTTCATATCACATGCATTGAAACAGCTTGTTCTGATCCCTGTTTTATCATTCGAAACAAGACAATTTCAGACCAATGCAACTGTCAGTCAGAAACTGACAGTTTTTTCTGTGCTAGGGGAGAAACAACGTTATTTCTGCCCGGCACATTCATTTATTTATTATTTATGTCTGTCAGAATCGCATTTGTAATAAACAAAAGCGAATAAAATCATAATCGTCTGACAGCTGTCGTGTGATATGAAAAATATAGTGTGTGGCACGGGATGAAACCAAGACGATTTCTGACTGGGTGAAGACAGCCCTCGCTTCGCTCGGGCAGTCAACTCTCGCCCTAATCAGAAATCGTCTTGTTTCACCCCTTGCCACACAATATACTATTTTTTCCTATTAAGGTAGTGTAGCATTTTTTAAAAACCCGAATAATAAAATGTCTTTTTTTAACGGTTCTTTTCACTTAGGCTGACTCTGTCCTAAATTTTATTCGAGATGTTTTCAGAACTCTGGAGCGTAACGCTCTTCCAGGGTACGACAATATCGATTTTCTGAATTGACCAATGGGATTTCGTGCTTAAAATCAGGTGGTTAAGCGAACAACGCTTACGCGCCTTGGCGTTAGGGTACGAAGATTCATTTCGAATATGTTAACGTAGGTGATAAGACCTCTGTTACCCAGCTAGTGCAATTTTGGCGGTTTTTTTTATTTGATGCTTAAAATTTATTGCTGCATTTTTGCTGTCCGACAGCTTAAATATTACGTTTATTTCTAGCTCAAAAAAGCAGCAGTGTTAAATTTAGATAAATTCAAACTTTGTTGGACTCGTCAATAGGAAGCTATACACAAAGTTTCGAGTATGTATTTTAAAAAAAGTGTACTGCGCGGTGGACTATAAAACTTGGGTTTCATTTTTAGAATTTTCACCCATTTCTTGTAATTACTAAAAGAACTTACCCTAACCTATTAAATATTGCCTAATATTTATGATCACTTAAAAATTTTAATGGTTTTCTATACAAAAATCGTTTTTGTATAGACACAAACAAGAGTGTATTGCCTTTTACTATATAGCACATAAGGTTTGTACTTGTTATCGTATAACATAAAGATTTAAAATATTACAGTAATATTTGATAAATTAAAATGTCAGAAGAAGTTTTGGTTTAAAAAGTTGCAGAGTAAAAACAATTGAATTTGAAATTTGAATTACGTTCATCATACTTTACAAAAATTGTCCAAGTTAGTTTCACAATCTAATAAAATAGCTTAAGTCAAGAAATAAAAACAACGTTAATATATACGTATAAAAAGTAATCTGTGGTATCAAAACCGTATTACATAGATTCAATAATTGTTAAAAAAATTGCATGTTTAACCCTTCAAAAAACATTCGTTGATTAAAATATTAGTCAATCTTTAAAACAACAAATTGGAGAATTAAGTATAAATCAAACTAATATTTTCCTATTAGCCGACAATACCAGCACATTCAATTTAAGCATGTAATGAATTTATAGCTAAAAAATTCAAAAAGTTAATGCATTTTAGCAAGGAATGCTTGTATGTAATGACAGTCTAGGCTCTAAAACCTTCATAATGATTTCGGTTATAAAGTAATTTCGCATTAAAAAAATGCTAATTTATTCAAATAGTGTCTAAATGGACATTTATTCAAATTTGTGATGTTTTTATTACTTTAAACGCAAAAATTACACGCAATGGATTTTCTTTAACTAAAATCTGTACCTATTAAAATACCTGCTTAAGTGTTTTTTTTTTGTTAAAAAACTTCATACAAATTAAAAAAATATACGTCTACACTTGAACATTACATATTTATAGGTATTAGAAAAATAGGGAATTTGAAAAAACTAGTGTGGCAGTCAGTGGGACAGCCGGCAGAAGTTATACTTCTATGCACGCGCATGGATTTATAAATTTTTATGCGAATGATTTAGCAAACTCATTATATGATATTTGTGGTAAACGACCCCAAAAACCTCCTAGTACCGTGTGCACACTCTTTTTGTATCGAATTTGTATAAAATTCCTGGAGGCGAGGTCCGTCTTATGCACCAGGTGTTTCGAAGACCATCGCCATTATTATAATCGTATTTAGCGACTCAAAAAACCACCGGGTACCAAGTGTGCACCGATTTCGTACAGAATTTACATAAAACCCTAGGAGAAAAGGTAAATACCCTAGACACCAAGTGCCGCGGAGACTCTCGGAATCGTGATATTCGTGTTCAGCGACTCCAAAAACCCCGAGTATATAAATTGAACCCATTTTCAGCAATACTTACCGAGTTGTAAGTTTTCTTTCTATTGTCTGTTCGGAATGTGCTTTTCGAATGCAGAAATGCAATTTCCATTTTTACATTATAAAATATAGCGACAAATTTCCTGATACCTTAACGAATTCAATGCAAAAAAATGCCTTCCGATCCATCTTACGTTACAAAATTCGGAGGCTTTGGTGCTTTATTTCCTCGACTATTCGTAAAAACTCTGTGTATGTAGGCAACAACCCCAAAAGCAGAGTACAGGATATACTGCAACCATGTGACGGTATTTTAGACTACAATACAATACTCATTACTGAATATTATTATTAATATTATTAATATAAAATACTAAACTTAATATGTTAACTTACGTGACAGATTTATAAAATAATCTGTCAAATAATCATGTGGTCCGTCACTATGATATTCATACATTAGTTCAGACTGTTTTTTGTATATCTATCCCTTTTCAATGTACTGAATCTTGAAACGGTATTCAAAGGACTTAAAGTTATGACTAATAACATGTGATAAATATTTCATCTTTGTTTTTACCAACCAATATACCTTATAAGTTTGTCTGTCTCTCTCTTACTCACATCATTACATATGTAATGATTTTTCCCATTTAACTGTACACAAATCTTTTCAACCGAGTGCATGAATAGAAGTATAACTTCAAAAATCAGAAGACAATCAAAAATTAAACATATTTTAAACAATGCTACAAAATTAAATACATATCTGAAAAGATAACGAAAGACTATTAATCTGTTAAATAAACACAAGTTTAAGCATAGAATAAACCATTAGGAGTAATAAATTCAGTCGGGAGACGCTACTGAATCTAAAATTGATCCTGTAAATGTTCATATTAGGTTAACTGTAAATCCTTTTTATTTAGTGATATCCAGCGCTGCTTTTATGTACCTAACTTGTAATCTCCGTCATCCGAAGCATATGTATATGAATTTTGATGGCATCATTAATATGATGTATCTCTACATAACTGAATTTGTCACCAGTTCTTTTTAAAAGTTTTATTTTTTGTTTTTAAAGATATTTGAAATACTGTATTTGTTTTTACCGGTTAAGTTGTTTTCATGAATACATTAAACATTACTATAATGCTATAAAAATGTTTATTTAATACGATAATAAATACGAATCATATATCTTATGTTTTATATGCTACACAAAAAAATGCGGCCATGTGCGAGTCGGACTTCGCCTATGAAGGGTTTCGGAGTAGCAAGTAACAATATAAAAGTTCTTGTAATTCGTTGTAACTTTGATCGATGTTTTAAAAAAAAAAACTTTTTTTTTAAACCGGCCAGAAATTAGTACTTTCCGGTTTATTTTTAGGTCAGAAAATCTCATTTTGTCGGACAAGGCCAGAAAATAAAAATGTAAAAGCTTTTACCGGACCATCACAATAATTTTCTGGCCCGGTCCGACAAAATGAGATTTTATGACACAAATATAAACTGGAAATTACTAAATATAAATATTTAAAAAAATATTGTACGTAATACGTCCTAAAAGTGCTTTTACTGGACTCACAGGCTTGCAGGACTCGCCTGCGGCTCGCCCTGCAATTGCCCACTCGTGCAGTAAAAGACCACTTTCGGGACTTGTTACGTAAACTACTATTTACTAGATCTTAATCAACCCAATTTCCGGTGGAAGTTTACATGGTAATGTACATCATATATTTGTTTTAGTTTTATAATTCTCTTTTTTCAGAAGTTACAGGGGGACACACTTTAGAAGTGTCTCTCGCGCAAACTTTTCAGTTTAAAAAAATGACATTGGAAACCTAAATATCATTTTTAAAACCTATCCATAGATACTCCACACGTATTGGTTTGATGAAAAAAAAAAAAACAAATTCAGTACCAGTTTTAAGTATGAAGAACCCCCAAAATTTATTAATTTTTCTATTTTTATATAAAATCTTAAGGCGGTTCACATACATCTACTTGTTGTAGAAGAATTTCTTCTGTATTCGCGGTATATTGATGAAACATATACCTCGCAGTTAAGGAGATATTACTGTATACTGTATGACTATCGTCTTTTTATGCATTTACAATGAAAGGTGCTATACTAGCATTTGCAGTTATATGTGTGTCTTCAACTTAAATATTATAAAATCCCATGTAAGAAATAATTTTTGACTAACTTTTTCACCTATTACTAATTTAAGTATTGTTTTTCATAGATATTTTAAAGTTGTCTGCGAAATATACCCTTTTGAGCCCTCATAGTGTAAAATTTAGATCTGTATCTTTAAAAATGCCGGTATAGGTAATAAAATTCGAGGCCGTTTGATATCTCCTCTTTACCTCACACTATGCAATTATTGATTTTGAGAAATTAAAAAAATATTTCAGGCTTAACAGAAAACCTATTTTTTTAAGTTTTTACAGATAATTACAACATTGTTTACCATCTTATTCATGAAATCTTAAAACTAAACGTAACCATGAGTTTAAAAGCGATAGTAGTCTTTAATGGTTATAGCAACAGCTTCGCAAGACCAAATCGTGTGTGGCCGACTATCTATCAAATAGATAGTATTATCTAAGTGTTTTCTATGATAGTTAAGCACGCACCAAGGCCAACTTAATGTTTTTAAAGCGTTTGAAAATGCGATCTTAAGTGGTGATCTGCTCTCATAATATACCTCTAAAGCAGCATGTCTCAATGTAATTAACTATACATCAATTGGGGTAAAGACTAACTACGGTTTATGGATTTTGAATCGAGATAATGCGTGGGTATGGTTAATCTTTACTTATATGAATTTTGCAACTTTATTAAAATAATCGAGCAAAATAATCGAGCTAAAGATTTTATTCGACTAAACTGGTTATATCTGTTTTTTATAAAAAAATAATATTAATATGTGTTATGTCAATTGGTGATTTTTCTAGTATTTTTGTTATAATTGATAAATCGATGAGTTTTTTGAACATGTTAATAATTCTTTAATTAAAAATAATTAGAGGGTGTAGAAAGACAATTTTTTATAACAAAGTATAGATTTTCCAAAGGATTTTATTAGGGTTTCTTTAAAAAAATTTCACTCTATAAACGAACCCAGTAAAATTATTCTTATTTAATTTTGTTTACAAACAATAGAAGGAACCACGTTTTGCTTCTAAGACATTCCACTGGGCAATCGTAAGATACTACCGCAGTGAATTCTTTCATGTTTGTGTTTGTGTTCAAAGATGATATAATTCAGATCAGTAAAAGTAAACTATTGTATAGTCAGTGACTAAATAAATAAAAAAATCGCCAATAAAATAAAAATAAATTAAAGAAATAATTACAACAATTTATGACACGCTTATGGAGAGATATTCGTTGAAGTGCCGAATTCCGCATTTTTTCAATTTGTCCTGTACAAAGTATAAGTATAATTATATCTATTGTAACGAGCGAGATTCCCTTAGTACGCCCCTGTCGCTCTCCAGGTAAACAACGCGCTTATTCTCGAACAGAACAATCAGGAAAATTCCTTCCTTTCTACGTGCGTCGAGAAAGTGTTATCGAAAGACGTTCTGGAAGCTGTGGACTGGTATATAAGCGGAGAGCCACGATCCGCGGGGAAGTTTAAAAAGTTTATAGCGATAGTCTAAATATTCGAGCGAACTACGAAGTGAAAATAAATAGTGAATATAAATCGAAGTTAATTGTAGTACATAAATTAGTGTGTTATAGTTAGTTTAGTTATTTAGTTATAATTCGTTTAGTTTATTGTGTGTGTAAATAAATTAGACATTTTCGTTCAGCAGTGATTTTATTTTGAACCCCTAGAACGTAACAATTGGTGTCAGGTGTGGGGTAAATTAAACTGCTGTGTTAATTTAAATTGTGGACTTCATTATTGAATATTTTGTATGCCAGTAACGAGATCACAGACGAAGAAAATGGATCAGGCGACAATGGAATTTTTCCAGCAAGCCCTTGAAAAAATGAGCTTGAAAATGGAGGAAAACACAAATAAAATGGAAGAAAATACTAGAAAGATAATGGAAGAAAACACCCAGAAAATGGAGAATAAAATGGAAGAAAATACTAGAAAGATAATGGAAGAAAACACCCAGAAAATGGAGAATAAAATGGAAGAAAATACTAGAAAGATAATGGAAGAAAACACTAAGAAAATTGAAGATAATTTGGGAGATAAATTGACATTGATTAAAAATGAGTTAAAGAATAATTACTCCAAACTGGAAAATGAAATTGGAAGCGTAAAAGACGAGATAGGCAACGTGAACGATAAAATTGGAAAATTTGAAGACAGGGTTGGAAACATTGAAGGCAGATTGGTTAATATGGAGGAAGAAATGCAAGTTAAGTTGGAAGAACAGGTGAAAACCATGGAAGAGCGATTGAGTAAGAACTTCAACAAATATTGTTCTGTTAAGCTGGGAGAACGGGGTGAGCCAGGGCGAACAAAGATCAAACCTCCAACTTTTGATGGCAAAACACCCTGGAGCACATACCAGAAACAATTTGAAGCAGCAGCCAACGCCAACTGCTGGGACGATGAAGAGAAAGCAACTGCTTTAATTGTTGCATTAAGAGGGGACGCACTGAATATCCTTCAAACCATTCCGGTAAGTCAGCAAGGTGATTATAAGACTCTGACAAGTAGACTGCAAATGAGATATGGTGATGCACATCTCCAACAAGTGTATCACGCACAAATCCAGAGTCGCCATCAGAAGAGTGCAGAAACCTTGCAGGAATTCGAAGCAGACATAGCAAGGTTGGTAAGGCTGGCCTATCCTTCGGCACCGGACAGCTTCCTAGAACAACTTGCTGTCCAGACCTTCGTCGATGGGTTGAGAGACACGGAGACTCAGCAGACGTTGCGGTTGGCCCGACCCAAAACTCTAGATGACGCCCTGGCCCATGCCCTAGAATTTGAAGCTGCTAAACAAGCTTCTCACAGAGGACAGAGCAAAGTGAGACAGCTTGATGATTCACCAGTCTGCGACGATAGAATTGAGGAATTAATTCGCCGAGTTCTCCAGGAGAAACGTAATGGTGGACCAAGACGCTGGAACTGCGGCGAAAGACGACACATTCAGCGTAACTGCAAGAAGCCGGTTAAACCACAACGCCAAGAACAGGAATATCATTTTTCTGTGGAACACCGGGCGGGGAAGTCACATGGCAACGCTGACGCATTATCTAGAAGACCTTGTCCTTCTGACTGCAAACACTGCAGCAAAGCAGAAGAGAAGGAATTCTGTTTAAGAACCACCGTCGTGGATCTAGATTGGCTGCCAGAATCCCTGAAGCGAGACCAAGAAGGTGACACCGAACTAAAGATGTTGCTTGACTGGAAAGCAAAAGGACAGAGACCAAGATGGGAAGAAGTGAGTCATCTGAGTCCTAGGGTCAAGTCCTACTGGGCGCAGTGGGACTCCATCATTTTAGAGGATGGGTTGTTGAAGAGGTCCGTCGAGAATGACGAGGGTACTGCAGCTAGGACTCAGCTGATAGTTCCCCGGAGTCGGACGACAGAAGTATTGGAGAAACTTCATAATGGAACCTCCGGTGGACACTTCGGCATCAAGAAAACGTTGGAAAAGATCAGAGAACGTTTTTACTGGGTCAACTGCAAAGAAGACGTCAAGGACTGGTGCCGAAAATGTAGACTTTGTGCTTCAACTAATGGCCCAAGAGGAAAACGACGAGCGCCAATGAATCAGTATAACGTAGGCAGTCCTATGGAAAGAGTTGCTATAGACATCGCAGGCCCATTCCCAGAGACCGACGATGGGAACAAGTACATATTGGTGGCGTCGGATTACTTTACCAAATGGGTTGAAGCACATGCCATCCCAAACCAAGAGGCCTCGACAGTGGCAGACGTGCTGATAAAAGAGATGTTTAGTCGGTTTGGAGTGCCACTGGAGCTACATTCTGATCAGGGACGAAATTTCGAGTCTGGCCTATTCCAGAGCATTTGTGAAATACTCGGAGTCAAGAAGACCAGGACAACACCTCTTCACCCACAGTCAGATGGCCTAGTCGAAAGAATGAATAAAACTGTGGGAAAATATTTGGCTAAAGTGGTCTCTGACCATCAAAGAGACTGGGACCGGTACCTTCATCTGTTCACCATGGCCTATAGATCAGCCGTGCAAGAGTCTACTAGAGAGACACCAGCTTGTGTCATGTTCGGCCGGGAAATAAGATTACCCTGTGACCTAGAGTTTGGATGTAAGCCCGGAACAGAGATAGCTGGTGAGGACTACGTGAGCACATTGAGGGGCAGGCTACACTACATTCATGAGAAGGTCCGACAAAACATACAAGTAGCTAGTGACCGAATGAAGACCCGCTATGACAGCAAAGCTACAGAAGGTGGTTTCAACGCTGGAGATTTGGTCTGGCTGTACAACCCCCAGAAGAAGAGAGGATTATCACCTAAGCTACAGAGGAGCTGGGAGGGTCCATACAGAGTGGTAAAAAGGATCAATGATGTAGTGTACCGTATACAAAAACTACCAAGGGGCAAGAGGCGCGTGGTCCATGTAAATCGGTTGGCGAAATACGAGGCGGACTACGACGAACAAGACGAGACCCATCTGAGAAGGACGACCAGCCCAGAGCATGTTGAGATAAGTTTCGACCAGTTCATGGAGAACTATGGTGGAACTGGGAAGGCACGATTCGGAGTTACTACCGAGCAGCAGCAGGACCTCTTCTCTGTGCCTGGAGATTATTCCCTAGCCCATTGTGTCGCCGAAGATCTGCGTATGTCTAGGGGAATAGCATTAGTCTTCAGGAAGAAGTTTGGCCGTGTATCTGAGCTCTCCAGACAACAGCCCCATCCCGGAAAAATTCTGAGTCTCACTGACGGTCATCGTCACCTCTTCTACATGGTGACTAAGAGGTTTTCCGATCACAAGCCCAGCTATAGAAGCATGTGGAATACCCTGCTAAACCTAAGAGATGAACTCACCAGGTTGGAAGTGAAGAAGCTGGCTGTGCCTAAGTTGGGTTGTGGTCTAAACCAACTGAACTGGAGAATCGTCCGGAACATGCTCGAGGTGCTTTTCCATAAGACAGGAATAGAGATACTCGTGTGTATTTTCAACCCGAGCGGAAACACAATGAAGGAGAAGACTGTGGATTGCTATTTCGAAAAGCAAGGGAGCTGCAGAAAGGGAGATGCCTGTAGGTTCAGACATACCAACCAAGGTGTTCGGGGACCGAACGTCTTAAGGAGGGGGCAGTGTAACGAGCGAGATCCCCTTAGTACGCCCCTGTCGCTCTCCAGGTAAACAACGCGCTTATTCTCGAACAGAACAATCAGGAAAATTCCTTCCTTTCTACGTGCGTCGAGAAAGTGTTATCGAAAGACGTTCTGGAAGCTGTGGACTGGTATATAAGCGGAGAGCCACGATCCGCGGGGAAGTTTAAAAAGTTTATAGCGATAGTCTAAATATTCGAGCGAACTACGAAGTGAAAATAAATAGTGAATATAAATCGAAGTTAATTGTAGTACATAAATTAGTGTGTTATAGTTAGTTTAGTTATTTAGTTATAATTCGTTTAGTTTATTGTGTGTGTAAATAAATTAGACATTTTCGTTCAGCAGTGATTTTATTTTGAACCCCTAGAACGTAACACTATTATCTTACTATTTAATACATTTTGACAGATTCACTTATTTAATAATATTATATTATATTTGTATTGTTTCAATGATTGCTTTTTTAGCTGGAATTTTTTAGGAGAATTATCATTCGTTAAATTACATAAACCAGCTTTTAAATATGTATGTGTAGAATTTTAAAAAGCTGATGCTTTTATTCATCACTATAATCGGTAAAGTTTGTTCGTTAAAAGATTTTTAAGAAAAAAGTTTGCTTTTAGGTATTGATTATAAACAGCATAACTGTGATTTATACTTTTTGCTAATTGGAATAAAGCATTAAGAATAAAATTGTTTTCATTTCCTGGATGTGAAATTATGACTCGCCCACGTCTCGAATCTGATATTCCGTCTAAATATACTTCAAATTTATTAACATCACAATACTTTTAAATGATTGTGCCGAAGGTTAACTGTACGCGGAGATTACATAATATTAATCGTATATCCTATTTCCAATTTAGAAACCGTATCATAAAAAAATATTTTTAAATTTTTTAACGATTTACTTTTATACCTTAAAACAATATTTTTTTTGGTCCAGCGTCCAGAAACAATACTATTAATTACTTCAAAATCGTCCGGAAAATGACATTTTCCGGCCTAGGCCGGCAAAGTAGCTTTATATTATCTAAAGATATGGCGCTATGAGTCATCAAAAATACGTAATGAATAATACAAATTATAATTAAATTTATTTAAAAACAGCGTATAATATACTAAACTACTAACTTTTTCTAAAGGTAACCAAGATTCTAATTAACATTTAATTTCTCTCACAACTTTTATTTTAAATTTGACATTTATGTCAATTTACAACTACTTATCATT
Source organism: Altica lythri (assembly GCA_964028335.1). Lineage (NCBI taxonomy): Eukaryota > Metazoa > Arthropoda > Insecta > Coleoptera > Chrysomelidae > Altica > Altica lythri. The sequence continues at coordinate 19,485,379 of OZ034805.1, forward strand.
CGATTATGAAAATACATATCTCGATTTTATTTTTGCTCATTGAACTAAAATAGTTCATTGTCTCTGCTGTTTTTATATAAAGTTACTAGCTGACCCGGCGGACTTCGTACCGCAAATCATTTATGTCATTCTTTTTCGTTTTTTCAATTTATTTTGATTTTATCCTTTTCATCATATTTTCTCGTTAGTTATCAGGTTTATACTATTTTTATTTTGTAGTTTATCGATAAAATATATAAGATGCATAACAATACTTAATTTAGTAAGAATTTCTCGTTTAAATATAAGTGATATGAACTGCGCCACCTTCCGGTGGCGTCACAATACTTAAGTAAGGATTCTCGTTTAAATATATGTGATATTAACTGCGCCACCTTACGGTGGTGTGATATAAAGTAATCAAATAAGTAGTGGTTGCTCGTTTAATGGAGCCGCCATCTGGTAGTAACTTCCATTAATACGAATATCATATTCATCTTACCCATTAAAAATACATCATCATACTGATTTTTATGACAATCGGTTAAACGGGGTGGAAGTCGATACTTTACAGCGCCGCCTGGTAGCGAGTTACATCAATGGGCATAGCATATAAAGTTTCTCCGTAAAAAAATACATGTACATACCAATTTTAATATTGATCGGTCAAATAGTTTCTGAGTCTATCGATTTCATACATACAAACATCCTTTTTTATATTATATAGATAGATAGATTTTTTATATATATAGATAGATAGATAGATAAGGATTGCTCGTTTAAATATATGTGATATTAACTGCGCCACCTTACGGTGGCGTGATATAAAGTAATCAAATGAGTAGTGGTTGCTCGTTTAATGGAAGCGCCATCTGGTAGTAATTTCCATTAATACGAATATCACATTCATATTAACCATTAAAAATGCAGCATTCTACTGATTTTCATGACAATAGATGTCAATAAACATCAAATCTTGTATGTCATAAAGTAAAAAGTTTTTGAACTTTTGAAAATATTAAAAATTAGTCGGACCAAAAAATAGTGTGTGTTACACGCCCGGAAAATGTTTTGCAAGGGCTCGTATTTACTCGCTCTTGCAAAATGTCATTTTCCGTCCTTGTGTCACAAATAACTATTTATTGTATGTGGAGTTAATAATATGAAAAAGATCAATTCTCTGTAAAAAATTCGAAAAGAGGTTGACCTTAAAGGCCATCCTTGCAACTTCCCGCTAGTTTTAACCGCAAAGCTGTAGTAACGTGACGTATTTTGACGTTTTTGACTTTTTTTGAAATGTTTAAAAAGCCATAACTTTTTAACGCCTTATTCGATTTTGATGTTCAAGATGGTATTCGACGCAGTTTTTTGAGACCTAAAAACGTTACTGGGAGTGCAAAATCGGTTAGTCAAAACATCTCTAAGTTATTGAAAAAAAACAAGTTTTTGAAATTTTTCGACAACGATATCTCAAAAACGAATGAACCAATTTTAATTTGCAAAACGGCATTCGACGTGGCTTTTTAAGCTTAAGAGCTGATTAGGTTATGAAATTGATCGATGCAATAGCCAAAAAGATATGCCCAAAAAACATCATTTTTACCAATTGTTTTTTTCGGTTATTTTGAAATTTCTCGAAATCTACCGGCTCGAATCGGTTCAAACTTACAGGGAATCTAAGTTAGATGGATCTCTTTGGAATGCTTTCTATTTTATTCCGATCGGTCAAGCCGTTCAAAAGTGATAAGAGGTTTACATACATCCACACACACATCCACACGTACATACAGACACCCTCGTAAAAATAGTCAGGGGAGGTTCCTAAGACCTCAAAACGTTAAGATCCGATGAAAACTCGATTTTCGAAAAACGGGGTGAAACCAATAACTTCCCGATTTTAAAAAAATTTTTAATTTTTTTTTAGCGGGAAGTTAAAAATGGCATATAAAATATGTCATAATTAAAGTATAAAACAATGACAAACGTCAAATATAAGATATAAAACCGAAACCATTTTAAAATGTACCTATAACATAAAAAATGTTTATGTTAAAATTGACGTATAAAAGAGTAACCTATGTCAAAATCCTAGTGAATATGTTTTTTTTTCTGCGACGAGAAAAAAGTTTGACATTTTATCTCTGTTAACGGGTCATAAAACTTCACTTTTTATGAAATTATTACTTTTTTACCATGGGAAAAAAGTGAGTACTTTTTTCCCGGATATATACACATAAATAAAGGTTTCCTTGACAGATAGTTGATTGATAACGCAGGTCTAATTGTCACTATAAGGACAAAAGCCTACTAGTTTTAAAATTCAAATTTTGCATCAGTAATTTTCTGATTTTATTTAAAATATTAAATCGTCGTCACAGAAAAAAATAGTGTATTATACACGGGAAAAATATTAGATTTTAGCTCTCGGTTTTTTGTCTCCCTCCGCTTCGCGGACAACACAACCTCGAGCTAAAATCTAATACTTTTTTCCCTTGTATAATAAATAACTATTAATTCTGAGATACGTTTTAAAAAGTAACATTTCGATCGTTTTACATTATCTTTTTTATTCAAAACCATTGTATAATTGTAAGATAATACGTCTAGATATGTAAATTAAATTTCTAAATTCCAAATACGCTTCATTATTGACCAACCTAAGAGATTGCATGGTCTTGGATATGTCCCAAAAAAGCAAAATTTTGGATATATAAATGAAAAAATTAATTTGATGTCTGATACAAATAGAAAATCTAAAAAAAACTTTTTATAGTTGCGCGCACCACTGTTGCTCTAACGAAATGTCAGCAACCCTCAAGACGAACGGGACAAATTTTGTATCCATTCCTGGCAATGCAGTTTTTATCAATCGATAATTAGGGACAGCGTATAGTTTTTATTTATTATACATATATGTTAATGAATAATGATTGATGCAGACAAACCTGGTTATCAGATTATTTTTTAATAAATCTTTTTATATTTTGTAAACATTATTATTATTTAATTTTTTTGTTATTTATTGTAAAACCCATACAATTATATTTTAATCACGTATTTAGGAAATCCAACAATTGCCGATTCATATCTACCTTTTAATATTAAGTTTAATAACTCTATAAGCACTAATCAAACTTAGTTTTTTTAGTTAATTTTTTCACCATCAATCTTCTTTGTTAGACAGTCCATATATGTGTGCATCAATCACAGAAGAATATGGCTTGCAGCTTAAAAAGAGCACCAACTGCTTCATACCAACATTAATCTACAACACTCAATAATATTCTCATAAAAAGAATGCAAGTTCATCTAGTTGCAATGAAAAAAAAAACGGATCACTTCCTCATTCATTGAACTATTGAAAGCGTGCGATTGCTAAGATAAAACACAAAAACTATTGTGTTTTTACCAGATTAATCAGAAGGCAATTTAATAAAGTGTAATTGGGAATTTTACACTTTGTCATCACTATTGACCGGTATTTATGAATTAATTAACTTTATGAACATATTTTTAACTCATGTATCGTTAAATTTTGAACGGAGACTGCAAAACATACCCGAACCAGTCTTACGGAACGAAGATAAATCTAACACGCTTGGTTTAAACGAAATGATAAGTGTTAAAATTGTTTATTTTTAAGTAACCTTCTGATAATTCTCCCTGTTGGAAAAAAGATCGAAAATATGTTTGCTTCTCTTACTTATATTTAAAATGTCCCCCAATTAAAGTATATCAAAGAGGTAATATTGTTCTCTTCCTATTAGACAGAAAAGCAAATACTACTTTAATCTTTTTTATATACAAGAAAACAATGTTGTGATGATATAGAATGCAAGCAAAGCAAATAGGTATTTTTTTTTGGTATTTTGGTGTTAACGGGGAAACTAGAGGGGTGGAATATGATTATTTAAGGTCAGTTTACATAAAACAGCATTTACTCATAAACAATACTTATATCCATAACAATCTTTATAAACTTAAGAAATGAAATTTAGAAAATAGGAAAACAAGAAATAATATTAAGAAGGAAGGACTTGAACCTGCCGTCTCTACCAACAGCCAATTGCACCTCTTACCAATTTAGCAATAGATGCATGAGTAGTTAGTCGGCATTTTTGATCATATCTTGATTTAACTTAAATCACATATGTCCAGACGAAATAAGTAGTGTCCTATGTGACATGAGTTAAAATAGGATATTATCAAAAGCATTGCTATTTCTTTATTCCAAGAACAATATAATATCATTAGTAAAATTTAACAGTAAGAGAGTTCCTAATTCTCAACTATCATTATAGAAACAACGAAAAATCTTAACGAAAGTTTGCTGAATCATATTTCTCATTTCGTAGATAAAAAAGTTATTAAATTTAAGTGCTAAGTAAACTTTGGGCTCACTGAACCAAAATATTTTATTATAAAAAGACCAAGACACATTTTCTTTATTCTTACTAAATGTGAATTCGTGCTCCTAAATTGGGATTCACTGCCTAGTAGACTTCGGAAATTCGTCAAAAAGTTTTGGAATACTAAAGAACACATGTATTGCTTGGGCGACAGAATTATAATGTTTTCAAAAATGCGAACAAGCAAGCAATAAAAAAAAACTAATGTGGCAGTCAGTGCCTGGAGACGAGGTCCGTCTTAAGCACCAGGTGTTTCGAACACCATCGACAATATTATAATCGTATTTAGCGACTCAAAAAACCACCGAGTACCAAGTGTGCACTGATTTCGTACAGAACTTACATAAAACCCCAGGAGAAGAGGTAAATACCCTAGACACCAAGTACCGCGGAGACTTTCGGAATCGTGATATTCGTGTTCAGCGACTCCAAAAACCCATTAAACCCATTTTCAGCGATACTTATCGAGTTGTAAGTTTTTTCTCTATTGTCTGTTCGGAATGTACTTTTCGAATGCAGAAATGAAATTTTCATTTTTACATTGTAAAATATAGCGACAAATTTCCTGATACTTTAACGAATCCAATCCAAAAAACGCATTCCTATCCATCTTACGTTACAAAATTCGGAGGTTTTGGTTATTTATTTCCTCGACCATTCGTAAAAACTCTGTTTATGTCCCCAACAACCTCAAAAGCATAGTGCAGGATATACTGCAACCATGTGACGGTATTTTAGACTACAATACAATACTCATTACTGAATATTATTATTAATATTATTAATATAAAATACTAAACTTAATATGTTAAGTTACGTGACAGAATTATAAAATAATCTGTCGAATAATCATGTGGTCCGTCACTATGATATTCATACATTAGTTCAGACTGTTTTTTGTATATCTATCCCTTTTCAATGTACTGAATGTTGAAACGGTATTCAAAGGACTAAAAACATGGATAAATATTTCATCTTTGTTTTTACCGACCAATATACCTTATAAGTGTGTCAGTCTCTCTCTTACTCACACCATTACATATGTAATGATTTTTCCCATTTAACTGTACACAAATCTTTTCCACCGAGTGCATGAATAGAAGTATAACTTCAATATGTTTTGGTCGTTTTCTAATAAAATGTGAATCAGTGAGCCTAACGAAGGCTGAAGTTTCAGAAAAATAGTTTTTTAGATTTATTATTCACCAAAATTCGGTTAAATTTGTTCGGGAACGGTTTTACGTAAAGATAGTCGCGGGGTACTTTCGGTAAAAGTAATAGACTGAAAATTTTCTGTACAACTTTGTTTTTATTGCAACTAATGCAGCATGTAAACACATCCTTGTTAGTTTAATGTTAAAATGTCATTAGTCAACTCTAATATTAGATATAGGCCTTAGGAAATCTAAAAGATTTTGAAACCAAATCATTTTTTAGATTTCGGTGTTTTATCTTGCCTGTCTTAGGTTAGATGATAAACAAAAACTAATAATAAGTATATTTTATATTTCAAGAATTATCCAAGCAGAATTGTAGGTTAATGTGCTGAAAATCATTTTATTATAAATGTATAATTCGGTACAACTTTTATGACAAAATCAGTTAACGTAAACCTGGTGAGATGTTTGAATAAAAAAAAATATTTCTAGGTCTTCTTATGATCAAATTAGTAACTGTATTTTTTTTAATATTACAGTAAGCAAGATTACCTATCGGTAGCTATGTAAATAATAAAATGGATCGTATATAACGACAACTGTATCTATTATTATTTGTAAAAAATAACTGTATGAAGTAGTACTTTTTTTAACCAATAGAACCTGTATTAGTGTTACAAAAAGCTTTCTATAATAACAAATAAATAAAAAATCTTATCGATGATCTCTTTTGTTAAGGCGAAAAAACTTTGTTAACAATGTGCTACCTCCTGGTGGTTAGGCAGCGGATTTCTTTGGATTCTATGACACAGTAGTTTTTAATGGTCATTTGTTTGGTGCAACATATATTTCAAACAGCTCTTTAATTCCTATAAATTAAATTTGGCTCATACACAGCAGGTACTGTTTATACAGTGACTGAATCAGATTTAAATAGATCAGTTTTTTTATATATATTTCGAATTTTTATTCTAAAAATTGCGAAAAATCTAGGGTATTTGTAGACAGTACTCGGTAATCGAACTAGAGCTAGTTGTACCTGCTTCTACGACCATGCAATGTTGTATCGTTTGACCCCGTGCGAATGCGCTTACAGTTAGTACCGATTTAATAACATTCCATTTGTCGCATAATGGGACCTGTATTTGCATTGTGAGAATGAGTATCTGGCACACTGGTCTAAATTAGGAATATTAAAATATTGTCATGAATGGAGTACGTACATACGTCGGAATAAAATGTGATCTTGTCAATAAAATATAATTTAAAATAAGGCAAATGTAGGCATAGGTTGAAACGAAATTAGGTACTTTCTATATTCAGAAAAGATGAATGTTTAGAAAAAAGAACGTCTTTAATTATAAAAATATTATTAACTTAAGGAAAAAGATATTCCAGATCTCAACATGCATAATTATGACGAGTTTGTTTTTCTGACACAACGCTTCTTGCTGCTTTTAAGCCGGGTCCAGACATATGTAATGTATCGTGTAATGTAACGTGTAATGTAATCCGAATTCATTTGGACGCTACCTGAGCATAGAACGAATGCAACCAGAATACTTACCGCGAATTTTCTATCCATTTAGTATTCGCGAACATGTCGAGAGAGGTAGTAGTTGCGGGAACGTCCAAACGTAGACTGCGAGCACAGCGCGAGCGCCTTTGTGTTCGGGCGAAAAACCGACATCTGATGGATTCCCTCGAACCATTCGGCGAGCGTTACACGTAATGCTCGCAATGCCGTCCAAACGGAGAATTCGCGTTACATTACACGTTACATTACACGATACATTACACATGTCTGAACCCGGCTTTATGTAGCCGCAAAATACGTAGGTATATTAAATCAGTTTTAAAGTAGATTTTAAAAATTCTGTTGTAGCAAGAAAAAATGCCAAACTTAATTTTAATATTAAGAGCATAAAAAATGTAGGTAAGCAAAAAATGTTTTAATTTAAAGATGAAAATTTTGCTGATTCCGTTAATTTTTAAAAACTTAATTCGTTACTTGTTGAAAATGGAATGTTTTAAAAAAACAACTAAAATATGGGTAAATCTTGCTATTTAAAAAAAAAATACTTAGCAAACCTTCATAGGGCTTTAAAATTGACTGGAAAGTCTTAAGAGGAATTTACAAGCAACATAAAAGTAAATGAAAAATAAAAACAGTGGTTTTCTTCAATTCTAAGGTTATTCAAGTGTTGTCAATTAGTAATTGTATTTATTCTCTGTTAATTATAAACTAAGTTTGCAAAATTTTATTACCCGTTTGAGAAATATTTAATATACCTACAAAAAAAATGTCGTAGCACGACCCTGTGCGTTGCTGCATTTACTTAATTCTACTTAGTTTTCATGTAGTCCAACACTCATATAAAGTATAGTAAAATTGCCTCAATTTTGCCAAACTCAATTTTAATAGTAAGATAAACTCAATGTAATAAAAGTAGTATTGATTTATTTAATGGCAATTCTGCTGTTGCAGGACGCAGCGCAGTATTTGTTAAATTCGTTGTGACGATGTATAACTTAGGGTCAGTGCCGGTTCCTTAAAAAAATATATATATAACAGGTTCATACCCGTTGGAAAAGAAAAATAATATAAAAAAAATTAAGAATTAAATTATTTACGGGCAATTTAAGGTCGGAAAGTGGAAGCAGGTAAGCTTTTAAGGGTGGAAAACGATTTATCTTTATTTCTGAGAAAACCACAATTTTCATCGAAAAAAAAGTTAAACAGCAAACTTGTAGATAATAAAAAGATATACAACTTTTGTATTTACACTTTGTTCACATAACCTCATAATATACGCGAAAGTTCCAAAAATCCGAAGTTTTGTTTTTTTATTTTTTCTCAATATTTTTTTTACAAAGTTTATTAAAAACTTACTTTCTTACGTTCTAGATACACTGTAATTTTTGTTATTATTTTTTACACCATTAAAAAATGGCGAATTCAACGAATAGAAAGTATACAAGAAATTTCGATTGACAATTAGGGGATATAAAATTAAAATAAGAAAAAAACACTTTAATTAACAGATATTACAGTGTAGTCGTGAAAAAAAATGTAGGAGACAAAAATAAAAAACCATTTTTTTTGGGTATATTTTGAGGTTATGTGCACCAGGCGTAAATACAAAAGTGGTACATTTTTCTTTACCTACATTTTTTCCAATAAACTTTTTTGATAGCAAATGTAATTTTTTCAAAAATCGTGATAAACCAGTGATAGACCATTTCCATTTTTTTAAAGGTTACCCCATTTATATCACAACCTTAAATAGCCTTAAATTACTTTTCCTTTTATTATACCTATAGTCCGTACACAATTTGTTGATAGCTCACTGCAAGTTTGACCCTCATTAGAGAACTGAAATACAGAGGGGACAGGTAATATGATATAATAACAAAAACCAACCTAAAACTGGCAGTTTAAGATGTTTTCGACTAACCCACCTTGTATCTGAAGAAATACAATACACCTATAAAACTTTTAATCCGATTATGTAGGTATTTTGAGTGGAAATGACTGACCAGTGTCGTAGAGTATATGATTAAAACATTAGTTACTTTAAATAAATAAATATATTAATATTCTTAAACTGTAAGTACTGTAAATTGTATTTTTATTTTAATACAATTTCTTTATTTTATTCAAAAATAAAAAGTTACTTGCAATTTGTAAAAGATACATTTATTTAATTAATACCTATTTTTAAATGATATAAACTACAAACTACGATTACTTACAAAACTATTCAAATTCAAAATAAACAGGATCATCTTCGGAATCCGAGTCGTCTTGTAGATTAATAATTAGCGGTTGTGTCTCAACAGTCGCATCAATTATATTGTCAAGATCCCACATTTTTTGTTCTTCTTCTATTACATGTCTTACTGCATCTCGCCAATTTTGTTCTGTAATATGTTGTAAAGACTCATATAACAATTCACGTACAGCCTGTATTTTATATGACGTATTTTTTCTAGCCACGTAGCTTTTCATTTGTGCCCAAATGAGTTCAATTGGATTTAATTCGCAGTGGTAGGGTGGAAGTCTAAGGACTGTGATGTTTCGTCTTTCCGCCATTTTGTCAACTACGTATTTCTTGAACATAGATTTGTGTTGCCGGGCAATTTTTAAAAGTTCTGCTTTAACCATTCCATCTTCGTAAGGCAGGGACTTATTCCGCAGCCATTCAATGATATCCTGTTTCTTCCACGCAGTCGTTGGAAGTCTTTCTACTAGTCGTGAATGATAAGGTGCATTATCTAATACTATAATTGAGTTTGGTGGTATATGTTCAATCATCTGCTCAAAATACTCTTCGAAAACATCAGCTGTCATCTCCTCGTGATAGTCTTTTGTGCTTTTGGATTGAAATTCCAACAAACCATGCTTAGCAAATCCTTTTTCACTGCCAATGTGAGAAACTATTAATCTACTGCCTTTACCAGAGGGTGGGGAAATACCAGTAGACCAACCTTCCATAAAGGCTTGCCTGGAGCTTGATATATTTTTATCTGACCAAATTTTTGTGAGAGTATGACCTGCGTTTACCCACGTTTCGTCCTGATAGTAAATTGGCCTTCCTTTAGCCCGAAATTTTCGTATAGATCTTAGATACTTTCTTCTCCAACATATTATCTCTTCCCGGTCAATCAAAAGTGATTTTCGGTCTGATTTCTCCCACCGGAAATTTAATTCTTTTAAAGCTTGCCACAATTTGGTTCGTCCGACATGAGGCAAATCCGGGTCGTCTCTAACTTCTTGTAAAATTTTGTTTAAGTTGGGTATTTCTTTTTTGTAAAAAAATTCGTGAATTTTCCTTCGAATACCATTTTTGGCAAATTCATCAATTTCAATAGGTTTTCTCCCCCTCTTTAAGTATTCGTTTGTATTTGGGTTAGCTATACCTTGTTTTTTTCTTTCTGATAAGAACCTATATATTGTTGACTCCCCTACGCCCGTCATGTTGGCACAACTCTTGATTATGTTCTGAACAGTGTTAGTGGGATTCTGAGAAACCAGAGCATCGTGAACGTTCAAAACAATAGTCTTCTCTCTTGGTGAATAGACAGACTTACTGACTGTACGCAACAGTACCGGTGAAGCCATCGCAAGCAATCAAACAAAACAAGCAGGAAGGAAAGGTACGTATATGTTTGTAGGAATATGAAAAAAAGTTACTCACGCACTGCACAAAATTCGCAAAATAAATATTAGAGACGTTAATTACTGCCGTAGACGCCGAAACACCAACGAGCCGTAAATTAAATGCGATCAAAAACGTACTAAACCAAAAATTATTTTCGTTCGTAACAACTTCACCCTTTCAAGTCAAGTTTCGAATATAAACTGAAGCTTTTTAAGTTATTACTATAATATAATACTTTTCCTAGATCTATTTGAGGATAACAATAATTTCTCTTTTACAGGTACTTAAAGTAATTACATTTTGGTCAGTCATTTCCAGTCAAAATACCTACATAATCGGATTAAAAGTTCTATAGGTGTATTGTATTTCTTCAGATACAAGGTGGGTTAATCGAAAACATCTTAAACTGCCAGTTTTAGGTTGGTTATTATATCATATTACCTGTCCTCTCTGTATTTCAGTTCTCTAATGAGGGTCAAACTTGCAGTGAGCTATCAACAAATTGTGTACGGACTTTTAGTATAATTAGTTTTTGAATACTACTATGTATATTTTGAATAGTTGATGTCTACCTGTAAAAATTAGAAGATAAGGTAATTTTATTTACAAAATTGTTAACGGTTACATTATCAATTATTATCCGTGAACGTTTTAATTGTTTTTTGCTGAATAAATTAGTATTAAAAACGTTATTTTATTCAAAATAAAATATTAATAACCGTTTTGGAAAGGAAAATAAATGTAAATCTCTATTAATTTTAATGAATAAACACCTCAGGAACCTCCGCCTATGATTTTACGACTTTTACGACCGTTTTATGACTTGAACGCACATTTTGTGCTATCAACAAATTATGAACGAACTATTATTATTATTATGAACTTATAGTTATATTATCTCTTTTTTTCCAAACGGTGTCATACTGTTCTATTTTTTTTTTTTTTTTTTTGAAAAAATTGTTAGCACTGGTTTATTATGCACCACGGAATGTATATTTAAACAAATATATGAAGGGTAGAGGCAAGGAGAACTGTCTCCGTGTATTGAATGTGTCAGTCGAAATGTGTGGCGCTACGATAGTAGTAGGGTAAATTTAAAAAAAAGTGCCATAATTTCTTAGAGTAAGAGAGATAAATAAACAAGGAAAGAAAAATTTCCGCTTTTAATAAAGCACCCTTGTTAAAATAATCATAATAAAAATTATTTAAAATTCAATAAACTGAATTCGCTCGCCACGTTTTTTTACAGCACTTATTTTAGGTTATATTACGAAATCATACGAAATGTTTTTGGACTACGCAAATAGTTAATATTTTATTTACTAAATTATTTCTTACTACTCTTATCACCAAAAATATTAAATTTATTAACTTGACACACTTCAATTCGTCAAAAACTGCTACATTAATTTTATACCCTATATCTACTTTAGCGCCATTCTGGAAAGTTTCAGAACTTTTGTGTACCTCTGATAGCTGGACACATTTTTAATCCCTTCCCATTTAAGATCGTTCTCCTTACCTCTACCAACCATAAACAGATATTACAAGTTTGGTATAAAATTATTCCTCAGAAACGAAACATTTGTAAAATCATTAAAATGTCATGCCTGCTTACATACACTTCACGCATTCTAGTAATCGATCTGATTTGTTCACATAATATTTATACAAATGCTCTTTGCAAATTTCATTAGAATTCAATGAATAATAATGTCACATCTTGACGTTTTTCCACGATTGTCCCGTCTATGTTTGCTCAGTAAGTAATACAGTTATCTACCTCAGTGATAATTATGCAATCTATGTTATCGATTTGACATTCCCACGCATACGTTTTGAATACTAATATTTAGAATTACAGTATACTGTTGGTATGCTCGCCTCGAATCACACTTTTGCATACAAATTTTATATCGATTTACCTAGTTCTCAACGAATTTTGCCGTCTTCTGTCTGAATTTTATGAGTATACATATAATACTGAAAATTTATTTACTGGTGTATAACCTTAGATAGTAGCCCGAAAGGTAATAAGAGTCCCGATATAGTCGTCCTTAGAGCAAAAACAAATATTGTACGTGGCAGTCGGCTTCCCTTTATCACCTTACTGAAAAATAGAAATCGCGTGTTCGGAGCGAAAAATTTTCTGGCGTTTTTCCCAAGTTAAATGAAAATTAAAGGTAAACAAGCAAGAGATTAAACGATTAAATGTAAAGAATCGTAAATAAAATTATTGTTCGTTGACCTCATTTGATACGTTGATCCGAAAAAAAAAATCGAATTCAGAAGAACTAAACTACGGACCGAATCCATCCAAAGCATATTTTAAAGAGAACATTATAAACTATCATTTCCCATAAGATTAGTATTTAAACTTTAAAAGGAATGAAACTATAAACGTAAAATTTAAAATAGTTCTTCTAATTTTCTCAGCGGAAATTCACAAAATGTCATTTTGTAAGTTTTTCAATTTCAAAAGACCTATTGGAATTATCGCGATCGGATCAATAATTTTATCCCTAAATAAAAAATAATAAAAAGTCGCATTTCGGTGGCGTTTCCCTACAAAGGCGAACTTACTAAGCACTTTTTAAAACAAAACAATAACGGCTTGCTGTTAAACTTTTTGTCCCAAAACAATCAGAGCTAATACAAGTAGCTAATGTTTCTTTAAATACAATTTCCATATTTATGTAAATTTGGTGTACATAGTAAGTATAAATTCACTCGAATCGATTTTTTTTCTGCTTAAACCCCGTTTCAACCTGATAAGTCCGAAAACGAACGTAAGTATGTTTAATCTGTTTAAACTCACTTTAACCTAGTAAAGCCTACATACTTTTGTTTTGAGACTAATCAGGTTTAAACGGGATTTATGCAAAAAAAATTAAATCGGGCACTTTAAAATAGAAGTAGTGTTACATACGTAACAAATTCTTATAGAACATTATGTATACAACTAAATTTATATTTGATGATAAGAATTTTATGGTCATGATTATCAGTGGTACAGGAGAACGACTTTTACGTCGTACCGTTGGTTTACAAGACATTATAGCTCACGACAAATGTCGCCAAAACAGGATTAGCAGGTCACTTGGACACGTCCAGGTGAAGTACTGTCTTGCATTGTCAATGTATTTGATTTTTTTGTGCTAGTTTTACTGTGTGACTTCGATAAAAAAATTATTATAACGTTTATGTATGTATGTATATGTATGCTTAAAAAAAATTGGAATAAGTTGGTAATAGTACAATACTTACGTAGACTATTGTAAACTGGTTTGTAACGTGTGGATCTGTAACAAACATTTTAACTATTAAATTAAGTTTAGCGTAGTTTTAGGTGTATAAAATGAGTAACAAATGTGTTATAAGATTATAGAACAACTTTTAATTTTAAAGCCGTTGAAGCAGCACCTATCTAATAACAAATATGTAGGTATACATATTTTTTTGTCGAATCTTAAAAACTATATCAATCAAATAAAGAACACCCATAGATTATTCTACAGCGTGTAGATAAGGAAAACGTAAGGAATATTTTACGGTCCAGAGCCAGTTCTACGGATACCAAAAACTATGTGTGGATCCGGATAAAGGCGTGGATCCGTAGACAACACCACGTGAACTGAATTACTAAGTGGAACAAGAAAGCAGCTAAAAGTTAGTACATGATTTCTCCCTATCAGAACAAGATTAATCCAGAGCTACCAGACGGAAAACCTAAAACTGTAAAACACATAGGTACTAAATTGCAGAAGACTTTGGAGTAATTCCGCAAGAACATAATAGCCATTAGCCATCTTTTAGTTAGAGTAGTATAGACTGTCAAGATACTATATAATGGGTACATTAAACTAATACATAGAAAACATACAATAAGCTTAACTAGGTTGCAGTATTTATATAACGAACATAACGTACCTATAGTAGACTGGATAGCCTCACTGAATGGGAAACTACTGGAAACCATTTTAGCTTTAATCTTTCCAAGCTTGTTTATGTACGATAAAAAATAATAGTCATTTACAACATCCACAAGAAAAATTGGTTGGTATATCTTTAAGTACATCTTTGAATGTAAGAGTGTGCGTCGGTCACCTACATTTTCAAATAATTCTTAGTAGAAAATATTCTTAGAAAATTATCATAACTCCAAAACACCAAAAAGTGACGTAAAATATAATGCAATAAATCTTTTACGCAAATTAAAGAGACATTTACTATTTTCATTTAGAAAACCATTTAATTTTTTTAAAGCTTTTTAACCAACCTAACTATCTGACCAACTTTACCATAACCGTTACAAATAAATAGTGGCTAACGGTTCCGAATACGTTCAAATAAGTTTAGGTTCCTAAATTGCAATATAGCGAAATTATTATATATATATATATATATATATATATATATATATATATATATATATATATATATATATATATATATAAGCAAGAGGAAAGTAGTCGGCTGATTAGTTGAAATCCAAAATGATTAAAAGTTATCGGGAAGCAGCCTTGGTAGGAAAAAAGTAAACTCTTTTTACTTTATTTGAGAGCTTTCGAAATATTTTATTTCTTCATCAGTCAATTACTACAAAAATATTTAACACTATGTAAAATGGCTAACACAATTAATTTAATCAAAATTTATAGTTATTTTAAAAACTTACAGTAAGCGAGATTATTCCTTAAGCAGATTCATTAAAGGAAACATTGCTAAAACCAAACCAAACAAGGATAAAAATTATTAAAAACGTGTTAATTTCTTTACTTGTCCTGGCAATTACTGTCATCAACCGATGGGACAGGGAAGGACAAGCTTCTATTATTATTCGAGGGTGTCTGATAGGTTGGTTGTTCGAATACTTTTGGTGAAGTCAATTTCTAAGATGTTGAAGTAAATAATACTTAAATTTTTTATGTCAGACCTTTTGTTGATACTTAGAGGTTCATTGTTAATATGAACCATTTCTAAGAAATTTCTTTTGAACAGATTTCTTTCACTAGTTAACACCTTAGCCTCATTGAAATTGAAATTATGGCCAGTATCAAAATGATGAGTAGCAAGTGCACAAGACTCCTTTTTTAACTTAATATCACTTCTGTGGGCAGTGATTCTATCTTTGAGGGGTCGTGATGTTTGACCTATATATGTTTTGTCATTAGATTAGATTACCAACCATCATTTACTTTGTCTTTAATTTTGCTAAATAATTGATTTACAGTTTTTACCGTTTTATTAGCAATAATTGTGATTTCTTTGACATTTTTTAGAATTTTTGTAATTTTTGGTGTAATTTCCTGATACTAAAGTTATTAGAAATAATATGACAACAGAATAATATTGGACTGGTATAGAAAACCTTCTAGTTCTGGCAGATATATGAACTACCATTCATACCATCCACAAAAAATGAAAATTAACCTCATCCTAACCATCAAGAACAGAATTACCCAAATTTGTCACCCATCCCTTAAACAAGACAGTTTAAAAAAACTTGAACATCTATTAATAGATAATTCATATCCACACCTATTAATAAAGAAGTTACTTTTCTCTACTACAACCAACCAAAATAGCAACAGTTTTGAACCAAATGAGGATAATAGTGTCCCCAGGAGTGAAATAAAAAGATATGTAGGTACATTAAAGAAATTACACCAAAAATTACAAAAATTCTAAAAAATGTCAAAGAAATCACAATTGCTAATAAAACGGTAAAAACTGTAAATCAATTATTTAGCAAAATTAAAGACAAAGTAAATGATGGTTGGAAATCTAATGTAATTTATAAGATTGATTGTAATAATTGGGACAAAACATATATAGGTCAAACATCACGACCCCTCAAAGATAGAATCACTGCCCACTGAAGTGATATTAAGTTAAAAAAGGAGTCTTGTGCACTTGCTACTCATCATTTTGATACTGGCCATAATTTCAATTTCAATGAGGCTAAGGTGTTAACTAGTGAAAGAAATCTGTTCAAAAGAAATTTCTTAGAAATGGTTCGTATTAACAATGAACCTCTAAGTATCAACAAAAGGTCTGACATAAAAAACTTAAGTATTATTTACTTCAACATCTTAGAAATTGACTTCACCAAAAGTATTCGAACAACCAACCTAACAGACACCCTCGAATAATAATAGAAGCTTTTCCTTCCCTGTCCTGTCGGTTGATGACAGTAATTGCCAGAACAAGTAAAGAAATTGACACGTTTTTAATAATTTTTATCCTTGTTTGGTTTGGTTTTAGCAATGTTTCCTTTAATGAATCTGCGTAAGGAATAATCTCGCTTACTGTAAGTTTTTAAAATAACTATAAATTTTGATTAAATTAATTGTGTTAGCCATTTTACATAGTGTTAAATATTTTTGTAGTAATTGACTGATGAAGAAATAAAATATTTCGAAAGATCTCAAATAAAGTAAAAAGAGTTTACTTTTTTCCTACCAAGGCTGCTTCCCGATAACTTTTAATCATTATATATATATATATATATATATATATAATAATGATGGTACTAGTGACTGATTCAATACAACGTGAAGTCAATTGTGGAGTTGCAGTCAACTTTGTGGCCAAGGTAAATAAAGAAAACTCTTTGATTTTAGTCAAGCTTTCGAATTATTTTAATTCTTCATCAGGACAGCTGTAGTGAAGAACAATTTTTTTATATAATAAAAATATTGTAACAAATTATTGTGACTACTTACTAATCTTGAGGTTATAGAAGAAGCGACGAATAACATTTAAACAACATTACAGTAATAAAACATTTTAAAATAAGTACATCACTTTTAAAAAATACATAAAATTAGATAAAATTGTATACATTTAGACATAAAACGACTTATTTAGTTCTTATTCGTGTGGAGGTTTGTCTGTAAGTGATGATTGAGTGTGTTTTAATGTGTCTTTGGTTTCTATTTTTTAATATAAATGTTTTATATGTATAAGTGTTTTTTATATATAAATATATGGTTTTTATTTTAACACAGTAGGAGAGCAAAACAGTTTGTTGATTTATATATATATTGTTATGATCTCTATACTCATATAATTGTATTCTTGTGACTCTTCAAGGTTGGGTTCTTCGATAATATTAAACTAAAAAGTCCATCTCAATTTTAACATCATTTAATATATATAAATATATTAATTCTTTACAACACTTTAAAAAACAATATAACATTCATCATTTATCCTGTCATAAACTTAACACTAATTAATTTTAAATGAAATTTTGCCCTCTTTTCCTAAAATCCCCGAATAACTATTTCTAATATACCTCTATTACCAGCTGATAACAAATCATACCAGAAATACTTATCTTTATAAACTATGCTTATTTTATTTTGAAAATCCAATCTATGCAAATATCCAATTAATCTTCTCTATATATATCCATTTTATTCCATATTTACCTCTACCATATAGTTATTATAACATTCTATTCATACATTAATCTTCTTTTATAATTTTTATATTTATATTCATTAACATTCAGTATTTATCTTCATTTTCAATTTCTATTATTATTATATTTACTTTATAATGGTTTTTAAATTTTTAAAATTCTATATAATTCCCTAAACTTTTTCTCTGACTTTACTCTCCAAAATTCTATGACATTCTATCAATAATTTTTTTTTTTTTTTATCCCCCTAGAAACCTCGCAACCCAAATTTTTTTTTTTTTTATTTATGATTCCTTGATAATTTGCATAAATTGATTATTCAATTCTAATATCTAGTTAGTCTTAATTACACTTATATTACATATAAAGACCAACTATTGAATACCATAACAATTTCCCAAATTTAAAATTTTATAAATTTTAGAAAAAAAATTTTAATAATTTAAAATTTAAAGTATATAACAATTAACATATTAACACAAATTCTGAATACTCTAAGTTTCTTCAAAATACCTATATAGGCTTTCAATATTAAATACTCCTCTAACATTTCTTGTTATCGGATCTTCAACAATATAACTATTAACACCTTCCTCATTTACTATTCTATATGGTCCTTCAAATATAGCTTTTAATTTCCCTGATTCATTTTTCTTTAAATTTCCACTTATATATGCTTTTATTATTACCAAATCTCCTTTCTTAAACCTTACAGGATATTTCACTTTTTTCTTAATTTTTTTATAATATTTTTCCCACGCATCCATTAACCTTTTTCTTACTTTTTCTATAATTTCATCATATTTTTTTCTTTCTTCTTCTTCTTCCCAATTTCGTTTTGGTTTTTGACCTAACATTAAATATATTGGTGTTTCTTCTGTTATTACATTTGGAATATCATTGATATACATTTCTACTTTATTAATATAATTTTCCCATTCTTTATGTTTCTTTCCATTTAAACTTATTCGTAAAAATTTTATCACTTCTTTAATATATCTTTCTGCAGGATTTGCTGCAGGATGTCTTATACTAATACAATTCTTTTTGATTCCTTTCCTTTTTAAAAATTTTTCTAAATTCTGTCCTTGAAAATACGTTGCATTATCCATTACACATGTCCTTGGTTTACCTATTTCTTCTATAAATTTTTGTAAACAATTTTTAATACTTTTATAATTTGTCCTTCTACATGGGTATAATTTTATAAATTTTGTAAAAACATCAACAATTACCAATATATGTTTATTATTATTTTTACTTCTTATTAGATTACTAATGAAATCTATTGCTATTATTTCCAATTTTTCCATTGCTGTAACACTTTTCTCAATATTTTTATTCACTTTATTCTTATTTTTATTCAATTGACATATCTTACATGTTCTTGTTATTCCTTTTGCTATCTTTTGATCTTTTTTCATGATAAAATTTTCTCTAAATAATAACCATAATTTTCTTGAACCTATATGTCCATATGTTACATGTAAATTTTTTAATATTTGTTTTCCTAAATAACTCTCAATTACATAAACTTCTTCATTTCCTATTTCCTTTATATAATATCCATCTTTAATTAAAGTATTCTGTTTTTCTTTTTCTGTTAAATTTTGTTGACTTCTTATTATTTCTTCTTCCGAAAACATACCTTCATCTTCTATTAATTTGTTCATTCCAATTTGTATTATTCTTCCTTTATCCTTATTTTCACTACTCTCTCTTGATAATGTATCTGCAATAATATTTTCCTTTCCTGATAAATATCTAATTTCAAAATCATATTCTTGTAATAATAAACTCCATCGATATATCCTATTATTATTAAATCGATTGACCATTACATTCTTCAAAGCCATGTGATCAGTTTCAATTATAAATTTTTTTCCAATTAAATAAAATCGACATTTTTGCACACAAAAAACTATACTCGCAAATTCCAATTCTGATACACTATAATTTCTTTCATACATTTTTGTGACTCTAGACATAAAACATATTGGTACTTCTATTCCATTTTGTACTTGTATTAAAACCCCTGCTAACTTATTAATTTCCCCTAATTTTTTTCCATTAGCACCTATTAACTTAATTCTTGGAATTTTAATCATTTCTTCTAATTTATTATCCTCAATAATTTTTTCATTTATCAATGTTGCTTCTGATCCGGTATCTATTAAAATTCTAATTTTCTTATTTTCTAAATTTCCTTCAACAACTACTAATCCAATTTTATCTTCTAATTTATTATTATTTTCTTCTAATTTTATAAATTCACTAGGATGTATATAACAACATTTAACATTAAAATTTTGTAGGTGCTTATTTAAAAATTTTCTTGTTCTGGTTCTACCCTAACATTTTCTACATTTTCTTCTATTTCTCTACTTTGCATATTAATTTGATTTATTCTTCTAGGTACATTATTGTTTCCATTTCTATCTTCTCGATTATTATTATTATTATTATGAATTTCATTTATATTTCTATATCTTGATCTTTCATATCTTCCATTATTTACATTTTGAAAACCATTTTCATTTCTGTTATTTCCATTTCTTATATTATTATTATTATCCATATTATTTCCATTTCTATATGTATTTCCGTTTATACGATTTCCATTTTCTCTCCCATTATATCCATAATTATAATTTCCATTGTTTCTATTACGCATTTCTTCTCTTACTCTATTATATCCATTTCTGTTTTGATAATTTCTAAATCTATCATTTTCATAATTTTGTGATCTATTTTCATTAATCTTTAAATTTCTTTCAACTCGATTTAAATACTCAATCAATTGTTCTTTTTTTTTAATATTTTGTATAACTATTGTTTCAGAAACTGTTATATCATAATGTCTAGAAATATATAAAATTATTTCCTCTTCTCTCATAGGAGGTTCCAAATATTGTGCAACATTATATAATTGTAACGCATAATTAGTTAAATTATTCCCTAATCTATAATTGAATTTTCCGAAATATAATTTTTCCCTACTCACCCCTTGTTTTGATTCACCCCAGAAATATTTAAGAAATTCCCTTTCAAAATCATTAAAGGTTAATATTTCATTTTCCTGTGTTGCATACCATAATGCAGCATTATCTTTCAAAGAACTTCTTATAATTTCTTTCCAATCTCTTTTGTTCCTAGTCTTAGTTTTAATCATATTCATATACGTGCATGGATGTAATATACTGATATTCCCTGTAAATTTTACTGCTCCTTCTCCTCCATGTATTATCATATAGGAACCATCCTCAGTTCTTTCATTTTGCATTTCTTGTAATTTTTTTGTTTCATCTTCAAATTTCTTTGCTACTTCCATTACATTCCTTTCCATAGTTTGTAGTATTCTTTCATTTTCTTTCTTATTTTCATTTTTCTGCTCCTTCACAATTTTTTCTATATTATTAATCTTCTCCTGGTGTATATTACCCATTTCCTCCATCGCCTTAATTCCATCTTTCAATTGATCGACTTCTTTTTGTATTTTGATATTTTCTTCTTTAATAATATTTTTCATTTCATCTTTAAATGTTTCCATATTCTTGTTCATATCTTTTATTTCTTTTTTTATATCTTCTCTTATTTCTTTTTCCATAGAATCCATTTTTCTATTATTTTCATCAAATTTATTTTCCAAAAATTTAAACATTTTCTCCATCTCTGTTTCTTGATGTGGTTTTGAACTAGTCGCATCTCCTATCACATCAGCTTGTACCACTTGAAACATTGTTTTTTCTTCTCCTTCCGACGATCCATCATTACTTTCTGTTTCATGCATATTTTCATTAGATTCCTGTATTCCATCTTCTCTCCTTCTATTTCTTCTATTTTGTCTTGTATTCATTTTATTCAAATCTTTTAATTATTTTATATATTTATTTAATTTATAATGTTAACTTATTATATTACTTTATTATTTTTATTCGATTTGTATTTAGTTTTAAAATTTCCAAAATTTTATGGTCTTTATATATAAATATAAATATACTTAAAACTCTCACCTAATCCTCTTATTTCTATTATAATGTATTTATGTTTTATTTCAATTCTTCACTGTTCTAATTTTCTAATCACTTCAATTGTCTATATCACCCTCTCAATTTCAATATACTGTTCTATTTTAAACTGGATTCTTGTTTTATTCACGCCCCACGTTGGGCGCCATAATTGTTATGATCTCTATACTCATATAATTGTATTCTTGTGACTCTTCAAGGTTGGGTTCTTCGATAATATTAAACTAAAAAGTCCATCTCAATTTTAACATCATTTAATATATATAAATATATTAATTCTTTACAACACTTTAAAAAACAATATAACATTCATCATTTATCCTGTCATAAACTTAACACTAATTAATTTTAAATGAAATTTTGCCCTCTTTTCCTAAAATCCCCGAATAACTATTTCTAATATACCTCTATTACCAGCTGATAACAAATCATACCAGAAATACTTATCTTTATAAACTATGCTTATTTTATTTTGAAAATCCAATCTATGCAAATATCCAATTAATCTTCTCTATATATATCCATTTTATTCCATATTTACCTCTACCATATAGTTATTATAACATTCTATTCATACATTAATCTTCTTTTATAATTTTTATATTTATATTCATTAACATTCAGTATTTATCTTCATTTTCAATTTCTATTATTATTATATTTACTTTATAATGGTTTTTAAATTTTTAAAATTCTATATAATTCCCTAAACTTTTTCTCTGACTTTACTCTCCAAAATTCTATGACATTCTATCAATAATTTTTTTTTTTTTTTATCCCCCTAGAAACCTCGCAACCCAAATTTTTTTTTTTTTTATTTATGATTCCTTGATAATTTGCATAAATTGATTATTCAATTCTAATATCTAGTTAGTCTTAATTACACTTATATTACATATAAAGACCAACTATTGAATACCATAACAATATATATATATATATATATATATATATATATATATATATATATATATGTTTCTTTTTATTCTTGGGTAGAGGTCTTAAAACAATTATATAAAGTAACATGATACGCTACTGAATTTTGTGCGTGATCTTACAAACTGTCTATTATGTCTTATCTGGACAGTGGATAATCTACAGCACTACATAAATCAAGTACCTAGTTAATTATTCCTAATACCTTTGGTGTAATAAATAATTAATGCGTACCCATTTGCTATTAAACCAGTACCTTCGAGGTGATTTTTCAAAAAATTTAACTTCGATAATTAATCTCGACAAGTGCCTGTCTCAAAAATCAATTAATATGTCAAAATGGCGGGTTTTAGAAAATGATTCGCCGATCCAATTAAAGATGACATGTTTATATTATATTGGCTCATGTGAGAAAGTTAATCAACATTTTAGTTAATATTTCAAAGTGATTTTCAGGTACCAATAAATAATAAGAATTTAAACAAAACAACCTATATATTAAATACTAGCAGCCCGCCCTGGCTTTGCATGGGGATTAAAGAAAAATAACAAAAGCCATTAAATTTATTGGGTCAACGCTTCCCTGTAAACAATATTACATGTTGCTTAATTTTCTGGCAGCAAAATAAATTGATTTTCAGGTGCTCCGACCCGCGTTAGGCGGTTGGCCATGGGGAAAACCGATCCCTAGTATTTGGAAGGTTTGATGTTGAGACTTATTATTAGTAAGAGCGAAAGATGTTTTGATAGGAAATTGAAGCGGTTTAAATGGATTTGGTAGATCAGTTGGGATCATCGGTATCCTCAGTGTATGAGCTAGTTGACCAGCTGGTGGTTCAGTTATATTGGTTGCTACAACTTAATTGTCCTTTAATTCCTTTATAAGTAGCCTCGTCCCATTGCACATGCTAAATTTGTAATATCTGTCGTGATTATGAAATAAGTTATTTTGATAAGGATTAATACCAAGATAAAAACTTTTAAAAAATTAAAAATTAGATATTGTGACGTAACTATAACAGTTAGACATATGCTGTCACAGCATTTTTTGTAGATATTTATATATTCTTCAAAATCGTAGTACATTATGTTATTCTATAATTAATAGTATTCTCAGCGCACGCGATGTAAGGATTTTAAGGTCATTTTTGGTTACATTAATGGCATTTTAGTAAGGATCCCCATTTTTTTTGAAAACGAAACATAGCCTATGTCACTCGGGAATAGTGTAGCTTGCCAACAGTGAAAAAATTTTTAAAATCGGCCCAGTAGTTTCGAAGCCTATTCATTTCAAACAAACAAACAAACAAACAAAAAATCAAACCTTTCCTCTTTATAATGTTAATATATATATAGTATATAGAAGTATTATCAGCGCACGCGATGTAAAGATTTTAAGGTCATTTTTGGTTACATTAATGGCATTTTAGTAAGGATCCCTATTTTTTTTGAAAATGAAACATAGCCTATGTCACTCGGGAATAGTGTAGCTTGCCAACGGTGAAAGAATTTTTGAAATCGGTCCAGTAGTTTCGGGGCCTATTTATTTCAAACAAACAAACAAACAAACAATCAAACAAAAAATCAAACCTTTCCTCTTTATAATATTAGTATAGATTATTATTATGAATAACAGTATCGTATCATCCTGTAAAGTAATCTATAGCATAATAATGAATTCTATTACGGTCAAAGGTTGGCTCAATAGAAGACGAAGAAGACTAGTAGTCTCAGTACTAAGACCACGACTCTCTACGGGGTATATCGGGTTTATTTATTACCTTTTCAGATTACTAAATACTCGAATAGTCGGTTTCATCCAACTATAAGATGTCTTATTTATGTTTGATGCATACACACTAACTTATATCATAAAAAATTCTACTAATACAGTTATTTCCTGTTACAGGTTAAAATTTTAGTGTATTTTATCTTTTATAAGTATTTTTTAATCAAATGACTAAAAGAGTCAATAATAAAATATACTTCTTCATGATATTGATCATTAGTGAAGACATCACCTTTTTTGTGGCGATTTGAAAAAGTTCGACAAACTGCGACATCATACAGCTATGAACATTATACCATATTTGTTGAGAAATACTAAGTCTCATCTGGCAGTAAAAATACAGTTTTGCGACTAGTTTTTTTTACTTCAGTAACAATATTTTTGTCTTAACTTTTTATATATTGGTAATGCTAGAGCCCAGGCAGCTGTTTACGTCACAGTGTTGCCAACTACACTGCAGCCAAGCATCTACTTCTTTTTTAAAATTTACACTTTTTGTTAACTGTCATCAATTTTAGCACTAAATAATTATTTTTAAAGTTTGGAGACAGTAAATTTTAATTTTTATATTTGTTCGCTATTTTTTTCAATCTGCAGGGCACTAGTAGTGAATTGTCATCATATTCGACCATATAGTAAGATGTGATTTCAGTGTCAACGGTTTCTGAATTATTCGCAGCCATATCAACAATAAGATACTACTTATTTTAATTTGTTGCCAACTTTACTGTAATTTACTATTACATTTTTAAAAAATATATCTAACGCTAATTCGAACCCGGGACAACCTACAACAAAGGTAAATATTTGCCTTTTTCTTATCAAAAGCATTTAGTAAGACTTTTATACCCGTCTAAACCTCTTCGAGACAGGTGTACTTCTTCAGGCGATTTAGGGAAATACGATAAGGTTAAATTTTCACGATGCGTGCTCACTGTCATGGAAATCAAATACCATGAAATTAGCTAGTCAACATTTTAGTTAGCGATACCGAAAAATCCTATCAAATTTTCACTTGTATTATTAATTTTGCTCGGTTTCTAATTATTTGTACTCACATTTTAATATTTATTGTTATTTACCTATATTTTTATGACAATTTTACTCTAAATGACAGTTTCGCCGCTAAATAAACACAAGAATAGTAAAAGGACATAAATGTTAATAGTAAAGAATTGAGGATAATAAAAATCGGTTTTAGTAGAATTTCTGTATAAAAGAGTATGTACAAATAATTTTTTATGACATTTAAATAAATTATATTTAAGTAGAGAATGCGTTATAATAAAACTTTGTTTTTACAAATTAAATACTTTTTACTTTTTTCTTTTAAACCATAGAAGTGTAGCTTCTTACGTGCGTATATAAGTACAAAAAGACACTTTTTTGATAATTTTAATCTGTCTACCCTACCGATGTTACCATGGTCGAGGTCATTTTATATAATTGTTGGTTACTTAATTAAACCCTGTAAAAATTTAAAAAGAAGTGTCTGCTTAAACCGACTTCCTAAGATTTTTTATTCAAAAATAAGACTTGGCAGCAGTGTGAATTTGGTAACACTGTTTATTAACTACTTATTTATAAAGAAAGTCCAAAAGTTTTTTGTTGTTATTTATTTTTGAAATACTTATATGGTTGTGAAGTATGGTTCCTTCTAAAACGAACATTTATTTAAAAAGAACTATATTAAATATCGTTATGGTTTATAACAAATATAAAGTGTTATAACATTTTAAAAACAGACGTAAAAATGTGAAAATTTTTGTTGTTATTAAAAATATTCATTCAATATTTTATTGCCTTTATCAAAACAGTATGTAGATGCATTCGTATGCAAGTCAATAAGGAAACAAATTAGAAAATAAGTAAAGCAAAATTAACACTAACGAACACTAACGAACTAACTTCCTAGGATTCATAAATATAATCAAATTTAAAATCTTATTGTTTCATTACCAACCAACGACAAATTATACGGTACCTACTATTTAAGTCTTCTTCTTCCTATATCACATTCTAATTCATTTTAAAATCTTCCTTGTTATCAACCTAATGAAAATTACAACATACGCGATTCACTTTGTTAATAATAACAAAATTATAATATTACTAATGAGCAAATTTTAAATGCAGAAGGAGGCATTAATCTCTCGAATAACAATGGGGGGCTGATACGGATCTAGCATCGTGTGAAGACGCGTATTTGTTCTAATGAAAGGTTCTCTTTTTTCTACCGTTATTAAGTACCTGATTTACCATCAGTTTGTGTGGGAGTTTGAAGGTCATTCTTAATAAAACAAGAGTTTTTGGGAATTTTTTTCTTATCTAAGAGTAACGTAATTATTAACAAATAATATTATTTTTTTTTTAATAAACTAAAATGGGATCATAATCTAGCTGCAAAAGCACTGACCATGTAATATTATGCAAATTATTATTTTATTTGATAATAAATACGAACTAAGTAGGTACCTAATGTACTACATAGCAAAAAGCCGGACGCTCAAAGAGAAGCATTATTATATTTCGGTTCGATATTATTAATTTTTTTTTGTGATCATAGAATGTAGAATAATATGTGTTATAAATTAATTACATACTTCATTCCTAGATAATTTCAGGTGCCAACACACTTCATGTATGTAACTTTTATGGTATTCTAAACTTTTACCAAAACCAAACACATTCGAAACTACAAAACAAAATAGTTGTTACTTATATTTAAAATTAAAAAGAATTAAAGACTGTGCAAATATTTGTATTATATAAAGAAAACTAGCAGCCCCCCCGGCTTTGCACGGGGATTAAAGAAAAATAACAAAAGCCATTAAATTTATTGGGTCAACGCTTCCCTGTAAACAATATTACATGTTGTTTTATTTTCTGGCAGCAAAATAATTTGATTTTCAGGTGCTCCGACCCGCCTTAAGCGGTTGGCCATGAGGAAAACCGATCCCTACTAATTGGAAGGTTTGACCTTGAGACTTATTATTAGTAAAAGCAAAAGATGTTTTGGTAGGAAATTGAAGCGGTTTAAATGGATTTGGTAGATCAGTTGGGATTATGGGTATTCTCAGTGTATAAGCTAGTTGACCAGCTGGTGGTTCAGTTATAATGGTTGCTACAACTTAGTTGTCCTTTAATTCCTTTATAAATAGCCTCGTCCCATTGCACATGCTAAATTTGTGATATCTGTCGTGATTATGAAATAAGTTATTTTGATAAGGATTAATACCAAGATAAAAACTTTTGAAAAATTAAAAAATAGTTACTGTGATGTTACTATAACAGTTAGACATATGCTGTCGCGGCCTTTTTTGTAGATATTTTTATATTCTTCAAAATCGTAGTACATTATTTTATTCTATAATCAATAGTATTCTCAGCGCACGCGATGTAAGGATTTTAAAGTCATTTTTGGTTACATTAATGACATTTTAGTAAGGATCTCTATTTTTTTTTTAAATGCAACATAGTCTGTGTCACTCGGGAATAGTGTAGCTTGCCAACGGTGAAAGAATTTTTGAAATCGGTCCAGTAGTTTCGGAGCCTATTCATTTCAAACAAACAAACAAAAAATCAAACCTTTCCTCTTTATAATATTAGAATAGATAAACGGTATCGTATTTACAACATACATAGTTAAAGGCAGTATATAAACTGAATTTGTATGTGTCAGTTGTGATGTGGTAGGAAAGGTGAAAACAAATCTGCTTTTGGTTTGTAGCTTTATTCTGATTTTCAATAAGTTGCAATTATTATCAGAAATTTGTAATTATTATAAGGTGTAAAGTGTATTGTGTTAAATCGAGAACTACATTTAGTAGCATAAAAGAGTTCTTATTTCAAATAAAAAACCAACAACGATATTTTTTAATCTTTGTAAGTGTTGTGAAAAGATTATATCTTTAAAATAAAATAAAAAAAATCAAACAATACCAGTTTTTTCGATTAAAAAATTTGTTATAAAATGTGTTTTTATTTGTAAAATAGTTTAGTGCAAGTTTACAATTTTCTCACAGTTAATAGTTTCGATATACCACCGTAAATAACGTAACGGCATTGATGCGTAGCATAAGAAACCGAAATATTTCAGTTTGTTACCAGATATCTAACCGTACTTTTTCCACATGTTCCTTTTTTATAAAAGATTATAGTTAATTTCTTTGGTATTGGTTACTAAGACAGTTAGTTTATACAAATTTGTCCAGCAAAATTGGGTCAATATAAATATGTTTTTCCAAGTTTAAGAAATAATGACAATCTTATATTTACTGATTAGTATCCTCTTTTTAAATTAAGAACATGTTTTCCCAAAAACTCTTTTACTTTATTATGGTCTCTTTTAAACTTATTACTTTATTCCGTCCAAATAATACGATGCTGGATAATAGGCGTTAGTTCAAGCTCTTTTTTTTTAATTTACGAATCATCTCTTTGGATTTAGAAACATATAATAATAAAAAAAGTTCAAATCTGACGAATATAAAATAGCAATTTGAAGGCAAACCATTGTCATAATGCCCTTATGAGCCGGTGCATTGTCTTTTTTGTACTTTTTTAAGATTGGTAATTGAAAATATGCTTTTGCAATCTTAAAACACAGTGTTCATAACCTTTCTCAGCCACTGTTGGTCTTTTCGGAACGCTTTTGTACGCTTCGATCCGTTGTTGTGCATTCATTTTGTTCTCTTTTCATTAATGTTTTCCAATTAACGCTAAAAGTCTGACGGATTCTGCTTAATCAGATCTAAATAATACTGAAATGTGGTCACATGAACATGAGTTTTGGTAAATGGTTAGCAAACGCGTCACCCATCATCGGCAGGATAATTTTTGCAGATTTAAAAAATGATGTGCTGTTAAATTATATTTGTGGCCTTTATGTTACTGTTCAAATGTTAGTTTAATTTAATGTATATAGTAGGCAACCAACATAATTTTACAGGTTTCTATCTACTTACTCCACTAGTGCAGTAAATAAAACTATAACACAACTCCTTAATAATTGGACACTTACTGACAGAGATATAGGTTAAAAAACAGGCAATTTACTTATAAGTCGCGGGTAAAATCAATTAAAATGATATCAAGTTTCAATTTAAAATCAAAACTATTTCTTATATTGAGTATTTTATATTAAAAAAAGTATTGCATCACGAAGAAATACAAAAAAAAAAAATAACTTTGAAAACGATAACCGATTGGGTGTGAAAAGCTTAGGAAGAAAAAATCTTTATTTTAATTTTATTAGGCATTTTTAGTTTTAAAAGACGACTCTTGACAAATGTGACATATCCATCAAAATAAATAAGCAAGGATTGTTTTCAAAATATTAATTTATTATTTTGATTTTAGTGGCGAAAATTACCCAATAAAAGAAGTAAATATATTAAGTATTTTATAGCTGTATATTTTCGTCCACAATGTATTACATTATTTTCTTGTTATTTTATCACTCTTCAGGAGGTTGGAGGTCTTTAATTGGATTTCTGATTTTTATCTTTAATAAATAATTTATCTTAATTAAATTTTATTCACATCGAATTTACAGATTTTGCTTATAAAT
Source organism: Altica lythri (assembly GCA_964028335.1). Lineage (NCBI taxonomy): Eukaryota > Metazoa > Arthropoda > Insecta > Coleoptera > Chrysomelidae > Altica > Altica lythri. Next base: position 19,515,846 of record OZ034805.1, read on the forward strand.
GCTTTTAATAAAGATATTAGGAACCATCTATACAAACAAAATTTAATGAAAGCAGAGGTTGAACCTTGTATGTAAAACCTTTTATCGGTTCTTGAATAGGAATGATCAATTTTGATAAGTTAGTTACGTTCCAATTTTTTCTTTTGTACATATAAACATGCCGTGTCATTTTTTGAATATGTGAAGGCGTATATTAAATTCTATAGAGTTGTATAACGTCTATATCATATATAATTTATAAGGGAAACAATAGAAAAGAAGACGTTTATCAGTGGTATAAAAATAAAATAGGATTTGTTTCATCAGTGTATTATTTGTTTACTAATCCGTGCCTACAAATACCTAATGTTTAATTGAAAGTCTGTTCATTATATAACTTTCTTTATTGAATTATTGGAATGATAAATCAAGAATATCTTATAAACTGTGTATTGTACTAAACCTCGTAATTAGACTCTAAAAACTAAGCAAATAAATAAATCTAATGTAAAAGTTTTTAAATTTATCTTATAAAAAATATTACTGTATGGTAAAACAAATCTGATTTTGGTTCGTTTCATGATTTGACCAAGGCCTTTGAATTGGTTAAAACCAATCAAACGAATTTTGATGTATAATTTATCGTTGTGAAAAAATGTAGTTATACAGTGGTAAAAAAATCTAGCTTAAGAACAAATGTTAAAAGGGCATTAGATCGCGAAAAAGACAAAATAGATTGCGATGTATATTATCAACAATGTAAAAAAGATGGAAAAAGAATAATATAATTTCATTCTGAACGCTTTACAAGTTTTTGAAAAACATATTTTCAAAGACAATGACCGTTCAACTAAGAAGAAACAACTACTTCCTGGGCTATATGCCCCAACGGATATTGGATTATACTTCAAAGTCAAACGGGGTTGGAATATCTACAAGATAACTTAAACCCAACCATTCCAGTTTGCAGTTAGAAGGGACAACATAACTTATAGACCGGTTTCGGTGTTTTTGCACCTCGTCAGTATAAGGTATATGTTATCCGTCAGCGAGCTGTAAAGCATAATCACTGACTAAGGATTGAACTAAAATCGTAATCCTTATATATCTTTCAATAAAGAAAGTTTAAAGGACACGCTAGTAGTGACATCCTTACCTCTAACTGCAAACTAAAATTCGACTTGACACAAGACTTTAGTCTTGATCTATAAACGAATAATTACAGAAAACTGTATCATTGTCATATTTAATAAAGCGTGTTTGTCAATAGATGGAAAAAGAATAATATAATTTCATTCTGAACGCTTTACAAGTTTTTGAAAAACATATTTTCAAAGACAATGACCGTTCAACTAAGAAGAAACAACTACTTCCTGGGCTATATGCCCCAACGGATATTGGATTATACTTCAAAGTCAAACGGGGTTAGAATATCTACAAGATAACTTAAACCCAACCATTCCAGTTTGCAGTTAGAAGGGACAACATAACTTATAGACCGGTTTCGGTGTTTTTGCACCTCGTCAGTATAAGGTATATGTTATCCGTCAGCGAGCTGTAAAGCATAATCACTGACTAAGGATTGAACTAAAATCGTAATCCTTATATATCTTTCAATAAAGAAAGTTTAAAGGACACGCTAGTAGTGACATCCTTACCTCTAACTGCAAACTAACGGATAACATATACCTTATACTGACGAGGTGCAAAAACACCGAAACCGGTCTATAAGTTATGTTGTCCCTTCTAACTGCAAACTGGAATGGTTGGGTTTAAGTTATCTTGTAGATATTCCAACCCCGTTTGACTTTGAAGTATAATCCAATATCCGTTGGGGCATATAGCCCAGGAAGTAGTTGTTTCTTCTTAGTTGAACGGTCATTGTCTTTGAAAATATGTTTTTCAAAAACTTGTAAAGCGTTCAGAATGAAATTATATTATTCTTTTTCCATCTATTGACAAACACGCTTTATTAAATATGACAATGATACAGTTTTCTGTAATTATTCGTTTATAGATCAAGACTAAAGTCTTGTGTCAAGTCGAATTTTAGTTTGCAGTTAGAGGTAAGGATGTCACTACTAGCGTGTCCTTTAAACTTTCTTTATTGAAAGATATATAAGGATTACGATTTTAGTTCAATCCTTAGTCAGTGATTATGCTTTACAGCTCGCTGACGGATAACATATACCTTATACTGACGAGGTGCAAAAACACCGAAACCGGTCTATAAGTTATGTTGTCCCTTCTAACTGCAAACTGGAATGGTTGGGTTTAAGTTATCTTGTAGATATTCCAACCCCGTTTGACTTTGAAGTATAATCCAATATCCGTTGGGGCATATAGCCCAGGAAGTAGTTGTTTCTTCTTAGTTGAACGGTCATTGTCTTTGAAAATATGTTTTTCAAAAACTTGTAAAGCGTTCAGAATGAAATTATATTATTCTTTTTCCATCTATTGACAAACACGCTTTATTAAATATGACAATGATACAGTTTTCTGTAATTATTCGTTTATAGATCAAGACTAAAGTCTTGTGTCAAGTCGAATTTTAGTTTGCAGTTAGAGGTAAGGATGTCACTACTAGCGTGTCCTTTAAACTTTCTTTATTGAAAGATATATAAGGATTACGATTTTAGTTCAATCCTTAGTCAGTGATTATGCTTTACAGCTCGCTGACGGATAACATATACCTTATACTGACGAGGTGCAAAAACACCGAAACCGGTCTATAAGTTATGTTGTCCCTTCTAACTGCAAACTGGAATGGTTGGGTTTAAGTTATCTTGTAGATATTCCAACCCCGTTTGACTTTGAAGTATAATCCAATATCCGTTGGGGCATATAGCCCAGGAAGTAGTTGTTTCTTCTTAGTTGAACGGTCATTGTCTTTGAAAATATGTTTTTCAAAAACTTGTAAAGCGTTCAGAATGAAATTATATTATTCTTTTTCCATCTATTGACAAACACGCTTTATTAAATATGACAATGATACAGTTTTCTGTAATTATTCGTTTATAGATCAAGACTAAAGTCTTGTGTCAAGTCGAATTTTAGTTTGCAGTTAGAGGTAAGGATGTCACTACTAGCGTGTCCTTTAAACTTTCTTTATTGAAAGATATATAAGGATTACGATTTTAGTTCAATCCTTAGTCAGTGATTATGCTTTACAGCTCGCTGACGGATAACATATACCTTATACTGACGAGGTGCAAAAACACCGAAACCGGTCTATAAGTTATGTTGTCCCTTCTAACTGCAAACTGGAATGGTTGGGTTTAAGTTATCTTGTAGATATTCCAACCCCGTTTGACTTTGAAGTATAATCCAATATCCGTTGGGGCATATAGCCCAGGAAGTAGTTGTTTCTTCTTAGTTGAACGGTCATTGTCTTTGAAAATATGTTTTTCAAAAACTTGTAAAGCGTTCAGAATGAAATTATATTATTCTTTTTCCATCTATTGACAAACACGCTTTATTAAATATGACAATGATACAGTTTTCTGTAATTATTCGTTTATAGATCAAGACTAAAGTCTTGTGTCAAGTCGAATTTTAGTTTGCAGTTAGAGGTAAGGATGTCACTACTAGCGTGTCCTTTAAACTTTCTTTATTGAAAGATATATAAGGATTACGATTTTAGTTCAATCCTTAGTCAGTGATTATGCTTTACAGCTCGCTGACGGATAACATATACCTTATACTGACGAGGTGCAAAAACACCGAAACCGGTCTATAAGTTATGTTGTCCCTTCTAACTGCAAACTGGAATGGTTGGGTTTAAGTTATCTTGTAGATATTCCAACCCCGTTTGACTTTGAAGTATAATCCAATATCCGTTGGGGCATATAGCCCAGGAAGTAGTTGTTTCTTCTTAGTTGAACGGTCATTGTCTTTGAAAATATGTTTTTCAAAAACTTGTAAAGCGTTCAGAATGAAATTATATTATTCTTTTTCCATCTATTGACAAACACGCTTTATTAAATATGACAATGATACAGTTTTCTGTAATTATTCGTTTATAGATCAAGACTAAAGTCTTGTGTCAAGTCGAATTTTAGTTTGCAGTTAGAGGTAAGGATGTCACTACTAGCGTGTCCTTTAAACTTTCTTTATTGAAAGATATATAAGGATTACGATTTTAGTTCAATCCTTAGTCAGTGATTATGCTTTACAGCTCGCTGACGGATAACATATACCTTATACTGACGAGGTGCAAAAACACCGAAACCGGTCTATAAGTTATGTTGTCCCTTCTAACTGCAAACTGGAATGGTTGGGTTTAAGTTATCTTGTAGATATTCCAACCCCGTTTGACTTTGAAGTATAATCCAATATCCGTTGGGGCATATAGCCCAGGAAGTAGTTGTTTCTTCTTAGTTGAACGGTCATTGTCTTTGAAAATATGTTTTTCAAAAACTTGTAAAGCGTTCAGAATGAAATTATATTATTCTTTTTCCATCTATTGACAAACACGCTTTATTAAATATGACAATGATACAGTTTTCTGTAATTATTCGTTTAATGTAAAAAAGACCTTAATTACAAATGTCAAAGAAAAAAAAGGACAGCCAATGGGATTTTACTGTTTAGTAAAGCTTTTAATGAGCTGTAGAGCAGTCAAATGTGTTAAAAGGTGACCTTAAAAAGAAATGCTGAAAAGTAAGTAGAGCTATATATTATAAACAGCCAACTGTATTTTAGTGAAAGATCTATTGTTGTAAAAACCATGAGCTTTAGTGAAGTAAAACGTGTTACAAGGACCTTTATAACTACATAAGAGCAAAAACCTTCAAATGTATTTTGAAGTGAAATGTTACGTATTTTTGTAAAGAGGACGAGCTGTAGAGTGGTAAAAATCCAAAAGGACATTAATAAGAAGTACCAGAAGAACAATATATTGCGTAAACGACCAAACGGATTTTGATGTACAACGTATTTTTGTAAAGAAGATGGGCTGAAAAGTGGTAAAAACTGTGGAAAGAACTTTGATGAGAAATGCTAAAAAGGCAGTAAGGCTATAACTCATGAACACCTAAACGGATTTCAATGTAAAGCCTTTATAAGAAGTATGAAAGGAGCGTTACATCGCGTAAACGGATTTCGATGTGTAACATGTAAAGAGAAGCAGCTTAAAAACAGTAAACAGTTCCAAAAAGACCTTAACAAGAAATATCAAACGAGCAATAGAACGCGTAAATGATCATATGTTGTAAAGAGGATAAACTGTAGAACGATAAAAAAGTCAAATAAACTTAATCACAATGGCTAAAAGGGATTAAGGTTATATTGTTTTACATACGTACAATATAAATTGGTTTAAAAATCTAAAATTAGTAGGTATTCTTTAACAAGGTTTTAAAAATAAAAAAAAAATCTCATAAACGTTCTAATAAAAAGTTTAGAGAGTAATTTACTGAGTTTATACTTAATTTTTGAGTCATGCAGTACCTTTCTAAATACATATATTCAGGGTGCTACACATGAAAACATGCCAATGAATAATATTCATTTTTAACCAATGAATGGTTAATATTAGAATCACCTTGTAGAAATATTAAACGTTGTAAAGAAATTCTATTATCGACATTTGCATTTATTACTATTGTTACTGGACAATAATATTGGAGTTCAATATGCACGACTATGTTGTCAAGGTAATATTTTCCCTTCCGATATTGCAGCTTCATTTATTTGTCTTCGTTCCTAGATCAGTTTTAAAACAATTTTGTTAAATAACCACATAAAAAGTATCTACAAAAAGAGAAATAAATGGTTAGTTAAGCCGTTTTAGCGATATTTTGTTCCTTAATTAGTGGAACATGCAGATTTCGTAGCTAGACGTGGATAATTACCAACTAAAGAGAGGTATTTGCCTGACATATACATCAACCGTCAATAGGCATTAAATATCTCTTCAATGAACGAACAACAAGAATGATTGATGGCCATTGCTTCCTACATCGTGCTGAATATTCAGCCAAAAACAATACAAGTACAGGTTTAAAATCATTCTTTGTTTAAAATGGTAGATAAAGGGGTCAAAATTCCAATCGAGAAGCAATACAAAGAAAAAATACAACATTAATTGTAATAAAAAAAGTTATAATATATTGAACCAGTAAAATACCGATTAATTATTTTTTTTTTGTAATTTTATACTTTCAATCGAACCATTGTTTAATTAATGTTTTAATTGTTTTGTACATTTTGTCTTGTAACTAAGCAGTAGGTATTGACAAATAAAAATAAATGTATTTTTCTATACTAATATTATAAAGAGGAAAGGTTTAATTTTTTGTTTGTTTGAAATGAATAGGCTCCGAAACTACTGGACCTTACATCGCGTGCGCTGAGAATACTATTGATTATAGAATAAAATAATGTACAACGATTTTGAAGAATATATAAATCTACAAAAAATGCCGCGACAGCATATGTCTAACTGTTATGGTTACGGCACAATAACTAATTTTTAATTTTTTAAAAGTTTTTATCTTGGTATTAATCCTTATCAAAATAACTTATTTCATAATCACGACAGATATCACAAATTTAGCATGTGCAATGGGACGAGGCTACTTATAAAGGAATTAAAGGACAACTAAGTTGTAGCAACCAATATAACTAAACCACCAGCTGGTCAACTAGCTCATACACTGAGGATACCGATGATCCCAACTGATCTACCAAATCCATTTAAACCGCTTCAATTTCCTATCAAAACATCTTTCGCTTTTACTAATAATAAGGCTCAAGGTCAAACCTTCCAAATAGTAGGGATCGGTTTTCCTCATGGCCAACCGCCTAAGGCGGGTCGGAGCACCTGAAAATCAATTTAATTTGTTGCCAGAAAATAAAACAACATGTAATATTGTTTACAGGGAAGCGTTGACCCAATAAATTTAATGGCTTTGGTTATTTTTCTTTTATCCCCGTGCAAAGCCGGGGCGGGGCTGCTAGTATCTTATAAAAAAATGACCCTAGATAAAGTTTATTTTTGATATCTTCTTTATTTTTAAGAAAATCGAATTTTGAATAAACAGCTGAAGTGTTCTTACAAAAATCAGCATATCGAAATTGTTTTTAAAGATTTTTAAAAATTAAAAAAAGATTGTATTTGGTTTAAAATATTTTTAATTGTAAAACATTATCTCAACATTTTTTTGTTGCGAGATAACCAATTATAAAATAACAGTCAAAATTTTTATCATCTTTTCTGTTGTTTTAATGCGTTTATTAATTTTAAGTTACATATTTCTTTTGAACCGTTCTCAATGATTGTTTGATATGATCTATAAATTTCTCAATTAACGGTATCTGTAAAACCTAATAAGCTATTAAAAAACTGACGGTTTCTTTGATATTGCAATTACAACTACGCACATATATCTAATTAACAATTGGTGAATCAGCAGCTCTTAGAAACTCTGGGGTCCTAATAAAGAAGTCAGAATAAATAAATAACAAACTTACTTTCGTCTACAAGTAGCTTTTAACAGCTATAAAGAGCGTTTATTGGCTTTTCTTATTACTTTCACTTAAATACTTACACCATTATAAATGAACTTTACTTTTTATTTTAATTAGTAATGACATTAAACATTTTGTGTAAGACTTTTTGCAAATATTTAATCTGTATATCACATTAAACAGCTTAAATTGTCAGATCTTATAGTATCCAAAAAAAAAAAAAATTAAAAAATGTCTTTAGAATCTCATTCTTCTTAAAGAAGGATTAAAATTACAGCTCATCAGAAGACCAGTCGCTCCCGGGTTCTTAGGAATATAAAAACGGTCATTCGAATGAATGACTAGTTCTAATTTTTAATTTTAGAAAGTGTTTTATATTTTCGCCGTGTTCTTTGTCTCTTTGGCATTCCGTGGAATTTTGTAATCGATTTTAAACCTATTTCCCGACTATCTAGAGCTCTGAAATTTTCAGGATAGCTAAGAACTGGATGACAATACATGTTTCAAGTGTGTTTAGGCATATACATAGTTTTCGAAATTTATACTGAATTGTTATTAAATTAAATATGTATACATATTATTTTAAAAGACTTCATATAAGTTTGTAGTGGCCTATTTGGATAAGCGGCTGATTGTGACAATTCTGTTGGGTTATCGTAATGGGATTGATCTCGCGAGAGAGAAGTTTTTTTTTTTATTTTTTTAAATAAACTATTTTAGAAAATTTTTAGAAAGTTTTTTAGACTGTACTGTGGACTATGCCGTATTCTATCTCGGTAAAGCGCTATTTGCCAAGGGACAAGTTGCACTTAGTAAAAATTTAAAATAATTTTGTAATAGTAATACCTATGACTTATAAATCACCAAAAAAAAACTTTCCACTATAAAAAGTTCTTTTTATAAATTGTGATTATTTGTAATAAAAATAAATGAAAAAAAAAAAGAAAATTAAAAGTAAGACATTTTTTTTTTAAATTAAGAATTTTTTACAAGCTATCTACTAACCTAACAGAGCGAATATTAAAAATTGCATTTTTGGAAAATTACTCAACCTAGCTCCAGGTGGTGTCTTCTGTGGTAGGTTAAATGATTAAAAAAATATCTACTTGCTCCACAGGAAATCTATACCGGTTAAAGTAATACACGAAGGTGTTTGGACTAATTTTTTAGGTAAAAGAATGAGATTACATTAAACCGAGTGTATTTATCAGAAAACATTCTTATAATTATAGGTGTATTTTTAAGATGTATTCTAAAGAGTTAGGCAATTAAACTGTTATCAACTTTACTCCAGTTTATATGACAAACTGATAATATCAAACGGATACATGAAATTTGTTCTGATGACAGAATATTATATGGTTTTCATTAAAAGCATTTGCGTCTAAGACGTACAACTCAAACATGGCCTTTCTGCATAAAATCGGGCTAGGAAATCATAACCAGCTATGTGTCGTAAGCTAAAACATCTCAACATAAATAAAATCGTGTATCATCAGAATGAAATTAAGGGAAATTCACGACGTAAAGGTAATCAGTGACCTGAAAATAACTCTATGACGCATAGGACTCCATGTCAAATTTTACAGTTCCAAAAAAGGCAGATTCTTACAGCACGGCTCAATAAATTTCTCCTTGACAGAGAAAAAAGCCTTAATTGCATATGAGCTCTCTCCAATCGTTTTCATTGAGCCTAGTGTTAGAAACTGCGACTTTTATTGTGAAATATTTAGGAAGCTGCTTTAAAACTGTAAGCATTTTAACACTTCGGTCATAGACATCATGTCAAAATAATAAAAAATGGTTAAAAATTATGTTTTCCAATTTATTAGGTCAACCCAATTCTCCACACGCAATTCCGATGGACTTAAAATTATGCCACTAGGGATGCGTTTAAAAAAGTGGTTTTACGTTAATGGACTAACTGTTTATTAGCGTTTAAAGGCCATAATCTAATTAAAATAAGGCCATATTAAGGTAAAGTAAATAGTTTGGATTATTTTCACACATTTTTGTTGTTTATATCAATAAAAATATTTCACATTCTTAAAATTCTGCTCCTATAAATAGGTAAACGTTTACTCAGTTAAATCATGTCTAATATTTTAGCAGAGTTTTTAAAAATAGATATATGTAAAATATGTTTTTCAGAATCTGCTTTTAACTTAAGCGGCAGTTTTACATAGCAGTAGACTGTCATCGCAGCGACTGTTTGGGGTGGGGAAACCTCTACTGCTATGATTTTACTGTTATATCCTGATTCACATATTGCGAATGAAAAGGATAAATCAAAATGGCTCTTACTAAAAAGCAGAGAATGTACGGCAATATGGCATTATTATTTGTTTATTACTAAAAAAAAGTTGTCTAGACGAAGATACACGCAAAAACAGTATTGGGTAAAGCCACCTTTATTGAATACACCAAATTTTGATTTAGAGAATCACTTATTGATTGATTTGTTAAGTGTTGAAATCGTTCTCCTAGCGATTATTAAATCGTTCAGAAATTCCATTTCATGAAACCATGTAATTGTTGGAATGTACACATTATCTGTACCCGATCCTGTATTTTTGCTTTCAAGAATTTTCTTTTTTCTAATAAGTATGTAGACCTTAGAGAAGCTATTTTCTTTTTGACAATTTCTTCGGAAATACCTACCCATTTTTTCAGAAATAGCAGCAAGTGCTGCTTTTTATTTATTATGATTTTTATAATGTAGCGATTTAACTTGCCATAGACATTCATCTTCACGGTATAAATCAATAAGTTTGAAATTTTATCGCCCGAGAACAGATTTCGCCATTTTTTTTTGTGACGTGTAACTACTGCTATACGAAAACTAGAAAAATATCTAGCTATAGCAGTCAATCTTATCGCACTCAACTTTCATCACAGTCATGTGATTCACAAAAAGAAATTGCTATCATACTCCGGTCAAAATAGACATTGAAGGTTACATTAATTCGCACCTTGCTAAAAATTGGCATGAATGTTGGGAACCCTATTATACACAATTTGTCAATTATCCACATCAATGCGAAGTGTGGAATAGTATATTCTGTAACAAGGTTAGAATGAAAATTCGATACGAGTGGAGCATTCCGTACGCGAGCGTAGCGAGCGAGAGGAACCACGAGTTATCGAATTTTCATTCTAACCGTGTAACAGACTGTATTTTCTCCACGACCATGAAATAATTCACTACATCTTATGTTATTTATTGAAATCATATTACATTTTATTGATATTTATATTTATAGTGTTTGTACAATTACTAAAATTAAAAAATGGTGCATTGGAAATATTTTCAGTAACATTTTTCAGAACAGACTGATTTGTAGAGGCAGTCTTAACAGTAGTGTAGCAAGAAGAATTGGAGGTTGAAGGAACGTTTACCGACGAATTAGATCCAGTAATTGAAGAAACTAATCGATTTGCTACATCTATTCGATTTTGCAAAGAATTTTCTATATATCCTTCTGCTACTTGAGAAGACTTCCAGCCTCCATGCCTTTTTAATGTTGTAATATCTGCACCTGAATTTACCAACGTAGTCGCTGAAGTGCGGCGGAAACAGTGGCCAGTATATTCTTGTGGATGTTCTAGATTCAGGAATATGGCAATTTGTTTAGGCATATTGCCCAGTTTATTAATGCCGATTACTTGCCGCGTACATTTATTTTTTTGGAAGTTAATAAAAAAATTATCACAAGGGACATCACAAGGTCTTAGAGCCAGGTATTTCTTTACAATATTGTAAAAATCTCCAGTGATTGTAAACTCTCTTGGCTTTTTAGTTTTTGTATTAGGAATTGCAATTAGTATTGCTGATCCCAAATCTTTAATGTCCGAAATTTTGATGTTGTAAAGCTCATTCTTGCGACAAGCCCCCAAAATACCGATTACAAGAGCGACCTAAAAATAAAAATTAGATTCTTATTTAAATTATAATTTTTATTACCTTTGTAGCTAAATATATCTCATCCGGAGCATTTTCTAAAAATTGTTTAACATTTTCTTCAGTAAAAACCTTCGATTTCCTAGCTTCATAGTGATCAGAAGAGCGTTTTAACAAAGATTTTAGTTTTTTGTACTTTGAAATATCGATGTTATGTTTAACGTTTATCGTAGCTTTTAGGATGGAATATACTTTCCAGAGAGTCGATGATTTCCATTTTTTTAATAAATCGCCAAAAAGTGCAATTAAAACATTTTCAGAAAATGAGTCAGTTTTCTTTTCTTGTTGCCAATCCCTAAACAGCGTATAAAACTTTTCATATTCATTTTTAGATCTTTGTGGCAGCAGGTTTTCGCTTATGGTGTTTGCATAATTTGTAATTTCAGGAGGAGTATTACCGAAATCCATATCTGATTCACTTGATTTTTCACTCATAATTTTTGTTTATTTTAATTAAAATATGTAGCAAAATAATTAGAACGTCGCACTGACAAACTGAGTGACAGTTTTGAAATTCGCAGGGCAATCTATGTTTTATGTTGAACAATTACAGAATGTTATTCTATCACTAGTTATAGAATGGAAATACATGCAAAACACATAAGAAGCAAGTGTTTCAGAATGAATATTCTATCTCAAGAGTGAGAATGAACACGTTATATTATTAAAAATGAAGTCGGAATTATTACATTCATTAATGGTCGTGGAGAAAAAAATTTATTCAAGGTCAAATGTTGCAAAAATCGGTTTTTTGAGTTTTCCAGCTAAACGGTAAATTTTATAATAAAAATAGGTAAAACAAAAATTATTCATCATGCAATTATCTATAAAAATTGTTCCTACACTTTTTTTCCTAAGAATCACCATTTCGGAGATACAGCGATGCAAAATGTTGAAAAAGTTGTATTCTGTAGTGTAGTGTACATGGCGAGTATTAAATTAAAAACGGTACTATTGTAAATAACAAGAGCGGTGTAAGTAATGCGTAAATTGAGAAAATTATTCGTCTGATCCATACTATCTTGCATCAGATTTCTCCTCGCCTATATCGTGAGAATCCTCTTCTACTGGCGATTCAACATTGGAGCACGATTGGCCTCGACAACTGATACATGCTAATGAACAAAACAAACCAACTTTTTTACAGCCGCATTTAGCATTACACCCCGTTTTGCAATTGCAAAAAATTGAATTGAGGAGTTTTTCCGGTGCAGAAGGGAGTAAAGTCTGAACTGGTTCCAATATATTGTCAATTAACTTCCAACCCCAGTCTTCTGGGTTTAGTTTATAACCAAGCCATACTTGAACTTGATAATATACCCAAAATAGATGTTGATGAGCAGAAGCAGAGGTTGGAGGAAGACAAGCTAATTGTACTTGTTTCTTTTTATACGTATTTTTTGCAAAAGATAAGTATCGAAACTTATCTAAGCACGTATTTTTGTTTTGTTTGGAGCTCCGTAAATTAAAAGAACAAAGCTAATTCCGTTGGTGATTACAGCTTGTGGAGTAGAGGTACTTTCTTTGAAAACGTTAGCACAATCAACTAAATCTTGTCTCTCAAACAATTTCAAAACTGATCTTTTACCTCTCCTAAAAAATGCTTATGTCGTGTCACAACCAGTTACTGCATGTAGAAATAAGATATGATTTTGGCATTTTAAAAAAGCAGATAAACTCTTGGATAAATATATTTTTGATTGTTGTTGAGCCTTCCCAGGTTTTAAAAAATAATTAATTTTTTCAGTTGGCGTTCGAGCAGTAAGTAATACCAACAAATCAACATCTTCACCAACAAGAATAGTTGGATTTGTCGAATTAAATTGTTCTATTGCTGTTTCAACTATCAGGACATCAGCATCATTATCAGCTTGCTTTACAGAGATATTTTCAGACTGGGTTTTTTTTCGAGTTTATATTTTTATAACTGTATATTATGTAGGTATACGCTACAAAAATTAATATTTTTACTTATATTATCGTTCTGTAACGTATATTACGGTAATTGACATGCATAATACGAAGAATACAACTTTTTCAACATTTTGCATCGCTGTAGCTCCGAAATGGCGATTCTTAGTAAAAAAAGTGTAGGAACAATTTTTATAGATAATTGCATGATGAATATTTTTTGTCTCACCTATTTTTATTATAAAACTTACCGTTTAGCTGGAAAACTCAAAAAAACAATTTTTGCAATATTTGACCTTGAATAAATTTTTTTCCACACTTCGCATTAATGTGGATAATTGACAAGTTGTGTATAATAGGGTTCCCAACATTCATGCCAATTTTTAGCAAGGTGCGAATTAATGTAACCTTACCCCTATTTTTGATGCTATCTTGACCGGACTATCAGTAATATCACACCTCCTAAACAGTCGTTGCGATGACAGTCCACTGCTATGTAAAACCACCGCTTATAGACTTCATGAAAAAAACTTTCTTTACAATTTGAATCAAACGTACAGGGCAAGATTTCCTTCACTATCGTTAAGTTAAATAATTAATGATGTTCACAAAAAATATTAGTAGCAATAAATTGTAATTATCCTTAGATCCGCATCGTGTTAAAACGATAGAAAAAAAATAGCAAAAAATAATGTCTTATCGCTATACGTTCGCGTCAGACCACCCAGCATTTACAAAATCAGTAACTCTGATCGTTTGTTTAACTAAAACAAATGTGATTGATTGTAACAAATGGATTTTGATTTCTTTACCAATAAAAATGATGATAAATATGATATAGAAGTATTGATATACCACAAAGATCAAGATAAATTAAATGCTTATCTGAGATATTCAATAGGCGTATAATTAGCTTGATAGTAATAGTTTTATTGTAAGTTCTCACTATATGGAATATTAGTTTTGTGGTAAAATATATTACGTATTTTTTATTGAATACCACAAATATCCTTGGTAAATCGTTTAAATATCAGATATTATTGATTAAATGTTTTAGAAATTAATTTGAGAGCTATTAAATTTTGAATTAGCTTTTGATGATTAATGTATGAATATATAAGAAAATATAATGAAACTTAAGTACTAGCCAATAATTAAGTTTGTATCATAACAATTTTTTTAACCCCGTATATTTACTTTTACCTTTTTTGAAGGACAAATAATACAAATATTTTCTAACGAACGTATTGTTTTAAGAGACCAATGAATTTTGTTTAGCCTGCTGCTCACTAGCATCTTTTTTTGTCACATTACACATGTAACATCTTAATGTTCAGCCAAACTATATTTTTAACAACGGTAATAGGTGTACTTTTCTCGTTTCGTAACAGGAGTTGATACGCTTCCCAACAACGAAGCCTATGAACCAATGACAATTAAGAATACATCACGTGACACCTAAATACCTAGATGATTAATAATTTGGTAACCATGAAGTGGTTTAAAAGAATCACTTACAAAATCAAATTGTTTTTGAGCCGGACAGGACCGTTTGTTTTTATCTTTTTCTTCTGAAAAATTCTACTAAGATTAAGGGCGATAATACTACTTCAAAAATTTTTATCATAACAGTAGTGGGTAAATAAAGTGTAGCTTTAATAAGTGTTATTATTAAGTTCAACGAATGAGTATTTGTGGTAGCTAGATATAAGATAATCATACATTTGATGTTACAATTATCGATTTAATAAATCAAATCTCTTTCTCTTATTAACGTCATGGATACATGTACTTAATGAGGCAACAAGTAAGTGTCAAATGTGATTTAAGTTGAATTAAGACGATCAAAAAGCCGACTAAATACTATTGCATCTATGGTTAAAGTGTCTAGAGACCTTATTGGCTATAGATAAAAGTGGCAGTTTCGAGTCTTCCTGGATGAGACATTTTTTTAATTTCTCCTTATTTTTTGTTTATGTAATATAAAGATTTTAAAAGTAACCAAATACCTTTTTTAATTTTTTCCTTGTTTTTTTGAGTTACTAACCTATTAAAAACCTCTTTTCTCTTTAGATCTTTTTTTATAAGCAATTTTTTTATACTTTACTTCAATTTAAAATCTTTGCATTAACTTAATTTTCAATATCTTTACTTATAGAAAGAATCCACGACTCCCTCTCCTCGTACCCCTGTGTGCCCATATTACAGACTATTTTATATTCTGTTTCAAATAATTATAGCTAAGCCTAACATTTCTTTTCGTAAATAAAAGTAGAAATCTCAAACTAAAAAAATAAACAATTTTAATTTATTTTGTTTTAATATTGGGTTTTATAATAGTAACATCGGTGTAGTATTGAGTGCTGTATGTACTGAATGAAACAATTTACCCTTGAACTATTTTAAAATAAATTTCAAGATTATTTGTAAAAAATAGTTTCCAGCAATTACATTAAAAAATATGTTTTTAATTTTTTGATAATTATTTCAAAAATTTAACGCTCTTAAGACATAGATTCTGCAATTTTTACCATTTCAGAAAATGAAATATTTCTGAAACACTTGAGGTATCAGAGTTTAGATTGGGACAAGGGTAGTACCAAAAGTAACCTGCCTAAATAAAACCAATCAATATTTAATATATATATATATATATATATATATATATATATATATATATATATATATATATATATATATATATATAAAAGGGGAAAATTATTGGGCATGTACGCAAAAAGGATCAATAAGGCCACGAGTAGGAATGGTAACCGCAGACATGCATGTTTCTGGCTCATTAGCCGTCATCAGTGCGGCATAACCAAGTAGGGTATTGCACTTGGCTAGCAAAAGTGTTGGGTACTTGGGAGCAAAGGATGTTGGGGAAACATGTGTAAAGAAACACAAAAAAACAAAAATAACGAACGCTCACACAGGAGTCCTATCGCCATTTTGGCACTTGGTTTATTATATATATATATATATATATATATATATATATATATATATATATATATATATATATATATATATAAAGATGAAAAATGATACAATCGTATCTTGCGCAATCCGGTCAATCTCCAGGTACATAACCTAGATTTGTGCATGGTTAGAATTCCTAACTCAAATACACATGATGCTGCGACGTAGATATACATATCCATCAGTCTATATAAGGGTAGACATATTTGAGTCTATTAGACTTCATCAGTACAGTACAGGCTTGTCTCTTCAGTCACTAATGAAGAGACATCCCCGGTATAGACTAACTGGGATTTGATGTTGAAAGTCTGCGAAAGTAAGAAACAATGTGTCTTTTACTTATACGCTCGTATATACCTATTTTTTGTTTAAATTAGATAATTAAAAAAACAACTGCTATCGTTACGCCAGTTCTGGTACTTTGGTACTTCTAATACTACCCTCTTATATACCAATTTTTTAAATGGTCAAATTAGATATTTTAAAGCTAGTAGGAGAAGGTATTCTGAAAAAATATAATAGTAACCAAAGATGTTTATCATGAAGCGCTGAGAATAAAAATTATTCGTTACCTCGTGAGAAACAAAGGACGAGGATCAACATCGATCTTATAAATTACTTAAGACAAAGTAAAAGGTAAAAGGTAGCCACGATTATAGTACCGAAACGTACCTTAACGGTTATGATACAGAAGTTAACTCAATCATTGATAAAGTTTTGAAATCCTGTTCTTCTCATAATTTCTTATTTTTTGTTCGATTCTATTTGAAATGTTCTGTAATTAACTTTATTGTTATTTTTGTTTATCTTTAAGTAGTTGGCTTACTGAAAAACCATAGTCGCTTGTTATAGTAAATAATGTTCATTTATTTTCATCGAATGTTAATACGCTGTTAGAATTTCCCGTTCATCTTTGCATTATAACCGCGTTGTAAATCAAGTATACTTCCTACTAGACGTCCTAGGAACATTTGTGTACCGTACATGCCTACATTAGACACGCTTTTATTAGATTAGGTACAACAAAAAAACCCTTCCTACCTGTTAGGTGTTATTTTCTTACATCACTTAAGTCATACGGGAAGTATTTGTTAAATTAAATTGTTATATCGAACGGTATTTACATGGTTCACGATCTATTTTTAGCTGTATCAAAGTAAAAATTGTATGTAGTGTAGTATGTTAATATTAACTTTTTCCTGAATATTTTTGGTAAATTTTATCCAAATTGAACAAAATTTAAAATTAAATCAGGAATATTTTTGAATGTTTAATGAATCTTTCTGAGAATAACGCATAAAAACTTCCTTTGTTAAAAATCGTCTAACGCCTCTTATGATTTTCTTGATTTAGTTAAATATTTTTATTATATTTTGGCTTGCATGATTTAGAAATTAATAGATATGATTTTTTGTTTTTTTCCAAATTTTCGTTAACTTTTCCATTTTTTACTTTTTTTTAGATTTAGGTAAATTTTTCACTATTTTTAACATGCTTTTAGTTATTTAAAATTTACACAAACAAGATAATGAATTACATTTTTAAATGTTAAACGATTTTTCCCATTTTTTATGATTTTTCTATGATTACAAGATAACAAGATTTCCAACGAGTTTCAAGATTTTTTCAATTTCTTATGATTTTGCCAATTTTTCATGGTTTGTGCTCTATTTTCTAAAAGCTTTTAGATAATTGTCAAATTTTTCAAAAATTTTTGATTTTAAAATTATTTTTAGTTTTGACTATTGTTTCTAATTTTTGACGATTTTAATAGTTTTTTATGATTGTTTTATTGTAATTATCACGTGCCCTGTTGTTAAGGTGTATCCATTTTTTTTTATATTTCTCTACATTTTTTTATTTTTTCAAATTTTCACGTGATAACATAATTGGTGACGCGAGCCCATAAGATTTTCCAAATAGCGACGGTTATCTTAGTTTATACTATTATTGATACTTTAATTAATTAATTACTGTCGTTCAGATCTGCGGTTGTTTATTAATCTACTTCAGTGAAGCCGTTTTTATTCCTTTAAACGGCGCTGATAGGTAAATTTTTAATACAATTTTAAATATTGCAATATATGGAAACTAAAATGCAAAACTTTGGCAACATAAATACATAGAAACTGAAAGCTTATTTAATAATAGAAATAATTGACCCTTATTATCTTGAAATATTTTACCTTCACCTTATGCATGTCATCATCCTATTCCTATCAGATAATGAGTACATACTCAACATGCTATAAATTGTAATGTACCTAACTGTGAGGAAATAATAGAAAAATACCGCTAGTATAGGAATTACAAAGTAATGTGCAACTAGATGTATCTATATAATTTACTAAACAGCATATATTATACAGAATTTTTCTTTTCTGTTAAAATAAACTTTCAAGTACGTCTTGAGTAGGTCTCTTAACAGTACTTGTTGCAATTTTACTTGGATGGCAAAGAAGCGACCATTAACGTTGGTCGCGACGACTAGTATAGACGACAGAAAATATTTTTATAAAATTTCAATAGCTTATTATAATCCATTAATTAATTATATTCTATATTAAAAAAAAAAACTTAATAACCTTAGCAAAGTATATGCCGATATAAAAGATTCTATTAACTAACATATTCCATATACTTTGTATAAAAAAATATCAATTTTAATAAATAATAAAGCTTAAGAGTGACCACAAGTTTAATATCTAGTCTCTATATAAATAGAACTTTAATTAACTTTTCATTGTTCTTCTAAATCGTCTTTATAATTCTTGGTTAAGTAAAAAATTTGGATCAATACTATTTTTAACTTCCCGCTAAAAAAATTAAAATTTTTTTAACTTCCCGCTAAAACAATTAAATTTTTTTTTAAAATCGGGAAGTTATTGGTTTTACCCCGTTTTTCGAAAATCGAGTTTTCATCGGATCTCAACGTTTTGAGGTATTTGGAACCTCCCCTGACTATTTTTACGAGGGTGTCTGTATGTCTGTATGTACATGTGGATGTGTGTGTGTGTGTGTGGATGTATGTAAACCTCTTATAACTTTTGAACGGCGAAACCGATCGGAATGAAATCAAATGCATTCTAAAGAGTTCCATCTAACTTAGATTCCCTGTAAGTTTGAACCGATTCGAACCGGTAGATTTCGAGAAATGTCAAAATAACCGAAAAAAAAATTGGTAAAAATAATGTTTTTTGGGCATATCTTTTTGGCCATTAAATCGATCAATTTCATAACCTAATCAGATTTCAAGCTTAAAAAACCACGTCGAATGCCGGTTTGCAAATTAAAATCGGTTAATTTGTTCGTGAGATATCGTTGTCGAAAATTTTCAAAGAAAGTGTTTTTTTTTCAATAACTTTGACTAATCGATTTTGCACTCCTAGTAACGTTATTAGGTCTCAAAAAACTGCGTCGAATGCCATCTTGAATATCAAAATCTAATAACGCGTTAAAAAGTTATGGCTTTTTAAACATTTCAAAAAAAGTCAAAATACGTCACGTTACTATAGCGTTGCGGTTAAAACTAGCGGGAAGTTGCAAGGATGGCCTTTAAGTTCAACCTCTTTTCGAATTTTTTTAAATATGATCAATCTAACTAGTTTTTTCTAGCAGAAAATTCAATGGTGTTCAGAATATATCTAAGAACTGCTTAAAATTTATGTGCAAACTAATATTTCGTTGGAACGATTTAAGAGGTATTATAAATAGTGTAGGGGAGCCAGGCTTTCAACTGTTTCCTCGGTTGGAAAGATAGCGAAGATCGTGTTAGCCACTCTATCTCTCTCTACTAGTTCATCATTGTGATATTATTATTATAAATTCTGTTGTTAAAATTTTAACTCTGTACTACATATGTTTTATTTTTCGAAAAAGCAATAGACTTCTATGCTCAAGAGTGCATATAAAACGCCTCAATTCAGCCATAACATTTATTGCCTCTGATAGCCAAGCTACTTTGAAGGCTTTACAATCTACCACGTTGGGGTCTTAAACAGCGTGGAACTGCAGAAAGTCGCTTAGGCAACTGGCTAAACACAACAAAGTAACTTTGCTGTGTGTACCAGGGCACAAAGGGATGGTCGGAAACGAGATTACTCATTGTCTTAAAGAACACAGAGCTAATATTACTTTTGTCGGGCGGAAATCTTTCTGTGGCATCTCAAAATGCCACATTATAAATAATATTCGTAATTGGAAGAAGAAATTCAACGAAGTCTACCGGAAAAATACTCTAGGCCAAAGACAAGCAAAAAAGGAATGTGGTCTTCACGGCCCTAGTCTAAATTACTTTTAGAGTAGTCGCAGAAATTTTCACATTTGACAAATAAATACTCTCTTATTAACGTCATATAATAATTTACTATAAATCTATTGTTTTGTCTACTATATGAATAAAAGAGTAATACAGCACAAAAAAAGTAACTGAAATTTCGATTTGACAAATAATTCTTCTCTCATTAAGGAGGAATTGATTAAGTGTGCTAGATCAAAATACGATTAAAAACGATGATTTACTGCTAGACATTCGTGGTAAAATGCTTCAAAGCGTTATCGACTTGAATTAGACTTTGTATGTTCTAGTTCCTTTCCAATAATTTTTTAATGTCAATGACATAAGAGATGTCTTAAAAATTAATAAATACTATAAGTAAGTATTTTTATAAAAAATTCACCAGACTAAAAATCAGCTAATACATAAACATTATTTAAAACTACATATTACTAAGTAAATGTTATTTTTACTTTTACCAAATCTACGAAGGTATGTACTTAAATTTAATTTACGCTGCTTCTTGGATATTTGAATATTTCAACAGTTCAATATTTGTATTACTTATTCTCGGTTTGGGAAGCTGTGTTTAAAATTAAAACAAGTACTTTGAGTTGGTAATAGTTCCATTATGATCCTTTGAATGTTAAAATAAAATACACTTTTTTATGTTTACACATTCATAACCTTTTTACTTTGGGTTGGTCTACCAGTAATTATTTTGTTTACCGTTACCTCTTTAACTACCACTCTCTACTTTTTTACAGATTTCAATTTTAACCGAGACAAATATAATAATTATTCTTTATTATAAAAAGTTCTTATAAAGATATAATGCAACACCATCTCTCGAGGTTTGCCGACATAGCATTTCGAAGATCCAATTTTTAAATAATTTTGTGAATTTTTTTAAACAAGGAAAATCAAAGATTTTTTTTAAATATTTTATAACGGCATAATACAAGTTTCTATGTATTACGGTATTTGCAAATTTGCCGAAATTAATAGTCGATTGTTGGCAGTTGGCACCCACGTAATAGGCGTTACCGTTTGCTTTAAATCAGCAAAAATACCGAGACATTACCGGCACACCGGTCAATAAAGCTAAGATCCGATGATTTATAGGAGGACGACACGACAAACAAGCCTATAATTATTAAATATAAACCAACAGGTGAGGCCGAGAACGGTATTAAAAGAACGTACCAAAGTTCAGAGACATAAAGTTACAATGATGTAAGAAACAAGTAACAAAAAATTGAATTTAAGGCACAAATATAACAAAGCTTGATTGGGTTTAGTGTAGATTTTTTTGTAATACTGATATGTGGGACCAATGCGCGTAAAAAGTTTTTCGGTAAATTACAATCTAATATCTGCGGTACCGATTCACGTAGAAAATAATGTCTAGCGATACCGCAGATTTTCGATTATAGCAGAAGTTCATGAACTTTCTAGTTTAAAATTTTCTGCTGTATAAATTTGACCAATTCAAGAAAAGTTAAGAATTTTTTGTAACCCTAAGAGGTATACATTTTATTATAAGCTTGACTAAAATTGTTGGCACAGTTTATATTTAGTAAACTAATTATTGTTTTTTTTTATTTAAAAAGTACAAGCAAGAAAACAAATTGAAAAAACTGATTTTTTTGCCAATGTTCCAATAACCTAAAGTACAAAAATTTTTTTGGGTTTTAAAGTTCCGTGTTAATCATGTTTTCATCGAAAAAAAAATTCGAAAAGGGGTTGATCTTAAAGGCCAACCTTGCAACTTTCCGCTAATTTCAACCGCAAAGCTATAGTAACGTTGACGTTTTTGAGTTTTTTTTGAATGTTTAAAAAGCCATAACTTTTTAACACTTTATTCGATTCTGATGATTAAGACGGCATTCGACGCAGTTTTTTGAGACCTAAAAATGTTAATCGAAGTGCAAAATCGATTAATCAAAAAATCTTAAAAATAAAAAAAAACAATTTTTTTAAATTTTTCGACAACGATATGTCACGAACGAATCAACCAATTTTAATTTGCAAAACGGCATTCGACGTGTTTTTTAAGCTTAAGAGCTGATTGGGTTATGAAATTGATCGATGCAATAGCCAAAAAGATATGCCCAAAAAACATCATTTTTACAAAAAAAAAATCGTTTTTTTTTAAATTTCTTAAAATCTACCAGTCCGAATCGGTTCAAACTTACAGGGATTTTAAGTTAGATGAAACTTTTTAAAACGCTTTTTAGTTTATTCCGATCGGTTAATCGGTTAAGCCGTTCAAAAGTTATAAGAGGTTTACACACATCCACACACACACACACACACACACACACACACACACACACACACACTTACATACAGACACCCTCGTAAAAATAGTCAGGAGACCTCAAAATGTTGAGATCCGATGAAAACTCGATTTTCGAAAAACGGGTAAAACCAATAACTTCCCGATTTAAAAAAAAATTATTTTTTTAGCGGGAAGTTAAAAAACCTTATTCTATCACTATAAGATTTTATTGATATAAACATAATACACACATTTACTAAGTAAAACATATACGTTAAGAAATAAATATAACTCACATAGGGACAACTTCGTTAGTTAAGAAAAATATAATAACTAAAAATATAGTAGTATCACCAGTTCCAACATCCAGTCTCTACAGACCTCACTTGTACATAAGTATGTATCTATAGAAAATAAACCTGTTCTCATTTCTCTTGAATTGGTATACGCAAAAAGCGCAATAGGCGTTAAATTAGAGTAATGTAAGAAAGTTACTTATTTCACAGGATGTTTGTGTTTATGACATTAAAACAAATGCAACCAAAATTAAAATTCTTAAAAGCAATTTTCGTTTTTTGGTCCATATTTACTCTAGAGATTATTAAAAGTTTCGAAGCAGTGATAATATTAAACAAGTATACATAGCAAAACTCAGAATAAATATGAGCGAGATAAATTATAGTTAAAATAAAACAAGAAACCAAACCAAAACATTACAGAAAACATACAATTGAATCGATTAGGAAACAGATGTAACAAACCACAACAACATAAAACTACAATCATTACTCAGTTCTACCTAGTTTATTAAAAATTTTTATATGCGCGTTAGACTATTTTGGTAGCGATACATCTTAGCATTATACTAATTAGTTGAAACAAGAAAGCAATAAATCTAACAATTTGGCGGACCAGAACAAATCGACAAATAACTTTTTATATATTTGATTTAGGAGAGCGTTAGAAAAGTTTTTGAACTAAATTAATCTCCGACAGATGAAACATGCATTATGTGCATCTATAAGAGATGGAAAACTAAAAAAAAATTTTGATAATATCACTAAAAAAGTTTAATTTTTTTTATTCCAGGGATTTTGGGGTAGCTAATACCAATTTCATGACCGTGTTCTTCGAGGTACCTGGTGTTCAGGGCGCAACTCGTCGCGTGATGTTTTGGGTTAAAATCATTCAAAATTAGTCAATAATTATTACTCGGGAGATTTAGGAATTACTTAACACGAATTTTAAGACAGCGAAGGTGGATCTCATCACCTGTCCTTTATCTTAAACGACGATGTCCACTATGTACACCTGGTTCCTCAAATACAATCACCGTTATAAAAATCGTCTACAACGACCCTAAAAAATCCCGAGTAATGATTATCGATAAATAAATTTAACAAAAAACTCCAGGCGACGAGGTCCACTCTGGACACCAGGTACCTTAAAGACTATAGCCATCATAAACTTCGTGTTCAGTGACCCCAAAAACTGCCAAGTAATCATTATCAACTCTTTTTAAATGAATTGACATAAAACTTTTTTTAAACAGGATCCACCCTGTGCACCAGGTACGTTGAAGGCAATTGCCATCATGAAATTCGTATTAAGCGACCTTAAAAACCCCCGATTAGAAAATTGAATATTTTTTTTTAATATTTTTTATTATGTATGTCTTATGCATAAAATGCAATTTTTATCTGTCGGAGATCAATTTAGTTCACAAACTTTCCTGATACTCTTCATTTAATTTTTAAAATTATGATCAGATTAAAATTTCAAAATAGTTTTCACTTCTATCGAGCGTTCTCATAACTGCCCCCGATTATTTTTTGAATAGTGAATTTGTTTTGGAAACAAAGCTCCGACAGAAAAATCGAGACGAACATTCCCTTAAACCTCTTAATAACTCGTTACGCCCATTTTAAGACAGTTTTAGTTTATCTTTTTGCACCAAAAATATTAAACTTTTTCATCGAAATTTACAGACTACCACATGTTTTTTGTTTAAATTGTTTATCTAAACTTACTTCTGTTTTTTTTTTATTTTAGAAACCTTTTCTTACAAAAATAAATAGCTGTATTTGATTAGAGTCAAGTGCTTTATATCTTATAAATAAGTATCTAATGTTATCTACTAAATATAGATAGAGTGGTATTAAGAGTTACCTACTCATTAAATATTGACAAATCCTCAAAACTTGATTATTGTTTCTTATATTAATATTTATAAAAATTCATTGTATAAATAAATTAATAAGTACTCTATTAGAATATTTTCTTTAACTAAATTACGTGATTCAATTTGTCTCCTTTTTTGCAAACGAATGAACTGGAAATCAAACAGCCTCAGGTGTACGCTACTGTTCAAATAAAGTCATTGACACTACCACTGTTATTTTCAAAAATTAACATATAAGCGAAACCAATGCTACTGTAAATAGAGATATTTTAATAAATTTGTAAAAATTCATGTAGATCTAACAGGTTCTATCACCTTGTTTAAATTGAGGAAATATATTTTGTAGACAGAGAATATTTACAGTGAATGTAAAGTATATTTAAATAAAC
Organism: Altica lythri; assembly: GCA_964028335.1. Lineage (NCBI taxonomy): Eukaryota > Metazoa > Arthropoda > Insecta > Coleoptera > Chrysomelidae > Altica > Altica lythri. Next base: position 19,541,283 of record OZ034805.1, read on the forward strand.
GAATGCTTCCTTGACGTTTTTCTTTTTGTTTTTTAATATTTACCTTACCAATGACCTGAAGTATTAAAAAAATAAATAAAATATTTTTCGCAGTTTTTAAAGTCAAAAATTAATTAAATTATTTAAGTACTCTCTTAAAAACACTTCTTTGACGTAACAAGACAAAAAACTTTCTAAAAATTTTAGTCTATGTTTGTAGAGAAAACGATAAAATTAATAGAAAAAAATGTATTTAATATATTAAAATAAAGTTTTATTATAATGCATCATCTAGTTAAATAAATTTTATTTAAATATCATAAAAAAATATTTGTACATTAATAAAAATATTTTATACCAATAAAATCGATAAATCGATTTTTATTATCCTTATAGTTCTTTACATTTATTACCTTTTACTGTTATTGTATATTTTCATTGGCGAAACTGTCATTTGGAGTAGAATTGTCATAAAAAATAGGTAAATAACAATGAATATCAATTAAATAATAATAATGTTAATATAAATAATAAAAAAATTAACAAAATCAATTAAACAAGGGAAAATTCAACTCGAATTTTTAATCTAACAAACCCAAAAAGACTAATTTCATATTTTTTCCTATAGCGACAAGAGAAGTGTAATTTCAAAAAAATGCTTGACTACATCCTTTTAAATAATCATTATTAATATAAATGACATTTAGTATCTCTCTTGAAGTTTAAAAAAATAAAACAGTGTTAAATGATGCGCTGTGTACAAGTCATAATAATTACAGTTGTTCTATTCGTATAGGAAGACTTTCAATTTCATATAAATATGATAAAAATCTGAAAATTTTAAATAACAAGCACTTTCATCCGTGGTTGAACATCACCGTCGAATTTTATGGTCCGGTAGTTTCTCGGTCGGTAACTTACAAACATGACTCAAAGTAAAACATAAGAAAATTTTAAAATTATGCCACAAAGCAGTTGAATTATGGTCATTGATTTAGTAAAAATAAAAAGATTGTTAAAAATGAACCTTTTTTTAATATCGAGTACCGTTTTACTATCAAAACGGTAAAAATACTGTGCAAGTAAGGCGACTCTTATGTGATATGTATAAAGAAGATATATAAACAGAACAAGAATGACAAAATTGGTTTGCCAATTCGATGTTAAAGATCCACCACGTTCTAGAAGGAACCTTAAATCCAATAAAGACAAAATAAGGATATTGCTAGAATATCGCGATACGCCTTGGAACTTATACCTACCAGTAACAGCTAAAAAACAAATTGGAGCACACTACGAAAATTCACGACGTTTCGCTGTTAGATGAGAGCTTCGCTTTATCGCGATACAACCCACGCACGTGATTATTTTGTCTTCTTCTTCTTTAGCAGCACCTTCTAGTCCACTCCTGGACATAGGTCTCCCCTTGTCTTTTCCAACTTCTTTTGTCTTGAGCTAACTGGTGTCATTTTCTCCCTGCATGTTCCTTGATGTCATCGGCCTATCTTTTTTGTTGTCTTTCTGCACCTCGTTTACGTTCTCTTGCCCTCCATTGTATTATTCGCTTTGTCCACTTTTTTTCGTTTTCTCGTGCCACATGTTCGGCCCATCTCCACTTGGATTTTACAATGCTTTCAGCAACATTAGCTACTTTCGTTTTTCTTAAATCCTTATTTCTCACATGTTCTCTTAAACTTAAATTTGTCATAATTCTCTGTATAGCTCTTTGAGTTGTTCTATGTCTATTGAGAGAATTGTTAGTAAGTGTCATGGTTTTTATTCACTTGTACCGATCTCTGCAAAATTTTTGAACAAAAAGTCCTTCACTTTAAATCAAAGCGTCAAATATCACTTGAAACAGATGGCAAAATGAAGAATATTATCACATCATAAAATCCTTATACACTCTAAAAAAGCAGTATAACTTTATCGAAATAAAAAATGCATTGTTATCTAATTAGTTAAGATTTTATACACAGAGAAAAGTAAACTGTTCATTTTTGCTTTTTCGCATTCTAGAATTTTATAACATGAACTATCCGAACCGTTGTCCTATAAAAAACATTAATAAGATAATAATTGAACCGTTATAAAGTATTAGAAATATTCTAAAGTGTCACGTTTAACAGATAATAAAATTTAATCGTTTGGTAATAAATTCGATCTAACTCGTGAACGACATAAATTTTCTGGAAGAGATTTTTTAAAGTGGTACCAAATTAATGTTAATTGATAATATATCAAAATGAAAAAATAAAATTGTAATACTTGAAACTCGATTCAATAAATGAAATTTTGTCGTTTTTTAATTTTTGTAGAGGCTTGTTTTTTAATTATTTTATTATTGGGGAGTACAGACAGAAGTACCAACTTCGCCTAAGGTTGTTTGTTTATTACAAAATTTATGTGTTAGATTTAACAATTTTCTAGCAAATAGATTTTAATAAAACAAGATGTTTGTATAAATAATAGAATTAATAACCATCTTAACTATTTATCAAAATGTCTTAATTTGCATAGTCAATTTAAAAATTTAATTATTTTCTGTACAAAACCTAATTTTTGTATTCTATTGGATAAGAGAGGTAATAAGACTAAAATCTTCAATTTTTTGCATTAAGATGGAAATTATGTGAATAAAATTGGTTATGTAAAAACAAAAATGCATTTTCATTTCTCCGTCGCTTAACACAAATATCCTGACGGCCATGGCCACCAAAGCACCTGGTGACTAGGATGAACCTCGTCTAAAGAAGTTTTATAAAAATTCGATACATCTTAGTCCAAACTCGTTTCTTGGGGGCTTAAGGAATTGCTTTACACAACTATTAAGACGGCGACGATAACAGGGGTAAGAGTCAATTTTGAATTCATGTGTTTCATGGAAACCTTATACAAAATCAGTTTTTTTACCTAATAAACAAATGTATGTCCAATATGAAAAATAAAACTATTTATTTATAGTTTAAGCTAACATTTCAGCAATCAGGAGCCAGAGTTACCATCGGCGTCGTGATATTTGAGTTTAGCTACCCGGAAAACTCTGAGTAACAATTTTGAACTAAATTGTATATAATCTTCATATAACTTCAGTAGACAAGTTTTATCCTGGGTACCAGGTGCTTCGGTGATCGTCGCCATGGTAATATTCGTGTTTAGCGTGTTTATCGAAGTTTTTTCTGAATTATCATTTATTAAATTTTTATTACTTCGAGTTGCACTTTGCAAAATGCAGTATTGAATAAGGATAATACATTTTCTACTTTTTACATAACCATTTTTGTTCACAAATTTTCCTCACGCTCCTACAAATCGAATAAAACAAGAATCATGTAAATTTATATTACTGCAAATAGGTGCTATGTTCTGCTTCTTAACTTCGCCTACGAACTGTTAACAACTTACACATACAAGTTTAAAAATATGAGCGTACGGCTTTTTACCATATAGCACATTAAAAACTAAGTTTGTATTTATTATCGTACAAATAAGCATTTGCACAACTATTTTTTTAGCACATTCGATTTTACATCGGTATTAAAAATCTAATTATATAAAATAAAGCTAACTTTTGAATGCCTTAAAATTATTTCTCACTTATTGAAGTTATACTTCTATTCGTGCACTGGATTTGTGTGGGGTTAAATGAGAAAAATCATTACATATGTAATGGTGTGAGTAATAGAGAGACAGAAACACATATAAGGTATAATGGTCGGTAAAAACAAAGATGAAATATTTACCACATGTTTAGTCATAACTATAAGTCCTTTAAATACCGTTTAAAGATTCAGTATGATATTCAATGTTTTGAATATCATAGTGACGTATATTATTGTGTTTGACAACTTATTTTATAATTTTGTCACGTAAGTTAATATATTAAGATTAGTATTTTATATTAATAATAATATTCAGTAATGAGTACCTACTGTATTGTAGTCTACAGTACCTACCTATCATCACATGGTTTTAGTATATCCAGCACTATGCTTTTGAGATTTTTGGCTACATAAACAGAGTTTTTACGAATAGGAAATAAAGCACTAAATTAGTAAAACCTCCGAAATTTGTAACGTAAGATGGATTGGGATGCGGTTTTTTGCATTGGATTTGTTAGAGTATCAGGAAATTTGTCGCTATTTTTCATAATGTAAAAATGGGAAATTGCATTTTGCATTCGAAAAGTGAACAGACAATAGATAGAAAAGATACAACTCGGTAAGTATTACTAAAAATGGGTTCAATTTATGTACTCGGGGTTTTTGAGGTCGCTGAACACGAATATCATGATGCCGAAACTGTATGCGGCACTTGGTGCGCAGGGTGCATGGTATTTACCTCTTCTCCTGGGGTTTTATGCAAATTCTATACAAAATCAGTGCACACTTGGTACCCGGGCGATGGTCTCAGAGACACCTGGTGCAAATGCAAATTGGATACAAAATGAATGTGCACTCGGTATAAGGAGGTTTTTGAGGTCGCTGAACACGAATATGATATTCCTGTTTAGCGACCTCATAATGATTTTGCTTAATCCTTTGCATACAAATTCATGAATCCGGGAGCGTGCATAGAAGTATAACTTTTGCCGGCAGTCCCACTGACTGCCTCACCCGTTTTTCTTTCCAATTGCGTTTTTTTTTGTACAAAAACCAAATCTGTATGTCTACACTGCTATCTGCATCAGACACGTTAAAAAATATCTTACATATCAATAATTGAAAACTATCATCCGTTTCAGAAAACAAAAGTTAAACATTAAAAATTTAACTATGTAACTTATTATTTTTTTACAAAAGCGTATTCAAAACTGTGGGTATATAAGGAAATAACTTAAAAAGGTCTATATATTTTTTAATTAATATAATTAACATTATTTATTTAAATTCTGTGGGAGAAATTTCAAGTCCGGAGGCATTTCGCGGCAGAGCTGTAGTTTACCGTTCTTGGTGGGTTTCTATTTAAAGTAGAAATCTAGAAACCACGCGTTAGAACGCACAACACCGACCAAGCGTTTTAAGATGTGGGCCTACGATTCCCATAGTTAGTTCGAGAATTACTGGTTAAGTTAAATATATCCTACTGAAAATACCTTTATATAAACAGTCAGCTAACTTTTTTATGAACTCAGTTATAAAACACTTTTTGTTTTACTTTACTGCTTCTTTGTGAAGACAATCTAAAAATATTTTCATATTGTTAAAATTTTACAAAAACAAAAAATCCTTAAGCATGTCTTAATCAGAAAATCGAAGCTTTATCGAAAAAAAAATATTTGTTAAATTTTCAGTAATTTTTTAAAAATCTTATGGAACTAATCTGTAATCGGGCACTTTCTTTAATACATCATCCTGTGTAAATAAATACCTAACTATTGTATGAATGTTAGATATTTTGATTACTCTTGACAGATCTATTTTCCTAATTATACCCATAACTTCGATAAATATGTAGATTGTATCTGTTGAGATTTGTGTCTTGAATGTTACTTTTTAAATGAAAAAAGTAATGAACTGCGTAAATAGAAGTGTAATTTTTTTATAAGTTAGTTCTGAAGAGGTATCTCAGATAACATTCCTGATGGTTAAGTAAATTGTATAAAATTAGTTTACCAGGTATAACGTGAAAACTTGTACTGCTAGATGATTTAATAGTTCTTTACGAAGAGTTATTCAGAATCGATTTGGTTTTTTAAGTGAAAACTTCTATAGGTGCGTTAGACGATTTTTGGTAGGGAAAAATCTGATGATCAGCTCGTGTCACCAACATGTAATATCGGTTTGGACTGCTGATAGAAAATCATATAAGTTTTAATAATTTTAATATAAAAATTATTAAATTTTTTATTTAACAATTGAGTTTAAAATTTTAAAATGCTGTTTTCCATTTCTCTCAGCAGTCCTCATGACCGTCTTCTAGGATGGTTTAAAAAAATGGATTATTTTTTTTCATTGTACTCGAAAAAATAGTTTGCTAGACACCGCTAGGAAATGCTCTGCAGATATAGTCGCTTACAGTTTTTTATCGTTTCGTCAGTGTTCAAAAAACATATCCATCAAGTGCGCGTTCAACATATCTCTTCTTGTATACTTGTAAAAAATTGAACGCTTTACAAAAAAGGTTTGTTATATTTTGGTAAACTTCACCGTTTGAAAGTTATAATAATAGTTTAAAAAAATTTCTACTTGGCTTATGAATTCTATTAGGAAATTAACTGCTTTACAAAAATTATTTTGTATTATGTTTTTAATTTTATTAAGCGTTTAAAAGATATTCTTGGTCAAACCTCAATGCACATCAATTTTAGCAATTTTTCATCAATAATTTGAAACATTTTAATTTAATTAATGTGATTTAGGAAACTTTATACAAATCTCAGTTTTTTTCGTTAAAGTAACAATTTGTTATTCGTTTGAATATTTATATAAACATGCTCATAAATTTTATCTATAATAATTTAAAATCTCGATGGTTAGTTAGTTTTTATAAGCGGTTGTTCGAAGTTCGAAGCGTACCTATTTTAAAAAGTTTTTTTTTCACATAATATACATTTTATTTTTCTACGGATTTTTCTTTTTCGTTTCATTACTTCAGTTGTTTGTCTTGTAAAATAACGCCACCTATACTATCGATTGACAACTTAACTTTGGCTTTGAAGGTTTTTTAAGTTTTAGTGTTTCTATAAGATGATTTATTAAAAAATTGGACCCAAATATACTCATTACATTCATTTATTAATTAATGAACCAAACAAGAAAATTCGTTTAATCAATAAATCTATGCAAAAACTTTTGGTACGTGATTTACTAACAGTAAAAGAGGTTATCATGTGTGTATTTTTTTATTAAACTATAGCATTAAAGTGTTAAATCAAACAGTGTTCTTAAAATTCATTAGAACAATCATTCAACTCTGAAAAAAGTCAGATTGCAATTAAGAGAGTTTCTAATGCAGTCAAAAAATCTTTTCTATGCTATCGTACACATTATATAGTTAAAATTACTAAAAAGTTATGCACTAATTTGTTTTTTTGATACAACTAATCATGCTGACTACTAAAGAAATAAAAAAAATACTTTTTAGTTTATAGAGTATCAAATTTGTTTAACCATTCCTAAAACTTTTTAAACAAATTGGAATTTTTCGAATTATTTATTAAAAACTGCTAAAATTGGTTTTAATTTAACTTTGATCATAAATATCTTTAAAAAGCTTAGTTTTATGGAAAAATCATAAAAAACCATTTTTGGAGAGTCGTTAATTTCTTACAAACCTACGAGTGGCTTATTATATAATTATTTTTTGTTAACGAGTTATAAAATTTATTATAAAAAAATTAAAGTAATAAAATTTCAACTTTTAGTGTCTTCTTAACTCGAAAAAATTATAAAAAACATTCTATGTAGAGTGTTCGATTTCTTACATATAAACAAGAAGAAGTATTTTTAACGCGCTGTTGGTGAAAAGATAAAAAATAAACTGAGGCTACTATTTGCAGAGTATTTTCTAAAGGAATCTTGCAACGAATTTTTTACAATACATAAATAGTGGATTCTTTTATCCACCTCTACTTTTCTCTGCCTTTTGTCCCCGACTTTAACAATACTTTTTTTTAATTTGTTTTGACTGAAGTTTTTAAATTAAAAATAATTTATATAGATTTTTATTTGAAAATATTTTACAAGGTTTTTGTAATTAAAACGATTTTTTACTTTTGTTACTGTTTACTTTAAAATAACTTGCGGATCTATTAAAGAAATTGCATTTATTTTATTTTAAATAATATTTAAATGTTACAAAAATTATACCATACAATAAAAGATCCCTTATTATATTTTTAAAAATCCAAGTACTTGATTTTAGACAAAATTAGGATTTTAAAAACCTTTGTGGTTTTTTAAAATATCTTAATCAGAATTTTTTGTTGGCATAAGAAATTTTTTTAGCATTTTTTATTAAAAACAAAAAATTATTATAATTTATATAAGCGAATATTTCGGCTCTTGTCCAACGTTTTTGATATATTCAAAAGGTTTTAGGTATAATATAAGAAACAGTTTTTTTACCATCCTATTTTTTGTCATGTCAATTACAATAAAACAAACTAATATCTTAGAAGATTTTTATGTCGAGAATTAAAGCGATGAAGTTTAATTCTGCTAAATATAAAAAAAACGATATTATTTGGTAGTCAGATTATTCCTACAAATTAATGATTTTCATAAAATTGTAGATTGTCAAAATAACATCCCTAGAAACCAGATTTAATTGAACGGGAAATTATTTAATATTATTGGACCATAAAATGTTCAAAAAATAAAATCAATTCAGAGATAAATTTTCAGTTTTTCTGTATTAGTGACGATGCTTAAAAAATCTGTCAGAATTGGGATCTAACAAATACGCAATTTATTTTATTTTTAAGTGGCAAAAAAAAACCCAGAATAAAAAAAGAAAATATAAACCTAAACATTTTAAATTACCTTTTAACAATATTTTAAAAAATTTTGCTTACACTAAAATTTAATCTTTTTAATTAATACTTTAAAAAACAGATTAAAGATTAAAATTAATGTTACTTAACATTAAAAATATTTCCTTAATATTTCCCTGATAATTGTATATAATTTACTTTAATTATAAGGGAATTTATCAGCAATAAGTTAAATAAAAAATAATAATTTAATGTTAAAAAAATATGATAACCAACAGGAATCGAACTTTTTAACTAACTTTTGTGTTTACGCCATAATCCCCAATCTACTAGAAAATAACATGATTAATTTGGAATCCAAAAACTTATATATTTATGTATATATTTCCTTTATTAGAATATTTTTTAATTTTATAAAATAACGTTAAATTCATGCACAAAATTCTCTGATAAGTACGATAATTTTCTCTATATTTAATTTACCTCCATAAATAATTATCTGCTGAATAATTTTTTTAAGAACAGGAAGATGTTACATTTTATTTTGTATGATAAAATAGCTAGTTATGTTGTCAATTATATAACTTGAGATTACATCTAAAAATTACTGACCTACCTTTAAAGCTCTTCGCCACTTGAAGAGAAAATTGCGACGTTTAAAAACCACCCGCGTTTGTTGACATTGACACAAACCTTCTTGATTGGTATCTTATCAGGAATCTTCCGCTGCTCTTTGAGTTTCCTGTTATATTATAATTGACACTGACACTGGCAAACAAAATTATCTGTCCTTGGCCTTCCTTTCGCGGTCACCACTACTACAGAAATGCTCGTTCGTACGACGAACCGCTTCTTTTCCTCTATCAAGAACCGTCAGCGTCTGCAAGAAGTACTGTATGATGGTGGGGAAGGTACCACCAATGCGGCAGCAGGTGGAACCACGACAACGGCGAATATGTCATGCACCAAATTTATCATGTCATAGTTGGGCTATTTGTTTTTTATTTTTTTATTTTATTATGCTACCGGTACCAATATTAATTAATAAGTAATAGCAATTAGGTGCTCGAGCATATTCAAAATATTCATTATTTATTTATATTATTTTTCTGATATTATATACCCAGTAAACAATATTTACTTTATTTTTTTTTGTTTTTTTTTTAATTTTTTACGATTTTCTCGTTTTCTCTTTTTTTAGGAATTTTTTAACGTCGTTCTAATTTTTTACTTACATACCTTCTCTTTACATAACCATAACATCCCAAACATTTTTCTAGATTTTCTTGTTCCGCTGCCTCTTACTTTCTTATTCCTTACTCTATATCTTCTCTCTAATTTACTCATCTACCGCACCATCTTTCTCTCCGCCACTTCTAACTTTCTCTCTTGTTCCTTCGTTATTGACCAGGTTTTTGAGTTATACATCAATACTGCTTTTACAACATTTTACAGTCTACCTTTTATTTTTGCACTCACATTTCTGTCAAACAAAACTACAATGATTTTTTTATAATTCACGTTCACAAAGATTCTATTTCGACACTAAAAACAGTATCGAAATAGATTCATTGTAACACTGTTTTTGGTAACTTTTTGTTTTACACAATTGGTTGCAGTGCACTGATTTTCAACGAAAGAGTTCAGGTAGTAAATCAAAAAGTATGTTGTAGTAAATTATTAACTACATTATCAGCGTTATTGCTAAATTCGGAATATTTTATACAAATTTGACAAACATTCTAATTTAAAATCATTAAAACTGACAAGTGTCAAAACTGTCAAGATTGCCAACATAAATAAATATTTCGAAAAACTCTCATTTTTTTTTTTACTTTTAAAAGTTCATTATAAAAAATAGTATGTAACACTCGAATTACAATGACGGTTTGTAGTAATCGTTCTTTGCGAAACTCACCGCTTCGCGGTTCGTTTCACAAACTGAACTCGTACTACGAAACCTCTGTCATTGTAACACTTGTATTACAATATATTATTCTCCAATTTATCTATTCTCACTTAATTTTATGATTCAGGTTACTCTTTACCCTTCATTCCTTTAGGGCACAGACAGTTTTGGACCGCTGGCAATCTTGCAGATTGATTTTAAGTGCATTCATCTCGTCCGTTGTCATATACTTAGTCTTCATTGTACTCACTCTAAACCCTTTACTACCAACCTCTTCTCTCCATTTCTTAAAATTTTTTTCAGAACAAGATCCAACAACGAACTAAACAGGTAAGGTCTCAGCACCGACCCCTGGTGAAACCCCGAATGCATCACAAATTGCTCTGTAAACTCAGCAATGCTTTTTATTTCCGTTTTTGTTCCATCACAAGATATAACGTTCGTAACAAAAATTTTGAGACAAAAATTTAAGTACAGTCATTGATTTAAGTATTAAATTTTAAATAAACTAAACAACTCTATAACTCAAATACATGGAAACACAGGTAGCGACCCATTGTTTTTTTTTATTTTTTTTCTACGTGCCGCAGAAGACAAGATTGATTTCCCAAATTTTTTATGGCTAAAAGTTCTAGTTAAAATAGCATTAATTAAAAATAAAAAATAGCAATTTTCGTTGATAAAATATCAGAAAATGAGTAAATCTGTTAAAACTTATTAAATTATAAAAAATAGGTAACTAAAATCTGCTGAGCTTAAAATTGAAAAAACTATACCTACGTTATTGTGTACTATGTTAAGACTTTACATTTCCTTTCTCATTGTGATGATTTTGGTGTATTGTCTATAAATATCAACATTTGATACGTGCATTGCATGTCGTTAAAATCAGAAAAAAGTAACTGTTACGTTTTTAATGGTAATTTATATGTACTTATTTTATTTGCACAAGTAGATAGAATTTAAAACAAATGCGTCCCGGTTTCAAAATTTACAGGTCAGTTGCGTCTGAAGTATACCTTGAAGGTAACCCTTTTAACCAAATTTTATTTTTGCACGACAAAATCACGTCAAAAAAGCGACAAATTATGCACTACATAAGACATTTGTCCGATCATTGGAAGATCGTTTTCAAGACATGGTAGTGCTAGCTTGATATCAAGTTAGCACTACCATTGATTTTTTAAAAAACAATTTCGCGACAAATTTTTTGTTTGCACGACAAAATCACGACAAAAAAGCGACAAATTAATCACAAAATGCCATCTTTTATTTCGCATGTGGTAGTGCTAACTTTATAGAGGTACCCTTTTAGCGTTATAATCTGATAAAGATATTGCTCGCTTTAACGGAATTTCATAAACCAGTAGATGGGTATTTCCAATTTCGCCAATAAGCCTCATTACTTTATTCTTTAATGTGAACTTGCAGAGTATTTCACCGTTAATTTAATGTTTATATTATCTCAGAATTACTGATTAGAACATTTTTGTGCTTATTTTTTTAAAAACTCATTTAGAGCTTACTTTATAGTTTTTTTCTTAAATTTTGCATAAATATTTCTTTCTTTTGTCGTAATATAAATAGTTATAATCCTCAATAGATTCTTCTACTATATGAACTTAACAAGTAAATTACCGTAAATTTAATGTCTATATTACATCAGGATTTAAATTTATGTTATTATTTTTTTGGTAATTCGGCTTACTTTAAATGCTTTTTCTTAAATTTAGCATTAATTTTAACTTTCTTCTATATAGTCATGGGTCACGGATCATTTTACTAAAAAGAGGATTAAAATGTAGATGTATAATTGGGCAAATATAGGATTACACTACGCGAGTGGAAAAGTTTGTCAACCGAGACGAAGTCGAGTAAATCAGTTATACAAGAATGAAGTAGCTATTACACACGAGTCATAAACTTTACTTTTTCTACTTCCACTTGTAAAATCTATTTATGTTTCCAAAATTTTATTAAATTTATTTAGATACAAGTAATAAAACTATTTTCAATAGTTTTAACTCTCACATACAAGAACGAAATAAACGAAATAATTAAAAATTTAAGAATGAAAAATAAAACATATAAAATCAGAATAGATAACATTGTAGACCACAATAACGGTTTAGAAGACGGGGTTTGGCCCGAATCAGTACAACAATTATGATAATAATAATTACTAAAAGCCAATATTACTTTTCACACATAAGTTGAAAATTCTACAGAAAGTTTTTTTTTTTAAATACGACCAAAAAGCTACATACAAAACCGTAATTTAGTATCCCAACAACAGTTTGGATTTTAAAAATTACCTTAACAGAAGATGCTGTCATAGAACTAATGGAAAATCCATTTGTCTTTGGAAAAAGAAAAACCTTGCCTTTACTTATTGGAAATTATTGGAATTAGAGGAAATTGTTTAGAGTAGGAATTATCTGTGTGAGCGAAGACAGTGAGTTAAAATAAAAAACAAATATAGTGAGACTAGTGTGTTATAATTTTAACCGCGCCCCATACGACAAAAAGATAAAAGGGATATTTGGGCACAAATTAAACGAGGGTTTTTAAAATTATTTTTAGTTTGAAATATCTCAGTGTCGTACCATTTTTTCCTTCAAAAGAAAAACTTTAACACCCTGTATCTCGAAAACGAAGTATTTGCGGACAAAAGTTATGCAGCAAACTGTCATTATTTTTTCATGTAGAATCACCCCCTGAAGTTTGTCGCACTTATTCACTAACACCCCGTATAACTGTTTACGCAGACGATACAGCATTTTTTTTAACGAAGGTGTGGTAAAACAAAAGAATAAGGGTGAAATAAATTTTAATACAGTAAAAAATTGGTTGAACAATAAACTTTTAACTGAAGACTTAGACAAAACTAACTTTCCACTTTTACCTTTTAGCTCTAACATTGCAAGGGCTTGTCCATTTCAACCTTTAGAATTTCTTGATTACAGTAACAAAACATATGTAATACAGTTAGTTTCAAAAATAAAATATTTTGGTGTGTATTTCGATTTATATCTAAAATGGGATATCTTCATTATTTGGAGACTTCTCAGTTGTGCCAATTTTAATCCGGTGGCCTAAATAAATATCCTTTCTTCACCCCTCAGTTGTGCCAAAATATTACAGGTACAAATTAAAAAAAAATAGAAAAATTTTGGTTTATTAAGTTAAATACTATATTAATACTTGTAGAAAGCCACCTTAGATTTACAGATATATTAACTTGAAAACAAATTCAAAAAGTTCATAATTCACAAACTTCTCTTCTAATGCACTAATACTAAATATCATTCCAATAAAATAAAAAATACCAATCGCCAACACAAGTACTTTACTAGGAATCATAAAGTTTACACCTACTCAATAATTATTAAAAAATCAATCTCCCAAAGAGTACACTCCTTTGTCGCAATAAAACTTTACAAAAATATACCAAAAACGTTAAGAAAAATAAATAATAAAAACGACTTTAAAAAAACCTTAAAATGTTTATCATGGAAACTCAAAGTCAATTTATAGCTAATGTATTAGAATAAATCACAAATATGAAAAAAATATTTTATATTAAAGACCTGCGTATCCGAAATCGGAAACTGACCTCACTTAACAAACTGCGACAATTGCTATTATTTATTTTCATTCTCCTGTCTATATTTTCTTTTATGCGAAAGATAAAATAAACAAAGTAAAAAAATAATAATAAAATGTGTTTTTTTGTAGCAGGTAATTTAAATATATTTAGCTTTGCCTAATGGAAACAAGTACTTATATAATTATCGCTTATTACTTTATTTGTACTTGTAAAAAACTTTTTGATTCTCTTTTTTCTGCTTATAATTTCTATGCGTTTCGAGGACAACATAAAGCTTCCAAAAGTTGATATAAATTAGCATATTGGCAGATTTTTAATGACGTTCGTCTTTTGGCATTTTATTTCACATTTTTATACAAATAATAAGTCGATATTTTTTTAAAACGATTCTTCGATTCAGGAAAAACAACTTTTATCAAAATATATATAAATTAAATGAGACATGAAAATGCATATGGTTTTTAAAGAATAAGTAACAAATGTAATAATTTAGCATTGATATATAAAACAAAACGATTTCTATTGATTTTAAAGTATATATTTATTAAGTTTTTAATGAAAATTGTTAACATTGTTGGACGTAAATGAAGAAAATGCTTTTTAACTGCTGAAACTCCAAAAACGGTCGCACAAAGCCATAAATTGCAAGTTGTTGTAATACCAACAAGTATAATAACTTCAGATTTACAAAAAAAAACAAATCGTTGGGTAAACTCATTAAATTGTTTGACGAAAAGCAGGTTGGCTACCACTAAAATATTAATAAAAAAAAAGACTGTGCGTGTAACCTTTACGCGCGATTGAAGTAAAACTTATTTGACGTAGGTACGTATCATCGCAAAATAAAGTCAAATTCAAAATATGTTTATTAACAAGTAGCTACAGGTTTTATTGATGAAAGAGTAAAATATTCTTAAGAATCCGCCATTTTATTAAAGTGACAACTATTTTGTTTTGTAATTTATCTAAAATTCTTTAATTTCACTTTCACGTTTTAAAAATTTTTGACAGAAATTAACGGTTAGGTTAGGTTAGCTAATCAAAAGTTTTGACGTACGTATCGCTAAATGTATCGCAAGGAAGTCAGTAGAAACATAAAGAACTGTGTGTGTGACAATCATGAGAAATCTGATAATTTCTTTCGTATTTTAAATGTTAACTGTCAATCAATTTCTAACAAAACTGATAGAATAGACTTAATCTTAAAGCAATATGAACCAGACATACTATGTCTATCCGAAATATGGTCCAATAATGACAATATCGGCTACATACGAGTTAATAATTACTCGGTTACTGTTACTTCAATAGAACTAATAAATCACATGGCGGTGTACTAATTTTGACAAAATCTTCCATAGAAATTAAGAAACACGATTTTATGACTAATTTATCACTTGAAGTAGATATTGAAATCTCCAGTATCTCTATTAAAATACTTCAAACCACCTGTTTTATATTAAATATTTATAGATCCCCATCTGGAAATTTCAATACATTTATAGATAGACTTTATAGTGCATTAATTTTCTGTACAAATAACTGTATATCTTCTATTCTTTGTGGAGATTTCAACAGTACTCACTCATTTTTATTCAATATTTTTTCATCACTTTCTACATTAATACTGTAACGGGATAACCGTAAAGGAAGGGACCTTAATTTGAAAGATTGTTGTTGACAGTAGATTTTTAGAAGTTTGTAAAAATATCAACTGACCATTTTAAATAATGTTTCTAGAAAATTCTAGAAGCTTCTAAACACACTGACTAGATTAAATAATGTTGTATATAAAGGGATGCACGGGCAGTTAACGTCAGTTCGAGTCAAGTGTTCAGAAGAGTTCATTGTATTGTCAAGTAGTTAGACGTTATCCAGCAGAGTTCAGTGTATCTTAACAATTTTGTAAATAAATTGTGTAAAAAGCCCCCATACGTGTTTCAAATTGGTGTCAGGTGTGAGGTGAAGATACAAGAATGCCTGAAAAAAAGATAAATGAACTATTGGTGGCAGAGCTCAGAAGAGAGCTTCAAGAATTGGAATTGGAAACTACTGGGAGCAAATCCGTATTGTTGAGAAGACTCCGTGAATACTACGTAAATAATAATGTGGACCCTGACGCTGTCAAGTTTGAAGACCCAGTTCAAAAAGCAATTTCCCAGCTGAAAGAGGAGCTATCAGGACAAATGACGAACCAACAGGAGGAGCTATCCAGTCAGATGAAGACCCAGCGCGAAGATCTGTCCCAGCTGAAAGAGGAGCTATCAGGACGAATGACGAGCCAACAGGAGGAGCTATCCAGTCAGATGAAGAGCCAGCGCGAAGATATGTCCCAGCTGAAAGAGGAGCTATCAGGACGAATGACGAGCCAGCAAGAGGAGCTATCCAGTCAGATAAGAAGCCAGCGCGAAGAGGTGTCCCAGCTATCACAACGGATGTCTACCCTACCAGAAGAGTTATCCAGTTCCTTCTCCCCGCAAATATCACATTTGCGCTCCGAAATGTACACTTTTCGTGACGAACAAAATCAGCAAGTGTCCAGCTTGCGAGACGAACAAAATCAGCAAGTGTCCAGCTTGCGAGACGAACAAAATCAATAAGTCGCCACCTTGCGAGACGAGCAAAACCAGATCAACCAGCAAATGCAGTCCGAAATAAGGAAGCTTCAACGAGAACACGAAGCTTGTCGTCGAAACCAGCCCATCCACCACGGCGACGGAGATGCAGAAAGGATGGAAACCTGCCACGTAGACGTCGACCGACGAGGAAATGGGGAGACTACCCAGGTACGAACGACGATGAAACCCCCGACCTTCGACGGGAAGACTTCCTGGCCAAATTACCTGAAACAATTCGACGCAGCGGCCAGAGCTAATGGATGGTCATCCCAGGAGAAAGCATTGTCCCTAACCGTAGCTCTCCGAGGCGAAGCTTTAGACGTCTTGCAATCATTGACACCGGATGAAGCTGACAACTTCGAGTTATTGGTCAATCGTCTAGAGATGCGTTATGGTCAAACTCATCTACAACCGGTGTACCGAATGCAGTTAAAGAGCCGAAAACGGAAAAATGGAGAAACTATCCAGGAATTTGAAGCGGATGTAGCAAGAATGGTACGACTTGCGTATTCAAATGCAGCGGAGGATTTCCTGGAGTGCCTAGCAGTCCAAACCTTCACCGATGGTCTTTGAGACGTCGAGTTGCAGCGCGCTGTACGGCTGGCGCGGCCGAAGACCCTTGTGGACGCCTTGACCATTGCCCTGGAGTTTGAGGCGGCGACGGAAGCCTCACGTGGAGTTGCTCAACTGAGGGAAATCACCGGTAACTACGACCATGCCGTTCATTCCGTTAGCGACGTTGAAGCGGTAGTAGAAAGGTTTATGAAGTTATCTCCAAAAAGAAGGCGCCCAGTGAGATGCTGGAACTGCGGAGAACTAGGCCATATAAGAAATACTTGCCCCCATAAAAAAAATCTCCTGCTGAAGTACCCCTGCAGCAGGAAAACTTTAAACGGGTCGACTCCTGGAGGACGCCTTCGATCCCAAACATTCCCGTAGTCCCTCACACCATTAAATTGGCAACTCTGCGACATCACGTGGACAGCTTATATGTAGATGGCCTCCTTGATGGGAAGAATATTAGCATGCTGGTAGACACTGGAGCTACAAAAACTATCGTCCGACCAACCATCATTATGCGAAATAAGATGTTGCCTACCAGTTGGAGACTGCGTACCGCTACCGGAGATTCTGCTAGAGTCTACGGTGAGATACAGGTGACGCTACAGTTTGGTTCAACCTCTCTTGTTCACTCAGTGTTGATGAAGATGTTGTTCTGGGCATGGATGTTATGCTCCACTGTGGTTTTCATTTGGATCTTCGCCAACGTATCCTTCGTACTGGTAATGAAGAAATATTCCTGCACCGAAAACAAGTTGACAATGCCTCGATTAAGCTAATCGATGATATCGAACTTCCGGCAAGCTGCAAATGTGTCGTCACAGCGCGGTTGGATGGACTGGAGCCAGATGGTGCCCCAGCCATGATAGAGCCGAAGAACCATGACCATGAATTGGGAAAAGGACTCCTTGTGGGTAAGACTCTTGTTAGATCCGCCAAAGAGGTACCCATCCGAGTTATCAACTTGAACGATCATCCAGTTCTTCTCCGAAAGGACACGGAAATGGGAAGTTTAGAACCAGTAATGGCCATAATTCACAAGATAAATGTTACGGAAACAGATGAGACCAACGAAATTGAACAATTAATGACAAAATTAGACCCCTCTTTGTCAAAATTAGAAAAGAAACAGGTAAGAGATCTACTTTACCGTTATAAACCTGTATTTGGTTCTAAAAGTAAACTGGGAAGAACTGATGTTGTACAACATAGAATTGACACTGGTGATGCACGTCCGATTCGACAGGTACCCCGAAGGATGCCTCAAGTTAAAAAGGAAGAAGCAGACAGAGCCCTTAAAGAAATGATTCAAAATGGCATAGTCGAACCATCCAGTAGTCCGTGGGCTTCTCCTGTGGTATTAGTGAGAAAGAAAGACGGATCAATGCGGTTTTGTGTCGACTATCGAAAGCTAAATGATGTCACTAAGAAGGACAGTTATCCTCTGCCAAGGATTGATGATGCCCTCGACGCTTTGGCGGGTTCTACTCTGTTTTCTACCTTGGACCTTAAAAGCGGATACTGGCAAGTTAAAATGAATCCTGCAGACAAAGAAAAGACTGCCTTTACCAGTGGATCAGGGTTATGGCAATTCACAGTCCTTCCATTTGGCCTCTGTAATGCTCCTGCGACGTTTGAACGACTAATGGAGAACATCCTGCGGGGTTTGTCATGGGAAACTTGTCTAGTTTATCTAGACGACATCATCATAATGGGTAAGACCTTTAAGGAACATTTATCTAACCTGGAAGAAGTTTTTAAAAGATTACAGAACGCTAATCTAACATTGAATGTTAAGAAATGCCACTTGTTCCAGAGACAGGTCAACTATTTAGGACATAACGTAAGCAAGGATGGCGTTGCTGTTGACCCCGCTAAGATACAAGCCGTTCAGGAATGGCCAATCCCTATCGACAAACATCAGCTTCGGAGTTTCTTGGGTCTTTGTTTCTATTACCGACGATATGTCAAGAATTTTGGAGACATCGCCAAACCCTTGACACGTTTGACAGAACAAGATAAGTCCTTCTGTTGGGATCAGGAATGTCAAAAGGCGTTTGAAATATTGAAGAAACAGCTTACGTCAGCACCTGTTCTTGCTTATCCACTTCCTGATGGTAAGCTTATTCTGGACACCGACGCCAGCAATGTGGGAATTGGAGCCGTCTTGTCACAGCTACAAGACGTTAAGGAAAGAGTGGTTGGTTACTTCAGCAAAACTTTATCGAAAGCTGAAAAGAACTACTGTGTAACTCGGAGGGAACTGTTAGCAGTTGTAAAATCCGTCGAACACTTTTATAAATATCTGTATGGCAGAAAATCCTGATCAGAACAGACCATGCTAGTTTAAAGTGGCTACTTAGCTTTAGGAACCCAGAAGGACAGATAGCAAGATGGCTCGAAAAACTGCAGGAATATGATGTTGAAATCGAGCACAGACCTGGAACCAGACATCGTAATGCTGATGCACTTTCCAGAAGACCATGTCGACCTGATTGCCCCCATTGTACCCGTATGGAGCAGAACGAGGAAAAACTTGCCTTAGTTAAGGTTGTGCCAGAAGACGAGAGCTCTATGCTGGAGCAGCAAGAAGAAAACGATCCCGTTCTGAGAAAGATTAGGGAGTGGAAGAGAATGGACCGAATGATGTTAAAGATTGGTGTCGTAAATGCACTACATGTGCTGCCAGTAACGGTCCGCACCGAAAACCGAAGGCGGAAATGCAGCAATACCTGGTTGGAAGTCCTTTTGAAAGAATCGCAGTAGATGTATTGGGGCCACTTCCACAGACCGATGTAGGAAACAAGTACATCTTTGTTGTAATGGACTACTTCACTAAATGGGTTGAAGCATATGCAGTTCCCAATCAGGAAGCTACCACTTTAGCAGATATATTGGTTGAAGAATTCGTAAGCCGATTTGGGGTACCATTAGAATTACATTCAGACCAAGGAAGAAATTTTGAGAGCAAGCTGTTTCAAGAAGTTTGCCAAAGATTAGGCATCCACAAAACGAGAACCACAGCGATGCACCCTCAGTCGGATGGAATGGTGGAACGAATGAACCGAACTATAACCAACTATCTGTCAAAAGTGGTGTCAGATTGTCAGAGGGATTGGGATCGACATATTCCACTATTTCTAATGGCAATTCGATCGGCCATCAACGAATCAACTGGCCAAACGCCTGCGAAGGTCTTGTTCGGTAGAGAAATGAGGCTACCATGTGACTTGGTGTTTGGTTGTAAACCTGGTGAAGAAATGGCACGTGAACAATATGTCACCGACCTTCAGAATCGAATGGAAAATATACACAACCTGGTGCGTGGAAAACTACAATTATCTAGTGATCGGATGAAGAGGTACTATGACACACGGACAATGGAAAAGAGTTACCAAGTTGGAGATTTAGTCTGGCTCTATAACCCCCGACGGCGTCGAGGTATTTGTCCCAAATTACAAAAGAACTGGGAAGGTCCTTACACCATCAAGAAGAAGATTAACGATGTCATTTATCGGATCGTGAAAATTCCCAGAGGGAAACCCGTCGTGGTCCATCATGATCGTTTGGCGCCTTACCAGGGAAACCACAGTGGAGATGCGCAGCAACT
This sequence comes from Altica lythri, assembly GCA_964028335.1. Classification (NCBI taxonomy): domain Eukaryota; kingdom Metazoa; phylum Arthropoda; class Insecta; order Coleoptera; family Chrysomelidae; genus Altica; species Altica lythri. Next base: position 19,562,007 of record OZ034805.1, read on the forward strand.
CCAAGAAGATGGTTTGGCTGGCTCAGGGAGTGTGCGGGATTCCGATGTAGGAAATAACATTCCAGGAGGAATGAATCTAAGGAGGGGGCAGTGTAACGGGATAACCGTAAAGGAAGGGACCTTAATTTGAAAGATTGTTGTTGACAGTAGATTTTTAGAAGTTTGTAAAAATATCAACTGACCATTTTAAATAATGTTTCTAGAAAATTCTAGAAGCTTCTAAACACACTGACTAGATTAAATAATGTTGTATATAAGGGGATGCACGGGCAGTTAACGTCAGTTCGAGTCAAGTGTTCAGAAGAGTTCATTGTATTGTCAAGTAGTTAGACGTTATCCAGCAGAGTTCAGTGTATCTTAACAATTTTGTAAATAAATTGTGTAAAAAGCCCCCATACGTGTTTCAATACTTTGTTTATTCATATTTAAAACAAACATTTTATACACAAATTTTAGGCGTAAAACTATTCACCAACAATGTATTTTGGATGACAAGCTGTCAATTTGACAGGTCAGCAAAATATGTATATTATGTTGCCTACCATAATATACAATTACAGATTTAACTTTTATTTAATATAGGTAGTAGGTGGAATCGTGTTAGGTTTTTTCTATCAGGTTTTTTGCGTTACGTTTGAATACGACGGCACGTCCGTTTGAGTTACTGAGTTACCCCTAGTCGCGCCTAGAGAAGTTTTACTTCAAAAAAAATTTAAACAAACTTTAAAGAAAAATTGAATTCTCACCTTTCTTTTTGTGTCATTAATAAGGATGGCACCACACGGAATTTACGGTAATATTTAACAAAAATTAGAATATTTTTACAGTTGGATAAAATGTTTGATAAAAACACAAAATTCCCTATAAAATAATAACTATAAATAAATTCCTCATCTTCTTTACGATAAAAGTTTAGATGTAATACCAAACTGTATATTATCTTTGAGTGTAAATAACACATTATACAATAAACTACAAACAATATATTGCTATTAGCTTTACAATTTTTTATCACTTTTATTAATTATACCCCAATTATAACACAATCTTTATACAAACTACAAACTTTTAAATGATACTATACAGTTCTTTATATCGTTTGTAGTTCTTAGAAAGTTTCGTTTTTTTAGACCCATGCTCGTTTTACAATTTTCCATTTTTTTTTCTACTCTAAAGGAAGAATAAAAACTTTTTATGGTACTACCATAAACTACAAACAATATTAGCTTTACAATGTTTTATTACATTTATTAATTATACCCCGATTTTTTTATTTTAACATTATAACCAACATTTAAATGATAATACAATAGGGAACATGCAATATTTTTAGTTTTCTTTTCATTTTAAAGAATTTCATGTAAAATAGGTCATAAACATATTAAAAAATTAAAACAATCCAATTTAACGTAAAAATGCTGTTTTAAACAGACCGTTTAAATTTTCGCGCCAAAACGGACCTGTAGTTCCGATGACGTCATTCCTGTCTGTCACTGGTCATGGTTGCCGTCGTTGGCTGTAATAAATTGAAAATTTTCTCGACTTTCTACTTATTTTTTTGTAATAATTTAAAATGGACTATCCATCAACATAAGGTGATCAAAATAATACCCCTAAAGTTCTAAAAAAGAGTCGTGTTGACTCATGGTTCGTGCCAATTCGTACATCTACTTCAACAAATTTTTTAACTAAATTGTTTTTGACTGGACCTTCTGACCCAAAACTAAGAGGAAAGTGTTTTCAAGCAGCAAAGAGGAATGACTATTATTCTCCAAAGACTATTATTCGATGCTATCAAGACCCCTTTGACGTAAGTTGGCGATTACTTGTTATTATTGCGTACTGTAGGTACCTAAGTATTTACAAATTTGTCAATAACATATTTTTAATTTTACAGTTGGAGAACGACGTCGAAAATTGGATGATGTGTAAAATGTTTGGGAGGAAACTTTATCAGAAAGGAAATATGGTAGCTCATATTTTTGAATGCCAAAATAGAATGATACTTCTGAAACCTGGATGAGTAATAATGAAAAGGAAAAAACGTGAAATTCTTGAGGGCATTGAAAATACTGCAGCTATAATATTTATATATTCTTTTAGATTATTTTATTCTTACACCGAACATTTAAACTCACATTTTTATAATAATATAAAAGTTTAAAAACTATGATTTATGCATATCGTAGTAATTTAGTCCCTTTCATTTCTACACTTGAAAACTCTGGACTCTCGACAAAAGAAGTTGCTACCATGTCGACACTTACTCTTGGTAAATTTATGGACTCTGCTTTGATAAACCCAACTTTCATTTTTATTAAAAATGTTAAAAATATTCACCGCTAATTTTCCACGCAAAGTTAACCACTAAAAAGTTGACATAGCAGGAGTGACGTCACTAAACGCTGATTGGTGTTTTGAATTGCGTTTTGTTTTACGTAATTTTAATTAGTAATTATTGTTAAAAATCAACATCATATTAAATAAAAACGTTGAAGTAGTCCTTCCTTTATATTTTTTTAACATTTTAATCATAAAATTTTCATAAATAACATATTTGCACCTTCCCTATATATCGTTTGTAGTTTTATAAATAGTTTCTTTTTTTTTAGACCCATTCTTGTATTACTATTTATCCATTCTTTTCTTATTTTAAAGGAAAATTAAAAACTTTTTTTGGTACTACAATAAACTACAAACAATATATTGCTATTAGCTTTACAATTTTTTATCACTTTTATTAATTATACCCCAATTTTTTATTTTAACGTTATAACACAATATTTATACACACTGCGAATATTAAAATAATACTACAATTCTTTATATCGTTTGTAGTTTCTTAGAAAGTTTCGTTTTTTTTTAGACCCATGCATGTATTACAATTTATCTATTTTTGAAGTGATAACTTCTTATGGGAGGGTAACTGATTTTTAGCGTAACGCGTTGAAAAAAGCGTTTATCATAACGCGTTGTTTATCGTTGTTACACGCAGGCGCAGTGAAACATAATAATAATAGAAATTGGTAAATATTAATATTAATACAAATATCGTTATTTATTTATTTATTTATTTATTTATTGAAGTGATAACTTTTTATGGGAGGGTAAACTGATTTTAGCGTAACACGTTGAAAAAAGCGTTTATTATAACGCGTTGTTTATCGTTGTTACACGCAGGCGCAGTGAAACATAATAATATCATTTCTCTCTCTCTCTCTCTCTCTCTCTCTCTCTCTCTCTCTCTCTCTCTCTATGCTTTTCCCAATGTAAGTTTTAAGTATATTTGAATTTACGTGTTATACGGTATTAATCTGTCACTAAATACAATTCATTACTTTTTATTAATTATTAAATATTTATATCCATTTAATATCATAAAAAATAGGTTATTTTCTATATCTTCGTATATAAACTAATTTAATCCCGTTTAATTATAATTTAAATTCATAACTTAAACGGTTCGGTGATCCTTGGCATCTATCGTGGCAGTTGTAGGAGAAGAAATGGAAATTAAATCAAATAGAAATAGGTAAATATTAATATTAATACAAATACCTTTATTTATTTATTTATTTATTTATTTATTTATTTATTTATTTATTTATTTATTTATTTATTTATTTATTTATTTATTTATTTATTTATTTATTTATTTATTTATTTATTTATTTATTTATTTATTTATTTATTTATTTATTTATTTATTTATTTACTCATTTATTCAAATAATTTGTTCATCTAAGATTTAATGTCTCTTAATTATAATTTAAATTCATTCTTAAAATGTTCGGTCATCCTCGGGAATTCTCGTAACAGGTTGTCTAAGAAGAAATGACAGTCTGATTAGGCTAATTTTAGCATAAAAAAGACGTGTTTTGGTAGTTTCATTTGTGATAAATCTTATAAAAATTTATTATAAAGTGTGTTATTAATGTTGTTATTAATAATAAGGATAAGAATTTAAGTTTTAAGTGTGTATTAACTAGCAATCAGGCCGTTCCACGTAAAGGGTGGTTGTATTGCGAATTACTACGCGACTGATTAGAAATTTCGAATTGTCATAGTAAAAAATTTTTGTATCGTAATTAGTGAAAGTTATAGTGACAAAAAAATTTTCAGAATTTTCAAAATTTTCAAAATATTAAAATTTTTAAATTTATACACATTATCATATTAATGTACATAAAATTTAAGTAATAGGCAAAGTTTTTCTCAAGTTAAAAAATTTCAATATTAAATAGTTCAACTTGGATTAGTTGAAGTTATCACTTCTATCGCGCGTCCTGAGACGCACACGTTTTTTTTCTAGTATAAAGAAAGATTAAAATTTTTTGTTGACACTACAATAAACTACAAACAATTTAGCACTCAGCTTAGAAACAAATTATCGCTATGTGCCCAATATTTTGGTTTAAAATACAATTATGTTGTTATTTTTATAGGTTATTGTTATTACTAATACTCCAAAAAAATGAAGTTTACTACAATCCTCAGAATCGTTTATAGTTATACTTAAGTAAAATCAAATTAAATTTTATCGAAATCGGGTTCCAGTGTGATGGAGCTAGCGCATGTGTGTAGGATGGTAATTAAATACAAAAAATTATCAGTAAATGCCATACTACGTACTATGTATGGTTATTAATACACTACAAATTATAGTGTGTACTTTTTATAGTTATAGATTATTGTTTTTTAACAAACAAATTTGGAAAACCTAAAAATTAGACACAATAGTTTTAATCTTAAGAAAAGTTTTTGTATACCTTAAATTATGTAATGTAAATAATTACCAAAAGATACAATCTGTATAAAAAATGAATTGCTGTTCGTTAGTCTCGCTAAAATCCGACGACGTCTGAACCGATTTGATTTTGAATTATTTGTGGAAGTTCAACAAGGTTTAAACAGTATAATTAATGGATAATACTAAAAATTACAATTTAATTTTTCAATACAAAAAGTGTATTTATTATTAAGTTCAATAAATTACTAATAGATGGAAGTATAAGTAAATTTATCAATTTAAATCTATTCTATCATTTGATATCCAGATTGCAAAGACAACCGGTAGATTTCTAACTACTACAGTTAATGCAAGACTATTTTTTTTATTCAGAATAAAAAATAATAAGTTTTAAAATATAAGAAAAAACAAAAAAACACAAATGGTAAAAAACTGGTTGCAAAAACATAAAAAAAAAACATGAAGACATCACAAGAAATGAAAGTAAACGAATAATGTTAAAAATCGAAAACGACAAATTCGGAAGAATACAAAATACAACGAAAAAAAGTAAAACATACAATAGAATTTAATAAAATCAACAAAAATAAAACAAAAAGAATCGGAAAAACGAAAAAAAATCACATACAAAAATTCAAAAAAGGGCAAAATTGAAAAAAAATATGAATAATTGAAAAATGACAAATGGAAACAAGCGAAAAAATAAGGTAAAACCAAAGACACAAAATACAATCGAAAGAATAAAAAACAAAATACACAAATTGTGAAAAGGCAAAAAAAAAGAACCAATTAAAAACTGAAAAAAAGAAACATGAAAAACAAAACAAAAAAAAACAACCAATCTTGAATGGCTGCTTTATAGTCCGGGAGCCCAGAGGGTTTTCGTAGACGTTAAAGTGACAAGGCTCCACCAAAGCTTTTTCTATGTATTTTGACCCCCTGATTACAAATATCGACGCTGGATTCCCGAGAAATGGTTAGGAAATTTGTTAATAATGAAAAAATGTTTTTTCGCAAAACGAAATATATTACCGTAATTCTTTATTGATTTTAAGCAAAAAAGCTTCCTATGTATTTCTTTATCAGACGCACCGTTTTCAAATTAAAAATCGTTAAACATTTAAAAAATATCAATTTGGACATTTTTCAAATTTGCATAACTTTTTATATAAATAATATTTTTCAATTTTGCGACGACTATTGGACACTTAAGATCATAAAGTATGAGATGAAACCGGTGGCAATACGAAAATACAATCCTTTTGTTACTTTTTCACGCTATAAACAATATGCATTTAATCTCCTTTAATGTAAGACGCAGGGTGTATGAAGGGTAAACTAAATCCTTATCTGAAACAATCACTAGAAATAATTTTCCTAACTTTACATCCCAACCAAAATTAACTGATTAAGTAAAGAAGGAGAATATTAAAGTACCTATTAGTGACATCCAGAGATTTATATCATTAGCCAATGAGCGAAATTATCCATATCAATTCTTGTTGCAATATGACTTATCGTATGAAAATGCTTTATTTGATGAAAATGGATTCATAAAAAAAAAAACAACAACAAAAGTCTTTTAACTCGAGTATTGATATTTGTAATCAGGGGGTCAAAATACATAGAAAAAACTTTTGTAGAGCCACAGCCGGACTTTACAAGTCCGGCTGTGGTAGAGCCTTGTCTCTTTAACGGCTACGAAAACCCTCTAGGCTCCCGAACTATTAGTCCAAGAACCATTAGTTACTTTTTCTAAAAGCATGCTGTGATATGGTGCATTATCCATAACAATCAAGGGAGGTTCATTAAGGCTTTCCAAAAGTTAATTTTCAAACCATTTTAAAAAAATCTCTTGATTCATTTCTCTGTGATAGTCAGCAAGCTTAGTTTTTGACGAAAAAATAATAGCCGCACCTTCGATACAACTATTGTTATTTCCAGCATGAAGTACAATATATCTAAAATTATTATTTTGCTAACATTTTGAATACTTGTGTAATTTACCTTTTGCCATTTACGTTAGTACCTAGTTTTTACACACTTTTTACTATCGTCTTGCCACGAACGACCTATGGTACGAATTTGTACAAAACTGCTTCCTTTTCATTCACATACGATCTTAAAAAATCAAAAATCGTCTTAAGGCTATGTGATTAAGTTCCATTAACCCTTGTCTAAAATCATATTTTTTTCTTTTAAAACCTAAATTATTTAATAAACTGCACAGTTATCTACGACACCAATTGTTTCTCTTTTAATTGTTCCGATAATGAACATAATGTTACATATTTTTAAAATTTAGAAATTAAACAAACAAGAAATTATTAAACTTATTAAGGAGAAATTGAAAAAATGTCACATCCAGTGGGACTCGAACCCACCATCACTGCCTTATACGCAGGCATGCTTTAACCACTTAAGCTATTGGATGATCAAGTGGTTAGGAAGCGAAACGTTATAATAAATTCACATCCCATCAGATATGACATTCACTCACTTCCTCCTTAAGCTCATGTTACATGACGTTAATGGGAGAGAAGTTTTGTCAAATCGACAATTGATACTTCAAACTCTAAGTCACTTTATTTGTGCCCTGTTAAAGCATGCCTGCGTATAAGGCAGTGATGGTGGGTTCGAGTCCCACTGGATGTGACATTTTTTCAATTTCTCCTTAATGTCAGTTTAATAATTTCTTGTTTGTTTAATTTCTAAATTTTAAAAATACGTTGAGAGTTATCTCAAAAATAATAGTTTACTAATAATGTTACATACTCTCCTAAAAAATTAAAATTATATAATTCAATGAACCAATTATATCCACCACTAAACTTAAATTTAGGTTTAAATATGTTATTTTTAAATTACAAATAATTACTCCGTTCATACATTTTATAAATAGTGTTGTGAATAGCACCTGCATTTAGTATTAATGTATTAGTAACTCTTTTCTTTGTGTTGCATTTGCTAGCCGATTTTAAATTTTAAAACAGCTTTATTTGATTTTTGGGAATAACACTAACTGTTGATATGTTTAAATTTAGTGCAGCTGCTACACGCTAAGAAAAAATGTTAACTGTAGATAGTCCTTATTAACAATTTTAGTATAAAAAGTGTCTTACTTCGCTAGTACCAATGGACAATTATTATTGCGTTCGTTTTTGAAATAGCAGATCAAAGATGCTACTAGTTTTTGACACCGACTATTTAATTGTTTTGGTACTTTAAAACCAGTTTAATAAGACAGTTTTCAATAGCAAAATCCAAAAATTCAGTATAGAAATAATGCTTTGATAAAATCAATAACATTGATAACTCAAATACCCAATGAAAATCTCGACAAGTTCAAATATGTCACATAGTATGGAGGGTAGAGGTAAGGAGAACTCACTCTGTATATAAAAAGTTATCGTCCAAAAGCGTAAAATATTGTTTTAGGCGGTTGCCAAAGCAGCTCTGTTAGGCAGTATTGCAATGATCTGAAATTTAACGTGACACGTTGTTGATATGATTAGATTTTAATATTATTATAAATTAATATGGTGCAATTTTAGGTAATTGAAAATTATTCGAATAGTCACAACTTTGTACCAGTACATCTTCACTCCGGAGAAAAGTGGTATGAACACGCTCCAGAACAGCCCTTTCAAGCTGGCAGTGAAAAGTCGGCAGAAACCATCGAAATATGAGTGTGAATCACGATTTTGTAGCTCTATTCAGTTCCACAAAAAATAAATAACTGCTATCTTTACAACAAGCTAGCAGTAAAATGACAGGACTGGCCCAGAAAAAATGGAATAATGCGTGTAAATTTGTTGCCAATTTGTTGCTCAGTACAGGAAAAAATTTGAAAAACCCTAGAGTCAGCTAGAAATTGTTAATAATAACTACCAACCAGTGTCCCTGCTATCGTGATATACAGTTTTTATTGACACATTGATGTTATGGATTTTGTTGCTGGTCGCAGATGTCATCAGCAGGGCCCAGAGAACCAGCAACAAAATAAAAATTAAAAATCGGCCAAACCGGGTGACCGGTAACTAACTCCTAGTGTCCATGCTATCGTGACACGCAGTTATTATTGACAGAACTTTGTCATGGGTTTTGTAGCTGGTTGTGAAAAGCATCAGCATAGCCCAGAGAACCAGCAACAAAATAAAAATTAAAAATTGGCCCAACCGGGTGACCGGTAACTAACTCCTAGTGTCCATGCTATCGTGACACGCAGTTATTATTGACAGAACTCTTTCATGGATTTTGTGGCTGCTTGTGAAAAGCATCAGCAGAGCCCAGAGAGCTAGCAACAAAATTAAAATTAAAAATCGGCCCGCCCGGGTGACCATTAACTGACTCCTAGTGTCCATGCTATCGTGACACGCAGTTCTTATTGACAAAACTTTGTTATGGATTTTATTGCTGGTCGCAGATGTCATCAGCAGAGCTCAGGGAGCCAGCACCAAAATAGAAATGAAAAATCGGCCCAACCGGTAACCGGTATCTAACTCCTAGTGTCCATGCTATTGTGACACGCAGTTATTATTGACAGAACTCTGTCATGGATTTTGTTGCTGGTTGTGAAAAGCATCAGCAGAGCCTACAGAGCTAGCAACAAAATAAAAATTAAAAAACGGCCATCCCGGGTGAACATTAACTGACTCCTAGTGTCCAGGCTATCTTGACACGCAGTTACACAGTCTGCGTAACTATACACTTATGAAACGTAAAATATGGTAACCATCTGTAAAATATCCAATGTTATAATTTTGCGTTTTCCGTTTTAACTTACATGAAAAAAAATCTCAAGTAAAAATGAACGGTAATAATGAAAAAAATATATATATAAAATATGTATTAAAAATATATTTTAAATAGCTAACTTTTGGCCGATTTCCGTATATATTTTATATATTTTAAATATATCATATAAAATACATGTATTCAAATATACAAAAAATATATATTTTTATATTTAAAATATATATATATATATATATATATATATATATATATATATATATATAAAGGGAGGATAACGGGCAATGTACGCAACAAGGATCATTGCCCGTTATCCTCCCTTTTTTTTATATTGATGCGCGTTTTCTTGGCACTTTGTTATATATATATATATATATATATATATATAAAAAAGTCTATTGGGTATGCAGCAACAATAATGAAACAGAGTACTCTTTCAAGTGTTTATTCCGAGCTTTCGGCCAATATTACAGCCATCTTCAGGGATCTACAATATTAATCAAGAGCGTAATTTATAATAAAATAGTAAAAAATATAAAAACTTACAACTTGGGGAGGGTAAGTATCTGGATCCGGTTACACTAATTATACTTAATTTCCACTTGGTGATAATTAGATTATTACAAATACCAATTCTATTGTCTAAGTTACAGGTTATATTACCAACTAATGGTACCAAGTTGAGAAAACCACGACTAAGTGGTTTTGAGACTTAGTCGTGGTTTTCTCAACTTGGTACCATTAGTTGGTAATATAACCTGTAACTTAGACAATAGAATTGGTATTTGTAATAATCTAATTATCACCAAGTGGAAATTAAGTATAATTAGTGTAACCGGATCCAGATACTTACATGTGATATTTTTACTAACATCGTTATGGATACAACCTCCCCAAGTTGTAAGTTTTTATATTTTTTACTATTTTATTATAAATTACGCTCTTGATTAATATTGTAGATCCCTGAAGATGGCTGTAATATTGGCCGAAAGCTCGGAATAAACACCTGAAAGAGTACTCTGTTTCATTATTGTTGCTGCATACCCAATAGACTTTTTCATATTATTGTGTCAGCAAAGACTTCGTCTGCGTATATATATATATATATATATATATATATATATATATATATATATACATGTTTGTGTTTTTTTTTTAACACATGTTTCCCTACCATCCTTTGCTCCCAAGTACTTAACACTTTTGCTAGCCAAGTGCAATACCTTACTTGGTTATGCCGCACTGATGACGGCTAACGAGCCAGAAACATGCATGTCTGCGGTTACCATTCCTACTCGTGACCCTATGATCCTTTTTGCGTACATGCCCATTAATTTTTCCCCTTTTGTTTGTCATAGGTACGCATACTTGGCACCCTTTTTTGTTTTACATCCTGGGCTTGGAACGGCTCAAACACAATGAGTCCGTTTCGCCAACGCGGCGACGCTGTTCGTAGCCCCGAAATGTGGGCACAGCTGGCCGAAACCACAAATGGCGATAGGACTCCTGTGTGAGTTTCGTTGTTTGTGTTTTTTTTTGACACATGTATCCCTACCATCCTTTGCTCTCAAGTACTTAACACTTTTGCTAGCCAAGTGCAATACCTTACTTGGTTATGCCGCACTGATGACGGCTAGCGAGCCAGAAACATGCATGTCTGCGGTTACCATTCCTACTCGTGACCCTATGATCCTTTTTGCGTACATGCCCATTAATTTTTCCCCTTTTGTTTGTCATAGGTACGCATACTTGGCACCCTTTTATATATATATAGTAAAAGCCAAATAAAGTTGCGCTCACGTCATCATTGAGAACATTTGCAGCATTGTCAGATTGTTCATGAAGTATGATAATTAACAGAAAATAACTGAAGTAAACAAAAAACGTGAAGGTAGAAAATTTCACATTATGTTAAATGGAACTTGAAAATTAGCGATATTTTTTTTCATTTGTTTTTTCTTAATTCATGAATTGAATTCACAAAGTAAGGATTTCACAATAAAAGTGGTAAGGTTATTACTGAGTTACCAAACAATAAATATAACTAAAATAAAACCACAAGCAATAAAATAAAATATTTTTTAATAATGAACGTATGACATTAAAAAAAAAACCAACATCAACGAACTAAACGTTTTCTGAATCTGATTCCACATTAGTGTCACTCTCTTTACTATTAAAATTTATTACTATTGGACCAATTTCTTGGCGATCAAATATTCTTTCTCTCTCGAACCATTTAAATATTTCTCTTTCAGTATGATTTATAGAGTTTTTCCACATATCAGGAGTAATAATGTTAAGTGCCTCATGCCACATGTTTAGGGAGTTGTTCGCGCTGTTACCATCTTTGCCAATGTGCCTATTGTAATAATTTTTTACTATACCCCAAATTAATTTAATAGGGTTAAAGATGCAATGGTAAGGAGGAAGACGTAAAACTTTGTGTCCATACCGTTCTGCCATATCGTCCACTATATACTTGGTTGGTGGTTTATTTCTAAAAAAAATGTTTAAAATAAATGACATTATGTAAGATTATATCTGTATATTTACTAAGAAATGATGTGCAACAGTTCTGTTTTAAACATCATATGGGAATAGGGATGTTTCTTTCTGTCAACCACTCCTCAATAGCACTTTTTGACCATCCTGTATTCGGAGTTTTATGCAATAGCATACTGTGATAAGGTGCATTATCAAGTACAATTAGAGAAGGATTCTCTAAGTTTTGTAGCAACTGATATTCAAACCATTTCAAGAAATCCGCCTGGTTCATTTCCCCATGATAATCACTAAGTTGAGTTTTTGAACAAAATATTGCTTCAGCACCCTCTATAAATCCGTTTTCATTTCCAGCATGTGCATGTAGTATAATATATCTGCGATGATAATATTTAAATGTTCATATAACAATCTATGTTAATACAACAAACCTTTTGCCACCCGTTTTAGTGGTTTTAACACTCTTTATATTTTCATTTTGCCAAGAATGGCCAATGATGCCATTTTGAAATATCCAAGTTTCATCGAGAAACACGAATTGATATATACCTTCATCCTTCGCTTCTTTATAACTTCTCAAGAATTGTACTCTTTTAAAAACAACGTTAGGTCATTCCATAAGTTCTCGTCGTGGATTATCCTTCATCCACCTAAACCCAAGTTCATTGAGCAATCTTTTTAAAGAGGTTTATTCTTCCTTTCTTCTTCAAAATAGTTAACTAATGAAGCCACAAGTTCTTTGCATCGGCTATTTAGCTGTTTGGGCATTTTGACAATCAAAAAATAAAATGCTTTGTTGTTTTGAAAAAAACAGTTTGTATTATAAATGTTTTTCACAAGATAATCTCAAAAATCGATAACACTACGAGTACAAAAGTCACAAACACTGATTGAAAACTCAACAAACGACGCGGCAACATGACAATATTTCTGGCAGTGACTAATATTCCGTCATTAATTGGTGGTCTCTTCATGAATATTTTAACATAAAATTTTACAATGAGGGACGACTAAATCCAAAAAAGCTATATTGTATATACACTATTTTGTTACAAATTTTTTTTTATTGGTCGGGATATTTGTAGTAGTGATTGTTTAGCAAACTTAAGTAACATACACTTTTCTATAAAAATGTAGCCACACATACAATAGAATTACGACCTTGGTGACGTGCACGCAACTTTATTTGGCTTTTACTATATATATATATATATATATATATATATATATATATATATATATATATATATATATATATATATATATATATATATATATATATATATTGTAACGGGATAACCGTAAAGGAAGGGACCTTAATTTGAAAGATCGTTATTGACAGTTGATTTTTAGAAGTTTCTAAAAATTAACTGTCAATAACAATCTTTCAAATTAAGGTCCCTTCCTTTACGGTTATCCCGTTACAATATATACAAGATGTAAGAGATGATACAAAAAGTATCTAGTGCCGTGCTGTCAATAATAAATCCAGTTTTAAACTGGATTGGTGTTTGGTTAGATTTTTTATCTCAAGACACCGGTAGATGCTGCGAAATAGGAGTATAAGGATATAAATTAGCCCATTGAGGGGCAAAAACAACTACAGACACCGTGTTTCGCTCTTTTTTTGAGCTCATCAGTGTAGTATAGGTTATGTCTACTCAGTCACTAATGACCTATACTACACTGATGAGCTCAAAAAAATAGCAAAACACGGTGTCTGTAGTTGGTTTTGCCCTGTATGGGCTGATTAATATCCTTATACTCCTATTTCGCAGCATCTACCGGTGTCTTGAGTAAGAAAATCTAACCAAATACCAATCCAGTTTAAAACTGGATTTATTATTGACAACACGGCACTAGATACTTTTTGTATCATCTCTTACATCTTGTTATATAAGACTGTCACAAACGCTCTGCTCGTTTTATATATATATATATATATATATATATATATTCCTAAGAAATCTTTGCTGTTGTTAAGTAATAAAATTATGAAAATATTGGGTTTTGCAGCAATACGAAAAGTGTACTCTTATAAGTTTATTGCCAAGCTTTCGATTATGATTATAATCATCTTCAGGGCGCTACAATATTCTATGTTATAATATGAACTAAAAAATATATAAATATAATTTTTTACTTACAACTTGTTGAGATTATTTCGTGAAATATGTTAGTTTAATATTATTTATGTAGTAGATTTTAAAAACAATTACAACAACGAAGAACTTTTTTTTAAAAATGTTAAAAAACTGTACCACTAAGCCTTTTTAAAATTAATATTAGGTATTTAACAGTTAATTCAAAAATGACTGGATGTATTTCTGTCATTATGTATTTTGACTTAGATCTGTCCTATGAATTCGAAATTAGGTTTTGAAATTTATACGAAACAAGATCGTAGGTCCATTAGAGTACCTATTTAACAGGATGTAGTCTGCAGTCTGATTTATGGGCCGTAATTCTATCTTTTAGACGTCTCGAAGTCTGACCAACATAGACCTGGTTACAATCTTTACAAGGCAGACTGTAAACTACATCAGTTAAGGAAAGCAATGGAGTTTTTGTTTTTAAATTTGTAAAGATTCCTCCCACAGTAAATTTAAAAACAAAAACTCCATTGCTTTCCTTAACTGATGTAGTTTACAGTCTGCCTTGTAAAGATTGTAACCAGGTCTATGTTGGTCAGACTTCGAGACGTCTAAAAGATAGAATTACGGCCCATAAATCAGACTGCAGACTACATCCTGAAAGAAGTGCACTTGGACTCCATGTAATGCAAAACGACCATAGAATAGATTATGACAAGGTTATAGTTTTGGACAGGGATAATAATATTTCCAGAAGGCTCTTTTTGGAAATGACACATATTAATAAGACACCACATTCTATGAATCATAGAACTGATATAGGGCACTTAAATGAAATGTTTTCTTATCTATTGTTTCTGGAAAAGCGTAGTGTTGAGTCATTGCAGACGCTTGAAGAATAACCATCGTTAAAATATGTTAAAATAAATTCAAGCTACCAACACCAAGTAGGTATATAAATAATTTTTAAATAAAACTTTTCAATTTTTTACAAATTAATATATTAACTTTCAATTTTATTTTAAAATTTAATAACGATTTTTACACGCTTTTATGTTAAATAGGTACTCTAATGGACCTACGATCTTGTTTCGTATAAATTTCAAAACCTAATTTCGAATTCATAGGACAGATCTAAGTCAAAATACATAATGACAGAAATACATCCAGTCATTTTTGAATTAACTGTTAAATACCTAATATTAATTTTAAAAAGGCTTAGTGGTACAGTTTTTTAACATTTTTAAAAAAAAGTTCTTCGTTGTTGTAATTGTTTTTAAAATCTACTACATAAATAATATTAAACTAACATATTTCACGAAATAATCTCAACAAGTTGTAAGTAAAAAATTATATTTATATATTTTTTAGTTCATATTATAACATAGAATATTGTAGCGCCCTGAAGATGATTATAATCATAATCGAAAGCTTGGCAATAAACTTATAAGAGTACACTTTTCGTATTGCTGCAAAACCCAATATTTTCATAATTTTATATATATATATATATATATATATATATATATATATATATATATATATATACAGAGTTCTGTCAATCATAACTGCGTGTCACAATAGCATGGACACTAGGAGTTAGTTACCGGTTACCCGGTTGGGCTGATTTTTCATTTCTATTTTGTTACTGGCTCTCTGGGCTCTGCTGATGACATCTGCGACCAGCAAAAAAATCCATAACAGAGTTTTGTCAATAAGTACTGCGTGTCACGATAGCATGGACACTAGGAGTCAGTTAATGGTCATCCGGGCGGACCGATTTTTAATTTTTATTTAGTTGCTAGCTCTCTGGGCTCTGCTGATGCTTCTCACAACCAGCAACAAAATCTATGACAGAGGTCTGTCAATAATAACTGCGTGTCACGATAGCATGGACACTAGGAGTTAGTTACCGGTTACCCGGTTGGGCTGATTTTTCATTTCTATTTGGTTACTGGCTCTCTGGGCTCTGTTGATGACATCTGCGACCAGCAACAAAATCCATAACAGAGTTTTGTCAATAAGTACTGCGTGTCACGATAGCATGGACACTAGGAGTCAGTTAATGGTCATCCGGGCGGACCGATTTTTAATTTTTATTTAGTTGCTAGCTCTCTGTGCTCTGCTGATGCTTCTCACAACCAGCAACAAAATCTATGACAGAGGTCTGTCAATAATAACTGCGTGTCACGATAGCATGGACACTAGGAGTTAGTTACCGGTCACCCGATTGGGCCGATTTTTAATTTTATTTTGTTGCTGGCTCGCTGGTCTCTGCTGATGACATCTGCGACCAGCAACAAAATCCATAACATCAATGTGTCAATACAAACTGTATATCACGATAGCAGGGACAACATCAATGTGTCAATACAAACTGTATATCACGATAGCAGGGACAGTGGTTGGTAGTTATTATTAACAATTTCTAGCTGACTCTAAAGTTTTTCGAATTTTTTTCTGCACTGGTTTTGAGTAACAAATTAGCAACAAATTCACACGTATTAGTCCATTTATTCTGGGCCAGTCCTGTCATTTTACTGCTAGCTTGTTGTAATTTGTTTTTTGTGGAACTGAATAGAGCTACAAAATCGTGATTTTAGCAACTAATTAGCAACTATTTGGCTACAAATTCCCACTCATACTTCGATGGTTTCTGCCGACTTTTCACTGCTAGCTTGATAGGGCTCGCCAGAACCTGTTGTGAACACTCGAGACAAGAAATAAGGAAAATTTCACATCATAGATGTCGCTATCCCATTGGATTATAACATCGCAGTTAAAGAAGCTGAAAAGAATCTCAAATACAAAGATCTCCAAATTGAGACTCAAAGGATGTGGAAAATGAAAACCTCGTTGTAATTGGAGCCACTGGTCTGATCTCAAAAAAAACAACTGAAGTCATTCAACCTAACCGGTGCGCACATCATTCGCAAGGTGCTATAAGAAGCGAAGGATCACCCTAGGTGCACTCGGTGATCCTCTAAACCTACCACAGAACCATGCATATGTACATATATGTTTAGACTTTAGCAAGGTTACAACTCTGGACGAAATCTTTCGACATTGCTGTAAAGACATTTGATAGTGTTTCGAACAATTTTCAGTTACACAAAATTGCACCATTTTAACTTATAATAATATAAAAATCTAATCATATCAACAACATGTCACGTTAATTTTTAGGTTAGACTTCATTAATTTTTGCATACTTCAGTCAGTTGCAGATCATTGAAATTGTGCTTAAAAGCGATGCTTAGGCAACCACGTAAAATAAAATTTGACGCTTTTGGACGAACACGTTTGAAGTTTTAGCTTCATAAGTACGAAGTATAGATACCAGGAGTTTAAACGTAATGTTAAAAAAATGGTCTCAATTTAGGGGACAGAACTATTGCCGGTAGAGTGCGCTTGTGTTCCTAAGATACTCGTTTAAATCCTTACGCAGGAAGTTTTGTTACTATTGACAGCTTTTATGACAACTAATTTTAAATAAATAAATTAATATTATTGTATATTGAATTTAATTTCGCGAAATTTAAATGTCATAAACATCGATTCTTATAAGGCTCTGTAAGTTCTTATGGTTACTCGCGCCGCCAGTGGCAAAAAATAGAACTATGATCTGGGTTGATTATTGAGACCAGAAATATTATGGAAAAGCCTATACCGTGTAGACTCCTGGTATCTAGTCTTCGTGTTTATAAGAGTGAGTTCTCCTTACCTCTACCCTCTGTATCACATAGACAACAATGTAACTCTCGCCAACTTGATAACAGCGAATAACAGGCGTCAAATTTAAAATTGACTTAAACAATGCGTGCGAATATTTTTTTAGGATGGAAATACTTTTGTCTTAAATTATGATCTACAACGGTTTTTAATTTGCACATACTGTAGAAAATGTCCTACTGTGTGGTTATCCGTATTCCCGTGTTAAAAAGAAAAATACGACTTAAGGATTAAGCATTCAGATAAATTAATGCACAATTTGGCAAATGGATTATATTGTAAATAATAATTAACATGAAGGTTAAGGACCTAAAAAAACAAAATATTTTTTCATCTCAGTCGTTATTATCCGGTTATTCTAGTACCTTAGCTCTTAATGTCAAATTAATTGTGCATATCCTATGAAAAACACTTCCCAAATTGTTGAACTATTTAAATGAGATGAAGGAATCACTCACTAAGTGTGGCCGTTAGCTTTAATGTTTTAGAATAAATTTTAAATTTACCTGTCACTTAGATAGTACGTCGCAATTAAATGGTAATTACGGAACAACTAATTAATAACAGAACCAAACAGAGATGGACCAAGATGAATAGCAGATTAATTGGTTTTTCTAAAAAATATTTATATATAATAATAAAATACAGAAGTTTATAGACTTTGTTAAATTTATTAGGACCGTCCAAAATTCACACGAGTAAGTTCGAAATCGGGTGAATTAAAGATTTATAGATATGACAATAAAATAAATTTCAATTTTCAGATTCTTAGAGGTGCTGTTTGAAAAATTGAGTTTTATTTACATTTCTGCAATTAAAAATAATTGTTAATTTTGTTTAGTTTAAATTATAATTACGTATTATATAATCAGCTTAGGGAGTCAAGATAGTAATTATGTATTTGTTTTTAAGATATATCTTATCTATATTCTTAGAGATGCTGGTCAAAAAATTGAGTTTTATTTACATTTCTGCAATTAAAAATATTTGTTAATTTTGTTTAGTTTTAACCATAATTACGTATTATATAATCAGCTTAGGTAGTCAGGATAGTAATTATTTGTTTTAGATATATATTATCTATTACTATTTGCAAAATTCCTAAATTATTTAAAATAGTTACAAAAATTCGGTAAATTTTGAAAGGTATTTCATTCTATACGAATTTGAATTTAGTGTGGTCAGTACAAGAATTGTAACAAATATCATTCTTGTAAGAAATGAAGGCATCTTGGATTGTTGTCGTATTTTTTTAAGGTGGAATTTGTCTGACAAATGGTTACAAAATGTACTGCAGCCTAGTTAGGCTTATTGTTCTTCATTCATTACTTCATGTCAACCACTCCAGGATCTTGGTACCCTGTACTAGTTTGTACAGGTCTAACGGATGGGTTTTTAGTAAACTATTATTTTTGAGATAACTCTCAACGTATTTTTGAAATTTAGAAATTAAACAAACAAGAAATTATTAAACTGACATTAAGGAGAAATTGAAAAAATGTCACATCCAGTGGGACTCGAACCCACCATCACTGCCTTATACGCAGGCACGCTTTAACCACTTAAGCTATTGGATGATCAAGTGGTTAGGAAGCGAAACGTTATAATGAATTCAAATCCCATCAGATATGACATTCACTCACTTCCTCCTTAAGCACATGTTACATGACGTTAATGAGAGAGAAGTTTTGTCAAATCGACAATTGATACTTCAAACTCTAAGTCATTTTATTTGTGCCCTGTCTTAGAGTTTGAAGTATCAATTGTCGATTTGACAAAACTTCTCTCTCATTAACGTCATGTAACATGTGCTTAAGGAGGAAGTGAGTGAATGTCATATCTGATGGGATTTGAATTCATTATAACGTTTCGCTTCCTAACCACTTGATCATCCAATAGCTTAAGTGGTTAAAGCGTGCCTGCGTATAAGGCAGTGATAGTGGGTTCGAGTCCCACTGGATGTGACATTTTTTCAATTTCTCCTTAATGTCAGTTTAATAATTTCTTGTTTGTTTAATTTCTAAATTTCAAAACTAACGGATGGGTGTCACATGTTTGTGGAGGCAATCCGAAGTTTTGAAAAATTGGTTCAATATATATATGTGTTTAACTAAGTAAGGCTGGCCATACACTTAGTGGTGTATAGTGGCGGTTTGCTGTCTCAAGTAGCACCGGTGTTTGTGACACTACTGTGATAAAACTCCAGGACGAACAGATTGCCAGCCAGCGGTGTGCTAGGCAGAATTAAAAAGTCATATTTTTTACTGTAAGAGGTGAGCGTGATGTTAGGATTATATGGTGTGCTACAAAAGAAATAGATTTTGGTTCGACTTTGCGCATGACGTCACCTTGGGAGCAATCAAACAAAGTTTGTTAGTTATATTTATTTAAACAATTAAATTGTTAATAACAAATTTTCTAGGCAACTGGTCAAAAAGCAGATTGAATTTTCGGATTCACCTAATCAAAAAACATTTAAAAAACTTTGCTGCTTGTAAAGACCTCAATCGATCACGGAATCATCCTTTGCTTCCTGACAAATTGTTACTGTTGACTTTTTAAATATTTTAAAATTCGCGCCATTCTAAATGACTTTTTTACAAGCTGACGTCACTAAAGATGCGTAAGAACACACCATATAATCCTAACATCACGGAGGTAAGCAGATCGCATCGTGTGTGTGGAAGAACGGAGTTCACTGCAGTGTTCCAAAATTAGTTGCATTTAAAGCATTACAGAAAGAGGGTGCTTTTAAATTAGTTAGTTTTTAATCAATTTTTGTTTTTAATGTCACTGAACAAAAAACCAAATAATTAATATAGTCTGCTTTCGTTTCTTTCAACTTACGTAAAAAGTAACTACTTTTTACTTCTTATTTTTTGGTATTTTTTTTTAAGTTTACAAGGTTAATGGCAATCCATTAACGGTGATTGTGTTGCCTAGTTCTGTGGTTGCTATGACTGTGATTTGGTTTTGCGTTGTATTGCTGCGATACATTGCTACGTGCATGATCGGCCTAAGGTTCTTTACCAAATAATGTGCAGCTTGGGTCTCTCTTAAACAGCTTTAAAGGTAACAAGTATCCGTTAAGCGGTGTATAGCTCGTAAGGAATGCTGTACTAAATCACAGATAATCAATGCTAGTTTTGCGCAGTGCTTCAGCTCCTCTGACATCTGTCCGGTCAATACACATCCTATGGTGTGCTTGGCCAGAAATGTGTTTCCAGTGTTGGTTGAGGTGTCTACAAATCCAGACATACGTTCGCTTCTGGATTGTACAGATTGGGTTTTAGATTGTACTTTTTGGTACCAATTGAGCTGGCTGTCGAAAGTAAAATATTGTGACTGATTCTTTTCTTGCAAGTTCCCGTCATCCAAACTCTATGTCCTGTCGCAGTAGTAGCTATTAATAGTTAACACTTTTCAATTTTATTTCATTACATAAAAACTATTTACAAGATTTTTTTTAACACGCCTCTATTATAATAATAGAACAGCTACTGTTAAATTGTATAAAAAATAGGCAAATTGCGGTTATAATTGCTAATTGATATTTATATCATAGGACTTTCTTGAATAGATCTTGACAAGGCTACGATAAAAAGGATATAAATCAGCAAATTTATAAAAAAAATCCGTGTAGTTTTTTAACCAAAAATCAGGCACCACTGTTGAATTTGGAGTTAATTATTATTTTTAAGAAACGTGTATTAAATACGATAGTAAAATAAAAAATAATCACATTTAACGACTGGTTAAACATACCTAACTATAATAAAAATCTGTGTTAAAATGTTAGATTTCAATTCGAAATCAACCCTTTTGGGTTTTACAAAAAGTACCAACGTCTGTTTAAAAAAAAAAAAACAAAATTCTAAGAGGCCAAGACGTGTTATAATATCGATAAATTAAATTCTGGAGATAAACTGAGCTTGCATAATAATAAAAATAATCTGCGGAAAATTTCAAAACTATTGTAAAAAATCATACACAGATTTATTTCATTACAAAGGCGTTAACCAACGGAGGGAGTTACTAGTTCTAAGATCAAATCAAATTTAAAATAAATAAGAAATTTTAAATTTCTTCTTTTGTCAATTTAACCTTAACAGATAACGAACCTTAAATCATTACACATGAATATTGTTTAATTTGGTTAATAGGAAAATTGTCAGCTAGTTTTAATTAAAGCTCCCTATCATTAAGAATCCGGTCCTGGAACATGATTTAACTTAACGATTTAAATAATTCGTATTAGGTAACGTCTGACTGACATAAAATTTTACAGTGTTTTAAGATCTTAAGAATAATGTTTAAAGAAATTGTGATTTAGTTGGAAAGTATTTTTAACTGATTCATTATTTAAAAGAATGTAGAAACAGTTTTTTAATTTGTTTTTATGTGTTAGTTTGTTATCAATTAGAAGTTTATAGGAATATTTATTTATTTTTTTAACTCATTTTGACCATCATAACAACTACTTATTCACATAAAATTCTCCACACGGAAATGTTTGTATAACATAATGGTGTATTTGAACATAAAACTATATTTTTATATAAATATAAGATTATTTTACATTTACGATTAGTTTCACATATATTCTAATATATTCACATCACTTTTCATTATTATTTTTAAATTGTGTTAGTATGACTCCCAAAAATTGTAGATAAAGATTTTTGCAGAATTATTTGAATATTGCCAATGATTCTCTAACAAACTGTCGTCAAACTAAAGACTAGCATCAGGCAGAAAAAAATGAAGTGATAGATCAGCGTGATGGACGTTTTTTAATAATTTTCGCACATCAGAACCGCTAATTAACGTTGTTTAACAAATACTTCTTGCTATTAAATAATAATAATTGACTCAGGATTACGAATATTTAAACAAACTTTATTTCTTAACTTTAACATTTAACATATTCAACATAAGTATGGAGGGTAGAGGTAAGGAGAACTGTCTCCGTGTATTCAATGTGTCCGTCAAAATGTGGTAAATAAGGGTGGCGCTACGATCGTAGTAGGGTAAATTTTAAAAAAAGCGCCATAATTTCTTAGAGTAGGATAGATAAATAAACAAGGTAAGACACATTTCCGCTTTATTATGACACATACATAAGATAATAATAAAGTATATAAAATGAAATTTTATTAATGATTATTTTCCAGCAATAAGTGAATAAGTATTTAAAAATTCATAACCACGTTTTTTTATAGCACTTATATTACGAAATCATAGGACATTTCAATCAATTTGTCAAAAACTGCTACATTCATTCTGTTCCCTACATCTACTTTAGCGCCATTGTGGTGGCAAGTTTGAGAAGTGTTATGTACCTCTAAAAAGTGGACACATTTTTAATCATTTCCCATTTAAGATCGTTCTCCTTACCTCTACCCTCCATAAACATAAGGTACAATACAAGACAAGTGACATAAGATAAATGACAAATAATGACAATGACCAAGTGCGTTCTTTAGGTCGCGTTAGTTGTACTACACTAAACACCTTCCCCTACAGGTTAAGCCTAACAGGGGCTTTAATAATCCTATTAGATTTTGAACGCTTACAATCGGGAACATTTGGAACAATTGTATCATGGGTTATTTCAGTATTTATTAGTGGTTCAAACAAATCACTTATATTACTATTAGGTTCATCAGGGTGTTCATCGGGAGTGATTGCATTTTCAGAGTTATAATTTTGATTAATAGTCAAATTCTGATTTGTGGCTATTTCCGGTAGTAATTCAGGCTCAAGGTTAGCAGGTTCTGATCTAGTACGTGAGGGTCTGATTTGGTTGGTGTTTAGTCTCAATATTTTGATGTTGTCTTCTTTTCTTATCCAGTATGATCTGGGTTCTTTAGCTTTCTCTAGTATTATTGCCTTGTGCCAAATCTTGTCTATCTTGCTTTTTAGGACTATCTTCTCCCCTTTTTTGTATTCCTCAATTGTCCGGTTACTTGTTCTGTCATAGTATTTCTTCATTTTTTCTTTTTGCTGGTTTAGTTGGTCATAAATGTGTTTTTGAATTTCGGGTTCTAATTGTTTGCTGATTATTGGTAGTTGTGTTCGTAACACTCTACTATGCAACATTTGGGCTGGAGATGCATTTAAGTTTATTATTGGTGCGTTATTATATTCTAGAAGAAGATCTCTGTAATCTTTTTTTCCATTTAAGCATTTTCTAAGTATCTGTTTTGAAATATTTACAGCTTTTTCGGCCAATCCGTTGCTCTGGTGGTAGTGTGGTGTACACGTCGAAATAGTGATATCTTTATCCTTATAATACTCTTTGCATTTTATTGAAGTGAATGGTAAATTGTCTGCTATAATGTACTGTGGGTATCCAAATTTTTTGAATGTATTCTGCATAGCGTCTATGACAGCGTTCGATGTTTTATCCTTTAATGGACACATTTCTATCCAATGCGACAAATGGTCAATCAATACTAAGTAGGGTTTTGGACCGAATTCTAATATGTCAACTCCAACCTTGTTAAAACGTAATTTTGGTACTGAATGAGGTAGAAGGGGTTCTCTTTTATTACTGGGCATGTATTTTTCGCATACTCTACATTGTTTAATGAATGATATGATATCATCAGTCATATTTATCCAGAAGAATATTTTCCTGGCTTTGTGGATTGTTTTGTTTACTCCCAAGTGTCCTTTATGTAGCAGTTTCAGAATGAAGGATTTTAAATTACTAGGCACAACCAGTTTATCGTTATTGAAGACGAGTCCAGCTTCGACATAAAAATCATTCCTTATCAAATAGTATGGTTTACATTCTGCTGGAATCTGTTTTATTGGTAGCCATCCGTTATAGTAAAAATCTGAAACTTTCTTAAGTATTTCATTATTTGCTGTTTCTTGTCTAATTTGTCTATTTGTAGTTTTCTCTCGTCTGACATCGGTAGGTGGATAGATACCGTATGGACCATTTCTGACATTTCAGGATCATGTGTGGTCACCTTTAAACTGGCTCTTGATAACATGTCGGCAAATTGGATCTGTTTTCCTGGAACGTAGTATTCACTTAAATTATATTTTAATAATTTTAATATTAATCTTTGTAAACGTACTGAACCTATTCTACAGACAGGTTTCTTCATTATGGAAATGAGCGGTTTGTGGTCTGTCTGCACATCTACGGTAGCTCTGTATATAAAATTGTGAAACTTTTGTGTACTGAAGTAGATTGCCAACAACTCTTTTTCGGTCTGGCTGTAGTTAATTTCATGGTCATTCATGGACCGAGATGCACATTTTAATATTTTATCATGTTCTTGAAACATACAGCATCCTACTCCGTTTCTAGATGCATCACATTGAATTATTATTTTCTTGGTGGCGTCAAAGGGAGTGAGTGCTGGTGTTTGAGTTACAATTCTTTTCAAATCTTGAAAAATTTGTTCATGTTTCGGGAGCCATTGCCATTCATTATTGGTTTTAACCAGCTCGCAGAGGGGTTTCATTACCTCAGCCATATATGGTACATATCTCCTTACATAATTAAATGATCCAATTATCCTCTGTAGATCATTTTTGCTTTTGGGCGATTCTAATTTATTTAATGCCTCTACACGATCTGGGTCCACCTGCATTCCTACTTCTGTAAATATTTGGACCATGAATTTAACCTTATTCTGGCGAAATTGCAGTTTATCTTTATTAAATTTAGCATTGACTTCTCTGGCTCTGTTTACAACCTGATTCACTGCTTCATCATGCTCTTCTTGAGTCGATCCAAATACTATCATGTCATCGTGACAATTAACCACATTATTTAAATCTCCAAAATTCTTCTCAATATGTTCTTCAAATAAGTCCTGTGAATCTGAGAATCCATATGGCAAGACTAAATATCGGTAAATACCGAAAGGAGTTGCGAAGCAACATTTCCATGACGACTCTTCATCTAACTTTAAATGATGGTATCCCTCCGATAAATCAAAAACTGTGAAAAATTTCTTACCATTCAACTTTGTACTTATTTCATCGACGGTTAATACTGCGCGCGGCTTCCTTACTATACTCTTGTTTAGATCTTGTGGGTCTAAACATAACCTTATTTTACCAGAGGCTTTTTCAACTAACACTATTCTATTAATGCTGGCTCTCGGATCTATTTCATCTACCTTTGTTATAGCATTTCTCTTGCATAGCCTCGTTAGTTCATCTTGGAATGCTTTACGTACTGCTAAGGGTATTCTCGTTGGAGGATGTCCTACAGGTTCAAAGCTGTTATCTGTGGTTATATGACATTTCCCAGGCAAGGTACCTGTACCAATAAATATATCGGAATTTTTTTCAATAAATTTTTGCTTTTTTGAATCTATACTATTACTTTTATAAACTGAACTTTTCTTTTGATTAAATTTAAATTCAAACAAGTTTGACCTCCGATCAAAATCTGACTAGCGCTTTCAACAATAACAAAGTCTTTGAAGGATATTCTATTCTTAAACTTACATTCTAAATTTACTATACCAATTGGTTTCGTTACTGTACTTCGAAAGCCTTTAATGTATATAGTCATTCTGACTCTAAATTGTTTATTGACAGATTTAAAAATTTTTAGTGGGATAACATTCACGTCTGCACCCGTATCATGCTTGACTTTACATTTTTTATTTTCAGTAATTAATACTTCGTTCCAAATGTTTCCATTACAACTAACATTATTAACATTTATAATTTTATGAAGCTCGACCGCATTTACAAGAATTTCGCTGGAACCGTCACTATCGCTATTACTAGCATTCTCAACGTTTCGGATATTTCTGACACGACACGATATTGCGAAATGATTTAATTTCCCGCATTTGTTACATTTTTGGCCGTACGCTGGACATTTACGTGGACCATGCCGTGTTTGACAACGCAAACATTGAAAGTTATCAGAAGAATTTCTATGTTCTTTAGTTTTTTCACCGGCAAACTTATCAAACTTTTTACTTACGTGTCTTTTAGTCTTGACTTGCCTCACATTTACCTCGCCTCCTGCTTCATTCGTAACAGATTTTTGGAACTAAAGACTTTGGTTTTTGCTCTGTTCACTCGTTCTACAAAAATGAATTGCTTTCTCCAGGGTCAGCTTGTCGATCCTCAGTAATGCCTCTCTTGTTGTTGCATCCGTTATTCCCATTAAAATTTGGTCCCTTAGAGCTTTGTCCTCCACAGACTCATCCGGGTCGACGACATTATAATTGCAGGATTTGATCAAATGTCTGCAATCAGTTAGGAAATGTTCGAAAGACTCACCCTCTTTTTGCGTTCTTTTTAGAAAATTATAGCGTTCGAAGCACTCGTTTACTCTTGGATTTACATATTTGCTTATCAAGTCTAGCATGTATTCGTACTTATCAGTTTGTTTCATTGGTACATTGAAGGTTGACATAATCCTAGCTGATTCTGTTCCCATAATATTTCTCAGCAGAGATCAAAATCCGGTGGTAGTTTTACTGGTCCTGAGCCTAAATTTGCCATTTCTCTGGTCTTTTATAACTCTTCTAACCTCACTTTCGGCATATACTATTCTTACTTTCTCTCTGTCACTTTCCGCTTAACTATCTTCTTAATTTCGCAGCGCCATGTTTAACAAATACTTCTTGTTATTAATTAATAATAATTGACTCAGGATTACGAATATTTAAACAAACTTTATTTCTTAACTTTAACATTTAACATATTCAACATAAGGTACAATACAAGACAAGTGACATAAGATAAATGACAAATAATGACAATGACCAAGTGCGTTCTTTAGGTCGCGTTAGTTTTACTACACTAAACAAACGTAATTTCAATATGCAAGTTAATAAACGTAAGATTCCGAATGGATTTTTAAAAAAAACTTTATTCGCAAATTACAACTTAAAATAAGAAAGTGAATTGAATTTTACTTTAAGACTTCTCGTTTAACACTGAATATAAAATTATAAAATAATATCTACTTTTAGTTGAAGCAATAATAAAAGATTTCTTAGAAATTGTCTTTATCGTATTATGGGTTTCGCATTTCTGCTTAATCGCCACTTGCAGGTTCGTAACTTGCATTATAAATATGAAAAGTTCATTGACAATTTGTTAAAAAAAGTGAAAGACAGACAAAATTAAAAAAGTTTTTTTAATCCTCTATATCATATTGTATTATTTAGTTGAATAAACAATATTTATGTAAAGAAAACATTTTTTAAATTATAATTACTTAATTAAAATTATAATCTTAGAACAGCAATTAATAAAGAATTTTAAAGTGATTTTACACAAACAAAAAAGGTACGTAGTGCCATTTATATAAAATTTCGGATAATGTTATCATTTTCTTTTGTTTTTATACTTTCTAAGAACTTTCAAAAATTTCAAAATTTTTTGAAATAACATATCTCAAATAATCGTTTACTAAAGAATCCCAACCAAATCAAAATATAAGACAGGGCTAAAAAATGATTTAGAGTTTGATGTTTTGTTTTCGCTAGTTCTTTGTCAGATGCTCGAGGAACTCATATTTTTGCACGAACTATAAGAAGTCCTGTATAAAACAGGATTACGTACTCATAAAAGCGACCTAACATATGCTCTAACAAACTAACAGCAGCTTATCGAGCCAACAGTGTGAGATTTACAAATGATCAGAGACACAGAACTTTTTAGCAATGGAGTGATGTAATGTTTTTTCTGCTAAATACTATTTTTTGTAACGATCTTTAGACGGATGATTTGCACTTTACTGTATTTGATCCAAAACGTTGTTTGGTGGTGGATGTGTGTATGGTATGGGCAGGTATTTCTTTCAATTAATTTTTATCTAACAGCAAAAAGATACATACGATAGTGTCTGGAGGATATGTTGTCCACTATGTTCTATTTGTTGGGGATAACTTCTTATTTATGAAGGATAATGCGCGTCCATATGCTGAGCGAATCGTCATGGACCACCTAATGGAACATTTTCTATAAATAAAATTTATAAGAATTGATGGATTCTGGTGCTGTCAGTAGTAAGGTGTCGTAGAAATATTGTCGTTCCCAGCCAAATTTGTTTTTTTGACCAATCACAGCACAATTAATTAAAATTTAATTAAAACATTGTTTGGCCGACTTTTTTGTCTAATAATTAACCCTATCAAGTCTAGTCTTCAATTTTTATTTCGTAATTTAGAAATTGGTACTATTGTGGCTGCAGCGGATCAGGGGTGTGGCTAGAGTCGAATTTAAAGTAGGGCAACATAGGTTCCAGGTAGGGCAGGAGTAAGAAAATAGGTACCTTTCACATAGAGATAAGGACGTTTTAAGGTAGGTCATTGTGATTTTAACACGTTGACCGCCATGTGAGGCAAGTGTGCCTCGCAAGAATCTAACTCAACAGGCCGCGCCGCACACACATGTCTCACAGGTATTGTTGTACTCGCTGCACAGAATTGCTTCGCGTTTAAGTAGAAATGCTATGAGACATAAAAGTACATGGCCCAATGAACAAATAAACTTAGTTGCCCGGGCCAGGCCTGAATATAAACGATTTGATAAAGGGTTCAATGTCACAATAGCATAACATAATAATTTTTTTTTTTGATGTATTTTATTCTTATTACTGTTGTATTTGTATTTGTGAGGTAAATAAAAAACCAATGAATTAAGACAATAAAATATCATTTTATTTTAAAAACAGAACAAACTTGAAAATCAAATAGATACACTTACATTCGAAAACATAAAATTCGTATTTCGACAATAAAATAAAAAATAAAATGTAAAAAAATGGGTATTTTGCATTCTTTATAATGTGCACATATGAACAGAAGTAAAGCAAGGTATACAATAAAATTTGTCGCATTGTATACATGTATAACGTGTGCATCGCCTAGCCCAAACTTGACAATTTTATTTCTTAGGCTGCGCGATGCACACTTGCCTCGCCTTTCAAAATCATGTTTAGAATAAAAATTTGCTATATTTAAGAATTGTGTTGTTTTTCTATTGCATTTTTATGCGTTTTAAACAAAAAAAAATAAACTGGCCTAGAAGAAAGCAAAAATTTTATCATTATGGCGATCAACGTATTGGTAGGGCATTGCCCCACAATGCAACCTCCTAGCTACGGCCATGCATTGGGTCCACCGCATCCAGCAAAATTTTCATAGTGGTCTATGAAACAAAAATTGTGTGGGAATCTATGGTGAAAACTATGGTAATTACAAAAAGTGTTTCTGACGCGCTACTAAAAACATTACTGGAGCTCATGTCTAGTTTGGAAACAGCATTGACGAAGATTAGTAAAACTAAAAATAAGAAAACTGAAGTAGAGCTTGATGAATTGGAGAATGCAGAAACTTTAGGAGAAAACAAAGAGACGCTGGAAAATAAAAATAAAGAATTAAAAATGAAACTGGATAAATTAAAGAAAATATCCAGATTGAATAACTTAAGAATTATTAAATTTAAAGGAAACAATAAAGAAGATATTCAAAAGGAAGTAAAAAAAATTATAACTAAAAAAATGTCTACAAAATAAACTAACGACGATATAATGCAGTGCCACAAAATTGGAACAAAAAGATAAAAACAAAACCAGAAGTATTTTCCTTGAGCTCAAAAATTTCAATATGAAGCAAAGTATCTACGCCAAGAAGAAAGAGTTAAAGGATACAGGATAGTAGTCCGGGAAGATGTGACAAGTCTAAGAGTACAATGGATGAACACAGCAATTGAAAATATAGGTTTAAAAATGTACGGACCGAATGTGAAAAAAATTATTTCAATGCAAATAACAGGGTCTCGGTAATTAAAACTATAATCGATTTCAATAATTTTTTCTCATGATAGTTAATATTAAATTCTAGAAGATACATTTAGTACCTATTTGTCAATATTATGTTGTTTTTGTTAAACCATTTCTTTTTTTTGGGTACCAGTAAACAAAAAAAACCTTTTTTTCTTTTTTACTATTGTATTTTGAAACGGTTCGCATGTTGGATTAACTAAAAGAGAAAATACAATAATTTCGTATGTCACTAATAATAAATTTAGAGGAACATATAAATACTTATTAGTCACTGTTTTTTTTTAATTTATTTTTTATTGTATGCTGAATTTTTTAGAAATAAAGGATAAAGACACTAGGGTTTTCGATCATTTTGAGGACTATATACAGGAAAAATCAGTAAAGACTAATAACGGATTGTGAGTTGTTCATTTTAATATACGCACTCCTTGTGAACACTGCGATAAATTGTTACTGTATTTTGAATTAGTAATAGTTATTTGTGACACAAGGACGGAAAATGCCATTTTG
Organism: Altica lythri; assembly: GCA_964028335.1. NCBI lineage: Eukaryota > Metazoa > Arthropoda > Insecta > Coleoptera > Chrysomelidae > Altica > Altica lythri. The sequence goes on from OZ034805.1 coordinate 19,593,148, forward strand.
CAAGAGCGAGTAAAGTTGTGTAGCAGAGGGGCGTAGCACCGAGGCGAACAATACGAGCGCTTGCAAAACATTTTGCGGACGTGTAACACACACTATTTTTTGGTCCGACCAATTTTTAATATTTTCAAAAGTTCAAAAACTGTTTACTTTGTGACATACATCAGAGTTACTAAAATAAATTATTAAAGAAAATATGGAAGTCTATAAGAAGACGAAGGAAAACATAAAAGTGAAAAGGAGTACAGTCAAAGAACCCGAATAATTTAAGAAAAACTTCCAAAGAATTGAAAATAAAAAATGTTTTAGGAACTTATAAAATAGAGGGTAATCTAACATAGAACGTTTCAGATCCTTAAAGTGAAAATAAAACCACAAGAAAAACGACGTGTATTACAATAATAGAAGGTTTAAGAAACTCGAAGAATAGAGAAATATATGAGAAAAACTAATAAATAAAAAATCAAGGATTCTAAATAATAAAAAAAAAATTGGTAATTCTTAGAACACACAAAAAGGGAGAGGTATTCCAAAGATTAAAAACAATGCATAAGAAAAACTAAAAGAACAAGAAAACACTGAGGAAAGGAGAAATGTTTTTTAAAACTGACAGAAATAATAGTGATATGTGGATCCCGAAGAGTAGAAAAAACTACACTAGACGAACTGAAAGATTAAAAAAAAACGACGGGTTGCACTCCGGGAGTGCCAGCAGAAGTGAAAACTTGATTATTAACGTTGTACATGTTTGATATTTTGGAATGGTTATTATTATTTTTTTGATAAACCTACACCGCACATGTGCTTATTGTGATGTTATGAAAATATAGTTAATGCTAAACAGTAAACATATTACAAATATTACATCTATAATATGTAAGTACATACATATGTATTTATATTAATAATTTCGTTAAGCAGTACGATAGACTAGATCGAAACCTAAGCTTAATAATAAAATTATATTAATTAAAAATTAAAACCTATTAAATTATCATCTAGTATATTTATAAAATACTCACTCATTTTCTTTCACTATTTCTTCGTCACTTTTATCATTAATTTGTTTAATATCCATATTTTAAATACTTAAAGAAACTAAACACAGACGTTTGAATTTTGAATTATTAGCTGTCACCTGTCACTATTTATAGGTGCGCGTGGCATAGGGATATTCACACATCGATATATCGAATTTATTCGATGTTTTCCATACGATATGTCGGATTAATTCGATGTTTTGAGTTTTGACAAATATTTATTGTATCCGATATATCGATATTTTTATTCATAGTAACATCGAATATTCGCTTTTTTGTCGAATCTATTTAAAACCTATATAATTTTTTCACAACTTGATAATTTCATAATTTTATTTATAAATAAGTTTATTAAGACTAAGGCACTATAAACATAGGTATTATCGAAAGCCATGTTTTGACCAATGTCAACTACAAAACCAGAGATAATAATAGAACAGATGTGTTGATGCATAATATAAAGTTGGCAACAAGTTCCGACATCAGTGCACCATGTTTAAAACTATTCACTATACTTCTACACACTTTTTATGCTTAAAGTACCTTAAAAAATTATATTAAAATAACACTACTAGTACTTACTAATGCACTATACGGTTATAACTACTTTTCCGCTTTTCGCGCTACCAGCTGGTTTAGTTCCTATTTTCACCACTACAAAATATGATTGCACGTCTCTTTAATTTGTTTGTTTGTCATCTTACGTTTTTTCGATCAGGGTCACGTGTCCTGACGCGAATTTAAGATTTTTTACCCATTACAGAAAAAATGCTCAACGCGGCTAAAGAAGTTTTCACTTCAAAAATAAAAAATAAAATAAATAGGGAAACCAACATCTGATTAAAAGCACCAACAGAAATTTTAACATCAATAAAATAAAACTTTGATTGCCCTTGATCATTGGTTCCACCTGCGTCATTGATACAGACTTTCTATTATTCTGATAACTAATCGCTTGACATGTCGATTCATTATATCATCATTTAAGTTCTAGAAAAAGTTAAAAATACCTGGTCTGTGGTAGTTCTTTGTAAAGTTTTGTAGGATTGTAGGTTGTGAATACATGTTACATTGTTCTATTTTTAAATAACTGTTGCAACTGTTATCAAAACAAGTCTGAAGGTCAACACTTTTGATACTGATGTAGGTTTATAACGCAAAGAGTTTAAAAACTGTAAATTCTTGTAACTCTTCATTTTTTAATGTTAAACGGCGTTAAATTCATTTAGTTGCGTTTTGTAATAACTGTTTTATTATAAAAGACACTCAACTGGAAAATAATTTGTTATACAGTTTTTTATCGGTATCTGAAATTTATTAAAAAGCATCCGGAAGCAATAAATGATAAAATTTTGTCGATGATTATATTTTAATATATATAACTGTTATAAAAATCAATAGGTACAGTAAAAATGTTTTTCCTATCGTGGTATTTGAAAAAAAGGCTATCACCTATAGGTATTGCTAGATGGTCAATCTTTACTAGTCAAGGCCATATTTTGGGAACAAAAAGACCTATCAAAATCCTCCTTACGACATCTTTTTTGTTCTTGAACAGTGTAAACAAGACGTCTACAAAACCACTTTTCATCATCTAGCATTCACACCTATCCCCAAAAAAGCAATAGCCTATAAGGGAAATTTTATTTATCTATTTTTTTCAGAAAGTGATTCTCATAGTTCTCCTATCTATTAATAATGTTGATTAAAATGCTTAAACAATCAATGCTTAAATGTACAGTTTAACGTGCGAAACGTCCTTTCACCTTGTATGAACTTGAAGAATGAATTTTACTATGATGTAATCAACATTAATTTTTTATAATTGTGGGTCGTCCTCATTAAAAACAACAGCTTTATCAGAAAGAATGCTTCGTTAGTATAAGACTTAAGCTTAAGATTTACGATTGTTCGCGGCTAATGAGTTGGCTTTTGATGGTTATCAAAACGAAATGAAAATATCCATAATCATGAAAGGGAAATGATATTTGAGTTGTTATTATTTCCTTTCGATTTTTGATCTTAAATGAACGGTTTCACTTAAAAAGTGATTTTTTGTAAAAAAATAACATTTTAATGTAAGTAATGCGTTTTAAAACAGTTATGTAATCCAAATTTTTTTTTTATTAGGATGTTATGCGGTAGGTAGTATATATTTTTTGTAATTTTTTAGTGTGTAAAAAATATAAAAATCACTCAAAACGGAGCTGTTTAATAGAAAATTTAATTCTAAAGAGAAAAGTATATATTTACATATTCCAAAAAATGTCCTATTTTCGAGAATGAAATTTTAATAAGAAAATTATATCTGGAAACTTCCGAAAAAATGACTACTTTAGAAATATTTACTAATATACCATATTTAAATTTGTCAATGGCGATTTTTGAAGTAATAACTTCTTATGTGAGGGTAACTGATTTTTAGCGTAACGCGTTGAAAAAAGCGTTTATCATAACGCGTTGTTTATCGTTGTTACACGCAGGCGCAGTGAAACATATTAATAATAGAAATAGGTAAATATTAATATTAATATTAATACAAATATCTTTATTTATTTATTTATTGAATTGATAACTTCTTATGGGAGGGTAAACTGATTTTAGCGTAACGCGTTAAAAAAAGCGTTTATCATAACGCGTTGTTTATCGTTGTTACACGCAGGCGCAGTGAAACATAATAATATTATTTCTCTCTCTCTCTCTATGCTTTTCCCAATGTAAGTTTTAAGTATATATGAATTTACAGTGTTATAAGGTATTAATCTGTCAGTAAATACAATTCATTACTTTTTGGAACTAAACTGAACTGAACTAAAAACAATGTAGGTAATAGTAAAAACCGTAACGAATAACCCGTCAAATGAGACGTGCATCAAATACATTCTGGAAGTTATTATAGGTACGTAAGGGGTTCGGTGGATCATTGGTAGAATGCTCGCCTGCCACGCGAGCGGCCAGGGTTCGATTCCCGGCCGATGCCATTTTTTTTTGTATATATATATATATATCTCTTAACTTTTACCTTTTTAAAGAGTTTTTAAAGCATTTTTCTCTCTCTCTCTCTTTATGCTTTTCCCAATGTAAGTTTTAAGTATATTTGAATTTACCGTGTTATACGGTATTAATACGCGACTGATTAGAAATTTCGAACTGTCATAGTAAAAAATTTTTGTATTGTAATTAGTGAAAGTTATAGTGATAAAATTTTTTTCAGAATTTTCAAAATATTTAAATTTTTAAATTTATACACATTATCATATTAATGTAATAGGCAAAGTTTTTCAATTTTAAATAGTTTAACTTGGATTAGTTGAAGTTATCACTTCTGTCGCGCGTCCTGGGATGCACACGTTTTTTTTTGGTCTGAAAAATTTAAGACCTGAAACTAAACTATGAAATAAAAAATTAGAAACTAAAGAGAAAATTGCAAAATGGTTTTAAACATTTTCGCGACATTTAAAATTCTAGTTTTTAATAGATTTGGACAAATTTAGGGAAAAAATTAAAACCTAAAAATTCCATTCATTTTAGGAAAATTATTATTTTTCTTATTTTCAAATTTTTACGATTTTGTCTAGTTGTTTAATATTGTTTTCAATGTTTTTTTTATTTTTTTCGTTTTCATCATATTTTCTCGTTAGTTAAGTTCTCGTTAGAAAAGAAATATGACATTAAAAGCAGGGCTGGACCTACCAATTTTTCTAAGGTGGCAAGCTTTACATTTTGCGCCCCTCCCCCTGGCCTACTGTCACGACCGATTTACGAAAAAGCGAAGGCCTCTTACTACACGAGTCGTATACGAGGTTGAAATAAAACTTAGGTTGAATTATAAGGCATGTTTAATGATACAAAAGTTGGGCCAGTGTACTTTACATACATAATTGAAACAAAGCGAACAATTTAAAGCCTCAACTCAAAGATTAGATCCACAAGACCCTGGATTACATAATTCTTATTTTTCGGGCTTTCTTTGCTGAAAATATATTAATTATTTTATCAAAAGAAAGCAAAAAAGCCCTTTCATGTTCAATATTTATAATGCTTAAATTTGTTAGTCTTTGCTGTGTCATAGCATTTCTTATGTAGGTTTTTATAAGTTTTAATTTACTGAAACTTCTCTCTCCAGATGCAACAGAAACTGGAAGCGTTACGAATATTTTCAGAGCAACACATAAGTTAGGATAACCCTCTTCCAACTTGCTCTTATGCAATATTCTGAGCATAGATGCGGCTTTTGCGTCTTTCAGTCCATCTTCTAAAGTTAAGGCATGAAACTTAAAACTTTCTATTTCATTTAAAAGTTTTTCTTCGTTTAAATCACTTGCATAGGTTTTAGCCAAATCTTTAGCCTTACTTTTCAAAGTCGTAACGTTCAGTGTGCCCTCGCTGCCCCCCTGGATCCGGCCCTAATTAAAAGTGATCCCCGAAGTACCTGTTGTCCAGAATACCTAGAGTTTTTAGTTATATCGTTTACAATTAGTCAAAATTTAATACTCGGGAGTTTCTGGGCTTGCTGAAAAGGAATATGATATTGAAAGTGATCTCCGGAGTACCTGTTGTCCAGTATAGGTACTGTATACCTCGTCTTTTGAAGTTTTAGGTAATATACTTATTTAAATACAATACTCACTTGAAAAATAATCTGTTGATATTAGTCACTACTTATTATAATATTCAAACTTCTTATTTATGTGGCAATAAAAAATCTTTCAAACATAAAATAAATAATTTATTTTTACAACATATATAAAAAAGTAAAAGTGATTCATATCCTGTATCTCTTTTTTAAATTTATTATAATAAATTATATAAATTAAAATCAAATAAAGAAGATAATATATATATATATATGTATATATATATATATATATATATTGAGATGATATATGTTACTATGCTATTTCAAATTAAGTAAATATAAAGAAAATTATAAAAATCGAGAAAAGGAATTTATATTCTCATTCCAAGGCAGAGTGCAAATGAGTTAATTTGGGAATAATTTATAATCCTCGTCTTCTTCTCAATACCTAAAAAAGAAAAAAATAAGATAAAATTAAAAATTAAAATACACAAGTACATATAAAAAAAATTCAAAGAACAAAATTAATATAATTTATCAATAATATATAAAATTCTAATAATCATGTATCAAATAGATAAGGAGAATAGCTATTGAAAAAGTGTATAAATTTTATGATACCTTGGTAATCAACACCGATTTTAAAAAAAACTAAGACAAAATGAAATAAAAAAGAACCAAGTGTTAAGACATCAATGTAAAGTTTTACATAAATCTTAGTATAAAATATTAGAACTCATATAAGAAAATAAAAGAAAAGAGGTGTACTTACTTTTAGAATAGACAATGTTTGTTCTCAAGACATATTATGATTTATTATTAGTATAATTTCCAAATGAAAAATTCTGAAAATAGAAAGATATTAGATTATATTGTAGATAAGATATTATAAAGATTAACAATTCATTTAAAGTACAGCAGATTTTAAAAGAATAAGTATTGTATTAAATGTAAATAATTAGTTGAGTATTAGATTTTTTTTAGTAATTTGATTTGATAAAGAATTTGTAGGAGAAAGATTTTATGAAATTAATAACTCATTAAAAGTTTAGTAAATTGTAAAAAAGAATTTCTATTATATTTAAATGTAAATAAGGAATTAGGTATAAGATTTTTGTAATTTGTTGATTAATAATTTAGTAGGCGAATATCGCATGTTAATGGATAGTGTAAGATTGTTTAGGGATTCAGTTGTTAAATTGTTGATTCGCTGAATCTCTCTCTTGTTTTTTGGCCTGTGAAGCGACAGCATGTAATAAAATTTGCTCTATTAAAATTTCGATTTTTTTACTTAAATACTTATAAAAGAACGTCTAAAAGTAGTAAAAAGTGTTAATAAAGCCACAAGACCACTGCTGATAACCACTGGTAAGAATTAAAGTCCATATAAATGGGGAAATAAATGTTGGTTATGGAGTGCAGAGCAGATTAGTCGTATGAATGCTTCTTGAGTAATATAATTCAAGTAAAACTGGTTTATGATAAGAAAGAAAGCAATAATTTACTCACCATTTGATGCAAGATCAAGTTATTTCCGGAGGAAAAGCAAATTTTAGTCGTCTACATCTATAAAGTGTCCGTATATCATTGATGTTCCTGGGAAATGGTTGGATTCCAATAGGAAGTGATATCCTGTGCTTACAGCTAACCAGAGAGAATACCAAACTTCAAAACACGGTATCTATTTCCAATTTTTTTAAAAATAAAGAACATTTCTGTGTTTCATTCTTCTGTAGTTTATGAACATTTGCTATCACTTGTACACTGTTTCACTATTTATATAAGTTATTTGCACATCTTTTGATAAGTTTAATTTGATTTATTGTATACAAAATTCAGAATTTTTCATAACCCTCAATTTAACGAGGTTTTAATTTGAAGATAATGTGTCTTTGCGCACAAAACAATAAGAAAAAGTGAGGTTAAGATCAAATCCAAATTGTAGTACAAAATTGCAATTTGGTATAAGATTGTTGAATTTTATTATATTTGTTTTTGAAATTTTCAATATTAGTTAAATTTGAATCTATTTATTAGTGGAGATTTTTGTTTTGAACTCGCACCTTGAAAGAGAGAATAGCTAAGAATTTATTTTAAAATAACCATCATTAAATAAAAGAAATTAAGTTGAAATATACCTTATCCACATCTACATCAATATTATAAAATAAATATTTTCAAGGTATATTATAAATTTTGGCGCCCAACGTGGGGCTCTAAACAATCAAAATTAGAGCCTAATTAAATAATTGAAACTTGAGAGTTTTGTTAAAATTTTTTTTTTTTTTCATTATTTTGCTCGAAACAATCAAAATTAGAGCCTTTTAAATTAATCTATATTTAAAAAACTTTTTTTTGCATATCAAAACAAAACTCTAGAAAACTTGATTTGGTAAATTTTTTATTTTTATTTGTTTGTGTAATTTTGGGTTATTTATAACTAATAATAATAAACAGGTATTTGCTTGTAAAATAGTTATTGGTATAAAGGTATTTATATTAAATTTTGCACATTATTTGTATTTATCTGGGAAGTTGAACTATAAGTATGGATAAAAAAATGAGATTGAGAGATGGTAAGATAGTCGGAGAAGAGAGTGAGAGTAGTGATGAAGGAGAGATTGGGATTGAAAGTGTGGCGGTACAAGTACATGAAGAGAGAGTATTAGGAGCAGGGGATTACCGAGTGGAAGAGCTGATTCAAACAGGCCAGACACAGGAAAAAGCAGAAACGGAAGAAGGAGAGAATTTAATAGAGATAGGGGGAGAACAGGATCAAACCATAGTTGAAATAGAGACAGAGGAAACTGCTGATGGAAGTGCACAAGAGGAACAGGTGTTACGAGCACAACCAAGAGAAGAACAGGTGGTACACGAAAGACCAAAAGAGAAAAAACAATCGGAAATGGACGGCTTACTTCAATTCCTTATGAAGAAATTTGATCAACAAAAAGAAGAAATTAAAGATATTAAAAAAGATATAAAAGAAGATATAAAGAATAAATTGGATCAACAAAAGGAAGATATAACTAAGATGTTTAGAAGTGAAATTAATAGCATAAAAGAAGACAATTCAAAAATAAGAGAAGAAGTTAAAACTATAAGAAAAGAATTTGACAAGAAAATAGAACAGCAGAACAAGAAACTGAGAACTGAAATACAGGATACTGGAGTAAAAATTAAGGGCGAAATTGAAAAAAGTATAGAAATTAAAATAAACGAAGTAAGTAAATCAATTAAAGAAAATGTACCTGAAGAAATTGAGTTTGAAATCAACAAACAAACAGAAATTATAAAAAAAGAAATAAGACAAATACGAATCCAAGAGCAAATTAATGAAGAGGTAGTGGACAATTTAAAAATCAATTTAGGAAAAGAATTTGAAAGACTAGAGGGAGAAGTAGAAAAACAAAAAGGAGTTTGCAGTAAGAATCAGGAATTAACTGGGTTAAAATTAAGTAAGGAAATGGAGGATATACAGAAGAAGCTACAAGAAATTAAATATTTAGGATATGTTTTAAATACTACAGGGGTAAGCATGGATCCAGAAAGAGTACAAGCGATTTTGAATTATCAAACACCCAGGAATTTAAGAACATTAAGAGAATTCCTTGGAATACTAAACTACTACAAGAGATTGATTCCGGATTTATCGAGCAAAGAAGTTCCCTTGATTGAACTACTTAAAAAAGATGTTAAATGGAAATGGACACCAGAACGAGAACAAGCTTTCAAAGAACTGAAGCAAATTTTCACCAATAACTTAAAAGTATATCATCCACAATATGATAAACCTTTCGTTCTTAGAACTGATGCATCTATAGATAGATTAGCAGGAGTGCTGATACAAATTCAGGAAGAAGGAGAAGTGCCCATTAGTTTTGTTTCAAGAGTTACGAAAAATAGTGAAAAAAAATACACTGTAACGGAATTGGAAATGGCCAGTGTTGTGTTTTGTATAACAAAATTAAGATTTTTCTTACTAGGGGCTAGATTTGTGGTAGAAAGCGATCACAATGCATTGACTGCAATGTTGAAAAATCGATATGCAAATAATAGGGTACACAGATGGCTGTTATTACTGCAAGAATATGATTTTGAGATTAAATACATACCTGGAAAGAACAACATCATAGCGGATGCATTAAGTAGAGAAGTAGAAGAGCAAGGGGATCATACAAAATTTAAAATTGGGATTAATAAGTTATTGGACAAAAAGGGGTTGTACAGTTTAGAAAGCATTATTCAAGATCAGGCATGTTTAAGTGAAGTAGAAAAGAGAAGAACTTTTGTAGTAGATAATATTATATATAAGAAGCTAGAAAACTGGGATGCCTATGTAATAACAACAGATTATGCTAAAGACATTTTATTCAATTTACATCAGGAATATGGACATATTGGGGTGAGGAAGTTATGGATGTTATTTAGAGAGAATTTTTATGCAAAGAACGATTTAACTAAAACCAAAGAAATTTGCAAAGCTTGTACAATGTGCCAATTGGCAAAAGAAAAAAATTATCATAACATTAATACAAATAGACCAATAATCACTCAAAGACCTTTACAAATAGTAGCTATGGATTTCATAAGCAACCTAGTGCCAAGTATCCAAGGAAAGAAACATATTTTGGTAATGGTGGATGTGTTTACCAAATATGTGGAGCTATATTCATGCTCAAGAACTAATACTAAACTAGTAATTAAATGTTTAAAGAATTTCATACAAGTACATGGAAAACCAGAAAGAATCATCTTAGACCATGCTACCTATTTTGAGAATAATAAATTTTTGTCAGCTTGTCAGCAATTTGACATAAACGTAAATTTTATAAGTATAAGAAACCCTTCTTCAAATCCAGCAGAGAGATACATTAAAGAAATTATAAAATACTTAAGAATTTTATGTAGCCAAGACCACGAATTATGGGAAAATAACTTGGAAGAAGTTCAGAGATATGTGAATGAAACTCCGCATGGAATTACAAAAGAATGTCCGGAATTGTTATTTAAAGGAAGAGCACCGGAAAGGAATTGGGAGGTAGTTAGAAATCAAGAGATGGATGAGATTTTAGAAAAGGTCAACAAAAATTTGAAAAGAAATGCTGATAGATATATTAAAAGACAGGAATAGAAATTTAAAAAGAAAACTAAATTCAAAAAAGGGGACTTGGTTATTATTAGAGCATTACAAGTGGCAAACAAAAGGGAAAATCAATGTGCTAAATTATTAATGCCATTTGAGGGACCATATTTGGTTGACAATGAGAATGCACAAAACAGTTATAGGTTGGTTTGTCCGAATACGGGTAGGTTAAGAGGAATTTTTAATATTAAGGATGTATACAAGTTTACACCTGCAGAAGGGTAGATGATATTTAGAACAATTTTGTAAATAGATGTTATGTTGTACATAGTAATTTTAGGTGTATATCGTTTTTTTTTTGTTTTTTAATAGGGGGATCTTTATAGAATAAACATTAAGAAAGTCCAGTGAAATGGTAAATCATTAGAATTTAAATTGATATGAATAAACAGTTTGAATATTTTGCATAAAAGTTTTTTTTTTTTTTTCAAGAGATGATCTTAGAGAAATTAATTTTGTCTTGATATTCTTTGTACATGAATAATTGTTTACAAGCAAGTACATAATATATAAACAGATTATAATATGAAAAATAAAACAAAGAAATTTGTATAAAATTTATTAAAATATAATTGGACATAGAAGAATAAAAAAGAAAAAATATATGAAACAAAGTATTTAACAGTTATAAATGTGGAAAATTTGGAATAGAAATTATAATTTTTTAATCAAATATGAAAATATGATTGATTCAAAAATTTTAATTGGGGGATTTGAGATGATATATGTTACTATGCTATTTCAAATTAAGTAAATATAAAGAAAATTATAAAAATCGAGAAAAGGAATTTATATTCTCATTCCAAGGCAGAGTGCAAATGAGTTAATTTGGGGATAATTTATAATCCTCGTCTTCTTCTCAATACCTAAAAAAGAAAAAAATAAGATAAAATTAAAAATTAAAATACACAAGTAGGTACATATAAAAAAAATTCAAAGAACAAAATTAATATAATTTATCAATAATATATAAAATTCTAATAATCATGTATCAAATAGATAAGGAGAATAGCTATTGAAAAAGTGTATAAATTTTATGATACATTGGTAATCAAAACCGATTTTAAAAAAAACTAAGACAAAATGAAATAAAAAAGAACCAAGTGTTAAGACATCAATGTAAAGTTTTACATAAATCTTAGTATAAAATATTAGAACTCATATAAGAAAATAAAAGAAAAGAGGTGTACTTACTTTTAGAATAGACAATGTTTGTTCTCAAGACATATTATGATTTATTATTAGTATAATTTCCAAATGAAAAATTTTGAAAATAGAAAGATATTAGATTATATTGTAGATAAGATATTATAAAGATTAACAATTCATTTAAAGTACAGCAGATTTTAAAAGAATAAGTATTGTATTAACTGTAAATAATTAGTTGAGTATTAGATTTTTTTTAGTAATTTGATTTGATAAAGAATTTGTAGGAGAAAGATTTTATGAAATTAATAACTCATTAAAAGTTTAGTATATTGTAAAAAGAATTTCTATTATATTTAAATGTAAATAAGGAATTAGGTATAAGATTTTTGTAATTTGTTGATTAATAATTTAGTAGGCGAATATCGCATGTTAATGGATAGTGTAAGATTGTATAGGGATTCAGTTGTTAAATTTTTGATTCGCTGAATCTCTCTCTTGTTTTTTGGCTTGTGAAGCGACAGCATGTAATAAAATTTGCTCTATTAAAATTTCGATTTTTTTACTTAAATACTTATAAAAGAACGTCTAAAAGTAGTAAAAAGTGTTAATAAAGCCACAAGACCACTGCTGATAACCACTGGTAAGAATTAAAGTCCATATAAATGGGGAAATAAATGTTGGTTATGGAGTGCAGAGCAGATTAGTCGTATGAATGCTTCTTGAGTAATATAATTCAAGTAAAACTGGTTTATGATAAGAAAGAAAGCAATAATTTACTCACCATTTGATGCAAGATCAAGTTATTTCCGGAGGAAAAGCAAATTTTAGTCGTCTACATCTATAAAGTGTCCGTATATCATTGATGTTCCTGGGAAATGGTTGGATTCCAATAGGAAGTGATATCCTGTGCTTACAGCTGACCAGAGAGAATACCAAACTTCAAAACACGGTATCTATTTCCAAATTTTTTTAAAATAAAGAACATTTCTGTGTTTCATTCTTCTGTAGTTTATGAACATTTGCTATCACTTGTACACTGTTTCACTATTTATATAAGTTATTTGCACATCTTTTGATAAGTTTAATTTGATTTATTGTATACAAAATTCAGAATTTTTCATAACCCTCAATTTAACGAGGTTTTAATTTGAAGATAATGTGTCTTTGCGCACAAAACAATAAGAAAAAGTGAGGTTAAGATCAAATCTAAAATTGTAGTACAAAATTGCAATTTGGTATAAGATTGTTGAATTTTATTATATTTGTTTTTGAAATTTTCAATATTAGTTAAATTTGAATCTATTTATTAGTGGAGATTTTTGTTTTGAACTCGCACCTTGAGAGAGAGAATAGCTAAGAATTTATATTAAAATAACCATCAGTAAATAAAAGAAATTAAGTTGAAATATACCTTATCCACATCTACATCAATATTATAAAATAAATATTTTCAAGGTATATTATAATATATATATATATATATAAAAACAAGGTGCCAAGATAACGCGTATTAATAATAAAACAAAGGGGGATAACGGGCATGTAACGCAACAAGGATCATAGGTTACAAGTAGGAATGGTAACCGCAGACATGCATGTTTCTGGCTCGTTAGCCGTCATCAGTGCGGCATAACCAAGTAGGGTATTGCACTTGGCTAGCAAAAGTGTTGGGTACTTGGGAGCAAAGGATGGTAGGGAAACATGTGTCAAAAAACACAAAACAACGAACGCTCACACAGGAGTCCTATCGCCATTTTGTGTGCTTTCGGCCAGCTGAGCCCACATTTAGGGGCTAACAACCAGCGTCGCTGGTTGTTAGCCCCTAAATGTGGGCTCAGCTGGCCGAAAGCACACAAAATGGCGATAGGACTCCTGTGTGAGCGTTCGTTGTTTTGTGTTTTTTGACACATGTTTCCCTACCATCCTTTGCTCCCAAGTACCCAACACTTTTGCTAGCCAAGTGCAATACCCTACTTGGTTATGCCGCACTGATGACGGCTAACGAGCCAGAAACATGCATGTCTGCGGTTACCATTCCTACTTGTAACCTATGATCCTTGTTGCGTTACATGCCCGTTATCCCCCTTTGTTTTATATATATATATATATATATATATATATATATATATATATACAGTGTGACCCATTTCGAATGGAAACACCCCTGTAGAATTCTTATTTATTAACGGATTGAAATAATTTTTGTTCTTATTTTTAAGTTAAAAAAAGTTTTACTCGAAGACCTAATTTGACATCTTTAATTTCGTTTTCAAGGCCTACTATGCCACTTTTTTGTTGTCAAAAACGAAGAATTTTTATTAGCGATTTTTTTTATTAAAAAATGACAACACCACTGGATTTAGAGTGGCTGGAAATAGCTCTGATTAAAATTTCATAAATACATATTCATAAATAAAAAAGTTATGACAATATGAAATTTGAAAACTCGTCAACCTAAGAGTTACAAAATAACACTCTGTATCAACATTTAGCCACACAAATTGTGATTCTTTTTATTAATTTAAACAATAAACCACTTTTTCACAAACTAAGTATCTTAGTCTTATAACTGTTTTGTTTATTTTAGATCCTGGTCGCCTCTACCAATCCACCATTTAGTTTAACAAATTTGTCGCAGCGCTTGCGAATATTTTTAGTGACATTCCTTAATTGTTGCGGGGTGATTTCTTCACAAACCTGTCGAATTCTTGCACAAAGTTCTTCCCTGTTCCTTAGGGGCTGTTTATAAACCTTTTGTGTTAGAAATGTTGATACAGTGTGTTATTTTGTAACTCTTAGGTTGACGAGTTTTCAAATTTTAAGTTTTCATAACTTTTTTATTTATGAATATTTATTCATGAAATTTTAATAAGAGCTATTTAATGCCACTTTAAATCCAGTGGTGTCATCATTTTTTAATGAAAAAAATCGCTAATAAAAATTCTTTATTTTTGACAACAAAAAAGTGGCATAGTAGGCCTTGAAAACGAAATTAAAGATGTCAAATTAGGTCTTCGAGTAAAACTTTTTTTAACTCAAAAATAGGAAAAAAAAATATTTCAATCGGTTAATAAATAAGAATTCTACAGGGGTGTTTCCATTTGAAATGGGTCACACTGTATATATATATGTACTTACATGTGCGTTATAAATTTGTTTTTATTAATATACACTGTATGTACATCACTGTATATGTATTTTAAGCAGGTGATCGTATTTTTACTTTATCTCCTTCTTTTCATATGTAGCGGTACCATCAATTTTATAAACATTCATTGATCCTTTCAACCGAATTTGAAATGCTAAATTAAAACTAATAGTTTTTTTAAGATATTTACTAAAACTCTCGGAAATAACGTGAAGATTGCTTTGCTGGACACTGGTTACTCCGTACATAGCTTTTAATAATGTATATGTTCTCAGCGAGCCCAAAACCCCTGAGTATAAATTTTGACTAATTTTATAACCATATAACCGAAAACTCCAGATCACTTATACAGTAGGTATGCTGGGCAGCAAGTACTTCTGCCATCAATTTTAATGTTATATGAGTTTTCAGCGACCCAAAAACTCCCAAGTAACAAAACTTCAATTAATACCGAATGCAGTTTTTTTTATATTTTATGTTTGCATAAGGTCAAAAAGTTTCCTGACGCTCTCCAGAATTGAATGCAAAATGAGGAATTATTAAAACCCGTCCTGCCATTTTAATTTTTTAGGTAGGGCCCACTTTAGTGCTTTATTGTCTCTACTAAAGTGCCATTTCTGAAGAGAAAATAAATGAAATGTAT
This sequence comes from Altica lythri, assembly GCA_964028335.1. NCBI lineage: Eukaryota > Metazoa > Arthropoda > Insecta > Coleoptera > Chrysomelidae > Altica > Altica lythri. The sequence continues at coordinate 19,608,850 of OZ034805.1, forward strand.
AAAAATCAGTTTTCCGGCTATTTTTCACATTACTAGGTTTCACGTTATAACATCAAAATAAATAACTTAAATTACAGAAAAATAGATTTGAATGTTTTTAATTGTAAATTAAATGGTAAAAGTATAATAAGTGAAAAATAACTCGTCTACTAGATATTAATGGCTACTAACAAAGTACAATAATTTAAATTTTAAGGATTTTCTAGTTCTATAAAACAGAAATTAAAATTTTTTTGTTTTTTTTTTTAAATTTCATATTTCGATAGGATTTGTATCTGATACAGAATTTGTATTAAGACGACCTAATAGGAATTTATTAAATAATATAATTTTATTGGAAACTTGTCTGTTGTACAAACAGTGCATATTGCGGAAATCATTTGTGGTTTACAATAGTTAACTTCTTTAACCATTTTCATTACATACCAACTAGTTCTATTTAATAACATAAAGCCATATGTTTAAACTCGAAAAAATTTAAATTCCGATTGTCGGTAGCTTTGTTTATCTAATTGACAACGTTTTTTAAACTACTTAATACTAATAAATTATTTTTCAACATTTGACATACCTTTCGAATAAACTTTTAATATCTAAAAAAATTACGAATTTTTTAATATTTTCTTTGTTTGTTAGGAAAAAAAATATCAAAAGCAGTTATTTTTAATGGTAAACTTTTTTGAAGCATAAAGGGAAATGATATCACGTTCCGTTACAAGGAAAAAGAAACCTAACCCAAAAACCGTCAAAATAGTGTAAATATCGTTGATTTTACCATTAAACTGGGAAGTAAATCTGAATGGAACGAGAACACCATATTGGAGCTAAGCCAAAACGCCATTAAATGGTATACGGACGGCTCCAAGACAGATAAAGACAGGAGCAGGGATTTTTGGACCTAGAACCAAATACTCAGAAAGCATAGGTGCGTACCCAAGCATCTTTCAAGTCCGTGCCATTGAAAGATGTATAGAATTGAACAATAAAAGGAACTATTATAGACAGAAGATTGTGATCATGTCAAATAGTCAAGCAGCCATCTAAGCTCTAAACTCAGATACAATCAGTTGAAAGATGGTCTGGGAATGCCTAGTCAAACTAAACTAGGACAGAATAACACTGTATTCCTCCTATGGGTTCCAGGACACACAGGAATAGAAGGAAACGAAACAGCAGACAAGCTAACAAAAGAAGGAGCTGACACCCCATACCTGGGAACATCCTGTGGAATCAGCAGTAGTACAATCTTAGAAAAACTAAGGAAAAAAATGGATAGCGAAAAATCTATGTACTGGAATGATCTAGAAGGACTAAGACAATCGACGACGCTCCTGGGAAACTGTAACCAAAATATTTCTCACAGCTGTCTTAACATTAGTAAGAAGAACCTCCGAATTCAAACAGGAATACTAACCGGACACTGCCGATGAAGAGGACACATGAAGAAACTAGGATTGGAAAATGAAGCAAACTGCAGATTCTGTGAGGTAGAGGATGAAACCCCAATACACATAGGTACTCTCAGAATGCATCGCATTAGGTAATTTTAGGGTCAAAAATCTAGGGTCATACGAAATAAATAAGGAAGAACTTCCTAATTTAAAAGTCAATGATGTCCTAAACTTTCTAAGGAAGAAAGGACGAAAGGACTAGAAGAGCTGCTATAAGTTTAAGAAATCATCAGAAATATAGCAAGAAAAGGGGGACAAAATAGATCTTATAGGTCGCAGGTGTATCTGTTACCCCTAACTACTCATACATACCGTCACGAAAAACCGACAGCATGGGATTAGTTCGTCAACATTTTGTTTTTTTTTCTCATAAACGTCAAAAGAGAAGTAGAACGACTTCCACCTGGTTGTGGCAATTGCTGTCTACAAGAATTGCAGAAATGAAGATAGGCCAAGACACTATCTGTTGCCCTCAAGGGGAAGTTTCATCCCTACTCATGTGGAAAACTACCGTGGCAAATAACCGACCAAGGCATACTTTGCCAAGGTTATTCCGATGATGTTGTTTGCAAAAGAGAAATATGAAAACGTCCTCTGTGACATAGTGCAAAGAAAACTGAACAAAGCAAAGCAAAGGTGTGATTCTTTGGGACTTAATATTAACCCCACCAAGACTCCTTTAGTAGCCTTTACAAGAAAAAAGAAACCTAACTTAAAAACTTAAAAACCGTCAAAATATGTAAAAATATCGTTGAGTGGAAAACATTTAAATATCCAGGGATAACCCTAGATAACAGGTTACTCTGGAACAAACACAAAAACGAAATAATACACAAAGCTACAAAAACCCTTATGGTGTCCAGAAACATTGCTGGAAAGAATTGGGGCTGTAACCCAAAGATATTGCAATGGATTTACATGGCAATAGTAAGACCAATCATCACTTATGGGAAAGTAGCTTGGAGCAGGAGATCTAATCTCGCCATTACAAGGACAACCCTCTCGAAGATTCAGAGACAAGCCTATGTATGCATCCCTGCTGCAATAAAAGTAATCCTAAATCTCTCGCCACTACACACACAAGTAGAAAGTTTAAGGAAGACCTCGATCACTTTAATTTGATCAACCTTGGAAAATGCCCAAGATGACTAACCAAAAAATTTAACTTAGTGAGAAAATTTACCACAAAACTAAATGGTATATCTGAATGGGACAAAGACACCATATTGGGGCTAAAGCCAAAACGCCATAAAATGGTATACGGATGGCTTCATGTCAGATAAAGAGAGCAGTGGTTTTTGGACTATGGTACACAAAAGATTGTAATCATGTCAGATAGTCAAGCAGCCATCAAAGCTCTGAACTCGTACACAATCAGTTTAAAGATGGTCTGTAAATGTCTAGGCTGATTAAATGAACTGGAACAAAATAACACTCTTACTCTCCTATGAGTTCCAGGAGACACAGAAATAGAAGAAAACGAAACAGCAGATAAGCTGGCAAAAGAAGGACTGAAACCCCATGCCTGAGACCAGAACCATCCTGTGGAATCAGCAGTAGTACAATCTTAGAAAAAGTAAGAAAGGAAATAAATAGCAAAAAATCCAAGTACTGTAACGATCTAAGACAATCAAAGACGCTCCTGGGAAACTTTAACCAGAAGAGATCTATCAGCTGTCTTAACGTTAGTAAGAAGAACCTCCTTATTATAACAGAAATATTAACCGGGCACTGCCGATTTAAAGAACACATAAAGAAACTAGGATTGGTAGATGAAGCAAAGTGCAGATTATGCAAGGCAGAGGATAAAACCTTAATAGACATATTTTCAGAATGCATTGCATTACGTAACTTTACCCTAAACTTTTTAAGAAAAAAACAACTAGAAGATCTGCTAAAAGTCTGAGGAAATCATCAGAAGTACCTATAGCAAGAAAACAGGGACACAAGATCTTATAGGTTGCAGGTGGATCTGCTAACCCTAATTTGCGCTGACATACATGCATGTATTGATTTTCTTAGATTTGTTAACCATCAAATTATTTTTTCTTGTCATTGTAAGATTACATGAACTTCTGCTCGAAATGCAGGTGTATATGTTTCCAGAAAGACAGAAATTTTACGTTTTCATTACTATACTGTAAATTCCTCTTCAGTTTTAGACCTGTCTGTGTACCAGGTAGGTGTATAGCAAAAGTTTGGGTTGGGTGCTCGCATTTTGCCATTCCTCACGTTAATGTATTTCTATCGGTAATGTTTTCTTAGGCAGGTATCTAAAAACCGTGTGGTTTGATTTCATCGGCTAGCTGTCTTCTCCAATTTCCTGTTCTTTTTTGTTGTTTTTCTGATCAAACAAAAATGTTGCTCAGGTTTTCTTGCAGTCTGTAGAGAAGACCATTCTTGGTTCCTCCTATTAGATTATGTAAATGGGAAGAAGGTCCAACAGAAGTTCCATTGCTGCAATACCTTAAACATTAACATGTTTTTACCTGTTTGACTCTTTAAATGTTTACATTAATATAAATATAGCAGCTAGGCATAATAATACATTATACTAAATAGGGGTTGCTTTGACTTAGTAATAAACTGTTATTTAAGTTAAAAAATTGAAACACTTATAGGGACTTTAACACAATTTATTTACAAAATTGTAACCAGATCCACAGAACTCAGCTGGATAACGTCTAAACTGATTTACAATAACAATGAACTATTTGAACTGCTCTTAGCTGCACATACAACAAATGAACATTCTGGAATTTGCTGCAACATGATTTAATAAAGTCACTATACCCAGAGATTTACCTAAAAGCAGTCTTTCAAGTAAAGGTCCTTTCCTTATTCGGATATCCCGTTACAATATATAAAAATCCTAACATCACTCAACGTTATCGAATACTGTGCTTGTTTAACTTAAGACTCATAATTAAGTGCAAGAGTAAAAAACATAATATTTTTACAACAATTTTGGAAAGATTAATAGATATGAAATTTTGAATAAGTATCAATCTCTAAAAAAAACATTTACTGCTAAATTTAAAAATAATAAAATTTAAAATAAAAAATATTTTTTTTCTTAAAGGACCCCGCACAAACCTTATGAAGTTGTGCCCTTGGTTAAATTCGCTGAAACTTTGCACAGAGGAAGCTCTCAGCACGCTGATCAAAAGTCCCAATGGGCGCTACCCCCAAAATCAACCCTCCCGAAAGTAAGTTATGATGTTTAAGGGATATATTCATCTGAAACTTGGTACAGAGAGAGAGCTTTTAACATGCTAATCAAAAGTCCTAATGGGAAAACCACAGAAAATTAACCCCAGACCCCCCTGCCCCCCACCCCGAATTCTCAAAATACACCCACAAGTACGTTATGATGTTTAAGGGATATGTTAATCTAAATCTTCGCACAGAGGTAGGTCTTAAAATATTGAATTTTTTATATTGAACAAAGGCTCAAAAGTGAAATTACCCCCATAGTCAATTCCAGACTTCCCACGTCCCCCAAGTCCCAAAGGTGGTTAAGATAAGTTAGTGTGAAACACTTAAACAGTTTAGGAAGTGTGTGATATCCTGTCAGTTAAATTAAGGTGGTGTGTGATACCTATCTGTTACTGTATTCGGTACAATAGTTAAGATAATAACCTTAATTATTTTGTACATTAAATGATTACCTACATGCTTTTCCTCCTTTATTTCTAGAGCTACAGACCTTTTCAGGCCAGGTTCTTTTAATCAGCATGATGAAAACTCCCTCTGTTTAAAGTTTCAGATGAATATATCCCTTAAACATCATAACGTACTTGAGGGTGTATTTTGAGAATTCGGGGTGGTGGGCGTGGTAGGTCTGGGATTGATTTTTTGTGGTTCTCCCATTGGGTATTTAGTTAGCATGTAAAAGCTCTCTCTGTGCCAAGTTTCAGATGAATATATCCCTTAAACATCATAACGTACTTTAGGCTGCATTTTGAGATTTCGGGAGGCATGGGGGGTTCTGGGGTTGATTTTGGGGGTAGCGCCCATTGGGACTTTTAATGAGTGTGCTGAGAAGCTTTCTCTGTTCGAAGTTTCAGCGAATTTAACCGAGGGCACAACCTCGTAAGGTTTGTGCGGGGTCCTTTGTGGTCAAAAAACCTATTTTTTACCCAATTTTAAAAAACAAGCTAAATTTTTCTTTAAAAAACTTAAGTTTAAAAGAATAAACACTAATTTCTTCCTTAAAAAACAAATTTTTTTATAAGAACCTAAATTAGGTTGTTTTTGTTTCTTTAATACATAATTTGATTAAGAAAATTTATAAAAAAATGTTTCTTATATCAAACAACTATGCTCCTGAAGAATTTTAGTAGTCACCTTCACCTCCATGTACTTCGCGGTACCTTTACGAACATTATTAAAAAATCAAGTAGAACGTATCAGCATCGGAAAGAGAATAAAAAACTCATTTCATTTATCTTCTACTTATAGACAATCTTCTGGATTCTTTCTCCCGATGATCGGTAGAAACATGATTAACATCAAGCGTATTATACCATGTAATTGGCTATTATTACTATTATGTGCCATTGCTAAAAAACAGGAAATCTTTCTTGCTATTGACGATCATACCGGGTGTCAACGGTAAACGATAATTAGTTATTGAGGTAAAATTTTGTAAATACCGTTGCACAGGGTCAGACAAGAAAGCAGATTTCTTTAAAACACCTTTAATAACTATACAATAGCCTTTGAAAAAAATCTAGCAAATGATAAGCCATAGGTACATACTTTTACTGTTAAAGTAATTAAAATAGCTCAAAAATAATCGGTCAAGGTTAAGCTTTGATCGTGAAAATTGATCCTGCATTTGATCGACTAACAAAGTCGTACTATTCTCTAAAGACTTGTTAATTTATTTAAGTAAAGTTCCATCTAGTATATCTTTTAATAATTTTTTGTTACTGTTGTATATAAAAATAGGTCTAAATGTCTTTTAATGATTTTTATACTGTATCAAATTACAAGATTTAAGTGATGCTGACTTTATAGATATACTCTTATCTTAATCAAAACGCAGGTATAAATATGTTAGAATAACTTCAAAAACTGATTTTTAACATATCTTAAAAAGAAATACAAATAAATAAATATTAAGCAAATTTTTGAATTCCTAAGACAATTTTACCTATTCTATTGGACAAGGCAATAAAATAATAAACCTACCACTTTTTGCATTTGTTTCGAGAAAGCGTCAGCAAAGTTTTTGACCTAAATTTATCTCCGGAAATTGTAGTGTATATAAGTTCGAAGTGCATTTCGAAAACTCTGGGATTTTTACGGTCACCAATTTTATAACGATCATGGCTTTGGAGAACTTTTGTCCAAAACAGACATCATCGCCCTAACTCTTAGATAAACTCGCTGGTACAGATAAAATACCAACTTGTTAAATTAAAAGTTGTGTTAATAAAATATCCCCTGCATTATATGTATTATTTAACAAATCACTCTCCTACCAGTTGGAAAACAGTTTTAATAGTTCCTATTTTTAAATCTGGTAGTAAATATCTAGTCCAAAATTATCGTTCTATATCTAAACTTTGTATCATTGCCAATTTGTTTGAGTCAATTATCTGTGATTACTTAATTGCAGACGTTAAACAATATATAGATCCATGTGGATCAACACGGTTTTATGAAAAATAAACCAATATTTATTAGAGAATATAAATAGAGGTCTTTAGGTAGATGCCATTTACACTGACTTCAGCAAGGCTTTTGATAAGATTGATTACTTAACTTTATTAGATAAACTTGCTGCAACTGGTAATCATGGCAACCTACTGCGATGGTTTGAATCATACATAAGTAATAGGTATCAGGTAGTAGTTATAGGTAATTATATTTTACCCATTATTAATATTTCTTCGGGCCTACCTCAAGGCTCCCACCTGAGGTCTCTATTATTTAATATTTATATCAATAACATAGGTAAAGGTTTTAGGTTTTGTAAATATAAAAAATACGCTGATGACCTAAAAATTTACTATGCTTTAAAAAATACTTCAGATTTCGAACTGATTCAAAGTGATTTAAATAGGCTTGTTGCTTACTGTAATGACGACCTACTTCCTTTTCCTGAATTTAAATAAATGTTTCCTAATTACTTTTTTTAGAAAGCGATCTGTACATAACCAATATTTTCTTAAAAATCATTTAACAAATAAAGTCACTGAGATAAAAGATCTTGGAATGTATATTGATTCAAAACTTATATATGAGCATCACATTAAACATATTTCCAAAAAAGCTAACAGAGCCCTGGTTTTTATTATCAGGACGTTACTTTCATTAAGTACTTTATTTATGGCTTATGTAAACAGTATTTTAAGTTTTGGATCAGCTATTTGGAATCCCCAGTATATTATATATTAACAGACTTGATCATATTCAAAATAAATTTATAAATTATTGCAACAAGAAATTGTTTTAAGAAAATAATATTTCATCAGTTAGGAGAAACTTAATTTCTCTAGAAGAATGACGTCAAATATGTGATATTAAGTTCTTATATAAAATTGTTAACAATCTTATTGATTGCAACGAGATTACTAGCCTTATCACGCTTAGTATTCGAGCCTATAATACTAGAGATTTTAATATTTTTTACACTTATTTTAGCAGCCCCAACTATTTTCTATATTACTTGAATCCTTTAACTCAGTTTGCAACCATGCTAGTATTGTGATATTTAATTATAAATTGTCTACTTTTTGTTACAAGTTAAAAAAATTAAATTTAAATGAAACTCACTATCAACATATTTGAATATTTGTACCATTTTGTTAATTTTTATACTAAAGATAATAAATAAATAAATAAATAAATAAATAAATAAATAAATAAATAAATAAATAAATATATAAATAAATAAATAAATACATAAATAAATATTGTAGTATCCCATGTGGGAACAGAAAACATGGCTTAGTCTTTAAAATCCTTTAAAAATGGGTTTCTTGTAATTGCACGAATACTAAAAATTATACAGAACAACATGTATTATCCGAATACAGAGACGAAGATATAAAAGATAAAAGTTTAAGTAAATAAATATAAAACTTTTAGTTAGTTAACTGTTTTTATTAAATAATAAATATCGTTTGTAATGTAACGGGATAACCGAATAAGGAAAGGACCTTAACTTGAAAGAGTGTTTTTAGCTTATTCTAGAAATTTATGGGTATAGTGACTAGATTAAATCATGTTTTTAGCAAATTCTAGAATGTCCATTTGTTGTATATAAGCAGATGTATGGGCAGTTAAGGGGAGTTCAAATAATAGTCGGGGCAAACTAACATAATTTTAATCGAAATTCGGAAAAATTAATACCTGGACTAGCCCAACGGAAAATGGTTGGGGGGGTTACTAACATCGAAAAAAAAATAAATGAACCCACGGCCCATGGGGACTAACTTAGGGGGGGAGGTTAAGTGAAAAAAATCTGCGGGCAACAGTTTGGACGCGTTTTCTGAGAAAATTTGATGTCGGAGACAAAAATGTTTAACAGCAAAGTTGTAGGTAATAAAAAGATCTTCAATTTTTGTTAAGTGTACTTTTTGACATAACCTCAAAATTATCGAGAAATTTGCAAATTTTCCAATCAATAGCCAAATTTTCGTTTTTCATTTTTAATTTTTGTAAAAATGAATGAATTAATATGAAACTTAGTAAAAGGATACCTTTATATATTATAAATGACCAAAAAAAAATTCAAAAGTAAATAATAAAAAATGTTTGAGTTTGAACTTTTTCAAAAAAAAAGAACCCATTTTTCAGACGAAAATTCTCCGGTAAAAAATCATGGTAAATGGATTTTTCAAAGCTCGTTTTGTTTGTTTTTACGTTTACTTTTTGATAAAATAGAGAACCAATATAGCTTATATTTAAAAATATGCTAAAAAATGCAATATACGCAAAAACTCATTTATGAAATTATTTTTTTTCAGTAATTGTTGATAATTTTGTTTAAATTTTAATAAATTGTTATAAATAACTTCACCAATAAATTCTACGGCAAAAAATACTAAAGAAATCGTATTTTATTGTTAATAACTGCTCCAACATTTAGGGACATTAAAGGGTTGTTGTTGGGGAGTGAATAAAGTAATAATTGTTTTCATGCACTTTTCGGCTAAAATTGACGTTAAACGAAAATTAGTATTTAGTAAAAGTTGTAGATTTTAACAAATTATACAAGATTTGTACAGGTCATTTTTACCATAAACTCAAAATTTCCCAAGAAAATGCAAAAAATCGAATTTTCTTAAATTTTTGACTTTTTTAAACTTTCTTATCATTTTTTTCTTATTTTATATATAAATATATATATATATATAAATATATATATATATATATATATATATATATATATATATATATATATATATATATATATATAATAAAAAAAAATATGGTCAAATAAAAGCATTATTCTTAAATATAATTTTGAAAAATTTTTTAAGAGTTTTAGAAAACCCATAGGAAGTTAATGCGGAAAGTCATATATATGTAGTTATTTTTTAAAAATATGATCAAAACTATAAAAAAAGAACGTTTTATTATAAAAAAAATGAATAAATTTAAAAAATACACCTATGCGATACAAATGATAATCTTTTTCTTTTACGTAAATGTATAACTTCTTCTTTTTCTTCTTCGCCCTCTGATTCTTCGGTAGACTGCAAATCTTCCCACTACACTTTATCTTCTTCAAAATCATCTTCGACTTCACCTTTATTTCTGTCATTTTCAGAAGTAACCTCTTCGTCTTCGGCATTGCTTAAATCTTCTGAAACTAGCTTATCATTACAACAATTACCAGAATCTTGACATGTCGTGCACAGATCTGTACATTGTAGACCAACTTTTCTACATCCGCATCTGTTGGTAGAACACGTCGTTTTGCAGCAGCAAGAGACTGTTTTTAACAAGCTTTATGGTATTATTGGCATTTCCGTAAAGCGAGGCATTAGTATTTTTGAGGCAGAGTGAATAACTTCCCTCCAACCCCACTTGGTTGGATCAAGTTTATTTCCAAGCCACGTTTGAATTTGAAAATAGATTTTATAAGAATGCTGCGTTCCTCCGCTAACAGATGGAGGCAAGTTTTCTAATTTAATCGTTTTTTTTGGACATAGATAACTATTTATGCATTTATAGATGGATGAAATTATTGCACAACCGTTATTAGCTAAGGCGTTGTATTCGGCTCATAAAAAGGTTTTACTAACTCTGACAAGTTTGAAGTTGAAATATTTGAGTCAACTATTGTTTTTCTTCCATTACCTGCAAATCCAGAGGTTGTATCGCAACCAGAGAAGCAGTGTAAAAAGGCCCAGGTAAAACAGTTAACTGTCACAAAAAACTTCACAGTTAAAAATATATATATACATTAAGTCTGCGCATACTCGTTCATCATACCGTAATATCTTTTCTAATTTTAAATGTTTATAATTATGACCATAATGCTTTTATTTAACCATTTTTTTTATTGTATACACCAGAAAAAGAAGAAAAAAAAAGAAAGTTTAAAAAACTGAAAAATTTAAGAAAATTCGATTTTTTGCATTTTCTTGGAAAATTTTGAGTTTATGGTAAAAATGACCCATAAAAATCTTGTATAATTTTTTAAAATCTACAACTTTTATTTAATACCGATTTTCGTTTAACGTCAATTTTAGCCGAAAAGTGCATAAAAACAATCATTACTTTATTCACTCTCCAAAAACAACCCTTTAGTACCCCTAAATTTTGAAGCAATTATTAACAACAAAATACGATTTCTTTAGTATTTTGTTCCATAGAATTTATTGGTGAAGTTATTTTTAACAGTTTATTAAAATTTAAACAAAATTATCAACAATTACTGAAAAAAAAAAGATTAAATTGAGTTTTTGCGTTTATTGCATTTTTTAGCATATTCTTAAATATAAGCTATATTGGTTCTCTATTTATCAAAAAGTATACGTAAAAACAAACAAAACGAGCTTTGAAAAATCCATTTAAGATGATTTTTCACCGGAGAATTTTCGTCCGAAAAATGGGTTCTTTTTTTTGAAAAAGTTCAAACTCAAACATTTTTTATTATTTGCTTTTGAATTTTTTTTTGGTTATTTATAATATATAAAGGTATCCTTTTACTAAGTTTCATATTAATTCATTCATTTTTACAAAAATTAAAAATGAAAAACGAAAATTTGGCTATTGATTGGAAAATTTGCAAATTTCTCGATAATTTTGAGGTTATGTCAGAAAGTACACTTAACAAAAATTGAAGATCTTTTTATTACCTACAACTTTGCTGTTGAACATTTTTGCCTCCGACATCAAATTTTCTCAGAAAACGCGTCCAAACTGTTGCCTGCAGATTTTTTTCACTTAACCTCCCCCCCCTAAGTTAGTCCCCATGGGCCATGGGTTCATTTATTTTTTTTTTCGATGTTAGTAACCCCCTTAACCATTTTTGGGCTAGTTCAGGTATTAATTTTTCCGTGCTCAAAGTTAGTTTGCCTGGTCTATAATTCGAATAGTTCATTGTTATTGTAAATCAGTTTAGACCTTATTCAGCTTAGTTTTGTGTAAATTGTTAAACTTTTGTACCTAAATTGTGTTAACTCCGCATAAGTGTTTCAGTATATATTTCTACAGAAAACAAATTTTAATACTCATTTGATACCACAATTGTTTCGTAAAACTTAAACAAATAATCTAATGTAAAAGTTTAGATATCATTGTAAATAATGTAATATATTTATGAAAATTCCATGAATTCTTATTAGCATGAGTAGCGAGTAATATAAAAACCACCACCATTATCAAATTGGTGTTCAGCGTTCTCAAACATCCCCGAGTAAAGCCTAGTCCATAACTACATACATTTACCCGCAAACATAAAAACTGTTTAAAAATGTGTGTGCAAACATTGGTTTAAAGACATTTTAACGAATGTTTAATACTTTTGATACACCAGTTTGGAAAACACGTGTTTTTATACTCGCAAGAAGCAAGTTAGGACGCGTTCAAAGATAATGTTTGTTTAATGACTTTAGTATTCACTATTCAGCAGTTTTGGACCCAAGTTCTACCTAGTTTAAAAATGGAAACAAATACTATGCCTACATAACTTTGTAAATGTTTTGTTGGTAGGCAAATGTTCTCAAACATTTGTTTGCAGGCAATGTATGTAGGTCTGGACTGGGCTTAATGATTAATAAAAGATTTTAAACAAACGCAACATAAAACTCTAAACGACTAGGTCCCTTCTGCGCACCAGGTACGTCGGAGACCATCGCCGTCATAAATTTGTGTTTGGGGACTCCAAAACTCCGATTACTTACTATGTACTGATTTTAACTGAATTTAACATAAAACTACGGTTAAGAGGTTCACCCTGGGCACCAGGTACTTCGGAGACTATTAGCGTCATAAAATTCGTGTTCAGCGACTCTTAAACTTATTAAAAATGCCGACCAACAGCTTGGTACATCCTGGGCCAAATAGTTAAAAGCGGTATTGGATTAAAATAAAAAACACGGGTTTAATTCCTGTCAGATGTAAATCTTAATAATCATCATGATAATTGTCTTGGTAAATATCATTTTTAACAAGACAACTCTGATGATGGGACCTCTCAGAGGATTTTTTATATTTTTAAATAAAACCCGCAAAAATAAACATAATAAAAAACTACATCCGACAGAGTCAACTGTACGATCTCTATCTATAACTGATAGCGCGTGAATCTCTTTTTAATTAACGTCATATGTGTGGTTATAAAGAAAGTAAACAAATGTTCGGGACGACTTAAGTTAAATCAAGGCATAATTAAAAACAGCAGCTAACCGCTAGGTACATCCGAGGCCAAGCGGTTAAAACCGCTATGGGTTTTAGATAAAGAACACAGATTTAATTTCTTTTAGGTGTACATCTCAAAAATATCATAATTTTAATAGTTTTGTTAAATAGTATTTGTAACAAGACAAGTGTTATAATGAAATCGGCTGCAGAGTAAAAACGTAGGTTTGATGTTTGTCAGATGTATATTTTAATAATTCCATCTTTTTTATCAATTTTATTTTAGAAGCTTTGTAAAAGACTATTATTTTTTTAACTCGTATTGAGTTGAATAAATGGATAGGTATAATTGTATTTTTATTATTTCTAAATAATTATTTTTAGTACCTACATTTCAAACAATTTAATTACACTTTACAGATTAAACTTCAGTTAGATATAACTAAATCCCTAAAATCATTAACATTCATGATAATTTGCTGCACTATAAGATAAGAATTTTAAAATCAATTATCCATTCTTCTATACGATTTTTAACGGAAGGGTTTTATTAATTCGACATGGCATTACCAAACTGGTGGATTAAATGAAAATAAAAAAATATGAAAAAATACTTATTTCGTTGACTAAATTAATAATGGTACTAAAAAATACGAAATTATTTCTAATTTAAATTTACATTTTCGGTTTATCAGTGTGGTTAAGGTAAGAACCTAAGAAACACCAAAATTTAATTGAACAGATAACTAAAAAAAAGATTTTTTATAAAACCGGCCAGAAATTATTACTTTCCGGTTTATTTTTAGGTCAGAAAATCTCATTTTGTCGGACAAGGCCAGAAAATAAAAATCAGTCCGGTAAAAGCTTTTACTGGACGCATTTACAATAAGATAGTTAGTCTAAGATAGCGGTCAATTCTATGGTAACCGAGTTTTGTATATATTTAAAACTATAAAATAACTTGACATATTTTGAGGTTTAGTTGAAAACGTGAAATTTATTATAAAATGGATATTTAAAATGATGCATTTGATTGTGAATTAATGGAAGATGAAATTATACCAGATGAAATTGTTAAGGCGCCCACACAGCAAGGTTTGTTAAAAAAAATGTTAAAATTAGTTAATAAGGAGTTCTTGTTATAAAAATGTAAACTGAATAATATGAAGTTTATGGTACAACAATGCCTGTTTTGAAAAAAATATTGTACGTAGTACGTCTCCAAAGTGCTTTTACTGGACTCACAGGCTTGCAGGGCTCGCCTATGGTTCGCCCTGCAATTTGCCTACTCGTCCAGTAAAAGACCACTTTCAGGACTTGTTACGTAAACTACTATTATTTTAATAAAAGTAAACTAAAATAGAATTGTAAATCAAAATAGCGGTAAAAACCAGAATAAGTCATTAAAATTATTCTTTTCTTCTCGTTTCGTCACGTCGTCCTAGCAGAAACTACGCTAGATCTCTGTCTTCAAAGGCTCGGCAGCCACACAGTCATTTTAAAATAACACTTCTGTGCCATATAAAGCTGTCGTATAATATACGGTCATGTAAAGTTTTAATGGACAGAATAAACATAGAGAAAGTAACAGAAAGAACGGTATATAGTATATACTTCTTTCCAGAAGACAAAAATGCGCTCATATTGTTCCATACATAACGGGATATACATAAGTATATAAAGCATGCTTACTATGAAACAACGTGACGATCGATCTGTACGTTAAAACCCAACACCAAAAAGCGTTTCACTATACTTCTAAAACTAGAAAACTTACAAAAAAATCACGTGTAAACATAAAATTAATAAAAATACGAGAAAAACTTACAAAAAAAATATTTAGAATTGTGAAAAAAGGTTATGGTATTTCGTCTTTATGAAAAACTCTAGCGTAGCACACAGTAGAATGTGTATTGAACAGAAGTGTGCGAGAAAAACTAGAACATTAGTCAAAACTAGCAGAAATAAGCCTCAAGTCATTATAGAATTCCTTAAGGGTCATGCACCTTTCCGGTGACACCTACAAACCATAGGACTGTTTAAGGGAGACTCATCCTCCAGATTATGTGGCACAAAACAATTGCTTTCACAAACATATATCAACCATTCAAACTGTACAAAGTAAAACTAAAAAAGAATAGTTATTTGTGTCACAAGGGCTGAAAATGACACTTTGCAAGGGTAAGTGAAATTGTGTAGCCGAGGTACGTAGTGTCGAGGTGAAACAATACGACCACTTGCAATAGTATATTGTGTATCTAGTAGGAAAAGCGATACATTCTCGAATGACAATGTAAACATTGAAGACCGGGAATGTGCTTTTACTACGAGATACACATACAAATCGCATTAAATATAATCGTAAATTAAGAAAGTTTTATATAGGTATGCATAACTGTTTTTGATTATCATCTTTTTTCTATGAAATCGTTTCGTTTATCATTTTTTATTAGTGTCAGTTCAGTTAGTTACATATTGCTTAAAATAGTTTACATGATATTTAAATTGGACAGTTACGATGATGTGCTACTAAGCAGCACTGTAAAAATTGTTACATTAAAAATATTAATATTAATATCTAATAATTTTGTATAAAAATAGCAGGTACAATGTATAGATATTATGGTTCAATAAGCAAAAATAAAATCAAGATATGTTTTTTCATAATCGAAAGATAAGTAGTCATAAATGTCAAATTTAAAATAATAGGTGAGAGAGAAATTAAATGTGAAATAGAATCCCGCTTACTTAGAAAAAGTTATTGGTTTAATTTATTATACGCTGTTTTTAAATAAATTTAATTAAAATTTGTATTATTTATCATGTATTCATTCATACTCAATATGACGTTTAAAAACGCCTTCTCTTTAGATAATCTAAAAGGTGCTTATCCGGCCTAGGCCGGAAAATGTCATTTTCCGGAAGATTTTTAAGTAATCACGGAGGACCAAAATGTAATACAAGTTTTACAATGACAGGTTTCGTAGTACGAGTGCAGTTTGTGAAACGAACCGCGAAGCGGTGAGTTTCGCAAAAAAACGAGTACTACAAACCGTCAATGTAATTCGAGTGTTACATACCATTTTTTATAATGAACTTTTAAAAGTATAAAAAAATAAATAAAATTTCAATTAGAGTTTTTCGAAATTATTGGTACGAAGTTCCTTATCGCGCGTTGCGAAGGAGACTAGACGGAAAAAATTCAGACGAAAAATTGTCACGACACTTTTAACCCGTGCACATGTTTCTCTGCCTGTCTCTCTTTCTCTTTCTCTCTCTCTCTCTCTGTTTCTCTCTCTCTCTCTCTCTCATAGATAGATAAATATGAAACCCTAATATACATAAATATTAATAAAAGCACACTCAAAAAGACACTAATTTAAATTAAAAAGAAAATGTACATTAAAAAGAAAATACTGTAGAGAAAAGATAAGAAGCTATAAATATTATTTAAAAGTTACAAAATTTAAAATTCATACATACAATAAAAAAATACCAATAGCCATATTATATATTATAATTTTTTTCCAAGTTTTTATTACCATATTATAATTATTAAAAAATTACAAGAATTCAAAAGAAAGCCTAAACACAATAAAAACACCAATATAATAACATAGACTATAAATTCTTGATGTGTTCTTTAAGCAACTTTTTAAAATTATTGAGAGTAGTACAAATTTTTATTACAATTCCTTTACTAATTAATCGAAAGGGACTTCGTTCCATCCGGGTTTCCCTTAACACCTCTAACTTTTTTATTTATGTTGGCAATCTTGACACTTTTGACACTTGTCAGTTTTAATGATTTTAAATTTGAATTTTTGTCAAATTTGTATAAAATATTTTAAGTTATTATAAACATAGTACAAATAATATTAGGAATTTAAAAATATATTTGTTAATCAAAAATTAAGTAAGCTATATCTAGCAATGAGTATGGAACTTGATAATGAATTATCAGGCACTCCTCCTGAACTTCGCAATATCGCTGATACTGTAGTTAATAATTTACTACTTGAAAAATCTAAACACAAATATGAAAAAGAATATGCATGTTTTGTGAAGTGGTGTGAAGAAAATAAAGTTTAAAATTACACAAAAAATGTTCTACTGGCTTATTTTTATATTAAAAGTAAAACTATGTAGTCCGACTATTCGATGCTAAAATCATGTATTTTTATAAAAAATAATGTAGATATTTCTTAATATTTTAAACTCATAGCATTTTTAAAAAGAAAGTCTGAAAAATACACTCCTAAAAAATTAAAAATTTTGAAATATGAAGGGGTGATTAAATTTCTTAATGATGCTGATGACAACCAATTTTTGGCAATGAAGCTAAACTTACAAATTTAACAGTTTTGAGATTTTTTGTTTATTATAATTATTTTCAATTTAAGGTTATATTAATAATCGGACTTAATGGTGCATGTCGCAGAGAAGAATTAAAAAATTTAACGATGAAGGATGTACAGATCAATGAAAACAATATTTCTGTTAGTATTCCTAAAACTAACAACAACATCTGTGAGTATTCTTAATACTTAACTGAACTTGATAAATTTACTTAGTAAAAAAATATGTTTAGCTGCGACCAGTAAAATTAACACACGATCGTTTTTTCTAACGTTCTGTAATGAAAAGTGCACAGTGTGCCTCATCGGGTTAAACAAGATTGGGATAGTTCCAAAAAAAAAATTTCAGAGTTTCTAAAAGTACCATATCCCGAGCTGTATCCTGGGCACTGCTTTCTTAGATCTTCTGCGACCCAAGTTGCTAATGCTGGTGGTGACTTGCTCACCATAAAAAAACATGGTGGGTGGAAGTCATTTGCAATAGCGGAAACATATGTTGATTCGTGTATAAAAAGAAAAACTGAAATCGCACAAATGATTTCAAATCAACATGATGTAGCGTCTACTTCTTCAAGTACATCACAATTTGGTGTTGAATACACACAAAATATGGTTTAGTTTAACTAATATTAATGTAAAAAGACAACCACGCCTTCTAACCCCAACAAAGGAACCGACTTTCGAATCTAGGTTGCCAGATATATTTTCGAAAATTCCTAAGTTTATATATTTTGAAAATGTTCTCTCTACTTTACTATTCAATTGGTCGTTAATGACTCTTAGAAAGATAATATGAAAATATTCTTAAAAAATATATACTTAAATTAATTAACTGGGTTCTTCATATTTAAACAGTTTTCACTTCTAATGATATCAATTTTGTATATATTACTTATACTTAAAGACATTTTTGAGTAAAGGCAACATTGTGTATATAGTTTGCCATTTCAAAGTCGGTTCGCACCCCTTTGATATTAATGTAAAGTAATGCCGACGGCTCTGACCAAGCGCCGTGGTACATCAAACGAAACATCAAAGAGGAAAATTGCGTGAGTTAAATACCGCGCATAGGCTTGTTCCCCATTACAGTACACAGTAGCGTTAGTGATTTTTATTAATTTTTTATATTAGATATATATTACGGTGGGCTTGATAGTAGTTAATATAGTAAGAATTTCTCGTTTAAATATATAAGATAATAACTGCGCCACCTTTACGGTGGCGTTATATTATTTGATTTAGAAAGGTATTTTTTGACTTTATTTTTTTCGCATTTTTTCTGTTTTTAATTTTCCACTTTCTTTTAGTGTTTCGTTTATTTATTTATGAATCGAAATTTAACACTATCCATTGGGTTTTCTTACAATTCAGTAATTGTTATGGACAATGCGTTGTATCATTTCCGCATATTAAACAAAATACCTAATAATAACACAAAAAAGAATGAAATTTTAAGATTTATGTATTTTTAATCCAATCGAAATGGTTTGGAGTACTGTAAAAAACGTTTACCAAAATATAATTAGTCAACAACCTTAAGCGCAATTGTCCTTGATAATATTCGAGAGGTAATTAGTGGCATTAATAGCGATGTATGGCAAAATTGCGAAGCTCATGTTATAAAAATAGAAAAGGAATATCCTGTTGTATCGCTAATAGCACCATTAGTTATTCAACCTGGGACCGATTTTATTTTAGAAGACTCTGACAATTCTTGTTAGTCATTGTAACCAATTTCCTTTAAAACTATCGTGATGTATCTTGAAAACTTGTGTTTAAAAAGAAAACTAATTTTAGATTCTTACTAAGATACCCAACCCTTTCCTTTCTAGAGGCAAGGAAGACTTATACCCCCTCGTGGTCCTTGCTGGACAGACTATCTTTTAAGATTGTCTGACAAAATAAGTATTACTTGCAAACAATTGTTATAAAAATATTATGAGTTACGTGCCATTTGAATAATGAGTCAAATGTTCTTATTAGAAACTAAAATTAACAAGTTTTAATTTGAAAGAATTAATTTCTTTGACAATTTTCAAATTGATACAAAATATACAAATATACGTTTATCTTTTGAAATTTAAAATAAAAATTAATAAAAATTTCTTTAATTCCACGCCAATGGTCAGCATGGTAAACAAAGGAGTTTAATTAACCGACAAAGACCAAGAGGTTTTACATTGACTTTGGAAAGAGTATATACAAGTTACCACTGCAAACGTAGTGACGTCTAGAAATTCTTTTCCCGGAATAACTGTAATATTCAGGGACAATTTTAACGTTACAGTTAATATATATGGTACACATGCTGAAAAACGAATTAAATTAAAAATTGTTTATTGTTTTTTAGTTTTTAAGTTAAAATTACATTATATATGTTTTACTTACAAAGTTAGATTTTATTTTAGGTAAAGGTTATAGGTTTCTCGGAACTAAGATGAATTGGGAAGAAGGATATTAAAATTTCTATTCTACGATACATCTTCAATCTTCAGACCACAGCTTCAGATTTACTTTTATGTCATTTTTACATTTGCTTTTGTTTTTATTCATATTTTTTTCAAGTTTTGAGTCTGAAAAATTACAAAATAGTGATTGATAATATTGATTGACATTAAGATTTAACACTTACCTTATTAATATAAAATTTTTTTATAGCTTTAGCCGACTTAGAAAATATTAAATAGATTTTTAACGCTATTGTTCTAAATTTACAACACATATTTGAAAAATGAATTTACTAAGAATATTCAATATTCAACGCAATCTTATCTCTTTCATCTTTCGTTAACAATCAGTGTAGTGCAATCAATTGTGTAAAACAAAAAGTTACCAAAAACACTGTTACAATAAATCTATTTCGATACTGTTTTTAGTGTCAAAATTTTAATTAGTTTTATTTCTGAAGTAATGAATAATAATCAATGAGCAAAAAATAATTTAAGGGAGCTCTTATGCAGAGTAGAAACATAAAAATTAAGTTCTTTAATGGAAATTTCGTTCTTATGTTCTTATTTCATCAAACTATTTTAAATTTATTTTTTATGTAGCCGTATATTTCTTTTTCTGGTCACTTGTTTCCCCTTTTTTTCATTTTGTTTTTTTGTTAAATTTTATTTCATTTTGACTCAGATGGATTTTTTTATATATATCGTAGCGTTTTAGTAGTGACGCGATAAAAATGTGATGCCTACTTAAAATAATTTGTTTTTGGTAAAAATCAATTTTTTTACATGTGAATTATATGTGCAGGTTGTGAAAATACACTCTTCTTGGTTAAGAAAAATTAAGTAATTTTATAAAACAAGCTCATCATAAGCTTGATGTAAGAGGTATATAGATATAGAGAGAGGTTCAATTAATTAATTCAAATAAATAGCGTTGATACAGAAAATGTTACAATTAAGGATATAGTATAACAATAGTAAGTATAACTTGTTATACTAGATTAAATATAATTTGAGTAAAAGGGTACACAAAGTACAAAAAGAATCAGAATCTATACAATTCAAGGAAAATTAAAAAAATTTAACAACATATTTATCTACGGATTAAAAGAGGAACAAGAAGAAACTCGTCTAAAATTGCTCGATTTAATTTTAAGTGTTATATACACACAATTAGCTCCTTTTAAAGTAAATAATACCTATAGAGTATGAAGAAAGAAAAATCTAAAGATGCCGGTGTTTATTATGCGTGTCCACTTCCAAAAAAACAACAAGCCATCCGAAACGCGAGAATATTAGAAGGGGCAGGATAGCAATAAGTGACAATCTAATTGATGAATGTCATTATGTCATGCCATTATTTCATTTTATTTTTACCATAACTTTGTAAGTTTAAATGTATCTGAAGAAGCTATAAGATAGTGAAACGCATCATACATTAAATAAAAATTGTGAAAATCTCAATACTTTTAGTATTTTAATATTCTTTGAATATGGATTTTCATCAAGTAACGACTAAGAATATTCAATACTTTCTTATGTTTATTTGTAGATACTACTTTTTTATGTTTATTTATTACCTTCATTAATTTTAAAAGGTGATAAATATTATAGATGTTGTCTCTGTTTTATCCCTTCTTTGAATTTTTGCCTTGCGAATATGGACGATTATATGAGGCACTATAAAACAAATGATGTAGAAACAATAGTTTAAGATAATTGCAATGAATATAAGGAGGTACTAAAGATAATTCTAATTTCAAAATAACTCATATTAGAAGTGCTTTTAAACATGTTGATGAATTTAAGTGTTACTTTAAACAGTTCACAGAAGCACCTCAATGTATTATTTTAACAGAGACTTGGCGAATAGCAAATACTGATATACTGAATACAGATGGTTATAAATTAATTTACAATAACCGTTAACTAAATTAAAATATTGGTAGGTACTATAATATTTATTTACTCTTACTTAAACTATTCTTATGAAATCATCTCTCTGCAAAATGGAAATAAATTAATACTTACCTATGGCAATTATGATAATGTACAAAAAAAAATTCTGACTGGTAATAGACCTTCAAAAACAGATGTAGCGAAATGTATGGGAAGTCTAAGGTTTTTCTACTATCAGTAAATTTCAACAAATTTGATTACTAAGTATATTATAGCTGGAGAAATAAACATAAATTTGCTCGATAAAAACATTAATAACGATACTATAGATTATATTGATACTATAATTGATACTCTTAGTGAGTTTAATTTTTATTTCTACCATACATGAATTCACCCGAGTAACGTAATACATTTTAAAGAGGGTAAGAGAAAAACAACATTCCTATAGGGTACCATTTGTGGGGAAGGCTGCGTTAGTAAAGCATTTGCGGTTTTTTATTTCGGTGTAAGGGGTATTGTATAACTTTTTAGTTGCCCCTATGAGTTTTTCATCAATGCCTATATCTATCATTGTTTTCTATAGCTTTTCTCTAAAGGCGGGAACAGACTAAGCAAACATTGTTGACCAACAGTTGATCAACTCGTGAGTTCGCTCAATTTATACGTGTTGCTCAACAGTTGCGCAGCTGTTGACAAACTGTTACATGATGTTCGCTCCCGAAGCGGTACATCAAAGAAAATGTTGACCAACAGTGCGTCAACAGTTTCCCCGGTGAATACGTGCTTCGAGAAAATATTTAATTTTAATAGGTAATATAGGTAATATTCATTTCATTTTGATGATGTGTTAAATGTTAGCATGATATCTTTTTGGTGTAGGATTAAAATGCTTGTTTTTTAGGTCTTTATTACTACTTATTTATAATTTTATTACCATGTATTCGTCTTCGTCACACATTTTGGCTCGACTGAACGAACATTTCAGCAACAAGGTTCGCCGATATTTTCCAACAATCATCGACTTCTGTTTGCCAACAGTTGATCAACTCTTGTTTAACAGTTGTTCAACTGTTGCTCAACAATGTTTGCTTAGTCTGTTCCCGCCTTAAGACGATTAGGTGCTATATACGGGTTTCTTTGCTTCTTTGCATTCTTTTTGTAAGTGAAAGATTGTCTACTGTTGAACATCCTGCTTTAAGATCAGCTTATTTAGCTTTAATTGTTTGTTTTATTTAATTTCTTAGTATCTTTGAGTATATCCTTTTAATTGTATCGATGACTGCATTTTCTGGAGTTTTTGTTTTTTCTTTTGGCCCTTTTTTATGAATGAGTAATATGTTACGTTAGCCTGGCACTTTTTCTTTAATTACAGATCTTTTAAAGGTTTTTTCTGCATTTCTAAAAACAAAAAAATCCCTTTTTTAAATTTCGAATAAATATCTTCAGCTTTTGGTGTTTTCATACTTTTTAATAACCTCTTCAACATTGTTTTTATCCTTCTTTATTTAGATTTTTCATTTATATGTTCATCCTTCTCCTGTAATTTTGTTTTGTATTGTTCTTGTTTTTCTACAAGTAAGATTTTAAAATGTTATTTTCATTGGCTATTCGCTATACTCTGTATTCTGCTGCCACTCGTCTCTAATGTTCTAACATACTGAATAATCTTCTAAGCATCGGAGCTCCTGGTCCTTGGTCTATGCATTCGTATTTCTTGATCTAGGTAGAATTTGTTTTAACTTCACTGTTGAATTCTTTATATAGTTGTTGAACTATATTCTCCTTATATGAGCTTGTTATTTTGTTTCTTTGCGTTTCTTTTTTTAGTGCTTTGTTTAAAGTCAAGAAATTGTCCATTGTTGGGCTTCTCGCTCTGATTGTTTGGTTTTAATATTTTGTTTTATCTGTTTTCTTAGTATCCTAGAGTATAATTTTCCAATTATGCTTATGTCTTTTTTAAAATCCGTCTTTTCGTGAAAAGCCTATGCATTTTAAAGAACGCCGCATATAGCGCCAAGAAATAATATTACCTACTCTATCTCACGCGGCTTTTGAGAAAATGCCGAAGACTTACATTCAACTTGTGTATTAATTGTCTTAACACGATTTGTCTAGACCGTTCTGGCGAATTTTTATTAGATATATTTTTAAAGTTCAGGTAAGGTTTAAACGATCAAAGCATAAATAATACGTAACGGAAAATAGAATAAATATAAAAAAATTGTCAAACGTGTCAAGAGTATACAGTTATCAAAAATCGTATTTTTGACTATAATACAGTTAAATAACAGTGCTTCAGACTGGTTGTAATCTTTTAGTGCTTCTAATATTAAATAGTGTATATATTGTACTAGTTGGGACTTTGTGATAAGGAATGGTCTGTCCAAACTGCACAACCGCAATTGGCAGTCTACCATCTACGATGTGTGATGGATGTAGGAACCCCGTACATTTAAAGTGTATCGGAATGTCGTCCGCTGACGATGTTCGTGTTACTCGAGCAAAATCTAAAAGCGTAAAAATACTATGTGCTGGTTGCACTAAAAATGTTTCTTTACTAGAAGAAATTAAAACACTCATATCTGGTTTAAAAAATGAATTTAATGCAAAATTTGATGATCTTAACTCAAAATTATCAAAATATTACCAACCAATTATCAATTATTCCAAATCCAGCTAATAATTTTGAAGAGATTGTTGTGGAATCAACTGAAAGAATGATTCGCGCAAATAATATTATTCTGATGTCTGTACCAGAAATAAATGAAAATGTAGAAGAGCGAATTGCTCATGATAACACGGTGGTGGATGATATTTTAAAAACCGTCTAGGGAAATGCCAAACCTACACCCCTAAAAATATCGCGATTTGGTAAAATATTTCCAAATAAACCTAGACCTTTAAAAGTTACATTCTACAGTCCAATATTCGCGAAAAATATTTTGAAGCACAAAAATAATTTGGCCAGGACCCAATATAAAAACGTTTTGATAAAAGATGATAAAACACCCAAGCAGTTAGAATATTTAACTAATCACAGGAACGAACTTAAACAAAGAACAGACAATGGTGAAACTGGGCTTACAATAAAATATGTCAAAGGCATCCCTACTATTATAGAGATTCCAGCAAAAAACTCCCACGCAACTTCTTTAACTGGTCCATCTACTATACCAACATAGCTACTCTAATGACGAAGTTTGATGAATTTCTTGCCCTTATAAATAACGATAAACCCGCTTGTTTTATGGTAACTGAATCTTGGTTAAACTCTAATATAACTGACAGTCTAATTTCCATTCCCGGCTACTCTATTTTTCGTAATGATAGACCTAACAGAATTGGTGGAGGAGTCTGTGTTTTCCTTTCAAATTTAATCTATCAACATTTTATTTTAACCTCTTTTAATATTAATACTCCTAACTCTGAAAACCTATGCTTAAATCTAAAAAACGCAGTTTTAGAAATAACATTTTGTTGTATTTATCGCCCTGGTGATACTTCATTAGATGATAATAATGCTATATTTGATTCTCTCACTCATCTTTGCAATAAATACAAAGACCTTATCATTATAGGAGACTTTAATTTCTGCGATATAGACTGGACTAGTTTTAATGCTTGTACTCCCAGTTCCCGTTTGTTTATAGATTTTTTAAATAATTCTCATCTGACTCAATTAATTTCTTCTCCAACTCGATTTCGAACTGGACAGAGACCATCTTTATTAGATCTTCTTATTACTTCCGATCCTGATTTGATTTCAAATTTTGAACACTTACCTTCTATAGGAAAGTCGGACCACGCAGTACTTAAATTTGAACTTCAAGTAGTATATGAAACAAAAACGCATAAGGAGAGAAAATATCGGCAAATAATAAACTATGCTGAACTTAACAATGATTTAAATCAAATAAACTGGATTGAAACGTTTGCTGATAAATCTATTCAAGAAAACTGGTTAACATTTAATAATATGATAACATCATTATTAGCGATGAATAGCCGCACTATCTCGATTACTACATTTCCTTTAAAGCCTTGGATAAGTAATGAAATTCAGGAGTTAATCAAACGCAAAAAGGTATTATGGCAATGATATTTACGATCCAGATCAGAAGCAGATTATACAGCTCATAGAAGATTTTCAAATCACGTTAATTTAACAATTAAAAATGCTAAAAAAACCTACGAAAGTAATATAATCAACGGCGATAACCCTAAACGCTTCTTCAAATACATTAGAACACATATAACGAGCAAAGTTCAAAGCCCACAGATTCGAACAGATGACAATACGATTACGCAAGATGACCTTAAGGTTGCAGATACCTTCGCTAACACTTTTTATGAAAGTTTCACCAATGAACCTGTAGGAGAACTCCCAATTGTTGATTTAAGTCCTTTACAGACGTGCAATTCACTGAAGAGTTTGTGTTAAAAAAATTAAATTCTCTTGATACTTCTAAATCTCCTGGACTGGACAAGATCCCGGCTTTTTTTCTAAAAAATGTGCCACATCTGTTGCAAAACATGATGCATCTGATACCTTTAACACAACGTAGGCAACGAGGTGACTTGATCCAGACTTTCAAGGCCCTGAATAGTATTGACTCTCCTGTGCGTCATATTTTTAAACGGAATGATGATGCACGCTTGAGAGGACATTACCTTAAACTCCGTAGGGATAATTTCAGGACTACTTGCCGCCAGTATTTTCTTCCTAATCGTGTGTTTTACGAATGGAACGCTTTGACTGATGAAATTGTTTCTGCTACTAATGTAGATCGTTTTAAAATTTTGTTAGATAGTATTTAGTTCACTATTTGCTAGTAATAATTCTGTTATCTTGTATGTAAAGAGTTTTATGGGAACTTAGTTCCTCAACTCTTATCTTGTATTATAATAATAATAATAATAATAATAATCACAATTTATAAAAATAATTTCTTATAGTCGAAAGTTTTTTTACTGATTTATAGGTCACATTACTATTGTATAAATTATTTTGTTACTTGAATTTGTATATGCCTAAACAAACTTGAAATATGCATTTATCCATTTTTTAGCGGTCCTGAGAATTTCAGAGATCTAGGTTCCACCCGGAATAACAAAGAACACAACGAAAATAAAAAAAAAATCAATTTAATATTCCAACACAAAGTTGTATATTTATTTTTAAATAAAAAGAAAAAAAAACAAAACTAAAGTAGGTAAACTGCAAAAAATAAAAAAAGTATCGGAAAAAAAAGTTGACGACACCATGAGGTGCCTCAGTTGATATCATATATATTTTCTCGTGCAAAAATAGTGAATACCTGGAAACTAACGAAAACATATGATAAAAACGGTGAAACAAAAAAAAACGGACAAAATCCTAACAAATTGAAAAAACGAAAAATTAAATAAAGACATTTTAAGGCAGTACGAAGTTCGGCGGGTCAGTTATTATTAAAAGTATACATTTTCCAGATTTACTCACGTATTTTTCCTATTAATTTTATAGTCATTTTTATTTACTATAATATTTTTAATTAAAATAATGTTTGCTATAACATTTATTTTAATTTTTCTATTTTTTAAAAAAATTGATCGCTTTTGTATTTTGTTTGAAGCGTTAGCTGGAATCTTAAATAAAAACTTTTAAATCCTGATATAACAAAATAATAAAAGTGACCAAGCAATTTATTTTTTGTACGTTTTAGCACGTGAACTTTGTATATTGTTTTCAAAACGACTTTGTCGACAACTTTTTTAAAAAGTTTGTAATTACTTGCACAGAGTCGCATCAAAGAAATAGATAAGTACGTATTACAACGTTTTTATGTATAAGTGTAATATTTATTGGTTTTCAAATGATATCATTACGAAAAGCGATTGACGTTTGTAAAAAGATTATTTAATTAGATTCATTGTTTCAAAACTGTTAGAAGAAAGTATGCGTATCTTTAAAAATAAACTATTATATAAAATATTACAAATTTATATAATTCACTTACTATCTATTAGTCGCGTCAAAGTAGGTTTTCCCTTCCAACTTTGGTCGGAAAGGTCCGATCGGGCTCATTTTTTTTGAAATGTTCATTGAGACCTCAGATTCAAAGTTGTATAAAATCTGGATGCTCTCGCCCCCCCCCCCCAAAATCGAACCAAGTTGGGGGGGTTTCAAGATGGTATATACATGATGAGACTGCCCTTCCAACCCGGCCAAATGTGCCACTCGGGGGTTTTGAAGTCCCCTCCATCCATTTCTTCGGTCAGGTGGCCTTTTCGACCTTCCCAGGGGCGTCTAGAAGGGCCTCCAAGGGTCCAAAATATAAGATATCTACAGAAATGTGCTAGACCTGCCATACTGGGTCAGGGGGATTCCGAAGGGCGGGGTTCTCATTTCTGTCAAAAATTAAGGCTTTTTAACCCATTAGGGCCGTATAAAATGGGGCCCATGGGGTCTCAAAATTATGATTACGCGGGATTGAATTTCAGTGTACAGAATTGGTACGATCAAGTATTATAAGGCTACCAACCCTTTATTTGAGCAGCCTGCGATTCTGTGACCCATCCTTGCGTACTATGGTGCCACGACTTATAATATTGATTTGGATGAATTCCGATATTTATGTTTTTATAAAAACGTATCAAAGAAAAACCTGGCAAAAAAACTGAAGTTCTACTTTGTAGTTTGCCACCAACTTCAGATGCAGCATTGCAACATCTGAAAAGAGTTTATTTTCAAGTTCAGTGTTGGATGGGTCATGAATTGCACCCGACAGACTGGGGATGGAAAGAAAAAGAAAATGAAATTTTGGAACCTATTCGGATACTTGCCCCCTTCGCTCCAGATAAATTATTGAAGACAATATTTTGTTCTTCCAAGAAGGCTTGTATTAAAAAATGTAAATGCAAATGTTCAGGCATGAAGTGCACGATGGCTTGTAAATATTGTGTGGAGAAAGATTGTGATAATTTAAAACTTCCGGGAAGTGAGATTCAGCCGGTCGACAACGAACCTTATATGGACAATTTATTGGAGACAATTTTCAATGGTTTCAATGATTTGTTGGAAGAAGCAGAAGAAGAAGAAGATGGGAGAACATAACATGTGCGAATCTATATGATTTTGTTGTTAGAAGTAGGAATGATTCTGTAAGAATTCTTTTGTTAAAATGTCAAATTTTCTATCACACCAGAGTTACATTAAATATTGATGAAAACATCTAATTCCATTACATGTTGGAGTATTTCTTTTTCAATTTCCCATCCAGCGCAACTGTTATCCCAGCGCCAAAATTGTAGTCCTCTCGTCAGCACCCTTATTCGTACATACCTGGAGGAATGGTTCCATGCCAGGGCAACACAAAATTACATCCTTACAAACCCTCAACATATCAAGTTTATATGAGAAAAGGGAATTTCACGAGAATCTGAATTTGTGGCCCTTGAAACCCCGCCCGCCCATACCTGGCTGCGACAGGGTATGACATGGTCTTAAAAAGGTTAAGGAGGCTACTCGCTGGGCAGATTATATCAACTTTTCACGTTGGTATCGAATCCAATCCACATTTTTTGGGCCCCGGCACCCCTTTTGTCCACCCCTTGATGGGTCACAGAATCGCAGGCTGCTCAAATAAAGGGTTGGTAGCCTTATACCACTTGATCGTACCAATTCTGTACACTGAAATTCAATCCCGCGTAATCATAATTTTTAGACCCCATGGGCCCCATTTTATACGGCCCTAATGGGTTAAAAAGCCTTAATTTTCGACAGAAATTAGAACCCCGCCCTTTGGAATCCCCCTAACCCAATATTGCAGTCCGAGCACATTTCTGTGAATATCTCATATTTTGGACCCTTAGAGGCCCTTCTTGACGCTTCTGGGAAGGTCGAAAAAGCGACCTGACCGAACAAATGGATGGAGGGGACTTCAAAACCCCCGAGTGGAACATTTGGCCGGGTTGGGAGGGCAGTCTTATCACGTATATATCATCTTGAAAAACCCCCCACCTTGGGAGCAGCATCCAGATTTTATAGAACTTTGACTCTGAGGTCTTAATGAACATTTTAAAAAAAAATGAGCTCGATCGGACCTTTCCGACCAAAGTTTTAAGTTTTTGGGTTTTTAGGCCTACTTTGACGCGACTATATAATCGTTGAGTTCGTTGAATTTTTTAAACCAAACTTTTTAAATAATAATCTTTTTGGTTAAAAACAATAATATCTCTCAGAAAGTTTTTAACTTAATTTACTGCAAACCATATCGAATATTTCCTACAAACTATGATCACATGAAAACTTTAATGATTTGCAATCCACTAAAGGTTATACAAATCAAATTTATAAGCATAAGGCCTTTGACTATGTAGCACATACTTATTTATTATTGTATATCCTGAACATTTGCACAACACAATAATAATGTGTAATTAGTAAACAATTATTTGAGATTTCTCTTATGGGATTTTTTGAAAATTTTGAAATTTTGAAAATTTTTAGAAAGTATACAAACAAGAATATAATAATTTACATAAAGGAGAAATTAAAAATATGTCATATGTGGCATGAGTTGAATTAAACGACCGTTAGGCGATTTGATGGCTAGGCACCAATAGCTTAGTTGTTAGAGCGTCAGCGCGTAGAGCTGAAGGTTGCGAGTTCGAATCTCGCTGGGTGCGACATTTTTTCAATTTTTCCTTAATCTCATTTAATATTCTTGTTTGTATACTTTCTAAAAATTTTCAAAATTTTTAAATTGTGTATAAAAAATATTAGTATCTGTTCAGTATATTCACATAATAGGTAGTTCGGTGTTATGAACCGAGTTAGTAACAATATTGGTAGATCTAGCTACAATAATGTTTTTTGTATCATAGTCATTAATGATGAAAAATATGCAATCCAAATCAGCCAAAACACTTCTAATAGGAATATCAATCCCAATTACAGATTCAACACTAAATGTAGGACCAAAAGAAAGAAATTTTAAAATGTCATCTGGGATGATAGTACCAGATAAGCTGTTTATCCATTTAGGATTTGTGACTAGTTTATTATTTAATTGGTTGTTAATTAATTTATCAATTTTGGCAAAATTTTTTTGTTTGGTATTATGAAATGTTTTGTTATAAGATTTCTTTTGTTATTAAATATATCAAGGTTAGTAATAGCTACAATATCATAACCAAGAGAATTGAGCAAAGACTCCAATTTCAAAATTAGTTTATGATTACCACTTATTTCCAAATTTAAAATTTTATTTCCTAACCTAATATTGAGGTCCGAATTCTCCGATTGTCTGTGAATAAGGTCTTCAATTGGTTTTGTGGCAGGTTCAATATGCGGAGGGGACAGCCCTAGTTTTCGGCATTTAAGTAAGAAACATCTCCGGTTATACATTTTTAATAATTTTATGTTAGTTCGAGACCAAGTTTTCATTTTTTCTACCAGCAGGTTACCTGTGTAGCTTTCATTTGTTGGTATTAACACATCCTAGAGTTTTATTTCTTAACTAGTCAGCAAAGACTACTTTTTCGTCTACTTCTAGTAGTCTCATTATTTAGTAAGGGTATTTTTCACTTGGTCACTTTTCTCTTGTTATAGTTTAGAGATTCTTCTTCTTCTTCTTTTTTATTGGCTTTACTCTATTGAGTAATCTGCCAGTGCATTTGGTTTCAAATTTCTGGGGTCACTTTCGTGAGTCTGGAAATTGTTCCATACCCCTTGGCTTTATTTCTTCCGTGTGAACTGAAATTAAATTTACTCCATGTGTGATAATTAGTAATTGTGTTTGTTGGTTATAGTTTAATTTGGAAAGTTTTCAAAAATTTTATTAGGGTGTAGAGGATATAGGTTTAGGATCGTTTAGAAGCATTGCTAAGTTGAAGGGAGCAGGTATGCCTAATTTGATTATTTCTACATAAATATCATAACTTGTAGTTCTGTTTATAGGGCATTCCCAGAATATGTGGTCTAATGTTTCAATTCTACCACACTCACAATAGGGGCTATCGAGGATATTAATTTTGTACAGGTGTGATTTTGTGAGACAGTGTCCCGTTCTCATGCGAATAATAGTAGTAATGTGTCTTCTGTCTATAAAGTTTATTTTTTCGTGCCAAGGTTTGTAAGGAAACGAGCTCTGAATGCTGTAATACCACTTAGCTTTTTGTATAAATGTTTGTTTCCAATTATTTTCGTGTATGTGATTTATTTTATTTTTTAGGATTGGGAGAAGATCTGAAGATTCTATTTTAATTTGTCTAGGAATGTTTAATGCAGCGCCCACTTTTGCAAGCGAATCAGCAGTTTCGTTTCCGCGAATATTAGAGTGTCCAGGTATCCAGCATAGTCTAATATCTGCGCCTTCTTTGTTTAATTTGTATATTTTACTTTTAGTTAATAGAGTTCTATAATCATTGTAAGGAGAAATGTTATTATTAGAAATTTTGTCAATGGCGCTTTTTGAATCTGTAAAGATTATGACTTTTTCAAAGCTCCTTTCCTCACAAACCTCCAGTGCTTTAAGTATTGCTATAGTTTCAGCTGCACATATGTTAGTAAAAGAGGGCATCCTTTCCGAATATGAGTAGCTTTCACTCGGTATGTGTATTCCGATTCCCGTCCTGTCATCCTCTGCATCTGAATGATTGGTTTTTTTTTATGCATCTGTGAAAATATGGGTAAATGATTTAAATTTTTCCGATGCAATCTGGTGGTATTCACTCTGATTGGTAATGGATTCTTTCTTGAAACTTGTACTAATAATTGGGATTTTATAAGTGAATATATCAAATTCAGAGGAATAACAGGACGGTACTCCAGAGCGATTGATTAAAGGGAAGAATTTTTCCATATTATTAAGGGCCTCGATTAGGTAAGTTACATTGCGATTTCTCCAATAACCCCGCTGAAGACCATGGAACCTCCTCAACTCATCCGTCAGGCCGATCATTGGATGATTTTTTATTTTGCTGATTTTATTAAAGTATTTTATGGCAAGCCACTTGTTTCTGTGATCTAGGTCCATT
Source organism: Altica lythri (assembly GCA_964028335.1). NCBI lineage: Eukaryota > Metazoa > Arthropoda > Insecta > Coleoptera > Chrysomelidae > Altica > Altica lythri. The sequence continues at coordinate 19,641,862 of OZ034805.1, forward strand.
TTTGCGCTTTCTGCTAGTATGGCGTTGGTGGGTGTAGATTTCATCATGCCGTTTACTATACGAAGAGCTTGGTATTGTATTCTATTTAATTTGTTTATGAGTGTTTTAGGGCAATTATTGATTAGCGTGGATCCATAATCTAGATGAGATTGAATTAACGCATTGTATATAAGCTTTAGAGTAGTTTAGAGATAATTTTTTTAAGGTTATATGTAAACTATTTTTTACCCGCGGCTTTGCTTTGCTTTACATTCACAAATGAGTTAATGACTGTCTATTTTACATATAATAATTTAATTTTAATCATTCTGTAGGTATATCCTTAGTAAAATAAGTCTGGCCTAACTACTTTTATTATTTTTTTTTTATTAAAAATTTCATGTTTGTCAATCAATCACGCTGCAACCACTGAACAGATTTCGATAATAATAAATCATACAACACCGATTATGACTATCTTATAATATTGATCTGTAACAGTTCTACATTGGACCTAATTATCTGTAAGATATAGTAATTTGTGTGTCATTTGTATATGTACTTGCCATAAAAAACAACGATAGCGCGTTTTAATAACCTCTTGCGTCATCTAGTTTCAAATATCAAAACTAAATTATAACAGGTATGTATGCATGTTGTGTATTATTTTAGTGGTATTTTTAAATGTATTAATGAGATACTTTCATACAAAATCTGACCCCCTCAATTGTCCGGTTAAAGGGGTGGGGAAGAAATGTTTTACACCAGATGTTCAGTTGAAAGAAGACAAATACATCTGTGAAAACCGCATTCAAATCAAATTAGTAGTTTTCATGTGATGCACGCACAAACATCCAGACAGACAGACAATAAAGTTTTATATCGATGTACCTGCGACGTCGTTCGCGTGGCGTGTTGATTGTTGTATAAAAAGTAACCTATTTCAGTCTTCATGCTTTCAACTATCCCGATACAAAAATCATTTCAAAATTTTTATACACCAGATTCTAATGTAAATAAATTTAATAAAGGTCTATGTACTAATCCTGTATATATTACTACTATCGTAAAATTTATTATTATTAACTTTGTCCTTATTGCAATTTGTAGTACATTTGTTTTATTTCAGTTTATTTATACCACATGATTTTCGACCATCATTTTGTCATTATGTCACATTTCATTTTATTTATATCATAACTTTGTAAATTCGATTTTAATTATGTATCTGATGAAGCTATAAGATAGTGAAACGCGTTATACATTAAATAAAAATTGTGAAAATCTCAATACTTTTAGTATTTTAATATTCTTGTAATAGGAATCAATACGCCAAAATCTTTTTTGTTAAAATGTCCGTTAAAACACATTCTTTTTATCCCTTGTATCGACTTTCTAAATCTGGCAATAAGTATGCTACCTTGAAACAGTTGAAATTTTAATGGAAATATTTCTCCAGCTGCTTTCACTTCAAAAGTTGTGCCATAAGTATACAACCTACCCATATTGGCTACATAAAGGCGTTTTGTATCGTAAGTGGTTCCGGATTGGTCCATAGTAAAACACCTAAATCTTTGCCAATCGTTGGACACGTGGCTTACTATATTAGCTCTAACTTGAGCAGCCAGTGAAATATTTCCATAAAGCAAATAAGACAGAGATGAAAATAAACACGCTCCATCGCCAGGTATCTCTTTCACTCAACATCGGATTGCTAATCCTTTAACTGTGACTGTTACAATTTCTCCATCAATTTTTCAAACAAACTTCTTTAAGTAAGTAATCGATATGACACTTTGATACAAACGTCAGTATAATCAATGAAAAATAAACAATTTTAAGCTAGCACCTAATTGGCATAAAACTTTGAAATAAACATAATTTTAATCAACGAAGAAAAAAACAAATATTACTAACTAATTTGGAACGAGACTTGTACACCTCCACAACCTCTAAAGAAAACATTTTAATTTTCTAGTCCCTTATTTCAAAAACATAGGGCTTTTATACAAACTTCCAACACCCGTTTTACCCCCTTAGGGGTAGAGTTTCGTAAAATCCTTTCTTAGCGGACGTCTAGACCCTATAAGGAACTTACCTGCCAAATTTCAAGTTTGTATGTCTTATAGTTTCTAAGATACGGTGATGAGTGAACTTTCGCTTTTATATATAGTCCATTTCACCGATTTTGGCCGATGATAGAAATCATACTCGAAGTAAATTTAGAGTTACATCTCTCTCAGATACGGGCAAGTCAGAAATTTAAATAAGGACGTTTGTTTTTTAATACAACACTTACGTAACTGCATCTTGTTTCACCGGTAGATAAAAAGTATTCAATACGAAAGTCGCGACTTAATTTACATTCCTAGTAACCGTCATGCACGGCTCGATGTTGAAGGGTTGAATTTAATAATTATTAATGTCATATTTTTGTAGATGTCAAACCACACTGATAGTTTCAGAAACTTACGACCTCATTTAGAAAAAAAAACTCTCCGCCATTGGTAACTTGAATGACAGTTTAATCCTATTTCAGTGGTTTCTAATATCAAATCGGCCAAAAACGATGAAATGGACTATATATAGATTAATAAAAACAAAATTATGTCAAATTTCAATCTGTCGTTGTCAGTGGTTAAAATCATCAAAAAGAACTGTTTCTCATAGGAATAATCGGTGTTCTTTTAGTAATTTCTAATTTAGTTGTTTCCTGTTATTGAAGTACCGCCAGTTAGATGACTGTCATTTTTATAACCTTAAGAGATTAATTTAGCACGTTGTTCCTGATCTTGTAATTTTCTATTTTTGGAGTTTAAGATTTTAGTAATTTAGTTTTGTTTAAACTAATGCTAACACTTAAGAGTTTAATTGTAAAAAAACGAATTGTTCTTAATAAAGTGCAATAAAACACTTTTAAAGGTTTTTTCTACATATATTTGTTACATCCATGCGGCTGTAATCTTACTTTTATAAATTTCACTTTTAGGTGTTTGTAATTTGTAACTCATTAGCTGTCACTTATGTTGGTATAAAGTATACCGAAAGAGTAAACTTGGCTTTTATTAAGGTGCTAACCCATTGATTTCCAAGTATATATATATATATATATATATATATTATAACATATGATAACTCTTTCTATTATTACAGTATTCTATAAGTTACCATGTTATAAAGTACTTCTTACCTTGAATTTTTTAAATTTTAATATAGATGTGAAGAAGGTAAGATTCAAATTAATTTCTTTTATTTTAACGATTATTATTTTAACATATGCTCCTAGCTATTCTCTTTCTTAGGGTCAGAGTTTAAAAATTTCAAATCATAAATGGATTCAAATTTAACTAATATTGAAAATTTCAACAAAACGATTATAAAATCCAACAATCATATACCAAATTATGTTTTTTTTAACGATAATTCTATTTTGACCTTAACCTTACTTTTTCTTATTGTTTTGTGCATTTTTACACATTACTTTCAAAAACTAAACATAATTAAAACAAGTGTTATGAAAATTTCTGAATTTTGTAACCAATAAATCAAATTAAACTTATCTAAGAATGAAAAATAACTTATTTAAACAGTAAAACAGTGTACAAGTGAAATTAAATGTTCATCAAATACATAAAAATCAAACACAGGAAAGTTCTTTATTTTAAAAAAATTATAAATTGATACCGTGTTCTGGTGATTTTGGTATTCTCTTGGGACAGCTAAGGCACAGGGTATCCTTTTCAATTGGAATCCACCATTTCCCAGGACATCAATGATATACGGACACTTTAGAGATTTTGACGAATAAAATTGCTTCTAATCAGGAAATAATCCGCTCTTGCATCAAATGGTAAGTAAACTAATACTTTCTTTCTTATTAGAAACTAGTTTGACTTTCGTTAAATTAACTCAGGAAGCATTCATATAAATGAACTGCTCAGCATACAATTTCTAACATTCATTTCTCCATAAATATAAACTTTACGTCTTACCAGATACTATCAGAAGTTGTCTTGCGGTTTTGTTAACACTTTTGACTACTTTTATACTTTCTTTTAAGTATTTTGAAAAAAAATCGAAACTTTAACGGAGCAAACTTTATTACATCTTATCCCTTCAAAAGGTAGAAAACAAGAGAGCGATTCAGAAATAAACAATTTAACAACTGAATCTCCAAACAAACTCACACTATACATTATTATTCTCTATTCGCCTACTAATTATTTGTCAAATAAAATTACTAAAAATCTAATACTTAATTCCTTATTTACATTTAATACAATAGTGATTCTTTTAAAATTTGCTAAACTTTTGATGAGTTGTTAATTTTATAATATCTTATCTATAATATAATCTAATATCTTTCTATTTTCAGAACTTTTCATTTGGAAATTAAACTAATTACAAATCACAATATGGCTTGATACCAAACATTGTATATTTTGAAAGTAAGTAAAATTTTTATATATTTCTTCTATGATTTCTAATATTTTATAATAAAATTTATGTAAAGTTTTACATTTATGTTTTAACATTTAATTTTCTTATTTCATATTATCTTAATTTATTTAAAATCGGTTTTAATTACCAATGTATCGTAAAATTTATAAACTTTTTCAATACCTACTCTTATTATCTATTTAATACATGATCATTAAAATTTTATATATTATATATTAAATTATTTTGAATCTTTGAAATAAATATCTCTTAGATGTACTTGTATATTGTAATTTCTTATTTTGTTTTGTTTTTCTTTTTTAGGTATTGTGAAGAAGACGATTATAAATTATACCAAATTTACTGCATTTGCACTCTGCCTTGGAATAAGAATATTTTCCTTTTCTCTATTTTTATTAATTTTCTTTATATGTACTTATTTGATATAGCATAGTAACTTATATCATTTTAATATATATATATATATATATATATATATATATATATATATATATATATATATATATATATATATAAACTCCAAGAAAGTCTTTGCTAATTGTTATATAATTAAATGATGAAAAAATTGGGTTTAGCAGCAATACAAAAAGTGTACTCTTATAAGTTTATTGCCAAGCTTTCGATTATAATTATAATCATCTTCAGGGCGCTACAATACTTTATGTTATAATATGGACTATAAAATATGTAAATATAATTTTTTACTTACAACTTGTTGAGATTATTTTGTAAAAGATGTTAATTTAATATTATATTTATGTAGTAGATTTTGAAAAAAATTATAACGACAAACTTTTTTTTTGAAATATCAAAAAACTGCACCTACGATCTTGTTTCGTATAAATTTCAAAACCTAATTTCGGTTTCATAGGACAGTTCTAAGTGAAAATTCAAAATGACAGTAATACATCCAGTCATTTCTGAATTAAATCAAATTAATTTTTAAAAAGGCTTAGTGGTGCAGTTTTTTGATATTTCTAAAAAAAAGTTTGTCGTTGTTATAATTTTTTTCAAAATCTACTACATAAATATAATATTAAATTAACATCTTATACAAAATAATCTCAACAAGTTGTAAGTAAAAAATTATATTTACATATTTTATAGTCCATATTATAACATAAAGTATTGTAGCGCCCTGAAGATGATTATAATCATAATCGAAAGCTTGGCAATAAACTTATAAGAGTACACTTTTTGTATTGCTGCTAAACCCAATATCTTCATCATTTAATTATATATAGATATATATATATATATATATATATATATATATATATATATATATATATATATTGTAATGATTCTCCTTTGGCTCCGGCTATTGGGTCTGGGTTCCTTGCAATTTTTCTTTATGTAAATAAGATTTTATTCTTAATTTTAAAATTCAAACTATCTTTCAACATAAGTTATAAAGTCAAAACTCAAATTCAAAATTCATAATAATCTCCATGGCATTTCAACGCTTTATATACAATTCAAAAAAAATAATAGTCACTGGTCTATGTCGTCACACTATACAGTAAGATATTTTATTTACAAAATAGACACAGTGATACCATAAAAATATATATGTATATATAGATTTATAATTATTTTTTGACCAGATAGTATAAAAGAAAAATGACTTTTAATAAAAGAGTACACCTTTAATAGTGTTTTAATCACTAGAGGCCTTTGGACCGCAACCCCAAGAAAAATCATTTTTTCTCTTTTATATATATATATATATATATATATATATATATATATATATATATATATATAACGAACAGAGCGTTTTGTGACAGTCTAAAAATGTCCAAAGATGATACATAAAGTATCTAATGCCATACTGTCAATAGTAATAATATATATATATATATATATATATATATATATATATATATAACAAGGTGCTAAGTATCCGTACTTATGACAAACAAAAGGGGAAAATTAACAGGCATATACGCAAAAACGATCATTGTTACAATACAAGTAGGAACGGTAACCGCAGACATGCATGTTTCTGGCTCGTTAGCCGTCATCAGTGCGGCATAACCAAGTAAGGTATTGTACGTGGCTAGCAAAAGTGTTGGGTACTTGGGAGCTAAGGATGGTAGGAAAACATGTGTCTAAAAACACAAACAACGAACGCTCACACAGGAGTCCTATCGCCATTTGTGCCTTCGGCCAGATGTGCCCACATTTCGGGGCTACGACCAGCGTCGCCACGTTGGCGAAACGGACTCATTGCGTTTGAGTCGTTCCAAGCCCAGGATGTGAAACAAAAAACAAGGTGCCAAGTATGCGTACTTATGACAAACAAAAAGGGAAAATTAACGGCCAGCAGCAGCGTGCTACCGCCTCACCGCTCCACCCACACCGCACATTAAAGCGCGAGTGGTATGAGACTATTATTATTTTAGAACTATAAAAACTTGCATGCTATATGCACGCATAATCTCAGCCCGATCGGTTTAAAATTCACAAAGTTTCATACAAACTTTCATTCCCAATTTTATCCCCTTAGGGGTGGAATTAATCTAAATTCCTTTTTAAGAATGCCTACGTCATAGTAGCTATATGCATGCAAAATCTTAGCCCGATCGGTTTAAAATTAACAAACTTTTATACAAACTTTCATCGCTTTTTGTATCCCCTTAGAAATGGAATTAACCAAAATCCTTTTTTAGGGGATGCCTACGTTATAGAAGCTAAATGCACGCAAAATCTTAGCCCGATCGGTTTAAAATTGACCAATTTCATACAAACTTTCATCCCTTATTTTATCCCCTTGGGGGTGGAATTAATCAAAATCCTTTCTTAGCGGATGCCTACGTTATAACATCTACCTACATTCCAAATTTCAGCCCCATCCGTCCAGCGGTTTGGGCTGTGCGTTGATAGATCACTATGTCAGTCAGTCAGTCAACTTTGAGTTTTATATTATATATATATATATATATATATATATGTTTCTTTTATTAAAATGGTTAAAGAAAATTAAATACATTATATATATAGTGCGTACTTAGACAAACAACAAGTAAGGTATTGCACTTGGCTAGCAAAAGTGTTGGGTAGGGAAACATGTGTCAAAGAACACAAACAACGAAACTCACACAGGAGTCCTATCGCCATTTGTGTCTTCGGCCAGTTGTGGCCACATTTCGGGGCTATGACCAGCTTCGCCACGTTGGCGAAACGGACTCATTGTGTTTGAGCCGTTCCAAGCCCAGGATGTAAAACAAAAAAGGGTGCCAAGTATGAGACTGTCAAAATTTATATATACATATATATATATATATATATATATATATATATATATATATATTTATTTATAACATAAGTAACTTGCTCTGTAGTATTCTATAAGTCACTATGCTATAAAATAATCCTTACCTTGAATTTATTTTAAATTTTAATATAAATGTTAAGAAGGTAAGAATAAAATTAATTTCTTAACTTTCAAATATTATTATTTTAAAATATGCTCCTGGCTATTCTCCTTCTTAGGGTCAGAGTTCAAAAATTTCAAATAATAAATAGATTCAAATTCAACTAATATTGAAAATTTTGACAAACGATTATAAAATTTAGAAATAATGGACCAACTGAGATTCTCTGACAAAGACTCTATATTAACTTCACCTAACCTCACTTAAGTTCAAAAATGTTGTTACTTTCTACACAATTTTCAAAACCAAATGTAATTGAATCAAATGAAATAAAATGTTCTGAATTTTATAAAAGATAACTCAAATTAATCTTATCAAATAGTGACAAATAACTTATTTAAACAGTGAAACAGTGCACAGTGAAATTAAACGTTCATTAAACATATAAAAATCAAACACAGAAAAGTTCTTTATTGTTAAACATTGAAAATCAATACCGTCTTATGGAGATCCTGTATTCCCTCTGGACTGCAATGATATCAGGACACTTTGGAAAGTAGTACAAATAGAACTTCTTTCAATTAGAAGACAAACAGCTATTACATCCACTGGTAAGTAAAATAATGACTTTCTTTCTTGTTAGAAACTGTTTTAACTTTCTTAAATTAATTCATGATGCAATTATACCCATGAACTGCTTAGCATACGATTTCCAACATTTATTTCTTCATAAAAATAAATTTTACTTCTTACCAATTACTATCAGGAGCTTCCTTGTAAGGTTGATAATACTTTTGATTGATTTTAAACTTTCTTTTATGAATATTTAAAAAAACAACTCTCAATTTTAACGGAGCAAACTTTATTACATCTTATCTCTTCAATCTACCAAAAACAAGAGAGAGCTTCAAAAATCAACAACTAAACAACTGAATTTTTAAACAAACTAAAACTATACATTCATATTACCTATTCGCCTACTAATTATTTCAATTGAAATTACAAACAATCTAATTCATTATTCAAATTGAACACAATAATCATTCCTTTTTTAAAATTTGCTATATCTATAAACTAATATTTTTCTATTTTCAGAACTTTTCATTTGGAAATTAAACTATTAACAAATTACAATATGGCTTGAAAACAAAGATTGTGTGTTTTGAAAGTAAGTAAAATTTTTAATATTTCTTTTATGAATTCTCATATTTTGTCATTTAATTTTCTAATTTAATTTTATTCTAACTCATTTAAGATTATTTTGTAATTACCAAAGTATTGTAAACTTTATAAACTTTTAAATCTTTAATTTTATTACATATCTAGTACATGATTATTAGAATTTTATATATTATAGATTAAACTATATTGAATCTTTAAAATAAAGATCTCTTAGATGTACTCATATATTTTAATTTCTTATTTTGTTTTATTTTTCTTTTTCAGGAATTGTAAAGAAGATGATGATAAATTATACCAATTTTACTGCCTTTGCACTCTGCCTTAGAATAAGAATATTTTCCTTTCTCTATTTCCATTAATATTTTCTTTATATGTACTTATTTAATATAGCATAGTAACTCATATCATCTCAATATATATATATATATATATATATATACAAAGGGTGCCAAGTATGCGTACTTATGACAAACAAAGGGGGCAAATTAACGGGCATGTACGCAAAAAGGATCATAGGATTACGAGTAGGAATGGTAACCGCAGACATGCATGTATCTGGCTGCATTTTCGGAATTCGCCGACACATTAGCCGCTCGGATCAACTCGGGTGATGCGAATCTCAGACTCGTAAAGACCCGACGTATTAGACTAATACGTCGGAGATTTACGAAACGTTAAATGGCAGTATTTTTTATATAAAATATGTATGTATAATGTACAGTGAGTTTTGTTAGAAGGAAAAATGTAAATTTTATTAAAAAACCTGGGACACGTCAAATTTTAAATTGTAATGACCATCTTTAATGTTATTATTTTCTATCCTATCAACGTCATAGAAAAAATTATAACCAGATGCCGTTTTAAAATTAAAATTTGGCGCGCCAGTGCATTTTGTTGTAAATTACACAAGGCATAAGGCGAATATTACTTATTTACATTTATCGTTCTAAAAAAACTCACTATATAGATACATATAAATAAAAATAAGCAAAGTTTATTAATAATTAAAAATCTTAAAAACAAAAGCTAATATTTTTATTTTTTTGATTTATTTCCCCCTAAACCCACGTTATTTTCAACACATGTCGCCAGGGAATGGGGTGCTTTTTTAATTGTTTTTTTAGGATGTTGAGACTTTCTTCCAACACACATTGCTTTCTTTCCTGTCATTTTCGTTTTTCTTCGTCCAATTGATGTAGGCTGTACAGTTATATTTTTGCCTTTTTTTCGTGTAGCTTGCTGTCGTTTTCTCTTACAGACTACGCCTCTGTATTTAAAAGCAGTATGCAAACCAGATAATAAAGTCTGCTCTGAGTTAGCATGTTTGTCACAATTCTTTAAATATTCCTTAATCGCAGGATAGAATACTGATGGTTTTCTATCCAAATATTCCATGATTTTTTTTGAGTGTTGTTCCCATTTTTTTTTTAATTCGGCAATATCATGATCTTCGTACTTTGTATCATCAACTTTATCACCAACAACATTCACAGCAAAATTACAATTTTGTAAAGAAACTGAATCCATATCAACATCTTTAGTAGTGCTTTGGTCCATTGAAATATTTTCAATTGGCGAAAATAGTTGTGCATCTGCCTGTTTTCCGGTGGCAATATGGTAAAGATGGAATTTAACATTTATTGATAAGGTATTAAAAACTGAATGTATATTAAATTTTTTTACAACCGCTGCCTGATGTTTACAATGTTTACCAGTAAATCCTTGTGGACACGTACACTTGAATATTAGTAAATCAACGATGTAGGTGACATGTCTATCGGTATGACTTTTTACTTCATATTCAAAATCATTAAGTTGAACTATATTTTCAGCAGTCACGTCCTTTTCATCAGGCAAATAACGACTAATAATTGTCTTAGACGCTCGTTTTAGTAAAATATCCAAAATTCGTTGCTTATAATAAAATTCAAAGTTGGTAGTAATAAAGTCACAAAGTTGAGGTAAATTAAATGCTTTTGTCCTTTCCAAGGGTATATCTTTTAGCAGTCTAAATACGACTTCTATGTAATTGTTGGTGTCTGTTCCCCTTAGTGGTAAATGTTGCCGATATAAAAGGCACCAAGTGTCAGCTCTCTCCATCATATTACTTACGTATTTTGTGAAATTATCATATTTGCAATTTTTTGTAAATTCCAAACAAGAATTTTCTAGCTCTTCATATGTTTTGGATACAAGAATATTTCGAAAATATTTGTAGCAGTTTTGTACGTCCTTTGAAGAAATTTTGTTCTTACCTAATTTAAGCCATTTCCAACACGCTTTTAAAACGTGAAAAGTACACAATAAATAACAGGAATCAGGCCAAATTATTTTTAAGGCGTTCCTTTCAGCTAGATCGTCATCCGTTAGAATAACTTTTGGTTTTATTTTAATGGGAAAAATTTCATAAAGGGCACGCACAGCTTCCATGAATACATTTGATTGTTGACTGCTACTAAGGATGCAACCCAAAGGTAATCCTCCAATAGCTGATTGTGTTATAAAATAGTAAACCTTATGATTTTGCGTATCACAATTGCCCGTGGAATCAACAAACATAATCTCAGACGACTGGGGAAGTGTTGCAACTCTTTGCATAATTGGTGTACAAAGTGCCACGGCATAATGTTCTTCTTTTCGAATTATTTTATACAGAGTACCATTTTTTTCTCCTAACATCCTAAGCATATTATCTAAATGAGATAACATATTTTCTCCCGTCTTTTCTCCATAATTTTTTTTGAAATGGCTTTTCCATATAGACTCTACATCTGTTTTAGTAGGAGTAAAATGTCTATCTATAACAATATTTTCATAGTTGTCGCCGTGTTCCTCCATCATTGACAAAATATAAGAGTGATATGCAGAGGCTACTGAGTGACCTTTCTCAAATAGCTCAATAATATGATTTTTTACATCCAAAGCAAGTGGTCGTTCTCTAAGTGCAGCAGCAGAATTTAAATTATGATTATGTTCATCTCGAAATTCCACAATACATGGCCATTTTGGCATATAAACATCACTGTTTTTTGACTTTGTGTCTGGATTATACCGCTTTATAGAAACCGATAACTTTGCTGGACAGTTTATGTTTCTAGAAATTCTTTTTCTAGAATTTTCATTTTTCTTTTTTTGTTTTACGTTAAAATGACAGTGATATAATCTTTTAAATATAATGCGTGGCTTTTCAGTACCAAGTTTAAAAGTTTTTGAAATTCTCCATGTTACTTTTTGAGAATTTTCCAATTCAGTCAACCATTTCTACAAGAAACAAAAAACCAATTAGTTTAAGATTCTATTTATTCTTCAACGTAATAAGATCCTATATTTCAAATAATTTATTTTTTCCTATTATTATTATGTTTCCTACGTTTTTGATTTTAAAGTTCCGCAAATATAATATCGGGTGTTTAATTAAAAAAACAATCTAGTTACCTTTGAAATTTGTCAGAAAGGGACAATACCAAAAAGGTATGCGTATTCTTACATCATACAAAAATAATTTTAATTTAATATAATATTAGACAAACTTAACCTAAAAATACTATTTACATACCTCAAAATCTTTTTGATCACTTATTTGCAACCTAATCATATTCAATGATGTATGTTTGTAAGGCACATTTGGTAATGTCGCTGGATCCATTTTACTATTTTAGATTGAAAATTTATTATTTATATTTACTTGATAGCTTGTGACTGTTCAAGAAACTCTAATAAAAAGAAATAAGTACTTAGTTCACGATGCATGCCGCTCATGTATTTTACGTAAATCCCCGACGTATTAGTCTAATACGTCGGGACTTTACGAGTCTGAGATTCGCATCACCCGAGTTGATCCGAGCGGTTAATGTGTCGGCGAATTCCGAAAATGCTATCTGGCTCGTTAGCCGTCATCAGTGCGGCATAACCAAGTAAGGTATTGCTCTTGGCTAGCAAAAGTGTTGGGTACTTGGGAGCAAAGGATGTTAGGGAAACATGTGTCAAAAAACACAAACAACGAACGCTCACACAGGAGTCCTATCGCCATTTGTGCCTTCGGCCAGCTGTGCCCACATTTCCTACTCGTAATCCTATGATCCTTTTTGCGTACATGCCCGTTAATTTGCCCCCTTTGTTTGTCATAAGTACGCATACTTGGGGTCTAGGACATTTGGGCGCAGCCGTTTCGGCGCGGTCGTTTCGGCGCGGCCGTTTCGGCGCGAGACACTTCGGCGCGGGTACGTTTCGGCGCAGGTACATTTGGGCGCCAGTATCGAATATTTATTTTCAAAAACATATTTTTAATAATACAGTAAATTATTTAACTGGTTTAGAATATTATCCAATTTGACAATATTAATATGTGAATATAAATATCATAAAACTGAAAATTTTCAGGAATAATCAGATCTTCGACTCGTAATGGAATTGGTGGTGCAATTAGAACTTCGTTTCTTTTCATGAGAATCATTTTTTTAAAGCTTTTTCTTTTGGTAAATTTGCCTGTGCTGCTTGCGACAAATTAGCTTCATTCAGACAAAAGTTAATAATTTGCGACGTTGCTTCCATCGTTTCAGCAGCACGGGTTTTCATTGCATCACAAACCATCCTTTTCTCTAAGTTCGCCGGATTGCTGTCATGTGAATGGTTATGAATTTCATTCACAATTAAACCATCTATGGTATGAATTCTGGTTTTACAACCTTCATGTTTAAATTCACAGGGCCAAAATTCTTTTCACAAGCACTTAACTTGTCAAAAACGTAGCAGTAGCCATTGCAAAGGTTTACCACGTTTCGAAACTAACTTCATTTTAAAAACTAATTACACACTGATTAAAACAAACTAATTAAAACTAATTCACCCATCAGTTCTTATATTTACAAAAATAGGGGGTTCCTTAGTCATAAAACACATCTCATTTCGTCAAGATTATTTACCTAAATTTACTGTTTTTTTTTTATAATTCCTTCTCAATAGTAATATTAAAATATCATTAAAATAAAACTAAAATGCTCATTAATAATCCAAATTTAGCCTTTAGATCCAAGAATTATTAACCTAAATTATCCCTTCTTACCTGTTAATTCCTTATCTTAATTCTGGGAGTACATCCAAATTCCAATGGTAAAATCTCATTAAAAAGAAAATTAAAGACATATCATGCCTTCAAAAGATTATTATTTGTTGTTTCTAATGATCCAAATTCAGCCTTTAAATTAACGTAGAATTTTAGAATTCTTAGAATTTATATTCATATATTAATAATGTCAAATTGGATAATATTCTAAACAGTTAAATAATTCACTGTATTGTTACAAATATGTTTTTGAAAATAAATATTCGATACTGGCGCCCAAATGTACCCGAGCCGTAACGTACCCGCGCCGAAGTGTTTTCGCGCCGAAACGGCCGTGCCAAAACGGCCGCGCCCAAACGGCCGCGCCGAAATGTCCGGATCCGGCATACTTGGCACCCTTTGTGTTTCACATCCTGGGCTTGGAACGACTCAAACATAATGAGTCTGTTTCGCCAACGTGGCGACGCTGGTCGTAGCCCCAAAATGTGGGCACAGCTGGCCGAAGGCACAAATGGCGATAGGACTCCTGTGTGAGCGTTCGTTGTTTGTGTTTTTTGACACATGTTTTCCTAACATCCTTTGCTCCCAAGTACCCAACACTTTTGCTAGCCAAGAGCAATACCTTACTTGGTTATGCCGCACTGATGACGGCTAACAAGCCAGAAACATGCAGGTTTGCGGTTACCATTCCTACTCGTAATCCTATGATCCTTTTTGCGTACATGCCCGTTAATTTGCCCCCTTTGTTTGTCATAAGTACGCATACTTGGCACCCTTTGTGTTTCACATCCTGGGCTTGGAACGACTCAAACACAATGAGTCTGTTTCGCCAACGTGGCGACGCTGGTCGTAGCCCCAAAATGTGGGCACAGCTGGCCGAAGGCACAAATGGCGATAGGACTCCTGTGTGAGCGTTCGTTGTTTGTGCTTTTTGACACATGTTTCCCTAACATCCTTTGCTCCCAAGTACCCAACACTTTTGCTAGCCAAGATACCTTACTTGGTTATGCCGCACTGATGACGGCTAACGAGCCAGAAACATGCATGTCTGCGGTTACCATTCCTACTCGTAATCCTATGATCCTTTTTGCGTACATGCCCGTTAATTTTCCCCCTTTGTATATATATATATATATATATATATATATATATATATATATATATATATATATATATATATATATATATATATATATATATGTATATAAGAAAATTTTTATTGTGACATGCAAGATAAGACTTTCATAAACTTGTATAAAACTTTTTGGGACAAAAAAATTTTTCTTCAAAAAATGCCCTGCATGACCTGGACATAATTAGGAATTTGTTGCAATACAGGGAAAATGAAAAAAAATATTTCTGCTGAAGAATGATGTAGTAACATTTTCATCAAAAACTAGCTAATAACTTAAAATAAAATAATTAATTCCTATACTTTACATACTTAGTAACTTTAACGTACCCACCGTCCATTTTTAAACAGATGATTGTTTTTTAATTATATTCATTAATAACATTGGGTGTAATACGTTTACATTCCTCTTTTATTGCTCTTTCAAAATGGTCAACATTTCGAAATGACCTCTAAAGGTAAACCTTTTGTGTTAAATATCCTCACAAAAAGAAGTAAGGTCTGGAGACCTCGGAGGCCAAAGAAAGTCCACATACCTCCCTATCACACTAGATTACATTTATTAACATAAACGTATCTATCTAAATTGCTCCAGCAGTTTTTAGTTATTTTCTTATTACAATGTAATAATTGGTTACGTATTTGCTAAAAAAATTTTTTGCAATCATGCAATTTAAAAAAAAAGTATTGCCCAACAGTTTTGTTTTTATCTATACAGTTGTTTTAAAAGAACATGATTTTAATGACCGAACATTTTACTCTCCATTTAATCTTCAGCAGAAATTATTTTTTCCCTGTATTCCAGCGAATGCCCTGATATTTTTATTACAATTTTTAATTGCTTTTATGTTATTATCTCTATATTATTCATGACCAGTGAATCCACTTTTACTTTTATTTAAATTTACTGATAAATCTATTTTTCCCTCTCCATTTCTACAGCGTGTTAGTTAATATCCCCGCACAATCCACCAAAATCTTCATTTACTTCTAGTTCGCCGTAAGAAGCGGACTGTTAAAACCACCTGTACCAAGTCGGTGTGTGAATATTGAAACCGCGACAATTGGATACCGTCAAGTTCCCCACTTGACTGTATACGTTCACAGTTCATTCGCAAAAGAGCCTTCCTTGGAGTTCACTGCCAAGGCCGTATGAAGATCGCGGTGGTTCAGTGAACTTATGCTGCTCGTAAGCACCCACTACCTGTTTAAATAATACACTGCTCGATTTTAAAAATGGAAACACAACGGGGTAGTTCTAAATTTTTACGAAACTTGATTGATATAATTAAGATATTGGTACCTCTAATGAAATAAACGCCTAAAAGTAATACAAAAGAAATAAAACTGATTATAATTTAGCTCAAGCACTACATACACTAATATAATTATGCTCCATATTAAAACCAGTCTCACTGATTGTCTAAGTCAATTTTATTATTCGTAACAGTAAACTGGAGGTAAATTTTTATTAGGCCTCTTTGAAAATTAAAAATTTTCTTAGTTTTCACGGTAAATGCGAAATCAACGAAACAACTTAAATTTAGTAATTAAATAGGTAACGGTCACACCCTTTTCACAGTAGCGAAGTAGACGAAGAATACTGTCAACTGAGATTCTTGTAAAGCCATACAAGTTGTAAAATGCACTCCATCTTAGAGCCAAAAAAAAAAAAACAGATTTGACAGAGCAAAAGATTTGTAACGTTTGGCTGAACGTGGAAATTTTGTATTCTAATAAGGATTTTTTTTATTTAGCAGACCATAAATTCTAAAAAAGTTTGTGTTTATTTTACTGAAAGCATCTACGAGAATTTAAACCAACGAACAGTTATCCAAAAGTAAGTGGTCATCTAGAATGTTTGTAGGAGCAACCAAAACCACAGATGGGCACCCTCAATTAAATTTTCATCGAGTCAGGTGTCCTATTGTTTTGGAAGCTACTTTAGAGCCGTGGACACACAATTTTTTTTATTTGTGTATAAAGAACATTTTAAACAAGAACAGTTGATCCATCATATTCTACGACACACTAGCTTTTAAATTTATCAGATACAAACCAATTGGACTTTCTCATCTGGAACATTAGAGAGCAGGATTCAGGATTCAAATTATGCCAGCGCTAAAGAAAGTAACTGTATGTGAATGGGTCCAAATATTACCAAAAAACATTCGGGTAGATGACAACTCGTTTATTGGCAGTTTGAAGGCCATAGTGAGAGCAAATGGTGACCTTTATTTTGATTTTCTCTTTATAAATTTTGGTCATTTTAATCAAAAAAACATAAAGTCATGGTCATTTGTATAGCTACCAGTTTAATTGCCTAACACTTATTAAAGTGCATAGTTTTGAGAAACTACCTCGTGCAAAACTAAATAACAAATTCAGTAGACTGAAACGGATTTTGCTCAGAACTCCGCTCTTTAATGCCTCCACTTGTCAGACCAGCCAGAGCAACGCGACGTGCCAACTCCATGCACCCTTATACTGTTCAATGCTGGACATCGAGAACGGATCGATTCGATCGTTCCTTCATCCCCAGGGTCTCCAGATTGTGGAACTCCTTACCTTCCCACGTCTTCCCCACTCGTCCTGACTTGCAGGCCTTTTAATCCCAAATTAATAAATTGTCTCTTTTGCCCCAATAGATGTTCTCGGTGCATTTGTATTTAGGTCTATAGGTATACCTACGAAGACACCCTTAATAAAAAAAAATTAACGGATGAAAATTTCTATGTTTAATATAACGTAGCAGATAAAGTTGCAATATTTGACAAAAATGCTTTATAGTTACACTTTTATACAATATTTTTTTTATTTTGTTTTCTTTTACGAGTAATAATATTTTTTTATTTAAGTTTAATTATTGCTTAGTAAATGATTCAAAATAAAAATATATGTATCTTATATTCCTAAACCAGCAATATATACTGATATTGATTTTCCTTAGGGGTGCACTTTGTCGGTGACTCACCGAGAGTCGAATTTCTGAGTGAAAGTAAATAACAACTTGAGAAAAAGTTGTTAAAAATTCATAAAAATCAATAAAATCTAAGAAAGATGGTTAAGAATTGCTAAAACTAACAAAAAAAATTCGAAAAGAGGTTGACCTTAAAGGCCATCCTTGCAACTTCCCGCTAGTTTTAACCGTAAAGCTATAGTAACGTGACGTATTTTGACGTTTTTGACTTTTTTTGAAATGTTTAAAAAGCCATAACTTGTTAACGCGTTATTCGATTTTGATGTTAAAAACGTTACTAGGAGTGCAAAATCGATTAGTCAAAAAATCTTGTTATTGAAAAAAAAAACACTTTTTTTGAAATATTTCGACAACGATATTTCACGAACAAATCAACCGATTTTAATTTGCAAAACGGCAGTCGACGTAGTTTTTTAAGCTTGAGAGCTGATTAGGTTATAAAATTGATCGATGTAATGGCCAAAAATATATGCCCAAAAAACATCATTTTTAGCAATTGTTTTTTTCGGTTATATTGAAATTTCTCGAAATCTACTGGTTCGAATCGGTTTAAACTTACAGGTAATCTAAGCTAGATGGAACTCTTTGGAACGCTTTTTATTTCATTCCGATCGGTCAAGCCGTTTAAAAGTTATAAGAGGTTTACATACAACCACACACACATCCACACGTACATACAGACACCCTCGTAAAAATAGTCAGGTGAGGTTCCAAATACCTCAAAACGTTGAGATCCGATGAAAACTCGATTTTCGAAAAACGGGGTAAAATCAATAACTTCCCGATTTAAAAAAAAAATTAATTTTTTTAGCGGGAGTTAAAAAAAACTTTTAAAAAATTAAGTATTTTAAAAAATTCAATAAAATGGAAAAAAAATTAGTAAAAATTATAAGGAACATCTAACAAACAGAAAAATCCGTAAAAAAAGTAAAAAGCATAAAAAAACTAATATTTGGTAAAAAAGTTTAAAATAGGTAAAAATTAATACATATCTTATGAAACCCTCAAAAATGTTTAAAAAAAAAGAGTTAAAAATTTATAAAACCGTTGGAAAAACGTTAAAATCTTAAAAAAAACGTTAAAAGTTGTTTATTTAAAAATCGGTTCAAACCGTTAAAAGTTGGTAAAAAGCATTAATAATTAGTACAAATGCAAAAAAAAACAATTTAACTTATCGATTCTGTTTAATATTTTACGATCAAAGCTGGAAATAGGATGCAGATAGTGAAAAATGTGTGCTACATACCTAACTTACTTTCCATTAGCTTTTAACTTCCCGCCAAAAAAAATTTTTTTTTAAATCGGGAAGTTATTGGTTTTACCCCGTTTTTCGAAAATCGAGTTTTCATCGGATCTCAACGTTTTGAGGTATTTGGAACCTCCCCTGACAATTTTTACGAGGGTGTCTGTATGTCTGTATGTACGTGTGGATGTGTGTGTGGATGTATGTAAACCTCTTATAACTTTTAAACGGCTTGGTATGAAATAAAACGCGTTGAGTTCCATCTAACTTAGACTTCCTGTAAGTTTGAGCCGATTCGAACCGGTAGATTTTGAGAAATTTCAAAATAACCGAAAAAAACAATTGGTAAAAATGATGTTTTTTGGGCACATCTTTTTGGCTATTACATCGATACATTCCATAACCCAATCAGCTTTCAAGCTTAAAAAAACACGTCGAATGCGGTTTTGCAAATTAAAATCGGTTGATTCGTTCGTGAGATATCGTTGTCGAAAAATTTCAAAAAAGTGTTTTTTTTAATAACTTACGGGTTTTTCTACTAATCGATATTGCACTACCAGTAACATTTTTAGGTCTTAAAAAACTGCGTCGAATGCCATCTTGAACATCAAAATCGAATGACGCGTTAAAAAGTTATGGCTTTTTAAACATTTCAAAAAAAGTCAAAAACGTCAAAATACGTCACGTTACTATAGCTTTGCGGTTAAAACTAGCGGGAAGTTGCAAGGATGGCCTTTAAGGTCAACCTCTTTTTGAATTTTTTATGATAGTTTAATTTAAATTTAAATTTTATATGAATTTATAAATATACTTTATGTTATAAATTATGTATTTTAAAAAACTTGAATTTTCTCATATAAATGTTCCATTGCAATTTTTATGTTTCTCCGTATACTTTAATTAGTGCTACGTGTTGTTGTAAAATGTGTAATAAATCGTAATACCATTTTTAACGACTGGCTTCATAGCCGACTTCCTTTTTTTTACAAGCAAAAATTTATCATTTATAAAACTAATTTTATGACTTACTCATTTTATCTCATACACTTTCGTTAATTTTCATGAAGAAACCCAACAGGAATTTTATAACATACTTTTCTCAGCGTCCTTAGCCTAATCAACAGGGAAGAACTGAGTGAGATTTTTCTATTTGTGTAATAAATAAGTTTAAGTACAAAATTAATTTATTAAAAATTAATCCTAAATATTCATTTATGATTTTTTTTAAATAAAATACGGTATCTCATAAGCTTAAAATATTTGCTTACTTTGTAAATCGTAGCCGATATTTGTCTTCTCTAATGAGGTAACATAACAGCTATTTTCGCGGAGCGAATCCTGGACGTATTCAGAGTAAGAACCGAGCATGTACTGGATGTCCTTCACGCGCAAGTCTCTCTACAGACATATCCTGAATTTTTAACACAGCGCGAACGCTAAAGTGTACCAACAAATCCTAGAACTATATGTAGCTAAAAATTTTCATTTTTAGGAACACTTAAAACTTCTAACAACTTTTCTAAATCTTCATCGCTTGAACTGATGTTCAGCATTTAAAAAATTATTCTGAAAAAAAAACAAACTAAGAATTATGAAAACTAATTAAAATTTAAAATTTTTATCTTTTACAAATACACAAAACTTGAAACAAAGTACTTTGAAAACATAAACATAAAATTATTAGGTTAAAATCTCTTCTGAAAACAAATATCCCTCGTTACAACCTAGAACACATCGAACACTTTATGGGCATATTCGGCATGTCACCTAAGTCCTCCGCGAACACAGAATTTTATATCCTGAACAGATCCGCGAACACTTAAATTTTAATGTGCGCATCGAATTCCCTCCGAATACGTTTAGGATTCGCTTCGCGAAAATAGCTAATATCGAATATCCGATATTACACCTTTTATTAAAATAAAAGCGCAGCTAATTTGGATGTTTTTCTCATTTTTCGTATATATATATATATATATATATATATATATATACGTTTCAATTTTATTGGGTTTGCAACAATAAAAGATGAGATGTAGGCTCTTATAAATTTATTCCAAGCTTTCCGATATGGTTATATCCATTATCAGGGAGAAACTTAGTGAGATTAAATAATCAAAGATGCTGTAAAAGTTGATAAAATACATCACAATACATATTAAAATTTTTGTCAAATAGTTTACAAATTGTAAAAAGGAGTAAATACCACGAAAACTTTCCACTAAAACACTGATAATTTTGTTTTTATACTAATACATCAAGTTAGTTTTTTTGAATCTTGACCTTCTAACGGTAGGTGACAAGAACTGAAATAAATTTTGAATATTGACATTGACACTTCGAACCCCACTACTTAAGCATCATGGGACGTGGAAGGAAGATACAACATGGCGACTGGCTAATGAGACCATAGAACATTCATGTTGCCTCCACACCTGTCAGCAAGAGAGGGAAATTCAAATTCTCAACAGCAACACACAAAATGATTTCAGATCAACAATTAATTCTGAAAATTGATAAAATTGGATATTCCTAACTAATGCAATCAATTATTATTGACAGCACGGCACTAGATACTTTTGTATCATCTCTTACATATCGTTATATAAGACTGTCACAAACGCTCTGTTCGTTTTATGTTATTACCTTGCCGAAGGTACTTTTAAGACGCAAAGCGACTTCTTAGTTCCATTTTTGGAGTAAAGATGGGGCCACTTGCGAATGGTTTCTACTTTCGCAAGTTTACATCTATAAGGATTTAGTCGATTCATACGGGGGATGTCTCTTCATTAGTGACTGAAGAGATATAACCTATACTGCACTGATGAGCTCATAAAAAGAGCGAAACACCTGTCTGTAGTTGGTTTTGCCCCTGTATGGGCTGATTAAAATCCTTATACTCCTATTTCGCAGCGTCTACCGGTGTCTTGAGTTAGAAAATCTAACCAAACACCAATCCAGTTGAAAACTGGATTTATTATTGACAGCACGGCACTAGATACTTTTGTATCATCTCTTACATATCGGTATATATATATATATATATATATATATATATATATATATATATATATATATATATATATATATATAGTAATTTAAATTATTGGGTATGCAGCAAAATTAAAGAACGAGTGTACTCTTATAAATTCTTTAATCCAAGCTTTCGGCTGTGGTTACAGCCATCATCTGGGAAGCTACAATACATTATAATTAAAGAAACTTAATAGTACTAATATGAGAAAGTGTACTTACAACTTTTTGAGAATGTTGTTAAAAAGGTGATATATAAAAACATGGATTATTAAAAAATGTAAAACATACGTAAGTATAACAACACATACAAATTGTATGTGTTGTTATACTTACGTATGTTTTACATTTTTTAATAATCCATGTTTTTATATATCACCTTTTTAACAACATTCTCAAAAAGTTGTAAGTACACTTTCTCATATTAGTACTATTAAGTTTCTTTAATTATAATGTATTGTAGCTTCCCAGATGATGGCTGTAACCACAGCCGAAAGCTTGGATTAAAGAATTTATAAGAGTACACTCGTTCTTTAATTTTGCTGCATACCCAATAATTTAAATTACTTTATTTAATTAGCCAGCAAAGAATTCTCTTTCATATATATATATATATATATATATAAATCAATTGCTGTTAGTTTGTATAGCTAGAACTCAAGAATCGATGGAAAATTTGACTAATTTTAATTATAAAATATTTATGGAAGTTTAAACAAAGTTTAAACGGTGAGAAACATAAATAAATAGTAAGTAAAAAAATACTTAAAAGAAAAATTTTATATTTAAAAACATATGTAGTGTAAATTTATTTATTTCTAGAATTCATAATAAATGGCAGTGTAAGTTAATTTATCGATACCAATCTATACCATCTTTTGACAACTAGATAGTGGAAACCCCCGCTAGATGGCATTGTATTTCTATTTCTAAATAGAGTTAGAATCACGAGTTGTATTTGTTTTCGTTTAATTTAAATTAAAAAAAAAATATCAATAAATATTTAGAAACATTGGAAAGATTTGAAAAATAAATGATAGAAATCGCTGAGACGAAAACAAAACAAAAGAAAGTACCTAAATAAAAAAAAAACAATCATAAAAAAAAGGGAAAAGTCGAAAAATGAAATTGGAAATAAAATGGTAAAACAAAACAGGAAAAAAAAAACTAACAAAATTACAGAAAATTAAAAAAAAATGGCTAAAATTGAACGAAAATTAAAAACAAAAAATTGATTTAAATAATTAAAATAGTTAAAAAACTGGAACCAGAGTAAAATATAAAATAACTAAAAAAATCGAAAAAAAAAAAAACGAGAAAATAACCCAAAAAATGATATACCTAGGTGAAACTTGTAAAAATAAAAAAAAAAAAAAAAATACAAATAAATAAATAGACAAAACCTAAAAAATGATAAAATACAACTAAAAATAGGTATGATAGTATTATCGTGATATTGTTATGTAAATCCGTCGCTGCTCGGAGCAATCTGCTCGTGCGCTTAGGGAATTTGGGCGCTTTATTCTATGATTTTTAAGCGCTATATAGGGCTAGAATTATGTAGTTTTTAAAATAGGTATACTGATTCGCGCAATTTTTAGACGCAGGGTGTTATCCAAATCGTCTCTACTTACAGATATTGTTACGCAATATTCGTTCCAACTTCGCGCGAACTGACATTTCTCATCCTGATGAGGGTTTAATGATGGATAGGTATCGCTTCCATTGTCTTATATAAACTGGTTTTGATCTGTATAGGTTTAGTTTATATCTTTTTTTAACTTTTACCATAATAATTTTACATTATGCTAATCAATAAAGTAACATGTAAATTGGAAAATTTTAATTAAAAAATCTAACAAATGGACTTTTGTTGGATTTACGAATAAAAAAACATCTTTGCTTTCAAATCACGGTTCAGTGAAATAATTGAACAGAACAGTCTTGTATAATCTAGATCTTCTTACGGCTCTGAGCTCTAAAGTCTCAGCGAAGGTAGCTGTTAAGATTAGTCAGTACGCACAAACTTGAAACTAATAAATACTTGCTTTTATCAAACCTCAACACGATATTATCACACCAGTGTGATAATATCTCTCTCAGGTTTTTTAATGTCAATATAATTACTTTTTATTTAATTTTTTAAATGTTTTGCCATGCTGTTTGTGTAGGTAAATAAACTGCATTTTTATACCTGTACATCAAACCCTGTATGAAATATAGGTCAAAGTTCTGAGGGGCACGATATTATCCAACCTTCCCCTATGAAGCATGAGTCCACCTCTGTAGCAACTAATTAAATTACGTCTTTTTAATTATATGTTTTTAATGTTGTTAATTTAAATAGGTTATTAAACATAGCATTTCATTCTAATTTGTATAAGTATTTCTTTATTATACGCATCAGTGAGCAGTATAATTTGTTGTTTGTATCAGAGGTAATATTAAGAATTATTTTATATATTTTAGAAATTTTAAACTAGAAGGAGTCTTTAAAAAAATACTTTACAATCTAATTTTAGAGAAATATTTATATCCATTTTGTAATACACAAAGAAATTAAATAATAAAATGGAAGTACATACTAAATTTGCCAAGTTCCCGTTGTATAATAACGGCGCTAACTCAAATCTGAGTCATTACAAATATATAATTAAATTTCAATAAAAACCAAATTAAGCTGCTAGAGAATATAAAACACCGTAATTCATTCTTTAAGACGAAAGAATTTTGCAATTAACATAAAGTTTAATATGGATCCCTCCCACACGTTAATTTATATCGAAAACGAATATGGAAGGAAGTAAAATGTTTAGGTTTAATTAGAAAACTAAAATCAAGAAAACTTTTTGGAAATAATAATATCTTTTTTAATACTAAAACATTAAATACAACCCAGTTGGCATTTATTAAAGGCGAACAGCATTGGGGCATTCATTGTGTTATTTTTAGGACAACAGTACAATACAAAAGCCGATTATTATTTTTTCTTCAGTTTTTATTTTATAACAAAGTTCCAGATTTTTTAACTTTCTTCTTATTATTAGGTGAAGTAAAGCCTTGATTTAATTATAATATTTCACTTTCTAGTTATTTTGCCTGTTACAATGCCCGATAATCTACGACTCGTTTTCCCTCTTACCATAAATGTCCGCTGGCACTTTGTTTTTTTTTTATTTCTGCCCAACATCACCTAGCAATTTAAGATCTAGGATACTATATTACAAGTTTATTTATTAGCACAATATGACCGCGTAACGTAAACAAATTAAGTATCCGTGCTTAACAAAAACCATGCATGAACGTTCTCACTTTTCTGTCAACGACAGTTAAAACTGGTAGTCTTCTTATCATCGGAAGGTATTGAGCGGTCCATATACGGCGCTCATAAGTCCAGGGTATTACAAGACATTCTCGAATTAATAGCTGCCATAACACAAACGTCAAAGAGAACAATCCTTAGCCAATTTTTCAAAAGGACTTCTCCACCGACACCCGTGACATAACTTTAACGAACACCCAGGATTCCTGCTATGTGTATAGTAAGTGTCTGTTAATACACTAAACCCGATCTTATACGAAGATTTTTAATATCAGCAATCCTGACTATTACTAGAGCTACACTCTGGAAGCTCATACCAGTAACAGCCAGACATCTTTGTACATTTTGTGAATAATTATTTAAATTTAGTTGATTAAATAATTAAAACATCTATTTTTTTTAATATAGTCAATCTACAAATCAGTTAAAACGTTATTAAAATGAAAGATATAAATAAGTTTATGCAAAAGTCGCAAAATAATATGTAATAAGAATAAGGTACTTTTTAAAATAAACTACATTAACAAAACTTGCTAAGTGTAGCAAAAGCAAAAATATAATTTACATACTTATCAAATAACGGAAATTGGACAGATGTTTAGGTTAAATTATACATTTTAAGTTATTCTTTTTACTGTTAGACTCTTATGAGAATATGTTTTAATATTTTAAATATCCAAGATATTTCCTATAGAATGTGACAATTATTTCTTGATAAAGATTAAAATACGTTAATGTATGAAAACAATAAAATCAAGAATATAACACAAATATAAATCCATAAAAAAAATCATCTTTAGAAATAACAGAGTTTCTACTAATACTTCGTTAATATAAAGAAAAGTAGGTTTTCCCTAGTATATTATTAGCCCTAAAGCTTTTGGATCCGTAACTAATGAACCGTAGAAAAACAGACTTTTAGTACGATTAGTTGCGGTCGATCACCTTCTAATAGAACTTTACTAATATCATATTTATTATTAATTTTTTTTCATAACATTAACGGTCGCTAAAATTTTAATAAGCGAAGAAATTCTTACCATCACGCGATTATTAAGTGCGTACAGAAGATACGGATCATCAGATCTTATGACGCTGATTAATGCGTTTTTAAAAAACCATATCTAAACCATGTCAAGGATAATTAATATTAAATTGTTACAAAACAGTAAATTAATATAAATGAGAATTAAATAAATCTTATGCACTTGTTTGATATAAGTAATATACGATTATAGATCTGAAAGTTAATAGAACAAATTGAATTTCTACAAGAATTATTACGATAGAAATCTGCAATACTACAAACAACAACATTTGTAAAGAAAAATTTCTTATTTTTATTAATTTTTTTGTTTAACAACAAAACTTTGGCCTTACCAACGGAATTAACAAATAAAAACTCACATATATAACAAAAAAATTGTATTGACCAAATAACCATACAATATATCTATTTTTTGTTTCTGAAACACGATGTACCTAATTTAAATTTTTAATGATAAAAAAAAAGTGTGCGTGTAACCTTTACGCGCGATTGAAGTAAAACTTGTTGACGTACTTATCGGAAAATAAATATTTAATTACAATTCAATCATATTTATTGTCTATATACTTTACAAAAAATGAAATGTTATATTTATATTATTCATTAGAAATAGGAATTTGAAAGTTATCATTATTTTTTATATATGAAATAATAGGTTTATGATAACTAAAATGTCAAACATAGATTTTACTCTCTAAATACCATTAATGTATTTGAAACCGTTGAAAAATTTCATAAATAAATTTTGAAAATTTAAGCTCCTCCCATAGCTGAAATCACACCGTTACTTCCATCAGAATCTTCCGTTAGAATCTAACGTTAGAGTTACCCCTAGTCGCGCCTAAAGAAGTTTTGCTTCAATAATAGGTAAACAATATTAAAAATATACACAAATAACGTTTAGAATGTGTGATTTTGTAGCTGTATCTACCTTATTGTAATACAACACAACACAAGAGCCTTCGATAGTTAGATAACCATTTCATTTTTGAGCATTTTATAGCATATTCCATAAAATTTAAAATCCTGAGTTGAGTTTGTTTTCTTCAGTTGTACAAAGGATCTGTTATTACTGGTAAAAGGTCAGCCATCCTGACTAGTGGTTTTATGGCCGTTATGACTACCTAACCAAACCTAAAATAAGTATAAGCAAGTGTTAAAACATTTCGAATATTATTATTTTATGAACGAAAATGGGCAACATGCTTAACGTAAAGCTTCCCTATAAATAATTATTTACTATCATAATATGTATGTATGTATATAAACTCACTTAATCAAATCATAATGAATGTTGCTGTTTCGTCTTTTTTTCATTTTCATTTATCTTCAAATCTTTCTGGCGCTTATAATATGCCCTTTGACGTTCACAATTTCTTTTTCTTTTTAGCTCTTTAAGTCTATAAAACGAAAATAGCTAGGTATACATAATAGGTATAAATAATTAGGTATAAATAGTGTAATTACACACCAAAAATAGAATGTATGCATATAGAGTAGGTACTCACTCATTTTCTTTCAAGATTTTTTCATCACTTTCTTTAATTCTAACGGACGTGACGTCATTCTAATGTACCGCGTACCGGAAACAAAACCTGATACAAAATACCTAACACGATTCTGCCTACTATATTAAATAAAATTAAATCTGTAATTGTATGAATTGACAGCTTGTCATCTTGTCAACCAAAATACATTGGTGGAAAATAGTTTAAATTTGTGTATAAAGTGTTTGTTTTAAATATGAATAAACAAAGTGGATTTATTCCATCCTGTACGCAGCACCGGTGTGGGGCGGCGAAAAGTACAGGAATATGTTGCGGAGTACTCAGAGGAGGATATTACTAAGAGTCATTTGTGCCTATAAGACGGTGTCCGCGGAGAGTGCCTGTGTACTCAGCGGGACGCCCTCCATTGACCTGATGATAGAGGAAAGGGAAAGGCTACACCGACTGGAAAGAAAGCCAACCGCAGCAGACAAAAAAAGGGAAAAAGGAATTAACTGTGGACAAATGGGTGGCACGGTATAGAAGCATGGAAGCAGCTGGATGGACCAGAAGTATTATAGGTGATCTAAGAAAATGGTTGGGCTGTCCACATAGGGTGACAGACTACCACGTCACCCAGTGGCTAAGTGGACACGGGTGCTTCGGGGAATATCTTCACCGATAGGCAAAAGGAAGGAAGCGGTCTGCACTGACTGCGGAGCAGACCTCGATGGACCGGAACACACTGTGCTCCACTGCGGTAAATGGAGCAAGGAAAGGCGTGGGCTGTGCCCTGGTATCCGGTCCTCTGCTGAGTTACTGGACTGCATGCTTGGCACACCCAAGAGCTGGAAAAAGGGTACCGCAATAATAAAAAAAATTATCAAATCAAAAGAAGAAACAGATAGAGCTGCTTATGGTTAAAATAGCCAGCTAAGAGAAGGGTTTTTTTAGTGGGTACCCGGGGGACATCTCCCCGGAAGCCCTACACTACCTGGCCTGACCAACCAAAGGCCAGGCGTACGTAAAGTATTTTTTCCCCTCCAGCCTTCCCTGTCTGAAGAAGGTTGATCAGACGGTTCCAGGCAGGGACATACACATATGAAGGCAAAAAAAAAACAAAAAAAAAAAGACTTGTTTTACTGCAAAGAAACATCTATAAATATCTACTTTCCTATACCTTTCATATAATTTGCATCAATTTTATTATAAGAAAATAAATAATGATAGTAATTTTAGTAGAATTTTAAGTAAAGTAATTGTCCAAATTAAGGTCCATTTAATTCTGAATAAGCGTAGTGAAAAAGCAATGTCCTTTTATATGATCCGTAACGTCTCTTCTTTAAATCAAAATTTGCCGTTTGGTTTATTAACAAAAATAGAAATATATTATATAAGTTAGGATTCCTTTAATGTATTTTTGTATGCCTATATAAGTTAAATAATAATTTATGCAACAAGTACATAAAGCAGATTTTTTTTTCATGCTTGAGAGCTTTGCGATCACGAGTCGTAGGCGAGTGCCACAATCTCATAAGTAAAAGACACATTATGCATGACTTTCATTCATATTTTTTTACGATCCCAATAAACAAGCATTACCTACATAGGTAAATAATATAGTTTAATTTCAGTTTAATTTTAAATTAACAAACGACAATTTTATTGGGTAGATAATACACAATTAAGACATTTAAAAGCTTGATACATTAAGAATTTACTTGTAATGAACATTTTACTTTATTATAGTTATATTACAAGTGCAAGTATTTGGTTTTGATCCAGTTTAGGTAGTGATGAATTTGTTTGGGTTACACATACATTATTATTTTCGTTGATAGTGGTAAAATTTACATAGACTCCTTTGAGCCTTCAAACATGTTGGTAAGTTATCGCGAACTTTAATTCCGTATAAAATTCTGGAGGCACAATTTGGCTATAATTGAACTACGTATCTCTCGGCTTTTAAATATCTTGCAACAGTGGATGACATTTTTGAAAATGAATTAATAATAACAACTTAATTTACACATTTACCATTGGTTATTTGGTTGATTAAGTAAAATGTATTTTCTATAAATATCTATCAAGTTTAAGTCAGAACCCCCTGAATTTTTAACAGAAAATGTCCTTTGAGAGTATGTCTGTGAATTAGTAAAGCTGAACCTTTGTTTTTTACGTTAGTAATGACCATATTGTATAATACTTTACTACGACAGACTCTGGCAATTCCAATGATTGGTGCTACCTGATAATAAAACGTTGTGTAAGTACCTTTCGAAAAATATATTAAATAATAAGGAGTTTTTTCCTTAACCACGACTTTATGTCTTGTAAATGTTTTGAGTTTCTTTGCTAAATATTTAACTAATTGTCACTTTAGGAAGGTTATAACTTTAAGATATTGGCCAATATAACGATGTGATTTAAGATAAATGTTGATTTTACTTTGAATAATTTGACCACAATATGGAAGATTATCATACCTTAGTTTTTTTTTGGAAATACGCCAATAGTCTTTCAGTAAAACTTTTTTACTTCCTTTCTGAAACGAAAATTTATAAACATACTGTATTCTTTATTGTAAAACTATTTAGTTTTTTCTGATAATAGATTTAAAGCTCCTTCATTTCATTAATTATTTCTTTGCCGTACACTGGAAGGTACAGTCTTGATCAGAATCTGAACTAATGATCACATTTTCCAAATTTTCTGCCAAAATAACTAGTGTTAAACCACAATGTCATTTGCTTTAACCGTATTAGTGATGTTTAACAAAAGACGTCTATAGGCGACTTCATGACTTCACAATGCATTTCGGGAGCGTGAAATAATGAAACGCTATGGCACTTTCTTTTACTCATATTTTACTTTTTTTTTTAAAGTGGTACTTCATTAGGATTAAAAAAGTTTAGTTTTTATAACGATCAAAATTCAATAAATATATCAAATTAAGATTTATATTAACTTAATTATTATATTGTAATTTGGGCCAGTCACGTTTGGTTGTTTTAATCATTTTATTTATATTTTTAAGGAAACACTATGTACAATTTTTATTAACATTATTTAGTTTTGGCAAAACAACATCAGTTTTGTGTTTCAGAGCTAAGCGAAATTATAGCACCCAAAAAACTACCATATAATTCTTTGCTCAATAATTTAATGCTTTAATAAGCAAGTAAACAAATAGAAAGTATAATGATTTATAACTTTAACCAACTAGGAAATCTTTTGTAAAAGCTTTATAAATTAGATGATAGTTTTTTTGAAAATATTTCGTAGCTTATAATGTTTAAACGCAACGAATTTATCTAAACCAGTGATTTCCAAAGTTGTCCAGATGGTTTAGAGCTCCATACGAGACTCGACGGGGTTTACGTTGGCGTGAAAAAAAAATGGGGCTTTTGAATGGTGTTTCGTAAGAATTTGTTAGGTTTCCATAGTAAAAATCAAAAATATTGACTTGGTGTTCCTCGTAAATACATTACTCAAAAACATTTATGTTAATGTATTATAAAACTTGCGTATCTGAAATAAACAAAGGATGTAATTTCCACTATTCTTAAAAAATATAAATTTATGAAGCAACAAAAATTCTTCCAGTTTTTAAATATCAATGTCAGAATGTCTTGATGATGACGTGTAGGCATAGGTTTAACATTTATATGTAATGTGTGATGAGTGAAAAATAGAATAATCACTGCTTTTTGATTATTTATATCTATATTGACGTTGTATTATTATTTTAAAGCAATGTGTCCAGTAGATTCAAAAGGAGTGTTGTGACAAAAAAATCATCAAAAAATTTGCGTTGGAATTTCCTCTTGCTTTTCTATCTCTCTTTGCTTCCACTTTCGGAAACTTAGCTCCTCCAGCCTTTTTCTTTCGTTGCTTACACTTTCGATTATATCAGATATTATTAAAAGATTTACTTCTGCCAACGTTTGTAAATTTGACTAAGGATTCATTGGGAACTGATTTGGTTATTGGATATTCGAAAAGAGTTATTTTATTAAATATTGAATAATTTTCATAAGAAGAGTGTCAACATATAATCCAAACAATAAAAAAAAATACACCTATATAGAAATATATATTTATTAAATAGGTAATGGACCAAACGGCGTTTCACTAAACTAACTATTTAAACACTACAGTTACATAAAACTTTCTGACTTCACCAAAAACTTTGGTTTCTCGTCGCTTTCGTGTTCTTTATTTTTAGTCCTCGTTATCCATTAAGCATATAATTCGTACAGATGTGCAAATACCTACAAAAAATACATCCAACAATACGTGGGAAATAGTTATCTCGTATTAATATGGGAATTATGTATAATTAGAAGCAACAATGAAGTTATATTATTATTCTACTGTTGTTTATCAAAATTTTAAAGATAAGTCGTGGGTTCTTTTGGAATTGTTCAAGATGGTCTCGATTTTGCATACCGTTAGATAAATATAATAGAATTAATAAGCTTAATTTTAAAGTACCTATATGCGCTAGTGTAACACGATTTTTATTTTTGAAACACGCATGTGAAAATTTTGTTAGAGGTTAGTTAAATTTCCTATTTTATCGGTATTTACCCCGAGCGATTTATATAAAGAAAAAATATATATTAACAATTTACAGGTGAAAAATATGTCTTGGGTTGTATTTCTTCTACTTCTATCTTTTTTTTTTTTATTTTAGATAAAAAATGAACAATTGCAATTTTTCTTAATTTTATCCTTACCAATTTGGCGGAGCCAGGCGAATCCGCATGCAGCTTTTTGCATTCGATTCGGAAGAGCTTTAGGAAAAAATATTGACGGAAATGAGTTTAATTTTTTTCTGGCATGTTTAGAAAAGAGAATTTTATAATTTTCGAGGTACCTCGTGTCCAGGTAGATCTCGTCGCCTTTTTATGTTACATTTCTTTAAAATCAGTCAATAATTATTCTTTGGAATTTTTTTGAAATCGCAAACAAGAATATTATGAGTACGATGGTGTCCGAGTTATCTGGTCTCGTCATGAAATTCGTGTGAAATATTAAATACTTTTTGCTGATATTTCCTGTGATCTTTTTGGGATGCACTTTGAAAATACATTTTCTGACGCTCTCTCGAATCAAATGCAAAATGTTGATGTGCAGAGGTCGCTTGAACACTACAAAAACAGGTTGGATATATTTCTGAAATACCTCGTAGAGTTAATATATTCTACAATAGGTTGCGTTGTGGAAGTTGATAAAAAAAAAATCGAAGATTGGTACATTTTTACCTTTCATTCAATAATTAGCACAGAAATTAAGACAGTTTTTGTTACTGTAGATTATTTATTTACTTGCGAAAAATTTCTCTTTCGTCGCAAGTTTAAAAATATTACGCGAATGCAATAAAATTCCTGTAATTTTTACAAAAGCTTAAAATGTACAATCTATAGATTTCGAAACATACTTAACTGTTAAAATTAATGAAGTAAATATGGGAGTTTCCATATTACACTTAATATAATTTTAGTAAATATAAAAATTATTGTTCAAAAAATTCACGAGTATGTGGACAGAAGTCGGCGACTTCAAGGCAATTAAAAACTTCCGTTAGATAAGCACCCGAGAGCTAACTCGAGTATAATTCATCATTTCTAATCTAAATATCTCAATAATCCTTTGTCGGAAGTCCGCGAAGACGCTGTAATGTAATTTTCTATGTTACTACTTCTGATTAAAGTCAATTATTTATCAAAAATTTCACTTAGACAACTTTAAATAATTCCGATCAGAGTTTAACTTACACACGGACATGGCTCCACCAATATTTTAACTAATATTTAATATTATTATACTCACCTAAATAATACCCTAGCTACATATGTATAGTAAAATTTCATTGCAAAATAAATCACAGTGTATTTATGGACATATATTTCATTTTCACTTACTTACATTCGCTGTTGGTCTGTACTTAAAGTTTCATAAATGTCTTCTGAAATAAAACAGTTAAAAGTTAAAACATAAACGTATCTTTGTTTAAAACTATTAAAATATGGTAATAAAATAATTGGCTCTAATCAGTATAAAATGTTCCCTTTTCGGTGTTACTGCTCGTAACATTTTTTTACTTGATTAACTATTAATAGTATATTACGTATCAAGAGTGGTAAATAGGATATTACGTACGAGTGGAAAAGTTACGCACGAAGCCGCGTAGCGGCGAGTGCGTAATTACACGAGTACGTAATACCTCTTACCACTCGAGTTACGTACTATGCTTTTTCTACGACTCAATATTTTAATTTTAATTCTAAATATTTGACATCTCTTAAAAAATATATAACGAAATTTGCCGTTTAAAATAACATTTATCAAAGTAGTGACAATAAGTAACATCCTAGATTAAATAATAATTTAAAATGTAATGTATGTTGCCTATATCTGTTTTATTTTTATTTTATTTTTTAATAAAAACAATTATATATTTATGTTTTTAAATTGACTAAAAGTTTGTAAATAGACCAAATAAAGTAGTACGTACATAAAAATTTTATTGCAATTTGATTAAACAAAGAAATTGAAGTTTTCTTATCTAAACGCACATGTATGTTATGAGATCTCATTACGTGCATGTTATTGTTAAATGTCACTTACACGGAATGTCTACAGTGCGATTTTTGACGTTTACAGTCATGGGCGTAGAAAAAATATTTTGTACCTAATTAAGTGCATTACTAACAATAGTCTTCCGATGATAAACTGCATGTTTTTTAGGTTAGAAATAAAACTAATAAGGTATCAATAAATACACTAACTGGGCAAAATTATCGCATCACTTTAAACACGGCATTTGCAGGTATATTAGGCCGGCCATACACGTAGCGGTATATCGCAGCGGTTTGCCTTCTCTAGAGTTATCGAGAGGTTAACCGCGGTGTGTATGCGCAATAACTAGGAATGGTGATTTGAGATCGATTAATCGAAAAATTGATTTTTCAAAGCAAATATCGATTTTTTTAACGATATGTGGTACTACCTTTAAAATCGACATTCGTTTTTTTCGTTTTGGTGTAAACCATAAAATTAGTTAAAGATGACCGTATTACACAAAAACTCGCGAGATGGCACTGGCTTAGTCTCTTTCGCCTCACTTTTTTTCAATAAAAACAAGATAGGTTTATAACAGTACCAAACTTTTTATCAAATTCAAAAAATCTTTTTTGGTTTTTAAAAAACCCACATCTCGTTTTTTTTTATCAAATGTTCTGTAGAAAAACGGTTAGGTATATCGTTTTTTTAGTAAGTTTTTTTTAAGTTTTAAAAATTTTAAAATAAAATTTAAATGTTGTTAAATTTTTCATTTAAAAACCGAAAACCGCAATTTGCTATCATTTTTCGTTTCCGAAATATCAAAAACTCAAAAAAAGCTTGACTGTTTTTTGAAAAATCACCATAATTCGGTCAAATTTAAAGATTTTTAAAAATTCAAAAAGTCTATAAATCAGTACAAAATTTTCTATTAACCTCAAAAAATCTTATTTTGATATCTTTTTTGGTTAAATCTTCATCACGTTTTTTTTATAAAATTTTCGATTTCCAAAAAATCTGTTCCAAATATTGTTTCGAACGATTTTTAACAATTTTTTTACGATTTTTAACCAATTTACACCATTTTTAACAATTTATTTAGATTTTTAATAATTCTTCACAATTATTAACGATATCTAACGAATTTTTACAATTATTAACAATT
Organism: Altica lythri; assembly: GCA_964028335.1. Taxonomy (NCBI): domain Eukaryota; kingdom Metazoa; phylum Arthropoda; class Insecta; order Coleoptera; family Chrysomelidae; genus Altica; species Altica lythri. The sequence continues at coordinate 19,677,906 of OZ034805.1, forward strand.
TTTTACCATCTCATTAATTTCTCACGATTTTCAAAATTTTTCACAATTTTCAACGGTTTTTTACAATCATCAACGATCTTTAACGATTTTCAACCATTTGTAAACAATTTTTTTTTAAAGCAAAACGATTTTTTGGAAATCGATCTTGTCGACATCGATTTTTTTGTTGACCGATTCATCGTGTCATGATTCGAATCGATTTAAAAATCGATCTTTTTCGGAAATAATGGCAATCCCTAGCCATAACGTGCGATGAAACCACGGCGACGAACAGATTGCCAGCAATGTGCCCATCAGAATTGGGAAGTTATTTTTTATCGCAAGGGGTTAGCAGACCCCATCTTGTGTTAAGGAGCGGGCTCCCCGCAGAGGTGTCAAGTTAGTCGCATCTAAAGCATTGGAAATCCCCTGCAATATTCTCTGCAATATACCGCTGTGATTGACTTTTAGTTTCTAAGCAAATGTAAGTTGGGGTTTTATTATGGCACTAATATAAATAATAAATGTTTGTTGATAGGACAAACAAAAATTAAAATTATTACTATCACATCACTGGAAAAAAATTGTATTTTTGGATGCCTCAGAATGCACGATGATCGGCAGGAAAAAATTTTTTGGGAGATCCGTAATGGTCTGTGAAGGAAGTATTCTCCACACTAACATATGTTTTGTTCCTGTAACTTAACCTCTAAATGTCCATCAGTAAATAAGTAAAATATAAGAACCGCACTAGTAATCTTTTATGGAAGATAATTTTCAAGTCCAAAATTTAAAACTAGACTGGCCAGCAAGAAGCCCAAAATGTAATCTCATTAATTTGTCTGGGACGAACTTGACGAATAATAAGAGTGCGTAGAAATCGCACACAAACACTTAACCAACTTTTTAAGCCTTTTAACGTAGAGTAAATGGTAAGTTCAATGATCCGAAAATAAGTCAAAGCAAGCCTCGTAAATGCAACAGTTGTTCCAGAAAAATGGGTTAGTATAAACAAAATATTCTACATTAGAATAAAATCAACCGTTTACGATGTTCAAATTCTAGTGTTAAAAAAAGTTTTTAAAACTGGATTACAAAGATCTTTTTTATCAATATAATTATAATTAGGTTTTAATTTAGGTTGGTATTTAACCGAAAGGAATCCAATATCGATATGTACTGCTCATAGTAAGTGGGAGTGTTAGATGTTTACCTATGGTCGGTGCTGTGACAGGGCTGCTGAATATTCAATTTTGTTGTTTCCTTATTCTTCGCAATTAATCTCCAACCCCCATTCCTATCTGTGCACGAATGCACAACTACGTAGTTGCTACTTGTTTTTCATAAGGGTCTGACTACTTAACCACTTAACGTTTATATAGGTACTATAAAAGCAAGTTGATAACAATCACAATTTATAAAAAGAGCTTTTTATAGTAGAAAGTTTGTTTTTGGTGATTTATAAGTCATATTACTATTATTAAATTATTTTAAATTATTACTAAGCGCAACCTGTCCCTTGGCAAATAGCGCTTTACCGAAAAAGATTACGGCATAGTCCACACTACAGTCTAAAAAAACTTTCTAAAAATTTTCTAAATTAGTTTATTTTACTAACAGTAAAAATAATAATAACTGTTTTAACATGTAGAACAAAAAAAAAACAGAAAAAAACTTCCCTCTCGCGTAATCGATCCCATTATTATAACATAACAGAACTGTCACAACTGGACTCATCCGCCGCTTAACCAGATAGGCTACGATCAACTTATTTAAAAACTTTCAAAATGATAATATCTATACACAACTTATATCATATTTAATATTAATTCAGTATAAATTTCGAAATCTATGTATATGCCCAAACACACTTGAAACTTGCATTGCCATCCAGTTCTTAGCTATCCTGAAAGTTTCAGAGCTCTAGGTAGTCAGGAAATAGGTTTAAATTTGATTACAAAACACCACGGAATGACAAAGAGAATGACAAAGAGACACAGAACAAGGCGAAAATATGAAAACTTTTTAATTTCTAAAAAATAACAATTTGGGTTTAAATCAGATTTTAAAACAATTATTAATTTTTAATAACAAAATATCTTTAAACAAAATATAAATATCTGATTTACGTGGTCTACTGGACAAATATACAAAGAAATTGTGTCCGTCTCGATTAGAACTAAAAAAATAATACTTTGAAGTTTATTGATTTTTTTTTTTGTAATTGGACGTGTAATCTGTCCAAACAATTTGTAACAATATATAGTAGACATAGATTATGTTGTGAATCGCAGAAAACTGTGGCCTCACCTTCTGGTTAAAAAAAAGTCTTCACTTCTTTGGTCACGAAATGACGTAAAACCTAATTTGGATTGAGCTTAAGCAACGTTAAACCCTGCCCTAAAATGGTCTCACGTAGTCCAGAGTGAGCAAACACGCACCCATTGCGACAGCTTTTTAATGCCCATAATCTCATGCAGGATATGAACCATGCAATTTTTTAAAATATCCACAGTTTTAAATTTCTCGTGCACCTTTAATCTACCAATACGTTTGCCAATACCAAATTGTGGATTTCAGATACGTTATTCTCCATGGAAGCCGTTTTCGGGACACCTAGGCATTTCCCATCAGAAATCGATGTGCAGCTACGTTGAAATTGGTCAACCTAATTTTTAAAGGTCACCATCGAGAAAAAAGAGTCACTGTTCATAGAATCCTTGAATTCACTGCACAAATTTCCTTTCAAAAATAAGAATCTAATTACCTACCGATGCTGACTTTTCGAATTTTCTTAAATCCACAGAAACGAACAAAACAAAACTACTTGTCCGATTCGGCTGTATTTTAACAAACACAAACACATATTATATTTCTTTGTATTTTTTTTGTTTTAATTTGGTGTAAGTTTCCATATTTTCTTGACAGTACTGAGTGTCGCTGTGATTGCCGAAATTCAAAAATTGAACTTCTATCATGTGCCACATGCATCCGTTGTTTGGAATTTCGTCACCTATTTTCTGTAAAAAATTTCACAAAAAATAAGTTTTGCAGCCTAAAACTCATTTACTTGTTTTTTGATTTGGAAACTATTTTTTCTTTATTTTTTCAGATAGTTTTCTACATCTTGTTAAATTTTCTTTTGAAGCCGAGGGTTCCTGTTTTCTTTACCATTTTAAATTCTTGCTGACTACTCCAATTGAAACTACAGTTACATGTTGTGATCCATGCGTTACATGAAATTTTCTGTGCTGGAAAGTAATAGGAGTTTAGTTTGGATGTAAAAGCATAAATACTGTTTATTTTTACAATTAGAGCAAGTTAGACAAAGTCTACTAGAGATTCAATCATTGCAACGTTAGCGCAATTTTATGATAAATTTTTTATCTATACTGTTTCCCTTTTTTGATCAGATATTTTTTATAACCATCTGGTATATGTAACAATCCGTATTTAAGGAAAAAATTACCATTCGTGTAGGTAATTAAACAAACCAATATACACACTCCGTAATTTCAGTTATGTAAGCGTAAGCGGACATATATGCACACTCAAACACGTAAACTTAATTTTCTATTTCTGCTTACGTTCGTTTTCGTATTGCGTCTTTGAACAAAATAAATTGATAAAACGAATTCTTTAGATCGATGATATATGCTGAGACTACGGCTAATCGAATCTTCTACCTGTAGCCTCATCATAGCCAAAGGCTATTAGATTTAGTACCGATATTAGTGTAAATTCTTAGTAGCTGTGCATGCTAAAAGACTTTTATTATATAAGTTAGGTACGTTTTAAATTTGATAGGATTCTGCTTAATTTATCATTAAAAGTGAACAGAACTAAACAATAAGTTATACAGGAAAAATTGAAACAATAACACGTAAGTTGAAGTATGAAGACGAAGGCAAACGATTGTATCAAGCGACAGTTACTAATAATTATAATTCAACTTAATCGATATACGACTTGGCCAAACTAAATTAAACCTTGGGAAATGAAATGACTTAAAATGTTTCCTGATATTTATTTTAGGAAAAATAATTAAAAATGTTAGAAACAATTTACATGTGTATAACTATATGTTACACTAGCGGCCGCCCGCGACTTCATCCGCGTGGACTTTAGTTTTTTGCCACCGAGTTTCACCAAATTTGCAACCCCTATTTTAAATCCTTAGGGATGGAATTTAAAAAAATAATTTCTTAGTACACCACTACGTAATAAAACAAATTTTTCGTACAACTGTCATTAAAAGTGACACTTTTAATGATAGAAAACAATGTTAAAATTGATTGTTTACATGGAAGCGTGTTAAAAATACTTTTAACACTCTTCAGTTTACTTTTAACACGGTTTAGTTTATTTTAACACGGTTTAGTTTATTGTCATTGCAAATTCGCCCATTTCATTATCAAAATAGGGCAGTTGTACAAAAAACATTGTATGGTATTTGTGTTAAAAGTGATTTTATTTTGTGAGTGAAAAAGTGGGTGAAATGAGCGGAGCGAATTGAACAATTTCACGAACATCACTTTTAACACTTATATCATAAATATATATTCTCGAATTTTTAAGACTCTACGCGTCTATCGACAGTGTCATGTCGGCCAGCAGCAGCGTGCTACCGTCTCACCGCTCCACACACCCCGCTCAGTAAAGCGCGAGTGGTATTAGACGATTATTATTTTAAAAGTTTAGAAACTTGCATGCTATATGCATGCAAAATCTCAGCCCGATCGGTTTGAAATTAACAAAGTTTCATACAAACTTGCATCCCTATTTTATCCCTTAGGGGTGGAGTTTATCAAAATCCTTTCTTAGGAGATGCCTAAGTCATAGTAGCTATATGCATGCAAAATCTCAGCCCGATCGGTTTAAAACTGACACAGTTTCATACCAACTTTCATCCTCTATTTTATCCCCTTATGGGTTGAATTTATTAAAATCGTTTCTTAAGGAATGCCTACGTCATAGTAGCTACATTCATGCAAAATCCTAGCCCGATCGGTTTAAAATTGACAAAGTTTCATACAAACTTTCATTCCCTTTTTTATCTCCTTAGGGGTGGAAATTATCAGAATTCTTTCTTAAGGGATGCCTACGTCATAGTAGCTATATGCATGCAAAATCTCAGCTCGATCGGTTTAAAATTGACAAAGTTTCATACAAACTTTCATCCCCTATTTTATGCCCTTGGGGTGGAATTGATCAAAATCCTTTCTTAGCGGATGCCTACGTCATAACATCTACCTGCATACCAAATTTCAGCCCCATCCGTCCAGCGGTTTGAGCTGTGCGTTGATAGATCATACAAAGTTTCATCCCCTATTTGATTCCGTTGGGGGTGGAATTAATCAAAATCCTTTTTTAGCGTATGCCTACGTTATAACATCTACCTGCATGCCAAATTTCAGCCTCATCGGTCCAGCGGTTTGGGCTCTGCGTTGATAGATCACTATATCAGCCAGTCAATCAGTTAGTCAGTCAGTCACCTTTGAGTTTTATATATAACTAGCGGCCACCCGCGACTTCATCCGCGTGGACTTTAGTTTTTTGCCACCAAATTTCATACAAATTTGCAACCCCTATTTTAAATCCTTAGTGATGTGATTTAAAAGAGTCCTTTCTTAGTACACCACTACGTAATAAAACAAATTTATTCTCCAATTTTCAAGACTCTATGCGTCTATCGACAGTGTCATGTCGGCCAGCAGTAGCGTGCTACTGCCTCACCGCTCCACACACCCCACACACCCCGCGCAAGTGGTATTAGACTATTATTATTTAAAAACTATAAAAACTTCTTACATTTTGGTTAAAAAAATACTGTAAAGGGTAATTTTGTTCAAAAAGATGTGTCTGTGTTAAATAACTTATTTATTTGGATAAGGATTAAGAAGAAAGTTAAGAAGTATTATTATTAATTAGGTATAGTTTTTGCGGCTTCACTTTTGTTTAGCGTGTGTAAAAAATTAGGGCCTACAAAACTTCTTTGTACACAATATTCTTAACTAATCTGTCATTAGGCGCTAAAACTATCAAGCTACTATGTGAACTTATTCGTGAGTAAGCAACATAAAACTGTCCATGAGAGAAGCAATGTTCTCTCAAGTCAATACCCGAAAATTTGAGAGTTTGGTCCTGAGATTTGTTTATTGTCATGGCAAAGCAGACTTTTAGGAAAAACTGTAATCGTTTAAATTCGAACGGGATATCATTCGGTATCTAACCTATACTTAAACCAAACGAAAACAAAACAAATGTCAAATACAAAGCAGAGTCTATAACCATAACTACTAAACCGAAACAACGCAAATGCAATCCAAAATATGCCAAGAAAAGAACAGCCAAATACGTCAAATATAATCCGCTAGAAATATTTAGGTATAGTATGTACTATAAGATACGGCGGCCCCTCATCATCGGGTATATGTACCTCGGTGAAAACACAACAATAGCGCGTTTTAAAATACTACTAATGCCATCTATTGTCAACATTAAGAACTAAAAACTTTCATACAAACTGTCATCGCCTATTTTATCCCCTTAGGGGTGGAATTTATAAAAATCCTTTCTTAAGGGATGCCTACGTTACAGTAGCTATATGCATGCAAAATCTGAGCCCGACTGGTTTAAAATTGACAAAGTTTCATACAAACTTTCATCCCATATTTTATCCCCTTAGGGATGGAAATAATCAAAATCCTTTCTTAGGGGATGCCTACGTCATAGTAGCTATATGCATGCAAAATCTCAGCTCGATCGGTTTAAAATTGACAAACTTTCATTCAAATTTCCATCGCCTATTTTAAGCCCTTAGGGGTTCAATTTATCAAAATCCTTTTTTAGGGGGTGCCTACGTTATAGTAGCTATATGCATGCAAAATATCAGCCTGATCGGTTTAAAATTGACAAAGTTTCATACAAACTTTCACCCCCTATTTTATCCCTTTAGGAGTGGAATCAATTAAAATCCTTTTTTAGCGGATGCCTTTGTCATAGTATCCATATGCATGCAAAGTTTCCGCTCGATTGGTTTAAAATTGACAAACTTTCATACAAACTTTCACCCCCTATTTTATCCCCTTAGGAGTGGAATCAATTAAAATCCTTTCTTAGCGGATGCCATCGTCATAGTATCTATATGCATGCAAAGTTTCAGCTCGATTGGTTTAAAATTGACAAACTTTCATACAAAACTTCATCATCTATTTTATCCCGTTAGGGGTGGAGTTTATCAAAATCCTTTCTTAGGGGATGCTTACGTCATAGTAGCTATATGCATGCAAAATCTCAGCTTGATCGGTTTAAAATTGACAAACTTTCATTCAAATTTTCATCGCCTATTTTATCCCCTTAGAGGTGGAATTAATCAAGATCCTTTTTTAGGGAATGTCTACGTCATAGTAGCTATATGCATGCAAAATCTCAGCCCGTTCGGTTTAAAATTGACAAAGTTTCATACAAAGTTTCATCCCCTATTTTATCCCCTTAGGGGTGGAATTAATCAAAATCCTGTCTTAAGGGATGTCTACGTCATAGTAGCTATATGCATTCAAAGTTTCAGCCCGATCGGTTTAAAATTGACAAAGTTTTATACAAATTTTCATCCCCTATTTGATCCCCTTGGGGGTGGAATTAATCAAAATCCTTTCTTAGCGGATGCCTACGTCATAACATCTACCTGCATGCCAAATTTCAGCCCCATCGGTTCAGCGGTTTAGGCTGTGCGTTGATAGATCACTATATCAGTCAGTAAGTCAATCAGTCAGTCACCTTTGAGTTTTATATATATAGAAGATTGTTATTTATTAAGTAAACTAGCTGACTTAATAAACTTCTATTGTCTAATAACTAATAAATGTTCTGTTACTTTTAACTAAACTTTATTTAGGATTTTATTATTAACATAATATTAATTACAATCCATCCCATAACTCAGTGTCTGTTTTACTATCGTTAACGTCAGTATTGGGATCCAAATCTTCCAAATGAAGAACAATATTAATGACGGCACGAATGTGCATAGACCATATGTTCATCCTAACGTGTTGAGGAACGCTCGAAAACTTAAGTTTCTGCGATGCTGTTGTCGAAAGGTGAAACCTCGTGGATCTTTAAGGTGTAATCCAATCAGGTCAACATCTTTGTAGAGTTTGATGGCTGTTACTGGTCCGGTTATGGTCGGGATTGATGATGTCAGAATTCTTCGTACATATATTTGATGTAAGTTTAATAGACACTCTACACTTAACAGGCTTTCTGGGTGCCCGTGGAAGTGGTGTTACGAGTCTCGGTGGATACAAAGATAGATAGATATTCATTGGGTTGGCTGTTAGCCCGTAACACTGCGACCTTTGTAGATCTATTGTGAACACTCATTATCTCTTTAATAGAATTAGAGCACTTTGTCCAGCTCTACCCTTTTAATATGACTTAATAGACTTAAAAGTGGCCTCTCCAAATAACTTGGAGCAGCCAGGTTCTCATCTCTTAATCCCAGATGGCACGTATTTTCAAGGCCTTCACATTGGCATAGAACATGAAATGCGGTTTCCTCCTCCTCTTGGCAGTATCAACAGATGTTTCGTCTGCTAAGTTCAGCTGACATATGTGTTTTCTGAGCGTATAATGTCCTGTCAAGAGACTGACAATCATTCTGACATCGTTTCGCTTTTGTGATAGTAGCACTGCAGTAGATTTCGCCAAGTGTTTTATAAAGACTTTGGCTGGTCGCCTGCCCGGTGGGCCTTCTCTAGCCTCCATTTCTCAGTGGCTGCCTTTCTAAAGGTGTCAGCAACTCTGCCAAAGAGTTCCGGGTCAATCATTGAGATATTAGCTCCCACTCGGGCCAATTTACCAGCCTTCTCATTGCCCTGAAACCCTGAGTGTCCTGGTATTCATGCCAGTCTCAGAGAATTACTACTTGCGGCATGTGTCAAGGCCCTAACGCACCCCCACACCAGCTGTGAGCTTATTTGTGCCGAGACTATCCCCCTTTAGAGCTGCTTGGCTGTCCGAGTATACGACTACGATTTTACCCGTTATACCCTGACTTACGATCTCCGTTGCACATTCTTAAATAACCAATTTTTCACCCTGAAACACTGTAGCATACGTACCTACACTTGATTGGACCTATATCCTGTGTCTTCTACTACTTCTGTCATGTGATTCGAGACTGTAATACCATGAAGCGTATGAAGCGCTCAATATCTCTCGGGGATAAGAAAAAAACTAGTTCTAACTACCGTAGACGGATGAGTGAGAACGTTCATAGTAGTGTGTGTTAACAACGGACTTCATCTTCGTACAGTACGCGGTTAATCAAGGCGCTAAACGATCTTTTTCGTACCTTAATTTAAAACCACGTTAGTGATTCCTTCCCGTTTGTTGATTTAAGACCGAGTTGTCACAGACTTTATTTTAAGTTTCTTAGTTACATTTTATAGAAAAAGTAAGACTTGCTATTAAAGTGGCAGGACCTGATTTATACTTAGTTAAATACAGTAAAATATATTCAATTTAATATCATGTAATTTTTCATATTCACATTAAACAATTTAAAAAAAGTATACAGCATATAATTAGATGGTTAAATTAAATGAATAGAACTCGCTTTTTGTCTACTTGTAAACGTTTTATAATTACATACAAGTCCAAACGTTCATCGAACATAAATGATTTATATTTTCTGGATAATAAAATATTCTGTTAAAATAATATCACAAAATACAAAATTATATTCTAATGCAAATTTTTAATCAAAAATTGTAACAGTTTTTACAATAAGCTTAAAAAAATATTCTGTAATTCATAAGAATCGAAATCTAATCTGAAACTCAATTATGGTTTGCCACATAATTTAAAAAATAATTCTGGTGGTCCACACAATACAGAATATACGAAAAAAATTCATTGGACTGAGACGAGATAGTTGCACATCTACGTGTTGGTTTTAATTTTTTTTTTTAGATTATGTGAAGATTATTTCTCTGAGAAAATTAATATTTAATAAAGTTATTGAAAATGAGGTTCTTAACCTATCATTGGCGATAGATTATTCCTTATGAAATTAAACGGTTTAAAGTGAGTTATTAATATAGGTATAATAAACGTTTCTGAATCATGCATAGGTATTTTTGAAATGGTGCAAATTGGTCACAAATTATTTAAAAATTTGATTCTTCATTAGACACAAATGAGTTAAAAACTCTGTGAGATTATGCAAAAGTAGGTATTTAGAGAGTTATTTTTTTTATGAAACTAATTATATTAAGACATTTATCACAGGAATTTTAATATTTTGGAAATAAGATAAGTAAGTAAGAATATAAAGTAATGGCATTACGGAGAAATCTAACAAATCCAGCAGTACTAGAAACTTTAATCTCTTCCTTTTTTAAATGAAAGCTGTCTGATATATAGTCACCGGTCGTATGCAGTAAAGTTAATTGTACTTCTTTTATATGTTTATGTCAGTTTGTATAGTTCTATAGGATGGTTGTCATATGTTTGTGGAGGCACTTTAAAGTCTCCAAAAATTGACTGTGTTCTACATTTGAGAGCCTTGCAATGATACATTATATGTTTAATTGTTTTATTTTTCTTGCCGCATCTGCAAGTGGAATCACACATGGTTTTCAGGTGCTTCTTGACAGTTGCATAGCCTGTAAGAAATCCTGTTATGCATCGTAGCTGATTCCTTCTGGTTCCTCGCAGAACTTTAGCTCTTCTGGCAGAGGACTGTTCATGCAATGTATTTGGTCATAGATGTAGTCTCAGTGTAGATTGTATTACGGATACAGGATTTCATTTGACTTCGGACCGTACTTTTGATATTTCTAAAACTGGCTCTGGACCGAAGGATATTGGGGCAAGATGTAACCCTGAAGCTCTCATTTTGTCACTTCTCGCGTTGACGTATTTTAAACCAGAAAACCTTACCTTCCCCTTCAATATTATGTGAAAAAAGAAACGTTTAACATAAATTTCATTTCTGCTGCTGGAGTGCTTCTCAGAGTCCGCAGACGCGTTAGTGGTTATTAAACGTTTTTAATTATATCTTGATTCAACTCATGTCGTATAGGACACTCACTAAATTTCTTGTATACGAAGTAAATTAATTAATGGCGCTGACTGACCACTCTAAGTATACAGGTGCCCAATGGTTACAGGCGCTACAGGCTAGAGGTAGAGATTGCATATTTGAGTCTTGTCAGATATGATATTTTTCATTTTTTTTTAATATCATGTTTTGTTTTTAATTACTAAAATTATAAAATTAATTTAAGATGTATCGAAAATAATAAGTTTACTTAAAGTCTATGGTTTCAATTAAGGAAGGATTAAGGCAGTAGCCTATGCCATATGAGTTGAATTAAAATATGATTAAAAACGCTGACTTGTCACTAAGGCTTCTGTGGCCCAATGTTTAAGGGCACTACCGACTAAAGGTAGAGATAGCAGATTCGAATCGCAATTAATTAATTATAACAGTATCGCACTCATCGACAAAATATATTGCATCTCTAAGTGTCTGAAATTGCATATTTCAGAGAAAAATTAAAGTAGTAAAACAAAGGAATCAACGAATGTTGAACTAACCTATTTAGCCTTGCTTATTTTAGAGTAGAGATGGAAAACTATCATTATTTTCAACAATTATCTCTAATTGTTATTTCAACTAGTAACAATTTTCAAAAAATTATCAATTTTTCTATTAAACAATATTTATTTTCAACACTTTTTGTACATCAAATTTAGTTGTACTTAACATAGTTAAAAAAAAAATAAAAAAAAATTTTAGTGGTGACCTTCCGAATTATCCATTAAAAAAATTACGGGACAAAAAATTTTTACCGATTTCTAACTGTTCTTAAACTGCCGATGTCCATTTTGGTTCAAAGTGCAAGAAGAAATGTGACATTTTGCCATACACAATCAATATATTCAATTTTAATACGTTTAATTTTTAAATTTTTTATTTTATGTTTCGTGTTTTAAAAAGCACTTAATTAGCACTTAATTGAAAGATTGCTCAATCCTAGTTTTTTGTATTTTTTTATTATGGGTCAGCTAGGTTGTTAAAGGCTGGCGGTCCCATGGTTTTTCGTAAATATTTCAAAAACGGTTAGTGCACCTAATTTTTGTTTTGGGCACCTAAATAGCACCTAAAAAGCACCTAATTTTGACAAAAATTTCGACAAATTTTTCCACTTTGGGTCAGCCACGTTTATGGGGGTCTTTAACCGGGTTAAACGAATTTTGCCCACTTTTTTTTACCTTGAAACGATCTTTTGGATCGTTTTAGTAACAGAATTCACCAGACTATTGTTTCCGGGTGTTACTGTTCAACTGTCGCTTCTTTCGCGCGTCCATCAGAATTTTTAGTTAATTTTATTATCCGATCCCTAGGTGATACCTCCTCGTTAATACAAGTAAGTCGATTTTACTGTTTCACTTAATTATTTTATTTGTAGAAGTGTCTTAAATTAAGGTGATATTTTATTATTACTAACAATTAATTTTCAAGTAGTTTCACTTTCGCCAAACATTAGTTTTTGTGATCTTGAATAAATTTTAGACCGTTTTTTTTAACTTCCCGCTAAAAAAAATTAATTTTTTTTTTTAAATCGGGAAGTTATTGGTTTCACCCCGTTTTTCGAAAATCGAGTTTTCATCGGATCTCAACGTTTTGAGGTCTTAGGATCCTCCCCTGACTATTTTTACGAGGGTGTCTGTATGTCTGTATGTACGTGTGGATGTGTGTGTGGATGTATGTAAACCTCTTATAACTTTTGAACGGCTTGACCGATCGGAATGAAATAAAAAGCATTCCAAAGAATTCCATCTAACTTAGATTCCCTGTAAGTTTGAACCGATTCGAGCCGGTAGATTTCGAGAAATTTCAAAATAACCGAAAAAACAATTGGTAAAAATTATGTTTTTTGGGCATATCTTTTTGGCTATTGCATCAGTCAATTTCATAACCTGATCAGCTCTCAAGCTTAAAAAGCCACGTCGAATGCCGTTTTGCAAATTAAAATCGGTTGATTCGTTCGTGAGATATCGTTGTCGCAAAATTTCAAAAAAAGTGTTTTTTTTTCAATAACTTGAAGATTTTTTGACTAACCGATTTTGCATTCCCGGTAACGTTTTTAGGTCTCAAAAAACTGCGTCGAATGCCATCTTGAACATCAAAATCGTAACGCGTTAAAAAGTTATGGCTTTTTAAACATTTCAAAAAAAGTCAAAAACGTCAAAATACGTCACGTTACTATAGCTTTGCGGTTAAAACTAGCGGGAAGTTGCAAGGATGGCCTTTAAGGTCAACCTCTTTTCAAATTTTTTAACACAACAAGAATAATCGAGACAAAAGATATACTTACTTTACCATGTACAGTATTGTTTTGTCCTTATAGAGCCACATGTAGTGATTAGGTATTGTCATAGTTTGAAAAGTAACTGATTTAGCATTTTTAAAAAACGAGTCTGGCCTCCACATTCTTTTTAACCATTCAACTTCTAGAAGCCTATATTCAGTAGTCATATTTTCAGGTAATCGTAGTCTGTGATCCTTCCAAATTTGAGCAAAAAATATATCTGCTGCATATGTCTGTACAAAATTAATAAAAAACATTTGCAAAGATTAATAAATTATGTAAACCAAGATACTGATGAATATTTTCTTTTTGTAGATCAAAATTAACTGCTTGATGGGACTACTGACTGTGTATTTGATTGTTTTAAAAGTAGAATTACGAATCTTATTATATTATGAACGCAAAAGTTTGTAAGTATGGATGGATGTTTACTCTTTCACTTAAAAAATACTGAATGGATTTTAATGAAACTTTACAATAATATAGCTTATACATCAGAATAACATAATAACAATTTATAAAGATATTGTGTGAATTGTTCAAAATATCAAGTAAGTTGGAAAAAATCTACTATCTGCGAGCTATTCTGGCGTGCGCCTCCAAAACCGCTAGAGTTACACATATGTAATGTATGATGGAATAGTATATTCTGTAACAAGGTTAAAATAAAAATTCGATACGAGTGGAGAATTCCGAACGCGAGCGTAGTGAGCGAGAGGAACCACGAGTAAATCGGGTTACACGTACAGAAAATAAAGTTTGAATTATGAAAGTAGCTAGATTTAACGAGATGTCTCCACAAGCCGAACTTCTAAAGCTTGAACAGGCAGAGCGTGAGGCAGCTCATAGAGCTGCCCAGACACCAGAGCAGTCCCAAGATAGGCGTCGACAGTATACTGAGTATCTAGCATCTTAACTAGCTGTGGAGACACCCGAAGAGTCCCAGTTTCGACGTAAACAGCATGCTGAGTATCTAGCATCTCAACGGTTGCGGGGACACCCGAACAGTCTCAAACTTGCCGTCAACAGAAGGCTGAATATCTGTCATCTCAACGGGCTTCTGAGACACTTGAACAGTTTCGAGCTCGGCTTCTTCAGCAGGCGACTTACATGGCGTCTCAAAAGAGATAGAAAAACCGTTGAAGCTGCTGAAGCCTACTGATGCGCTGTTGCTGAAAGGGCACAACAGCGACGACTAATATTTACCAGAAACGCGTGGGGGGTATTCGATAAAGCTGCATTTGAGTACGACGAGACTTTTAATTACAGTACTGGTTGTTTTCCTAACTGTTTAAAGTTGGCAGTAGTACATCCTTTGTTTAAAAAAGGTGATCCCAATAATTTTTCAAATTACAGGGCAATTAGTCTTTTATGTTCCTTTTCCAAAATAATTGAAATGGATATCAAAAATAAACTTTGCTTGTTTTTCCAGAAGAATAAGTTGTTTTCTGAATGTCAACATGGATTCCGCACAAAAAGAAGCACAGAAACAGTACTTTGTAACTTTCAAAATATAGTAATTAGTAACTTGGATAAAGGAAAATTTACTTTAGGCTTATTTATTGATTTTTCTCGTGCTTTTGACCTGGTAGATCATGAATTACTTTGCGTTAAACTTGAACGATACGGTATCAGAGGCCTACCACTGGAATTTTTTGAAACTTACCTGAAGAATAGAAATCAGTATGTAAAAATAAATAATGTTCAAAGTATGGCCTGCTCTATCACACAAGGTGTTCCTCAAGGGTCAGTTCTGGGACCGATACTATTTAATGTCTTTGCCAATGATTTGATATTTTACTTGGAAAAACTAAGAAATGTTAATATAGTTTGTTATGCAGATGATATGAATATAATTATTTCAGAAAATAATATTACAGATATCATAGAAACAACAGAACTAGTTTATCAACGGGTAAGTAATTGGTCAGTTAAGAATAATCTCCTATTAAATCACGATAAAACATTGATGATGCTTTTTGGGCACAGAAGACAAGACCCACCTGTAATTTTTGAGGGTCTAAGAGAACAAGTAGAATGCAGTAATGCGGTCAAGTTATTAGGTGTTACTTTTGATAAACATCTACAATGGGATGTTCAGATTGATGAACTCTGCAAAAAATTACGTAGTAGTTGTTACGGTTTGAAATTTATGCGCAATCACTGCAATGAAGATGTTCTTTTAAGTTTATATTATGCCAACATTCATTCCCGTGTTAAGTATGGAATTTTAAATTGGGGAAACAGTTCAAATGTTAACAGAGTTTTTATTTTACAAAAGTTTGCAGTTCGAATTATAAAAAATCTCGATGCCAGAACTAGCTGCCGAGAGCATTTTAAATCGCTAGGAATTTTAACTTTATATAATATATATATTCTTGAAGCTTGCAGTTACGTCTACAATAATTTAGATCTTCTTAGTGACAATACTCATAGTTATAACACACGCTTCAGACATCTCCTTCAACCTGATAACCACCAAACAGCTTTGTACCAAAGAAATTTTTCTTATAATGGATGTAGATTTTATAATAAATTGCCAGAAAATATTAAAACTTCAGCACATGTTAAAATCTTCAGAGCTAAGCTCAAAAAGTTGCTTCTGTCTAAAGGATGTTACTCTCTAGAGGAATATTTTATGTAGTTTTTTAGTCTTAAGTAATTTTTTAATTTTATTTTATATTCCTACACTATGTACCTACTTGTTTTGGTCTTTTTATGTGTATTGTTTTGTATGTTTTTTTTTTACTGACGTGTTTGTTCATTTAATGTAATCTACATGTAAATGAAAAATGAAAATATATTCTATTCTATTCTATTCTATTCTATTCTATTCTACAAGACACTGCAAGTTATCCCGTAGAGTTCATAAACTCTTTAGAGTTGTCCGGGGTACCATCACACAACTTGGTGTTTACGTAACCTGGATGCGCCAAGACGTCTAGACTGAGCGTTCAGATTTGAGCACTTTCTACTGGTGCAAGAAAGCAAAAAGATGGAGCAAATCAAATACATTATCGATACATCAATATCATGTGATAGGTGTGCTTCACGTATTAGAAAGGAAAGCAGACACTGCTTCGATCTTTTTTTCTGTCTCACACTGGGAGAACGTGCTTGAACAGGGAAATGTCGTCTAAAGTATTAGAAGTCTATGATCTTAACGTAAACTATAATCAAGAAAAGAAAATACTTTAAGTTATCAATAACGTTTCAGAAGGACGAGTTGTGATAAATTTCAAAAACCCTAGGACACCTATGCAGTACTACTAGATGTTTTATACGTTTTATTAATAATGAAAAAAACATCTATTAAAATCCGTGTATTATACATACATATATCGTGACAAATATTATGAAATACTAAAAAGCCCCTAAATTTCGATGTAACAGTTTGGAGAGATGAATTCTACATCCCATTTATTTACTGCAATGAAACACAAAAAAACTGGGGTTTGATTAATTCATAGTTAATTTAAATTTAACAAATCTAACGCTGCAACTGAACTTGGTAAAAGACTGTCTTCTGCTGTGGCACTCCGATGATTTTATTCTAGAGCGACTAGGTTCTTGAAGAATCGAGTACTGTACGTACTTCGTCTTCATTCCACAATCATAACTGAAACTTTCTCGTCACCTTCTTTGAGCAGTGGAGTAAAAGTGTATTTATATTTAGTTAGTTACACTTCTTAAAAAATACCTTGAAGAAGAGCATTTTTCACAGCTTAGAAAATTTTCAAGAAGACTGATTTGTGTGTTGGCGGAGAGTTCTTTTTAATACTGTTAATAAATCAGAACATCGTACAAAGCTGACTGACGATAATTTGGAAACTTCTTTGTATCAGTGGAATTAATCCAAACATCGATGTATTAGTTTCCCAAATTCAGGATAAAGTGTCTTATTGATTTCTGTATTGCTATTTAACTTTCGTAGTTTGTAACAATTTCAAAAACGATTTAATTATAATGTTGTACCTACTTTTTGCATTTCATTTTGTTATTGTAATAAATTGATATTATAATAACATTGTCATATTATCTCATGTCTGATATCTATCGCCAAAAATATAAACACTTCTTTAAAGTGTAATAGCCTTAAACGCGGTCTGCGAACGTTATTGCATGCTTAAGTTTGGCACACATGTTTTTCTTACATATATTTTAAAATTTGTTTAAATAAACAGCTCCTTAAAATTTTATCACATTGAGTTTTAAAGTTGTAAGTATTTTTCATTTTACTGGATGAAGTTATGATAATTTTGTCAATATATTAACTTCCCGCTAAAAAAATTAAAAATTTTTTGAAAATCGGTAAGTTATTGGTTTCACCCCGTTTTTCGAAAATCGAGTTTTCATCGGATCTCAACGTTTTGAGGTATTTGGAACCTCCCCTGACTATTTTTGCGAGGGTGTCTGTATGTCTGTATGTACGTGTGGATGTGTGTGTGGATGTATGTAAACCTCTTATAACCTTTGAACGGCTTGACCGATCGGAATGAAATAAAAAGCGTTCCAAAGAGTTCCATCTAACTTAAAATCCTTGTTAGTATAAACCGATTCGAACCGGTAGATTTCGAGAAATTTCAAAATAACCGAAAAAAACAATTGGTAAAAATGATGTTTTTTGGGCATATCTTTTTGGCCATTACATCGATCAATTTTATAACCTAATCAGCTCTCAAGCTTAAAAAGCCACGTCGAATGCCGTTTTGCAAATTAAAATCGGTTGATTCGTTCGTGAGATATCGTTGTCGAAAAATTTCAAAAAAAGTGTTTTTTTTTCAATAACTTAGAGATTTTTTGACTAATCGATTTTGTGCAGTAACGTTTTTAGGTCTCAAGAAACTGCGTCGAATGCCATTTTGAACATCAAAATCGGATAACGCGTTAATAAGTTATGGCTTTTTAAACATTTCAAAAAAAGTCAAAAACGTCAAAATACGTCACGTTACTATCATAGCTTGAAGTTGCAAGGATGGCCTTTAAGGTCAACCTCTTTTCGAATTTTTTTTAATTAATTTACTCTCAATATTATGGAAAAATCTGATTTGGCTGGAAACCGATTCTATTTTATTGTAATTTCATTAAGAGATCGATTTCTGATTATTAGTTTTATCATTAGGGTCAGTTCAGGGTCACGTTAGAGTTTAATATTTTTTTGTGGCAACATCAAAT
The DNA here is from genome assembly GCA_964028335.1 of Altica lythri. NCBI lineage: Eukaryota > Metazoa > Arthropoda > Insecta > Coleoptera > Chrysomelidae > Altica > Altica lythri. The sequence goes on from OZ034805.1 coordinate 19,696,448, forward strand.
TTTCGCCCTTTTTGTGAAGAAAGTCAAGCAGATTGGCAACCCTGGTTTCAAGTCTTATTGAAAATTCGGAAAATTCTTCTCTGGAGAAACGATCCTGACAACTACAGAAGCAAATAAGGGATAAATTAATTGAAAAAAAAAATACTTTCATTAACCACCTTAATATGCTGAGAAAACTAAAATTTTTATTAATCATTTAAAGTATTGATTTTATAATTATTATAAATAAATTATTTAAACGGGTGTTTGCGTCCCTAAATTTCATTTTTGGGAAAACTGGTAAAACTCATTAAAAAAGCTTCGACTTAGTGAGCTAGCTAGGGTATTTACGCACTTTTTGGGAATTTTAATGCTACAAGAAGGCGCCCAACCTGGGGCCGATTTGTAGGCCACAATTTGTTTTTTAGTTCTCACAGTAAGTTCTAATTTTATGTGCGGACTTAACTTTTTTTTAAATATAGCTTAAATAATTAGAAAGCAAATCTTGTTTCTAATAAAAAAAAAAATGCAAGGCATACTTGAAAGGCGGCTGAATAATGTATGGATCAAATGATCTGATCTGCAATGGACACGAGTTGTACATACATACGTGACGGTCCCATGTAAATCTGTCTCGGGTATTTGTGATGGATTATCAACAAGTTAAACGCATCAAGAGCTACCGAACTGATACGGAATTTGTCGTACGACCAATCTAGATTGCTTAGATGACAATAAAATGGACATGCTGCGGGAATACGATTCAATTTTTATAACGTTTCTTTAGTTTTGCCATGTCCCTAGACTCGCATATGCCGACAGCATGACGAGATTGCTAAATGATATTATGTCAAACATACGCCGAGGATTTTACTTGGAGATTTTGATATTTTCTAAACGTCTTGACTTATACAAATATTTTACTGGCTTTTCTTTATGTATTATTCTATAGCTTTCTTTTAAATTATTTACAATCGTTTATTTGTTTTTTTCTTTACAATTTAATTTTATAACTTAGCCGGCATGTATAAATTAAAATGTTAATTTTCTAATAATTTTGCTTTAAAAGATTTTAATAACTAATTGGGTAGAGTCACGTGGGGTAACCGTACGCAGCGGGTAAGTGTACGCAGTTGGCTTTGTGCGAGTCCTATAGTTGACAGCTGACCAATACAATATACATTTAGTTCGTATTTGAGAGCTGGGTAAATGCACTCAGCCACGCGTTCGTCGCGCCATCCTGTGGCTAGTTACGAGACACTTTTTGTCTTTGCACAGTTTTCTTATTTCTTTTTATCCAAATTTCTGAGCGTAATAAAAATATACAGCAAGGCTGAGGGAATCAGCACAGTGATTGTTGATAAAAGGAACTTATCAATGTTTGATTTACATCTAAATATTCTGTCTGAGGTAATGTATATGTATTATTTTTACTTTTTTATTTACTTTGACGGAATGGGGTAAGTGTACGCGGTTAAGTGTCTGCAGTATTAATATGCATATACTTAAAGTAAATCATAAAGGATTGCGTACTAGGAGTGGATTGAGTGCAATACTTGCAACTTACGGTGGCATGAAAACTGCTCTAGTTATGTGAAAGGCATTTTTACATGTGATTTATGTTTATAACAAGATATATGTGTTTATAATATGTTTGTATAAGTCTATAATATGTATATAGTCTGTTTATATCTGTTTATACTTAATAATGCTTAATATATGTTTATAAGACTAGTCGTCTAGTAGTAAGTCCATACGTACACTTACCCCAACGTGGGTACACTTAGCCGAAGCCATGCGGACACTTACCCCTCGATGCGGGTAAGTGTCCGCATTTTGCTTCGTGAATATAAACTTTAATAACAATTGTAATAATAATTCAAATTAAAAATTCATGTTCTGATGTTGTTCCTAAATGTTGAATAAATGAGAAAAAAGGTTTTTTCTTTTTAAATTACATAAGAGTTTTATTTTAGAACGAATTAACTGAAAATGCGTACAGTTACCCCACGTGACTCTAGGTATAAAAAATGGTACAATTTATTCTATCAGGTTCGAATCCTAACCAATTATTTTGATTTATGATCGAATATATAAAAAACGTTTTAGTCGTAAATTTGCTATCTGCAGGCGAATTAAGTTATTGAACTATATTGTTACATTTGGGTGGGTTTAATAAGTTATTCGACGAAATAACAATAACTGGAAATTAAACCAGCGAACTATTATTAGCACTGGTTAATTCATTACGGGAATGTCATTCATGTCAACTTAAAAAAACAGCCAAAACCAAAACTACGTCAGGCACGCACAGGTTATTAAGACAGAGAGCATGTTATTCTGACAACAAATTAGTTCTCTGAACATGCTCTCCTCCTTCTTTCACTACGCGTCCTCACTTCTTCATGTGTATGTGCTACTATCTTTCTTGTGTCTGGCTACTGTTCCATGCTTTTATCTTTGTGATTTCTATTGTATTGTGCGGTCCTCAGTAGCGTTCTCTCTAGAAACCCTTAAAACTATCGTCAAATTAGCCTCTTACCAGAACTTAGCAAAGTTGCAGAAAGGTGATCTAAGAAGACTCTGGGAACAAGCTAAACAACTACATATCTTGCCAGAAAAATTATTTGTATTTAAAAAAAGCACTTCACAGAACTGCAAGTTTTAAGCCTAGAGAAATACTTCAGTGAAAGATTTAACAGAAAACAATCCACTAAAACTGTCTTTTAAGATATTAGCAAAGCGTTTAACAGAGTCTGGCACAAAGGATTGGTATACAAAATGACAAATACCTATACGAATCTGTCCCAAGAATACCTTAAACAAAATCGTCATTAAATACAAGCAGGTAAGGTTTTACAAACTCTGCGAAGTCTAATGAATTACATTTTTTACGAGCAAAGCTGTGAGATTTAGATTTGCAAAACGTTTAACAAAAACAAAAGATAATGATGTTTAAATCTTTGCAACTCTCGTTGTAATATTCTAAGAAAATTGTTTTTTTATTGTTAATATTCTCATCGCCAATTTAACAAAATTATTTAAATATGAAAAAAATTATAATTAAAAATTATTTTTAAATATACAAAAGTGTTAATTTAATTTAATGACTTCAGTGTCTGAAGTTTTGTAATTACTAAAATTTAAATAAAAATAGGTGCCACAGAAATCTGTACTTAAACAATATTTAAACTTCTGTATTTATGATTTCTTTTCCGTTGTTAAAAACAACAAAATTATTAAAAAAACTATTTCTAAATTTTTATCATACAATTAGTATCTGAATATTTATTTCTAAACAATTTTTGTAGCTCCATCCAACAGAGAATTTTATTTTCGACAATCAAAACAGATCATTAGATACCATAAAAAATGCTTAAGTATTTTATAATATACCAACTAGTAGTTAATTGGTAACTAATTAATTCCATTAAGTGCTTAAATTTTGTCAGCAGCATAAAGCGGAAATTGGTTACAAACAACATTAATTGTGACAAAGTATGTAAAGTAACGTTACAAATTGGATAAATTATATACAATTTACATAATGGATTTGAAAAAATAAAGTTGCTTTAAAAGACACGTGAATCGTCTTCATCAACTAAAAACTGGTTTGACTCTAATTGTTGCCATCTATTTCTAGTACATAATAGTTCAGACTGTATCTATTTATATCTTGATAAGCACATATTGATAATTGAAGCATGCTGGACTTTTAAATGCTAGTAAGGCCTATCATGTTAATAAAAAAAAAATGTAATAAACAGGAAATATGTAACGTTTAAACGTCCTAATAGCTCAACTAGGTCATGAGTTACCTTTAAAGTGTATTACCAGTGTCTCCCCAAACATGCAATTAAAGGGCGTCAAAGTACGAACTCCACAAATTATACTATAGAACATCTGTTATCAATAATTTATTACAATAATTAATAATCTAAAATTAAATATTGTAAATAAAAAATATTGAAAACTTGAATTTATTTATCGAAAACAAATTGAAGATGTTAACTAAATTTTTGAAATGTTTGAAATTTAGAAATTATACAAACAAGAAATTATTAAAATGACATTAAGGAGAAATTGAAAAAATGTCATATTCAGTGGGACTCGAACCCACCATCACTGTCTTATACGCAGGCATGCTTTAACCACTTAAGCTATTGGATGCTCAAGTGGTTAGGAAGCGAAACGTTATAATGAATTCAAATTCCGTCAGATATGACATTCTCTCACTTTCTCCTAACCACTTGAGCATCCAATAGCTTAAGTGGTTAAAGCATGCCTGCGTATAAGGCAGTGATGGTGGGTTCGAGTCCCACTGGATGTGACATTTTTTCAATTTCTCATTAATGTCATTTTAATAATTTCTTGTTTGTATAATTTCTAAATTTCAAAAATTTCAAAAATCCGTTGAGAGTTATCTCAAAAATAAAAGTTTACTAAAAATCAATGGTTCCGGTCTCCTAACCGAATAAAAAAATAAGACAGAGCACAAATAAAGTGACTTAGAGTGTGATGTTTCAATTGTCGATTCGACAAATTTTCTCTCTCATTAACGTCATGTAACATGTGCTTAAGGAGACAGTGAGTGAATGTCATATCTGACGGAATTTGAATTCATTATAACGTTTCGCTTCCTAACCACTTAAGCATCCAATAGCTTAAGTGGTTAAAGCATGCCTGCGTATAAGGCAGTGATGGTGGGTTCGAGTCCCACTGAATGTGACATTTTTTCAATTTCTCCTTAATGTCATTTTAATAATTTCTTGTTTGTATAATTTTAAATTTCAAAAATCCGTTGAGAGTTATCTCAAAAATAATCTATACACATAATAAAACTGTAGAAATGTATATGTTTGTGCGCGCATCACATCAAAACTACTGATCCTATTCGAATGCGGTTTTCAAAGACGTATTTGTCTTCTTTCAACTTAACGGGGCGAGGAAAGAAATTCTTATACAAAAATCAACACGCCACGCGAACGACGTCGCGGGTACATCGAAATAGAACCCAAGATAGTGGTTAGATTTTTTTGTCTGTCTGCCTGTATGTTTGTGCGCGCATCACATGAAAATTACTGATCCGATTCGAATGCGGTTTTCACAGATGTATTTGTTTTTTTTTAACTTAACATCTGGTGTATAAAAATTTCTCTCCCATTCCTTAAATGCGGTGGGGTAAGAAATTTTTATACAACAATCACACGTCACGCGAACGACGGCGACGTTGCGAGTACAACTAGTAGTTTACTACTAATCTTTTTCTTATTTTCAAAATGGAAGTCCTTAGCATCGCTTGAATTGCATCAAATGAAACAGTGACTATTTTATAGGAATGGTTTTTTTTTAATTTTAAATTCGGGACGAAATGTCATAGATTCTTTTTCAGTATATTAACTTATTCCTTTTCTTTTAAAATGGCCGGAACTTATCCAATCTAGTTATTTTTAGTAGCTTAAGCAAACCTCTTCAAATCAATTTAGAAACGAATAATCAACAATCATTTCCTTATTAAATTTACAACCAAGTAGAATTAGTTTGTAGCCAAATTGGAATTCTCCATTTTATGGAGAATTAATTAATGTTTAAAGCACGTGTAAAAACTGTCCCTGAATTTGATAAATAATCAACAAGAAGTGATGTTTGGCTAAGTTAAAACTATTTGATTTTGGTTAGTATTAATAAGATATCACCCTTTTTTAGATACTAACAATAAATAAAATAATTAAAGAATAAGTATTAAAATCGACTTACTTGTATTTCAAAGAGGCTTAATCGGAATAAACCAGATTTTTTGGCGTACCAACTCGTAAAGGAACAAACATCACCAAGCACGACGAAAAGTGTCAATAACCTACTGTAACACTGATCATGGCAAATTTTTCAAATACAAATCTTAAAATAAGTAATCTTTACCGATACAGACACGGTAAAAATAGTGTGGAGAAATTATTCCTAATACAAAACGGTCACATAAAACGTTACAAATCTAATAAAAAAATTCAACAATTAGTTGTCACTTGCTATCTTCAATTTATTTTTAGTGAAACTTATGTTTCAACATTAGGTTGAGTTTAAAAATTTCTTCAACATTATAACAATAACAAAAATAGGTAGCAACACGGTTTCAAATCAACACACAAAAAGGCATCGCTAGAACGGTTTCAAATTAACGGACGAGAGGCATCACTTACACGCCTTGATCGACCGCGTATCGTATGAAGATCAAGTATCCGTGTTTAACACACACTGGGCATAAACATTTTCTCTTATCGGTTTACGGCAGTTAAAACTAACATTTTTTATCCTTAGGGAATACTGAGCGATTCGTCAACAGGTCTCATACGTCCAAGGTATTACAAAACAGTCTTAAATCAAAAGCTAACGTTAAAGAAAATAATGCTTAATTAATTCTTTGAACTCCTTTACCAAGACCCGTTACACGACTTCCACGGACACCCAGAAAGCCTGCTAAGTCTGTTACACTAACACCATACCTCCTAATCATAACCATAGGTACGCCTTGGAAGCTTAAACTAGTAACAGTCTGCGAACTCTACAAATACTTAAACCGGATTGTCCTTAATCCTAATCCTTTTATGACACTAGCATCAAAGTGCACAATTTTCAATTAATTCGTTAGAAAGACTTCTTCACCGAAACCCGTAGCGCCACTTTCACATGCACCCAAAAAGTCTGATAAATGTATAGTGTCGATAACACTAACAATAGACCAACGCACGAAGACTTCTGACATTATCAATCGTGACTATCACCAGAGCTAAGCCCAGGAAGCTCATAAGACGTGAACCCGATCGTCCTGAATAACAAGATCGTCAACGTCAAAGTGCACAATCCTCAATCAATTCCAAAGAAATCCTTCACCAAAATCCGTAACACTACTTACACCGACACCCAAAAGGCCTGCTAAGTATAGAGTGCCTGTGACACTAACACCAGAGTGTAATTCAAAAGGGAATCCAAATCTATTTATGAACTGGATAACCAAGATGTTGGATCAGGTGTCGGCTTTCTAATTAGGAACTTTTTAAGCTTGTACCCATTTCGTCAAGTAATGTATTACAATGAAGATGTATTAATTTCTATCATCGGTTTTCAGCAAAGGTACCAAAATATTAACAGCAATTCTTTCAAACGGACCTCCTACCAGATATAGTTGTATGCCAGCTCTGAGTTTCGTATGTGGCTTATAAATTGCGGTACTGGCAGTAGGTACATTTGTAGCACCAATCCTTTACATTAGCGAAGTAATTTAATCAGTAGAACTTTTCACGTATCTTTTGTAATGTCTTCTTTACCAGTTTAGACGGCTCCTTCCAGGTTTGACATCGATCCAATAACTTCTACTTCCAGATTTGTTTTAGTTTAGTTACCGAGATACAGCTATAGCTATGCTAGCTTGACTGTTAAACTAGCACATCCATTGTTTCTCGGAAACGGTTGAAGCATTTATTTTTTAGCGTAATAATTTAGCAATAAATTGGTAATAAAATGTGGTTGTAAGTGCATTTGGGCGTTATGAAATGGATATGGTAATTTGAAAGGCATCAAATTCATTGTGTAATACAGAAAAAAAAACTTACAAACAAGATAAAAGTTATATCAAAATAAAAAAAACGTTGCAGGTTTATAGCAAATATTCAGTTATATAAGTCTAATAGCTTTCAGAAGATCGTGTGCAATAAAACGTAACATAAATTTACATTTCTAATATCATGAATTCCTGCGAGATCTTATCAGGTTTATTTGTTGCAAAAGAGACTTGTGGGAGTACCCACTATTTTTAAAAAATTACTAAATTAAAGATACAAATGGTTCTCTTATGAGAATAAAATGTTGAATTCGCTGTATAGTCAGACAAATTCAAAAGAGGTAATTATTTTATACTATACATACTTGTGTTTCAGATAACGGAAGAAAATAATTAAATTAGTACTAAATGTTTTTTCGTTTAGGTGGCACATACTTTAAAGCTTTGTATTTTATTGATCTTTAGTAGTAGAAAGGTGATTTTGCTTTTTTTACCAATTAAACTAAAATTATTGTATTTTATTGCTCACTGAAATTGGATACGTTAATAATTCCCCCTTTATAAGTACCTATAAGTACCTACTCATCATAATAGATAAAATAGGAAAATAAATGGAAAAAAAATGAAAAATTTAAAAAAAATTATATATATATATATATATATATATATATATATATATATACCAAGATGTAAGAGATGATACAAACGTATCTAGTGCCGTGCTGTCAATAACAAATCCAGTTTTAAACTGGATTGGTGGTTGGTTAGATTTTCTAACTCAAGACACCGGTAGATGCTGCGAAATAGGAGTATAAGGATATTAATCAGCCCATACAGGGGCGAAACCAACTACAGACACGTGTTTCGCTCTTTTTTTGAGTTCATCAGTGTAGTATAGGTTATGTCTTTTCAGTCACTAATAAAAAGACATCCCCTGTATGAATCGACTAAATCCTTATAGATGTAAACTTGCGAAAGTAGAAACCATGCGCAAGTGGCCCCATCTTTACTCCAAAAATGGAACTACGACAGTCGCTTTGCATCTTAAAAGTACCTTCGGCAAGGTAATAACATAAAACGAACAGAGCGTTTGTGACAGTCTTATATAATAAGATGTAAGAGATGATACAAACGTATCTAGTGCCGTGCTGTCAATAATAAATCCAGTTTTAAACTGGATTGGTGTTTGGTTAGATTTTCTAACTCAAACACCAATCCAAACACCAATCCAGACATATAAAAACTAATCAGTCTATACAAGGGCAAAACCAAACTGCAGACACGTGTTTTGCTCTATTAGAGCTCGTCAGTACAGTATAGGTTTGTCTCTTCAGTCACTAATGAAGAGACATCCCTGGTATAGACTGGTCAATATTAGTTCTGAAAGTTTATAAAAGTAACTTGGGCCATCTCTACTCCAAAAATGTTCTTAAGTAGTCGCTTTGCATGTCATATAAAACCTTAGGCAAGGTAAGGTAAGTAAATAAACGAACGGAGTGTTTTTAAGGGTGTTATACATAATGATACAAAACGTATCCAAAGCTATGCTGTCTGAAAATTTTTATATCTTAATCGCAGCATGATATGTCCTAGAGTTAGGAATTTTAACCAGAAACAAATCCAGGTTGTGTATCTGGAATATTCTGACAGCATACCACTGGATACGTTTTGTATCATTTTTTTTTTATCATTTTGTATAAAACTGTCAAAAACGCTTCGTTCGTTTACTTACTTACCTTACCTTGCCTAAGGTTTTATATGATATGCAAAGCGACGACTTGAGAGCCGTTATCTATATCTATATCTATACATATAATAAAACTGTACGAATGTATATATTTGTGCGCGCATCACATGAAAACTACTGATCCCATTTGAATGCGGTTTTCAAAGACGTATTTGTCTTCTTTCAACTTAACATCTGGTGTATAAAACTTTTTTCCCTCACCCATTTAACGGGGTAAGGAAAGAAATTTTTATACAGAAATCACCACGTCACGCGAACGACGTCGTGGGTAAATCGAAATCGAACCCAAAAATGTAGTTAGATTTTTTTGTCTGTCTGTATGTTTGTGCGCGCATCACATGAAAACTACTGATCTGATTTGAATGCGGTTTTCACAGATGTATTTGTCTTCTTTCAACTTAACATCTGGTGTATAAAAAATTCTCTCCCATTCCTTGAATGGGGTGGGGTAAGAAATTTTTATACAACAATCACACGCCACGCGAACGACGTTGCAAGTACAACTAGATTATAAATAGTATAGGTATATTAAGCCAAAAATTCATAGCACAAGATAGACTTTTCAAATAATTTCAATGACATATTCGATCAGTGAATTCAAAACTTTATCCTAAACATTCAAAATATTTTACTCCAAGGTAGGCACATTGTTTTAAATGAAATTTTAAAAGAATTTTAATATGTGTACATTGTTTTGTTCCAAACTAGAACCTTTTATTTTAAAGTTGTTTTTATTATAAGTATATGTATATGTATGTATATATTGTAAACATTTTTTTTTGTTTTTAGACTTGATAATGCGCAATAAAGGATGTGCGAAACGTTGTAAAATCAGTGTTGCTTATTCATTGCAATAACTTCTGCCCAAGAATAAAAAGAAACGTATGTTTATAATATAATAAATAAACAAATAAAAATAGATAAATAAAGTGACAAAAATCGCAAATCAAAAAAAAAAAAATTAAAATCAGAAAAAAAAATTAAAAATCTATTAAAAATGATAAAAATCAGGACAAAACAACAAAAATTAGAATAAAGAGATAATATAAAAAAATTTAGACCAACCGAGAAAAACGAAGAAAAATATAAAAATTAATAAATCATACTGCATGAATTTAAAAATATTCAATTAACAAGTTAAAAATAAAAACAAGATAAGATATAATTAGAAATACGAAAACTTCTTAAAAATTAAAAAAAAATGTGTAGAACCTTAAGAATTATAAAAAACGTAAATAATAAATAATAATTTAAAAATATTATTTTATATTAGTTTTTAAATAATATGAAAATATATATAAATAATCTTTAAAAAAGGTGTAAATTTTTTATTTAATATTTATATCTAAGTTAAAAAAAACAAAGAATTCTAAAAAATAAAAAAAAATACTTTTTAATCTAGATAATAGTTTCTTAAACAAAAGAAAATAACAATTTTGTGAACAAATTTAGCAACATAAAAAATTTAATTTATCAAAATGTACAGGACCAAAGAACATTTTTAAATCCATATATAAACATATACAAATAAATAAATAAGTAAACAAATTACAACAGAACCAGTATAAAATCAAAAGTAAATCATTAAAAATCAGAAAAAAAAATAACAATTATTTTAAAGTTTTATAAAATATGTATATAGAAAAAGTCTTAAAACCTAAAGAAGTTCAAAATAAAATTGTTAGTTATAAATAAATTGAAAATAATTACAAAAATAAAGAAATTTGCAAAAAAAAAACAAAATAGATAGATAGATAGATAGATATTTTTTGGGTTGGCTGTTAGCCTATATCACTGCGACCTTTGCAGATCTATTGTGAACACCCATTATCTGTGGAATAGGATTAGAGCACCTTGTCCAGCTCTGCCCTCTTAATGAGACTTAATAGCCTTGACAGTGGCCACTTCGCATAACTTGGAGCAGCCGGTTTGTCCTCTCCCAGTAATAGATACCGCGTCCTTGCAAGGCCTTCACATTGGCATAGGACATGAAATGCGGTTTCCTCTTTCTCTTGGCAGTATCGACAAATGTCTTCATCTGCTAAGTTTAGTTGACTCATGTGTTTTCTGAGCCTACAATGTCCTGTCAAGAGACTGACAATCATTCTGACATCATTTCGCCTTTGTGATAGCAGCTCTGCAGTAAACTTCGCCGAATATCCCTTTATAAAGAGTTTGGCTTGTCGCTTGCCCGGTGATTTTTGCCACCACTCCTGGGCCTTTTCTAGCCTCCATTTCTTAACCCATTCGCTGCTACAGTGATTGTTAGAGGTTCACCAGAAGCGGTCCCGTATATTTTTAAAAAAATGTTGTGTTTCTATTAAATATTGAACATTTATAGTTAATATGTCTGTATAAAGAGTTTTTAGTATTTTTTTTTAAATGTCACTCATGTGTGCCATGCGCACCCAGCCAAGAATTTGTTGTGCAGTGCGCATTGGCACGCATGTGTGACGATTGGGTTGTGACGTTTTAAGGAATATAAAATATACATAATGAAAGAAATATAAGTTTATTAAAAGAAATACTAGACATATGAACTTAAAATACGAAATACATACATAAATATAATAACTAAGAGTAACACCGACGTACTGTAGAGTATTGGAACTTACTTGTGAAAATCAACAAAACATGTAACACATAGTCCAGGTTTATCAGGACATGATTCACAATTATATGTAGTCATTTTTCGTAGTTTTCGATCTGAACACATACGGCACCTTTTTCTCTTCGTACGTCCTTGGTCATCTTTGGATGTAATTTGTGAGATTATGTGTTCTGTTTCTCTTACTGTAGCAGTTTTCGTTGTCTCAATATTAAGTAGTTGGTCTAATACAGAGATTCTGTAATCGTACAGAGATAATTTCTGCTCCGAGTATTTATTGTATAAAAAATAGGAATTCAGTAACATGAGATGTATCAAATGAATGCCTAACTTCTTATACCATCTCAGTGTTTTCCTATCACAAGGATAATAGGCACTGAGTTGGTCTTGGTGGTCAACTCCACCCATGAATTTATTATAATAAAATATTGGTTTCGGTTTTTCCCTGACACGATTTCGTCTATCATTATACTCAATCATAGAGTTGTCATGTTCATTAGAGATATATAAAACATCGCGTTTGTCTTTCCATTTTCCGACGACAATATTATTTGAGTATACTGCAGTTGTATCGCCCTTTTTTAACTTTTTCTCGATAACAGCACGGGGATTGTCCTTTCTTTTAGAATTTAGAGTGCCCGTACAATATGTATGGCGGCAAGTCAATATATACGCTAATTCAAATGAGTTATAATAATTATCTAGATAAACTGCATGTCCTGCATCTAAATAATTGTGCAAAAGGTTAAGCACAGCTTTTGTAGTGTGTCCTCGTCCACCTAAATGGTCCATTGCCCCAGTATATACTATGGTTTTCATGATTACTTTACAAGGTTCTGTAAGCATATACAACTTAATTCCGTATCGGTGCTTTTTATTTTTGATATACTGGCGAAATACCAGTCTGCCCCTCCATAACACCATGGATTCATCTAAAGAAAGTTCTTTTTTAGGATAGTAAAGTGCCGCCATTTTTTCATTAAAAAAATTTAAAATTGGATTTATTTTGTGCAAGCGATCCGTTGTAGTCCCTGCAGGTGCAGTTTCTGCAAAATGCAAGCATCTCATAATTAGTAGGAAACGATCTCTACTCATATGTTTTGAAAAACATTGTAAATTAAATAATGGATGCGTCTTCCAGTAATCCTGAAGGCGGTTTAATCTTATTGTCCCAGTATGAAATACCAAACCAATAAAGTTAACATTTCATCAGGTGTGACAGGTTTCCACCTACTTATTCGTGATTTTTCTCGTATACCAGACGATAAAAATACCTGTTCAGCGTAATTATTTGTTTCCCTCACAATAAGATTAAGTATGTCGTTGTCAAATATTGCTCGAAAGTAATCTATTGGGTCTTTGTTCCCTGGAATTATTTGTAACAGTGTGCTCACTTTTGAAAATTGGAATTCCCTCATGTCTGTTGGATCGTCTGACCATGTTGGGATGGTATTCGAAGTCGTAGAACTTACTAACTGGGTTTGTACTTGAACAGTTTGAGGTTCTAAAACTGTATTCAGAAATATATTATTTAAAAAACAGAAAAAGAATTTCTTACCGTTGTCATCCTCGTCCGAACTTTCCTCAGACTCCTGGTCAAACTGGAAATCATCGTCATCACTAAAAACTCCTAATTGTTCATTTTCGGAGTCCGATGCTTCTAAAAGTGATAACATCTCCTCGTGTGTTAATTTTTTTGGGTTTTTAAATGTGATTCTCTGTTTTTTTCCTTGAGACGGAACTGCCTCATTATCACTCATGATAAACAATAAAACCACGAACGGGTGAAAATTTTATAAAATATAATCCTTTTGTTACACGCTCACCTAAACACAACCTTCTAAATACAACGCTAACAGTCAAGTGGTAGATTTAGTGTAAAAGTGTCTGTGTCACCGATGTGTGACGTGAGCACTGAGATAAGAACCGTCCTGTCACTCATGCGTGCCATGCGCACTGAATGGGTTAATGGCTGCCTTTCTGAATGTATTAGCAACTCCGCCGAATGGTTCCGGGCCAATCATTGGAGTGTTAGCTCCCGCACGGGCCAATTCATCAGCCTTCTCATTGCCCCGAAACCCTGAGTGTCCTGGTATCCATGTCAGTGTCAGAGAATTTTGTCTAGCGGCATGTGTCAGGGCCCCAACGCAGTCCCACACCAGCTGTGAGCTTATTTGTGCTGAGACTATCGCCTTTAGAGCTGCTTGGCTGTCCGAGTATATGACTACGGTTTTACCCGTTATACCCTGACTTACGATCTCCGTTGCACAGTGCTGTATGGCCATTACTTCAGCCTGAAACACTGTGGCATACGCTTGGACTTCTGTCCTGTGTCCTCTACTATATATACCTGACTCTGCTTGCTTTTTTCCTTTTAATGAGGTAATGGGAGCCTGGCCTTGTAGCAGCCTGTGAGCAGTTGCCAAAGCCTCGCCCTTTTTTATTTAGAAAAATCTGTGATAAAGATGATAACATCTAAAAAAATTAGAAAATTATTAATTTTGTAACAAAGTTTTAAAAAATTAAAAATTGTTGAATTTACCAAAATGTACGAAACAGAAATAAAAAATATAATTAACCAAAATTCGTTTAAATTGTAAAAATTATGTCGACTTGACAATCATAAAAAATCTAAATACGAAGTAAAAAAAAATTCAGTAGGCAATTACTTTTTATATAATTTATTACCGATATACAGAAATATGTGAAATATTACGATTTAACAATAATATAAAAAAATATTTATTTTAATTATTTTTGGAGAAATCGTATTAAATTACTTCACAAATTCAAATATGTTAACGTGTTAGAATAATAGCAGAGAAAATTATTTCAGGTAGCTATAAAAAAGTTCCTTTGTCCAAACTGTCACATATCAGATGAAGATAGCCTTATTGCTGTAATGTCTAATCCTTATCCGATAAAGATGCGGGTATTATAAAGTCTTCTAGCTAGTGGGTGGTGTGAAAACGAATGGTTATTGAATTTGATAGTAATTCTGCTAGTACCAGATGTAGATAATACTATTAAACATTTTTAAATATTATTGTAGTACAGCATATATTTGTGTCCTAATGATGCTGATTAGTATAAGTTTTTGATATTAATATATTTATCAATTATTAAATGGTTAAAGCCTATTTCCTCTACTCATCAAGTCCAATTGACAATTTTCTTTGATTGTAGGCGTATTATAGGCGTATCATCATCTCTAAATGTCCTTTTCGTTTGAGACGTGCTCAGACAGGTACACTACGAATAACTCTAGAATCGCACATTGCTTATCTTTTGTAGAGAGTAATAGTATTTGTTGCTTGTCTTATGTCGATTCTACTTATTGAAATAACTGCTAAACCTTTTTAAATAAATCGCGCATTCGTGGTAAGATATCAATCCTGGAATTTGTCGCGTCGTTTCTTTTTAGTTTCTTTTTTCTTTATTTTTAGCTTAATCTTCATGGGTCGGTATGGGAAACTTTAAATTGGAAGTTGAAAGATTATAAAATCTACATTTCTAGTATTTATATCGTTAAAATAGGGTTCAATAATAACGCAAAATAAATTACATAAGAAATCCATACAATATTTGGCGGTTGAATATTAATACGAATTATGTTAAATTCTCCACTCGTATCGAATTTTCATTCTAACCTTGTTACAGAATATACTATTCCGTACCTGTGTACGGGAATGATCCATAAAACGTATATAAGCAAATTCATATTTGGCGCCTTGATTTTATTTGGCAATAAATTTAAAACCACATTAGTAGTAGTGTTTTAGTAACTCTGGAGGCGTTTTGCACCTCTGGACATCATCGGCACTGTCCATTTTAAATATAATATGAAATATTTTAAGCAATATGTAACTAACCGAACTGACAGTTTTGTGACACTAATCAACAATGATAAACAAACAATGTCAACGAAACGGTTTCATAGAAAATAAGATGATATCAAAAACAGTTATACATTCATAAAACTTTCTTAATTTACGATTATATTGAATGCGATTTCAGAAAAAATAGTATGTGTATCTCGTAGTAAAAGCAACTTTCCGGACTCTCAATGTTTGTTAGCCTCGGCTAAACGCCTCGGCCAACAATTTACATTGTCGCCCGGGAATGTATCGCTTTTCCTACTAGATACACAATATACTATTGTCAAATTAAAGTTCCCGTTTTTTTTTTATTTTATTTTTTTAGTTTTTCTCAAATTTTTGGCTGGTTTGATCGGGTTAAGAAGTATACATAGCTTTTTAATTTTTAATTTAAATTGCTTCAGTAATTTTTTACACCTGGTATATGAAATTTTTAACATGATTTTAAATTAACTTTAACCAAGCAAGGCATACTTAAGTTCAGTGCATAAATACACCCTTCTAAGTTTTAATAGATGTACTGTTTTTAAGAAATTCTAATTACTTCGATACACAAATAAACGTTATAAAATATAAATCTAAATTTACTACTATTCACCCAATTATAAATCTAAGAAGAACCAAATTATCAAGACACTCATTATTCTTTCTTTTTAAAAACCACACTTAAAAGTAATGCAATAACCTACAGTAAAAAAAATGATGTATGGTTTGAACTGGCAGACAACTAATTTTCCAGATTAAATGAAGTGACTTGAGAATTCCTTTCTAGTTAATCATTCCCTTTTATAATTACGCGCGTAATGAAATGTGTATGTTCCGCTAAAGGTGTAGAACTTCCTAGTATTCAGGAATCATTAAATAAGTTTCTTCCGAAATTGTTTTTACAGGGTTGGATTAATCAAATTCGATTTAAATTTATTACAAATATATTGGTAATCAAAGACAGATTAAGACAAGACGGAAATACATAAATATTTTACTACTCAGATTTATTTGCAGTAGAAGCTCATCTATGCCTTACCTCATTAAATTATGTGAAGATAAAGAAGATATAACAGCAATGCCTCTGATAGCCTTTCTTATGCCAAGGCCAGCTAAACCTTGCTAAACTTAGTAATGACATTTCAATACACATATGTGATTTTTGGTTTCACCATACCATGTCTGGTGTTAAACCCCACGGTTTGTCATCGTGCGCTTGGCCACCATATATGTTGTTATTGCCTTTTTTGTTGTGTGTTTATAATGATAATTCCAAGTAAACTTTAAATTTTTTTCCACTCCAACAGACCTTTTTACATGGTCTTAAAGGTGGAGAAAAGAGTTGACTTGTACAGGCTGCCAAAAAACCTGAGCAACATTTTTGATAGATCAGGACACAATAAAATAAAGCAGAAAATTAAAAAGACATCTGACAGATAAAATTCGGCTGCATGATTCTCAAATCTCTGTTTCAGAAAACAGTTTAAACAGAAATAAATTAACGTAAAAGCATAATATAATACGAGCACTTAAACCAAACTTTAGATATTTACCTGGTACACAGACAGGTCTAAGACTAAAGAGCAGTCATTTACAGTAATAACGAAAACGTAAAAAATCATGTCCTGCTGTGAACATATATAGTTGCATTTTAAGCAGAAGTCATGCAATCTTGCAATGCGCCAGAAATATACTTTCATGGCTTAAAAATTTAAGCAAATCAATACATGCACAGATAGTCAGATGGCTATTGAGACTTTTGAAGACCCCTAAACTGGTCTTCTGTAAAAATAAAGAAATGCAAGCCAACAAGCTTATTGATAATCTTGCAAAAGAATGATAAGCCACAATATTCTTCGGTCCAGAGCTAACTTAAGGATAACCAAACGTTTGCCAAAAGAGCTGAAACACTGCGCAAAACCAGTAGAAATCAGCAACAAGTCATTACAAGATTTCTTACGGTCCATGCACTTGTGGAAAACACCTGCAAACCATGGACTGTTTAATAGAGACTTAACCTGCAAATAACGTGGCAGGAAATCTGACACTGTTGAACACATACTGTAGCATTGCGAGTCATTAAAGCACAGAAACAATCAATTTTTGAAGACATCCCATCTCTTAGACCTGTACCAACTAGTAAAGGGTAGCAACATCCTGGAGTTAGCAATATAAAACAATGGAAGAAGTAAAATAAGACTAACTAGACTGCAGTACGACCGGTAAATATTTGTCAGACAGCTTTCATCCTAAAAACGCTTTAAGTTTAATATTACCACAATGTATTTCATCTGCGACTACTTAAATGCTATTTTCATAACACCTTTAAGTTCTTTATTCTGGTACATGTTATAACCTTAGATTCTAAGGATTATGTTAATTCTTGCATACAAATTTATAATAGCTAGACTACGCGTTTTAATTTAAGCTCAGCGTTAGAGAAACAAAATATCGAAGCAGTGTTTGCTTATTTTTCTAATAGGTCGTTTTAAAGGCAATAAAAAATAGATAAAAAGACTGCTTTAATTTTTTATTCTGTCTCGCAATGGGTGAACTGACTCAGAACGCTCCGATTAGATATTATATAAATATGTGTATGGTGTTACTATCAGCTCGTCAATGACCAAACTACATTTAAAGGGCAGCTACTGGTGTCGGCAGTGTTTCCTAGTAATGTTTAATCGGGCATATATCGATTGCGCACATTTTATTACCTGCCTAAGTAATCCTTCTAATCCCGGTTATCGATTGCGCCCCGGTTTAAAACGAAGATGAAATGAGGTGTATCGATTGCGCACAAACTACTTACCTGAATATTAGAATTTGCAAACGTACTGTTATTTTTAAATTTACGATACTTTTATATTGACCATATTAAATGTGTCAATTTTATTATACATAATAATACACTATATATTATAGTTCGGAAGCCCAGAGGGTTTTCGTAGCCGTTAAAGAGACAAGGCTCCACCAAAGTTTTTTCTATGTATTTTGACCCCCTGATTACAAATATAAAGTGTGGATTCCCGAGAAATGGTTAGGAAATTTGTTATTAACAAATAATTTGTTACTATTCAACAAATTGTTTTTTCGCAAAACAAAAAATATTACTGTAATCCTTGACTGATTTTAAGCAAAAAAGGTTCCTGTGTATTTTTTCATCAGACGCACTGTTTTCAAATTAAAAATTGTTAAACATTCGAAAAATAGCATTTTTGACATTTTCCAAATTTGCATAACTTTTTATATAATTAATATTCTTCAACTCTGCGACGACTATTTGACACTTAAGATTATAAAGTATAAGATGAAACTGGTTGCAATTCGAAAATACAATCTTTTTGTTACTTTTTAACGCTATAAACAATATGCATTTAATCTCCTGTAACGTACGACGTATGAAGGGTATGCATATTGTTTGTAGCGTTAAAAAGTAATAAAATTATTGCATTTTTGTATTGCAACCGATTTCATCTCATACTTTATGATCTAAAATGTCGAATAGTCATCTCAGAGTTAAAAAATATTAATTATATAAAAAGTTATGCAAATTTGAAAAATGTCAAAAATGCTATCTTTCATATGATTAAGGATTTTTAATTTGAAAAATACATAAGAAGGTATTTTGCTTAAAATCATTCAAGGATTACGGTAATATTTCTTGTTTTGCGAAATTTTTGTTATAAAATCTCGCAACAATCTCGTAGTTTTTTGAATAACTCCAAAATTTTTCATCTTGTTTCGGTATTGGTGTGTTAGAAGTAATTTTATTATATAGCATATTGATTCACTTTTTACACATCTTTTATGCTCTGATGTCTTTATCGATTTTCCAAATTATGAGTCAAATATTAAACCTATTCTAGATATATTTTGAAATGCTGCCATCCATTTTTTGGCAACATCTTCAAATGTCTGCATTTCTTTGCATGATATTGTACGTGATGATAACATAACATCAATTGTTTACAAATGAGTTTCATCAGTATTTAAAGTTTCCTCTAAATGAGAGGGAAGAATTTTTCCCAATTTCCAAATTAAAAGACTTTTGTTGTTGTTGTTTCTCATGAAATCATTTTCATCAAATAAAGGATTATCATACGATAAGTCATATTGCAACAATGATTGATATCGATAATTTCGCTCATTGGCTAATAATATAAATCTCTGGATGTCACTAACAGGTACTTTAATATTTTTTTTCTTCACTTGATCAGTTGATTTTAGTTGGGATGTAAAATTAGGAAAATCATTTCTAGTGATTGTTTCAGATAAGGATTTAGTATACCCTTCATACACCCTGCGTTGTACGGTACAGGAGATTAAATGTATATTGTTTATATAGCCTTAAAAAGTAACAAAAAGATTGTATTTTCGTATTGCAACCGGTTTCATCTCATACTTTATGATCTTAAGTGTCAAATAGTCATCGCAGTGTTAAAAAATATTGTTGCGAGATTTTATAACAAAAATTTCGCAAAACAATAAATATTACCGTAATCCTTGAATGATTTTAAGCAAAACACCTTGTTATGTATTTTTCAAATTAAAAATCCTTAATCATTTGAAAAACTCTGCGATGACTATTCGACACTTAAGATCATAAAGTATGAGATGAAATCGGTGGCGATACAAAAATGCAATAATTTTATTACTTTTTAACGCTATAAACAATATGCATACCCTTCATACGTCGTACGTTACAGGAGATTAAATGCATATTGTTTATAGCGTTAAAAAGTAACAAAAACATTGCATTTTCGCATTGCAACTGGTTTTATCTTATACTTTATGATCTTAAGTGTCAAATAGTAATCGCAGAGTTGAAGAATATTAATTATATAAAAAGTTATGCAAATTTGAAACATGTCAAAAATGCTATTTTTCGAATGTTTAACAATTTTTAATTTGAAAACAGTGCGTCTGATAAAAAAATACATAAGAACCTTTTTTGCTTAAAATCAGTCAAGGAATACGGTAACATTTTTTGTTTTGCAAAAAAACAATTTGATTATTAGTAACAAATTATTTGTTAATAACAAATTTCCTAACCGTTTCTCGGGAATCCACCCTTTATATTTGTAATCAGGGGGTCAAAATACATAGAAAAAATTGTGGTGGAGCATCGTCTCTTTAACGGCTACGAAAACCCTCTGTGCTCCCGGAGTATTATACATGTTTATGATTGACGTTAAATAAATAAAAAAATTAGTAGAACTCAACACATTTATTCAAAAAAAGAGTTTATACAATATGAAATAAAACAATAACATAAATTGCACAACATTACATACTTATACCTATACTATTTTTTATAGTGATTGCTCACTGCTTTTACAAAATCAAATCTTGTTAGATTCTTAGATTTATACATATCTACCAAATGTTGAATATATTCTCTATGTTTTAATAATTTATAATTAACTTTTGGGTCATGTACACTAGACATTTTTATATATGTATCTATTTGAAACTCTTTCAAAACATTTATAAAAGTATAAAGATTTGGATGCGGGGAGTGAAAACTATTATTAAAATGGGAATGGAAAGTTTCACAACAATTTGTGCTCCTTGTCCAATCTGCCTCGCTACTACTCCACATTATGGGAGGAAATTTACTTTCACAGTCGAGATAAGTTTCTACTAAATAATCGCCGAATAATTGCACTCTAGCATCGTTTGGTATAACACTCATGAAATCCATACAAAATGAATCCTCTACTTCCTTAGGAGTTAAAAATGGAAGCCCAAATATATTTCGTAACCACTTGCCTATTTCATTTTCTTCAGATTTATATTCATTTGTTAAGCCAAGTGTTTGAATTTTCCTATACCAGGATTGAATAAGATGAAACTTACAACCAATAATTTTAATATAAGGCCACACTTTGCGAGCAGCTGAATGTATACTTTGCTCAAAATCTATTATTATTTTTGCAGGGCGTAATAGCAATTGTAATTGAATACATTTTGCTGTTATATGTTCAAAAGCAAGATAATATGTACGTTCTTGTTTATTCGGCAATAAACAAAACACAAGCGGGATATAATATCCATTAGTAGGGGTATGAATTGAAAATAATTGATAGAAAATTTTCGAGCAATATTTAAAAGTTCCATCTACGTACAAAACATTTTGATTGCATAAAAATTTTAGATTTGTTTCTGAACCAAAAATTACTATGTTATTAATTTTATCATTAACTAAAACAAAGTTTTCACCTCTACAAGTTAAAAAGTTTGTCGATTGTAAAATTTCGTGAACTTCAAATATGATACATGGTAGTTTTGGAAGTAACTTACGTTTTTCTCTATATAAACTTTGTCTGCAATTATATAAATCCCTTGCATTAAAGTTATCTGTTGGCGTACTCGTCAGTGCAGCATGCAAAATTTAAGATGGTTTCTCGTTGATGTCTTCTTTAGCTTTCCTTTTTACAGCAGCAACAACTATCTATTAAGAAGAAAATGGCTTATTTACAGTTAAAATAACATACATACATACTACATACATATTCAGAAACGTTATTTTACCCGAGAGTGTTAAGTTTTAAATAACAATTAATTAAATCCTTACCTTTCGATCAACGTTTTTGACAACATCGTGATTGTGAGTGTTAAATTCTTCTAATATAACACTTTCCGTTTTGTCCATTAAAATCCGCGCTTTGCATATTTTATTAGTGCAACGAAACAATACCCCGTTGATTATATCTCTATGTTTTCGAAAAGTATAATTTTTCACCAAAATTAAGTTTCCCCCACGTTCGCTTTCTATTCGCGTGAAAACTATAATAGAACTCATATTTTTTCACTGGTAGCAGCTAGTACTCACTTATGCGTAGGTAGATAACTAATGACGACACTGTACCCGAAAAGAATAGATATTCTCTAAAATTCAATTTTCAGAAATCAATTATTTAGTTATTAAACATAAATATTGCAATAACAGTTATAAAATTTATAATTCTGCCTATTAAAGAAAATCCTTAATTCCAGAGAAAGATTATACCAGCCTTTTTGTTGACCTTTTTACCTGTCTTACTTGGGGCGCAATCGATGCACTCCTTTTTCAGGTAAAATTCGAAAAGGCAGATTATCCTAAGTTTTATTGCGAGTTTGGGCGCAATTGATAATTTCCCGTTTAATCTACCTATACATATAATAAAACTGTAGAAATGAAAATTCTGTACAATAAAGATATTTAAAAAATAAATAGCAGGGGGTGTACATCGATATAGAACCCAAAAATGTGGTTAGATTTTTTTGTCTGTCTGTCTGTATGTTTGTGCGGGCATCACATGAAAACTACTGATCTGATCCGAATGCAGTTTTCGTAGATGTATTTGTCTTCTTTTAACTTAACATCTGATGTATAAAAACTTCTCCTCCCACCCCTTTTACGGTGTCGGGGAGAAATTTTTATACAATAATCAACACGCGAACGACGTCGCAAGTACACCTATAATATATAGTATATTAATATAACACGACTTTTTAGCATGCAGTCTATTTAACTTTAGCTTGTTTCGTCTATCTATAGTTTTTAAAAAACAGTAGGTATATTTAATCGCTTTAAGGGAATTATTGACATCAATTTTTTATGACAAATTCGAAAATTTGTAAAAAATGTTTTGTTTTAGTTAATTTTTTATATAAAATCTAGTCTTGTTTAGCTAGTACGGATCTATCTATGATATAACATTTCATGTCCAGACAACAAAAGCAGATTTAAAAACTGCATGATATGTTATATGCATAACATATACAAAAGAAAAGAATGTTTCCTGTTGCCATGAGAAAAAAAATTATCTTGTGTAAGTCTACCCACGATGGTTATCTTTTAAGATACTTTTAAATAATTTACTCTCATTTAGATGTTGAATCCATTTTCATATTTTAGTTTTAATTGTGCTAAAAATAGCGAATATTCATTAAATTTATGGTTCTACCATTTGAAATTATAGTTTTCAATCAAATTTTTAAATGATGTATATAAAAAAGTTTACTTTATTAATTATGTGTTCTATGTGTTAACTTTAACTTTTAATTAATACCACATCTTTTTATGAAATTAAATTTTTTTTTCAAGCTTAAAAATTTTCAATTGCTTTCAAAATGGGAAATACGACTTTTATGTTTTTTTGTTTAATTTTGGATAGCCCTTTTACATTCATACAGTATTTAAAGCGTTGTAGGTACTTACCAAAATCCATGGTTAATTTCAGCGGTGGACAACAATCAAATGAATTCAAATTTCAAATATTTTGACTGTTTAATCACTTTAAAAACAATAAAAACAAGTTCAACTAAATTCAATAATTAATTCTAGCCGTGGACAATAGTCAAATGAATTCAAATTTCAGATATTTTCACTCTTTATTCACTTTTAAAATAATCGTAAGTTTTCTTGGGTTAATCCCACTCAAAAGAGGCAGCTACCTGCCGACCCCCTGTAGCGGTTAGTGGTGCTATTTAAGTGTCTGCTTAATCCCTTATTTTCACGTTTTGTATAATATAAGAAATAGGGATGTGGACTATTTTTGGGAAAGTGTTTAAAACCATGCATAAGTACCAAATATAGCCTAAACTACTTGTTATTATTTTTTTACTACAACTAATAGCTTTAAAATAAGTTATTTAAAATTCCATTTCAAATTTCGCGCCAAAACGAGGATATCTGTAAAACGCCCGCTATGACGTCACTAGCTCCTAAACATTGTCGAAGTTGTATGTAATAGAAAGTTATTTCGTAGTTTTGTGTTAATAAGATGGATTCTACATTTTATAAACATAAAGTTTAAAGTAAAAACAGTAATAATATTATCCAAATATCAACAAACACCATATTACTTGACAGCGAAAATTCTTGTTTGGAAACAAGTGACGTCACACATTTTGTTTGGTGTTCATTGTCACGTGACTTGAGAGTGAAATATTTAATTACATTTTATTAAATAAAAAATTAATCCCCTGTTTATTGAAGAAAATATTGTGTTTTTTTATTATTTTTATTATAGAAACTAACTTTTCGTGGTAAAATTTTATACTTATTTGAGTACAGTCCACATCCCTATTGCTGGTGCAATTTAAAGACACAGGCATATTTAATTTATTTTACTATTTCCTTAGCAGATCATTTTTCACTAAGACAGAAGATCGTATCCTAACTAATTTTCATTATTAATATTTTTCATTTTAAGTTTAAATTTTCTACTATTTAAAAATGCAGTATGCAACAATCGCTTACGACTTGTGATTTAAATTTTGCGTAAAATTTGCACACTATTAATTTTCCTAATAATTTTAAGTAGTGTATCCGTAAATAGTAATTTTCGACGTTAAACTCAATAGGTTATGAAATGAAGAACCAACTATAAACAAATAAATTTTTATTTACTTTTCATTGTAGTAAAATTATTAGTATCTAGTAATTAATAAAAGTAAAAAGTAACTTTTGAGCATATTCTTATATCAGATTAACATACTAATTCAACAACTTCTGCGAATAGACCATATAAAAAGAAGTATCCCTGAATGGTAAATGCACTGATACCCATTTTAAACTCAGTGGTTTCGTTCATAAGAAACCATGGCTGCATAAAGTGTGGCTTAAAAATTTCACGAATTTGTGAGAAATCATTACATCCCAAATATTTAGTGATTTTTTTTTTGTTGTATTTAAAAATTTTAATTGTAAATTGTAAGTTGGAGTTCATTGGCTCTGGTTACCTTACTACACTGCGATCTAAAAGATGTTTTGTGCATACCCTACATATAATTATGAATGAATTACATCTAGACTTTTAAGAAGTCTATTATTTGTTTTGGATGTACCTGTGTAACCCGGTGTGGTTGAACTCCGCCGATACTAATCCCTTACCTGAAATAGAGGGCATAGCTCCGCCGTTGGCTAAAATAATCCCCTTTAATCCATAAGTATCAGTGTACGATTAAGAAAATACTGACAGGTAATTTTAGTTTAAAATGAAGGATTTTTAAATTAATAAATCTTTATTATAGGTACATAATAAACATAGGTAAATATACATAGGTAAAAATATTATTACTTTATTACATTGACGAATAGTGAAAAGATGTGGCTTATACGTAATCAAACCTATTTAACTCATTATTTTTATATTTATTTACTAGTTTTTGTAAACATTCTATACGCACTTTGTGGTTACTGTTATGAATTTTTACTGCCAAGTGTGTACTATTTAGTTTTATGTATGTGTTCGTTTGAAAGTCTTTTAAAACATTGATAAAATTAATAATATTCGGGTGAGGGGTATGAAAAAATTTATTTAACGTCGAATGAAAAGATTCACAACAGTTGGTGGTTCTTTCTGTTGTGGCAGACGCGCTTGCCCAAATTACTGATGGAAAACGAGAATCAATATAGTTTTCAACTAAATAGTCCATAAACTTTTCATTATTTATTTCAATATTGCAAAAATCAAATGCGAAACAGTCACCCACATTATTTGGTTCCAAAAAAGTTAAACCAAAAACCCAATGCAATACATTACTAACTGGAGTCCCTATATTTTTATATTCATTCATTAGTCCTAAATGCTGTATTTTTCTAATCCAACTTTGGGCCAAATGAAATCTGCATCCTATTACATTAACATTTGACCAGATTCCTTTTACAGCCAAATGAATTGATTGTTTAAAATTTGTTCACAGTAACTTATTATCAACTTAAACATAGATAAATATATTGTTAAAAGTTTAGTGTCCTTATTTTATTAATTTTGAATGTTCTGAGTGGATTTGAGGACAGGCAAAGGAATAATGAAAGCTTTTACTAAATTGCCAACGTTTCAAATTTTATTTTTGTCTTTTTCAAGGCTAAAATATGGTACATAGATGCTTATATATCAATAATAATAATAAAAAAAAAATTGTTTAAATAAAAACATATCAAAAAAATTACATTATAAATTATAATTTATAATGTAATTTTTTTGATATGTATTTATTTAAACAATTTTTTTTTTATTATTATTATTGATATATAAGCATCTATGTACCATATTTTAGCCTTGAAAAAGACAAAAATAAAAGTCGAAACGTTGGCAATTTAGTAAAAGCTTTCATTATTCCTTTGCCTGTCCTCAAATCCACTAAGAACATTCAAAAATAGATAAATATGTTTCTTGATGCTTTTTCGGTAATAAACAAAATACTAGTGGAACATAGTGACCATTTTTTACGCCATGTAATAATAATAATAATAATAATAATAATAATAAATAGCTTTATTGTCTACAGGTATATCCCATTTATAAGACAATGCATGAATATTTAAGTAATAATAGACTTAAAATCAAGACTTAAATGCTAAAAAAAGGTAAATTAAAAAATTATAAGTATACATATTATTAAAATTAAAATAAATGCTTCTTAAGAAAATTGCAAAATCCAGACAAAGATATATGGAAAATATCAACTGAGTTGCTTAACTTATTAAACTCCAGACACATGAAATATACTGGTGATTTTAAGATTACGTTTGTATCCGCAGAAGGGAGATAAAAAAGCGCTTTTGACCGTGTACTTCTAAGTGGTATAAAAAAGGTAATTGTGATAGGAGCTCTGGACAGTCAGTCTTATTGTTAATTAACTTGAACAAGAATATCATGCATATATATGTTCTTAAAGTATTTTTACAAAAAACTGTATCATTGTCATATTTATTAAAGCGTGTTATCAATAGATAGCAAAGAATAATATTATTCTAACGCTTTATAAGTTTTTGAAAAAACATTTTCAAAGACAATGACCGTTCAACTAAGAAGAAACAACTGACGAGGTGCAAATACACCGAAACCGGTCTATAAGTTATGTTGTCCCTTCTAACTGCAAACCAGAATGGTTGGTTTAAATATCTTGTAGATATGCCAACCCCGTTTGACTTTGAAGTATAATCCAATATCCGTTGGGGCATATAGCCCAGGAGGTAGTTGTTTCTTCTTAGTTGAACGGTCATTGTCTTTGAAAATGTTTTTTCAAAAACTTATAAAGCGTTAGAATAATATTATTCTTTGCTATCTATATATGTTCTTCTACTCTGAAGTAATGGCAAGTTGAATCTTTCAATAAGTTCGGTATGATTATAGCCTCTAGGTGGGTATACGCCAGTTTGCTTGAATGAAATAAACTTGGCAAATTTTCTCTGAACACACTCTATATTAGCATTTTGTACATTATAATATGGATTCCAAATCATACAACCATATTCCAGTTTGGATCTGACATAGGAGAAATATAAAAGCTTCAAGGTGTGAACATTTTTAAATTGACTGCAGGAACGAAAAATAAAGCCTAATATTTTAGTTGCTTGACTAGTAACATTTGCAACGTGTGAGCTAAATGACTGTTTAGAGTCAAAGAGTATTCCTAGATCTTTTATGTGATCTCCTCTGGATATAATTTGGTTTTGAATTGCATAGTTAAACATTATATAATTTTATTTTAAAGTAAAAGTGACTACCTTGCATTATGTTTAGGGGTAGTTTGTTTCTGAGACACCACGAATTTGTCGCTTCTAAATCACGTTGTAGATGTTCACAGCCTTCTAAGCTATTAATAATTTTAAGGATTTTAAAATCATCTGCAAATACAAGACCTTTACTATTTATATATTCAATGATGTCGTTTATAAATAAGGAAAACAACAAAGGTGATAGGTTGCTTTCCTGGGGAGACCCACCTTGAAGCTATAAAATTAGCCGATTTGAAACCATTTACCTCCACATAAAGATATCTAGAATTGAGATAAGATGAGATAAAATTACATAAATTGCAATTGAAACCAATCATTTCTAATTTGCTGATTAGGATGTTATGATCTAGCCGGTCGAAAGCTTTCGAAAAGTCTGTATATACCACATCCACTTGTTTATGGTTATCTAAAGCTGTTGCTGTAAACTGGGTAAAGCAAGAAAGAGTAGTTATAGTACAGCAAGAACTGAAAAATCCATGTTAATTAATGTGAATAACTGATAAAAAAATTTAGGTGCGTAATTAAAAGTTTCATCTACATAAGTTTTTTTGCAAGAACAAAGAAATTTGACATTTGTTAAACAAGAAAAAATGATAATGTGCTTGCTGTTTGCTAGTATGAAATTTTCATTTTTAGGCGTCAAGATTTCTAAGTCATTCACTAATTTGTTTGTCTCATCTATGTTTTTAGGCAAACTAGGAATAATCCCTCAACGATGATGATATATACACTTACGTATGTTATACACATCTTGTGTATTTAAAGTTTCCAAACACATAGGATCTAGTTCTCTTAAAATTATTTTAGATGGTTTTTCGCTTAAATCATTTACTGCCTTTCTTTTCACGCGATTTGATATTGTTTGACGTTGCAATGTTTCATCAGCAGGATGGTTGTGTGAAATATGCTTTTCTGAAACAACAAAAAAATTATTCAGTGACAATGAATTTATCATTTGTATTTATAAATCATGTAGGTAAGCAATTTGAATTTAATGGCAAGGATAAATTTGAGAATGAGAGTGTTACTTTATCTATAAAAGGTCGTTAAATCATTTGAAATAAGTATCGTTTTGTAAAGATTGTCCCTCCTTCAAAATCCCTGTAGTTATGAGGTTTTAGGCTCTTTGCATGCAGAAGGAAGAACTAGAATTACCCCCAACGCCACAATAGAATATGATATCATTGTGCCAGTGATTCCTATAAAAGTGAGTCTTTGTACATTTTAAAACTCTATCGCTTGTTTGTTGCGTTGTTTTGTCTCACCAAACCAGCGCAGTATAGGTGATTAGGGGTCTAACAACCATAAGATATGATTAAAAGATCATTTTATGTTAAAGACCCTTATTTTTTAAAAATAATACAGTAGGTCTATATAGGCCTTGTAGCTTTATAGGTTATATTTGTGACGTGTAGATTCTACGTGAATTGTATGTTGAGGATTAATCCACGAATGAAAGTGTTACTTCATCAATAACAGGAGGTTAAATCATTAAAAAGAGTGTTGTTTTGTAAAGATCGTTCCTCCTTCGAACTCCAAGTAGTTATAAGGTTTTAAGCACTTTGTATGCAGTCAACAATATACTGTCGTGTTTACCTCTTACCAAAATAAGTAAATCATCAGCATAGACCAGAGCTATGAGATCGTCAACTAGCATTGACCACAGTAAAGGCGTTACAACTCTAGCTAGAGGAAAAACTTTTACTGCTTTTATGATAGTTAACTAATTTCTAGAGGAGGTAAAAGACGTAGGACGTTGTTTTGCTAGAATAGTCACTTACTTTTTACAAATGTCAAAAAATTTAGCCGACGTGTATTAAAGCAATCCGGAGGATTTTTTTTTAACCGTTCGTATATTTGCCAGGATTACAAAAAAACTGTTTTCAGAAATTTTAGATGTCGCATGTACTCCCAAAAGAGAAAAGAACGTTTTAGAGTCGCTTGGCCGATGTCTGAGCGGACGCTCCTGCGGTGGGAATGTTATTTCGCGTGTTACGCTCCTACCACTCTCATACTATACACAGCTCACTCACCACCTGTTCTAACCGTTGACGCCCATGTCGGACCTGAGTCGTGTATTTTGTAAAAAAATACTTAAAAATGTGAAAAAAATTACTAATGAGGCACTGCAAGATTGTAAAGAAGTGGCTGAATTTCAGAGTACCAAGCACAGTGCTAGGAAATCGATTTACTCGAAATTAAGTTACCACGTGGTGTTGATACGGACGGGTGCCGGACAATTGCCCCAAAACAATTTCCCGAATGACAATTTCTCGAAGACAATTGCCCGAAATGCAATTGACCGAAAGAATCATTTCCCTAATAGACAATTTCCCGAAAAGACAGTTAACCGAAAATAGTGTGTCCATTCGGAAATGATTCTATCGGTTAATTGTATTTTTAAAGCAATTGTTCATTCGGGCAATTGTATTTGAAGAATTGTCTTTCGGGAAATTGTTTTCGGGCAATTGCCCTAGATCCGATACGGACGTTGGCTATCATTCAACGTATTATAAAACTTTTACAGCCGCAAGAATTCCAAAGGATTCTACGATTTTTAAATAATATTTAGGTACTTATCAAAAAGTTTTTTTGATAAAGGAGGTGCTACACTAAATTCTTCTGATATTTTTTTTGTATATCTGGATAATTCGTTTCATCCTGTTCAACAATTTTCAGACAAATTGCTATGTTGCCGATCGGTAAAACTCCCTTACATATTTAGAATGGTCTCAATATTTGATGCATCCAAATTTCCTTCTGAATTTTTTTTTTGCATCAACTAACCTTAATTTACCCACAAAGAAAATTTTCAGACGGATTGCTATCATCATTTTATTTTCTCATTTTTCTAAATGATTTTTTGGGTTCGCGCTACACTACTGACTTCTAAAAAATCTGTTTTCGGTATCTTAGAACTATTACTTAACTACACTTAAAAAAAATCAGACAGATTGCTATGATATAGTTTGGTCAAATTTGTTGACATTTTTGAAAATTCAGTCTGGTCAAACGCTAATACGCGAAAAAAATATCTGCACTTGGTATTTTCGAGTTTAAAATAATCAAATACGTCAATCTAATGCGGCTGTGGTTGTGTTGCTAAGAGACACAAATTCGTGAGCTTTCGTACTATCGGTAATTTGTTAACTTTCGTTACTAGTCATTCATTGAAAAAATTTAAAATTTGACACGAAATAAAGCAGTCCTACGGACTCGTGATTTTATCACATTTCAGTTTGTTTTCGTATTTTTGCCAAATAAAAAAGTTTTCGTGGAAACTAAAAATTTATCGATAAAATTTTAGGGACTCGTGGTATTACCTTTGACAAAACTGCATAGCAACGGCACGTTTCATATTGACAATACGTAATATTTCAGCGACAAAATTATGACAGATCCGTTACTAAGGTGTCTGGTATTTCTATAGTTGTCAGTTTCACAAACGTTGATATTGTCTTGTTTTTCTCGTGAAATAGTCTTGTCGAATACCATTCGAGAGAAAAAATTTTCCCGCCCAAATTTTCTTCTGGTTTTATTCAAGTTTGTTGCTTTTTGGCAATTTTCGCTTATGAAATTTTGACAAAATTACTCGACTGACGTCTCGTGATTTTGTCAAAATTTCATTCGCGTAAATTGCCAAGCAACAAACTTTCATACCAGTCGAAAATTTTGGCGGCAAAATTTTCTCTCTTATGATATTATATACGAAAAAATAATGACAGTTTACTGTATAACTTTTATCCGCAAATACTTCGTTTTCGAGATACAGGGTGTTACAGTTTTTCTTTTGAAGGAAAAAATGGTACGGCACTGAGATATTTCAAACTAAAAATAATTTTGGAAATCCTCGTTTAGTTTGTGCCAAAATATCCCTTTTATCTTTTTGTCGTATGGGGCGCCGTTTTTATGCAACGAAGAATTTGCGGACAAATGTTATACAACAAACTGTCATTATTTTTTCATGCAGAATCACCCCCTGAAATTGTTCTAACTTATTCACTAACACTCTGTATATGTATATATATATATATATATATATATATATATATATATATATTCTGTTTTTATAACTTCTTTATTTTCTATGTTCGAAAGTTGTTTTTAAATAATTTTAATAAATTCCTCATTTTTCTCTATTTTCTGTCTTTTTCTCATATTCGTTGCACCCTGTTTTCGTTCCCTGAAGGCTAATCGAATCTACTGAATATCCAAATTTAATATAAATTTTACGAATAAACACCATATTTTGTTTCTCTTTAAAAATGTATTGTTTCACTAACGCTTCGTTTTCTTTATGGAGACCCGTTTCCATACATTTATAAAATAGACATTGATTAAAAAGTATAATTAAACTCTAATCGTTTGCAAAGATAATGTAGTTTTAATATTCTTCCGCAGATAAATTAATCGGATGGTGTAACCAAGAGCTTTAAAAATGCTTAAGAATAGCATAAAATACGTTCAGTTCAGTTCAATGTTTTTCGCCTGCAGTCTCATTGTTTGAAATCATGGCAATTAATCTAGTCGAATAAATTTGATATAATATCCGGAAGATGCGGTCGATTTACGTTTTTGCAGGCAACGGTAGAGGCTTTACAAATAAGTTGGCAATTATACGGCTATTAGCTTAGACTTTTTGTCAATGCATTGTTATATCGGCAAACTTAAAAACTGTTATAATTTTATTAGAAAATCATTACTTGGAACATGTACTTAAAAGCGTAACGTGATAGTAGCGTTATTGCCAAAATAACTCCACTGGTTTAATATCGAATCATTTAACAAAAGTTTTTAACTGTTTTCAAAAAAGGAGGAGGTTCTCACTTCAAACATATTTTTTTATGTATGTTACCATATACCTCCAGTATTTATAATCCGATGTAAAAAATTCTTTTTACATAGCAATTCGATTAAGGCCTGGACATCAATGTGAAAATAATCCAGGAAATACATAAAAAAAATCATTATAATAAGCAATGTAGTCAAGTTAATATTTTAATAATGATGTATAATATAAAAACATAATAATTAGCCCGTTAATGTCCCACTCTTGCTCACTGCGGCCTATAGCAGCCAACGCCTCTAACGTCTTCCGCTAATGATGCATTAGTAGATAGATAGCCAATTTTGTGATCGTCTTGATTTAAGTCATATCACACATGAAACTTATTTAATTTCTTCTTAAACACGTGTTTACATGACGTTAATAAGAGAAAGATGGAAGGAGATTATTTGTCAAATTGACAATTAAAACGTCAAACTCCATTTTTACTTTTCGAGAATATATAAACTAGAGGTAGCCTTTAATGCTTACTACTTATAACTGCATTTGTAGCTGAAGTCGTTAGGTAGAAATTTTGTCGATTTCTTGTTTGCAATCTTTTCTTTTAAAAAGTAAAAAAAATTGTACCAGATTTGGCATCCAAAATTTATTGTTTATTAATTTAATTCTTAAGATTTATTTTCTAAATTTGGTTAATTAACACTGTAATACCTTTTATTATTAAATCCGGAAATATATTATAAAAGAAATTACGTTTTGTTATAAATAGACGCAGTATTTTGTTACGTGTTTATTTTTGATAGCACTAAATATTCCAGTTTCCTAATAAGACTTACCTAACTGTGTTTTAACCTTGGACACAAAATGACACGACACTCGTGCTATTTTTTGAAGTGTGTACTAAGCCGACTAAAGAGATAACTTCGTGTGCGTGCTTTTGATGGTTATGATTTTGCAATGGATGTTGTTTGAAACGGAAATTTATAGGTGTTAGTACAAGAACTAGCAAAAGTTATCAGATCTTTCTGTGAAGGAAGTGAACCGTATATCGTATTTTGTTCGTGTGCTCTACACGCTTTTCGGATTTTGATTCCGCACCTATTAATTTTCACCACATATGGTTAGGTGTGTATAAAGTTAATTTTTTTTAATTTGATACTGTTGGATTTTAGTTGATTGGACATTTGCCTTTTGGAGTCTTTTGAAAAGTTTCTAGACAGTGTTCGTCTCAGGTTTTGTGCCGTTATGACGTATGGGCACAATTAATTTAGTAAGATTCGTTTTTACATTTTTGTTTATTGTTTCTTTATTAGTTATTTGTTACCTGTTTATATTTTCGTTGTTTAAATTCTGTTGTTTATCTTGTTAGCTTAATTTAACACTTTTTACGAAATTATCTATTATCAGAATCCACAAAAAATTAAAATAATAGAATTGCAAAATGTGACTCGCTGGTATTAGGATCACTAGTGTAATAAAATCATATCCTAGTGCGGTCTTAGAGGTAGGTAATTCTTGACCTTCCACCATGCATTTAATTGAAATTGGTCTGGAAAGTGTCTGGTTAAGAAGGACTAAGGATCAGCTATCTGGATCTTGGGATTCTTAGGATTGGAGCAGCCTAATCCATGAATACGCGTATAGACATTATGTCTCCAAAACAAGACTTCGAACTCACACTAAATGTTACTGTTAATGAGTGTGGGATAACATACAAAAAATGCCCAACTTACAAAAGGATCTCTTACTTATTATACTGCTGGGTATTGTAACGATAACACAGAAACACCGCGTCATCGTTGTACTAGCCAGCATTCCCACCATCCGTTCGAGATGCGCAGCCAAGATACGACACGTCGTCCAAACTCGCGCAAGCACATCCAGTGAGTGGGAGCACCGTTCAGCTGGTATAAAAAGGCGATGTCATCGCTGTAGAAGGGAGTTCTACCGAGAGTACTGATCTCGGAAGAACTCCAACCTGGGCTCTGGGTATTGACCAGTAGCCACCGACCTTCCCTGCCTTTGCAGCCGAGTATTGATCGGCTGCACCGTCCCGATCCTTGGGTATTGACCAAGGATTATCCTACCCGGCAACTGAGTATTGATCAGTTGCACCGTTCTGATCCTTGGGTATTGATCAAGGGTTGTCCTACCCCGCAACCGAGTATTGATCGGCTGCACCGTCCCGATCCTTGGGTATTGACCAAGGATTATCCTGCCCGGCAACTGAGTATTGATCAGTTGCACCGTTCCGATCCTTGGGTATTGACCAAGGGTTGTCCTACCCCGTAACCGAGTATTGATCGGTTAGGACCTACCATAACTATCCGATACCGACCGTAATCTATAATTAATTTATTTATTTACAGGGAGATCCATCCGAGGTCCAAAGGGGACGCAGATCCGTTCTATTCCTTTCTTGTGGAATTAACATTTTGTTTTTATTTTCATTGTATATAATTAATTAGAAATAAATTTTTATTTAAACTGAAATCGAATTTTACTGAGTCTGGTGTCTAAAAGAGCTACCCGTTACAGTATAAAACACAAGAAAGAGTTAAGCTCTCAATAGCCTATGGAAACACTTCGACAATTTTTCAAGAAAATGTTTCTGTTGTCAAAAATGCCTCAAATCACCCAGAATATTGATTAACTCTGATAGCCAAGCTAACCCCTTTTTTCATGTAAAATAATCTTAATTTTTTTTACTATTTGTATGTTGTCCAACAAGATAAAGATAATAATACAATAATTTGTCAAAAAGGTTATCGGCTAATACCTCTAATTAATAAAAAAAAATGCGTGCGGGAAAAATTCTTTCCCGCACGCCGTGCGGGAGAAAGATATTTTCTGAATTAAGATGCGTGCGGAAAAGTGTTGTTTTACGCATGCTTGTAGAAAAAAGAATATTTTCAGTGATATACTTCTATTCCAATTGATATTATATGTCAAATATTAATTTCGAAATGAAATATTTTATTACATTGCAAATGTTATAGCAAAAAGAAACTTTCCTGCAACTCGAGAATCGGTCAAATATTTAGAACATAGAGTTGGATATCTGTTTGTTTCATGTTCTTTGTACGTATAAATCGATTCGTGAAGTTGTTAAATTTTAACACATTACCCAGAGAATCGGCACTATTGACCTTTAATTAGCTACAACCGTTACATGTTCAAGTGTAATATAATATTTATAATATCGCATGATCTTTGACATCACTAATAAACGGCGCATTCTCAACAATTATCATTTTTGTTATGATGTGTCACTGTTTTACATATTTACACCACCATAATTTTCAATTCGTTTTAAGTTATGTTTCTGCAAATCGGCTCTTACCTTTTGGGTCTAAACATAAATTGTTGTTATGACATTAACGGCTCTTTGCTTTGTACTAAATACATCAATCTATTGTATTACCATAAATAATAACGTTTCAGAGTTGTTGCAAATTAATAATTTGTTTGTGTGGTAGTAAAATTTTATAGTAATAACCAGACACGCTATGAGTTATTTTCACTTCACTGAATTATGGACACAATATTACCTTGTACACTAAAACTATTAGTTTGTTAAAAATATTTACTATGATAATATTACACTAAAAAGGTTGGCACAAAATGTTTTTTTTTAATGAAAAAACTTATCTAAATACAAACTTCTTATTAGAAATTACAACTTACTAAACTCTAGTGGACCAATACCAGACGCAAACTTTTTAAAATATCCCTCATGAGGTCCTGCACAGATTTCAGATCCATTTCTCTTAGTGCGGAAAGTTTAAAGAATTTTCGTTTTTGAAAACAAATGATATGTGGTGGTGTCGAACCCTGTTTTGGAAATTTCGTAAGTAATGGCATGATGCTAGGTCTAACCAAAACATGATGTCGTCTTTAATACAATGACCATGGATACACTGAAGCAATTTGGAAAGGTCATTATTAATATAATATATCCTAATTATTTATAGCTTTGCCCCTTACTTTTCTCACTAAATGGATGGATACATTACGGTTAAAAATTGCGCACAAGACAAGGATTTTACCTGCAAATTTTATATTTTATAAAACTGTCAGGTCATTCCTCATCATTCTTCGTATTTCGTTTATCGTTGTCTTTCATTTCAGAATTACTAAAAGTAAAATATTTTTCGTCACATAAAAAAATGATTTTTTCATTAACAAAGTGTAATGCCCTCAGTTTTGCTTAAAAGCATTTAGTGCACTTACATCTTTTTCGATACTTAAGTCAAATCCTCCTTAATTCCAACGATATTGTACTCTTAGAAGATCTGTATTGACGAGCCAGTATCCACGTTGTCATTCTAACTTAATTTTTTCTTCTCTTTATCTCTCTAATCTCTAAGCAGTAAATGTACTTGCTTCTCTACTTCTTTGAATACTCTGACATACTATTTTTTGATCGCAATCCACTATTATTCTACAACTTATTCTGTACAAAATATTTTTTTCTGGAATATTCGACAGATTTTAGATTTGGGTACCCACCCAACCAACTTGTAATATACCGTGAGCAAGCTTTAAAAGCTGGGTCATAGAAAACTATTTTTTAAATATAAGTTGTCATTAATGTTACTAATTAGTTAAAGCTTGTGTGGCTAATAACAGTTGTTTATTTTAGTAATAATTTAAAAATAAATGTTTACATGTATGACAAGAAACCGGCTAAATTTTCTAAGAAAATACATACAATACACTGAGGGTTTCGCTTTCGAGTTAGAGATAACCATTCTCATTACTACATACCCTTTAAAACGTTAATCACCCTTTTTTAGGTAACAGGTAACCACTTGTCATTTTAAACATAAATTGTCTGTTTAATGTTATTTTAGTGCTAGACACTAAAACTGTCATATTTTGCGCTATGAAAATATCTAATATATAAAATTATCGTGTTACGGTGTTTGTAACGTGAAACGGCTCAACCTATTTTCGTGAATCTTAGCGTGCATATCGAAAAGGGTGGCGAATCTATTTTTCATTTCCCTAAATGTTAAGGGTTGTCCACCCCTAATTTTTTTATTTTTTGGATAAAATTTTTTGTTTTTATTTTTTTTATGATACAGCATACAAAAGTACATACAACCCTAAATATTCGCACCTCTACGATCAACCCCTATTTTTAAATTGGCAATCTAATCTTCTAATATATAAAATTCTAGTGTCACGGCTTGACCGATTTTCGTGAATTCTGCCAGCATATCGGCTAGGGTGGCGAATCGGACAACATCTATTTTTTATCCCCCCAAATGTTAAGGATGGTCCACCTCTAAATTTTATTTTTTATTGATTGCACAAAATTTTTTGTTTTTATTTTTTTATGATACAGCATACAAAAATATCTAAATTTTCACACCCTTACGATCAACCCCTATATTTTATTTATCAATAATTAAAAACTTTAATTTTATTAACAAGAATTTTCTCATAAAAAAATCATTATTACTCTTAATTTCAAGTTTCTTTAATTATATTTTTTACTTACCTATTTGTCCATTTTCACGGTGAAGTTTAAGTTAATTGATATAACTCTATAGACCTTTAACATCTAGGCGCAGTTAATGTCTTATGTATTTAAGCGAGCAATTCCTACTTAATTAAGTACTATGAAGCCACCGTAAGGTGGCGCAATAAATATCACATAAATTTAAAGAAGTAATTCTTACTGAAGTAGCATGACGCCACCGCAAGGTGGCGTATTTAGTATCTCTATATATAAAAGGAGATGTTTCCACATAGTCGAGCACATTGCCGTAACCGCTGATGGTAGAAACGTGAAATTGGACAGATGTTAATTTTCATAATGTGAAGAAAAAGAAGGGATTTTAAAAATTTTGCCCAGAAAGGGTGAAATAGGGGTTAAAAGTTTATATGGAAATATCTTTAAATCACCACCGATTAATATAAAAATTCAAATTCAATTTTTATTGAACACGTGTTTTATTAGAATAAAAGAATAGAAGGGTGCAAATGAAAAGTTGTTGAAAATCGTAAAAAAATGTTAAAAATCTTAAAAAAATTTGTAGTAAAGTTTATAAAGAAATCTTGAAAAACTTGAATAATTGTAAGAAATTCGTGACAATATGAAAAAATTATCAGAAATCATAAAAAAAAATTTTGAAAATTTAAAAAAAATTGACAATCGTAAAAAAAATACGAAAATCCTGAAAACATGTTAAAAATCCAGAAAAACTGTTGGAAATCGTAAAAAACAGTAAAGTCTGTAAGAGTCGTCCTGATATAATGTTAAAAATCATTAAAAATTATGTTGAAAATCTTGAAAAAACGTTGAAAATCACAAAAAATTGTTGACATTTTAAAAAATTGTTGAAAATGGTAAAAAAAATGTCAAAAATTGTTCAGAAATGTTAAAAAACATAAAAAATTGTTGAAAATTATAAGAAATTCTTAATAACCATAAAAAATTGGTAAAATGGGTTAAAATCTGTCAAAAATCATTAAAATAAGTTGAAATTTGTAAAAAGTTAATGACAATAGTGAAAAATAGTAGGAAATAAAAAAAAAGTGTAACACCCTTATATATTATTAAATATCCTTAAAATTTAAATTATTAAAATAGTAACAAATTGTCAAGAATGTAAAAAAAATTTAAAACGTAAGTAAATAAAAAAATGGAAAAAAAAAACAAAAAGAATTAAAATAACAGAAAAAGATGAAAAAGTAGCAAAAAGACAAAAAAAAAACAAATAAATTAGACGATATAGAAAATAATAAAATATGAATAAAAATTAAATAAACGGAAAAATAAATAAAATTGTCACCAAAATTTAAAAAAATAAATAAAATCAACTAAAAAAAGAGGCAAAAGCGTAAACAATAATTACAAAAAACAAAAAAAAGTAATAACCTGTAAATATACAAAAAATGTGATAAAATCAAGAAAAACAGTAATAAAATTATGAAGATCAATCAAAAAAAGTGGAAAGAATCGAAAAATTAGAAGAAGAAAACAAAATGAAAAACAAACATTGATTGTTAGGTGAGACGAAGTTCGCCGAGTCAGCTAGTTTTCTTATACAATTTTAATTTAACTCATTAGGAATTTGAATTTTCTCAATATTTATAATTTTTATTGCAAAATGTAAAGGCAAGTAAGAAAATAATTATATATTTTACAACAACAAAATTTGAAGATATGAATATCCTTCCTCTTTCGCAGAATTTTAAATTTAAAAAAATCAGTATTGCTATTTATATAGACAGATTTGAATTTTCGCTCTAAAATTTGTTATTTAGTATCTACACCTTGGTAAAAGTAGTGCAATATAATCCTTGTTGTTAAGTGCGCAAAAGATGCAATATAAACTCGTATAGGGCTCGCAGGGAAAAAAAATCTCTTAAATTACTGATTCTTAGTGGTCTGAACAGAATGCGCTCCTTTGCCTTCCTCCATCTATCTCAGTTCCCAGGGGACCTCAGCAGTTTGGCTTCCAGCCAGACAGTGGTCTGTTGTTTGGCTATTGTTGCGTGCTTTTCTTTTTATGCTTCTTCTGTATTTTGCAGGCTTCAGTAGGGTTCTAGGTGTTTTTTTTTGTCAGTCTGACGCTATGTTGTGTGTTGGTTATTTACTGCTGCTGAAACTGCATCTTTGGCCTCTTGTGTTTCCAGAGTTCGTCGTTTGGGTCGTAAAAATTCTCTGAATAAATAAAGCAAGTTACGTGAACGGTGTAAGGGTGAATGTAATAAAATTTACAATTAACTTTAATAAGTTATGATTAAATCTATAAATATTTTATTATTTTTGTATTTGTATAAGTTGGTACTTAAGATTTTTTTTTTAATAGACTAAAAATTTTTAATTACATTTTTATTTTAACGAACAATCTATTTATATAAAATTAACTAATAAATTCCTTAATGTACCGAACAATACAAAAGAATAGTATTATCAGAAAAAATTTTTGGTTTACTCGGTTTACTGTTGCTTGGCACGTTAGTTTGTGAAAATAACTTTGAAACCGTAAGCTTTGTATAACATTTTAAATGCTTACCTACCACCCAGAAGCGTAAAATTAAGATTTTTATTGGTGTCTAACAAAGGAAAAGTGACAACTTAAGTGTCTGGCACACATAAATTTTTAATTTTGGTTTTAGATTTTATTATATGTTTGAATTCTTATAACCTTTTTGTGACTAAAGAGTGGTGGAAACCTATGTTTAAAATTTTAAATGTTACCTTTACTCAAAAGAATGAGAAAAAATGACGTTTTTACAGGTGTCGAGCAAGGGAAAACTGGCACTCTAAGTTGATATAATTTTTCTCAGAAGTAGGGCATCAATCTTTGTTTAGTCAAGTAAAATTTATCGGTTTCTTGTTATATATTGGCTACATTTTTACTAATAAACCCAGATTTTAATAGACTACTGTGTGTTAGCGAGACAAGCATTATATAATTAGCACCATTTATGATAACTTATATTCAAAAAATTAGTTTTATCTACTCTACCTCATATTATGTATCAATTTTTAGTTCGTGAAAACTGTCATTATAGACAGCAGTGCGTGAAGGATTGAAAGTGTGCGTGAAGTAACAATGTATTTTAAATGGGATTTACTTTTTCGCACTGTTTTTGACACACCTTCATATAATCAAATATCCTTAGATTCCTTAGCATTCGCGTTGCCATGGTGTTGCTATGAGAGCATTAGTTTTGTTAGTATAATGTAATTGAATTGAAAATAAATTGCTTTCTTGTAATTATTTTTTATTTGATTATCGTAGATAAAATATTGTATAAAACTGTGCGTGAAGTGCTTTTTGCGTTCGCAAAAAGCATACTGTTTCATAAATAACTATTTTATGGTCTAAAGATACTTTTTTTTTATTTTTAATTTATACGACATATCCAAGCGAAAACTTTAAAATGAATTAATAAAGCCAATACATTTGGTGCCAAAACTTTTAGAAGATACGTTAATGGTTGTATATAGTTGATATTTTAAGATTATTCAGAAAGAATTCTCATGTAAAAATTTTTTTGTAAAAAATCAAATTTTCTTAATTGCAGCTACATTAACAACGTGAGATGATTCAACCAATTTTAGATCACCTAAATGAAATACGAGCCTGTTATTTAGAGCTATGATTTAACACCTAAATACAATTAAATATTACAGTTACTCTGGTACCCTCGAGCAAAATAAAAACTGACGAATACAGGCCACACCTACGAAATTTAATAATAGCAGCACTTATTTATAATAATATAAAATTTGGTAGATTAATGTATACCAAACCACAGGTAGCAGAAATAAAATAATATAAAAATAGTATTTGCGTGCAATATAGCAGTTTGAAAATGTAGTAATGGCCATATCAATTGGTACACGCAAGAGTGACCTCTTTAATCTCTTATAGCAATACGGAAGCTATGATTTTGACTGTAATGCTAGTAGATGTGTGGGAACAGTTCGAATTTTTTTACAGTTACGTTTTAATAGTTTTAAAATATTAAAACATTGGCAATCGTCAGTAAAACTGTTACATATAGATACCATTATCTTTGTGATATAAAAAAAACTTGACTATAGAAAAAAAAAATGATATAAAAAAATAATTTTATCTAAGATTATATCGGCAACACATTTATTTTTTTTTAATTATGCGAAAATCTTTATCAAAGGCGACAAAATTTTTTCTTTGTACTATGCCAAAAGTATGTCGTTCCGGCTTCAATATTACGGCAGAAAGCCTAACTTTTATGTCGCGATAATGTCGCGCAGACAGCGGGTCGAAAGAAATTATTCGTGCACAAATGTCACTGTCACTGACACTGTCACTGCAAATGTCGGGACAGGCATCAATATCTTTTAATACAGAAGGCAATTTCCTTCGTCCTTTCGGCATAGTACAAAGAAAAATAGTATACACTACATGAGCAACATGGCGTGCAGTGCAGGAATATCAAACTTTCTGCTCTTGTAGTGTATTATACTATTTCTAGGATAACTATGAAAAGAATGCAAATCGACACGGCTTACTTCAATGCAAAGTTAGTAATTCCGTACCTGTGCAAAAAAAGTGTGCAGAAAAGAGTGCGGAAAAGTGTGCGGAATGCTTTGTAACGCATTCTGGACTTGCACAGGCAACAATAAAGAAGTGATATACCTATTAGATCTCCCCCGCATCCATCGGAATAGGCTATTAGGACATTGGCTTTATTTAAAAAGCTATATTTAAAAAGTTATTTTCATAGAAAATTTATACATAGTAATCGTCTGTAAACTTTTAATTTAAATATTTTATAACGAGACGTTTCATTATATAATAGTTTTAAGGTATAATTCGACATGGAAGTAATTGATAATAATTCATATTGAAAACACACCTCCAGAAATTTTGGAAATTGCTTTGAATGCTACTTTAAACCTTTTGCCACAAACATTAAGAAAAAAGCATAAATGCGCTTATGTAAAATTTATGAAATTGAGGGAAAATAAAAAAAATACCATCATTTTCTGAAAATGTAATTCTTGCCTTTTTTCAAGAACAAATTTGATGATCTTAAATATAGTTAAGTTGAATTAAGTGTTATAATTTTTATTTTACTTTCCTATAATATACTAATAATAAAAATGGTTACACATTTAAAATAAGTTCCTTAGGTATTATTAATTATTATAAATCGTGATCGTAGAAAAAGTATTGTGTGCAACATGTGCGCAAATTATATCACTGCGCACTTTTTACACAAACTACTATTGTAATATTTAAAAATACACACTAAGAACCAATTTTTTTTTAAATGTATAATACCAATATTTATACCTATATAGTGTTTGTAAAAATAATTAAAGTAACAATTGTATACTTAATTTCAACGTTCTGGACGGTTAAGTCATCAAAACATAAAAACTTAGTACTTTTGCAAAAAAAGCATTGTGTGGTTTTATGAAACCACGGTAAAAGTGAAACTTTTTTTTACACTATAGACATTTAACTAAAAATTTTTCGAATCATATTCCATCAAGGGTATAAAAATCGCTTTATCAAAATCAAAATCGAAATTGAAATCTAAATCGAAGTCGAAATTCAAATTGAAATCTAAATCAAAATCGAAATCAAAACTTCAGTAAATCACCAAAAGAATGAAATGAATATATATAACAAGGGTAGGATAATTACAAAGTTTATTTGTTTTAAAAAGAAAGTGTTTCGATTAATTTCAAAAGATTTTATTTAATATAATTTATTGGTCAAGTTCCATATTTTCAGTTTCAAAAATTATTAGTTACGACTGTAATATTTTTAAAACGTTACATGTCGTAGATACTTACTTAGTCGAAGTTCGTATTAATACGAATAGTAGGATTGTTTTCATTAGCAGATGTGCTCACTTCCGTACATTTTTGTATTAAACTATAGGCGCCGCCTACTTTATACTTTATACCTACTCGGCGTTCGACCGACATGCGACATGCAACATGCACTTAAAACGATCTAATAAAAGTTTCACTTTAAAAAAAAGGTAATCCTCAAATCAAAAATATATACTTAGATATGATGAACGTATTTACAAAATAATAATAATTAAATAAAAGCAAACAATAAAAACATTTACGAAAAAGTCCTAATTTGCAATT
Source organism: Altica lythri (assembly GCA_964028335.1). NCBI lineage: Eukaryota > Metazoa > Arthropoda > Insecta > Coleoptera > Chrysomelidae > Altica > Altica lythri. Next base: position 19,741,132 of record OZ034805.1, read on the forward strand.
TACATCGAACAACTTTTCTGTTTACATACCGGTGTTATATAGACCCTGGGCCCACACTTAAAAAAATCATGATTCAGTTATTCGTATCGAGTCGGACAACTTTTCTATTACGAAAAGTTTTCGGGAGGAGGGCGTTTTCTGTGGAATTCAGTGGAATAATTATTTATTTATTATTATTTAGGTAAATTATTTTAAAACGTCGACGAAAATTATAATTTTATTTGATCTACTTTTTAAAACATTAAAAATAAATTGTATTTGCTTTTTCTTTGAAAATCCCCAATATTCTTGTCGGCCAGATAGTTCAATATGCTATAAATATCACTAGAAAAAGTAACAAATTAAAATTTTGCTCGAGTTAATAAATATAGGGGTCACATGAAATCGTCGACTTTGGAGCGTCCGACAGCTGAAGTGCCCTTTAAAATTTGTCGGACAATATTACCAGTTAATTGTAAGTATTTTTATCAAACAATCCTGCAAAAATGAGTCGTGAGGGTGCAAATTTTATGACTTTATAACTATGCCATCTTTGGGGTGTCGGACGTGTAAAAATACCCCCTTTAACACTAGCCTTAAAAACACGAAATATATAAAAAATGTACTTAAAAAAATTAAAATGTAATTTGATTGGAAATGAATCAATGTATGAAACATCAATTCATCCATGTCTCATCAAATTACATTTTAATTATTAAAAGGATGATTTACCACTGTATTAAATTAAAGAAAATATTTTATTCTCCAAACAGTTTTTATTCTCGATTATCTTAATCTGGCAACATTGTAAAATATTGAATGATACTGAATTTTTAGGTTAATGTTTTAAATAAATAATAAGTACTTTGACTCTATAAAAATGTAAAAGTGTATTTTATGTCACAATTAACTTCGTATATAAATAACTATTAGTAGAATTAAAAATGTTTGGAACTATTTGCTAATAAAATAATCTTGTATAAATATAATTAGTACTTACATCAAAAACCTCAGATTTCTTTTGAAAATATCCATCTTTTCTAAACATGTAGTATCTAGCATCTCTTTATAGATTTTTTTGTGACTACACAATTTTTTTTTGGCATATTGAATTTCTTTAATAACCACATAACTATTCCAATTACAGCATTATAGAGTATTGTGCGGCATAATGCTCAACTTGAATGTTTCAACTACAGCAGTACTTCGCACAATCGAGCAATTTAAAAAGTACAGCTTTCGTCTAATGTTCGCAAAGGATACCAACTTAGTAGTAGAAAATATAAGAAATGTTTGTGCTTTAAGTTGGCGTTAATAAAAAAAATTTATTTAAGCTATCGCCTATCGTTAGTAATATTAAAGTTTCTACGTAATCTGTTAAAAAAATAAAAAAGTAAATTAGAACTGTGTTACAAAACTAAATATAAGTAATTTATTTATTTTACCCACGAGTCATAAGTAAATGGCTTATTTTTTAACCTATAACTCTGTCAGTAAGTGCCAAATTATTGAGGAGTTGTGTTATAGTTTTATTTACTGCACTAGTGGAGTAAGTAGATAAAAACCTGTATTATTATGTTGGTTGCCTGCTGTATACATTAAATTAAACTAACATTTGACATTTCTCAGACAGAACTGTCTGCGAAATCGAATATTTTTGACAACTTATGCCAAAATTTTAATTTTATGTTTGTTATTTTTAGTTTTATACAAAACCATTTGGTAAGTCGTGGTAAGCATAGTACTTTGCTCGAGGAACAAATTGCATATTTAGCTTGTTTCTTTAGCCCACTTGCTCACAAGCTCGCTCATGGGCCAAACACACTTGCTGTAATATGCAATTTACTCCACTCGTAAAGTAATATACTATTTCGCTATTTTATATACTAAGTGGAAATAAAATTTTATTGTATATCATTTTGTTTATACATTATTAAGATTGCTAAGTTTATGAATGTTTTTGTCTCACAACACTGTACTTTGCGCACTCTGTCGGTGCACTTGAAAACTAATCCATGTTCCAATTAAGCATTAGCTCACTTTGGCATTGTGCGTCACTGAGTCACATTATTTTCTGTAATTAAAAAACTACCTATAACTATCATTATATTTGTTGTCAAGCTTGTCAGTTTGTGAATTGCAGTGAATTAGTAACCACAAAGTATAGATACCAGACGTTTAAACGGTATAGGCTTTCCATAATATTTTATGTACACAATCACGAAGTATAGATACCAGGAGTTTAAACGTAATATTAAACAAATGGTCTCAATTTAGGGGACAGAACTATTGCCGGTAGAGTGTGCCCGTGTTCAAAAGATACTCGTTTAATTCCTTACGCGGGAAGTTTTGTTGCTATTGACAGCTTTTATGACAACTAATTTTAAATAAATAAATTAATATTATATATTGAATTTAATTTCGCGACATTTAAATGGCATAAATGTCATAAACATCGGTTCTCCTGATTACTCGCACCGCCAGTGGCAAAAAATGGAACTATGATCTGGGTTAATAATTATTGTGACCAGAAATATTATGGAAAATCCTATACCGTGTAAATTCCTGGTATCTATACTTCGCGTACACAATAATAAACCCAGATTATAGTTCTATTTTTTGCCACTGGCTGCGCAAGTAATCAAGACGTACCGATAGTATTCTTATTATGACATGTAAATGTTGAAATTAAAATAAATAAATAATATAAATAAGGTTATTTTTTTAGATTAGATGTTTATTGGGTTGGCTGTTAGCCTGTATCACTGCGACCTTTGCAGATCTATTGTGACCACCCATTATCTCAAGAATAGGATTAGAGGACCTTGTCCAGCCCTGCCCTCTTAAATAAGGTTATTTAAAATTCGTTGTTATTAAAAAAACTTGGAAGGTGTTGTGCTGTCCATAATTGTTTTAGTAGGGAAAAGGCAAGTGAGAATGTAGGAAAAGTTTCTTTATTCAACACACTAAAAGTGAGTAATTTTAAAATAATGTTTTTCTTAAGTGGCAATCCGCAGTTACCATTTAGTGAACGACATTATCCTTTTTTCTATTATTTTATGGCGAATAGGTAATGATCTTTTTTGTTCCAGTAGCCACCATTGCGTATCGATTTTCGTCGATGCTTACATTGATAGTAATCAACTTTTGTGTCTTATTGAAACGACGACAAGTAGAGGGTCTTGATATTTGGTTCTCCTGTAATTGACCCGTTTATGGATTTTTAGGGGATTTGTTTTATGTGGATCATCCTTCCCCTGTTGCGTTTAGTGTATTAGAGGACGCTTTGTTTTAATAACCGTAGTCCTTAGTAGTTTAACCAAATCTTGTAGGCTCTGCTGATCCGATTCATTCCATTCTATATGTTTACGAGTTTACAATAAAATACATATATGACTGAATTTAATTTAAACTTATACAAGCGCAATATTTATTTCACTTAAAGTAATTATAAGTGTAAAAAATTCTACACTTCTCTATTTTGATATCAATAATTTTCTGGGTTTAAAATTATGCTAGAAAAATATTCAGTTTACATAACTGTCACCTTTTCATTTAATTGCGGATGTAAGTTAATGATTATTGTTTATTATGACAACTATTGACATAAAACTAAATTTAACACCCATACATTCACTGCTTGAACGCCTATTAAACCCCACATTCCTATCCCGTTACGCTTATCGAAACCACAAAAAAAGTTGAAATTCACTACCTCATTGTTCGACTTATCTCCAAATATAACCATACAAACCAATCCAGCCAGCCAACCTTAACACCGAATTTATTGCAACCTAATTCATTTAATTGCCACAAGTAACGGACAATATAACAATTGTAATGTAATTGTAATGTAACGTAATTAACAAAAGTCTACCCGGACCTTATTTAGATGCCACTGCATATGTGCTAACAATGGATGCAGTCGAGTTATAGACTTGTACGGATGATTTGCATAGGCTAATTGCATCGGGAGAAAAATAAAAATGATGACCTAATTTTAAATCAGCCTATATGTTAGTTGTTTCACATAACTATACAGAGTGTCGCATCAAAATTCATTTAATTCTCGTCTTATATAAATTATTATTAAAGGTTGCGAATCGGGCACTGGCATTCATACATTCGTTGTTTTTCGTATTCCATTTGAAATGTTCCAACCAAGATTTAATTAGATATTTTTTTAATATTTTATATATAATGCTGTAGGATCTTTAGTTTTTTGAACCAGTATGAGTTTCTGGTAAATAGTTAAACTCACGTTAGTAATTTTCTCCGGTCTTAAGACTGACAATGTCATCCGATGAGTTACTCAATCCAACCATGTATCTTCTGTGAACCGTTGCGTGTCTTTACCCTAGGTAGATAGTTAATCTCATCTTAAGAACTTTCACCGTGCTATCTGATGGACAATAAAAAAAACCCAAGGGAACCAACCACTGGAACCCCGATTATGACTTAAAGCATATTGTAAGATGGAACCTTGTTAAAATGTATTTTTAAATCAAGATACAGTAGGCAAAATTTCACACAGTTAAAATGTATATAGTCCATTTCACGGATTTTGGCCGATGACAGAAATCATACTCGAAGTAAATTTAGAGTTACATCTCTCTCAGATACAGGCAAGTTAGAAATTTAAATGAGGACGTTTGTTTTTTAATACAACACTTACGTAACTCCATCTTGTTTCACCGGTAGATAAAAAGTATTCAATACGGAAGTCTTGACTTATTTCACATTCCTAGTAACCGTCATGTTGTTGAAGGGTTGCATTTAATAATTATTAATGTCATATTTTTGTAGATGTCAAACCACACTGATAGTTTCAGAAACTTACGAACTAATTTAGAAAAAAAAACTGTCCGCCATTGGTAACTTGGATGACAGTTTAATCTTATTTCAGTGGTTTCTAATATCAAATCGGCCAAAAACGATGAAATGGACTATATATATTTTCAATCAATGGTAAGTAAATGTTTGAACGTCAGATATACGTCATGCCTTTTACTGTCGGGAACGTATCCTCCTAAAGACTATTGGTCGATCGGACAACTATTTGCCGATGTTGGCTACGATTGGTATCATAGTTCAATTGGTAAGTATAGATAACCTCAAACTATAGAGTTTAACTGGAGATTTTAATATTTTTTGGTAAAAACAATAAAACTACGACTAAAAAAGATAGTTGTCACTGTGTATAATTGATTAAAAAGAAAAGAGATTTTAAAGCGGACACCTTCTATATAGAATGAGCATGTAGGTTTTTAAGATCGGTTGTGAACAACATGCCTCTTCCTTTTACGTGAAACAAAAGGAGGATGTGTCTCTGTATGGAATTGATTCGTTAAATTTATTTGATTACCTCTTTATAGTTTCTAATGTCCAAAGATTGAGAATACCGATAAAATAGTTTTTAGTAAAGGCAAGGATTTATATTTTAAAAAGAATTTTAAAAGAATAAAATTTTTGAAATATATTGCATTTTTTTAAATCAGAAAATATACATATTTTAACAAAAAAATTAACAAACACATTCGATGTAATTAATTAAAGACGGAAAATTTTCCAAACTATGTCAAAACCTTCTTGTTTCAACTATAAATTTCCAATATTTGATTTGAATTATTTGATTTAAAGAATCCTGATACAAACAGATTTTAAAAAAACGATTACCTCTCAAAAATTGTAAGATTTTTTTAGTAATATGCAATGATTATAAAAATCAACACATTTCAAAACACTTTCTATTAAAACACTTTTCCTGGTGTATAATTTTGGTAAAAACAACTACAGTCTTGAGCCAATTTATTTCTTTAAGATGTAAAATGACATAAAAACTGGTACTTCTAAGAAGCCAATTAATTATTCCAGATATATAAAAACTTTAATTGCTCGTTCTAAATTAAGAATTTTTTTATAAATAATCTAGGATTTACAATAAAATTATAAAAATGAAAATTTTAACATATTGGAGTTGTTAAATGTGCACGTATGTTTGTACAGGCCCAATCTTTGTTCTGATCAGGGCTTTTAAATTGGTTAATACTAAAACTACCTAAACAATTTTAACATATTACTATCGCTATTAGGAGAATAAAATGTGGAGTTGAAATTAGTATCAAAAGGACTCTAATATGAGGTGCTAACTAAAAAGATTTTGACGTATTATTATAAAGATAATAAACTGTAGAATAGTAAGAAGTGTCAAAATAACCTTAATAAAACGTACCAAAAGGGCACCAAGGTCATATCACGTAAACGGTAGTACAAATCTCGACATATGTTGTATCGTTTTAAAAGAAATGAGCTGTAGAATAAAAAGGAGTGTGTAAAAGACCTTAATCGAAAGCGTCAAAATGCATTAGATCAATTCCACGTAAACAGCGAAACGAATGATGACGTTTGACGTATCGTTGGCAACACTATTTGCCGAAAAGCAGTAAAAAAAGCAAAAAAGACTTTAATATAAAATGCTAAAATACCACGATAAACAACCGTACCAATTTTGACATATTATGAGGTATCATTGTAGAGGGGATAGACTGTATTGTGATAAAAACAATTTTAATTAGACATGCCAAGAAAGCATTTATTTATATGACTTAAAGAACAAAACGAATTTTGACGTATAAAGTATCATTGTTAAGAAAATAAGTTTTAAATTGTAAAAAGTGTTAAAAGATCCTAAATAAGACGTTTCAGAGGAAGTTTAGGGCGACATAACATAAACGGTCAAACGAATTTTGATGTAGTACGTATCATTGTAAAGCAGGTGAGCTGTTCAATAGCAAGATCTTATTTGTAATTGACAACAACAGGGCTTTAGCCAAGAGGGAGCATTGTGGGGCAAAAATAAGTAAAATTATTATAATTAAATTATTTGTTTATGGTTTAAGATAAAAAAATTCGAAAAGAGGTTGATCTTAAAGGCCATCCTTGCAACTTTCCGCTAATTTTAACCGCAAAGCTATAGTCTCGTCTTTTTTTGACGTTTTTGACTTTTTTTTAAATGTTTAAAAAGCCATAACTTTTTAACGCGTTATTCGATTTTAACGTTCAAAACGGCATTCGACGCAGTTTTTTGAAAGCTAAAAATGTTATTCAGAGACCAAAATCGATTGGTGGAAAAATCTCCAAGTTTAAAAAAAACACTTTTTTTGAAATTTTTCGACGACATGCCACGAACAAATTAAACGATTTAAATTTGCAAAACAGCATTTGACGTGTTTTTTTAAGCTTGAGAGCTAATTAGGTCATAAAATTAATCGATGTATTATCCAAAAAGATATGCTTAAAAAATATCATTTTTACAATTTTTTTTCGTTTTTTTTTTTTAATTTCTTGAAATCTACCAGACTGAATCAAGGAATCTAAGTTAGATTAAACTCTTTAGAACGCTCTTTAGTTTATTTTGATCGGTCAAGCCGTTCGTAAGTTATAAAAGGTTTACATACATACATACATACACACACACACACACACACACACACACACACACACACACACACACACACACACACACACACACACACACACACACACACACACACACACACACACACACACACACACACACACACACACACACACACACACACACACACACACACACACACACACACACACACACACACACACACACACACACACACACACACACACACACACACACACACACACACACACACACACACACACACACACACACACACACACACACACACACACACACACACACACACACACACACACACACACACACACACACACACACACACACACACACACACACACACACACACACACACACACACACACACACACACACACACACACACACACACACACACACACACACACACACACACACACACACACACACACACACACACACACACACACACACACACACACACGGACGCACACACACGGACGCACACACACACGGACGCACACACACGGACGCACACACACGGACGCACACACACGGACGCACACACACACGGACGCACACACACACACACGGACGCACGCACACACACACGGACGCACGCACACACACACACACACACACACACACACACACACACACACACACACACACACACACACACACACACACACACGGACGGACGCACGCACGCACGCACGCACACACACACACATCCACATGTACATACAGACACCCTCGTAAAAATAGTCAGGGGAGGTTCCAAAGACCTCAAAACGTTGAGACCCGATGAAAACTCGGGAATTTAAACATTATAATAGTAGGTTTATAAACTTTTCCGAACAAACTTTTTGTTTTTAACATTCACTCCATATTATAATAATTCTTTGCTCTTAGTATAGATGGCATTTAGAGCGCCATCATATAGAGCGGTGGTTCTAATATTTATGATGCAGTGCGGTTTCCTCGTAACATATCTGCTTTATTGCAATAGTACGAAAAATCCACTTTTAAACTTAGATTAACATAAACGATACTATGTTTACGATGACATTGATTGTTTGTAACTTGTTTAAATAAAGTAAAAGTGTTTTTAGTAAAAAATCGATACAATTATTATTTTTATTGCTATAAATTAAAAATTCATCGATTTTGCAATGGACATAAGTAATTTCTTTGGAAAAAACAAAAAAATGACGAGAAAATTGACCAACAAGAACCTCACTGCTCCAAATAGGTGGAAGAGCAAAATTCAATCGCTTCCATGATATTGCACAATTCGGAGAACCAATGAAAAAAAAATGTTTAGACACATATTCAAAACCACATACCAGCAGGGTCTTTGTTTCTGATTGGTTAAAGCGTTATAAATAGTAGCAGTATTCTGTCGAGAAAGATGCTGCTTTTTGCTATTTTTGCCCCATGAAAGCAAACAGACTTCGTACACTTCCAAAAGATTTACATACTGGAAGAATACCATTAAGTCTGAAATTGGTTTTCCAAAACATAGATATTCATTTTATTATATTTAAGCTATGTCGTTGTGGCAGGAGGAATAACACAGAATATTTACATCTAGCAGTGTTAAAACGTTAATAAATTTAAGAATTTTAGATAAATATAGCATATTACGTGAAGTATATCATTGAATTAATACAATTTCCAATTTTCAACGAATTAGCTTTGCGTGGAAATTAACTGAAAAAAAATAAAAAAGGATTGTTTCAGAATTTATTTGACTAGACATGTATGAAAGATCCAAATTTGAACGAGGTTCTCAGTCATATACTACAAAATGCAACATCATATCGTTCACCTAAAATTCAAAATTAAATAATTCAAGCAATGGTTCAAAAAGTACGATTGTCAAAGATATTATTGAATCTCATGTGAAATAGTTTACTTTTATGAAAGATCGGACGAAATTACTGCGAAAATAATGCATTAGCAATACGTAACGTGAAGGATGGAGTCGTCAATGAGTCGTTGCTGATGGTTAAGACTAATGAAACCTTGATGCAGCACTTTCACGGAATAAACGTTAAATACTCTTATGAAAAATAACATTGATCGCTCTTGCATGCTTAGCCAATACTGTGATAGCTTAAGTGTAATGAGTAGGAAAGTTCTAGGAGTTGCGACTGGAAAATAAAATAAATTGGGCCGAAAAATTCCTTACGTCCAGTGAGTCATTAGAACTATCTTATAAATGATTTTCTTTCGTTAATTTTTGAACCAGTGCATCAGGTTACACGAATTCTTTTATCATCGCAATTTATCTGCCCTATATGGTTGAAAAAGGATTGGCCGAATGCTCGAACAACGCTGGTCTAGATATTTGAAAGAAATTAAAAATGGCAGATTCAATGGTGATGACGAATCTGAATATAAACCTGTAAAAGGCAAGTAAAATTAAATCACAAATAACAACAATGACTATTTGACATATGGCCCGTCCTGTTCCTCCGCCAAACAAAACATGGAAGAGAATGACCAGTCATTTAAGTCTGAGTTTTTCGAAACAGTGTACATAGATACTAATTGCTGAATTACAAAGAAGGTTTTCGGACAACGATGATCTAATCAATTTGATTGCAAATCTCGATAAATTGGATTTAGATAAAATGGTTCCACTAATTTACTATTTCCCTTCAAGGAAAAAGGCTAGTGTGGTTAAAGCTTACTTGAGTCGTAAAGAGGATAAATGGGAAAATACATTGCAAGTTTTGTACAGGTAACGAGAGGCGTTCAAAGATACATATAAACATCAGCCTCAATGGGTTACAAGAAAATAGCTGGTATGGTATTTCTGGCCTTTAAAAAAAAAACAAAATCAGTTGATCTGGATGAGGTTCTTCCTATTTTTAATAACATGGCGAATCGTAGAATTTAGCTGTTTTAATTATTTTTATAATTATGCTAATTATTATTATAAGTTTGCAGAAATAATTTAATCAAAATTGTGTTTTTAGTCGTATCTATTTAATTGTATCACCCCACCCAACAATTAATTATTACCTCACTTTTAGTCAGACTTAATCTCTACAACCGAATGTGGAAATTTAAAAATCTTATTCACCTGTTCTTTATCATTACGGATTTCAAAGTTCTTAGATCCAAGCTTATAATCTGTCACATAAATTATATTTGTCTACGAATAGCTATTGAATGTAAATTACTTTAGGTGATCGATAAAGGAACCCGTGCTTTGAGGGCAGATCAATTATAATAAACGGTTAAACGTATTTTGACGGTTGATGTATAATTCTAAAGGGGATAGGTTCTAGAGTAGTAAGAAATATTAAAGAACTTAAATAAGAAGAGCTAAAAAGCCATTTAGGCTATAATATATTGTTAAAAGCTAAACGGATTTTAGTGTATAAATATTAAAATGTATCAAAAGGACTTTAATAAAAGAGCAGAAAGGCTTTAAGGACTGCAGCCTGTAAACAGTCAACCAGATTTTAACCTATGACATAGAGGGCGCTACCTCTTAACTCTCATCATGTTTTAAATATTTTACGAGTTAGAATGTTAGATGGTGCTAGCTTATTTAATAGCTACAAATAACATTATCATTGCATTATAGAGAAAATTGTTTATTTAAATTGTTAAATGTTTCAGGAATACCATCGATTTTTTAAACTATCTATTTTTATTTTTAAGGTGGTCTGAAAAGAACTTTATAATCAACAAAATAATAACATAGTATTACAAATGCAAACTGTACTAAAAAAAATCTGTTTTATGTCTGTTATTAGTAGGTATGTTGAAGAAAATTAAACGTATTAGCGGAACAATGCGAATGTCCCATAACTTCTCTACTATTAGTACTAAAAACGACTCGTAAAGTGCATGGATGTGAATTTTTTACCGTTTAGATTAATCTAATCAAAAATAATCGCGAAAATCATCCCCGAGCAACTATTTATTCGTTCAACCATATACCTATTATCGGTACTGATGATCTCTTAACGGTGGTAATTTAATAAACTTGATTCTTAAAACGTAATTGTTCGGCCACGTTCACTTTCTTTTACTACTACAGCAAATTAAGGCTCAATACAATAGTCTGTAATAACGTTTTTAGTTATATACATTATATACTAATACTAATCAGTGACTGGTTGTAACATCTGTCTCTGTACATGAAAAACTGATACCTATCTCTTAATTGGCAAGAGATTCAGGTCTAGGTATATGTACAGAAAATAAAGTTTTAATTGATCGCTGAATGTACATGGCAAATATATTAAAGCATAATCGTGGGCCATTATATAGGCAAGAAAACTTAAAACAATGTTTTTTTATTTCATCTGTTTGCCTATATCTAAGTATGTCTGTATGTTTGTAAACGTTAATCTCAGAAATAGTCAACAGATATGAAAACAGTTTTCAGGAATACATGGTGATGGACTTTGCTTAACATTTAGTGTAGTTTTCATTTAAATCAGTTAAAAAATAAAAATGTTATGTGAATCTAAATCAATTACGTAATATATACCAAGTAAAATATCTATAAAATTAATCATTAAGCTTAGACTGGAAGTACATCAGTTGAACGTAATACCGTCCCGGAGCAGGGTGTGCGGGAGGCGCTCGGACGATTCAAAATCTCTCAAACTGTAACATCTAATAAACTAATTATTTTTAGACATTTCTCATAAGGTTAAAATTAAATTGCCGGTATCGCCTCTAATCATTTCAGCCACAGATGCTTTAGTAGATAATAAGAAAACAAATATTGTGTTAAATCGAAAACTGAAACATCAAATTCGAAGTCACTTTTTTAAGAAGGAATTAAGTAAGTGTTATATGTAAATAAATTGAATTATTAAGTACCATTGATACTTTATAGGATCGGCTTGTGTTTCCTTTTGCTCCCCCGTTCAACTGCCCCAACGAACCTGTACGCTATAACTCTTAAACAGAAAGTCGAAGCGTCATAAAATTTAGTATATAGAATTCTTATGTCATGGGAAAGAAGCCTATTGGTTTTGATTTAGATCGCATAATCTTAACGGTAAAGTTTTTACGATTTTCCAATACTCGTGTAATGCATACATATTAAATCCGATGGTTATCTCTTACTTCTTACATTGACGTCATTTTTTATATAATAAAAACTGTAGAAATGAAAATTCTGTACATTAAAGATATTTAAAAAATAATTAGCGGAGGGTGTTACTACATCGATATAGAACCCAAAAATGTGGTTAGTTTTTTGTTTGTCTGTATGTATGTTTGTGTGCGCATCACATGAAAACCTGATCCGATTCGAAAGCGGTTTTCACAGACGGATTTGTCTTCTTTCAACTTAACATCTGGTCTATAAAAATTTCTCCCCCACCTCTTTAACGGGGTAAGGAAAGAAATTTTTATACACAAATCAACACGCCACGCGAATGACGTCGCGGGTAAATCGAAATAGAACCCAAAGATTTTTTTGTCTGTCTGTATGTTTGTGCGCGCATTACATGAAAACTACTGAACCGATTCGAATGCGGTTTTCACAGATGTATTTGTCTTTTTTCAACTTAACATCTGGTGTATAAAAATTTTTCTCCCATTCCTTTAACGGGGTGAGGAAAGAAATTTTTATACAACAATCACACGCTACGCGAACGACGTTGCGAGTACAACTAGTTGTAAATAATAATGTATAATGTGGTAACTATAACAAAATGTATTTAAATTATACATATCTTAATCCAAATATAAAAATCATCGAAATTATTTAGCAGTCAGTTTTACATCAATTACCCTTAAGAAAATAGCTGTCATACAAGAGTAATCGAGTCTGGTATGCAGACAAAATGATCTGTTAAATGTTAATAACTAAAAGCTATTAAATAATCTAATTTGTGGAAAATTAGTCGCTGTTGAAGATTTTATACTTATACTGCGTTGTCTGCAATGAGATTTAGATTAAGTCTCGTTAAATGGGTTATATAATCAAGAAAGGTCTGCAAAAATCGGTGTAATCTTCTTGTAGATGAAGTCAAGGTCAGTGAAGTAAAGTTGTTATAATAGATATTTATTTTACTCTTGCAGCATTAAATGTTAGGGAATTATTTATTTAATATGATAATATAATATTGGATAATAATTATATAAAATTAAGTAGTTGGGGAGGGTAACTTGGTAAACAAGAAAAAAGCATTTAAATCTAAGACCCTATGACATGAACAGCCAATGAAAAATTTTTTATTGCATGTAATAAATACATTTTTCAAAGTGCAGCTCAAAGTGTGAGAAGAATCATAAAATTTTTATAGAATAGAAATGGTTTCAATTTTCTCGTTGGTTTTTAGATCGCTGAAGATAAATAACCTCGTCGACGATTCTGTACGAAATACTTAGTGCCTGGTATCTACGTCGCCTACTGGAGTTTTATTATGGAAATTCGTTTAAATTACAGATTTAGTGTGTTTCTATTTATGTTTTTCCTTATTGGAAGCATAATTTTTAATGCTATGAAGTCAGATTAATTTGTGCGCACGATGCTATAATTTATTTCATGTTGTCTGTATCCAGATAAATTTCCACAGTCTGGTTTTTCAACTACAAAATATCATTCTAATGATACTGAGTAGACCAGGTGGATGCGTCAATTTTGTGGGAACTAAAATGCATTCTTTAAGTTCCCATACCCAGTATATTGAAATTATTTTTTTACCAGAATGGTAGAATATGGTCTTTATTATCGTTAACTTCGAAAACACCGAAATAACAAGATTTAGCAAATTTTATAACGAATTTCTATGAGACTCTAGGAGACGACTGGCTCCGGGTATCTCGTTAAAGATCGCTAGGGTGGTATTTGTATTCAGTGACGTGACAAACCTCGGGATAATAAGTATCAGCGAAGTCTGTAACGAATTTTCATAAAATATTTGTTTGCTGAATACGAATATTATATAGAGTGGACATCGTCGCTTTCATTTTTATGATAAATTTATTTAAAATTATTACTCGTGGGTTTAGAGGGTCGTTAAATACGAATGTAAGAACGGCGATGGTGTCCAGGGTATCTGGTGTCTATGGTAGACCTCGTCGCCTAGATTTTATGTTAAACTCGTTTAAAATCGGTCTATAGTCATTACTCAGGAAGTTTTGGGGTCGCTAAATACGGTCTCCGAAGTAATCGCTACTTATAAAAGCTGGAATTACTTTACTTATGAATATCAAATGAAAAACTTCGAATAATTAAAAAAAGAGTAATGATCATCAAATGAATAAATTTAACATAAAACATCTTTGTCATGAAATTCGTGTTCATAGACCTCAAAAACCTTTTCATATAATGACAATCTACTGATTTTAAATAAATGTATTATAAAACTTTAAACGAATTTTTTACATGCAAAAAAAAAGTTTTGTAAAACTCTTCCGAATCAAATGCAGAAGGTTGCATTTTGCTCAACTTAATTTAAAAAATTGATAAGTATGTTTGGGTTATTTAAGTGATTCAGGAGAATGTCAGAGAATTTGTGAACTAAATTGATCTTAGACAGTTAAAAAATGCATTTTGTGCATGAGGAAATGCATTTTCAAAGTGCATCTTTGTAAAAAATAGAAAATAAAAAATTTTGAAATTGGGTAATAAATTTAATTTTTCTAGTCCTGGACTTTAATGTTAAATTCATTTAAAATCAATTGATAATCATTAGGTACTCGGTGGTTTTTCAGGGTCGTTTGGACATAAATTTTATGAAGGCGGTGACATTAAAAACTCTATCCTAAAAAAATTGTCTAAATTTTTTATTTATTTAAGATGCAATATGAAAATGGATTTTGTATGCACAAAATGCAACTCTGTTGTAAAATGATTTAGTTGACAAACTTTCCTGACGATCTCCCAAATTAAATGCAAAAAATATGACGATTCGTTTTGCTTCGCCAAATTAAAAGGTTTATTGTTTTCTTGCCTTGCCTACGTATAACCTTAAAGTAAAGAACAGCTGTTATTTACCTAATAAGATTGGCAAACAATATCCAATTTTTAAATTAATTTAAAAAATGATTACAGATCCCTTTTTTATATTAAACAACACAGGAATTGTACAAACAGAATAATTATATGTGTTTTACATAATAACCAACTGTTTCTTGATTGTTTACATTTGTGATGATAGATTCAGTTAATACTGCTTCCTCAAGCTAGTAAATAAAAACTAGTCAGATTTTTTGTTTAAAACTGTTTATCATTTATCATAAATATACCAAATAAAAAATTTGACTCTGTGGAATACTGTATATCCATAACGGTAATATCATTGAAAGATATCAATACAATTCTGCATATACGAATACGTACGAAAAAGTAAGTGAATGTGTGTGTGTGTTAGTGTTTGTGTGTATGTTATTGTAGGACAGTCAAAGAATGCGCACTACGTATATTACGGGAACAACCGACGATGATTTTATCTAGGATAAATGGATGGCTTTCGGGAAATAGCTGCCTGTTTTCTAAAGGACTAACTCACCTCTATGGAAGGATCTAGTTTATTTCTATCTGTGTTGCGGAGGCTCACACGGTTAGCGAGAATAGCGACACTTAGTTATATTGTAAATATAGTTAACATCATGGGCGGAGATAAAGTTTAAATGTGAAATTTTGATATTATTTTATATACGAAATACTACCTTCTTTACTTGTTAACAGATATACTTTTATAGTCTACTTGGAAAATTAGTTTCACATCCAGTTATAATTTTAATTTCATTATTAATAAATGTATAATATTAAAAGAGAAAAAATTTGATCGTTATTTTTATTTTTTTTATAACCACAACCACTCAGCGGTTAGCAAGATTTATAAGTAAACTCACGTACACTTTTTTAAGTCTCTTATCATGGGCAAGGACAAGTTCTGCAATCTGCGCTCATTTAACTGTAACTCAGACCCGCTTAGGATGCGGAAAACAATCCTATTGTTTATATCGCTTTTTTTTACATCTCCATATGCTAACCGCTCGATTAATTTATGTTATTGCAGGTAGTAGTCTTTCTTTCATTTTAATAAAATGTGTGTAGGGAAAAAGAATCAAAAATCATAACACAAACTTTAAATTTATTGATGAGTTAATATTATTATTGTAGCCAATGTATTTTTAAAGACAATCATTGCAGATAGGTTTATAGATAACATTGGAATCTTTAAATGTACTGATTTTACTTTTAATCTTAGTGAATATGCTATCCTCTGCTAAACCGTATCTGAGAGCTATGGTTTTCCATAGTACCAGCAACGTTAGAAACTGCACCATTTTTTCAGTTTTTGCTTCCCATCCCAACAATCAACAGCAGGTCCCAAATAAGTTCTACAGCCAGAGATTAACTACGAAATTAATAAACATCGTTAAACATATCCCGCAAATAATCAAAGCTTACAGAAAAGTTTTCACAGAAGGTAGCAACTCCGCCGAATGGTTCCAGACCAATCATTGGGATATTAGCTCCCACACGGGCCAATTCATCAGCCTTCTCATTGCCTCGAAATCCTAAGTGTCCTTATATCCATGCAAGTGTCAGGGAATTCTGACTTGCGGCATGTGTCAGGGCCCTGACGCAGTCCCACACTATCTGTGAGCACATTTGTTCTGAGACTATCGCCTTTAGAGCTGCTTGGCTGTCCAAGTATATGACTACGGTTTTACCCATTAAACCCTGACTTACGATCTCCATTGCACAGTGTTGTATGGCCATTACCTCAGCCTGAAACACTGTGGCATACGCACCTAGACTTAGTTGGACTTTTATCCTGTGTCCTTTACTATATACTGTAACGAGCGAGACTTCCCTAGTACGCCCCTGTCGCCCTGATAGCGCTAGGTAAACAACTAATTCCCGGAAGTCTAGTGACCGCGCGTACGATCGAGAATATTCCTTTTCTTCTACGCGCGTCGAGAAACTGTTATCGAAGGATCTTCTGGAAGCGGTAGACAGGTATATAAGGTGAGAACAGCGGACCACAGGGGAAGTAAAAAGTTAACAGCGACAGTCTAAATAGTTGAGCGATCTACGAAGTGAAAATAAATAGTGAATATAAATCGAAGTTAATTGTTGTACATAAATTAGTGTGTTATAGTTAGTTTAGTTATTTAGTTATAATTCGTTTAGTTTGTAGTGTGTAAATAAATTAGACATTTTCGTTCAGCAGTGATTTTATTTTGAACCCCTAGAACGTAACAATTGGTGTCAGGTGTGGGGTCAATTAAACTGCTGCGTTAATTTAAATTGTGGACTTCATTATTGAATATTTTGTATGCCAGTAACGAGATCACAGACGAAGAAAATGGATCAGGCGACAATGGAATTTTTCAAGCAAGCCCTTGAAAAAATGAGCTTGAAAATGGATGAGAATACCCAGAAAATGGAAAATAAAATGGAAGAAAACACGCAGAAAATGGAGAATAAAATGGAAGAAAACACTAAGAAAATGGAAGAAAACACTAAGAAAATGGAAGAAAACACTAAGAAAATGGAAGATAAATTGACATTGATTGAAAATGAGTTAAAAAATAATTACTCCAAACTGGAAAACGAAATTGGAAGCGTAAAAGACGAGATGGGCAACGTGAACGATAAAATTGAAAAATTTGAAGACAGGTTTGGAAACATTGAAGGCAGATTGGTTAATATGGAGGAAGAAATGCAGGTAAAATTGGAAGAACATGTGAAAACCATGGAAGAGCGTTTGAGTAAGAACTTCAACAAATATTGTTCTGTTAAGCTGGGAGAACGGGGTGAGCCAGGGCGAACAAAGATCAAACCTCCAACTTTTGATGGCAAAACACCCTGGAACACATATCAGAACCAATTTGAAGCAGCAGCCAACGCCAACTGCTGGGACGATGAAGAGAAAGCAACTGCCTTAATTGTTGCATTAAGAGGAGACGCACTGAATATCCTTCAGACCATTCCTGTAAGTCAACAAGGTGATTATAAGACTCTGACAAGTAGACTGCAAATGAGATATGGTGATGCTCATCTCCAACAAGTGTGTCACGCACAAATCAAGAGTCGCCATCAGAAAAGTGCAGAAACCTTGCAGGAATTCGAAGCAGACATAGCAAGGTTGGTAAGGCTGGCCTATCCTTCAACACCGGACAGCTTCCTAGAACAACTTGCTGTCCAGACCTTCGTCGATGGGTTGAGAGACACGGAGACTCAGCAGACGTTGCGGTTGGCCCGGCCCAAAACCCTAGATGACGCCCTGGCCCATGCCCTAGAATTTGAAGCTGCTAAACAAGCTTCGCACAGAGGACAGAGCAAAGTGAGACAGCTTGATGATTCGCCAGTCTGCGACGAGACAATTGAAGAAGTAGTTCGCCGAGTTCTCCAGGAGAAACGTAATGGTGGACCAAGGTGCTGGAACTGCGGCGAAAGAGGACACATTCGGTGTAACTGCAAGAAGCCGGTTAAACCACAACGCCAAGAACAGGGGCATAAACCGACCCGCCACGACAATGCCCCTGAGGTTATTATTCAGGCCATCTCTTCAAGTATTTATGTCGACGGTAAAATTAATGGGAGGTCCGTAAAAATGTTAGTTGACACTGGCGCAACCCGAACTATAGTTAAGCCGAGTGTAGTTGAAGGAAATGGAAAAACCTTACCAGCGATGGTTCGTTTACGGACTGCAACTGGTAAAGACGTGCCAACACATGGAAAGAAGAGGATCGTCATCAACATTGGGGACAGGTTTTTCGAACATGAGGTGCTGGTGGCAGATATCATGGAGGAAGTCATCTTGGGAATGGATGTCATTAAGGGTTATGGCTTTCAGATGGATATGAGAAACGATGTTCTGAGGATCGGAAGTCTGGAAATTCCATTCCTGGGATGTGAAGATATCACGACTCGAGTCTTACTCAGCGAAGATGTTCACCTACGTGAACAGGCGGAAACCATAGTGAAGGGGTATTTAGATAGAGACCTTCGAGATAGCTGTATAAGACTCATCGAACCAGCCAGTGAGAGTAACCTCGGGAAAGGACTGCTAGTCGCAAAAACTTTGGTGAGAGGCGGAAACGAAGTTCCTGTGAGAATGTTGAACACCAACATGTACCCTGTGATCTTGAAGAAAGGTACGATCCTGGGAGAAAGCTGTTCCGTGCTTTGTGTGACAGGAAGCGTTCAGGATGTGAAGAACCCGCTACCAAGAAGCGAGAAGAGTTCGAAGAAATTATTTGAGACATTGGCTTCTTCCTGCACAGAACTTGCACCAGAACATATTAGCAAGGTGAAGAAACTGATTCATGAATACAGTGACGTTTTTGCTATGGACAACACTCGGATGGGTAGGACGAATAATGTGAAGCATTCTATCAATACCGGAAGTTCAGATCCCATTCGCCAACAACCGCGAAGGCTTCCCATAGCAAAGAGAGAAGAAGCAGAAAATATAATCAAGGACATACACGAACAAGGAATAATAGAGCAATCTGATAGTCCTTGGTCATCACCTGTGGTTTTGGTGAAGAAGAAAGATGGCAGCACCAGATTTTGTGTCGACTATCGTCGTCTGAACAAAGTCACCAAGAAGGATTCCTACCCCATTCCAAGGATTGACGACACTTTGGACACGCTTTCTGGCTCGAAATGGTTCTCCACGCTGGATTTGAAGAGTGGATATTGGCAGGTGGAATTGGATCCCAAAGACAAAGAGAAAACAGCTTTTACTATTGGGACAGGATTGTGGCAGTTCACAGTAATGCCATTTGGTCTTTGTAACGCACCTGCAACTTTCGAGCGATTAATGGAAACCATTCTTCGAGGATTGTCATGGAAGACGTGCCTAGTTTATTTGGACGATGTCATAGTATTTGGCCGGACATTCGACGAACACCTGGAGAATCTAAGAGACGTCCTTGAGAGGCTACCCACTGCAAATTTAAAACTCAGTCCAAAGAAATGCCACCTCTTCAGGAAAGAAGTGAAATATCTAGGACATGTAGTATCTGCAGATGGCATCAGTGCTGACCCCGATAAAGTCAAGGTTGTACGAGAATGGCCAGTACCACGGGACAAGCACCAAGTAAGAAGTTTTCTTGGCTTGTGTACGTACTACAGTAAGTTCGTCTTTGGATTTGCTGACATCACGAAGCCTCTAACAAGACTGACGGAAGATGGAAGGGACTTCAAATGGGATACCGAATGCGAGGATGCTTTCAATCGACTAAAGCAAGCACTAACAACAGCTCCTATATTAAGTTATCCTCAGACCAGTGGAAGGTTTATATTGGACACGGACGCAAGCAACACGGCCATAGGAGGCATATTATCCCAAATTCAGAATGGCCACGAGAAAGTTATAGGATATTTCAGCAAGGTCCTGTCGAAGCCTGAGCGTAACTATTGTGTTACGAGGAGAGAACTTCTCGCCGCAGTCAATTCCATGGAACATTTTTATAAATACTTGTACGGTCGCGAATTCCTTCTAAGAACAGATCATGCTGCTCTGAAGTGGCTTCTACAATTCAAGAACCCAGAAGGTCAGGTTGCGAGATGGATAGAAAGGCTGCAGGAATATCATTTTTCTGTGGAACACCGGGCCGGAAAGTCACATGGCAACGCTGACGCATTATCTAGGAGACCTTGTCCTTCCGACTGCAAACACTGCAGCAAAGCAGAAGAGAAGGAATTCTGTTTAAAAACAACCGTAGTGGATCTGGATTGGCTGCCAGAATCCCTGAAGCGAGACCAAGAAGGTGACACCGAACTAAAGATGTTGCTTGACTGGAAAGCAAAAGGGCAAAGACCAAGAAGGGAAGAAATGAGTCACCTGAGTCCTAGGGTCAAGTCCTACTGGGCGCAGTGGGACTCCATTATTTTAGAGGATGGATTGTTGAAGAGGTCCGTCGAGAATGACGACGGTGCTGCAGCTAGGACTCAGCTGATAATTCCCCGGAGTCGGACGACAGAAGTATTGGAGAAACTTCATAATGGAACCTCCGGTGGACACTTCGGCATCAAGAAAACGTTAAAAAAGTAAGAGAACGTTTTTACTGGGTCAACTCCAAAGAAGACGTCAAGGACTGGTGCCGAAAATGTAGACTGTGTGCTTCAACGAATGGCCCAAGAGGAAAACGACGAGCGCCAATGAATCAGTATAACGTAGGCAGTCCTATGGAAAGAGTTGCTATAGACATCGCAGGGCCATTCCCAGAGACCGACGATGGGAACAAGTACATATTGGTGGCGTCTGATTACTTTACCAAATGGGTTGAAGCACATGCCATCCCAAACCAAGAGGCCTCGACAGTGGCAGACGTGCTGATAAAAGAGATGTTTAGTCGGTTTGGAGTGCCACTGGAGCTACATTCTGATCAGGGACAAAATTTCGAGTCTGGCCTATTCCAGAGCATTTGTGAAATACTCGGAGTCAAGAAGACCAGGACAACGCCTCTTCACCCACAGTCAGATGGCCTAATCGAAAAAATAAATAAAACTGTGGAAAAATTATTTGGCTAAAGTGGTCTCTGACCATCAAAGAGACTGGGACCGGTACCTTCATCTGTTCACCATGGCCTATAGATCAGCCGTGCAAGAGTCTACTAGAGAGACACCAGCTTGTGTCATGTTCGGCCTGGAAATAAGATTACCCTGTGACCTAGAGTTTGGATGTAAGCCCGGAACAGAGATAGCTGGTATGGACTACGTGAGCACATTAAGGGGCAGGCTACACTACATTCATGAGAAGGTTCGACAAAACATACAAATTGCTAGTGACCGAATGAAGACCCGCTATGACAGCAAAGCTACAGAAGGTGGTTTCAACGCTGGAGATTTGGTCTGGCTGTACAACCCCCAGAAGAAGAGAGGATTATCACCTAAGCTACAGAGGAGTTGGGAGAGTCCATACAGAGTGGTAAAGAGGATCAATGATGTAGTGTACCGTATACAAAAACTACCAAGGGGCAAGAGGCGCGTGGTCCATGTAAATCGGTTGGCGAAATACGAGGCGGACTACGACGAACAAGACGAGACCCATCTGAGAAGGACGACCAGCCCAGAGCATGTTGAGACGAGTTTCGACCTGTCCATGGAGACCTATGGTGGAACTGGGAAGGCACGATTTGGAGTTACCACCGAGCAGCAGCAGGACCTCTTCTCTGTGCCTGGAGATTATTCCCTAGCCCATTGTGTCGCCGAAGATCTGCGTATGTCCAGGGGAATAGCATTAGTCTTCAGGAAGAAGTTTGGCCGTGTATCTGAGCTCTCCAGACAACAGCCCCATCCCGGAAAAATTCTAAGTCTCACTGACGGTCATCGTCACCTCTTCTACATGGTGACTAAGAGGTTTTCCGATCACAAGCCTAGCTATAGAAGTATGTGGAATACCTTGCTGAACCTAAGAAACGAACTCACCAGGTTGGAAGTGAAGAAGCTGGCTGTGCCTAAGTTGGGTTGTGGTCTAGATCAACTCAACTGGAGAGTCGTCCGGAACATGCTTGAGGTGCTTTTCCATAAGACAGGAATAGAGATACTCGTGTGCATTTTCAACCCGAGCGGAAACACAATAAAGGAGAAGACTGTGGATTGCTATTTCGAAAAACAAGGGAGCTGCAGAAAGGGAGATACCTGTAGGTTCAGACATACCAACCAAGGTGTTCGGGGACCAAACGTCTTAAGGAGGGGGCAGTGTAACGAGCGAGACTTCACTAGTACGCCCCTGTCGCCCTGATAGCGTTAGGTAAACAACTGATTTCCGGAAGTCTAGTGACCGCGCGTACGATCGAGAATATTCCTTTTCTTCTACGCGCGTCGAGAAACTGTTATCGAAGGATCTTCTGGAAGCGGTAGGCAGGTATATAAGCTGAGAACGGCGGACCACAGGGGAAGTAAAAAGTTAACAGCGACAGTCTAAATAGTTGAGCGATCTACGAAGTGAAAATAAATAGTGAATATAAATCGAAGTTAATTGTTGTACATAAATTAGTATGTTATAGTTAGTTTAGTTATTTAGTTATAATTCGTTTAGTTTGTAGTGTGTAAATAAATTAGACATTTTCGTTCA
Organism: Altica lythri; assembly: GCA_964028335.1. NCBI lineage: Eukaryota > Metazoa > Arthropoda > Insecta > Coleoptera > Chrysomelidae > Altica > Altica lythri. The sequence continues at coordinate 19,764,592 of OZ034805.1, forward strand.
GCAGTGATTTTATTTTGAACCCCTAGAACGTAACAATACTATACCTGACCCTGTGCCTTTCTTAGTCTTTGAGCCATCGGTATACCTGATTGACTTCCCTTGGATTGGGGAGCCATTGTTCCATAAGTCCCTTTCCAGTATTTTTACACAAAAGTTTATCGCAAAGTTATACCTGGGGACTATCCTGTCCTGAGGCATGCTCATGATTTGATCCGCCTTAACCCTATCATATAGCTCTGCTTGCTTTTTTCCTTTTAGTAGGGTAATGGGAACCTGGCCTTGTAAGAGTCTGTGAGCAGTTGCCACAGCCTCGCCCTGTATGTAAATGTGCAATGGTGGTAGTTTGAGTAGAACTGTAGTGCGTCCGTTGGCTGCCTTTAAATGCTTTTCAGCTGTCTGATGACACAATACTGCTGCGTTCTACTTCACCCCACCACCAAACCATTATATGTAAATTTGTAATATTAACTTAGCTAAAATAAAGTTACTTACTTACTACTTAGTTAACATTGTTTTAATGACTTGTGTATACAACCAAGGGTTTATTTTGGGGTTCAGGCCCCAGTTCTTGCCACACAATAATTGTCTACACCTACGAAGTGCTATTGTAGCTTTGCATGTAATCTTTTGAATGTGTTGCTTCCATGACAGCCTCTGATCAAACACACACCCAGGTATTTGGTTTCTGTGGCAATTGGTACCAGCACGTTGTTGAGCGTTATTGGGTTTTCCTCAGAATTGACCTTAAAACTGCCCTTTCCCGCTTACCTTTCGGCTTATGGTTTCTGGTCCTTTGCCTTTGCCACCTACCTTACAGCTTCTGGTTGTGGCATTCCTGCCTTTTAGTTTGCCCTTGGGCTTAAGCTCCCGGCGTTTTCCTTTCGCCACCTGCCATTCGGCTTCTGGTTTCCTCTAATTTTTTTTCTTTTAGTTTCATATAAGTCCCACGAGAAGCTAGGGAAGGGATGGTCCACCTGATCAGAGCCCCGCATAATCAGGTAAGGCTAATTATAAGGGAATTTCGCCCGGTGCCCCTATTATTTCCACTGTTTTACACATGCATTACACAAAATCTAACTAATTAAACAGTTTTTTCCCCGAAAATAAAATAAAATATCATTAATCTAATAGATCATTAGGTAAGAGTTTATTTAATATATACTTAAAAATAGGTAACCTTACCAACTTAGTTCTTCTTTTAAATATTTTGACGTTATTTTTTGCCAGTGTTACCTTGTTTTGTCAGTAAAGGTTAGCCAGCTTCTATCGCTCTATTGTGTAAAAAAAATCATTCCCTTTTCCAGAATTTGTCGCGTTGTCGCCTACTTGCTCGCAACTTATATCTAAAAACTACTTACATTTTGGCTTCTTATTGACTACATCCCCACCTATAATAAAACTCGGGGACTTCTAAGAGAGTGCCTTTTTTTTCAGGATCTAAGCTTTCGTCTATGCTTATAGACTTCTTCAGAGTAAACTACAATGGAATAACACATTTATAACAGTATGGAACAGTATAACAAAAGTTATAATCTTACACCCAAATAATAGCACAAAACTTAAAGTGATTTGGGCATTAAGCAAAGAAAGTGTTGACATACAGGTACGTAAATAATCATATTATCACATCATTAAACAACTACGACAACATCTATGTTTTTTAACATTTTTTCTTTAGCAAAAGGCAATTCCAACCTCACTTTCTGAATTGCAAACAAGTGGTTTCCGATAGATAGCATTCTATTTCGATTTTTAAATAAATATAAAACGAGAAACTTAGGTAAAATGGAAATAGTTGAAAAAATGTGAAAAAAACGAAAACTAAGAAAATACTAAGCAAATACTTTTTAAATTAAGTACTCTGATGACATTGGTAGGTTGCGCAGTTGATATCTCATGTTTAATTGGTTAAGTACTAGTTGATACTAATATAAAGGTACGAAGGTCAACGGGTCAGCTAGTATATATATTTTTTAAATTCCTGTATGAAAACTGATAAAAAAATTACAAAAAACTATGTAAGGAATAGTTCATAATTATAAGTTGCTTATAACCTTTATCATTATCTCTATCAAAACCTAACAGGAAGCGAATGATAAATATATTCTCGTTAAAAATGAATGATATAACTTCTGGTGCACAGCATGGTAGTATCTAAATAGCTCCAATTAAGTGCATTATATTTTAGCTACATCACCGCAAGAAATAACGCCTGATCAAGACTAATGGTTGGCCTTAATAATAAAATTGTATCTGTGGCTATTCAGAATATAATAAACATTGAAATTCATTGCTTTGCTGTAGCGAAAGGGAAAATCTACTGGACAGCTTGAGAAAGTGTTTTTGAAAAAATTTTCAACTCGGTGTAACATTTCTGACTTGTTATTTATTTGTTGTCGTTTTATGTAAGGAGAATATATATTACATCAGGATCAAATCGCACAAGATTTAATTTAAAAAATTATCAAAAGCTGATAAAATATACAGAAATATTTTTAAAGAATCTCAGATATTTATTCATTTCTTTTTTATAAATTAGCAATAAACTAAGTTTTATGTAATTAAACTGGTAATATCTAAAAGAAAATAACAAATAACGCAAAATTGATCGCTATTAATTTATACTTGATTAAGCCCTAAAAGCTGTTTTTCTTTCGAAAAACTTGAAAAAATACTAACATTCGTTTAACATTTACCTATATATTCTCCTCCCGTTTAAAATGTACTGTAGGTACATAATATATAAATACTGTAATAAAAGGAATTTGTATGAACTTTCGAGGTACCAAAATAAGCGCTCAACGGGTGATTTAATATTCATGAATTGTTGATTTTAGGCCTTAAGTCACAAATTTAACATAGTAAACTTTTACAATAATCACTGTTATTATTAGATACCGCAGATTTGCATCTGTCGACAAAAATATCTTCATCTAGTACAAGATCTTTCTTTGAAAGAATATATAAGAACCGGATTTACTTAACATGCTCACCCTTATTTAGATATTTATCTAAAGATAAAAAAACAATATTTTGATATTAAATATAATTTTTTTTATAATTTTTTAAATTCAAAAGGATGTGGATTAATTGACTAGGTACCATTTCTATTGTATACATTACGTTACTAAATTTTTAAAATACAAAATAATTGCTATATTCGGTTTCAAACAAAATTACCAAGAATGTAAAAGTAAAACGTAAGGCATGGTACAATGCGAGCACTCTACCCAAGCTTTAGGGATGGACATATCTGGTACAAATAAGGCGAGTCCCAGACTGAAGATGCTTCAGAAGCATGCCTTTACAGTAGTAACAAAAAATGTTAAAAAATTTGCTTTTGGAGAACTTATACATCGATATTTCAAATATAAGTAAAAACATCCAATGCGCTAGAGAAAATAACTTTATCAACTGATTAATATATGCACAGATGGTCAGAAGGCTTGATATCTGAGCGAAACATTACAGTGCAAAACTAGTTTGGGTACCAGCACATAGAGAACTACAAGGCAACGAACATGCTGATAAACTTGCAAGAAAAAAATTGCCCACAATATTCTATGGTCCAGAGCCAGCTCTAAGAAACACTTCTCTCGCCAAGCACACAACAGAATGTCTATTTATCAAACGTGTTGCAGAAGAGCTAAAACACTGCGCAAAACAAGCAGAAATTAAGTCCAGGTGTCATTACGATGTTTTTCTTCACCGTACGAGTTTGGTGTCTCTAAGAGTGAGAATTTACTTATGTCTCTAAAAAATCACATTGGTACATGTCAGGACTGTTGGGGATTAAACCCACAACCTCTTGCACAGAAGGTTTTGAGTTTGAATCCCACATTTGACAAACCCAAGTAGCAACCAAAAAGGATAAAATTAAAACTTTTTAAAAAATAATTGAACCGCCGTAGAAAAAAAATGCACTAAAAGTTAATAAATAACATCTTTGTTTATTAAAAAAAATGGAAGCAACTAGGCATCTGATTTCGATTTTCTTAAAGTCAGCTTCAAATTACTCACTATTTAAATCTTAGCTATCAAATCTAGATTTCGAAATTTAGTAACTCAAATCTTTTACAAGCATATGAACTATTGAAGCCGCCTTCAAGGAAATCGAAATCAGATGCATAGTTGCTTCCATTTTTTAAGAAATAAAAATGTAATCATTTTGCTTTTTAGTGCATTTTTTTTTGAAGGCGGTTCAATTTAAAAAATATATTTCTGCCACATTCTGTAGTCACTTAAATTAAAAACTTAAAAAAAGTTGTATCATTGTCAAACGCATTGACTGTGGATTGAATAAACATTGTGGACGAAAGTAGTAAAAACAAATTCTAGTCATTAAAACCATATGTAATACTAAGGAAATCGTTTTGGATAAGCAAGAGGGTTAAACAGTTTTTCACAGAAATATTCCAAGAAAGAATAAATCCTACTGCATAGTAAGAAAACGTTTCCAGCAAAAACCACGACGATGTCAGATGTGTTCCAACCTAAAATTATTCCTTATTTTTTTTTAGGAATACATATTAAAAGAAACATAAAAGGTAAAATGATTGTCAATACAGCTCTGTTTCAAGAAGAATATATATTACGGTAAATTTTGTCTATACTGCGTAGGTGGATAGTCTAACTTTACACAGGCCTAGGGTGATTCTTACTAAACGGTTTTCATCAGCGTTAGAATATGAATCATGTACGACAAGGAAAAATGATGAGACCATCCTTATAACTAACATTTCAAATCGTCGAAATTTGCTAGAGGCTTGATTCATTGCCATACAAACCCAAATTGTTACTTTGATTGATATAGTAAAGTTAAATATAACAAGGAGAATAACTGTAGTTTCTTAAAAAAAAAAACTAATAATAATAACTACAAACTCCTAATAATAATTGCGAATTCTTTAGTCTCTGTAAATAAAAATCAAATCGCTTACATACCTGATAACTAACATATACAACTACACTTCACATACGGTTTTTTTTCTATATAGCACTTAGGATAGTCTTTATTATCATATATTGTAAATATTTGTATATTATTTTTTAACTTCCCGCTAAAAAAAATAATTTTTTTTTAAATCGGGAAGTTATTGGTTTCACCCCGTTTTTCGAAAATCGAGTTTTCATCGGATCTTAACGTTTTGAGGTCTTAGGAACCTCCCCTGACTATTTTTACGAGGGTGTCTGTATGTCTGTATGTACGTGTGAATGTATGTAAACCTCTTATAACTTTTGAACGGCTTGACCGATCGGAATGAAATAAAAAGCATTCCAAAGAGTTCCATCCAGCTTAGATTGCCTGTAAGTTTGAACCGATTCGAGCAGGTAGATTTCGAGAAATTTCAAAATAACCGAAAAAAACAATTGGTAAAAATTATGTTTTTTGAGCATATCTTTTTGGCTATTGCATCGATCAATTTCATAACCTAATCAGCTCTCAAGCTTAAAAAGCCACGTCGAATGCCGTTTTGCAAATTAAAATCGGTTGATTCGTTCGTGAGTCGAAAAATTTCAAAAAAAGTGTTTTTTTTTTTGTTTTCAATAACTTAGAGATTTTTTGACTAACCGATTTTGCACTCCAAGTAACGTTTTTAGGTCTTAAAAAACTGCGTCGAATGCCATCTTGAACATCAAAATCGTAACGCGTTAAAAAGTTATGGCTTTTTAAACATTTCAAAAAAAGTCAAAAACGTCAAAATACGTCACGTTACTATAGCTTTGCGGTTATAACTAGCGGGAAGTTGCAAGGATGGCCTTTAAGGTCAACCTCTTTTCGAATTTTTTAAAATAACATGATGGTAACGATCGATTTTTCTGATAGGTTATTTGTATGTTTTTGTTAATTTTTTTTAATTCGAAGTAGGAAATGCCACAAGAAACTTATTTGAAAAATGTTTGTACCTGAGTAAGTCCAGGAGTGGCCGTTACCAATTTATATCAAATAATGTCCCACACTGTATGATTTTTTAGTTTTCTATACACAAATAAAGTTTCAATTTCTATCGAACTGACAAGAGCTGACATATACCAGTTTACATATTATAAGCTTACAGCCTTTTACTATATAGCCCTACGATATTGTTGTTATTATAGTATAAAACTAGTTGTACTCGCAACGTCGTTCGCGTGGCGTGTGATTTTTGTATAAAAATTTCTTACCCCACCCCATTTAAGGAATGGGAGAGAAATTTTTATACACCAGATGTTAAGTTGAAAGAAAACAAATACATAATCTGTATATATAAAATTATATGAAATAAATATGAACATAGCCGCACTGTATCTACCACTCTCCAGTGATGTTAATTTGTTTATAAATGATACAGATAATATACTCCAAATCCTGCAACAACAACAAACACTTGTGGTTGGCGATATAAACATTAATCTGATAAAAGATAAATTTAAAAAAGTTGAATATGAAACAATGGTAATGGAAAATGGATTCAATTTTATTAACTTAGCTGAACCAACAAGAGTAACCAATACTACTGAAACATTGATAGACCACACTATTTCAAACATATTTTTGTCAAAGAATAACGTTGTTTATTTGGATAATCCAATAACTGACCACAAAGTGCAAATAATTAAAGTGAAAACTTGTAGACCACCAAAAGTAAAAAAACAGAAACGAGAAGTTCAACATATAGATATAGCAAAATTTGGTAGAGTTGAAAACGTGACAGAGAGAGAGATAAACAGCTTTGAAAATTTAATCCAAGTAATTCAAAAATCAAAAATGGACTCAACACAAGTAAAAACAACTAAAGACAGAAATACAGCTTGGATGACCATAGACTTTTTAAAACTACTAAAACAGAGAGACAAGTTGTATAGTAGTTTAAAGAAAAATCCAAATAACGTAACCCTAAAGGATGAATTTAAAAAACTAAAAAACCAATGCAGTTCTCTACGTAAAAAACTAAAAGACAAATTTTTAAATAAAAAGATTGAAAATGCTAATGGAGATTCAAGAAGAACATGGAAAGTGGTAAATTGTAACGTTTGCAACGTTATTTTTTGGCCTGACCTACGTACAATTTAATTTTTATAATTCCTCGTCTATCGGAGTCGCCGCAAACTCGGATTCGGTGTTGAGAGGGGAATTTGGAGTTCGATAATTAGCAGTGTCGATATTTTATTCCTTTTCATTTTTGTGCTTCTTACAAACAGTTCTTTCAATACATTCTCCCTTCGGTGACTAAAATTAAATTGTTATAATTTTTAGTAATAATCAAAAACTTGGTGAATTTATTTTAATAATTATATTGGTTATATTGTTACTAACATTTAATTATTTCGATTACAATCATTTGTTATGAATCAGTTTTTTATTGAGTTAAAAATAAGTAAACAGTTCAAGTGATTAACTTTTTTCTTTCTCGAACTTGGAGAAACCTTGGATGATTGTAATCGAAATTAAGGTTTAGTGAGAAGAAATTTTGACGGTTTTAATTTTTATTTCATAGGCCGATTGCCAAATTTGAAGGGTCCTAAGAAAGGGCTGAAAACAAAGGAACCATTTTTTTTTGGAAGAGAAGCTTTGGCCAAGCAGAATTTTAATTTGCTGCCTTACCCTGTTTGTGACCGCACCCAAGGCCTATTCTCCGAAGAATCTTCAGAAGTTTTTCTTCTTAGAAAACATCTTGCCATCGGCATCATTAATCCGGAGCTAAAGTGGACCGAATTTTCCGTCGACCACGTCCTTTTCTGAAGACAGAAACCAAAAAGATAAGAAATTAGTTTTTCACTATTTTTTCACTAATAATTAAATATTTTTATTCAGAATTTTTGAATAAACAATTTAACACTGATTCACCTTTTTTTATTTGTATGTCTGTATTTGGCGCCCTATTTTATTTGTTTGGGGGGAGTTAAAAAAAAGCCAGAAGGAAGCCACGAACCCTGGAGCTAGCCAAGGGTATTTTCACGCTACAAGATAACATAATAGAAAATAAATTTGATAATGTTAAAGAAGAAAAAATAGAATATTTAATAGTACATGACCAAAAAATTGAAGACGACCAGCAACTGGCAGACAAACTGAATGACTATTTTTTAACTGTTGGAAAAATAATAGGGGATATCGTAGAACAGGAAAAATTAACAAAAGGAATTTTGACATTTAACGAACAAATTAAAGAAAAGACTTTGTTTCTGTATCCATGTACAGAAGTGGAAGTAGGAATTATAATAGATGACCTAAAGAAGGGTGCTGCACCAGGATATGATCAAATCACCACACAGGACATACAAACAATAAAAAAAGCATTGACTCCCTTTTTGGTTGAGTTAATAAATAGCATACTCTGTACTGGAAGATTTCCATCATGTCTAAAGGTCACAAAGATTGTCCCAATACAAAAGTCGGGACCAAAATATGAGCCAGAAAACAAGAGACCAATAGCTCTGGTATCAACACTGTCTAAAATTGCTGAACAGATAATTAAAAGTAGAATTTTTAGATTTGTTGAAAAAACATTTCAATTTGACAAACAGCGATTTGGTTTTCAAAAAGCCAGCAACACTCAATCTGCGATAGTGGAGGTAACACAATTTATAACGAACGCTTTAGATAGGAAAAAATATGCTTTGGCTGTTTTTGTCGATCTACAAAAAGCATCTGACACAGTTAATAATAAAATACTGCTAAATAAACTTGAAAAATGGGGATGAGAGAGTTTTACTAATGCTCATTAAATCTTATCTGGATCAAAGACAACAATACACGGGGACAAACTCAAAAGAAAGTGCAAAAAAATGCACAATAACCGGAGTACCACAGGGGTCAGTACTTGGTCCCCAGCTTTATTTGCTATATGTCCAAAGTTTGTCAAAAGCAGGTTTAAAATGTGACTACATAACGTTTGCAGATGACACGGTGTTACTATTTCAAGATAATTGCCTACAAAACCTTGAATAAAAAGTTAATCAGTACATAGGAACCTACTACAAGTGGTTGTTAAAAAAAATTTAAAAATAAATGTAAAAAAACAGTATATATGATATTTAAACAAAAAAATAAAAAATTAAATACTTTAAATATTAAAATTAGTGATAAAAACATAAAAAGGATAGACACTTATAAGTATGTGGGGCTTACAATAGATGAAGATCTAACTTACAAAAACCACATTAATATACTACAAAAAAAACTAGCCAGTGCGTGTGGAGCCATAAAAAAGTGTTCAAATTATCTACCTAATAATTTAAAATACCCTCTTTATAATGCATTGTTTAAATCCCATCTAATGTACATGTGTTCGGTTTGGTCATCAGGATCTCGTACATTAATCGGAAAATTATAAAGACTCCAAAACCGTGTAATAAAATATCTATACAAATTGCCAAGACTCTATCCAAGTAAAGCTATATATAAAAACTATAATTTTTTAAATGTGCAACAAATAATTATAACTAAAAACTGTAAGTTAATCTATAAACTAAAAAATAAACAACTAAAAACAACAATTAATCTATTAAAAATACTAATATTCACAGCCATGGCACAAAAGCCTGTGGTAAGCTTAGACTTTCTAGATCAAGAACAGAAAAAAGAAAAAATGTGGTTATTAAGCAAGCAATAAGTGCGTTTAATGAGCTGCCTAAAGAATTGCAAGAAATTAAAGGGTTTCATATATTTAAAAAAAAAGGGTGTGGCAGTCAGTGGGACCGCCGGCAGAAGTTATACTTCTATGCACTGTTAACTAATAAAACTTAATAACTACAAACACAGGCAAGTAGAAATAATTAAAAATAAAAAATAAACTGTATTCAATTAAATAAATACTTAGAAAAATAAGACCAGTTGATGTGTGTCCTTACTTCAAACACGAAAACTAAACAGTAAAACGATCAATGTACAAAAAAAGTGTTTACAAAACCCCATAGTGCAAAATATAATGCAACCATGTAACGGTAGTATGGACTACAATACAATACTCATTACTTAATATTATTATTAATATTATTAATATAAAATACTAAACTTTATATGTTTACTTACGTGACAGAATTATAAAATAATCTGTCAAACACAATGTAAAACGTCACTATTATATTCCAAAACATTAGCTCAGACTGTTTTTTGTATATCTATCTCTTTTCAATGTACTGATACCTTATATGTGTTTCTGTCTCTCTCTTACTCATACCATTACATATGTAATGATTTTTCCCATTTAACCCCACACAAATCAAGTCCATGATAAGAAGTATAACTTCAAAAAGTTAAAAACACTTTTTACATCTCAGAACAATATTGCGTAATAAACAAGGCATTTTTGTTTTGTTTGGGTAGTTTCTTTTCTATTGAAAAACTATGTTTCTTTTATTTTATTTTTTGTTTTCGTATTTGTTTTTATTTTGATATAATTATTTAATACTTATGTATGAAACATATCTCACGTTAAAGTAAAATTGTAATATTAATTTTGTTAGGACTTGGTACCAGTATTATTGTAAATACTGTTTATGAATAAAGCTTAAATAAAAAAAAACCTATTTAGGCAGACGTCTTCATTATAGTAGCTTCAATCTTTAATTTCGGTTCAGTCTAAGAAGATTTATACAAACTTTCATCCCCTATTTTGTCCCATTAGGGACAGAGATTATCAAAAATTTTTTTTTAGAGGATGCCTACGTTATATGCGTGCAGAGTCTCAATCCTATCGGTTTAAAATTGACAAAGTTTCATACAAACCTTCATCCCCTATTTTATCCCCTTGGGGGTAGAATTTATCAATATTCTTTTGTAGTGGATGCCTACGTCATAACATCTACCTACATGCTACATCTCAGCCCAAACCGTTCACCTTTGAGTTTTATATATTTAAAATGTAATTTTTTTATATTTTCTGCTTCAAGTGGTGTAATTGTAGTCTTTTAATTAGTTGAAATTGTTTTTATTTATTTATATGAATCTTAATATATATACTAAAAATATCTGCACGACGTTTTAAATGAACGTATGAATGTAGGTGAGAATAAAGTGTTTATTTAAAACTTTTATTAAATAAACAACTCAAGTATTTTATAGACCAATGTACTGACAGTATTTAAGTGTGACGCGACAATCTATACATTATGGTTTGGGAACATTCTAGTTTTTTAGGTCATTAGTTGTTCACATTTTTTAACATGGTGTTATACATTTTACGCTGTCAACCGTAAGGTTGTTATTTTTGATGGATTAGACGCGAAACATTGATTTTAAATTCTTTGAATTGTAATTCTATTGTCATTATGATGAAGGAGTTTAAAAAAAAAATAAAAAATATGTGTATTTTAAATTTTTTAGCGTATTTGAACTTAAATAATTTCTAAATCAACAGATGCTATATCTTATTTTTTTATATTCAGTTTTTACCATGCAGTAAAATAACAGGATAAGTAATGTTTACAGTAAAATTAATAATATATCTGTTAACAGCAAAAATAAAAATACAGCTTTGGTTTTAGTTTTTTTTTTAAATGCCATTTTTAATTGTATTTTTTGGGACAATTTTCCTTATTTGGGAACGTTCCGAACAGAAATTTTTTTAGATAAAAAAATGCATTTGGCATTTGGTGAGTATCGACCCTAAATATTTCTTATCGCGCTTTATGACTATGTGTGCGTTTATGAAATATTATTTTTGTTTAATATTTAATTATTATTAATAGTTTGTAATTTATAATAAAATCATACATTTAAGTTCTTTAAAAGCGTTTAAGTTAGTACACTTACAATTTGGTTTTCCCCTTGTATGTACTGATATATACATATACTTATGTCGCAGTATTCTGTGCTTAGAGTTAGGAATTCTAACCTGGCACAAATCCAGGTTATGTATTTGAAATATATTGACAGCATGGCGCGAGATACGTTTGTATCATTTTTTTTTATTATTATTATTATTATATATATATATATATATATATATATATATATATATATATATATAGATATATATATATATATATATTGATATGGATTTTTCTTCAATGGTGCACGTTCTTTCAATGAAGTGTTGGAACGTGGTCATGATTTTTAAATCGGTTGTCTGGATTAAGTATTTTTTTGATATGGTATTTGTTTTTGTTTAGTTCATAAGTTATGTTATTAAGATAGGATTATTGATTGAGATGTCAAAGAATTGTAATTTTAAAAAGTCATTAGAAAAATAAATTAACAAAAATACATAGAATTTGATTAAAATAGTAAAATATAACGAGATTTAAATTGAAATAAAAAGAATATAAGAAAAATATAATAAGAAGAGTCTATAAATAAATAAAAAGTAATTGGAATTGGATGAGAGGATACAGAAAGGTCAGAGTTGGATTATTGTAGGAAGAGGAAGGTATAGAGAAAGAGTGGAACAACGGAAGTAGAAAGATTTAAAAGAAGATAAATTATTTTTTTTATCTATAATTTTTAAAATTTATTTTAGGACAATCAATTTAAAAATTTTGGAATCCACGACCGATAATTTTATTGAAAGTGGGTGTTCCAGAAGGAGGATCCATTTCAATTGGCGCCCAACGTGGGGCTGCTTCGGCACTGAGGGTAAGAGATTTTTCTTAAATATTAGGTGTCAAGCTTGCTTTATTAAAAACAAAGTATGTGATTCTGGAGTAAAAGATTAAATAAATTATAGGTATATTATATAAAATTAAGAGGGGGAAAGGAAATTACAGATAGAATGTCAGAGCAAGGGGATAATATTGATAATCAGGAGAGTCAGGGTAGTTAGGGTATTCAGGATAGTCAGGGTAATCAGGTTAGTCAGGGAAGTCAGGATAATCAGGGTAATCAGGATAGTAAAATAGGGGATAGAAGGGATTCATCATGGGAACAAATGATGGAAATGTTGAAAAATATGAACAAAAACAATTAAGCAATGAACAAAAATATTAAAGAAGAAATAAACAAGAATATGGATTCTCTGAAAAAAGAAATAAAACAAGACATGAACAATAATATGGATTCTATGAAAAAAGAAATGAAAGATATGAACAAGGATATTAAAGCAATAAATTTAAAAATGGATGCTATGAAAAAAGAAATAAAAGAAGACATGAACAAGAATATGGATTTTATAAAAAAATAAATAAAAGAAGAAGTCAAAAATGAGATAAAGAAGCAAATGGAAATGTATAGAGAAACATTAGAAGAAACAAAAACAGAAATAATAACTGAAATGATAATGAGAAAAACAGAATTAGAGGAATTACAAGAAGTAAAAATTAAAACAATTATTAACAAGGAATACAAAGATGAAATAAAAGAAATTAATGCTAATACAAATATAAACTTAAATGACTTAGAGATAATTATAAAACAAGAGAATGTGGAAAAGAAAAATGTAATAGAAGAAATGCAAAATACAACAAAGAAGATATATGAGATGGAAGAAAAAGTAGAACTCCTGTGTGAGCTTTCGTGGTTTTTGTGTTTTTATGTTTCTTTACACATGTTTCACCAACATCCTTTCTTCCCAAGTACCCAACACTTTTGCTAGCCAAGTGCAATACCCTACTTGGTTATGCTGCACTGATGACGGCTAATGAGCCAGAAACATGCAAGTCTGCGGTTACCATTCCTACTCGTGGCCTTATTGATCCTTTTTGCGTACATGCCCAATAATTTTCCCCTTTTGTTTATATATATATATATATATATATATATATATATATTGTTAGGATTTTCTATATTCACACAATTGTCTTTTTAGACTCTTCAGGTTGGGTTCCTCTCTTATCATTTACTAAAAAGTCCATTTCATTTTTAACAACGTTTAATATATAAATAGTTTAAACTTTTAATATAACAAATTCATACCTGATTTTATTCAATTCTTTTCCTCATTACTTGATCATTTGCATAAATTGTTATTATGAAAATTCTTATCTAGTTAGTCTTAAATACATTTATACTATACACAAAGACCAACTATTGAATACCATAACAATATATATATATATATATATATATATATATATATATAGCTTAACATCATCGACTTCCGTTTGAGGTTAGTCAAGTCCGAAGACAAAGAGATGCTTCCTCGGTTCTGTTTTGGCCTCGTGGTGGAAAGAGCACCATCTCAAGAACTTAAGGTCTGGGTTTTGCCCACTTAGCCGACGCAGCACGACCTCCTTCTCCTCGAGTATCTCAGTAGATCTACTCGGGATCCAGAGGGATGCTTTTGTCAGCTTCGGTAGACAGTCTACTCGCACCACCTCGAGTGATGCCTCCTCCTACGTTCGAAGGCCAACAACAGTATTGGTAAGCCATGCCAACGTCGCGTCGTCATTGCAGGCAACTCTGATGATTTCAACAGAGTGCGACCACTGATGGAACGTTGTTGGCTTGGCGGTACTGGAGAAGCTGGCCAAAATTACTTTGTCCAGCTCTTCGAGGTTGGTTGGTCTTGGACAAGAACTTCCCTTTCGGCGGAAATTTTGCCGTAGGGGTTGCTTTTGTCTATTATAGTTACTCGAAGGTGAATGGTGGCCACCTACTTGTAGCTTTTTGGTTGAGCAACCGTTAAGACCTGCCTAACCTTTTTTAGCGTTTTACGCGTCCCCTCGGATGAGGAGGCACCTGACCTGATTCTTTTCTTTGTTTTACCTTTAGGTATGTAGTGTTCCTTGCCTCTTTTGGAGAAAAAACTAGCAACACAACCTAAAGGTTACTTCTGCGGTGCTTCGGTTTTCCTGATTAATGCAAAAATTTCTGTTCAGCCTCAGTGGTGTTGTTTTTATGTTGTTATTGTTCGTTTTCCATGTTGGTCGCACGAGTAGCAAGGGAAAGGAAAGGTCATCACCTGACAGAGCCCGGTGTCCTCAGGGAAATGTTTGCGACCACATTCTAACCAGTGGCCTTTTAGCCCTCGGCACGTTACCTTACACCTTAGCATAGGTTAAGCTGGTCCGCGGCGACGGCTTTCGCAAAAGGTTTTGGGGGTTTTTTGGTCCCCTCACCCTACTTATAACCGTCACTGCTCAAGTTGCCCTGACCACCTCCTATCCGCCACCTAGAAACGCGCCTGGTAGGTAGCTCTACCTCCATTAAACAAATAAAGGGTGCCAGGAACATGTATAACGTATGTAATAATAAGCCAGCAATGAGTTATCATGCACTTTTCTCTTAACGAAAAAGTAAGATATATGTCTGTTTAAATTTTTGACATAATAATATGTAATATGTAATAATAAGCAGGTTCTGAGTTATCGTTTAACTGCGCGCTTTTCTCTTAACGAAAGGATGGGATATGTCTCGTGTAATTTTTTTACATGAGGGGATATGTCTCATGTACTTTTTTTTCTGTCACTATTTTTATTTTCTTTGTTTACCAAAACATCTAATAATAATAAATGGTATCCGTTATTTTAGTGCAAACGGTTGGGGATCCCTGACATAGACAATGATTTTTTTCCAAAAGAAGTCCATATGTATAATACTGTTATTATTTAGTATATATCGTATTTATATCATTTATAATTAAAAAAACGGCGCTTTGTCAATTGTATTAATGCTGATTGTGATAATAATGTCACAAATATTATCGAACAATATCTTTTATCCGCATCTGAGACATCAAAGACAGGGATATTGAATAAGTGAATCGTAGACATAAAGTTGTAACTGTAGTAATAATCTACGATCTATTTTAATCTTATGATTGAGAACAACAAATCGATTTAATCTTCGTGGTCGCACTGGTAAAGCGTGAGAATCGGCTCAGATATATATTCTTCGTTAATATTTATACCTACTAGTTGTGGCTACCGAACCAATTCATCGAAGTTCAATTTACAAACAACATAACGAATAAAAAAAATATATGACGTCAAACCTTAATGCGCAAGTTTAGAGAAACCTTAATCTTAACAAATAACAAAGTAACAGAAATTTAAACACCCAGTAATATTAGCTTAGCTTTATCGACAATAAGTCTAAGCTTACAAAAAGAGTGTTGTTCTATACCTACTCAGTTTTAAAATTCTTGCACCAGTTAAAAATTACATCAGGTAAAAAAAATAATAAAAACACCCTGTGTATTAACTATTTAATTGCGTTTAGCAGCATGCAAGAGTTACGTTAACACTTAAATTATTAATAATTAAGTATTAGGGAAAATACCGGAAAATTGTAATATTAACTAATAACAAAAAAAGACAGTATTGTCAGTACATTGAATTTTTACCCATACTTTGTAGCAATGCAGTAACACATCTGTAAAAGCCTCGGATCAGGTAGGTTATTTAGGTTTTAGCTGATTTGTTGAATGGTTTTTTAAATAAAAATATTTTTTTACATAATAACAAAAATTAAATAACTGCCTACAAATTATAAAATAATCACGTAAGTTGCGTCGTTTCGAGATGAAGGCAATGGTGTCGGCGAACAGTGAAACGTCATGGAACTGGGTATGCGAAGTTTTCGTAGGAGATCTGCTTTTCTGGGTGTCCGTGAAAGTGGTGTCAAGGGTTTCGGGAAAAAAGTCTTTCTGAAGAATTGGCTGATGATTGTGAGGTTCCTGTCATAAGAGCTTGTAATTCGAGACTGTCTTGTAAAAATCTGGGCGTATGAGCGCCGTATACGAATCACTCAATATCTTCCGTGGATAGAAAGACTACTAGTTTTAATTGTCGTAGAAAAATCGGTGAGAACTTTTATGCCTGATGTGTTAACTACGGCTACTTGATCGCGTACTGTATTCATTTAAAAAAATATTGCCACATGCTAATTTCACGACTAGTTTAGTTAGCAAAACTATTTTTTATATTTTTTTGTATCCGAGCAGAATCCGTTACTAAAATAAAATTGACAAATATTTTAACAATATTTAATGATCATTTTGGTTAGCATTTTGATGGTTTATCAAGATTTAATAATGGAAAGTAATTGTATAAGAAAAAATCTTAATAAAAGTGTTTTTTGGTTCCCTTTTGTGTTGTAGAAATATGTAACATAAAATGACGTAACGATGCTATATTAAGAGGTTCTAGCTCCCTTATTAGAGATTTTTTTTGATTTAAAGTATTTTTTGTTAATTCTACGTAAAATTTAAAACTGCCATACAAGAAAAACTTATTGGTCACATATTGCAAGCAGTTTAGTTTAGATAAATAATAAACGTAATCATATAATAATACTATTACGGTTAATTGGCTGCATAGCCTCTCTTTATCAAACAAATGCATTTATAGCAGGAAATAAAAGATATAAATCCACTACACTGCCATTCATGCCGCACTTTTTGTCCGGTTCGAGATTAATCTGAATATATAAATAAAATCTATAGAACAAAGATATCTGGAACATTACATATTAATGCGGCCAGTAATATCTTCTCTAATCTATAATCTATGGAGTCTGTGGCCGCGACTTCCTTAAAACTATTGATAAACTTGGTTATTTATAACGTATACACAAGAAAATAATAATACATAGGAATATTGAAAAATATTTAACTAGTATCCGTAAATGGTAATGGAGCAATATCCATTACAGTTCTCTAAAAAGACTAGTGTAATAAAGTAGGTATCAGGGAAGTGTTTATTTAAATAAATTGATTGAATAATTCCACAAATAGTAAATAATAAGTATGTAGTAACGCGCTAAAACAGATAAAATGATTATATTATAGTTTCATATTGTGATTTATGTATTGATTTCGATTTTTTTTCGGGGACACGGTGTCTCAGTAGATTTCTGGGTATGTGATCCACCATTTACATATTTTTGTTTTGTTTTGTTGTTTGGAGATATAATATTGATTATGACGTCATTAATTAAATAAAAAACTGGTAGAGATACTTCAGATAATTGTAATAGAAAAAAATAAACACCGGAGCAAATAGCAGCAGAAAGAAGAAGTTAACAGGTATAGAAGGGCTGAAAAGTGGTAAAGCAGATTGGATTGTATTGATTGAAGGGTGTTCTCATAGGGAGATCCATTTCAATGTATTAATATGGAATTCCTTCCCTGAGACTTTTTTCTATCAATAAAAATCTCTGTGTGCGGAGATTCTGCACTAACAATTTCGGTTACTATAACAAAAATATACATACAAAAATACAATTTTGTTTTCTTCTCTTCTGTTTTTTTTTGTAGCTTCTGCTACTCTTTCCGGTCTCTTCTATCCACGTGCAATTTTTTTTAATTATTTATTTTTTATATTTACTGCAACTTTTTTTTACCTTTCAAGTATTGTACATTTATTAACATCATATTAATTTATTTTTACATGTTATTTTATGAATTTTCTTAATTAGATTGCATGACATTGAAAATTCAATTTAATTTCTGATAATCTGATCAATATCCTCAACAAAAAAGAATAGAAAAAAAGCCATTTGGATACAAAACTCACAACTAAAGCTAGCAATCAATTTTTTTAAGGGCGACTCACATTCCATTTTAATTTACGACAAAATTTGATTTGGCTAGGTGAATTGCTTAACTTTGCCAAATAACGGAGCTCAATACTAAAAGTTACATTTAAAAGAGGGTATCAAAAATTTTGACTGCAGGCAGAAATACCCGAAAATATTCTGGTCTTAGGAGAATTGTGCAAAAATTTTTTATAGTGTATCTATCCTCATATCTCGTCGAAAAAAGTTTTAGTGCTGTTACAACCTTATTAACAAAAAAGAAGAAGCAGATTAAATATCACAGAACTCGGAGATTTGCGGTTATTTCTCAAAAAACTTAAGCCAAATATTGATAATTTGCTGTTAATTCATCAAGTATATCTTTTTCATTTTTTTTTTTTGTAATTACCATGGAAGAAATTACATTACGTTCTCGGGTTTAATTTTGATTATATTAAACTGTTATTAACAATAATAATTTATAAGTATATTTAAATAAATGGCAGCAACACAATAAAATATATTATATTTCATTTTACCACTCCGAATAGGACGTATTCTAAATAAAATTTGTGAGAATTGATTGGTCATGGTGCTGTGAGTAGTAAGTTGCCGTAAGAATATCCCCGTTCTCGACAACTTAGTTTTTGAAGTTATACTTACTTGGCGGAAGAAATTTGTGTGGAGTTAAATGGAAAAAATCATTACATATCTAATGGTGTGAGTAAGAGAGAGAGAGAAACACATTTAAGGTATATTGGTGGGTAAAAACAAAGATGAAATATTTACTACATGTTATTAGTCATAACTATTAGTCCTTTATATACCGTTTAAACATTCAGTACATTAAAAAGAGACAGATATACAAAAAACAGTCTGAGCTAATATTTTTGTAATATAGTGACGTATCACATTGTGTTTGACAGATTGTTTTATTATTCTGTCACGTACGTTTACTATTTTATATTAATAATATTAATTATAATATTCAGTTTCAAGTACCTACCTATTGTATTGGGCGCATCCGAATTCTACCACAAATGAGAATTTTACCGGATTTTTAAGACTTAAGGGATTATTAAGAATCCAAACTCTGCCAGGTATAATTACGTTTACTCGTATTTAGTATTAGGGATTTAAATATTTGATACCTAAAGAGTTTCCAAATAGGGTAATATTAAGCAAGAAAAAGAAGTTAATTGTTTCTTATTGATTATCTAATCAAACAGTTTATTCTCTACCTAAACTGAGTTTAGTGTAAAAGAAATAAGTTAGATGTGTTGAATAATTTTAAGATTTTCAATGCTAATACTAGCAAGTGTGAAAAAATTCAATGAATATATTGTAACGCTAACTGTACAGCTAAAGCACTGGTAGAGGTCAAAGGAAAACACAATCATGGTTTTGAAAAGAAACTTGCAAGAAATGCAGTAAGTAGGTAATAGTATAAAAAAGCTAAGAAACCATCAAAATTAATAATTCAAGAATTGCAATTAAATAACATAAACTCAGAAAATGTTATTTAAATAAGACAAAATATTCATGCGGTAAAAAGAAAATTCTGGCCAATATTAGCTAAAACCAAGAAGAAGTGTTCAATACTATTCGTGAGTTACATCTTTGTAGAAATCACCGAAAAGAGTTTCTTATGGTGGCAGATCAAGCAAATATATAATTGCATTTTTCTGTTTTTCTAATCTAACATTTTTGTTTAAGTTTAATAATAATAATAATAATAATAATAATAATAATAATACGTTTATTTTCAACAGGTATACACCCAATAACAGAAAATAATACAATTAGTATAAAAAAAGATTAATACCAAGTAGTGCATAGATTTGCCTAATAAATAAATCTTACATTGTAACAGAACACCCCATATCCGATAGTTCCATTACGCTCCGTAATTACCCTCTCCGAGCGCCACCAGTCATCCCCGCAGAGCCAGCCACTGCCGTAGTACCGAAGCGAGCCCTTCCACCACCCTCGCCCTGGACTGGTCGAAGTTCCATCTCCCTAGAGTTTAGCGAGCCGGACCATATAAATGGAAGCCCTTCAGCTCAACAACGCCAGTTCACTCCGAGCTTCCCTTCTGAAAACCACTTGGCATCCTAGTGTGGATCTAAGAACTTTCGAAGGCCAGGCAAGGCAGTGTAGTCAGAGCGCTCTAGTGTGAGCCGAAACCAAGTGCGTCCCAGGGTGGACCACGCATCGGAATTATTTGTTTTATGTAAATTGTACCATTGGTAAATAAATTACCTTGTGTTTATTCTCTCCGTTAAAGTGGCAGCCCAACGTTGAGGCCCGAACCACGTTTGTGACCGAGAACACTTACAAGTTCATCATCACCATTACCATTCCGGTCACAAGAAGACAAGCAGCAGCTATGGCAGTCAACGCCGATGAACTAAGACAACTACTCCAACAGCTCCAGCCACCCCCAGCACCAGCGAAGCATTTCACCTACTGCACGGCCCGATTCAACGGAACACGAACCAAGGAAGCAGTAGAAGACTTCTTGGACAGCGCCGATTTTTTTAAGCAGAGTGAAGGAATCTCCGACGAAAATGCACTCCGGGGTCTGTCTCTTCTCCTGGAAGGATTCGCCCATACCTGGTGGGTCGGAGTCAAAACGTCCGTCACGACGTGGGAAGACGCCAAGAGAATGCTTCGGGACGAGTTTGCTCCCCGCCCGCCTGCCTACCAAGTTTACCAAGCCATATTCGATAGTAAACAAGATAGCCGAACTCCTACGGGGCAATTCATCGCTGAAAAACGAGCACTTTTTGCTCAACTCGAGATTCCCCTCGCGGAGAACGTCCAACTAGACATGATATATGGACTTCTCCATTCTTCAGTCCGTCAAGGGATACCCCGAGAAGGACTTCGGGGCTTTGCCGACCTAAGCGAGAAAGCCAGACTGGTCCAGCTTAACAGGGACGCTACCTCACGTCAGGAAGACAACAGCAAACCCGAGACTAGCAAGAAACCGAAACTCCGTTGCCAGTTCTGTCGCAACACTGGGCATGACATTTCAGTATGTCGAAAGCGAGCTGCAAGCCTTCAAGCCAATGGACATGCCGAGAAGGAAAGCCAGCCTAGTAGTCAACCATCCTCCAGGGATACCCTAAGATGTTATGGATGCCAACGACCTGGATACTTCCGGAGGAACTGCCCCACTTGCAATCCAGGCGTGAGCAACACATTGCCAGCAGCTACCTTCTCAGCCTTAACGCTGACCGACATAGACCGACCTGCAGTCACCATCCGAATTCACGACGCCGCAGGATCTGCCTTCCTTGACAGTGGAGCTCGATATTCTCTTGCTGGTTCTTTACTTCACCAACTTCTTCGTGACAGAAAATGGGAGTTTCACCAGAAGCGGATGAATGTCAACTTGGCTGATGGGAACACCAAATCTCAAACTATCGAAACGGTGACTGTGCCAGTTACTCTACAGGAGCGGACAATCCAGACCACCTTTCATGTACTGCCGAATTCTCCACATGCGCAAACCTTACTCGGCATAGATTTCATTAAGAAAGCTGGATTGGTAATAAACTTTGCGAAGGAACTGTGGTATTATGATGACGCTCCCAGCCTCCAGTACCCGTTTTACCAGAAGGAAGTCGCAATTTCTTCTCAGACTCCCACCGCCATGGAAATAGATGGAGAATTTCAGGCCTTCTACCAGTTACCTTCTATGGTCTCACCTTTGACTACGTCACCAAGGGATCATCCACCACGTACCATGCCAGAAGCCAGTGCACGAACATTCTCATTTCCTGTACCACCCATTCTGTCTCCGTTAAAGTGGCGTTATTCTCTCCGTTAAAACATCTTATATCTTATCTATCTTGTGCATCTTTGTAAGCATTCAACAGACTTTATATATTATCATTATTTAAATCGCAATTTTGACAGATGGTATTAAATAATTTATAATTGATTCAAATAGAAGTGTCATCAAGTAGTCTCTGGAAAATTCAAATTTGTAGTGGCAGTACCCACGTTTAGTGAAATTTGAATCGCAATATTAGCCAGATTGCTACATATGCTCAATATAACTATAAACATTTTAACACATCGCGATGACATATAATTCCCTAACTAAAGTTCTGTTTCCATTGAATCTGGTAATAAAGTTAAAGATGATCTCACAAGTACCCAGCCCACTTGATGACACTTCTATTTGAATCAACTATACACATTTGAAATAATGGAGACCTAATCAATACGTTTGAATGACATTGCGGAGTGTAAAAAAAAGTTCGTTTCGAGATAATATTCTAGGTACCAATATATCAAGCTTGCTTAATACATAAGGACAATCAATTTTATTATTTATAATTTTATTTCATAAATCTTATGCAGGAATGACAAAGATGCACAATTGCGCCGATCCATCAAAAGTTCCATGTCAAATTGTTTAATCAGTAAAGTATGGTTAAAGCTTTTTTTATGATAATGACCATGGGTCTTAAAATAAGCATACTTTAAAAATTTCCTCTGAACAAATTCTAAGGCTTGTATGAAATTTTGATAGATAGGCGACCAAATTACTGAACCATATTCGAGTTTGCTTCTAATAAATGTTATATATAAGGTTTTTTAAGTTGAAACACTAGCAAAGCTGGACCAATTGCGAACACAATAACCCAAAGTATTCGACGCTGCTTTAGTAATGTCTGCAATGTGTTCACTGAAAGGAAAAGAACTGTCAAATTTAACACCGAGATCTTTTATGGTGTTACACCTATCTAAAGTTTGGTCATTAAGAGAGTAATTGAAAATATATGGATAATTACGACGAGTATATGAAACAACTTTACATTTAGATATATTTAAGTGAAGAAAGTTAGTAGAACACCAACTGTTGAGGGTCTCTAACGTGTCTTGCAATAGGCAGCAATCTTCTATACGGTCAATTTTTCCATATACTTTTAAATCGTCAGCGAGTATAAGATGCATAGATTTTAATTTGTACGATAGGTCATCGATAAAAATTAAAAATAATAACGGACCCAAATTGGACCCCTATAGTATTCCAGAAGTTGAAACAAATTGATGAGATCTAAATCTGCGATATTCAACAACAAGTGTTCGCCCAATGAGATAGCTCTGTAAAATTGAAAGTAAATGGGGTGCTCCCAGTTTGGATAGTAGTAAAAAATGATCAACTTTATCAAAAGCTTTTTGAAAATCAGTGTAAATTACATCTACTTGTCCCACATGATCTAATACCTCAGCAGTAAATTGTGTGAAGCAAATTAAATTAGTTATTGTAGATTTTTTTGTCATAAACCCATGTTGATATTCACTTATCGTATTACTAACAGAGGGGTAGATAACATCATACAGTATAATTTCAAAGAGTTTTCCAAAATTACACAAAATAGCCATAGGTCTATAATTACTGATAGGGGTGGCATCCTCTTTTTTATAAACAGAACAAATTTAGTCGTTTTCCAAGTGGTTGGTTACGTTTTAGTTTTTAAAATTAGGTTATAAATAAATCGCAAGGTCTTGGCCAAGAAACTAATGAATTCTTTGACGAGAAAGATTGGTATGTCACAACCCGAAGTCATTTTGTTTTTATGTTTTTTAAAAGCATTAACAATGTCAGATTTAGCTATACTATCCAGAGATATACAAGAGTTACCTACACTTTCAAGATCAAATTTAAGAAATTGAGGATTAGAATGAGAGTAAACATTAGAGAAAAAGGCTGCGAACCCATTGACTATATCTTGAGGATTATCAAGTGTTTTTGAATCATGGGTCATATTTCCAGGAATTCTAGATTTTCCCCTTTTCATGTTAATGTATGACCAGAATTTTGATGGATTGGAGTAAATAGCATCTTTAATATTTTGAACATAGACAGCAAACGACACTTGAATTTGCTGTTTAATCAGACCTCCCAATTTTTTGAAACACTTAAGATATAATAAGATATTGTCCTTTTTTTAGTTTTGCCTAGCTGAGTTTTTGGCTCTAATATTATTTATTATCTCATTCGTAAACAGGAGAGGATACTTGTGAGAGCTTGTTTTAAAAGTAGGAGTATATTTGTTTTGTGTAGTAAACTGTATAAACGCTGGTTAATTTTATAACTTTAATTACAAAGAAAATAACGTATTAAATACAAATATAAAGTGTAACTAATCTAACGTCTAACGAATGTCGAATATCGAATATGAATGTTTTTCGTCAGGGTTCACTCTCGCACGGAAACACAGGGTTGAACCGCACATAATCGCACTACACAGGGTCGGAACATGCCCCCGCCCTTGGAGGGTTAGCTGACAACTGGTAAAGGACATATTCTGGTCACTGCTCTGCTTATGATACCAGCGGCTGTCTTAACAGATACAACTCTTGTAACTCCATCGGACCCAGGAATAAGTTTAATGATTCGTCCTAGGCTCCACATTGCTGGAGGCAAATTATCATCTTTGATGAGGACTACCTGATTCAAGTCCACGGAAGTTTGACTTTTTCTCCATCGAGTTCTGCGTTGAAGTTCGACTAAATATTCACTGCTCCAACGTTTCCAAAAGTGCTCTTTTAGTTTTTGGAGAAGCTGATAGTTGGTCAGCCGATTTTCATTTACGTTAGCAACTGGAACTTCTGATAAAGTCATCGTATTTCTTCCAATGAGGAAGTGTGCGGGAGTAAGTACTGTTAAATCTTCCGGATTGGAATTTAAAGGGAATAAAGGTCGCGAATTAAGTATCGCTTCAATTCGTATTAGCAATGTCTGAAAATCATAAAAGAAAATTGATCTGTGTCCCAAAATTCGTTTTATGTGATGTTTGAGACTCTTAACTCCCGCTTCACATAAACCACCAAAATGACCCGAGTTAGATGGAATAAAATGCCACTTTATTCCTAAATTAGCCGCGTAGCTTGTAATATTTGAAGAATTTAGTTTTAAGAAATCAGCTATTTCCTTTAAATCTTTATTCGCTCTGACAAAGTTTGTTCCGTTATCAGAAAACATTTCGTGTGGTTTACCTCGTCGGCTTAAAAAACGTTAAAATGCTTCAATAAAATCTGCACTGCTTAATGATAATACAAGTTCGACATGTATCGCGCGAGTAGAAAAACAAACAAATAATGCTACCCAACATTTGATAGGTTTACAACCTCTGGTGGTTTTATCTTTCATAACGAATGGTCCGGCGTAATCTACACCAACTACTGAAAATGGTAAAGTTGGCTTGACGCGCGCAGCAGTTAATTCACCCATGATGGGTTGAATTGAGTGACCACTGTATCTAGCACATTTTACGCAATTTTTTACGGTTTGACGAGCTATACGTCGACCAGAAATAGGCCAAAATCTTTCGCGAATATTAGCAAGAAGTAATTGCGCTCCCGCGTGTAGTAAATTGCGGTGTTGGAAATCAAAAATGAGTTTGGTCAATGGATGATTAGATGATAGAACAATCGGATGTTTTTTCGAATAAGGAAAATCGGAGTTACCCAATCGTCCACCCACACGCAATAAGTTATCGGTTTCGTCATAAAAGGAATGCAGACTAAGAAGATTACTTGTATTAGATAAAGTACCGCCGTTCTTTAAGGTGACATAATCCTTGCGAAAGGATTCTATTTGAGCAACTCGTATTAAATGATTAAATGCGTCGTTTAACTCTTCTGCAGATAAGAAGAGATTTTTGCGTTTTATAGATTTTGATTTGCAATTGTTAACAAACCGTAGCACATATGCGAATAATCGTTTTAGCTTAGACAGATCCGAATAATTTTCGAAAGAAAAATTAGGATAAACGTTTATAACTAAAACACAGTTTTTTCTTTTCTCAGGAAGATCTGCCTTTAGGATTGGAAGTTTCAGCCACGTATCGGACTCAAGTAGTAACCATGAAGGTCCGTGAAACCATATTTTAGATTCGATTAATTTTTTTGGAGGGAGACCACGTGAAACAATATCCGCTGGATTATCCAGAGTTAGGACATGATTCCAGCAAAATTCATTTGTTAACTTCTGTATTGTCGATACTCTGTTGGAGACGAATGGTTTGAGCAAACTTGGATTCATATTTAGCCATCCTAATACAATTGTCGAATCAGACCATAAATAGATATTATTGAATTTAATTGTAATGGATTGTAATACTTTAGATACGAGTTGGGATAAAACTAGCGCTGCACACAGTTCAAGTCTTAACTGGGGCGACCTTCGACTTCGCGCATATTAAATTTTAGAATTTCTCATTATTTGCATTAACGGAGACAACATAAATGCATGCGCCGTAACTTGATTCTGACGCGTCAGCAAACCCGTGAAGTGATATATGCTTAGGACTGTCACAAAGAACTTTACGAGAAATTTTTAAATTATTGAAAACAGGTAGTACATTTGCAAACATTAACCAATCATTGATAATGCTCTTTGGTAACGGTTGATCCCAAGTAAGATTTTCGGACCATAATCTTTGTAACAATATCTTGGCGATTATAATGGAGGGGCTTAATAATCCTAAAGGGTCAAATATAGTCGCGATTCGAGAAAGAATTATTCGTTTAGTAATAATATTTGGATGATGAGAGTCTGCAATTTTATATGTCAGAACATCGTCGTTACAATTCCAATAAAGACCTAATATTTTTGAAGACCGTTCGTCAGTAGGAGAAAAATCGATTACGTCTGAAGACTCGTCTGTGGAAAAGCCAGTTAAAACAGATTTGTCGTTTGATTTCCACTTTCGGAGCTCAAATCCACGTTTAAGAAAGATAGAATTTATGTTTTTGCATACGAAGGAAGCTTCTTCCTTTGTATCTACGCACGTTAATAGATCATCAACATACATATCGTTTCGAATTATTTTAGCGATAGTAGGATGATCATTTTCGCATTCGAATGCAACTTGATGCAAACATCTGATTGCTAGGAACGAAGCAGATGTCGTTCCATACGTAACAGTGTTTTTATTGGATCTTTAGGCGATGAACGCCATAAAATCCTTTGTAGGTGTCTTTGTTCAGGAGCAATAAGCACCTGTCGATACATCATTTTAATGTCGCTTGATAGTGCGATTGAACGAGAACGAAAACGTAAAATGATTGATAATAAATCG
This sequence comes from Altica lythri, assembly GCA_964028335.1. Classification (NCBI taxonomy): domain Eukaryota; kingdom Metazoa; phylum Arthropoda; class Insecta; order Coleoptera; family Chrysomelidae; genus Altica; species Altica lythri. The sequence continues at coordinate 19,792,081 of OZ034805.1, forward strand.
TTCTGTATGGTAGGTCCGGTCATTTGTAAATCATTATCAGAAGTTGGACACGATGCATTAAAAACTACTCGGAGTTTGGTAGAAGAACTCGATTCCTTCAATACCCCGTGATGAGGCATAACGTATTCTAGTTCGTTTTTGGTGTTAATGTCTGGAATTTCTGTCATGTGCCCTAATTGTTCGTATTCGTTTAAAAAATCAACGTATAATTTTCTTAATGTTTGGTTAGACATCAGTCTACGCTCCAATGATAAAAAACGTTTAATAGCGAGATCCCTTGAATCACCTAGTGATTCGGGAGCTTCTTTAACGGTAAAGTTACTATGTACCTACCAGTTTTGGAAGTTCTTAAAGTTTGCAAGAAATGGTCTTCACACGCTTGCTCTTCAAACGACCACGACTTCTTAGTTTCGCATTCCTCAACCTCCCAAAATTTACGCAATTGATTTTTAATCGAAATATTCGAATTTTGATTAACGTTTAAGTTACATTGAAGTTTTTCAATTGGTGTGTCCATACAGCCTGCAACTATCCATCCTAATCGGGTGTTTTGTAATAAGCGTCTGTTTTTCCCTAAGCTAATTTGACCTACACTTAAAATATGCCAAAACATATCTGCGCCGATCAATAAATCTATAGACTGCGGTTCATAAAAATCCGGATCTGCTAACTGTAAATTTACAGGTAAATGCAAGTTCTGAATATCGATATTCATACTTGGTATTTCTGACGTAATTTTATCTAATACAAAACATGATAAGTCAAACGCATAATTATTGTCAATAGATTTAAAAAATTATTGAAAATTCCTTCTTTTCATGTAAAGTATAGGCCAGAACGGGCAAGTGAGATGTGAGGGTAGGTAACGTAAGCAGAATAGAATGTGCGGCAATACTGGCAATCCCCCGTAACTTAGTAACTGACAATAGGATTATTTTTCTATGCGTTGAACAAGGATAGACATAGTATTCTTTTCATATTTACTTTTCATCTATTAGACTATTTAACTCATGTCGCATTTTGCAATTTGCTTCTTTGATGTTTCGTTTGCGTAATACCGCGGCCGCCGGCATTTATTTACATTAATATTAAAGCGGCGCTAAACGACTTGGAAATGGTAAACTAAATACAAAATGTTGCCGTTACTCAAAAATGTCTTTAAGTATAAGTTCTGGCATATACTTTACATGAAAATAAGGAATTTTTAATAATTTTTTTGAAGGTGTTATTATTAATATTTTTGTTTGTTTTTTTGTAAGTGTAATTAAGAATTAATATATTATCTGCAGAAAAAATCTCAGGCCTGATACTTTAGTATTAACGTATTTAGTTTACCTGTCACGTGAGACGTCGAATACCCGCAGGTAAGATACTAGTCCCACTATTATTCACAATGGTATAAGTAAATCGGTATTTGTACAAATATAGTTCAAGATAAAACCACTTACCGAAAATGTTGCGAGCTCTCCGTCTATTAGGGGTATTTGAAAACCTAAAGCACTGTCTGTAGCTTCGTCGCTTACCTCTACCTAGGCAAATAAATTTAATTTTACTTAACACCAATATACAATTGACACATTAATTTTTTCCTTGTTAAGACCTAGCGGATTTTTATTAATTAAATTTAAATTACTAATTGACGTAATAAAGCAATTGTTCTATTTTCATTCATTTTATTTCCGTGTAGTTTGTTGATTAATACTAGGTAATTTATAAGAAATAAATAGAATTTTTGTTAAATTATAGCTGACCGGTTAAATCAAACTGACCTCGAGGTCGTCCTTTCGATTAATTATTATGGAATATATAATTAACATTCCTCTACAATTTATCCATCGTTTACTAGGAAGCTATACTTCACATTTTAAGGTATAAATGGTCTGATCGTTTTTCGTACATGACTGATTTTATACTTGCTGTAAATTTTAAAGGTTTCAGTTAAAACACAAGTCATAATTATGAATGCCACTGCGCTTACGGTTTTATTGAAAAAAAGTAACAAACAATAACACCAATAGAATATTTTAAACAATGATACAAATAAAGAACACATTAGAGGTAAAATTAGATTTAGGCAATAAAACTGTTACTAACTTTAAACCGCTATTTCTGAGAGACTGATAAGAACAGATAGGTGAAACTTGTTCTAATGACAAGTCATTATATTGTTTGCATGCTATCAAAAAGCATTTGAGTTTTAGATATATAGAAAAAAAATGAAATCGAATTTAAACGTAACAGTGTGATTTGACTGGAAAATCACAACCAGCTATAGCATCTTAAAGTAAATAAATTATTATATCATACCATAACTCGTGACGGTATTGATAGCATTGTCAAACGCAATGGTGGTGGAAGAAAAAAAATGATAACGTCACCTTGTGTCATGTAATAAATAGCTCACGATTTTAGAGCACAGCCAAAAAAATAGACTTTACTTGTTACCAAACGTAGCGGGGTGAATTTCCGAACAGGAAAATTTTTCCTATTAAACAATTTATAAACCCAAAATTTGAGTAAACAAACGGCTATCACAAATAAGTTCCTATCTCATGATATGGGTAGCCGTGACTGCAAATAGTAGCCCTACAATCTAGTATGGTGTCAAAATGAATGCGACTTATTTTCATTAAAATGTGCTTTAACGCCGTGGTCTTGTAAATACATATTTTCGTCGTAGATCATGGACGTTGTACCAAGATTCAACAGCACACATAAAGCACAAATAAACCAAAAATGATTAAAAATTCATGTTCCACGCTTTATTTCGTAAAAATAACGATGCTAATCTGGTCCATTTTAGAGAGCAGACTAAAAAATATACCACCATGGATGTGTTGAAGAAAATGATTGTATTGGAAGTTGGAGATAGTGTCGGAAGAGGTGAAAAAAAAGTTATCGGTTTTTATAGTAAAAATGATTTTAAATGTGTATAAAAGGCTAAAAAAACGCATGTCTAGCATAGATGCTGTAAACTAGACTGTAACCCTTACAATAAAAATGACACATACCACCCATAGACGTATAACCATAAATCATCGAGATATCGAGCCGTAAATAAATAAATAAAAATGGGCTTTCCAAAAAAACGCGCATTGATTGCGGTTCGTTAGTTATAAAAACGCATCATTTATGACATGTACGAGGTATCATATAATATGTAAGTAGGCTGAATAAAATTATCCTACTTTACTTAGCATTCAAATCGAATGAAAAAAAATGACGTGATAGATTCTACCAGAACATCTTTGTAGCAATTTTTGAAAAACAGGGATTAAAATTTAAAACTATCTATAAACGTTAAAAATTATAAAAAAGGCGACAGACGCATTTATTATCTGGATAAAACTTGCTACGACACACATGCAACGGCGAAGAAAGGATGGGCTGATCAAAACCAGCGAACAAAGTAAAAAGAATTCGCATTCTGCATTTCTGACGGTTGGGTTGAAGAAGCGTTCCTTCTCTTCGCTACTAACATAAAAAATGGTTTTCTACATTACCATCAAGATCCAGATATCCTCCTTTTTAAGTAATGGTTTTCTAAAACTTTACTTCCAAAACTCAACAAAAATAGCTTTATTGTTGTGAATAATATGCCCATTCAAGGGTGAAGGTAAGAGTACCCGTATCAAATTCTAAGAAATAATAATAATAATAATGCTTTATTGTCAGAAATTTTACAATTTGTCGACAAAGCTAAAAAACATACAAAAAAGTACAAAAACCTTAAAATCTAACATATCACATAAACAAAATACAAAAAATAAAATATTTATACAATTAAAGAAATTAAAAGTCATAAAAAAAAAGAAAGAAGAAGAAAAGGAAAAAAGAAAAAAGTTCCTTGAAGTAGTAAATTAGTGTGTATTTAGCAGTATAAAATCATAATATGAAAAATTCATTTACTGTGTAAAAAGATCTCTCCAATAAGTGTGCCTTCAAAGCTCTACGGAATGCGGGAAAGATTGATTTGATATTGAAAGGCAGACGATTGTGCATCTTTTTTGCATTATAAAATATAGAGTTTTTGATTAACTCTGATCGTGGGATTGGTAAACAAAGATCAAGCTCCATGTTTCTAAGTGGATAGTTGTGGGAAGGCGTTTAAGGATTCGCTGACGAGTGCTTGCGGACTAAGCAAACGGATTCAAAAATGAATAAAGAAGGAAGAGTTAAAATTTGATATTTTTTAAAGTATTCCCCACAATGAGTTCTATTGTTTAAACTTAACATGTAACGGATAGCTCTCTTTTGAAGTTTGAAAATACGGTCAAATTGAGTCGCACAACACGTACCCCAGAATGGAATGGCGTAACGGAGATGCGACTCAAAAAGGGCGTAATAGACTGTTCGAGCTGTTGGCAAGTTTAATTCCTTGGAAACTGATCTTGGCGCAAAACACACAGAACTTAATTTTTTTGACAATGCATTGATGTGCAAATCCCATTTTAATGAGTTGTCAACAATGAGACCTAGGAACTTTACAGAATCAACGATTTCCACACTATTGTTATTAAGTTCAAAAGTTTGCAATGTACCTTTATATGATAAGATTTTAGATTTATAGAGATTGAGGCACAGAAAGTTAGAATCGCACCACGATTTAATAGTAACTAAGTCACGAGATACGGTACTATCAAGGGATGTACTGTCCGGATTGCTCCAGGTAAAACTGGTATCATCAGCAAAGAGGCAGAGTTAACCACTAATATTTAGGTAGGCAATATCGTTAATACAGAGCAGAAATAAGATAGGACCTAGAACTGAACCTTGAGGCACCTCACAGTCAATTGGCTTACAGGAGGATGTTCTCACATCAACCCTTACCAGCTGACTTCTGTAGGTAAGATAAGATTTAAACCACTCGAGTGGTATTCCTCTAATCCCATAGTGATGTAATTTGTTAATTAAGATGTTGTGGTTTACACAATCAAAGGCCTTAGAGAAGTCGCAGAAGATTGTTGCTGTAGAGTCCTGATTGTTAAGACTGGAGTAAACATTGTCAAAGAGCGAGAACATAGCATCATTGGTAGATTTATTGCTCAAAAAACCAAACTGTTGGGGCGTTAGTATTTTATATTTGCAAAGAAAAGATAGCAATCTTTTTTTAACCAATCTTTCAATGATCTTCGACAACGTGGGGAGAAGTGCTATTGGGCGATAGTTCGAAGCTTGATCTTTATCACCTCCTTTGTGCAAGGGAATAATTATCGCAGTCTTAAGGCAGCTTGGAAAGACTCCAAGTTAAAGTGACTTGTTAATCAAGTTAGTCAGATGACTTAGGGTGTTTACCGGTAGATTTAAAAACATTTTCAGAGTAAGCCCATCCGTTCCAGCAGATGATTTGTTTTTAATCTCATTAATTGTGTTACGAAGCTCGGTCAATGATACAGGTGAAATAAAGAAACTGTGTAAATTTTCGTTTCTTAGATAAGAAAGAGGATCGTGGGAAGGAGTTATGGAGCTCACTAAGTTTTTTGCTACATTAACAAAGAAGTTGTTTAAGTTCTCTGGAGAAGTAGGCATTTTGTTAGATAAAGAGGTCCGGTCCCTTAATTCATTTACAATAGACCAAGTTTCTTTAGCAATGTTACCCGCATTTCCCAATCTTCTATTGTAATACATATCCTTGGCAGCTTTAATAGTTTTAATATAAGTTTTCCTGTACAGTTTTTCATAATTTTGGAAGGAGACGCTATCTGAGAATTTTTTTAAATATGATAAACAGCGCATGTTCTTAGAAGATAATCGTAAGCCTCTAGTAGACCAGGGTTTGTGTTGCTTCACTTTAATAGGCCTGAGAGGAAAGGATTTAAATGCAAGATCAGATACTATCTTTACAAATCTAGAGAATTCGGAGTCGACGTCATCAGATAGAAAATTCCAGTCAGATTTTAGACACAACTCATTGAAATTTTGGAAATTTTTATCTCCGAAAATACGGCCTAATTTGCGCGAAACATTTTTAGTTTTGGATTTTAGGGGAAATGTAGTTAATATTGCTTCATGATCAGAAAAACCTGAATTGAAAACAGTACAGTTAACGATTTTCGGATCAAAGGATGAAGTGACATAGTCTATGGTGGTAGAACTAGTTTTAGTTATTCTGGTTGGCGCGTTGACGTGCATGATTATTCCAAAAAAATCAAAAATGTTCTGAAGAGATTCTTTTGCAGCACAAACACTGGAGTAGTCAATATTCAAATCACCACATACAACTAATTTACCATTTAAAGGAAGGGATTCAAGTAAGCTCAGTAAATTTTGATAAAAAGATGAGAAGTGCTACACAAAACAACAATTATTAGAACTGTTACGTATAAAAACAATTAAAAAGGAGTATGTCATTGAATGTTTAGCAAAACAAGAAGGTCATGAAGTATTAAGGCTACCTCCCTATTTCTGCAACCTAAATCCTATAGAGCTGCCTTGGGGTCAGTTGAAAAGGAAGTGCACCTGTGTTAAACTTGGGAATAAGTTAATAGAAAGTGAGGTCGCTGCAATAGACATTTAAAGCAGGACAAGTTGCATTAAACATGTTAAAATAAGTAGAACTAAAATACTGACAGGTACCTATTAATAAATTAATTATAAATGTAAACAGTAGTAATATGATGAGATCAATACTGATATTAATGCTTGAATGTAATTATAGTAATACTAATAGTAGTAATAGAAGTCCTTTATCTTTGCTTTTATGTCGCGGTTCAGTAAAATAATTGAAAGAAACAGTCCATACCTGCTGGTATAATATAGATCCTGTTACGGCCCTGAGCTTTAAAGTTTCTGACACACGAACTTGGAACGAATAATCCGTGCTGTACTGTACCATTGCGGTGCATTACATCGCAGGAGACAATCAATTTTTCGAAGCTTCCACAAACATATGGCACCTATTTCTTAGACATGTACAAACTTGTATAATTAAAGAATTAGAAAAAGCCTAACTAGGCTGCATTACTATCAGTAACTAATAGTCAGATGGCTTTCATCTTTAAAAAAAATGTATACGCTTGCCCTTTTTTGACTGTACTAGAGATGAATTTTAAAAGAACCATTTAGGAAATACGAGTAGACCAAAAAATTGTTGTTGGTTAATTGTTATTAATTTGTATTGTTATCACGCTTAGAAAATACTTAAATTGGAATTATTTTGTAGTTGTTGTAGATACCGAAATGCAATTAAAAATTAATTAAATGTATCGTGGAGTAGCTGTGTATTTCCTTTAATAAAATAGTTTATTTGAAAAACCAGTAATTAGTTATTAAATTATTTTTATAATAAAACAAGCAAATATTTCCTGGATTGGCGTCTGAGAAAACAGTATGAATGTATCTTAATGGATATAGTTATTTTATTGTTAAAATTAATTAGTTTTATAAAGAAGCAGTTAATCACCTGCATTTTCTTGTTTACTTTTTTTTCTATAGAAAACACATAAAAGCACGAAGTACAAATAAAACATGTAATCCGAACATTTGTTTTATTTACTAAATATTTGTCGATAACATTGCTATTGTTTTCTACCAAGAATTGAGTTTTTTTAATTCTTTAACAACCCCGAATTAATTCCACTTATTAGGAGTGTGAGTGTGTCTGCAACAGGAATGTTATTAATAAATTATCTTCTCTATTTCCATATAATTGTATCGAATTAGAATTAGTTACATTATATAAAATTATTTATTACCGTAATAATCAAATTTCAATTAATATCGGTTGCAGAACAAGTTACCAAAAACGGTAAATAACATACTGCTGATATGATACATCCTCACATATAGTCTGGTCTATTAAAACCTTCGAGCACATACAACCAGAGACAGGCTTTCGTCTTGCCGATGCGAGATGTCTGCGAGAAAAAAGAACAGTAAGATCTGTTTCATTTAACTTGACTAAATGGCAAGTACTCTCCTCTATTACCATTCAAGTTAACAGCGCGAGAGAAATAGCTTATCCTAATATTCTTTTTTTCTCTCACACACGCCAGTTTAGCACCGGTAGAACGGAAGGCTGTCTCTAGAGGAATATGGATTCTCTTGGTAAAGGATTATATGAATGCCACAGGAGGTCAATCGAGTACTAAACCGAAATGCGAAACGTTTGAATATATATTATCCATTCACTTCTTATTCCAATCTCAGTAGACTATGCATTTTATTTCTTGGATTGGCACTTCATTTTGTTGGGCTGGTACCTAAACTGAAAACGTCCTGTCCTACTGTCGAAATATTGACAGCTCATATTATCAAAGGTTAAAATTTTTAAATATAGAAATATTCAATAAGTAATGCCAAAAAAATCAGTATAGAACTACATAACAACATCAATAAATGTTATGGTATGTTTAAGAAATAAAGCAACAGCAGCGAAAGTGGCTCAGATCTTTAAGGTAAGTGCTATTTCTTTTAAATGAATCCTAGTTTGTGACAGCTTACATAAAGTTATATATTTTGCATTAGATTAATTGAAAGAGGTTTTTGTAATGATTTTATAAATATGTATCACTTTTTAAATAAAATTTATATTATTAACATAATACATAACCGTTTTTGACAGATATCATAATAAGTTATAAACAAAGTTGTCAGATTTCACATATCTAAATTAAACATTTTGTAACTATAATTTAATTCAAAATTTTGTTAAATATTTTTAAATCTGATATCTACCTTTGTGTAACTGAGGTATATTTTTTGAAACTAATTAATATGACAAACATTCTAAATGCTTAATTTTTTTAGATTAGTGTTTGGAAAATACGGAGAATTATTAAGGATTGAAAAATAATGAGAAAGTCGCAAATAAAGAAAGTAAAACTGATACATTTGAGAAGTTTATTTTAAAAAAGACTTACAGCGACAGATTTGGATCTACCATTCTAAAAATGAACATTTTACTTTGGACTGATGCTATGATGCTAAACAGAATTTTGATTTTAAAGGGGGACGCACTACACTATACAAACTTATAAAATTAATGGGATACAAATTTAAAAAAGTAAATGGACGACATATTTTATGTGAACAATGACACGTTAAAATTAGTAAAATCACTTTCATTCGGAAATATAAACAACTAAACAATTTTACTGAGAGAGTTACATTCCTGTACCTAGATGAAACATGGATCTATCAAAATGGTAGCTCAGTGCGTCAGTGGGTACACAATTCTGACCTGAAAAGTAATCCAGATCGTGTAAAATCCTAAAGAAAGCGATTTACTATTTTACACGCTCACACGACACTGGATGATTTTTGGAAGGATGTGACTTGTTACTAGAGTCTTCGAATACAGACTTTGACTATCACAAAAGTATGAATAGTGACCTTTTTAAAAACTGGGTTGTTAATCAACACATTCCTGCTCTATCTGTATTTCAAGAAAAATGTGTGGTGGTCATGGACAACGCGCCATACCATTCAGTTCAACTTAACAAACCACCCTATTTTAGCGAAAAAAGCGATGTTGCAGGAATGGTTGATTAACAATAACATTATGTTTGACACAAAAATGACAAAGAAACAACTGTACTCAATAATCTTACCTTATAAAACTGACGAAAAGATATATGTAGTGGATGAAATTTTAAAACAACGAGGACATGAAGTACTTTGACTACCACCATACCATTGTGATAGCATGGGGGTTTACTAAGACATATTATAACAAACATATAACATCTAATTATCTTGACCAGGATAGAGTTAATAAAACGTGGACAGAAGCATTGACTAAATGTACACCAGACATGTGGCGAAACTTTTGTAGATATACAGACGAACTTATTTTGGCAGATTGGACTACTTACATGGGAAACTGCTCACATGACAATATTCATCGTTTAATTATTTCATTGGAGGAATCAGATTCTGACGATTCCGATTTTGGATTTGATAGTGACTCTGATTCTTCCAGTGAAAGAATGGAAGAGGATTGATCATACAAATACACCGACAACATTTACACGTTACATCTAAATCTGCATCTGTATTTGTTTTTATTTGGTTTTATGTAATTTATTAAAATATTTTTTCATTGTATCGGTTTGAAAATTTTCTGAAGAATTTCTGTTATAAAGAACATTATTAAAACATCTGCATACATAAGTCAACTGCGACTCCACTTGAGGCGGCCCAGGAAAATCAAATTTGTACTGGAGTAGTTTCCTTAATTAACCCATTGGATGTGAAATTTTATTACCCTACAATAATCTATTTACTTGTAATAAAATGTAAATATAAAAGTATATTTTTTGTTATAGACCAATAAAATAATAATTGACTATAAACAGGGATCTGTTCTGTGTAAAGGAATGTGTTATTTTGAGTATCAGTCAAAATTCATGTGAATTGAAATAGACCATTCTTGGATATTAATACTACTTGCAGCGAAAACTGACATATCTACTTTAGTATTCAATTTAATATTAAATATATTGACTTATTTCCTGCAAGTTCTAAATTTGGTTTGCAAATTTAATTACTTAAGATATTTGTACTGAATACACATATTTTTATTGAAGACGTGACAACATCGTACTTACAATTAACAAGACCACAGAACAGTAAACTCAGACGTGTATTATACAGGGCGAAATTCATGTTACTAACAGAGCCTACTGAGATTGGAATAAAAAGTGAACGGATTATAGTTTGTCCGTCCGATCTTTGCACATACGTCATGATTCATATTTACGCGAATAAAATCAAGACGGTACTTTAAACGTAGGTCGATAAGTATGATCGATGAAAGAATTCGGAAGTGGCTAATATCACATCAAACGTTTTTTTTTTTGAGTTTCATCCATTACCGATTAACCAATTGGTTGTAAAACGAATAAACTTAATACATGTTTAATAAATTGCTGACGAACATTTTAATTTATGTGAAACATTTTTCAGGACATTTCGATCGTGAGTCTTATGTTTACCGATTGTAAATTATTAGAATTAACATGTTTTATTATTATTGTTGAGTAGATTAGTGAACTATATAATCCAAAAATCAAACAGAATAGTTTATAGTTGGTACTTGGTAGACTTAAGTACGAAAGACTTGGTACCCAAGCATTCAAATAAGTAAAAAGGTAATAAATAAAAAGAAGTGTGGAACTCATAGAATTCCGAGGAAAGCAAACCTTTTAATGTTATTTTCTGTACTTAAAAAAAAGTATGCCAATATACGAAAGCGGAGCCCTAATGGGCCGAACGGGTCGGAGCCCTGACGCGTGAAGCAAAAATTGTTACGTACGAAAATAACAATTTAACTCCTTGAGTCCAGGAATCCAAGATAAAAATCAAATTAAATCGCAGAGAATACGGATATTAAGGAAACATCGCAAGAATGGGAGAATAAAGAATGTCGAAAATGATACTTTCACAAAAGCCAATACAAAAGGAAAGGTAGACCAAAAAAGAGATGGAAAGACAACATATATGAAGACTTGCAAAGAAGTAACATTGAGAACTGGAAAGTAAAAGTGAATGGAAGAAAGTAGTAAAAAAAGCATAAAAAGACTTTAGAAAAACAAATTGTTACTAATCATTTTAGCGTTAGGCTTTTAGCCTGTTCAGCTTTTTAAATAAATTAATGTTATCAAATTAAATTGATAAATAAAGAACATTTTCATAACATATAGTTTATATAAACAATATATTGTATATAAATCTAGGTTTGTAAAAAAATAGCCGGTTATTATTTTTAATATATATATATAACTTTGTACAAAATTGTTTTAAATTTCAGAATCACTGTCAGAATCAGAGCTATTGCCAATATCTATTCTGATTGTTGAAATATCAAAATCAACCATATTTTTGTCTCGGTCATACCACTTTTAAATGATTTCATGAGAATGTCTCACACATTTTTCCCAAATATTTGTATTTTACATTGGTTAAGTGCCTCTTGCCACATATTGATAACAGTTATCCGAATGCCCATCCCTACCAATGTACTTATTGTAATATGATTTACAATTTTCCCAAATTAACTCAACACCTCATGACCATGTTCTCGTAGGAACGCATCAATGACATACACCTTTTCTTTTCCATTCATTTTTTCAATTTGTAATAATTCAGGTTTTGTTATTTTTGAGTCAAACCTGATATTGTTTGTTGTTAACCAGGTAAGAATTTCATCTTTCTTTGAAACTGTGGAAGGTTGTTTCTCTAAAAGAACACTGTGGTATGGAGCATTATCCATCACAATTAAAATGATGGTTCTTCTAAATTGGGAATTAATTGTGTAGTGATCTATTTCAAAAAAATTTCGTTGTTCATTTCTCCATGATAATCAGCTACTTTAGATTTTGAACAGAATAATAAAGCTTCTTCAGAGACAAATCCTTTGGACGAACCAGCGTGGGCTACTATAAAACGTTTACCATCATAACCTTCTAGTTTCCGTACACTTTTAATACTTTCGTCTCGCCAGGAATTTGTTTTATTTCCCTTCGAATAAATCCATGTTTCATTTAAATAAACAACTTCTCTTGGATGTGCACTCTCAAGATTTACGAAGAAATTTGGCTCTTGAAGCAGCAATACTAGTCCGTTCAATTAAAGCTCTTCGATTATCATCAGTTTTGTATTTAAATCCCAATTCTTTCAACAAAATGCTCAAAGATGTTTTGCCAATAGACACTATTTCCTTATCCCTTAATTCATTACTCAAACTTTGCACAGTAACATGCTTCTCTGGAAAAAATAATAATAAATAAAATTAGATATCGAATAAATCAGACTATGCTGATTAGTAGAATGTAAAAAAAAAATGTATAATTATTATTTTAACATTAAAAATTCCTAATAAAATTGATTTAACACTGGTTCATATATTCAGCATAAATTGCTTAAATACGTTCCATTTTTTTTAACATATATTGATATAAATTATTGGTTACTATTAATTCACTTAGTACAAATTAGTACTTACTTTGTTGGTACATATCGTACAGTGTATTCCGAACTGCAATTTGAGATCCCTCGGGTAGATCACTTGTCTTGCTTTTCGTACGAGGTCTATTTTTGCCTGGACTTGAACGGATAAAATTATATTCGCGAGTAAAAACCAGACTTTTAATCAAATCAATTAAGGTCATTTTGCTTTGAATTTCTATATTATAATAATAATAATAATAATAAATCGCCTTTATTAAAATATAAAAGGAAATATAGAGCGAAGTTTAGCAAAGTGCTATTCTACCACTTAACTCTATACAACCTTATAAATTAAATATAAAAAAAAATTGTTTTACATTTGTGCAATAGTTTACATTATTTGTGCTTAGATTTTTATAAAGTTAATATTGATTATCAGATTATTAGTTATAATAAATTTAAGAGATAAAAAGGATATTAAAAAGAGTATATTAAAACGAACGTAAAAAGGAGCAGAAAAATAAGCAGAAAAACGAGAGAAAAAATCGTAATAAGATAGAATTCGTAATAGGATTAAAATGGCATAAAATAATAACAGTTGTATAAGAAAAAACTATAATTTTGTTTTAAGTGGTTTCTAGAAAATATTTTTTGCATTTGTTCTTAAATAATTTTATGCTTGTGTTCTTTAAATCATTTGGCAAAGCATTATATAATTTAACTGCATTGTTGGAAAAGGATTTCTTAAAAAAAGCCGTTTTATGTTTTTTTATTTGTAATAAATTTTTTGATCGAGTATGCTGGTTGTGAATTTTATACCTGTGAATAAATTTATTGCTAAGATAATCAGGAGTCAATGTTTTGATTATTTTATGAGTTAAATTAAGGCACTGGAGTTTTCTGCGAGAATCAATGTTCAGCCATCGCAGTTCTTTAATTTTTGCTGAAACTCTGTCATATTTGCGCAGCCCAAACATCAGTCTACAACAATAATTCTGCACTTTCTGTAAACGCGATTTATCTATGCAATCCAGAGCAAAACCGTAGACAAAATTGCAATAACTAAGGTGAGACAATACTAATGATTCGCAAAGATTTTTTTAAACATTTTGGCTCAGTGAGTCCTTATTAGCATAGAGCAGTTTAAGTGCACAATAGGTTTTTTGTAATACCTTATTTACTTGTAGACTAAATTTTAGCTGCGAGTCTAAGACTATGCCTAGATATTTTGTTGATTGTTTTATTTCAATAGGTTGATTGTTTATATGAAAATCGATTGGGGCTTTTATTTCCCTATTTTTCTTTGAACCAAATAATATGGATATGCATTTTGACGGGTTTAAAGATAGATTATGTTTTTTTGATATGAAGGCCGTTTTTGCCTATAATAATGGCAAGAATAAATTAACTGATTTTACTGAAGGAGAATTAGCCTGTTTTCCGATACGTTATTTAAAAACATACGCAAAACCTTAAAAAATTGTTACAAGTGTGGTACAAATTGAAGCTAGTTTATAGGTAATGAAATTTTAAGTTACGAATTCATCTACACTGCTTTGTTCATCATAATCGTTCTGAATGGAACATTCATGTTGACGGCCTAAACACCCACAAGATAAACGTCATATATTTAGCAAATATGCAACTCTCAAGAAAAGTGTCTGTTACAAGATCGTTGTTGATACGGACTTCTGCGGAATGGTTCCAATTCCAATACAGTTCTTTTATTACTTAAATGTCTTTTTTATTTAAACTGATTTATTTCTGCTTTTTTAAAAATGTTTATGTCTTATACTGTTAAAGACTTAAAATCAATATGGCAAATGAAAGCATCTTTCCTTTGCTAATAGCGTTTTTGTACAAATTGTTTTAAAGAAAATACTGCTTCCCTATAGTGACAAATCTCTTGATAATTCATTTCATATACAGTATTTTCTTCAAATATATAGGCAGATATATTAATAAATTTAAGAAAAGGTTTTGTAAGTATTTTACTCTACCGCACTATAAACCAATAACAGGTTATGTAGAATATATATAAAATAAAACGAAGTAAAAAAAATGATATGCGATGAGAGTCAATTCCTTACTAGGTAGGTGCATGTTCGCATACGAGGATAATACATACTTATTATATTATTAATCATTTTGGCTTACTGTAATTAGCTCTTTAATTATCTTTCGGCATTTTTTTCTATTTCAATTTATTCAAGAAAATATTCGTAAGATCGCTTAACCAGCACTTTTTTAGTATAAATTTTAACTAATAGTAAAAATATAGTGGAATGTTTACTTTAATTTTTAAGAAGGAGTTTCAATTTCAATTTTTTTAACCAGTTTCTGTTTTTATTACAGGATCAAAAATATCTGTTTACTTTAAAAAAATGTATTTTCAACAAAATAAATCATATCTTAATTTAACGCATGTAGTCTAGGACACTCATCTAATATATTTAAACGATTAATTCTATATACTATGAATCTAAACCAAGTATTGGCTAAATCAATTCAACAATATACATTTATTGATGTTTGTTATTCTCGCTAAAACTCGAGAACGGCTTGACCGATTTGGATAATTTTAATTTTGCATTTTTTCTGAAAGTTAAGGGAAGGTTTAGATGGTAATAAACATAAATATTAATTAATAAAAATACTAAAAATCAAAATTAAATTATCTCATACAAAGTGTGAATTTATCAATTATTTTTATGAATGCCTAATAGAGTAAGTTTAGTTTACTTAATAAATATATTTAATTACATGACATCTAGGTTGACGAGACACCTAGTAGATGGCGTTGTGTTGTGAATTACTTGGATTTGTCTTTGTGCTAAAAAATAATCTACTAAATTATGTAAAATAAAAAGCAATAAAAATTGAGTAAGTTAAAGAATATTTGGAATAACAAAAAATAATAAAAATCGAAATACAACCAACAAAAGACAAAAGAAGAAGTAGTAAAACAAAAAAATCGGAAATAATTTAAAAATGAGTAAAAAACTAAGAACAAGCTAAAAAATAAGATAAAACCAAGAAAAAGAGAAAACAAAAGTATTGAAAAATCAAGAAATATATCTTACAAATTAAGAAAAACTAAATTAGAAAAAAAACACGATAAATAAATCTGAAAACTATAAGTAAAAAATTCGGTTACGAAGACACTCGCTGCTTGGCTTTGTATTAATAAGAATAATAGAAGATAAAAATCTTCTTTAAGTTTGTGTTCGTTCAGCACATCAAAGAAAAATAATAAATGAGAAATTTAAAACAAATAAAAAACATGTAAAATTGCAAAAGTAAGAAAAAAAAGATAGAATTAAAAAAAATTTATAATTAAAAACAAAGTAAAAATAAAATATAAGAAACTATGGAAAAAAACAAAAAAATCTCAAAATGTTAAAAAAGTACCAAAAACAATTTTTTATAATTCACGTTCACAAAGTTTCTATTTCGACACTAAAAACAGTATCGAAATACATTCATTGTTACACTGTTTTTGGTAACTTTTTGTTTTACACAATTGGTTGCACTGCACTGATTGTCAACGAAAGAGGTCAGGTAGTAAATCAAGAAGTATGTTGTAGTAAATTATTAACTACATTATCAGCGTTATTGCTAAATTCGGAATATTTTATACAAATTTGACAAACATTCAAATTTAAAATCATTAAAACTAACAAGTGTCAAAAGTGTCAAGATTGCCAACATAAACAAATATTTCGAAAAACTCTCATTTTATTTATTTTTTTATACTTTTAAAAGTTCATTATAAAAAAAAGTATGTAACACTCGAATTACAATGACGGTTTGTAGTACTCGTTCTTTGCGAAACTCACCGCTTCGCGGTTCGTTTCACAAACTGCACTCGTACTACGAAACCTGTCATTGTAAAACTTGTATTACAATATACTATTTGTGCACACCATATATTTTCAATAAACAAATGAAAAATTTTAATTTAAAAATTATACAAATAAGAAGGCATCTGTGGACGAAAGGTTAAAGATACTAACGACTATAGGTAAAGATCGCAGTTTTGGGTATTACGAGAAGTGTCATTTTTAAGATTTCTCCTTAATATATATATATATATATATATATATCTTTTTTTTTTTCATTGCGTTGTTTTAATGATAGAACAATAGGTTTTCTGTTTGTATCGCCCTATAGGACCTCTCTGGTACCTATACATTGCATACGCAATATTAAATCCAATCAGAAAAAGCCGCTCGTGCCACGTAGATTGAATCTCCGTTTAGATAGAAAACGGCACGAACGTGCATTTTTCAGAGATAAATTGACAAAACTAATATATCTTGTGATGACTAGCAAATTTTCAACCATTTATATCAATCTAGGCCTACTATAAAGCCGATGATGATAATAAGGTACACCTACAGGGTGACTTTATACTTTAAACAAAAATTCATAATGTTATATGTTGAGAACTGGAATTTAATTTTTTTCGTAAGAACTTTTGCCTCGTGGTAGTACTCTTGTATGAACAGAAAAATAAACCGGAGCCAAAGAGACGGCAGTCAATAAAGGTTTCTGTCGATAGGCGATTAACTGTAAACGGTAACACACGATTAAAGGACTATAGTCATAGTCTCTCTCAGTCACAATATTGCCCCAACTTAAACGGAGATGCCTCTAAAATATGAGAGAGTTGCCATGTTTTCTATATGCCGGTAGAGGTTCTTAATATTTTATGATCTAGCATTATTCTTTTAACAAACTATCCATATTTTTACAACAATATTTGATTTCCTTACTGTCTTGTTACTTTTTGTCAAGTACTGGAAAAATACAATTTGCATTTTTTGCATTTTTTTGATAAATAAGGATTTTTTTATATATTTTAAACATTTTTGATTTTTTATTAAATTGCTACTTTAATCTCAAAGGTTCACTTTCAAGTAAACTATCAGACGTAAACTCAACAACTTTGTACAATCCATTCATTAAAAAAATATTTAAATCTGGTAATTTATTTGTATTTTACTATATATATTTGAAGACTAATTAATCCCTTATTTACATTTTTGGTGCATTTTCTCCAGGCTTTGGTTACTGTGTTTTGTAAATGTTTATACTTTAAAAACTATAACAATAACTAATTAACTAATATCTTCGTGGTAATGTTCCTCAACGTGGTTAGAGGGAGAAAAAAACTATTCATAAATAAGAGTTTTGCATAGAGTGGTATAGAGGACGTGACTAATCATATACAGTAATGTGCGAATTAATGTGATGACAGGAGTAAAATTTAGAAAATCAAAAAAATAGAATAATCAATACAATAAACATTGTTTAAATATGAAATATGTTTTGAAGTATTTTGTGATTTGTGGATCCCGAAAACATATCTGGATTAAAGACTCTATCAATTTTTTTTTTATTGTGCAATCCATTTTGCGCAGTCTAGCTTTCACAATCGCTCACATATTTTTAATTGGATTGAGATTCGGTGAGTTTCTTGGTCTTGGAATATATCTTCATCACCTTCGGGACATGTTGGTTTGTTATTGGCATCCACTTTTTCCAGCTCTGCTTCTAATCTTCTTTCTAACAAGTCTTTGTATTTCTAAGAATCCAACATGGCTTCCATTGGTACGAAAGATCCGGTACCTTTAAAAAAAAACAGCCCCAAAATATCTACTTCAAAATATGATTAACTTTTGGATCAATATGTTCGATATCAAATCTTTTAATCAAAGAACAGCCAAAAGATAGGGCAAATCATGATTTTATAAGTCAGGACTAAAAAATAAAGATCAGGGTCTGTTAAACATGTTTTTCGTTATGCTTAACTTCTTATTATATCAATAACGAATTATACAAAATGCAGTTGATATCTTTCAATACGCAATTTCGGCTATACAAAAAAATGTTTTCAGAATTGGTTCAAGCAAATGAAAAAGTAGAAAAATCCTCTTAATTAAAGGGTACTATAACCGTAATCCTCTTAACGGTGGTGATGGGCCGTAATTGTTTCTAACATAATTTTCAATTTTATCCAGTTATTTCCACCTGCCATTTGAGCTTGTTCTTCAACTCGTACAACTATTGGTTGCGAGTCGTTTTACTCAAAATTTAATCAGAATTTTTTTTCGTCACACAAAAATGTACATAATTTTATCGTGACTTTGTTAAATTTCAGTCAGAAGTGTATTTAAAAATGAACTATGCGAAAAAAATTTCAAAAAAGTTATGGCCGGAAGTAACACGAAAACAGGATTATTTACAAACAATGATATACAAGATAAATGCAGGCGAAATAACAACAATAGATTTCATTAAATGTGTATACATCATTCAAAGCTTATTTATATTAAAGTAGGCCTTGTTAGGGTGATGAATTTCGCCCTGTATATTTAATCTTATTTTCAGTTGTAAATGCGCTGTTGTCACGTCCTCAATAAAATCATCATGTTAGTAACAACAAATAAAATAACAATTGTGTACTCCATTTCTGCGCCATCAAATCATTAAAACTTAGTACTTTCACAAAAAAAGGAAATCGTCAATTTAAAAATATATATTTAGATATAATGAACGCATTTACAAAATAATAGTAATTAAATGAAAGCAAACAATAAAAACATTTACAAAAAAGTCTTCAATTGCAATTTAGAACAAATTTTCTATGTCTATATAACGATATTATAAAACATATAAATGAGAAAATACAAAATATTTTATTTTGTCGATAAGTATTACAGCAGCTATATATTGAAGAATTTTTCGTGAAGCTTTCCAGGTAGTGTAGCATTATGACATACCAATTGGTTTCAGCCATTTTGATAAGTAAAACAAAGATCAAAATTCCCACAAAATTTTATGCCTCAAATAATGGAAATCCGTTTAATAAGTGTTCAATAGTTACAGTGCAATAATTCAGCAGAAAAGCAAATACACTAATAGTAAAATAAGCAAAGTAAAAAAAAAACAAACATAGAGTATTAAAAAAACATATAAACAAAAATTGAAGTAACAGATTTGGTTAAAACTATTGTCACATTCATCTATTCGTTATGTATTTTCAATTTACCTCCAGTATCAAAGGTAAAATGTTGTCAAGTGAACAATTTTTCATGTTATAAGTCCAATCCGTCAAAATAACTTCTTCTGTATGTCTACAAATTTTTTTCCACATGTCTGGTGTACATTGTCTTAACGCTTCTGTCCAAGTTTTGTCCAAATATAAAAATGCAAAATGAAGGTAATCGAAGTAAATCATGTCTATGTTGGTTTAATATTTCATCTGTTACATGTCTTATCGTTGCTTCTGTATTGTGCAAGTATAATTGTCTTTTTTTTAACCGACTTCAAAAAAGGAGAAGGTTATCAATTCGACCATTTTTTTTTTTTTATGGATGTTACCGAATATCTCCGGTGTTTATAATCCGATTTAAAAAATTCTTTTTGCATTCAAAAGAGTAGAGTGTCCCATTGGTCCCATAGAAATTTGGTTAAGGTGTGGTCATCAATGTGAAAGATATTCTAGTAAATAAGGAGAAGGGTCTCAGTTTGACCATATTTTTTTATATATGTTACCGAATATCTCCGGTATTTATAATCCGATTTGAAAAAATCTTTTTGCATTCAAAAGAGTAGAGCGTCCTTGTGGTCCCATAGAAATTTGATTAAGGTCTGGTCATCAATGTGGAAGATATTCCAGGAAATACCACAAAAATTAACAAAATAAGCTCGGCAGTTAAGAATATCTCCGGTATTTATAAACCGACTTGAAAAATTCTTTTTGAATTCAAAAGAGTAAAGTTTCCAATTGGTCCCATAGAAATTTGATTAAGGTCTGGTCATCAATGTGAAAGATATTCCAGAAAATACCACAAAAATCAACAGAATAAGTTCGGCAGTTAAGTTAATATGTAAATAATGATGTAAAACATAAAAACATAATATTTGGCGCGTTACTGTCGCACTATAACCGATTTAAAGAAAGAGGGGTTCTCAATTCGACCATAGTTTTTTTTATGTTACCGAATATCTCTGGTATCTGTAATCCGATTTAAAAAAATCGTTTTGCATTCAAAAGAATAGAGTGTCCGTGTAATCCCATAGAAACTTAATGAAGGCCCGGTCATCAATGTGGAAGATATTCCAAGAAACACCACAAAAATCAATAAAATAAGTTCTGCAGTTAATTTAATATGTTAATAATGATGTGTAACATAAAAACATAATAATTAGCCCGTTACTGTCCCACTCTAAAGCCAAAGACCTCTTCTCACAAGGAGAAGCAAATGAGCATTTAATCAATTCTCTTGCTCACAGCGTGTTGGTGATTTCAGACAATTCAAGTCCATATTTCATCATAATGTTTTCCTTTACCGTACGTGCTTCGTGTTTCTAGGTGTTAGACAATTTACTTATGTCTCCAAAAAGTCACATTGGTACATGGGATTGTTGGGGATTGAAATCAGTACCTCTTGCATGGTATTTTTTAAGGTTTTTAAAATATAGTACATCATGAATCAAGTAGCAACTAAAAATGATAAAATAAAAGCTTTTTTAAAAAAATTAAACCTCCTTCAAAAAAAATGCACTAAAAACCCAGAAATAAAATCTTTATTTCTTAAAAAAAATTGGAAACAACTAGGCATCTGATTTCGATTTTCTTGAAGTCGGCTCCAATGGCAAATTACCCTCAATTTTAATCTTAGCTATTAAATCTAGATTTTGAATGTTAGTAACTCAAATGTTTTACAAAGATATAAACCATTGGAGCCGACTTCAAGGAAATCGAAATCAGATGCCTAGTTGTTTCCAATTTTTTTTAAGAAATAAAGATTTTATTTCTGGGTTTTTAGTGCATTTTTTTTGAAGGAGGTTTAATTTTTTTAAAAAAGCTTTTATTTTAATTTTTTTATCAAATTCGATATAATTGCTGCTTAACCACCTCCGTTATATCTATTTTGTTGCTGAAAATGTAGGTGGTCTGTTTTGTTGTACAGAATGAACTGAAGCATTATCCATGTTTACTACACATTTCTCTGGAAAATTGAATAAAGCAGGAATAAGTTAATTAACAATCCAGTTTTTGAAAATATCACCATTTATAGTTTTGTGATAGTCAATGTCAGTATTTGAAGAGTCTAATAACAAATCACATCCCTATTGAACCACCATTTGCTCCTGCGAGTAAAATTGTAAATCGCTTTTCTTCGGATTACACATGCAATGGATTACGTTTGAAATAAGATTACTGTACCCATCGACGCGTTGGAGTACCATTTTTTTTATATCCATGTCTAGGTACACGAATCCGATGATTTCATTGCGCTTTTTTAATTCCATAAATTTCTGAAGGAAAAAGATTTTGCTATGTCTTCACTCACTTAAAATTTGTCGTCAGTTCACGTTTTTAGGTTTGTATATCATTAATTTTGTATAAATAAGGTTGTTCATCGTTTAAATTTCAGTTTTGTTTTGCGTTAGTCAAAAGTTTATTTGAAGTAAAATATTCGTTTTTGTAATTGTACGTCCAAATCTGCCTCTGCAATTTTTTTTAAATGAAGTTCTTAAATGTATCTGCTTTATCTTTCTTCCTCTTATTTGCCGCTTCTTTATCATTAACTAAATCTTTTTTTAAGATTTTTCGTTTACATTTAGGTAACACTAACCTAAAAAAACACGAAATATTTAAGAAATGTATTAAATTAAAATTTAAATGATATTTGATTGGGCATAGATTAATGAATGAAACATCGATTCGTCCATGTCCTATCAAATTACATTTTAATTATTATTATGGATCATTGTTATTAAAGAAATTAATGAAAATATTTTATTCTTAAACATTTTTAACTTTTACTATAGTGTGTAATCTGGCAACATTGTAAAATAATGACTGACAGAAGAAATGTGAGGTTAGGTATGTTTAATAAATTATAAGTAATTTGAATGTAAAAGTGTATTTAATGTAACAAATAACTTCATATACAACTATTAATGAAATTAAAAATGTTTGGAACTATTTGCTGATGAAAACATTGGAAATAATCTTGTATAGAAACACAATTAGTACTTACATTAAAAACCTAAGAGATCTTATATAAATCCATTTTCTGGTCTTTTCTAAACATGTAATATCATCTTTGTATTCATTTTTTTATCTCTACACAATTTTTTTTCGGCATATTAATTTTTTTAATGCATTTAACCATTATATTTATGATATTTGTTGTCAAGCTTGTCAGTTTGTGACTTGCAATGACTTGGTAACTTTCAAACACCAACATGACAAAAACCAATACCAACGTGAATAAATAAAAAGATAGCCTGCTAGATATAAATAAACGTGGAATCGTTAATATGTTACAAATATGCTCCAAAGTAAATGTAATTTTAATTTTTGAATTCAACTTAAAGGAAAAATGCTCCTAACCTAACCCAACCTGACCTAAACTAAACTAAATTGTCACAACTTTTCTCTTACATTTTAAATACTATAGTCCATTTCACCGATTTTGGCCGATGACAGAAATCATAATCGATGTAAATTTAGAGTTACATCTCTCTCAGATACAGACAAGTTAGAAATTTAAATGAGGACGTTTGTTTTTTAATACAACACTTACGTAACTGCATCTTGTTTCACTGGTAGATAAAATGTAATCAATACGGAAGTCTTGACTTAATTCACATTCCTAGTAACCGTCATATACGGTTCGTTGTTGAAGGGTTGAATTTAATAATTATTAATGTCATATTTTTGTAGATGTCAAACCACACTGGTAGTTTCAGTAACTTACGACCTAATTTAGAAAAAAAAAACTCTCCGCCATTGGTAACTTGGATGACAGTTTAATCTTATTTCAGTGGTTTCTAATATCAAAAATCGGCCAAAAACGATGAAATGGACTATATATAGTGATAATTCATTTAAAAAAATTACCGGATATATGTCATCTTGACTCAATAATGAGTGTTTATGTTTTCCAAAATAAATATAATTTTATAATATGTACTATGTACTATAGGCTAGGTTTCTGACGTTAAACATATTGTTTAAAGAACTATAAATTGTAAATAATTGTAAATTGTAGATTGATAAATAAAAAAATTAAATAATTTGATTTCCTTTATTAAAATGAGTCTAGTCTATTCTTTCGTAATAAAATTTATTATAAGTATAAAATTTAAAGTTCAAACAACCTAATGATTTCTAAAAAAAGAATATTCATTTTACCCATATCTCCCTTATTTTAGAAAATCTTACAAAATAAAGGGTTTTAAAATATCTATATTTAATTACCTATATCTGCAACTGCTGATAAGACGACAAGGGATTATCTTAATAGACCAGGGTAGATAATTTTTGAAACCAAAAAAAATTACAGTAGGATGAAACCTATTAGAAAAGGAGGGGAATATAATAAAAATGAAAGGAAAAATAAATTACGGTCGATCCGAGTTCGGGAAAAGGGAGGGGGTGAGTTTTAAGGGTAAAAAATGGTTTATCTTGATTTCCGGCAAAACTACAAGTCCTATCGAAAAAAGTTAAATAGCAAAGTTGTAGGTAATGATTAGATCTACAACTTTTGTATTTACATTTTTTTCACATAACCTCAAAATTTAGGTGAAAAATTCAAATAACCAAGTTTTTGGTTTTTTATTTTTATCTTTTTCAAAAAAATTTTTTTTTCTACAAAATTTCATGAAAACTTACCTTATTATGTCCCAAATACACTGTAATTTATTTGATTTAAAATATTTATTTTTTCACCTTATTTTAACTTAATATCAAAAAACCACCCTTATTTTCAACCGAAAATTCTCACGTCAAAATATCAGCTTTTTCCAAAAAGTCTGGAGGCTTTTTGTTTGCTGAAATCTCTAGTTTCTGATGGTGTAAAAAAATGTACATTACTATAGTAAATGTTCTCTGAAAATGCAAAAAATTGAAAAATACTCAATTTCGAAATTTTTTTTAATCACACATTTTTTGTGTCATATGAAGTTCAGTTTGGATAATTAATATTTCAGAATGTTGAGCGTCTTCTGTCAGAAACTGTACAAGTTCAAAAACGTTTGGGTGACTTTTTCCGATGTTGCGATTTAAGCGATTGTGCCATCCTTGCAAAGCATTCGTTGAAATGTCCTATGGCGTAAACCGAAGCAATGCCAAATGTTTTCCATATTTCTATTTTCCATCCACTGGGTTACAAAATAATCATTGAATTTTGTAATTTTTTCACAGTTTGGTGAATTTTCCATAATAAATAGCCATCCATCTTCTAGAGCATAATTAGGAATGTGTGCTAAAGCTGTGCAGAAACGAATATGATTTCGGACTTCTTCATTTTCTTTATATATTTTTGTTAACCCACATTCTTGCACTTTTTTTCATATGCATTGATTAAAGTGAAAGTTGCACCGAGTTATGGTGGTCGATGGAAAAATGTTTCTTGTTGCCTTTATTGCAGCAACTTCAAAATCAGTCTAAAAATACTTTGGTGTCCAATTAGGAAAGTGACTCTTTATTAAATAAAATAATCTCTCGTATGTGTGTATAGTGTATAACTGAGTAAACTGTTTGCGGCAAGATTTAAAAGTTCAGTCTGCAAAAAATTCGCCACTTTCCTGCTATTAGTGCGTTAACTTCGTACTCGAAAATAACAATATTCTGTCATCAGATCCTAGTCTACTCGACAAGTTAAAAAGGGTACAAAAAGAGATACTGCTCCTAAAATTATGTGCGATAGCTAATTGGATCCGGAATTACGCCTAGAAAAATGTGCCAAAAGCGCGTATTAGCACATAAACAATTGCAAAAGTTATAAACAATTAAAGATGAAAAAAATGGCATTCCGTTTTTTGCAAATATTTTATAAACTATTAATATTTAAGAAATTTAAAAAAAAGATTCTGAAAGAGGAGGAAATTTCCAATAAAAAACTTGACTTTCGGAACTCTATCTCCAATATTTATAATTTTAATTTAACGCTGAAAATAGGTCTCCGCGCGACATTTTTAAATAAATTAATTTATGTGTCGTACTCGCTTTTGACGCAGCGCAAGCAATCTTATATTTCGCGCGGAGACCTATTTGAGAAATAATTCAATTGGATTAAAATTTAAACCGAAATCGTTAATAATTTTTAGTTTAACCAATCTAAACAAATTTTCATATGTTTTCAACTGCTTATTTTTTAACAAACAAAACATATATGGCTCATAATGTCCGTTGTCATATCCATGGAAAGTAAAGAGTTGTGAAAAAAATTTGTACAATATGAGAAGGTTTTATCCATTGTTTTTTCTGACATATTCTCGATCTTTTAATGTGAAAGTAGTTGGTAAATTAACTTCTAATTCACCACGTATAACTTTTGTTGGCTTTTTTGCGATGTCTTCGATTGCTTTTCTTTTACAACTCGTTGTTAACATATGACGGTTTAATTTTGAAATATCAGCTTTATGATTATGATTGATTTCTTTTTTATATAATCACGTCCGATTGTTAAAATCTTTGCAGGACATTTATCGTTTCTTTTTTACATCGCCAATATGTTTCTCCACTTTCCGATTTTTTTCTTTTTTATATTTAAAGTTAGCTAGCACCAAAAGATCATTTCCATAAATACTTTTAATAGTTTTTTAATTCATTTTAAAAATTCAATGTCTATACACACTCTTAAACGTTTTTAATACACAACTGAACTGAACTTCACTGAACCAATTTTGAACAAATACTGAAACATTAAGTACAATTTACAAAATTAGAAAATAATTGGAAATTTCTATAAGCTCTATATTTCCTGGAAAATTTCGCAGCTACCAACTCCAGTTCTAGTATATGATCCCAGGTATAAGATTATTTTTGGTGGCACGATTACCTACGCCCCCCTCCGGAATAAACCAAAAATAAAACAACATTTGTTAATCCTGAAATTTAGAACAAAATACGAAGCTATTTTTTTACCATTTCTTTTGTTTGTTTTTTTATTTTAACAAATTAAAATTTTGACGTATATTTTATCACTTTCAATCATATATAATAAAGTAATGTAATAAATTTATTTGAATCAAGCTGCTGTAGGCATTTATTTTATTCTCGCTTTTGTGCGATAACAAAGCATTATGAATTTAAATACACAGACCGACGGTCTATTGTTATGTGTATAGACCTGCTTCTCAAAATTGCTTTCAATTAAATACAAACCTTCTTAGGATTAACAATCCTTGAACCAATTAGAATACAATATGCCTATTTTGTCAAGTTTCTTGTCACATTTCTAAGATATAATAGCTTATTAGAAACCACGTAGGTACTATCATAGAAGCGTCTTTCATTTCTCTAATAATGTAATAAGAAGTAGTTTGTATAGAAGGTAGTATGTTGCTTTTGGTTGGTAATATGTAAATGTATTTACAGGTCGAGAAAATTGTACCCTATACATCGACAATATAGTAAACAGGGTAATTCAAAGCTCAAGAAAGGATCATAAAATGAAATCATTTTATAGAAACCTAATTTTAACATTAACTGCTCAAAGAATAAATGAACTTCGTTCACTTTTTGCTGTTTTGCAGTTGTTGTTTTATATAAATGTATCATATTGCCGTACATTTTCTACAATGATTTAAAAACTGTACCAGGTCATGTGCTAACTACAAAAAATGGAATGAAGGTGACAATCGTTTGTTATGTCCTGTATTCAACAACATTTTCAAGCAGAGAATGTAAATTTGTAATAGGTCTTTAATTTTCTGTAAATTGAATAACTAATTAACAATAAAATAGACAATTTTATAGTGTTTTACTATGTTGTACAGTCTTCTCTCTGCAGTGTGGAAAAGTGTTGTTGACGTAGAGCTTTGGAATACAGCTGGTATTCCGAAGGACTAGATTAGTAATTTGGCTTTGTTTTAAGGAAACTCCAAAAAATCTGAGACAAAACTTACTTGTCATTCAGAGATCTTTCTGGGTACTAGAATATAGTAGTAGTACTATATACTATGATAGTCTGAAATGTTTTCGACCTAACAAATATACAC
The DNA here is from genome assembly GCA_964028335.1 of Altica lythri. Lineage (NCBI taxonomy): Eukaryota > Metazoa > Arthropoda > Insecta > Coleoptera > Chrysomelidae > Altica > Altica lythri. The sequence goes on from OZ034805.1 coordinate 19,820,005, forward strand.
GACATTTTTTGCTTTTTTCAACATGGTCTTTTGTAACTCTACACTCTTGTCCCAGCGATATTCTCATCTCTACAACCCATCTAAATCGTAATAAGCGTTTTTCTCGACAAAGCAATGATTGTCCACAAAGGTGATTGTCTCTTCATCTCTGTCCATTGATTCAATTTATAGGTTTAATTTTTAGATAAGGAAACAAAAAGTCACTGGGGGCTAGATCTGGTGAGTAAGGCGGATGGTCAAGTAGTTTAAACTGCATTTCGTGGGTTAACGTCATGACAACCGCTGAAGTATAAGATAGTGCGTTGTCTTTGTGAAACAGGATTTCCTTTTTCTGCAAATTTTGCCGTTTTTCTCCAAGTTTGGCCTTTAGCTTGTTAAGTTATGATGTAATCAAGCGGTATGCTCCTGTAATAGGTTTTACTTTTTAAAGATAATCGATAAAAAAAATTCGATGACTATCCCAAAAAACAGTCGCTATCATTTTAACAGACGAAAAACATTTTTTGCTTTGTTTGGTCAATGTTCTTATTTTGGGCCTATAATACTGTATCCAAGCTTCATAAACAGTAATTAGTCGGTGCCAAAACTCATATTTGTGTTAACTGCAACACAGCTTTGAAAATATTTCTTTGAATACCTTTCTCATCCGGCAGGCATCTAGCACCATTTAGCAATGTTTTTATGGGTAGTTGCAGTTTTTAGACGTCTCGAACGTTCATCGTCTTCTAAATTCTAACGGCCACGTTTAAATTCATTGTAATAATTAATGGTACTGAGTCCTCATAGATAGAATTCAACTCATTTTTGACTTGCGTTATGAACCACTCTGTAGTTTATTTTTAAAGCATAGATTTAATTATTCAACCAGTTTTCCTACGCTGTGTTAATATTCAGTTTTATACTCCAGTTTTTGCTTTAAATACTGGTATCAATTAGTTATCTTATACTGTAGTATTTTGATTTTTACGACGTGTAAATTTCGTGTATTGGTTGTGTTACTGTTTAAAAACATATTATTTTTATTATTCGTAAATATAACACTCGTGGACTCGTGATAAGTAATATTTGGAAAATTTTGTACGATTTGTCTCACCCTGTATGCAAATTCGAACCTGTATATTATGCCTGCTAGAGTCAGAATACAAAATAATGAGCTGAAACTAAGTAGGTGTTCTCATTTATGAATATTACACAATGCAACAGTTGACAAATGGGCTGGATCGCCGCTTCGCATGCTCCTTAAATGCCCTCAAGGCTTCACTATAGCGACTCTTTTAAAACAGGAAGGGATACGTGGCTACCTGTGGATGAGTCGTACATGGAAATTGAGAAAATATTTTTAATTTTCGTAGTACTTATATAATGTGTTAAGAAACTGTTCTACAAAATTAAAACCCAAAATTCTAATTAAGATTTTTGGCTTGTGCTGCTTTATTTCAAAATCAAACTGTGCTTCTTAATTATTATTTTTTAATATTTTCAAAGTGTAAAAAAAGAAAGATAAATGCAGCAAAATCATCAATATTACTTTAATTTAATAACATTTTTTATTAATTAATCAACAATTATATTTACTTTTATAATACTACAAACACTGACGGTGTTTAATTTTGCTGTGTGAGTTTTTTTCTTCTTCTTCGTATTCAGCAATCTATCAATGGATGTTTGTCTATCACTTCTTACCACATTATACTGTCTGTCTCTACTGTGTATTAGTTATCCTGTGATTTTTATTTCTGTCATAATTAAGATATTTTGAACACTTTCCTTCTCTCAACTCCTCTTTTTCTTTTTATCTTCTCCATGATTTTTGATTACGATTAGAAGCAAATGGAATCTTTTTTTTTGTATTGCCGTGGTACTTTCAAACAAGTAGGTATTTATTGACGGAAATATCTGATGTCCAGGAAACGGAGTTTTAATATCGTCTTCTGAAGTTTTCTGTGAATTTATTATGAAATTAGCTAAAAATTAATACTCCTGTGTATAAGATAGGACTCCGGAGATCACAGTCGATTTTATATTCGTTCCCAGCGACCCTTAAAACCGATGAGTATTTAGTTTTAGTTAATTTGATGAGTAATGTACAAAAAACTCCAGGATACAACGTAAGAAGTAGGTTTCGTTTACACCAGGTACTTCAAAGCTAATTTTCTGACAAATTTATAGAAGACTATAAAAGTCGACGTAAAACAGTTTCCTGTCTACCAGGTACCTACTTCAGAAATCCCAGTTGATATTATATTACTTCTTAGCAACCCTAAATTCTCCACAAGTTTTGGGTTGTAGTTAATTTTTTGACGAATTTACAGAAAACTCCAAGAGACGACGGGGAAAGTAGGTTTCCCGTGCACTAGGTATTCCGATGATCGCATTTCTTCTCAGTGATCTTAAAAATCAATTTAAATTTTAACCCTTTTTAAGACATTTTGGAAAAATACTTTAGAGTCGAAGTAAAAAGTAGGTTTCATGGGTACCAAGAACACAGCAAATATCATTATTCTACTTCTCAGCCACAGATCCCCATCTCGAACGTTTGTAGCCTATTAAGAGTATTAGCCATTGCTTGCAGGTTTCTATGTCAGTGATCGTGTAACATGTTGCGAATCTTCTTTTAAGATCAATGTCAGAGTTCGTAAAGACGTTTTTGAATCTTATGAATGAGTTTTGAGTTTTTAGGTTACACTTTTTTTTTACTTATAAAAGTTTCAAATTTTTTGTTAAGGTAAAAAAGTTTCTTGTTTTGTATTAATTAATATCAATAATTGATACAAGAAACTTGAGATAAGGAGCAATCAATTATGTCCATATAATATGTATAGTTGCTGGGACAAAATGAGCACATTGTATTATAATGGTTCACGGAAAATCTACCGCAATAACTACGTGGTTTGCTACTAATAAATCGAGCCCGATAACATTCTGCTAAGGTATTGTTCTTGGATATTGGATATCGATAGAATAGCTATTCATTGTTTTGCACGTTATTAGGAAAATATGTGTGTGGACTTTTTGTTTCGCGGTATTACGGAATAGAGAGTAAATACCTCTAATGCTTTTACTATCATTCAATCTTAAGCCATTTAGTATCTCTACGGATATCTACGTATATATATATTAAAATTAAACATATGGTCTAAAATTTCATTCCTTTTACTGTATTTTTAATGACATTAATAAGAACGACATGATAAGCAATTAAAAAGTTTTATTTTTTAACGATATCATTAAAAAAAACTGTTTCACTATATCTATAAAATTGTCCTAGTAAAGGGTTAATGCATATTGCTATCTTTTTTAATTATTAGATAAAGCCATATATAGGATATAATAAAAAAATTTGGTAAACTGCAAAGAGGAAAATAGTTTTAAGAAATCTAATTCAAAACACGAATGATGAGGATGGAGAACTATAACTAAATATTATAGGACATTTTCACACATTTATACCTGTAACTAAGAGCAAACAGTACAAAAATCATAAATTGATTCATATAAATGGATTTAATTATTCAATATTAAGTGGTGATTTTACGATTATAGCAATCCTATCATACAATTTTTCAATCTTAAGAAAAATTTCTCTTATCCTTAAAATAGACCTCAAGGTCGGCGGTTACCTCTTTATCAGTGCTGATTTTTTTACAGCTATCATTCTTTTAAGACTGAAATCAGATAAAAGGATATCGTTTAGGGCCATATCTGAATAATACGATTGATTTGGAAGCAAGTGGTAGTCTAATTCATGCATTTTAATATAGTTTCTATTGATTTGTGACATGGTTCATTGTTTTGATAATACCTACAGTACGATACAAACTATTGATAGGACACTGGAATGAAGAGATATATCTATGTTTCCTTCATTTTACTACATCAACGGGAATAGTATATTGTGTATCTAGTAGGAAAAGCGATACATTCCCGGACGACAATGTAAATTGAGAGTCCGGGAAGTTGCTTTTACTACGAGATACACATACTATTTTTTCTGAAATCGCATTAAATATAATCGTAAATTAAAAAAGTTTTATATATGCATAACTGTTTTTGATATCATCTTATTTTCTATGAACCGTTTCGTTGACATTGTTTGTTTATCATTGTTGATTAGTGCCACAAAACTGTCAGTTCGGTTAGTTACATATTGCTTAAAATATTTTAAATTATATTTAAAATGGACAATGACGATGATGTCCAGAGGTGCAAAACGCCTCCAGAGTTACTAAAACATTACTACTAATGTTGTTTTAAATTTATTGCCAAATAAAATCAAGGCGCTAAATATGAATTTGCTTATATACGTTTTATGGATCATTCCCGTACACGGGTACGGAATAGTATTATACGTTACAAGGTCGGTAGGTGACTTATTACAGTACGAGTTAGTTTACGGACGAGGCGACGTAGCAGCTAAGTCCGGAAATAAAAACGAGTACTGTAATAACACCTAACGACCATGTATCGTATTATATTTTATTTCATCCTGTTTTTATAAATTAATAAATTCATAAAAATGTTAACAGTAGTTCGTAACTTGACTAAAAATAGTTCGTAACTTGATTAGTTAGGTCAAATTATCTTGAAAGCCATCTGTCACTGTCCAATAATTTTTTTATTATTAAGATTTAATTGTTAATATAAAATTGAATAACATTGACTTCTTTTTAAATATGGCAGTAACAGTAAGTAATTAATTATTTTATTTTTATTTTATAGTTATTATAGTATTTTTAAATCTCAAAAATTGAAAGTAATTGTCTTCCCTTAAGCAATCAGATCAGCGTTGCTAGGCAACACATTACAGTACCTGATACCGTAATGTTTTTCTTACCGGCGCCAAATTGATTATAGGGAAGTGTATTTACTGGACAGGATGAAATAAAAAATATTCCCGTACACAGGTACGGAAAAAATATTCCCCTACAGTTGGTTGCCCAGTAACGGACTAAAATACAAGAATAGTGTATTTTGCGGCTCGAATTTAATCCGAGAAACTAGACATTTCCAAGCGATTTCAGAAAAAATACGTTTTTGATTAATACGCTTTTATTAGCTTCGGACGTATCTATCTATGTAATGGAAACTTCCAAAGTGATTTTTACCAACTTTGAAATGTCTGATTAATTTGTAAACTTATTTAAGTACCAATGACAATACAATAATGTAAAAAAAACATAAAAGGAAACAGATTTGTGAAAAAATTAGAAAATATCCTTTCGGTTAATGATAACGCGATCTGTTTACTTTAAACAAAACCTTCAAAGTATATGAAAAACAGAGGTTAAAAAAAGAAATAACTAAAAAAAAAACACTATACATGATAAATGAGCAAAATGAAGAAAAAGATTAACAAGAACATAACTGACATAAATTAACTGACTGAATTAAAAATAATGAAAAATGAATTTGGTTTATTATACATTTTTGTTACCTATAATTTTAGAAAACAAAATAAAACCAAAATATTTTTTTAACTTTTAACGATTATTTTTAAAAATAATAAATGTTTTTAAATATTTTCTTTACAAATTTGGGTAATCTTGCTCTCATTTAGTGAGACATAAATATGGTCAAGCACTGTGCCAATGACATAAATTTTATGGTAGGTTGCTATATATTGTAACGTTCGTTTTTGAGTAGGTATATCCTCCTGACTATATTTTTATTTATTTCAATTTTATCGCACCACTGCGGAAGGTTTGTTCGCATCGATTTGGTAGGAGAAAGTTTGTTACTTCGTCAGAAAATTATTTCAATGCTTTCATTTTATCTTCGATTCTTAATATATTCAGAATTATTTCCTGATTTCCTTGGCCCTTCGTAAGAACATTTTTGTTTGTGTATAAATTTTCATTGGTATTAAATTATCCAAATTGCGGTGAATTTATCATTTTAAAAATTTTACTAACACTTAATATCGAATACATTGTTATTGTGAAAAGTCAATTTTTTGTGGTGATAAAATATATAAACATGGAATGTAATTAATTTTTTCTCGAAATTTGGAGAACCATATAGCGAATGTATTTGATAGTAAATTACTTAAAGGTTGGAGTTTTGATTATAATTTTATTATTAGGGTTATTGCCAAATCAAAGAAGGGCCCTATTAAGGATTATCTTAAAAACAGAAAAGATTAGCTGACTACCGACAGCCATTTTGTTCCTTAGAAGTCGACACAAGGTGAAACCATTCCCGGGTTTGCACACAAAAGCAGTTTCCTTGAAGGAAAAATCACTTTCATCCACGTTTGGATTTAGAGCAGTTCCGATCCACAATAAATCAAGCTCCAACAGGAAAAATACAAATAAACTAAAGATAAGAGATTAAATAATTAATTATTTTTTTTTTAAATTTTCACATAACTTTGAATGTTTAAAATAAATCAACTTAAAACTGATTTTATCGTTTTTTATTTGCCTGTACTTGGCGTCCTAAATTAATGTTTGGGAAGGATTGATAAGGACTCAGAAGAAGCTACGAACCCAGGAGCTAGCCTAGGGTAATTTAAGGGTTACAATATATAAAATAAAACAATAATGTTAAAAAAATATTTAGTTTTCAAAGTAAAGATTATATTAAGAGTTTAAAAAAATAACAAAAAACAATTTTGGCTGTTATAAAATCACATTCACCGATAACATTTAAATCGGGTATTGTTTCGAATTACACGTTATAAACTCAACAAAAAGACCCGTTCTCGAGACTGGTTTACCCACAAAAATTAGATATATAATGAAAAGAGAACATCTAATGTTTAAAAGTGGTAAAACAGTTTTTTCTTTGCTTTCATCCACGCGTTTTAAATTTTTTTTGTGTGAACATAATTGTTATTGGGATCAACAAAGTTTTATTTATGGACAATAACCTGATGCTCATACATATGTTCCAAAAATTGCTCTATGCTGTCATAATCTCTTTATCCATCTGAAACGATTATCGTTCTTGGCCTGATGAAGGTATATGCTCAATAAAAAACTGTAATTCTCAAGCATTTTACATATTTATTGTTTACATTAGGTACTGTAAACAATATTAATATTTAAATAACCATTACCAGTGTCTAAGTATAAATACTAGTATACTTATTTACAACATTCTAACTTTACGTATAAAAAGCTCATGTCGCTGAACCGATTTCAATGAAATTTTGTCAATATATCTTATTTGTTTTAACTTAATAGAGCATAATTTTATCTTGATTACTAAGCGTATTTTTTATTCCCTATGTAAGTTTTTATACTTAAAGGAATAAATTCACGTCTACGAGTTTGAGAGTTATAACAATTTTCTCTCAAACAAAAATATTTTTATGGTCAGGTGAGCATGCATTAGATAGTGCTGTTTAAATTTTAATTTTTTTATCCTCAAATTTCGCCCATGTGAAACATAAATGCAACATAATCAACGTGCGTGTTCAGTGTTTTGCGAAAGAAACTTTTATTTTTCAATTTATCATATAAAATAATTATACTACGTGAAATTCATTGTACAATTTTTATTTAATTTAAAACATTTGTCACACTGATATTAGTCTATTTTTCTTGCTGATTTCAGCATTTATGGAATAAAATATTTTAATTTATTAATTTATTTATTGTTTTTTAATTGTTTTGTTTATTAATGATTATTCTAAGAAATATGCCGCAAAGAAAATTTTACCACAGCAATCAATGTTTATATGTACCTGAACTCGTACGAAACGGCTGGACCATTTTAATGAAATTTTTTGTATGTATCACATCCACTTGAGAATTCGATAATGAATTAAAATTACTATTTGGTCCACTATAAAATGTTTTTTTTTTTATTTTTAAAGTGACATTACCTCCTAAGTGACATTTATTGTTTAGTTCTACAAATTCCTACTATAAGACGGTGTGGTGTGAGTTAATTGTCATAACTCTTTATCAACTTTTAACAACTAGGTTGGGTAGAAACCCGATAGATGCTGCTGTGTTTTGATTTCTAGATTATTCATCATATATGCTGAGAAAAAACCCAGTAGATGGTATTGTGTTTTGATTTATAAATAAATAGAAAAACTAAAAACTTAAGTAAAATGGAAAATAGTCGAAAATAACTAGGTACTTAAAAAAGAAAAAAAATACTTACTAAATACTATGACGCCACCGTAAGTTGACCCGTTACTACCCAGAAATAGTATTTAATATTTTATATGTTCAAATGAGCAAATCTGATTAAATTAAATACGATGATGACATTTTACGGTAGCGAGTTACCTAATATCTAATATATTTATAAAAGAAATTCTTTTCAAATTAAGCACTATGATGCCGCCGTTACAAAATACAACGAGAAAATTTGTAAAATTTTAATAGTTAATATTTTGGTTTCACCGATAACTGTTGAACTACAATCCTTTTTCTTTCTAAAGACATTTTTTAGTAAGTAGTTAATATGATACTATTGGAAATAGATCTACTAACGATATAAAATTTTCTATTTTATCGGTCTATTGGCTAATACTGGCATATATACTATAAAGACAAGAAAAGAAGCAGAGAAATTCAAATTCCGTTAAACGGTGGAATCTACAAACCTACATCCCTTTGTGACCTCTGAACTTTTTAAAACCCATTCCAATGGCAATATGCGACGCGAACTCGATGCATAACCATTCTTCTTATTTTCTGTTCCATGGTCCATCACGACAAAACGGCACTAACAAATCAACAGGCTAACCCTGGCGTTGTGGGATGAAAACAATGTATACGGATTGTCCTAAAAAATCAGAATAATAATATAAATTATTATTTTCTAATAATTAACATATTACTTATCTGTTTTTACACAATAAAAAAAACATTCATCATTATTTGTTTTGATTATACCAAAGAAAAACCACTTTTACACTATCTAGTTTGTTTAGTTTTAATGAGCTAACATCAATCAAAACAATAAAAATTTATTTAAATAAATTTAACTATATGTATTAGTATATTACATAACAAGATTGGTAAGTAGCCTTTTACAGACTAGTGTGTAACACGCATTACGACTCGGGTTAAATACTATACTTTATCTAAGCTCACTACTGTAAATTAAAAATAATAAAACAAAAAGTAACTGCACCTTCAAAGTCTCTGATAGTACGACACTAAATTTAAATTACTGCTAGGCGACATCCGATTTACAGTGCTAGCTAACCATATTAATAACGCCTTACATTCTGCTACAGGTTTTGTTATTTTCTCTCGTATGGTTAGATTAAGCCAAGAAAAGTGCCAGATGTGCAGCATTAAATCAGAATCAAAGAGCAGCTTGCAGCAAATGGACTTGAGAGTACATGAATTAGGGTTTAAAAGATTAAAAACACTGTTTCTTTTTAGACGAGTCAAGATTTAGACTACATTTCTCAGATAAATGGGTTTTAGTGAAAAGAAGACCTAGTGAACATTTTGATGACAAAAACATTGTCTTGAATACCGCTTTTGATGGAGGGTCTGATTAATTACAATTGTTACACAAAGCTTCTTATTTTTATTCGTCCATCCGTTACTACCCAGAGATAGTAAGACAGATGTATTTTGCTAAAATTTATGACCAAACCCTCATTTTTATAGACGATACTGTTTTTTCTTCCTGGGCTATCATTGAGAATAAAAGATATCAAGCAAACAATATTGAAAAAATGGCATGGCCAGCTTGCTGACCCGATGCTAAGCCCATTGAATTTGCATTGGGACAGAGTGCAAAGAGAACTATCACGATGTATACACTTTTCAAACACTTTAAATGAACTTGCTGTTATGTTAAAAGAAGCATGGGCTCTCATCCCACACGATAACATAAATGATTTGTTAGAGAGTATGCTGATATGATGTTTTCAGTAATTTGGGCGGCAATGCAAGGTAATAATATTCTAAGACTTTGCTGTACTTGTGTTACCATTACGAGAAAAGGTTATTTTCGACGTTTAATATATTTGTAATATTATATTACTTATTCTTATTTTATTTTTAATGTGAACACAAAAATTGTATCTATTTAAAAGTACCAAATCACAAAAAGCAATGTTTTAGAAAAACGTCCTTAATAAATTTAATTGTTTAGAAATGCGAAGCAAAATAGTAGTGGTCTAGCAGATTATTTCTTGCATGGTACGAACCACAAAAAAGTTGCAGGTAAAAAAATATTTAATAGATAATATTAAAAACGCCAACAATGACATAACACCAAATCTTAAGTAAGCCGTCTCTATGTGATGTACTATGCTTTAACGCGATCGAAATATCTCGATAAATATGCAATATTTGTTTATTCAGATCAAAAAGTGCCAATTTGCCGCTTGAGACAAAAAGTTGCCATATCCTGGGAAGTGGATGTCTAAAAGCCAACTTAATTGTGATCGTAGAAAAAGAACATTTCATCCCATTATATACTGGAAGGATACATGCTGCAAATCATTTGGCTTTCGATCAATGTCTATTCAAATTATTAACTATTTTTAAAGGTGTTGAAAGTAATTTAATGATAGTACTTTATCTATTATATTTGCTTTCCGTTTTGATTTTATTGCTCAGTCTAGTTTCTAATACAGCAATATTTGTCATAATTACAAAAATAGTAGATGACAGCACATAATGACCAGAGTACCTACACTTGAGACATCGAATTGAAGCCTTAAGGCACAACTATCTTTCTTATTCGATTCGATTCGCTTGCTTGACAACTTAATATTGGGTAATTAACCATCGATTACAATGCGTACGTTTCGTAAGACCATACTTGATAAAATTCGAAACTACTATCTTGTTAAGATAGAACGATTAATCATCAAGATTTTGTGCTTTAAAATATTAGTCCACAGAGCAAAATACTTTTTTTGGAATGATTGATACATACTCGAAGCTTTGTGTATAGCTTTTTCCTATTGATAAATTCGACAAAGTCTGAAATTATCTAAATTCAAAACTGCTGCTATTTCAAACTAGAAATTTCGAAAAATAAAGATTTCACGACTTTTTATGTACCTATATATGTTTCATGTTGGCAAATTGATAAGAGATTGACACAAACACCGCTGCGATCAGATTTTCCGATATCTCTAACAAGCGGAATTACGAGGTTATATTTTTCAATACTTTCTCGTATAGTTCATTTTTACATAATTTGAAGGTGTCGGACAAGCTGATGTGTGTGTGTGTGTGTGTGTGTGTGTGTGTGTGTGTGTGTGTGTGTGTGTGTGTGTGTGTGTGTGTTTGTGTTGTAACGTAATACGTACCCTTAACTGTCGCCTGTTGTAGCCAAAACAATCCCTTTGAGAAAAAGATATAGATAAATCTAAAGATAAAGATAAATCTCAAAGAAATTGCTTCAACTACGTTGGGCGCCAGTTTGTAATGTAATTACTACCCTTGGCTAGCTCCAGGGTTCGTGGCTTCCTTCTGGTTTTCTTTAACTCCCCCCAAACAAATATAAAAGGGCGCCAAATTACTGACAAGCAAATAAAAGATGTTAAATCAGTGTTAATCGTTTATTGCCAAAAATTAATAATTAAAGTTAATAAAGATTGATTAGAGATTAACTAATTTCTTATCTTTTTGTATCCAACTTCGGAAGACGTCTGAAAGCCAGAATAAAGATGCGGTTGGTAAGATGTCTTCTTAAATTTAATGGTTCTGCAGATGTGGTTGGCAAGATGTTTTTCTTAAACTTGAATGATCTACAGATGTTGATGGCAAGATGTTTTCATAAAATGAATGATCTACAGATGTTGATGGCAAGATGTTTTCATAAAAATGAATGATCTACAGATGTTGATGGCAAGATGTTTTCTTAAATTGGGTAACTGTTAAAACCTGCTTACAAAGCTTCTCTCCAAAAAATTGCTATTTATAACAGCCCTATCTTGGGACCCTTCAAAAATTTGGCAATGGCCCTATGAATAAAAATTCACACCGTCAAAATTCCATCTCATTAAACCTTATTTTCGATTACAATCAACCAAAGTTTCTCCAAGTTCGAGAATAGAAAAAAGTTAATCACTTTATCTGTTTACATATTTTTAACACAATAAAAACTGATTTAAACAATGATTGTAATCGAAATAATTTAAAAGATATAATTATTATAATCAATAAAATATATTCACCAAGTTTTTGACTATTAATAAAATTTTTAAACAATTTTAACTTTTACTCACCAAATGAAGGGAGAAGAAATAGGAATATAACTGCTGGTTATGAAGCACAAAATTGTAAAGAAATTAAAAATACCGACTCTCTTTACGGGTGAACAAAGGCTCCCCGCTTATACGGAAATCAAGACCGCGCCGACTCCCAGAATCGTCGCAGAATCGAAAAAACTCAAACCGACGTAGGCCAGGCCAAAAATATCGTAGCAAAATAGACGAGAAATTAATGAAATAAAATATTCTTAGGCCAGGCCAAACAAATAACGATGTAATCGTTACAGTGTTTGTGTTTGTGTTTGTGTGTGTGTGTGTGTGTGTGTGTGTGTGTGTGTGTGTGTGTGTGTGTGTGTGTGTGCGTGCGTGCGTGCGTGCGTGCGCGCGCGCGCGCGTGTGTGTGTGTGTGTGTGTGTGTGTGTGTGTGTGTGTGTGTGTGTGTGTGTGTGTGTGTGTGTGTGTGTGTGTGTGTGTGTGTGTGTGTGTGTGTGTGTGTGTGTGTGTGTGTGTGTGTGTGTGTGTGTGTGTGTGTGTGTGTGTGTGTGTGTGTGTGTGTGTGTGTGTGTGTGTGTGTGTGTGTGTGTGTGTGTGTGTGTGTGTGTGTGTGTGTGTGTGTGTGTGTGTGTGTGTGTGTGTGTGTGTGTGTGTGTGTGTGTGTGTGTGTGTGTGTGTGTGTGTGTGTGTGTGTGTGTGTGTGTGTGTGTGTGTGTGTGTGTGTGTGTGTGTGTGTGTGTGTGTGTGTGTGTGTGTGTGTGTGTGTGTGTGTGTGTGTGTGTGTGTGTGTGTGTGTGTGTGTGTGTGTGTGTGTGTGTGTGTGTGTGTGTGTGTGTGTGTGTGTGTGTGTGTGTGTGTGTGTGTGTGTCTGTAGCTAACCACTTTTTATTTCATATTTTTCAACATTTTGTCTTTTTATTTTTTTATGGTTAATCACATGGCAACAACTACGATTGTGTCGTCTTCTCTTGTGAAAGCCTTGACTTTAACTGTAAAAGAAGTACCTAAGTTTAACTAATCGTCGCTACAACAGACCACTGGGTGTATGTTTGCGATTTGGCTTTGCGATGTACCGCTGCCATACACTACTACCTACGTGTATGACCGGCCATAGAAATATATATTGAAAAGTTACAGTAGTGTTAAATTCTCTTCTATTGGCTTGGAGATAATTGATGTTTTTAAAATGATTGAATCATATTTCTAACAGGTAAAAAACCTCAGTTTTATAGTAAATAGTAGTAGTAAATAGTAAGTAGTTTTAAAATGAATATCTTAACAGTTCTTAAAAAAAGCGTTAATATAAAAGTTTATAGTCATAAAAGTTAAAGATTATCGAAAAAATGAATTTGTATTTACTTTTTAAAAATGCACCTTATTTGTAATACTGAAAATCATAGAGATCTCTTTATTACATTTTTTTATGGAATTATAACATAAATAAAAAGTAAGTGCAATGCAGATTCACGAAAACCAGACTGAATATTTTTATATAGAAATATCAATGATAACATGTTATTACTGAAATGACCTATTAGTTGATGATTCTAAAGTTTATTCCTATTGTAGAATCTCTCCCTAACCTGGTTAATAAAACATTTGTTTTACAAAAATTGGTGGATGTTCATTTTTGAACTTAGTCATTACAACTTCCTAGTACCATAGCACGGTCTCTGTTACCCACGGTCGTTCCGTAAGACAGGCTGAGGCAGCGACATTCAAAACAGCGTCATCTGTTGTGAAAGGAACGAAAAAGAACGGTTCTAGGCTCATTGTTTTGTCAAGGTCTACTCATATCGTGAATATTTAAAAAACTTAAACGTTTACACTAGATATTTAAACCTACAAATCCAACAATATCGTAAATTCGTTAGTTTTTGTCCCAAAATTCATTCATTGGCTTTAATTTAAACGAAAACAAAATAATATCTAGTTTTTTTAAACTAAAGTTTGTTTACATCGTTTACTATTAGTTATGATTTACTTATTTAAAGTTTTTACCTTAAGATATCGTATAAATCTATACTTATAATAAATCTGTGAAGAGGTCAATTCTGTACATGAAATATATTTCCAAAATAACTATCAGGGGGTGATTAGGGATCGATACTGATGCCAAAGATGAAATCAGTAAAATTTTTGTCTGTCTGTCTGTCTGTCTGTCTGTCTGTCTGTCTGTCTGTATAACCGTTATAGAAACAAAAACTACTCGACGGATTTTAACCAAACTTGGTACAGTTATTTTTCATACTCCTGAGCTGGTTATAGGATACTTTACATCACGCTACAATCAATAGGAGCAGAGCAGTGAAGGGAAATGTTGGGAAAACCACTTTTACGGTGTGGGGGGAAAAATTTTTATACAACAATCTACTTGTCCAGTGAACGACGTCACGGGTACATTGATATAAAATCCAAAAATGTGGTTAGATTTTTTGTTGTACGTCTGTCTATCTTTATGTTTGCGCGCGCATCACATGAAAACTACTGATCCGATTTGAATGCGGTTTTCACATATGTATTTGTCTTGTTTTAACTTAACATCTGGTGTTTGAAAATTTCTTCCCCAACTCTTTTACGGTGTGGGGGGGAGAAATTTTAATACAACAATCTATATATCACGCGAGAACGACGTCACGGGTACCTACGTCGATATAGAACCCAAAAATGTAGTTAGATTTTTTTTGTACGTCTGTCTGTCTATCTATATGTTTGTGCGCGTATTACATGAAAACCACTGATCCGATTCGAATGCGGTTTTCACAGATGTATTTGTTTTTTTTTTTCAACATAACATCTTTAACGGGGTGAGTGAAGAAATTTTTAAACAACAATCAATACGCCACGCGAACGGCGTCACAGGTACACCTAGTTATAAATAAAATAGTCTGGTGCGTAAATTTTAATAGGGGTATATCCTGACCCTTTGTGGAAAATGTGGGGAGTAAAACAGTAAATAGTCAAAATTATTTTAATAACTGTTTTTCCAAATTGCTATAATTTTTCAACAAACAACATGCTTATAATAATATAATAAAGCCATTAGTCAAGAGACAACCAAAACTAGCTTCGACATCACCACCTACCTTTTGTTCTTTAAAACGATAGTCTTCCAAACGTGCTTCAGGCGTAGTTAATAGTTTAGTACTGAATTGTAATTGACGAAAAATAGTTAGAGCTTTACTTTATTTTTTACCCAAACTTTATGGACATACGTTAATCTTTATATTGAGCATATAAGGCTAAAATATTTTTTACACTTTTTTACTTATTTCAAATTTAAAACTAGTGAAATAATTATAAAAATGTATCACAAGCGCGGTTTTAAATTATCGCACAAGTCTTAATCGACCGTGTACCATATAAAGATCAAGAAGCCGTAGTTAACACATACCAGGCATGAACGTTCTTACTAATCCGTCTACCGCAATTGAAACTAGTAGTCTTCTTATCCTCGGGAGATATTGTATGATTTCTCTACGCACTCATACGCCCAAAGTATGACAAGAAAGCCTCGAACCACGAACGTCAAAGAGCACAATGCTCAACGAATACTTCAAATGGACTCCTTTATCGAGACCTGAGACACCCAGAAAGAGTGCTAATTGTATAGTGTCTGTTAACCAACACCAGACTTCCCACAAAAAATTCTGACATCATTAAACCTGATCATCAGTAGAGCTAAGCCCTGAAAATTGATACCAGTAACAGCCATCAAACTCTGCAAAGACGTGTACCCAATTGGACAACCTTCCATAGATCCACGACGTTTAACCGTTCGCCGATCGTATAATCTTTATCGCGAATCAACGCCATCCTCGTGATTATTTTTGTACATTTATAATTCGTCAATAATCATTTTATTTTAGTTGACTACGTAAATAAAACCATTCAATAAATCAGCAAAAAACCTATATGCAAAGCACAAACAAAACATCACTCGTATCAACGATACATCTGCAGCAATTTATTAGTAGGTATGTCAAACAAAACAACAATCGAAACAACACAACTACAAGAAGTTTGTTTTCAGTAGAAGTAAATGCAATCAGAAAATTAATGTTGGATGCATTTTCATTAATTCATAAATCAATCTAATCATTAATTATTATTAAATACATGATGGTACAAATAGTCATATACGAGAGCAAAATCAAGAATTCTTTTCTTAGTAATAATAAAGAACTATGATTAAGTTTAAGATTAAGCTCTACTCATCCTACAAAACAAACTTAAAAAGTATGGTATTTGTGTAAATATAACAATATGCATCCGTTCCTGTTTAAAATTATACTTGTGTTTTTAAATTATAAGAATAAAATAGTTTATTAATTTATAATATGGCTTTTATAATTGTGTGTGAACATGATAATTGTTCGGTTTTTCGTTGTAGCATGCTTTGGCTAACTCTAACCATATGGTGACTAACTAGATGGTACTCGAAGAATACGATACACTTCCTGTTCCTCTGGTTGTTGAAATTTGCATAAAGAAATCGACAGAGAAAGAACCAAGACCAAGAGCAAAAGTAGTTGTTGGCATGATTAGGAAAAGAATCATTGCTTGTTTGTTGCTGATTGCAGAAAAATGGTCGGAGGGCAGTTCATTACAGAGTGAAACTGTAAAGTTTTAAATTGATTTTATACTTTGTTTATTAAATTATAAGGCTATATTTACAATTTTTTAAATATGTATATATGTATAAGCGAACCATATTATTGTGTAACAATTTCTGGTGTAATAAAGTACTGTTCTTAGTATGTTTAAGAGGGTTGTAATTATGGAGGTTTATGTTTCTTCATTTCTTTCGCTTAATACCATTCAATTAGTGCTTTAGCTATGATCATAAAAGAACTACTACTTACCTTTATATCTTTTTAATTTATATTACTTTGTAAGCAAAAAACCTTCACATTCCATTATAATTGAATCTATAAATTTTGCAGTCTTTTTTTTCTGTTTGCCAAACTAGCATATTGTACTTTGTAAGTAAACCTTTTATTTAAATTGATGTCTTTTATATGTTTTCTATGGCTGTTTGGAAAAGTGTTTCAGAATAGAGGTTAAAAAGAAGAGAAAATAGTATGCATCCTTGTCGCAGTGACACACTTATCTCTGCATTTTTAAAGTAGTACACTAAGACTGAAAACTAAGACTCTTTTAAGTGCCTAGACCTATACGGAATTTAAATTGTTCATTACTTATACTTTGTTCTTACTTTTTATATACCTATTCGTCGATGAATCACCCTCAACATAATTCTCAGTTGTAACCTTATACTTCCCTAAATTCTTATATTTATTATAACATGAAAAATATATAAAAATCAAAACTTATTAGGAGCAATATAGCCCACCAAGGCTTAAAATCAGTTGTAGATGTTTTCCGACAGTTACCAGTCCTTTCTGGAAAAACTGTTAGGATACCAAGTTTAAACTACACAAAAAATCCAAACTTAAGTTTGCAGTCTTTATTTAATGATAAATTAAAACTTCTACTTAAATAGAGTTAAGTTGGTTATTCTTAAAAAAATAATTATGTCTTATCATTGTGGAAAGAGCTAATTTGACTTTGCAATCTTCAATCTAGCTTTTGTGGTTGATTTTGTCTAATAAAGAAGGCCTCTTGGTTCTTGAAGGGTCCTTTTTTTTTGTTTCTAAGAAAAAACGCTTTTTCTTTCTCAGAAATCTTCTGCTATTATTTTACAATACACTCTTTATGGATCTTACTAGACAAATCTGCCTTTACTTTGTTAAAAAGGAGGTATTTTCAAAAGACTTACATAATACAAATGTTTGCCACGTATTTTAATGAATTTAAAAACTACTAAATCAAATTTAGAAAAATAAAGAAATTTAACTAATTGATTTCAACTCCAGCTGAGTTCGGTGGTGGTTTCTCTACTGGCAAATTATGCCCAGCTCAGCCGTAGAGGGTAAGTGCCAAAATAAAGTGAGTGCGCCACCGATTTTGTACGGTTAAAATCGGAAACCCCTGATGTCCCAGGCACCACTTCACCCACTGGAGATAATTAAATAAATTCAAAATTTTAACCAGTACTATTTGAATTGTACAATAAAAAAAAACGATAAAGTGAGCTAAATAAAACCAAAATATCAACTAGACCCTTCTTTAATAAAAAAATTGACAATTTACACAACTGTCAAGCCTCGTGCTTAACAACGCTATCAATATTTATATAAAAACAAAGAATTAATAAATGATTTTAAATGTTAAATTTACCGATATGTGTAATCACACTCAATACAAAAGAAATAAACAAGAAAAATAAATCTTAATTAGTTACGACTTAATCTAATGTAGCTTATCTGTTAAACTAATAAGTTTCTGCAGTCCTTTGCTTGTCTAATACTTGGGTCGGTTCCAAAATCAAGCCTTCTCCAAAACCAATAGGCTTGCACCAATCACAATAACTTATGCTCGAACCAAGTATCAGGCCTGCTCTCAAAAGAAGCCTGTATCTAGGACTATAGCCGGTAACTAGGAAGTTTAGCCGGTAACTAGAACCCTATCAAAATAGGGTTATACTTCGTTAACTCGTGACACCTTAACTGGTAGTCGGGTACAACAATTCTCTTCGCTGCTAACGGTAATAATGGAAAATTCTGCCCACAATTCGCTGTCTGAACAGTTTCAAATTATCAAATTTCCCTACTGTCTGTTCTATGGCGGCCAACAGAAGATTTCATTAAATATCCGGACACAGTGCCGTATTTTCCACCGAATTCACCAAAATTCAGAAAAATCTCTTCCACAATATTCGATAGAAACAAATGAAGCTTAATTTCATAAATCCAAACTAAGTTGCCCCCGATGAACAGGGATACAAATTAAACCCCCAAAAATCTTCTCGTTAACACATGTTCACGTCGAAAGCTCTTAAATGAAAAAGACAGAATTTTTCCGCATATGTTCCTTCACTCGATTTGACACACTTCAGAAAGAAATAGATGGCCTCTACCACTATAGGGACAATAACCACAGCTTATTCAGCCAACAACTTACGAACAAACAGGGGTCATTTGATATGACTAATCTTATTATTTATATAGACGACAACAAAAATCCCAACATTACCTATTTACTTTCGATTTTAATAATAAAGTTATAAATATAACGGAACGCTGGCTGCAAAACCACAATATCCAAGTTATCGACGAGAGGGTAGATCAGATGAACTACTGACAGTGATTTCAAACAATAACCTACCAGAATAATAACTTAACTTACAAAACCCATACTAGCTAAAACTAGAAATAATTTATGGTCGAAAATAATAAACAACAATTGGCGATTAACTATTATCGGACTTAAATCAACCGATACTTGCCTCGACGAATCCTACAATAATGATGAATTATAAGGTAAGAAATTAGCTATTTACTATAGTGAATTCTGACCCGTGACATGTTGCTTCTTTAGAATTAAATCTCAGAAGAAAGAACCTGGAAAATCCATAAGATGGCAACTAACCTCTCACCTTGACCTGCGCATTTAAGCACTCCAAACGGACTATTTTTAAACTCCTTTACAAAAAAATGTAAATTTTAACACGTAAGCTGATGAAGAAAGACAAATAAAATAATTTATTAATAAAAATGTAACTATTTTCTCTGACAAATGAATTTTTACCCTATTAACTATAATAAGTAAAGAATAAGCATCACAAAAAAGTCAAAATAAGTACTTTAATAAGCACAAAAATTATGCAAAATTTTTTCCAAATAAGCAACAACTAGGAAAAAAATTCCATTAGTACACCTCGAGATAAAGTTAAATAAAACACATTAATATGTTAACAAATTTTTCCACTAAAAATCCTATACATTTTACCAACAATTTTTCATTATTATTGGCAGTAAGCATAAAAACAATCAACAATGACATGCTTTTCAAAACTTTTAACTCAGAAGTTATATCTTCTTCTATCTCAATTCATATATTTGTAAATCGAGAAAGATCTTTCAACATCTACAGACGTAATTGGTACATACTTAAATGTTAATAAACTTGTA
Source organism: Altica lythri (assembly GCA_964028335.1). Classification (NCBI taxonomy): domain Eukaryota; kingdom Metazoa; phylum Arthropoda; class Insecta; order Coleoptera; family Chrysomelidae; genus Altica; species Altica lythri. The sequence goes on from OZ034805.1 coordinate 19,840,192, forward strand.
AACATGGAGTGAGTACAATATTCACCGTTTAAGTTTAATGCTATAGTAGCCATGATTTGAAATACTTTAATTTCTTTCAAATATTTTTTTTACTTATTTAAAAATTTTTTTCTTCCCTTAATTACTTTATTAAATTCACATTATCTACTAAAAGATCTCCTCGGTTTTCCAATTTGGTTAACGTACTAGTTACAAATTTAGTTTGCGTGCAAATAAAATAACTGAGTTAGCAGTTCTTAACAAAAATTATAGTCCAGTCATTATAGCAGGTTTACCTCGGAATTCGAGATACCCAGCTGTAAGTCTCTAAATACTTGGATATTGACACCCTAAAAGTTGTCTCAAAACCTACATATGGTAGGGTGTGCGCAACTATTAAATTTCAAGGTCAAAGGTCATAAAAATAATTTTTTTGCGCTTTTTTTGTAAATATCTCATTTCCTATGGTTTTTTTGCTATTTGTCTTTATTATCAATATTGTAGAATACAAAATTCTCTACAAATTCATTTTAAAAAAAAATTTTTTACGGTGAACCGTTTTCGAGATAGACGCGGAGAGCGTGCGGTCACAGCACTACTTCCAGTGCCTCCGGTCGAATACGCGCCATATATAGTTGATGAACTATCGATAAATTAATTATTATAAATATTTGTCAATTTTTATTAACTATTATATTATATCATTTTCATCGTGCATTAAAGCTATATCTATTTAATAATACTGCAGTGGATCCATTATTACTCTTCCAAAGAATTACTGTCAGCAAACAATTTGAAAGTAATCTTGAAGAATATCTTCAATATGAATTGAGTCCGTATCCAACAGCTCTATTTGATAATGATGACATGAGAAAAAGAAAACAACAAAATCGTCATTGTATGACAACATGAGCCCAATTGATTTTGTTCTCAATGAAAATAATGTGACGCTTATTATTGATGGCGGATTTCTTCTTCATCATGTTGTATGGGGCACAGAATATACTTTTTCTATTATTTTTGATAAATACATGAATTATTTACAAAGGCATTACAGTTCCAAAGGCATTACAGTTGTATTTGACAGATTTTCAGACTACAGTAAGAACGTTAAAGCTATGGAGCAGCAGAGAAGAACTGCTGCACTTTCAAAAACGTATGAAGTCTGTTTCGATGAAACAATGGTTGTATCAAATCAAAATAACAAAGATATGCTCATTCCAAAACGCATATTTTATTCCTGCACGCATTAAGTGGCTGTGACACTACTTCTGCGCTTTTTAAAAAAGGAAAAAATCATTTTTAAAAGTTTCTGAGAAACTGACAAATTTGGATGAACTAGCTGCAGCATTTGAGGAAGAAAATTGTTCGGCCCAGAGATTATTAGAGTGTTGAACTCAATGCTTATTAGCAGTCTATAATGCTTCGAAATCTGTGAAAAGTCTCGATCATCTTCGTTATATGCATTACGTCAAGTCTACAAAACTTAATAAACCTGTGCAGCTTTCAAATAATCCACCAACAAGTGCAGCTGCTCATCAACATTTCAAACGTGTATATTATCAGGTTTAAACTTGGTTAGGGCGTGATTTGGAATTCCAGGTATGGGGTTGGGCAATGCGAAACGATTTTCTGGAGCCTATCATGACAATTTTACCACCTGCTCCAGAAGATTAGCTAAATTCAATTTTCTGCAACTGCAAGAGTGGTTGTGGTTCGCGATGCGGATGCAGGAAAGCGGGCTTGCAATGCTTCTTTAGCTTGTGGCCAATGTAATGGGCAAGCTTGTCTTAATGCTCTACCATATCAGAGCGACATTAACGAAGATCGAACTTTTGACTCCGAAATCATGGAAGAACTTGAGTAAGATGTCGTTGAAGACGATAATGAAGACCAGTTTGAAATTTACCAGCAGCCGGAAGACAGCGGTAAAGAGGAAGAAGATGATTAAAATTATAAATTGTAGTTTTTGTACCCTTTATTCCATTTCTATTCTTTTAATAAAAATAAATGTAATGAATGATATTTTTTAATAAAAAGATTAATTCATAATTTATTTGTTTTTTTTTTCATGATGTAAGAAATTATTAATATTGATTAGGTTAAAATTCAAATATAATTCCTATATTTTCATTAACAATTCTGCAATTACATGGGCAGGTAGTGTTGTTAAATAAATTAATACTGAAACACTTATGGGGACTTTTACACAATTTATTTACAAAATTGTTAAGATACACTGAACTCTGCTGGATTACGTCTAACTACTTGACAATACAATGAATTCTTGTGAATATTTGAAGTTTAGAAGTTTCTAGAATTTTCTAGAAACATTATTTAATCTAGTCAGTGTTTTTAGAAGTTTCTAAAAATCAACTGTCAACAACAATCTTTCAAATTAAGGTCCCTTCCTTTACGATTATCCCGTTACACTGCCCCCTCCTTAGATTCATTCCTCCTGGAATGTTATTTCCTACATCGGAATCCCGCACACTCCCTGAGCCAGCCAAATCATCTTCTTGGAGTTGCTGCGCATCTCCACTGTGGTTTCCCTGGTAAGGCGCCAAACGATCATGATGGACCACGACGGGTTTCCCTCTGGGAATTTTCACGATCCGATAAATGACATCGTTAATCTTCTTCTTGGTGGTGTAAGGACCTTCCCAGTTCTTTGGTAATTTGGGACAAATACCTCGACGCCGTCGGGGGTTATAGAGCCAGACTAAATCTCAAACTTGGTAACTCTTTTCCATTGTCCGTGTGTCATAGTACCTCTTCATCCGATCACTAGATAATTGTAGTTTTCCACGCACCAGGTTGTGTATATTTTCCATTCGATTCTGAAGGTCGGCGACATATTGTTCACGTGCCATTTCTTCACCAGGTTTACAACCAAACACCAAGTCACATGGTAGCCTCATTTCTCTATCGAACAGGACCTTCGCAGGCGTTTGGCCAGTTGATTCGTTGATGGCCGATCGAATTGCCATTAGAAATAGTGGAATATGTCGATCCCAATCCCTCTGACAATCTGACACCACTTTTGACAGATAGTTGGTTATAGTCCGGTTCATTCGTTCCACCATTTCATCAGACTGTGGGTGCATCGCTGTGGTTCTTGTTTTGTGGATGCCTAATCTTTGGCAAACTTCTTGAAACAGTTTGCTCTCACAATTTTTTCCTTGGTCTGAATGTAATTCTAGTGGTACCCCAAATCGGCTTACGAATTCTTCAACCAATATATCTGCTAAAGTGGTGGCTTCCTGATTGGGCACTGCATATGCTTCAACCCATTTAGTGAAGTAGTCCATTACAACAAAGATGTACTTGTTTCCTACATCGGTCTGTGGAAGTGGCCCCAATACATCTACTGCGATTCTTTCAAAAGGACGTCCAACGAGGTATTGCTGCATTTCCGCCTTCGGTTTTCGGTGCGAACCGTTACTGGCAGCACATGTAGTGCATTTACGACACCAATCTTTAACATCATTAGTGCAATTTACCCAGTAAAATCTATCTCGGATCTTTTGCAGCGTTTTCATAATACCCAGATGTCCTCCAGAACTATCATTATGCATCTGTTTTAAAATTTCTGGTACAGCATTTCTTGGGACCACTATTTGTTTCCTTGTTTCTATGCCCTCGGAATTTTCTACAAGGCTTTTAACGAGCCCACCGTCCAAAATTAAAGAGTTCCATTGGGACCAGTATGCTTTTAAAGCAGGAGGGGATGAGGATATCTCTCTTCACAACGGACGACGGTCCATTCTCTTCCATTCTCGAATCTTTTTCAGAACGAGATCGTTTTCTTGTTGCTCCTCCAGCATAGAGCTCTCGTCGTCTGGCACAACCTTAACTAAGGCAAGTTTTCCTCGTTCTGCTCCACTCGGGTACAATGGGGGCAAGTATTTTTTATGTGGCCTAGTTCTCCGCAGTTCCAGCACCTCACTGGGCACCTTCTTTTTGAAGAAAACTTCATTAACCTCTTCACTACCGCTTCGACTTTGCTGACGGCATAAACGGCATGGTCTAAGTTACCAGTGTCTTCCATTATTCGAGCAGCTGCATGTGAGGCCTCCGTCGCCGTATCGAAATCCAGGGCAATGGTCAAGGCGTTTACAAGAGATCTCGGCCTCGTCAACCGTACAGCCCGTTGCAATTCGGCGTCTTGACGACCATCGGTAAAGCTTTGGATCGCCAGGCACTCCAGAAAATCTTCCGCTGCATTTGGATACGCAAACCGTACCATTTTTTCCACTTCAGCTTTGAACACCTGAATAGTTTCTCCATTTTTCTGCTTCCGGCTTTTCAACTGCACTCGGTATACCGGTTCTAGATGACTTTGACCGTAACGCATCTCTAGACGATTCACCAATAGCTCAAAATTGTCAACCTCATCCGGTGTCAATACATGCAGGACGTCCAAAGCCTCGCCTCGTAGAGCCATGGTTAGGAACAGTGCCTTCTCCTGAGGTGACCATCCATTCGCTTTGGCCACTGCGTCAAATTGTTTTAGGTAATTTGACCAGGAAGTCATCCCGTCGAAGGTCGGGGGTTTTATCGTCATTCGTACCTTGGCCGCCTCTCCGTGTCCTCGTCGTTCGACGTCTATGTGGCCGGTTTCCCTCCTTTCTACATTTCCGTCGCCGTGGTGGATGATTTGGTTTCGGCAACAAGCTTCCAGTTCTTGTTGAAGCTTCCTTATTTCGCACTGCATTTGCTGGTTGATCTCCTTCTGCTCGCCTCGCAAGCTGGACACTTGCTGATTTTGTTCGTCACGAAGAGTGTACATTTCGGAGCGCAAATGCGATATTTGCTGGGAGAAGGAGCTAGATAACTCATCTGATAGGGTAGACATCCGTTATGATAGCTGGGACACCTCTTCGCGCTAGCTTCTTATCTGACTGGATAGCTCCTCTTGTTGGTTCGTCATTCGCTGTGATAGCTCCTCTTGCAGCCAGGAAAGTTGTTTGGTTTGTTCTTCTTGTTGGCTCGTCATTCGTTGTGACATCTGAGAAAGTTCTTGAGTTTGTTCTTCTTGTTGGCTCGTTATTCGTTGCGACAGCTGGGACATATCTTCGCGCTGGCTAATTATCTGACTGGACAACTGGGCCAGTTGTTGGGCTAGTTCAGAATTCGCTTTTTGATTTGGGTCTTCAAACTCCACAGCGTCAGGGTCTAAATTATTAGCTAGGTAGTATTCACGGAGCCTACTCAACAATACGGATTTGCTTCCCGTAGTTTCCAACTCTAATTCTTCAAGCTCTCTTCTGAGCTCAGCCACCAATAGTTCATTTATCTTTTTTCCAGGCATTCTTGTATCTTCACCCCACACCTGACACCAATTTGAAACACTTATGGGGACTTTTACACAATTTATTTACAAAATTGTTAAGATATACTGAACTCTGCTGGATAACGTCTAACTACTTGACAATACAATGAACTCTTGTGAATATTTGAACTTGAACTGACGTTAACTGCCCATACATCCCCTTATATACAACTTTATTTAATCTACTCAGTGTGTTTAGATCTTTCTAGAATTTTCTAGAAACATTATCTAATCTAGTCAGTGTGTTTAGAAGTTTCTAGAATTTTCTAGAAACATTATTTAATCTAGTCAGTGTTTCTAAAAATCAACTGTCAATAACAATCTTTCAAATTAAGGTCCCTTCCGTTACGGTTATCCCGTTACAATACTGAATAAAAAGTGGATCGGTTAGGACAAAAAATGATAAAATATAATATAATAGTTAACAAAAATTAACAAATATTTATAATCATTGATTTATCAATAGTTCATCCCACACCTGACACCAATTTGAAACACTTATGGGGACTTTTACACAATTTATTTACAAAATTGTTAAGATACACTGAACTCTGCTGGATTACGTCTAACTACTTGACAATACAATGAACTCTTGTGAATATTTGAACTTGAACTGACGTTAACTCCCATACATCCCCTTATATACAGCTTTATTTAATCTAGTCAGTGTGTTTAGATCTTTCTAGAATTTTCTAGAAACATTATTTAATCTAGTCAGTGTGTTTAGAAGTTTCTAGAATTTTCTAGAAACATTATTTAATCTAGTCAGTGTTTCTAAAAATCAACTGTCAATAACAATCTTTCAAATAAAGGTCCCTTCCTTTACGGTTATCCCGTTACAATACTGAATAAAAAGTGGATGTGAATAGGTTAGGAAAAAAATGATAAAATATAATATAATAGTTAATAAAAATTAAAAAATATTTATAATCATTGATTTATCAATAGTTCATCAACTATACAAGGCGCGACTTCGACCGGAGGCACCGGTTGACCTGAAATGATGCAGTGACCGCACGTTCTCCGCTCTCTATCTTGAAAACGGTTCACCTTATGAAAAATTTTTTTAAATAAAATTTGTAGAGAATTTTGTATTCTACAATATTGATAATAAAGACAAATAGCAAAAAATCCATAAGAAATGAGATATTTACAAAAAAGCGCAAAAAAAACATTTTTATGACCTTTGACCTTGAAATTTAATAGTTGCGCACCCTACCATATGTAGGTTTTGGGACAACTTTTAGGGTGTCAATATCCAAGACTTTACAGACTTACAGCTGGGTATCTCGAATTCCGAGATTGTTACCTAATTTAAGCTTAAAAGACTGGACTATAACAATTTTTTACTTATTGGTATTGACCCCTTATCGTTTGGTTGTAATATCAATTCTTTAATAACACTAAAGTGTTTTGAATAAAAAAACAGCCTCTAGCCACTTTATCCATCTTGACAAAATGGGTTGCGGTGGCAAAAGTGTATTAAACAATATATTTTTGTAAGCCTGAATTCGGGCAATATTTTTTAACATTATTAACTAATTTGTTGAACTTCACTATTTTCCAAAAACAAATTAAAGGTTAATTGCTCTCCACCAAATTTTTTTGCTTTTGCTATATTTCCAGTGTGTAGAGCTGTTCCAATACGGTGAACTATATCGTATTTTTCATTCGCAGAAATCTGCAAAAAAGACATTAGCTTTTTATTTCAAACGCACTTTTTCTGCTAAAGATTTAAAATTATAAACAAAGTCCAAATCTATTTTTGATGTGAAACATCTATAGCCGCACGTGAATCAGATTTCTCGCGTGGCGACGGTGACGTATGATTCGTATGACGTAAAAAACCTAACGCATCGATAATATATATAATAAAGAGATGTACTGATACCTTATATGAAATTGGTCTCATGTTTTGAGCGACGCCGACGGTGGCGCGCCAACAATAGGGGGAAGAAGCTTATCGATTCAAAAATTTGGCGGGACAGGGTATGAATTGTTTCATAAAAACCTAACTCGATTCCGCCTACTATCTATTCTATATATATAAAAATGTTTGTTTGTATAGGCAACATAATATACCGAATAAATACAAATTATTAGGTGAATGGTTATACAGGATAAGTTGTTAATAATATCGAGGTTTGAGGTATAAAATTTATGCAGGTTGAAATGGCATTTATATTAAATTTTTCACAAAAAATAAAAAATATCCTTTATAAGTATTGTTATTAAAAGAATCGTTGACATTGACAGTTGATATTTGACAGCTGACAGATAATATTTTACATGTGACAGTAGAGATTTGACATTTCAAATTTGGCATTTGACAGTTGAAACTTGACAGTTGACATTTGATAGTTGCCATTTGACATTTGACAGTTGACATTTGACATTTGACAGTTGACAGTTGACAGTTGACATTTGACAGTTGACATTTGACAGTTGACATTTGACAGTTGACATTTGACAGTTGACATTTGACAGTTGACATTTGACAGTTGACATTTGACAGTTGACATTTGACAGTTGACATTTGACAGTTGACATTTGACAGTTGACATTTGACAGTTGACATTTGACAGTTGACATTTGACATTTGACATTTGACAGTTGACATTTGACAGTTGACATTTGACAGTTGACATTTGACAGTTGACATTTGACAGTTGACATTTGACAGTTGACATTTGACATTTGACATTTGACATTTGACAGTTGGCATTTGACAGTTGATATTTGACATTTGACAGTAGACTTTTGTCAATTGACAGTTGCCGTTTGACAGTTGACTTTATTCAATTGACAGTGCAATTTTTTTTATAAATGATTATTAAATCGGTCGTGCATAAAAGTTTGTATGTATTTCGGGCGTAAACAGCGTTTATGGACCTTACGTGTTAATAGCCCTCGCCTGCGGCTCGGGCTCTTATTTACACGTTCCGGTCCATAAACGCCTGTTTTACGCCCTTGATACATAAATAACTATTATTTTGTATCCAAATTTTGTATTTGCTAATTTTATTACCTATATAATATATATATATATATAAAAGGGGAAAAATTATTGGGCATGTACGCAAAAAGGATCAATAAGGCCACGAGTAGGAATGGTAACCGCAGACATGCATGTTTCTGGCTCATTAGCCGTCATCAGTGCGGCATAACCAAGTAGGGTATTGCACTTGGCTAGCAAAAGTGTTGGGTACTTGGGAGCAAAGGATGTTGGGGAAACATGTGTAAAGAAACACAAAAACACAAAAACAACGAACGCTCACACAGCTGGCCGAAAGCACAAAATGGCGATAGGACTCCTGTGTGAGCGTTCGTTGTTTTTGTGTTTTTGTGTTTCTTTACACATGTTTCCCCAACATCCTTTGCTCCCAAGTACCCAACACTTTTGCTAGCCAAGTGCAATACCCTACTTGGTTATGCCGCACTGATGACGGCTAATGAGCCAGAAACATGCATGTCTGCGGTTACCATTCCTACTCGTGGCCTTATTGATCCTTTTTGCGTACATGCCCAATAATTTTTCCCCTTTTGTTATATTAATACGCGTTTTCTTGGCACTTTGTTTATTATATATATATATATATACAAAGTGCCAAGAAAATGCGTATTAATATAAACAAAAGGGGAAAATTATTGGGCATGTCTGCGGTTACCATTCTTACTCGTAATCCTATGATCCTTTTTGCGTACATGCCCAATAATTTTCCCCTTTTGTATATATATATATATATATAATAAACAAAGTGCCAAGAAAATGCGTATTAATATAAACAAAAGGGGAAAATTATTGGGCATGTACGCAAAAAGGATCAATAAGGCCACGAGTAGGAATGGTAACCGCAGACATGCATGTTTCTGGCTCATTAGCCGTCATCAGTGCGGCATAACCAAGTAGGGTGTTGCACTTGGCTAGCAAAAGTGTTGGGTACTTGGGAGCAAAGGATGTTGGGGAAACATGTGTAAAGAAACATAAAAACACAAAAACAACGAAAGCTCACACAGGAGTCCTATCGCCATTTTGTGCTTTCGGCCAGCTGTGCCAATGGGTTTATATTAATACGCATTTTCTTGGCACTTTGTTTATTTCATATCCTGGGCTTAGAACGACTCAAACACAATGAGTCCGTTTCGCCAACGTTGCGACGCTGGTTGCTAGCCGAAAACCCATTGGCACAGCTGGCCGAAAGCACAAAATGGCGATAGGACTCCTGTGTGAGCTTTCGTTGTTTTTGTGTTTTTATGTTTCTTTACACATGTTTCCCCAACATCCTTTGCTCCCAAGTACCCAACACTTTTGCTAGCCAAGTGCAACACCCTACTTGGTTATGCCGCACTGATGACGGCTAATGAGCCAGAAACATGCATGTCTGCGGTTACCATTCCTACTCGTGGCCTTATTGATCCTTTTTGCGTACATGCCCAATAATTTTTCCCCTTTTGTATATATATATATATATATATATATATATATATATATATATATATATATAGAATAGAAAGTAGTCTTTGCTGACTAATTAAGAATTAAATCTAAATTGGATATTGGGTATGCAGCAAATAAATATGATAAGAGTACTCTTTTAAGATTCTTTATTCCAAGCTTTCGGCTAGTATTACAGCCATCATCAGGGAGCTACAATAATGTTATTTAATAGAGATATAATATAATATTACTGGTATTTTACTTACAACTTGTTGAGGTTATTAATTTAATGATGTTGTTGAATAAAAATTATTAAATGAAAACATTAAATTCACAGTTTTAAATTAATATAAAATATTAAAATTAGCACATTATTAATATTATAAATTATGTTGAATAAAAATTATTTGATGTTAATATTGAAGACAAATTTGACATTATTTTTTGAATGTTATTTAGAAAAATTTTTTGTTTTTAAAATTGGAATCATAGCAACAGTTAATCAAGTAATGAAGTATCAACTAAGTTTTTGTTATCAAGTTGTAATAAATATGAAAACATTTCATTTAGATGACCTATATCTGATCTTCGGTTCATTGAAAAGGGGTGTTTATTGATATAAACCATTTCTAAAAAAAGCCTTTTGGCTAAGTTTGATTCATGACACAATACTTTAACATCATTATAATTAATTAAATGATCGTTATTAATAACATGTTCACCTAAAGCACATCTTTCAGGGTGAAGTCTGCAATCAGATTTATGAGATGTAAGTCGATCTTTTAAACGTCTGGAAGTTTGTCCAATATAGACTTTATTGCATACAGAACAAGGTATGCTATAGACAACGTCTGTTAATGATAACAAAGGTGTTTTATCTTTTAATTTAGTAAAGATTCCATTGACTGTGAGGGCAGTTCTAAAGGCAATTTTGATGTTAGAAATGGTTTATATCAATAAACACCCCTTTTCAATGAACCGAAGATCAGATATAGGTCATCTAAATGAAATGTTTTCATATTTATTACAACTTGATAACAAAAACTTAGTTGCTACTTCATTACTTGATTAACTGTTGCTATGATTCCAATTTTAAAAACAAAAAATTTTTCTAAATAACATTCAAAAAATAATGTCAAATTTGTCTTCAATATTAACATCAAATAATTTTTATTCAACATAATTTATAATATTAATAATGTGCTAATTTTAATATTTTATATTAATTTAAAACTGTGAATTTAATGTTTTCATTTAATAATTTTTATTCAACAACATCATTAAATTAATAACCTCAATAAGTTGTAAGTAAAATACCAGTAATATTATATTATATCTCTATTAAATAACATTATTGTAGCTCCCTGATGATGGCTGTAATACTAGCCGAAAGCTTGGAATAAAGAATCTTAAAAGAGTACTCTTATCATATTTATTTGCTGCATACCCAATATCCAATTTAGATTTAATATATATATATATATATATATATATATATATATATATATATATATATGTATGTATTTAGTTTGATATAAATAAAAATTATGGTGAAAATGACAAATTTATTGCAAATTTCCTACCAGAAATAGATATTTAATTATTTTTACCCGACTGACGGAGGGTTATGTTGTCAGCGCGTATCTTGTATCTATGTAATATTCTTCCTTACCTTGTATCTCCAGAACCGCTAAACGGATTTTCACATTTGAGGTATCGTTAGATTTGTCTTAATAGCCCAAGTGTTCTTAGATAGGTGATATTTAAAAAAAATCAAAATGGCGGATGTTTGACGCCACATTGTGAGCTAATAAAAAAATAAATTGTACCAAGCATATCGAGTGGGGTATCAAAATGAAGGATTTTAAACACAAATTTTAAATATGTATATAACTTTTAGTTTTAATATTAAATAGAACGATAAAAAAAGAAATGAATATTTTTTCTGCAAAGCAAATCGGATTTTTTTTTGTATTTCTATCTAAGTTCCTTGGCGAAAGTTGTTTAGTTTTATGAGTAGAACACGTGGTATGGAAATGAAAAACATAATAATAATTGGACGTACAAAATGCTACAGCTGATTTCTCATTTACTATGGGAAATCAATTTTTTTCCATATTTCGATCTATATTTCTTAGGGAAAGTTGTTCAGTTTCATGAATAGAACACATGAGTTAAATTAAGTTATTATTTTCCTAACAACAGGAACGCTAAAAAAATTAGCTTTACTAATAAAAATAATTCAGAACTCACAAATCTCGCACAACTTTTTACAGAGCCATCCGATATTGATAATATATTTTTTATTGGAAAGAGCATACCGCGTGGGCGGTTCTATATCAATTTCAAAGGAAAAGTCCAATTCATTAGGGTAGTCAATCGGGAAATATTTGAATATTCCCATACTGATCGTTGTAAAGTAACACCACGTATAAAACCGTTGGTCCCGGTTGTTTTTGTTGAAAATAGTCATTAAGCCATAACGGCCTCTGTAGCGCAGTGGTTGAGCGTTCGGCTCAAGTTACGGAGGTCCTGGGTTTGAATCCCGGTGACCAACGCACATTGTAAATAAGAATATTTTATTCAAAAACACATAAATATTTTAAAAATCCGACACAGATGTCTTGTAGCACCATTTAGAAATTAATGATTTCTCATGAACTCTTTAGCGAGTTTAGAATAAGCACTCTAAACTAAAAAGACATAAATAAAAAAATAATTAAAAAATAACAAAAAACCCGCCTGCATGGATAGCTACAACTAAAAATCAATTGAAAAGACTGAAACAAGACGAAAATTCAATGACTAGGTATTTAAAAAAAATCAATGATTAGTTACTTAGGACCAGAAACATAAATTGAAACAGTACCACACCTATGTACCTACGTATTGTACAAATAGAAATATCAGCACGGTAGTCATTCAATTTTTTGCAACATTATAAACAGAATTGCAGTCGGAGGCATGCACAAAAGGATAATAATTTAACATAGCATACACTTTCATGCCTCCGACTGCAATTCTGTTTATAATGTTGCAAAAAATTGAATGACTACCGTGCTGATATTTCTATTTGTACAATACGTAGGTACGTAGGTGTGGTACTGTTTTAATTTATGTTTCTGGTCCTAAGTAACTAATCATTGATTTTTTTTAAATACCTAGTCATTGAATTTTCGTCTTGTTTCATTTTTTTCAATTGATTTTTAGTTGTAGCTATCCATGCAGGCGGGTTTTTTGTTATTTTTTAATTATTTTTTTATTAGCTACATTTGTTTCAGTAAAAAAAATTAACGACAAAAAGTGCAAAAATGCCATGTTATTTAAATTGGAAATTTCTTATGATTTAGGCACGGGTATGTCGATGTTTCACATATGCCAGGCGTCCCGTGACGGCTCACATTTTTTTTTTTCAATATAGTTTATATGAATTTAATTGAATGTTGCTTACAATTTTACTACAAGATTTGCAATAAATTTTTCCTTCATCAATGCTCAGTTTAGGATTGGATGCAACCTACGTATGTAAGATTTTAGACATATTTTAAATTTAAATCAATTAAAAAACACTAAATCACATTAAAAATGGTTCTTTATTTTGAGAAAATTACTATACTGATCGCTACTTTTAAATGTAACACAAAATAATACACACAAAATAATACACCCAAAATATTTAAGATTAAACGGAAGTTTTAGCACAATTAGTAACAACTTATCACTAAAAATCAAAAATTGGTAAATGGAAAATAGAGATTGAGGTAAAATTTATGAATGCAATAAATTTTATATAATTTTTTTGGTCATCTAATAACATACCCAATCCATTGTTAAAACAGGTAGTCACAATTGCCTAACAACAGAATAAGGCGGCGATTACACTTTCGTCCAAAATAATGAGGGTCATAAAAGAAGGCATACGTTTTCGTCCAACTCCAAACCCTTAAAATTAAGGTATACAAGTTTGTTCGAAGAGTCAGGTTAAACGTAATATGTAATTAAACGTAATGAAACACTTAAAAAGGTTTAAATTTCCACTTTATTAACGAAATTGCATGACGCACGTTTCGACACACAGTGTCTTTGTCAAATGCTGTGGTACAACTATGTTAAATGACACAAAACAATTATGTAAAATGTAAAAAGGATGGTTAATAATATGGCAAAATTTTATTTTAGGGTGAATTTAGGTGAAAAGGTTTAATAATGGGGAATTTCCAAAATCTGTTTGTTCATTTAATAGCAATTGTGTTACTTTTCTTTTATTTATTTCCATTATTTCTAAAAGGTTTAATTTTTTAGATTTATTTTCGGAATGTAATATTTTAAAATTATCATCAAATGTGTGTATGTTTTCTATGAGGTGATTTGCATAGTGTGAGTCACTCTTTCTATATAAAAAACTTCTCTTATGTTCTTTTATACGTGTATCGAAAGATCTTCCTGTTTGTCCTACGTACATTTTGTTGCATGAACCACAATTTAGAAGATAAACACCTGATTTATTTTTGAAGTTAGTTTTAGCTTTATTATTTTTTATAAATTTACCCAAATTGTAATTTGTTTTATATGCTATATTGTAATTATTTCTTTTGAAGTGTCTAGATATTTTTCTGGTAATTTTACCTGTATACGTCAGAGTTTTAAATTTTTCTTGTTTATTTTTAGATATTGCATAAATCATTTTAATGGTTTTATTAAATGTTTTTTTAAAAACAAGTTTGTCTATAATATTAGGATTGTAACCATTATTGCAAGCTATTTGTTTAATTATATTTAATTCTTTTTCATAATTTTCTTGAGTCATTGGTTTATTAATTAGTCTATGAATAAATGAATGAAATGCTGACATTTTATGAATAAAGGGGTGGTTAGAGAAATTATGAATAATTGTATCAGTGTGTGATGGTTTATGATATATGGAAAAGTCATGTTTGTTATCTAAATTCTTAACTGTTAGGTCTAAAAAATTTTATCATTTTGTTTTCTTCATGTTCTATTGTAAATTTAATATTAAGATGTAAATTATTGATTTGATTAAGAAATTGATTAAGTTGTCTATTTGTACCCGTAAAACAAGCAAAAATATCGTCGACGTATCTATACCAGTAAATAAAATTTGAACCACCTACAGTAAATTTTAATAAAGATTTTCATCTAGTTAAGTTAATTAATAATAAAATAACAAAAGATGATCTAGTATTCACGAGAGCAGATAAAGGTAAATCCATTGTTGTTTTAAATAAGAATGAATACATCTCAAAAACACTAGATTTTTTGAATTCTGGCAATTTTCTAGAAATTAATTCTGATCCCACTAACAGATATCAAAAATTAATCAAAGACATACTCAAAGAAATAACAATCTTTAATAACTTTGAAAAACGAAATATTATAATCATGAATCCACAAGCACCATAACTATATTCTTTAATCAAACTACATAAAAATAATTTTCCTATCCGCCCAGTTGTTTCTTTTGTTTCAGCACCTACAACAAAATTGTCTAATAATCTTTTGAATATTCTAAACTCGCATTGTACATTTAAAAGCAAATTTAGTATAAAAAACTCTTATGAATTAATAGATAGAATCAAAAATATTTCACTCCCTAATAATGCAAAATTCATTTCTTTTGATGTCCAAAATCTATTTCCTTGCATTTCACCAAAAGAAACCATAGAATTAGTAAATTTATTATTAACAAAGAATAGAACAAATGTAGTTATTAAACAAGATATATTAGACCTTTTAACGTTATGCTTAGATCAGAATTATTTTCAATTCAACAATAAAATATATAGTTCAAAAGAAGGTTTAATAATGGGCAACCCTCTAAGTCCGTTATAGCTGAAATTTTCATGGATAATTTAGAAAACAAAATTCATCAACTTCCTTTAAGTCAAAATTTTATTTACTGGTATAGATACGTCGACGATATTTTTGCTTGTTTTACGGGTTCAAATAGACAACTTAATCAATTTCTTAATCAAATCAATAATTTACATCTTAATATTAAATTTACAATAGAACATGAAGAAAACAAAATGATAAATTTTTTAGACCAAACAGTTAAGAATTTAGATAACAAACATGACTTTTCCATATATCATAAACCATCACACACTGATACAATTATTCATAATTTCTCTAACCACTCCTTTATTCATAAAATGTCAGCATTTCATTCATTTATTCATAGACTAATTAATATACCAATGACTCAAGAAAATTATGAAAAAGAATTAAATATAATTAAACAAATAGCTTGCAATAATGGTTACAATCCTAATATTATAGACAAACTTGTTTTTAAAAAAACATTTAATGAACCATTAAAATGATTTATCCAATTTCTAAGAATAAACAAGAAAAATTTAAAGCTCTCACGTATACAGGAAAAATTACCAGAAAAATATCTAGACACTTCAAAAGAAATAATTACAATATAGCATATAAAACAAATTACACTTTGGGTAAATTTATAAAAAATAATAAAGCTAAAACTAACTTCAAAAATAAATCAGGTGTTTATCTTCTAAATTGTGGTTCATGCAACAAAATGTACGTAGGACAAACAGGAAGATCTTTCGATACACATATAAAAGAACATAAGAGAAGTTTTTTATATAGAAAGAGTGACTCACACTATGCAAATCACCTCATAGAAAACATACACACATTTGATGATAATTTTAAAATATTACATTCCGAAAATAAATCTAAAAAATTAAACCTTTTAGAAATAATGGAAATAAATAAAAGAAAAGTAACACAATTGCTATTAAATGAACAAACAGATTTTGGAAATTCCCCATTATTAAACCTTTTCACCTACATTCCCCTAAAATAAAATTTTGCCATATTATTAACCATCCTTTTTACATTTTACATAATTGTTTTGTGTCATTTAAAATAGTTGTACCACAGCATTTGACAAAGACACTGTGTGTCGAAACGTGCGTATGCAATTTCGTTAATAAAGTGGAAATTTAAACCTTTTTAGGTGTTTCATTACGTTTAAATGGATTTCCATCAAGTTAAGGCAACCACCATTGAAAAAATAATATGTAATTATTGAACCAGCCATTGACAAAATGTATTATTTGCAATTCTGTTTATATCAAGGTAGTTAATATTACAAGGTAAAATTTTACCTAAAGAAGACGCTGTACGTCAAAACATGTCGTTAGTTTAATATAATAGTGTAGATTTTTAAGTGAGTGTTTCATTTATTTAATATTTTAAATTGTCATTGATTTTAAAAAATCAATTCATAAGGCTGTTAAATCAGTTTGGGGTCAATCTAAAATAATAGGATGTAGATTCTATCTTTCGCAGGTTTAGTGGCGTAAAATTCAAGAACTGGCTTATCAAATGATTACAAAAACAGAACTGAAGTGGAAAAATGGATTGGTCATTGCTTTGGTCTTCTTTTTCTAGATCACCAAGAAGTCGGTGATTGTTTAGTTTTTGTTCTGATCGAAATTATATCTGAGAGTGTCGAACTAAATGCTTTTGTTAATTATTAATAAAGACATATGTTGATAAAAACTCAATATTTTCACCGATACTCCGGGCTGCAAATCATCAGAAACTACGAGAACAACCAATGCATGTGAATCTTTCCATTCACATTCACATAAATCCTTTAATACATACCATCCGAATATATTCGTGTTTTTAAAGGCTATCAATCAATATCAAAATGAGATCTACCTTAGAATTCAATTTAAAGTATTCATAAATAAAACAGACCTAATAACAAATCTGTAGATCGTGAGAAATTTTTAAAAAGTAAAATAGAAAATTTTTATGGAAAAAGTATTACTAGGTTGAAATATATTTAAATATTAAATATTAAAAAATTATAAATATACTAGCGGACCCAGCGAACTTCGCACCGCCTAACACTAATGTTTTATCTATTTTTTTTACGATTAATTTTTTGTATTTTTCATCATATTTTCTCGTTAGTTACCAGTTTTTACTATTATTTATAGTACTTTGTAATTTATCGGTTAGGTATATTATATATTAACTGCGCCACCTAACGGTGGCGTCATAGTTCTTAGGTAAGTAAGTTTTGCTCTTTTAAATATATGAGATATTAACTGCGCCACCTTACGGTGGTGTCATAATACTTAGTTATGTAAGAATTATAGGTGTAAATTTATAACATCTCAACTGCGCCAACTAAGGATAGCGTCATAATGATTAATTTCGTAATAAACGCGTCCGATCGCTGCAAAATTCAAAGTGCTATAAGGAAAATCGCAGCCTCCGATGCGCTATTTATAGGCACGTTACCGCCGCCCTGGCCGGCCAGTACCACCGCAAGCGCTACGTCCCACAATTTTAAATCTGTAATATCTTCGAAAATATTAATTTAAATCTTGTGCTGTACAGGACCATATAGATCTATATTAAATCAAAAATGTATTTAAGCTTTTTATTTGGATAAGGATTAATGCTGTATTTGTTAAAATCGCTTCGAAAATTAGCCATTATTTGTCGTAAAAAGTAAATGACAAAAAAATGTTATTGTGGGATATCCATAAGAGATGGACATATACCATCGCTGAGTTTTCTGTAGACCTTTTCAATGTGTACAAATAATTAGTACATTATTTTGATAAATCTCGTAGGGTTCAGCCTTCGTTTGCAATGTAAGCGGAAAAAAATTGATAATTAACGACATCACATTAGAAACCTCAAAAATAACGGTATTTCTCCACTATTTAATGGATGTTATTATACATATAAACCTTCCTCTTGAATCACTCTATCTATTAAAAAAAAACGCATCAAAATCCGTTGCGTAGTTTTAAACATTTAAGCATACAAAGGGAAATAGGGACAGAATAAGCGACTTAGTTTTATACTATGTATTGAAGTTGTAAATGAAATTTACTAATCTAAGATAATAAATGTTATAATGCAGTAAGATAAACTTTTTTCAATTATGGGAATGATCCCCGCGGAGCTCGACACCTGGATGAAAGTGTATATGCAAAAGTATTTGACTTGGACAAAAGTGTCATTTCTTCAGGTATAAATTTAATAATTTTAACACTGAACTCATTACGATATTCCGAACGAAAGTATATCTGTTTAGAATAAGGGACTTAAAACTCTTTAGTGGCACTTTAATGATCACAGCTACCTGAAATACCACCTAGTCTGAAATGATATATTCGTTTCTGAAAATACAAGTGTAAGTGAAATTAGCAAAATATTTGTAAGATAAGCAATTTTTCTAAATATCTAATTTATAAGAAAAAAAAACTAAATGCATATCATCCTGCCTCTACTAATGAGTAATCTCAAACAGATTAACCTAAAATCTGAGCATTTATTGTCGTCATTTTTTAAATCTTTAAGTGTTCGCAATATAACCGTTATTATTTGTAATCTTTGTAATTCATGTTTTTTTAATAATTTCCTTCTGTCATGTAAATCAAGGATAAACATTAAGTTTTTTGACACTTACCTCCTGGAAGTCACTTGTCGCTAGTTTAATAATTAAGTTATTAAACTAATTGAAAGCATTATTTGCATTTTCGTTGATTGCGTAGGTAATATTAATTAAGTTTCCTTTTATGGCCCATAAGTTTACCGTTATATAAAAAGTGATCACTATTTGTTTAAGTTATTAAATATGTTTATGATTATAAATACATATAATATTTTTATTAAAAAAATCTCATTAAATTCAAACAAAGCAAACTGCAATTATATTAAAGAATATAGGTACTTGAAACAAATTATGATTGCAACAAACCACTAAATTCAAATTACATTTTTCCGTGATCGAGCTAGAGAGTCCCAAACATGGATCATGCACATAATAAGTGGACGAGTGATGAAACTGAGTGCTAGAATTAATAACAATGTTTTATGCGAGATTAGATGAAAATCGTGAAATCGTGTTGTTCTAGGAGAAAGAATATATATGTACCTATACCCGACCTTACTGTGCAATGGAGGATCTGAATCTTTTTGTTATAAAGGAAGATTTTGTATATTACTTTTTTTAAGATATTTCTCATGAAATTTTTGAAATTTAGAAATAGTTATTAAGGTTACAAGCCCGATATGTAGCAAATAACAGAAAAGGTTGAATATTGTAATCTGAGGCGTAGCAGAGGATTATAACAACCGATTTTGTTATTTGTCTATCGGCCGTGTTTCATTCAAGGCATTTCGTAATCCCGTTGAAAGATTACATTACATTTTAATGCCGAGGAAAAATTAATTGCACAGAAAAATCCCAACGGCTGCACTGTGTTGTCATAGAATAGTTTGGCAGTTTTTGTAAACGTCCATTTTTTGTGATCGGAAGTTGTATGTAAGGATTATGGAGGGTAGAGGTAAGGAGAACTGTCTCCGTGTATTGAATGTGTCCGTCAAAATGTGGTAAATAAGGGTGGCGCTACGATCGTAGTAGGGTAAATTTTAAAAAAAGCGCCATAATTTCTTAGAGTAGGATAGATAAATAAACAAGGAAAGACACATTTCCGCTTTATTATGACACATACATAAGATAATAATAAAGTATATAAAATGAAATTTTATTAATGATTATTTTCCAGCACTAAGTGAATAAGTATTTAAAAATTCATTACTACGTTTTTTTTATAGCACTTATATTACGAAATCATACGACATTTCAATCAATTTGTCAAAAACTGCTACATTCATTCTGTACCCTACATCTACTTTAGCGCCATTGTAGTGACAAGTTTGAGAAGTGTTATGTACCTCTAAAAAGTGGACACATTTTTAATCATTTCCCATTTAAGATCGTTCTCCTTACCTCTACCCTCCATAGTAAGGATGAATGAAATTGATGAATTTTAGAAATTTCCATTATAAGTATTGTTAGATTCACATGAAGCGAGCGTCGATTTAATGGCTAATATAACACAATACCTATATAAAAAAGAATATGAAAATTTTAAGAGTGGCGTAAAAGTATAGTTAGTGTTTTGCCTATTATTTGAACAAGACTTAACAAACGCCGGCCGTTAAAAAATCCTAACGTTGACTTATAAACTGTCATATGAATATTGTTAAATCAAAATAACAATATTACGAAAGTGACATCGAAAAATCGAAAAAATTCACATCCAGCAGAACTTGAACTTCCTATCTTTAGGTACCTATAGCCGGTAACGCCTCGCACAACTATAGCCACAGATTTATTAGTAGTAAGGCGGCAATTTGATCTTTTTAATTTAACACATTTGACACTTATTCCAGTTCTCCTCAAGCACATTTTTCCGTGATTTTAATGAAAGAGAGATTATTTGTCAAATCGACAACTCACTCATCACCATATCTCAGAAACTATAAGACCGACTAACTTGAACTTTGGTTGGTAGGTTCCTTTGAGGGTCTAGACGTGCGATAAGAAAGGATTTTACGAAACTCTAACGGGGTTTGGAAATTTGTATAAAAGTCCTATGTTTTTGAAGTAAGGGACTAGAAAATTAAAATGTGTATTCTTTGGAGGTTGTGGAGGTGTACTTACATTGTATTTCTAGAAATCAACCCCCTACATGCAACGCGAACGACATCGCGGGTACATCGATATAGAACCCAAAAATTTGGTTAGATTTTTTATTGTCTGTCTGTCTGTCTGTCTGTCTGTATGTTTGTGCGCGCATCACATGAATGCTACTGATTCGATTCGAATGCGTTTTTCACACATGTTTCAGATTTTGTATGAAGTTATCTCATTGATACATTTAAAAATACTACTAAAATAATACACAACATGCATACATGCATACATAATTTAGTTTTGATATTCGAAACTAGATGACGCTATGAGGATATTAAAATACATGACTCACAAATTACTATATCCTACAGATCATTAGGTCCAATGTAGAACTGTCATAGATCAATATTATAAGATAGTTATAACCGGTGTTATATGATTTATTATTATCAAAATCTGTTCAATGGTTGCAGCATGATTGACTGACAAACATAAAATTTTAAATAAAAAAAAATAATAAAAGTAGTTAGGCCAGACTTATTTTACTAAGAATATACCTACAGAATGATTAAAATTAAAATTAAAATGTAAAATAGATAGTCAGTAAATCATTTGTGAGTATCCCAATTTCACGCGAGCAAAGCCGCGGGTAAAAGCTAGTAGATATATAATACCTAGACTGCGCGTTTAGATTATAACCCGATACTGGAGAGCAAAAAAAAAGATACGAGCAGTCCCTACCCCCATTAAGGTGGCTGACCCAAAGTGGAGAAATTTATCGAAATTTAGATCAAAATTAGGTGCTTTTTAGGTGCGCAAATCAAAAATTAGGTGCACTAACCGTTTTTGAAATATTTACGAAAAACCATAGGACCGCCAGCCTTTAACAACCTAGCTGACCCATAATAAAAAAAAACAAAAAACTAGGATTGAATAATCTTTAAATTAAGTGCCAATTAAGTGCTTTTTAAAACACGAAACATAAAAGAAAAAATTTAAAAATTAAACGTATTAAAATTGAATATATTGATTGTGTATGGCAAAATGTCACATTCTTCTTACACTTTGAACCAAAATGGACATCGGCAGTTTAAGAACAGTTAGAAATCGGTAAAATTTTTTTGTCCCTTAATTTTTTTAATGGATAATTCGGAAGGTCGCCACTAAAATTTTTGTTTATTTTTTTTTAACTTGGACTTGCAACCGGTCAGTTATAAAAAAATGTTAACTATGTTAAGAACAACTAAATTTGATGTACAAAAAGTGTTGAAAATAAATATTGTTTAATAGAAAAATTGATAATTTTTTGAAAATTGTTACTATAGTCTGGCCGTCGAAAAGATGGAATGATCACGAGACAAATGTACTCCTTATTTCAGCCCACAGTTTATATCATCTTTGGTATGAGTACAGTCTAAACTGTCCTTCGTTTACTGCAGTTTAGAAGGCGTTACATCGTAAGATTAAGCCGTTCAGATGCCCGTATTCACTGATCAAGAATCCTTAAATTCCATCTTTTCAGCGGCCGGGGTATTGTTGAAATAACAATTAGAGATAATTGTTGAAAATAATGATAGTTTTCCATCTCTACTCTAAAATAAGCAAGGCTAAATAGGTTAGTTCAACATTCGTTGATTCCTTTGTTTTACTACTTTAATTTTTCTCTTAGATAGAACATTTCTAGCAAAAATTTAAATAAAAAAAATAATTACCTATTGAGACGTTTTTTACTTGTTCGAATTTTTTAGTTGAAATGTCTTGGAGTAGAAAAGTAATGGTATAAATAATTTTTGAGTAATTCAAATAGGTGCGCTTCATTTTGAGTAGAGATAAAAACGGCAGAGAAGTTTTGAGTCGAGATAAAAGTCAATTAATTACCGGAGCTACGCGCAAAAAAAACTAAGGAAATTTTATGGGATTATTTTTTAGGTATTTGTACCAGTTTTTAAGTGCTTAGAAAGTGCAGAATGACACACTTTGTTAAATACTTAAGAATTTCTAGTTGACTTGGCTCATCAGCGGTTTGTTCTGCTATTGAGTCTGTTGCCCTTACTGAGCACTTAAATATTTGACAAAAAGTTTTTTATAATAATTATTATATTTGGAAGTGACCGATAAGAAGTATCAGCTCAGTGATCCCAGGTCAAAAAATTAAAAAATTTATTTCATTTCGGACGAGAGAATTATTAAGTAATAGAATTACAAGAAAATTTTAATGATCTATGTGCTTAAAAAGTGCAGATTGATACTCTTAGTTGAGACACAAGAAAACTTTGGGCAAATATTTTCAGTTAAAATTGCTCATTAGCAGTTTATTTTGCTCGTGAAACTATTGCACTTAATCAGCACTTAAATCTCTGACAAAGTGAATTTTATATTAATCATCATTTCCGGAAATGACCGGTTGCAAGTCTCAGCTCAGCGGTCCGAGTTAAAAAAAAATAAAAAAAATTTTAGTGGTGACCTTCCGAATTATCCATTAAAAAAATTACGGGACAAAATTTTTTTACCGATTTCTAACTGTTCTTAAACTACCGATATCCATTTTGGTTCAAAGTGCAAGAAGAAATGTGACATTTTGCCATACACAATCAATATATTCAATTTTAATAGGTTTAATTTTTAAATTTTTTATTTTATGTTTCGTGTTTTAAAAAGCACTTAATTAGCACTTAATTTAAAGATTATTCAATCCTAGTTTTTTGTTTTTTTTTATTATGGGTCAGCTAGGTTGTTAAAGGCTGGCGGTCCCATGGTTTTTCGTAAATATTTCAAAAACGGTTAGTGCACCTAATTTTTGTTTTGCGCACCTAAATAGCACCTAAAAAGCACCTAATTTTGACATAAATTTCGACAAATTTTTCCACTTTGGGTCAGCCACCTTTATGGGGGTGCAGTCCCTGCATCTCCTTCTTGGAGAAGGGTTTACCTACCACGTGTCTTCCCCACTATCAATTTCCAAATAGGTTGTTTAAAGATAACTAAGTTTATAAAAAGTCAAGTGATAGTGACGAGTTACTGTGTTTGCTTTCGGCACTGAAAAATGGGGTTTTAAATAATGACATTCTTTTAAAGTAGCCTTGGTTTTCTGGAAAAACAGTAGACATAAATTTGTGAGAGATTTCTACTTACATTCTGTCACTAATTAAATATTGTATCTCCCTGACGATGATAAATATATTTCGAAAGCTAAGATAAGTTTGCATTCACAATATTCTTTTTTTACTTATATTGTTTGTATATGTTATGTATATTTGTAATTTAAATTTAATGATTATTATGCATTTTTAAAGTATTGTAACGGGATAACCGTAAAGGTAAGGACCTAAATTTGAAAGATTGTTTTTCGGTTATTCTAGAAACTTCTAAACACACTGACTAGATTAAATAATGTTTCTAAAAAATTTTAGAAAGTTCTAAACACACTGACTAGATTAAATATTGTTGTATATAAGGGGATGTATGGGCAGTTAACGTCAGTTCAAGTTCAAATATTCACAAGAGTTCATTGTATTGTCAAGCAGTTTAGACGTTATCCAGCAGAGTTCTGTGTATTTTAACAATTTTGTAAGTAAATTGTGTTAAAGTCCCCATAAGTATTTCAAATTGGTGTCAGGTGTGGGGTAAAGATACAAGAATAGCTGGAAAGAAAATCAATGAACTATTGGTGGCTGAGTTCAGAAAAGAGCTCGAAGAATTGGAGTTGGAAACTACTGGGACCAAATCCTTATTGTTGCGTAGGCTCCGTGAATGCTCCCCTGACGCTGTGGATTTTGAAGACCTAAATCAAAAAGCGAATTCTGAACTAGCCCAAAAACTGGCCCAATTGTCCAGTCAGATAAAGAGCCAGCGCGAAGATATGTCCCAGCTGTCGCAACGAATGACGAGCCAACAAGAAGATCAAACTCAACAACTCTCCCGGCTGCAAGAGAAGCTATCAGGACGAATGACGAGCCAGCAAGAGGAGCTATCCAGTCAGATGAAGAGCCAGCAAGAGGAGCTTTCCAGTCAGATGGAGAGCCAGCGCGAAGATATGTCCCAGCTGTGGCAACGAATGACGAGCCAACAAGAAGATCAAACTCAACAACTCTGAGCTGCAAGAGGAGCTATCAGGACGAATGACGAGCCAGCAAGAGGAGCTATCCAGTCAGATGAAGAGCCAGCAAGAGGAGCTTTTCAGTCAGATGAAGAGCCAGCGTGAAGATATGTCCCAGCTATCACAACGGATGTCTACCCTACCGGAAGAGTTATCCAGTTCCTTTTCCCAGCAAATATCGCATTTGCGCTCCGAAATGTACACTCTTCGTGACGAACAAAATCAGCAAGTGTCTAGCTTGCGAGACGAACAAAATCAGCAAGTGTCCAGCTTGCGAACCGAACAAAATCAACAAGTCGCCAACTTGCGAGACGAGCAAAACTAGATCAACCAGCAAATGCAGTCCGAAATAAGGAAGTTTCAACGAGAACACGAAGCTTGTCGTCGAAACCAGCCCATCCACCACGGCGACGGAGATGCAGAAAGGACGGAAACCTGACACGTAGACGTCGAGCGATGAGGAAATGAGGAGACTACCCAGGTACGAACGACGATGAAATCCCCGACCTTCGACGGGAAGACTTCCTGGCCAAATTACCTGAAACAATTCGACGCAGCGGCCAGAGCTAATGGATGGTCATCCCAGGAGAAGGCATTGTCCCCAACCGTAGCTCTGCGAGGCGAAGCTTTAGACGTCTTGCAATCATTGACACCAGATGAAGCTGACAACCTCGAGTTATTGGTGAATCGTCTAGAGATGCGTTATGGTCAAACTCATCTACAACCGGTGTACCGAATGCAGTTAAAGAGCCGAAAGCAGAAAAATGGAGAGACTATCCAGGAATTTGGGGCGGAAGTAGCAAGAATGGTACGACTTGCGTATTCAAATGCAGCGAAGGATTTCCTGGAGTGCCTGGCAGTCCAAACCTTCACCGATAGTCTTCAAGATGTCGAGTTGCAACGGTCTGTATGGTTGGCGCGGCCGAAGTCTCTTGTGGACGCCTTGACCATTGCCCTGGAGTTGCTCAACTAAGGGAAGTCACCGGTAGCTACGACCATGCCGTTCATTCCGTTAGCGACGTCGAAGCGGTAGTAGAGAGGATAATGAAGTTATCTCCAAAAGGAAGGCGCCCAGTGAGATGCTGGAACTGCGGAGAACTAGGCCATATAAGAAATACTTGCCCCCAAAAAGAAAAATCTTCTGCTGAAGTACCCCAGCAGCAGCAAAACTAGAACGGGTCGACTCCTGGAGGGCGAAATTGACCCCAAACATTCCCGAAGCCCCTCACACCATTAAATTGGCCACCACTTTAGCAGATATATTAGTTGAAGAATTCGTAAGCCGATTTGGGGTACCACTAGAATTACATTCAGACCAAGGAAGAAATTTTAAAAGCAAGCTGTTTCACGAAGTTTGCCAAAGATTAGGCATCCACAAAACCAGAACCACAGCGATGCACCCTCAGTCTGATGGAATGGTGGAACGAACGAACCGGACTATAACCAACTATCTGTCAAAAGTGGTGTCAGAATGTCAGAGGGATTGGGATCGACATATTCCACTATTTCGAATGGCAACTCCATGGAGACTAGACAAGGAGTACGCACTCGACCGGGAGAATTGCCAAAATCTGTCCACGGTATCGTACATATTAGGTTTACTTTTTTCACCACTAGCGTCGCTAGTTTTCCTTTTGTACCGGTATGAATATAGACAATTAAATAATCGTGAATTATTAAATTGGTTTTTATTATTTATATCTGAAAGATCGAACTACTTTTTTCATTGTGTAAATAAATTAATAATGAAATAATTAAAAATTATTTATTTTATTTCAAACTACTTCCTCATTGGTTTTCATTTTGGTACAAATGGAACACCAGCGCCCTCTCATTTTGGTAGCCCTATTTGCATACATGGAGTTCGTACTCCTTGTCTAGCCTCCATGGGTCATTCGATCGTCCATTAACGAATCAACTGGCCAAACGCCTGCGAAGGTCCTGTTCGGTAGAGAAATGAGGCTACCATGTGACTTGATGTTTGGTTGTAAACCTGGTGGAGAAGTGGCCTGTGAACAATATTTAGTCGATTTTTAGAATCGAATGGAGAATATACACAACCTGGTGCGTGGAAAACTTCAATTATCTAGTGATCGGATGAAGAGGTACTATGACACACGGACAATGGAAAAGAGTTACCAAGTTGGAGATTTAGTCTGGCTCTATAACCCCCAACGGCGTCGAGGTGTTTGTCCCAAATTACAGAAGAACTGGGAAGGTCCATACACCATCAAAACGAAGATTAACGATGTCATTTATCGGAGTGTGAAAATTCCCAGAGGGAAACCCGTCGTGGTCCATCATGATCGTTTGGCGCCTTACCAGGAAAACCACAGTGGAGATGTGCAGCAGCTCCAAGAAAATGGTTTGGCTGGCTCAGGGAGTGTGCGGGATTCCGATTTGGGAAATAACATTCCAGGAGGAATGAATCTAAGGAGGGAACAGTGTTACGGGATAACCGTAAAGGAAGGGACCTTAATTTGAAAGATTGTTATTGACAGTTGATTTTTAGAAACTTCTAAAAGCACTGACTAGATTAAATAATGTTTCTAGAAAATTCTAGAAACTTCTAAACACACTGACTAGATTAAATAATCTTTCTAGAAAGTTCCAGAATGTTCATTTGTAGTATATAAGGGGATGTATGGGCAGTTAACGGCAGTTCAAGTTCAAATATTGACAAGAGTTCATTGCATTGTCAAGCAGTTTAGACGTTATCCAGCATAGTTCTGTGTATCTTAATAATTTTGTAAATAAATTGTGTAAAAGTCCCCATAAGTGTTTCAGTATTATACAATGGTTGAAATCAGAAAAAAATATTTTTACGTTTCTGGTATTCACTTATTTTTATTTACAAAAAATTAATAACATATATTTTTTTAAATTTAAACAATAGATTCTAAAATCGTGTGTGCATACAGGCACATGCTGTGAGGGTCTGTTAGGGTCGAGAAAAGGGTCTGATTTAGGAACTGCCCGCTGGGCCCAGGTAAGGGGTGATTTCAAAGACTCTTTAACCAAACAAAATATGCCTGGTAGATACTGCCTTACAAACAACATAATAACTAATGTTTCTTGATTCTTAGTAAAAATCGCAAGCTGCATGCTGGAAAAGTACGTAGTGGTGGCAAATGACGTTAGGTACAGGAAACCAGTGCGACTTTTAATGAAACTAAACAACTAATTGTACAGAAATGTGCGAAGACGAAGAGAAGAACTCAGGGGTTTTGGGTGTGTATGCGGAACGGAATAGGTAACCAACAACGAAGTTCAACACGAGGTACCAGTTCAGGGCGGAACCACGAGACAGGCAAGCATATAGCAATCCTCCTCTTGCCCACTAAAATTCTAAAGACAGTACCAGAATGAGAACAGCACATCCAAAAATTTTAGAAGATATAGAAAATCTCAAAAACCTGACGTATTAGTGCAATTCTGTGATCGGATTCGTATTCAACGCATCGAAAATCTTCGGGAACTACATTTTAGTTTTTGGTTCTAATATTTTTATACCTGTATGAGTTATAAGTTTTTAGATCCCTTGTGATGAAAGTAGACAGCTAAAAGAAATGTTTTTATTGCTAGCAAAAATATACTTTACTTCTTTATTTTGTAAAATCTCTAAATAAACCAAAAAAAAATCAGAGATTCTTTTGGTTAAATTGTGGATCTATGCCATTGTCCTATTAGACAATAAAAAAACAGAATTTACTCATTTTTATGGGACCAAGCGTTACTTTTGTTTTTGAATTTTTCTGTGCTAAAAAATTTATGATTTATAATTAATTATTGTGTTAAAATACATAATTAAATAATCTCGATAGATAATCATACAAAACACTATCAATCACCTATGCTCATCGAGCCTATGCTATTTAAACATTGATGTTGACAGCTTGATACTTACTCGATATCTGAAGTCAATACCGATATGAATTATCGATGATGCGAAAAAATCTTCCAGTACCAGTTATGTTATAAATTTAGGAAGTATATTATGAACTGAGTACTAACTCTTAAGGCAGCACATCTGGTCGGAAATGGTACAACATGGTATCTAATAATAGCAAAAAACGAGCGAAAATAAAATAGCTTATGGTTCTTAATTAATAATGGAAAAATAACCAGATATGGTTTTTAACCAATAAATAATAAATATGAATATTCGAAGTCAAATCTGTATTAAACATAAAGGCTTGTATGATTCTGGAAATGTTTTTGATGTGGTTGAAAAAAAATTATAGATACCTTTATATAATTATGATAAAAATTAAGGCAAAAATAAAAACACTAAATATTTGTGTAAGTCATTTTGTAATCATAAAATAAATAATTCAATTACAATTTTGTCAGTCTCTCTCTGATTTCTTCTGTTTAAATAGCACATATGACGAACAATTTTATCAATACGAGGCAAAAGTGACACTAGTACCTACTTTGGATAACATATTAAAGTCTTTTATTTTTTGAATCGCAGTTTTCTCTTAAACTTTGTTTGTATATACGAAAAACCTGTATCGGCTAATACATCACCATGTTCAATTAAATCTACTATACCTCGAGGCCCAATTGTCCGGCAGTGACGTTATTGTCACGTAAATGCAAGTGGAACCAATGCAAGGTTTCAATGAATCGTAGTTGCCAGGTTTAATTTAGAAATACTTACTATCTTTGCCTTAGTAACGCGCAATGGAAAGAGATACTTTTAAGAAAAATGGCAAGCGGCGCTAGCGTAGTTAATTATGTTACCCAGTGTTGCCATTTTCTTAAAAGTATCTCTTTCTAGTGCGCGTTAATAAGACAAAGATATTAAGTTAAACATGGCAACTAGCATTCATTCGAACCTCGCATTGGTTCCACTTGCTTTTACGTCACAATGACGTCACTGACAGACAATTTCACCTTGAGTTATAAACCACAAGCATTTGTGATGAAACAATTACTAGCACGACCACCATAACACCTTAATCCACTTTGAGTACATCCAACTAAAAATTTGTGTGCTGATTCTTTTAATTTGAATACCTACATTAAATTTCAATGTTTAACTTGGAACTTTAAGTTTACTTCGGTGCAGTCAATAATAAAACGAACTTCTGGATTATGTTACTTAAATGATTCTGATAAGCACGAACAGCGACCATAATGGCCAGACTATAAAGTTTTAAATAAAATATTTAACTATTGCAAATTCTTTACGAATATTCGCTTAAAAGTTATCCGATGAATAAAATTAAGGTTGAAATTGCAGTAAGTGTCAAACTTGATATTAGCTAAATTCAGAATAATTTTTGCCCTGTAGTTGTAAATATAAAATATAATGTAAACAGATTTTTTATTTTCTTAGCTGCTAGATAAGAAATCGATTGTCAAATTTAACCAAACAAAAAAGAACACTTCACATGTACATACATCCTTAAGAATAAAATAATAATTAATTATTCTAAGAGATTTATTTATACTTGATTTGTTTACTGTTATCCTTATTTATATTCACCAATTTCTTCCGGTAGAAGTGGATACGAAAGGAAGAGGAAAAAATTAACTGCCGGTGCTTGTCAGATACCTTTTGCAACAAAGAAAAGTACGTACTTTGTTAGACATTTGGCAGATGTATATGAGTGTAACGCAATTTTCTATAAAAGGTAGACAACCTTGCCTAAAGCTCCATAGCTTTTGATTAGAGCGTTCAAAAGATATGGCGTCTAATGATGTATTAAGATGGATATGCAGAGCAGGTCTGGGGTGAAATTTTGCCTCGGGTACAATTTTAATACAAAGCACTTAGATTAAGAAATTGATCTGAACTCTGAAGGGGATTTCTTTTAATTTACTTAGTTTGTAATGTGAAGCGTTTGAAATAACGTAATTCAGGATTCAGGACTGTTAATGAGTAATAATGCAGGAAAATAAAGTACTTACGACTATATTAAATTATACATCCTACTGCGTTTAAAATGTCTAGTAGGCTGTTTTTTTAATTTATTCACGTCACTACAAGTCACAGACTGAGAAACTTAACAACAAATAGCGTAATAGTTATTTATGCAACTAGTGCGTAAAGTGACCTTTTTTGACGAATGTGAATGTTGTCGCATGAGTCAAAAAAGGAACATTTACGCACGAGTTGCATACAATATTTTTTTTACAACCGAATTTCTTTACAAGAAATACAAGTATAGGCCTGATTTTTTTTTACGCTTTACTGAAAAAAAAAATTTGCATAATCTTATACAAAACAGTGCTTATTATACTTTTTTTCACTAGTGAAAAAAAACTTTTTTTTTCACTAGTGAAAAAAAGTTAAACTTTACGAACCTTAAACCGTGCGTAAAGGTAATACTTTACGCGATCTGATACGCTAACTTCAATTTGCCTATACATTTTTGTCACGTCTGCTCCTATCACAATTCTATGCTTTCTAAATCTTATTAAAATATTAAATAATTCATCCTGCACTTCATATCCCGGGTGTTGTGTATCGTTTAGGGATAGTTTCGACATTGTTTTCGCAGAACCGTCGAATACTACCCTTAATTTTGTTGTTGTGCTTTCTTCCTTGAAAACAGCATGATGCGGAAGATAATATGCTGCTGCATTTTGATTTGATGTCTGGTCAGTTATGATTGTCATATGATTAAGTTCCTCATATTCTCTTATAAAATCTATGTATTTTGAAAATTTTGTTTCCATTGACAATAAACGCTTTTTTGCCAAGCTGCATGAGTCACCTAACTTATCTTTGTTTTCGTTAAATGGCAAGCTGACTATGAAACGACCATTTGAATCTCTTTTTGTTGTTTTACGAAAATTCTGCTCACAAGAGTCGAGAGGGTTAAGAGCTGGAGCTCCACCGCCCTCGGTGCAATCTTCGAGAATCCAAAATTTTTCTATTTGTTTATGTAGCTCTGTATTCGTAACCATATGACAACTGACCGTTTTTGAAGATCCTTCATCGTAATCAACCGCACCCGTAACAATCCACCCTAACTTTGTTTTCTGAAAATATGGTTGATTTCTAGCTGTTTTTATTTGCCCAACGCATAATAAATCCGAGAATAACCCCGCACCGATAAGTAAATCTACCGGCCGAGTTTTATCAAATTGTGGATCCGCTAATACGATGCCTGCTGGCAAGGTAATCTGCAATTTATTTATTTTTATGTTAGGCATGTTGCTAGTAATACGCGGTGCAATTAAACATGTTATTGTAGTTTTAAACCCTGACGTTTTTGATTGTAATTTGACTTGCGTCCGATATTTCAATTCTATGGACGCCTGATCAATTCCCGACACCGTTGTTTCAGATTGTAAAGAACTAAGTTTCAATCGCTTACTTAATTCCTGTGTAATAAAATGTACCTGTGAACCCGAATCCAGAAGCGCTCGGCATTCACGTAATTCTCCTTCGCGGTCCGCTATCTGAACAATGGCTGTACCCAACAGTACATTATCAGTCGAGTCCTCTAACGATTGAGCGCTCAGTGCTATTGGTTGCGAAAGGATCTGATCACAAGGTGTCTGGCATTCCCGACCTTGACTATTTTTCTTCTTATTAGAATGTAACAATGTGTTATGATATAAATTACATTTTTTGCATGGACCCGAAGAACAATCAGCTTTAGAATGATCAGCTGATAGACAATTAAAACAAACTTTTAACTCCTTCGCCTTTTTAAATCTCGCTGGTATATCTAATGCTTTAAATTCACCACAGAAATAAAGAGGATGATTATCGTTGCATTGTGGACATGCTGTTGTGGTTGCAGCGTGTGCCGCAACGGATTGATTGGGTTTCTTTTGAAATTTATTATAGTTATTGTTGATGTCAAAGATAATAATAGTATACCTAATACTATTATGACGTTTTACAGAGTCTTTGAAAATCAAAGAACATATAGACCGTTTACTAAGAACCAACAACCTGGCTATATGCCACGACGGACATTGAATTACAGTTCAAAGTTAAACGGGGTTAGTATATCTGCAAGATAGAACTAACCATTTTAGTTTGCAATTCGAAAGGATATCACTTGTAGACCGGTTTTGACGTATTGCGTCTCATCAGTACAAGGAAGATATCCATCCAGAAGCTCTAAGAGCAACTAGATTGGAGATATGTCTGAAATCACACAAATACATTATCTTTAGTAAAGAAAATGTTAAAAGTGCGATTATAGCGACATCTCCATAACTAATTGCAAACTGAAATTCTATTTGACAAAAAACCTCTCGGCTTTGTAGGGTTAACTACTTGATTGCAGTTTCCTGCTAATCAATTGTCATTTCAGTAAAACGTTTATCAAATAGATGTCAAAGATAATAATAGTATACCTAATACGCACTTTTAACATTTTATAATCGCACAAAAATGAACCCGAAGGCCCAACACAAAATCTCGTTTTACCTAACCCTATTGTCCAGTTTTAGAGAATTTATTATAAAGGATTAAAAATTAAAATAACATGTGGCAAATAAACGATAGTGAATTATGGGTGTCATAAATCGCTCAAGAAATAAGGGTCTCTACAGCCCGTCACACTATAATTACAAAAATAAAATCTTAGACAAACACCGTAACCAATTACTTATATAATGTGTCACTTAACTAAACCTGAAATGTGAAAAATGTTAAAATATCTATTTACAAATTTAAGTTCTTGAACACTTATGTTGTATCCATATTCTTTTAGCTTTTGATAATAACTGCCAGGTGGACTCTGTTTATGCAGATTTTTTCAAAGATTTTGATAAAGTTCACCACAATTTATTTTTAGCAAAGTTGGAAGGCTTGGGTTTTATGGTAAAATTCTTAGTTGGATTAGTAGTTTTTTAAAAAACCGTACACAATGTGAGAAAACAGCCGGCAGCGTATCAAAAATTATTATTAGCGTTCTATCGGGAGTTTCCCAAGGATCGCACTTCTCGTTAACTTTTTTATTAAGGACTTGTTCGACTGCCTTACTAACTCTCATCATTTAACAGTTGTTGACGATTTAAGAATATATAATTGCTTTTTATTCCTTGCGAGATGCTACACTCCTCCAAAATAATTTACAGAACACATACAATTGGTGTTCTGTTAATAAAATGATAGATAAATGTTTCATAATAAAAATTTTTAGAATTCACACACTGATTTGCTACGATTACAAATTAAATGGCGATTTAATTGGGAACATTGGGCTTTATATTTAGAAATTTTAAGGATTTTGGTTGTATGGTCTCCTTATTCTGAACGCTACATTCGAGGACTGGAACGCGTAGGTACAAGAGAAATTTTTAAGACATTGTGCTTATAAAATGGATCTCACCCTTGATCAATACGATTATAACGATATAGAGATATCTTAGAATCTTTAAACGTTGCAACAAAGGAGAATAAACTTGGACATTATCTTTCTTCACAAAATCCTGATGGATTGTACCGATTTGTTTAGAACAATTGCTTTAAAAGTTCCTGTTCGCCAAACGAAAAAGTTGGAAACGTTTGCGATCTGTCTTTGTTCCAATAACTACACAGTTAATTCTTCGGTCAACAGATTGATGTGTCTGGGCAATAAATACATTTTCTCAGGAGATTGATCAGTTTTGAGCTGAAAACTTGTCTTAAAAAATTATCCTAAACGGTGTATTGTATGTTTGCTTCTTATATTTCTTCTTTTTCGGTATTCATGTATTTACTATTTTATTTTAATTAATTTTGACTCCTACATGATCTTATTTTATCGTATTATACTTTATATGTATTTTGTTTGTCATAATGACCATTTTTTATTATTGTGTAAATGACTTTATTTTAATAATGTTTCATTATGTATATGCATGACAATTTTATCAAATCTCTTGTAATTTTGCCATTTAATTAATTTTTGTACATTTGGTGTAAAATTTTAAAATAAATAAATATTTTTGAATTGATGATTCCCTTTTTTTGTAATAGTACTAAGTTTTGATGATTTAATGACGTAAACGTCCAGAACGCTGAAATGGAGTACACAATTGTTACTGTAGTTATTGTCTCAAACACAATTATTTTGTTGAGGAAGAGACAACAGTGCATTTACAACTGAAAATAAGATTAAATGTACAGGACGAAATTCATTACCCTAACAAGGCCTGCTTAAATACTTTAGAAAGCTTGCTTTTATTTTCGTCGTGTTCTTTGTCTTTCTCTTTGTCATTCCGGGTGGAATTTTGTAATTAAATTTAAACCTATTTCCCCACCACCTAGAGCTCTAAAATGTTCAAAATAGCTAAAAACTGGATGACAATCCATGTTTTAAGTGTGTTTAGGCATATACATAGACACAATTTCAAGAAATTCTAAATCAGTAAAAAACCTTTCTACTATAAAAAGTTCTTTTTATACATTGTTATTATTTAAACTTGTAATGATGTATATATTTTAGAATTCTTATTGGAGTCGTCACAAAGTTTTAAAATTGGTTAATTTTTTAACCGACTTCAAAACAAGAAGAGGTTCTCAATTTGGTCATATATTTTTTTATGTTTGTTACCGAATATCTCCGGTATTTATAATCCGATTGAAAAATTTCTTTTTGCATTCAAAAGAGTAGAGTGTCCGTGTGATCCCATAAATTTGGTTAAGGTCTGGTCATCAATGTGGAATATATTCCAGGAAATACCACAACAGAATTAGCCCTGCAGTTAGTTTATATGTTAATAATGATCTATACCATAAAAACATAATAATTAGCCCGTTACTGTTCCACTCTAAAGCCAAAGGCCTCACAACGAGAAGAAATAAGCATTTAATCAACACGCTTGTTCACTGTGGGTTGATGATTTCAGACATATAAGTCGTTTCATCACGATTTTTTCCTTCATCGTAAGTGCATGGTGTCTCTAGGTGTTAGAGAATTTACTTAGATCTTCAAAAAGTCACATTAGTACCTGTTGGGATTGTTGGAGATTAATCACAGTACGTCATGCACGGTATTCGAAAGGTTTTAAAGATAAGTAGCAACTAAAAAGGATAAAATAAAAACTGTTCTAAAAAAATTGAACCTCCTTCAAAAAAAAAAAATGCACTAAAAAGTCAGAAATGAAATCTGTTAGAAGCAACTTGGCATCTGATTTTGATTTTCTTAAAGTCAGCTCCACTGGTTTATATTTGTATAAAAGATTTTAGTTACTAATATTCAAAATCAAGATTTAATTTTTAAGATTAAAATGGAGGGTATTTTGCTATTGGAGCGACTTCAAGGGAATCGAAAGCAGTTGCCGAGTTGCTTCCAATTTTTTTAAGAAATAAAGATTTTATTTCTGGCTTTGTAGTACATTTTTTTGAAGGCTATTTAATTAAAAAAAAAAGGAACAACAGCTTTCCTATAGTGGTGTACACTGTACACGGCTCGATCGCTGAGACGTATAAAGATGAAGTCAGAAAACGAGACATCACGTATTACTTCAAAGTTTAATTACAAACTGATTGCAATTGATTTTAAATGCTTACAACTGATTGCAATAGATTATAAGGTATTGCAAGTGATTACAGGTGATTGCTAGTGATTTCAAGTGATCAGAAGGAATGATGATGTCAGAAATCTTCGTATAAGGTTTGGTTATGATGTAACAGACACTATTACAAATAATTAAAAAATAAAATTAGGAACTGTTAATTCTAATCAAAATATTTTCTATTTTTTTAATGGGTAAAATTAATTATAATAGATTTTTTTGTTTAACTTTATTCTTTATCTAGGTGTCTAGGAAAGATTATGGAATAATCCGGATCTGTAATTTTCCAATCCTTAAACGGTTTTTTAACAAGAACCCTATACAAGATTATTGTGAGATAGTTAATATAATAATATGAAAATTAGATTAAAATATTGCTGTTCATCTGTTGCGATACATAGGTACTTGATATTATTCAGCCCATCGTAACAAGATTAATTATTGAAATTATTTTGTATAAAGGTAGCACTAAATCATGTAATTTTGCGTAATATTATGAGTCTTAATGTTGATGTGCATTGAAGGGGTAAAAAAAAGAAATTTGCTCTCATCGATGTAGGATTTATTAGTAATGCAATTTTCTGTTTTGTTATGGTATAGAAAATCTTTTTTTATGTTAGGCATTTATTGATTGATCCTTAGGAATGCTAAATAAAATTAAAACTAAACTGAACTTTATCAATAGAATTTTTACATTTTTAATGATGTACTGTTCTGTAAATAATTTACCAACCTTCTTCACATTAATCCACCATCATTACGGTATCCATTACAAATTTATCCATTTTTCATGTATGAACTAAATTTATTTTATACATTAAGTCACATAACACACTTTCAATACAATAAAATTAAAAACAAATACTGTTTACATCTTATCTCTCTCTCTCTCACTAAGAGAACGTTTTTTTACGATAGAATCCGTCTGAAATATAGTCGCCGGTCGTACTGCAGCTTAGTTGGGCTTATTATATTCCTTTAATTGATTCATTTCACCACTTTAGGATCTTTGTACCCTCTACTATGTAACGATCTATTGGATCGTTTTAGTATTGGAATCCACCAGATTATATTCGGTGAGATTTATTTTAATGTTATCGCCGTAATTATAACTTTTGCTGATACGGGTTTTGACTGATATCGGTGCTTTCTTTTTCGCTACGATAGATTCTCAAATCCATTTTCCTATCTGATTTCTTCGTGGTAACATTCTCCTTTACAATACAAGGTTATTTCGACATTTGTATGGAGAGCTACGTTGAAGCTAATATTCTTTTTTGGATGCGAGATCGAGACGTCTGCCATTTTGATATAAGAAAGCCGAATTTCGACTTAGATCCTAGTTTTCGTCCAATTTGAATTATCCGAAGAATATTCAATTCCGTTCAAAAAAGCAACAGTTCATCCCAGGAAGAAACTCGTTTAAAGGGAATCCCTTCCGAAGAAACAACAACACAAAGATAAGGGATTAAATTAATTACGAACTAACTAAAATATAACTTGCAAATTTAATTTTTTTTTTTTATAAATCATTTAAACGGGTGTTTGAGTGTTATTTGCTTGTTTGTACTCTTGCGCCCTTATATTTTATGTTTGGGAAGGACTTGTAAAACTCAGAAAAGAAGCCACGACTCAATTGAGCTAGCTAAGGGATATAATCCCTTTAGTGGGAATTTCTACAGTTACAACTAGTATGTACAGGTCTTAAAGAGAGTTGCCACATATTTCTAAATTCTCCTGCGATCTAGTTTCTTTCAATGGTTCAGTATATGTTTTACTGATTTAGGTTTCCTATCGCATATTCTGCAGTTTGAGTTTCCTTTAAGCAGTATCAGGGTTGGAAGGTGTGCCTTAACTTTTTAAAAAAAATTGGTTGTTTTTGTCAACAATCAAAATTTGACACGTCTAAGACACAGTAATGTTTCGTAAAATTATTTGAACACATTTAAATAAAATGCTAACAATATCAATAAGATCTTTAACTTTTAACCGATGTTTTTAATCACAAGGTATTTGATTTCAGTGATGTGTTTCTCATCAACTGATGTCGATGACTACGTCAAAACGTTTTTTGTTTTCGACGCTTTCTCTTGCTTCTTAAGCACTTTTAACAGTCTGTCCATTGATAGCGTGTTGTAACATTATAAATATTTCTACAGAAGACATTTCTAAAGACAGAATTCTTTACTTACTAGAATCTGAGATTCTAAAAATCTCCAAAATCACTGTAAGTTGTTCATGAAAACAAGAGTCACTTGCAAGCTAATGATTATGCTGAATACAGAAGACAGAATAGATGTCATTTACAGTACCACCAACTTAAAAAAACTAACATGAAAATGACAAACCCGCGAAATTAAAAATATAAACTTCTTGACCGTAATATGTTATAATCTAAAGACACTTAATAATTTATCTAAAATTTTGTTGTCAAATTGTTTTCTTGCACGTATTTCTATTATAGCAAAATCAGCTAAAATAAAAAAATGGATACCAACTGCTGCATTCCGGTGCTTATACTAGTCGAATAGGATAAGACCATTATACAATTATTCCTTCAGAAATATTAATCTAGATATAATTATCTTCTAATAGCAGTAACGTAAATTCTAAAAATTAAAAAAATGACTGGTCATCGGTACGGTTAGAGGCCGGAAGCGAAGAATTAAACAGCATATCAGTGAAGTATGATAATGGCGTGTTTGAAAGAACTAAAGACAAAGATTGAGACGCGCATTAGTATTACCCATTGCGTGGGAGCTCATTTTAAATTTATAATCAGTGTTGCCAATTTTCTCTTCGAATTTGCTTTAATAACTCTTTTTGGTCCTTCGTCCAGAAACAATACTATTAATTACTTCAAAATCGTCCGGAAAATGGCATTTTCCGGCCTAGGCCGGCAAAGTAGCTTTTAGATTATCTAAAGAGATGGCGCAATGAGTTTAAATTTTAAGTCACCAAAAATACATAATAAATATAACTTTTAATTAAATTTAATTAAAAACAACGTACAATATACTAAACTTACCTATAACTTTTTCTAAATGTAAGCAGGATTCTAATTTACATTTAATTTCTCTCACAACTTGTATTATAAAATTTGACATTTGTCAATTTACAACTACTTATCATTCGATTATGGATATAGTTCATTGTCTCTGCTATTTTTATATAAAATTATTAGATATTGATTTTAATATTTTCAATATAACAATTTTCTCTGTGCTTCTTATTAGCCAGAGATAATAGAATTAATTAATTAATTTGTCTATGTTATTAGCACAGTATTTGTATGTATAAAAATTAATTACCAGCTGACATTTTGTCGGCTATCTTCTAGTCAGTGGTCTTAGTTCAGTTAGCACAAGCAGTCAAGTCTTGAACATAACAGAACTTTTGAAAATATTAAAAATTAGTCGAACCAAAAAATAGTGTGTGTTACACGTCCGGAAAATATTTTGCAAGTGCTCGTATTGTTTCGCCTCGGTGCTACGCACCTCGGCTACACAACTTTACTCGCTCTTGCAAAATGTCATTTTCCGTCCTTGTGTCACAAATAACTATTGTATTATATTGAAAACACACAGATTTTCTATATTATGGGCCCTTTTTGATATTTGGATTTGGTACTTTTTGTAAGATTGACAGTGACATTCGCGACCAAAAATCATTTTAAGATGTATTTTTCACGTGTTTAAATGGTTAACAAACAGATATTCGTTTTTATATATGAAAACTTGATTATTCTTATAACAGAGAAAAAACTTGGTCACGACATAGAACTCCGAAGAAGATAATTCCTACTGGACTTGCAGATGTTACTGCGCAAACTGCTTAATTGCGTTAAATATCCCGCTAATCTCAGAGTGAAGATTGTGGACCCATTCTTCCCAAACAGCAAGATACGTCCAGTGTACGTACATTTAAGGCTCTTTTTAAGTCGTTACGTCCTTGTCCCATAGCAAACGAAATATGTATATAATAAGTACGTACAGTAAAGGATATTGGTTGTACGTACTATACGATAAGCAGTAAGTACGTACTTAAGACAAACTTATTTTAACGTATGTACTTTGTATACGTACCCTGTATGTACAAAATATGTTCATTTTGATATTGACATGTCTTGCCACTGTTAGCAAAAAAAAGAAGAAGATTTAGGTACCTAACCTTAAAATGTATAACCAAGTAACGCGTTAAAGAATAACGGTTTGGCGCCTATCTTTTTGCATAAAATACGGTTTCTGAAAATAATAGTATTTTTTATGACTTAGTTTTTGGTTGTGTTAAACTGTGTTTATTACGCTGTGACACTAAAGTTTAGTTTGTGTAGTTGGTTGATATACGAAAAGTTAACAGATTTTATAAGAAGGTGGATGGGGGAACCTGATAGGTAACCAGCTGGCAGTTGGATTCAGTTGGCTCGGAAGGAAAGAAAAGAAAAAGTTTTGTGACTATAAAGTAGCCAAAGTAGTGATAAGTATGAAGTATATTTTATAGTTATAAAAAACTGTAGGTTAGGCAGTTAATTGAGTTGTCAAAGTAGTGTACTATTATCATATTTTGCATTGAATACAGAAGGGAGCATATTTTTGCGGATAAAATTGAACAATAGAACAGTTAAAAGTATAACACGCACCCCCTCTGTCTTCTCATTTTATTAACCAGAGCCCGCAAATGAGTTGCCGTTCGTGTGGGCCAAGTGATCAAAAATTTTTGTCAAGTTTCTCTTCAGCATCTAATTAGAACTCGCATGGAATCACAAATTTATTGTCTCTTTTGGTAGTTAGTATGCATTCAAGAAACTTTTTTCTACATCAAATATTTTTTTAATGTACCTATTTTGTTTCCATTTCAGATGCAGCATTGAAATCAAAAAAATGTGCAGAGGCTAAGGAAGCGGAGCAGCTAGGAGATACCACGCTGGCTAAGAAGAACTCAAGAGAGGCTGAGGGCATTCAATAAAAATAATTAATATTGAATATAGAAAGAAGTTGCAGATTTTGACTTTTATTATCCTTTTTGGTAGACACTTTCTCATGCTATGTTAAAGTAATATTACACAAATATAAAATAGATATTTTAAGTTTTATATTCATGTACTGTAAAATAACTGGTTTTAGTGGTAAAAAAATAAGTAGTTATGTGTAGGTACAGTGTATATACAATGTACATAAAGTGTACTGTATGTACAGTGTACGTACATATTACAACAGTTGGATGTACACTATTCTGGTTGGTACAAACAAGACAAAATACAAACGTTTTATGTACATACATAATATTGATTAGCTGTATGTGTGTACGTCTATTGTATGTAATGTCTGTACGTAATTTGGACATACTGCATTGTGGAAAATGTACATTCTAAAAACGTACTGTGTACGTACTACGTACAATAAAATACGTATTATGGACGTAACTTTAGTCAGATGATAACGTACTTCACACGTTTTGTGTACGTATCGTTGCTGGTTGGGTTTCTCAAATTGCTAGAAAAAACAGCATAGATCTTGCTGGTTTATGATAGAAGAACAGATATTTTTGACGAATTGTTGTAATTAAATTTCTGTGTTTTGTTTAAAAATGACGTTAACGTATAAAATGGCTTATTCCTGGAGAGATTATTTCAAGTTTTCACAGGTAAGATACTGCTATCTTCTTTCTATTTCTAACTGTCGGACATTTCTATGCATAGTCTTGCCAACTCTACAAAAATACCGATAATGACCAATAATCAAAGTAGTTCGTGTTCGGTTGTATCAGTTAATTTAATGTGCTATAGTCCATTTCAACGATTTTGGCCGATGACAGAAATCATACTCGAAGTAAATTTAGAGTTACATCTCTCTCAGATACAGACTAGTTTAGAAATTTAAATGAGGACGTTTGTTTTTTAATACAACACTTACGTAACTGCATCTTGTTTCAGCGGTAGATAAAAAGTATTCAATACGGAAGTCTTGACTTAATTCACATTCCTAGTAACCCTCATGCACGGCTCGTTGTTGAAGGGTTGAATTTAATAATTATTAATGTCATATTTTTGAAGATGTCAAACCACACTGATAGTTTCAGAAACTTACGACCTAATTTAGAAAAAAAACTCTCCGCCATTGGTAACTTGGATGACAGTTTAATCTTATTTCAGTGGTTTCTAATATCAAATCGGCCAAAAACGATGAAATGGACTATATCAACAAAAAGTTACAGTTGATAAATTATTGCTTTATCACTTCAAACCAGAACTCAATCGCCATAGTATGAAGGGTAGGCCATAGTTAGACGTTGGTGACTAAATTTTTGTTTAATACAAAAATTTACTGCTTTATGAATTTAGAACCGGATTCCGATTTACAGACTTCTTAAGATTTTATATATTAGGATCAGTTTTGTGGCTGCACTAGTTTAAGTTTTGCTATGACGTATAAAATATAAAACTTG
This sequence comes from Altica lythri, assembly GCA_964028335.1. Taxonomy (NCBI): domain Eukaryota; kingdom Metazoa; phylum Arthropoda; class Insecta; order Coleoptera; family Chrysomelidae; genus Altica; species Altica lythri. The sequence continues at coordinate 19,883,477 of OZ034805.1, forward strand.
TATTAATAGCTTTTCTTGTGACTAAATGTTTCTGATGTTTTTAGTTTGTTAATGGAGCCACCATTAACGACTGGAACTGAAATTATTTAATTATAAATTATCTAGGACATAGATTTGAGGTTTGATATTGATAAGACATATTAATACCCAGACTAAGCGTTGCATCTTGAGCATGTTAGCTCGGCACATGAGAAAGAAAAGTGATGGGAACAGTGATTGCTTCTATTTCTTATCAACTGTGCAGAAATCAAAACCAATACATATTTTTTAAATCAATATCATATAATTAGGTATGTTCAGCAAAATAGTAGGTAAGAGAAGAAAGCTTTGCTCCGATCCTTTTTCCCTTGCAATGGGAAGAAAGAGTTTTAACTTAGAACGCGTAATATAAGTTTTGTTATATGAGGACACTGCAATATCAGCAAGGTTGAATACAAAATGTCTACAGAGCTGCAAAAGGAAATAAAAGAATGGTAAATAAAAAAAAATATTAAGAAAAACACGAAAACAATTTTGTTTAAGATAACACACCACCAACCAGATGAAGAGGAGACAACATCAAATGAAATCAGTAAAATACCTAAGTGCCAACACGGACAAGAATTATGCTTCAAATAACACGTAGAGGACGTAGTGAAAAAAGCAAAATACACAAGAAGCAAGATAGGAGGACTAATTGGAACGAAAAGCCTATTGAACTTAAGCACAAAATAAAGTCCGATCTAACAATAATAATACTTATCCCGACGTATGCTTGGGTGGCATGAAAACACGCGTGCTTAAACTAGCTGATAAAAGTACAGATCCAACAAAACTGATTTCTACGAGAATAAGTGAACGCACAATGGTACATTAAAAACAATACTTTATACCACAAAGTAAGAAAAGTTTCAGATAAATATAAAAAAGTCAAGAAGATAAAACGGGTCCTAAAAGCATCAGAGGCAAAAGATGCAGCTCAGGCAACAGTAAAGAACCAGAAGACAAAATAGCGCCGAAGTGACAAAGAAGTCACTTAAAAAGAAAGCTACTGAAGATTGTGCAATACTGAAGAACGCACAAAGAGAAAAGCAAGCAACAGTAGCTAGATACCAGGATTATAGTGCAGGAGCACTGTTTTGGCAAAAGCAGATAAGAACCGCAATTTTTCCTCAAAGCCCATTCAAGAATTCCAACTTGATGTAGCCCCGTCGGAAGTGAGAAGGCGGGATAAAAGGAGGCAACTAAGTCGTTGCCAGAATGACATGCTTTCTATTTTATGCTCGGTTACCTACGTACTTGTGTGGAGGTATTATTAGTCTATAGTTAGAATCACCTTGAAGTTAATTCGAATATAAACCTTTAAAATATTCATTACACATTTAAACAATGACGTGTCAATCATTGATTTTTAATATAAAAGATATTGTACACCTATCATTTTAACACAATTTAAGTATGTTAATAAAAAATAAAGGAACGTACCATCGTACCAAGCTAGATCACTCTCAAAGATAAATATTTTAGGTAATACCTGTATATAGTAAAGTCGTTTAAATTAAGTTGTTTGAGTAAATTTTTTTACATGTCAATAAGTCGCCACTAGAAGTATACATATAGTTTGCACATTACTTTCTTTTAGTTTAAATTTTAGAAACAAGCTCATACATATTTATCGAAGTGAAAATTGGTCCCCATGGCAAATAAACACATTCAGTGGCTTGCGTGCTGATAAATCATCACGATCTTTCACTTAGAATGGAATTTTTCCTAATTTTTGATAAATAGTAGTTTGGGAATTGTACTAAATTGAAGATAGATGCTTAAGATTCGCAAAGAAATATCAAATTGCATTTGCTGGGAACGACAAACTGTGAGAAAAACTAGATTTCGAAGCAGTCGTGAAATGATATTTCAATGACTTTATCGATTTTAAATTATTTTCTATTGTCTGTATTGTACCGAAATGTTAATAAGGGAGTTTGACCTTATACGTATTTACTTTTTAATTTTAGCTTTAATTTACGGTACTCTAAGTTGACACAGTAATATAATGTATCGTATTAAAGTTTAATAGTTAATCAGGATGGTAATTTATTTTGTAATTATAAATAAAAGAATTATAAAAGGTTTCTATTGATTTAATATGCAATAAAATTGTTTAAATCAGATTTATTCAAAATAAAACACTTTAATTAGAATGGCACTCCTCTTACCTCATTTATTTTATTTAAACTCATATAAGAAAATTTAATGACTTCATAGCTATAGTAAATATAAAATTAAGCAATTGCAAAAACGATATAGAAGTATATAAGTTATGTATTCCTTCAAGCTCTCTACGACCTTTTGTTTTGATCCATAGATTTGCTCAACTAACACTTGACCAAATCTTTTAGGGATACATTTAGTTTTTAGAATAAATCTGAAGAAAACTTAGGTGCAGGATTCTAAAACAATAACCGAAATTTAAATTCGGTACAATAAGAATGAATCTGGGCACCATATGCATAACAATTTACGAACCATTGCATATTCATACGCAATGGCAAGCAGTGTATTTTTGCCTATAAATCAGTCAAGGCATGATGTCCAGAATTAAGATTGAAAAAGTGAATGATCAGCCACGAACAGACAGTAATGTGGCAATTTAAAAAAAAATGTTGGTGTATCTAAGCACGGACTCTATTTATAGTATAGTTTGTGGGCAATGGGTTCTTCAGCTTTTGTCATAGGTCCAAAAAAGATTGCTAAACGGCTTATCATTGCGACATCTTTTAAATAAAGGCACAATAGTTAAGACTAACTTTCTTCAATATTTGCTTTAATTTTTATATTATTATTTTAAAGTTTCTTTGATGAATTAATTCTTTAGCTAATAACTAATAAGCACAATTTACAAAAAGAACTTTTTATAATAGAAAGTTTTTTACTGATTTATAGGTCATATTTTGTGTCATCTCAACAATGCACAGCATCCCTGATTTTGCAAAAATATTAAGTCATACAACGCTGTGATTGATCATAGAGAAGATTGTTTCCTTGTTAACAAAATCAAGGGTAGTTGTATTTAAAAACTTTCTAAAACAGTTTATTTTATTACCAGTTAAAATAATAATTACTGTTTTCACATGTAAGAACAAAAAAAAAAGAAAAAAAAACTTCTCTGTCGCGTAATCGATCCCATTATGATAACATAACAGAACTGTCACAAGTGGACTGATCCGCCTCCTAACCAACTACGCTACGAACGATTTATTTAATACCTTTCAAAATAATATTATCCATACACAACTTAGATCATGTTTAATATCAATTCGGTATAAATTTCGAAATCTATGTATATGCCTAAACACACTTGAAACATGCATTGTCATCCAGTTCTTAGCTATCCTGAAAATTTCAGAGCTCTAGGTAGTCGGGAAATAGGTTTAAATTCGATTACAAATTCCACGGAATGACACAGAGACACAGAACACGGCGAAAATATAAAAAACTTTCTAAAAATAATACTTACACTAGCGCCTGTATCAAGTAAAAAAATAAGTTTATTACCATTATAAAATAAATTAACAAAATTTAATTCATTTAAAGCAAAAATATTATAAAATGTTTCTGAATTAGTGTTGGTCACGAAAAAATGGTTGAGATATTTGACGATTTTCTGAATATTCACCACTTATATCAGCATTAGAATTATGTGGAATACCCATCTATTATTACCTCTACTATTGTATGTATTATTTTGCCTACCTCTAAAATTATTTTATCTATAATTGGTACCCCTATAAGAATTTCTGTTACCATTGTTTCTTTTAAAATTATTTTTTCTTAATAATATTTGGTTTAAAATTATTTCCTTTACTATTATTGCCCCTAAAACTATTTTCTGTAAAATTCTTATGTTCTCTTATCTGAAAGATTTGCCATTAGTTTTGCAACAGTTATTTAGTTTTTCTTATTTCGGCACCTGATTAACTTAAATTTGTATAATTACATGCTTTAACAATTATTTGTAAATTATTATTTCTAAGCCCATTTGCAAAAGTATTGATTGCAATCATTTCGTTAATTTTATTTACAATATTACTATTACTTAAATTATCACCAGCTTGAGAAAGTGTTAGCTCCGCTAGAAGCTTTTCTAACGTTTTTCCAAACTGATCAACAGTCTTTGACCCTTGTTTAGCATTGTGTAATTATTGACTAGCTAACGATGTTTTAGATTTTTTGGTTATAAAATATTTCTTTAAATCATTTGCTAGAGACCCATTATCAGTGTAAGTTTTATTTAATCTAATTTTTGAATTTTCACTCAAGCTTTTCTTTAAAATATAAGTACTTAATAATATCTTACCATTTGCATCAAGCATATAGGTAATCATACAATTCTATTGCATCAATAAGTTGTTTAGTTACAGTTTCAGTAGATACCCGTCCATAACCGATAGCAGACTTGCCGCTGTTCTTTAATCGAATTTTTCAGTCATTTTATTAATCGAACAATCTAAATCTAATATACTATTACCCTTTACACTTTGCTCAGTATGTTGCAGAAACTGTAATCTTTCCGTTAAATTATTTTCTATTGCATTAATTAGTTTTTCTATTGTAATAGCAAGTTCTTTAATATTAGTTTTAATACGAAAATCTATGTCTGATTTATTAAACAAATCTTTTTAATTCTTATAATTATCTTTACACTTAGCTAAAGTTTCTAATTTACCATTTGTATCACTTTCATTCACTTTCAGTATTTTCTTTTATTAAGTTCTTATAAAACACTTTTAGTTTTTCAGCAAAATTTTGGAATTGTCATTCTAGATCCATTCATTTTATAATTAACTAGCTGTACCCGCGACGTAGTTCGCGTGGCGTGTTGATTGTTATATAAAAATTTCTCCCCCGAATTCGTTAAAGCGGTGGGGGGAGAAATTTTTATATACCAGATGTTAAGTTGAAAGAAGACAAATACATCTGTGAAAACCGCATTCGAATCGGATCAGTAGTATTAATGTGATGCGCGCACAAACATACAGACAGACAGACAAAAAAATCTAACCACATTTTTGGGTTCTAATTATTTTTTTAAATATCTTTAATGTACAGAATTTTCATTTCTAAAGATTTATTATATGTATAGATTATTTTTCACGCCCTCGCATGGCCACTTGTGGGTGGAATTTTCTAAAATCCGTTCACAATTGACCTCAAAATTTTAAAAATAACTATTGTGCAAAGTTTTAAACCTGTAGAACTTATAGATTTTAAATTTTAGTTTTTATTTTTCACGCCCCCACAACACTCCTGTGGCCCCTGTGGGTGAAATTTCGTAAAATCAGTTCACAGTTGACCTCAAACTTATAAAAATAACTATTTTGCAAAGTTTTAAACCTGTAGGACTTATAGATTTTAATTTTTTTTCACGCCCCCGCAACCCCCATGTGGGTGGAATTTCGTAAAATCCCTTCACAATTGACCTCAAAATTATAAAAGTAACTATTTTGCAAAGTGTCAAACCTGTAGGACTTATGGATTTTAAATTTTATTTTATTTTTTCACGCCCCCGCATTCTCCCTTGTGGGTGAAATTTCGTAAAATCCATTCACAATTGACCTCAAAATTATAAAAATAACTATTTTGCAAAGTTTCAAACCTGTAGGACTCATAGATTTTATTTTATTTTTTTTTTCACGCCCTCGCAACCCCCCCTGTGGGTGAAATTTTGCAAAATCCGTTTACAGTTGACCTCCAAATTATAAAAATAAGATGATTTTTGTATAGCTTTAACTATTAAGGTTACACACGCGACGGAAGTTTAAAAAATGGAGTAACTTCTCCCGTTTTCTCAACATTTCCCTTCACTGCTCTGCTCCCATTAATTGTAGCGTAATAAAATGTATACCATCACCTGCTCAGGAGTATGAAAAATAGTACCAATTTTTGTTAAAATCCGTCGTGTAGTTTTTGTTTCTATAGCGGTTATACAGACAGACAGACAGACAAAAATTTTACTGATTGCATTTTTGGAATGAGTATCGATCCCCAATCACCCCCTGATAGTTATTTTGGAAATATATTTTATGTACAGAATTCGCCTCTCTACAGATTTATTATAAGTATAGATTACAAAACCTAAAAATAAAAATCTTCTCTATCTTTTTAAACTATGTCTGCCAATGTAATAAATATAATTTCTTTACGCCATTGGATTGAGTACTATTTGTTTGGTCTTCACTGTTACCAGCTTGTGCGATTATGACTTCCTCTTTGGATTCTTGTTGTCCCATTTTATTTATAAAAAAACAGAGTAGCGCCTTAAACACCAACCAAAGTGATAACGATGGACTGGCAAGATCGCCATGTAATAAAACATTTCTTGCACGTATTAATTAATTTGAAGATCTTAATTATATTAAACACATCTTATCAGTTTAAAGTTTTACTATAAAAAAGCCCCAATTTTTGATCACCCACTCCGACGAGTTCATAAGTCTTACTAAGTCGCCGGAATAGGTGACGAGATAATTAGAAATATTTCTAAATAATAATGTGCTTAACTAAACTTAAATAACTTGTTTATAAAGCTAAAAAATCTACAGAGTGGTTCTGAAATTAACAAAAATATAAATATATAAATATATAAATATATAAATATATAAATATATAAATATATAAATATATAAACATATAAATATAAGTATAAGTATAGCGCTAGATTACAAACTGTAGAATATTAAAAGGTATGGAAAAACCAACTAAGAAGACTTAATGACCGTCAGCAGGGACGAAGAGCTTAAGCAGAAGTAAATCGAAGGCTATCAGAAGCTCTGGTTGCTACCCTGCGTTGTGTAAAATTGCTGAAAAAACAAAAAAACTGTTTAGAAATCGTAAGCGACAAGATTTAGCTAAATTGGTTGAAAGTAATCAGGTTTACAGATCACACTAGATTTTTTATTGTTTTTTAGAAAGTTTTTTATATTTTCGCCGTGTTCTGTGTCTCTGTGTCATTCCGTGGAATTTGTAATCGAATTTAAACCTATTTCCCGACTACCTATAGCTCTGAAATTTTCAGGATAGCTAAGAACTGGATGACAATGCATGTTTCAAGTGTGTTTAGGCATATACATAGATTTCGAAATTTATACCGAATTGATATTAAACATGATCTAAGTTGTGTATAGATAATATTATTTTGAAAGTTATTAAATAAATCGTTCGTAGCGTAGTTGGTTAGGCGGTGGATCAGTCCACTTGTGACAGTTCTGTTATGTTATCATAATGGGATCGATTACGCGACACAGAAGTTTTTTTTTCTTTTTTTTTGTTCTTACATGTTAAAACAGTAATTATTATTTTAACTGGTAATAAAATAAACTGTTTTAGAAAGTTTTTAGATACAACTACCCTTGATTTTGTTAACAAGGAAACAATCTTCTCTATGATCAATCACAGCGTTGTATGACTTAATATTTTTGCAAAATCAGGGATGCTGTGCATTGTTGAGATGACACAAAATATGACCTATAAATCAGTAAAAAACTTTCTATTATAAAAAGTTCTTTTTGTAAATTGTGCTTATTATCTTTACTTTGCGATTTTAATGTTTTGTTTCTCAAAAAAATGTAACTAATTAAGTTTTTTCTATTTTTATAGGTCTATATGAATAATTATAAATTACCCTTGATATTTAATACTTTGTTAAATTTTACTGACAAAATGATATCAAGGCTATTCATTAAACCACCCGAAAGTATTTTGCTTTAATAGGAAAAAAATAAAGATACGTGTTTCACAGTAATTTGGTAATTTGGTAGGTCTAATGCCCATTTTGGCGTAGTCTAAAAATCCCTGTTCTATATAATACGAATATCCTTGCACAATCATGTTGAAAATATAAACGGATTATTTCAAGCTGGATCTAAAAAGCGCAAAATTAATATTTAAATATTTATGTTTTATATTGTTGTTTGCTTGCATTCATCTTAGTTATTTATAAACAATAAATTAAGTATAATAATCTTGTCATATTAAGAATGAAAATTCAATCTTGATTCTTTCGCAAAATGAAAATTTCAAGTGGTATGGCACTAATCGTTCAACTCTTGCTCTCTCACACATATTTCAAACTGGTGTAATCTCGTTTTCTTTACCTGTACAATGCAAAATATATGTACACACGATTTGAGTGGCGGCCATCTCTTCGATGCGAGATACAAGCCATCATCATTTCAGTTTCTCGGCTTTTCACTCTTTTAATAATCTTCGACCACTTTCAGTTTCACACGTTGAACTCGATCATAGAAATTTATATGCAAGAAAATGGAATGCTCTTATGTTTAATCAGCTTTAAATGTGTATTAAAAGTTTCTGAGTGTGTTTACCTAATTGGCCACTACAGTACTTTTTTGTAGGTTTTGCTTTCAAACAGATAGGGTCAAATTAATTAGAAATTAGTGATTATAGTTAATGGACTTTCCTAAAAAGCCGATTTGGTGTATTGCCTAAATGCAATAAGTTTATTTATCATTCTCAATTTGTACAAAAAAGTCACAAAATTGTAGAATAATGTAAAAAACATTTAACAAAAAAGATCTAATTATATATTTTTACCCACGACTCATAAGTAAATTGCGTATTTTTTAACCTATAACTCTGTCAGTAAGTGTCAAATTATTGAGTAGTTGTGTTATAGTTTCATTTACTAAACTAGTGGAGTAAGTAAATAGAAACCTGTATTATTATGTTGGTTACCTACAGTTTTCATTAAATTAAACTAACATTTGACATTTCTCAGACAGAACTGTCTGCGAAATCGAATATTTTTGACAACTTTTGCCAAAATTTAAATTTTATATTTGTTATTTTTAGTTTTATACAAACCATTTGGTAAGTCGTGGGTAAAGCATAGTACTTCACTCGAGGAACAAATTGCATATTTAGCTCGTTTCTTTACCCCCTTCGCTCGCAAGCTCGCTAATGGGCCAAACACACTCGCTGTAATATGCAATTTACTCCACTCGTAAAGTAATATACTATTTTACTTTTATTGTAAATTTGATAATACATAATCTTTTGCGGAGCTCATATTAGACAAACAAACCGATCTACCCAATAGAATAAGGCATAGGTACCCCTGAGAATGGTGAAACTAATGCATGGTTAGCTGGATGTTCACAAAAATCACAAAACAAATGTTAAATTAAAAAAAGTAATATCACATAAAAAATATAAAAAAGTAAGACTCCATAAATATTAACTTTTCCAATTGCTCTGAATTGTAGACAAAATAAATATATTAAAAAAGATGTACCTTAATGAAATAACCAAAACAAGTACACTACTAACTAGAGACATCAAGAACCTTTGCTAACTGATAGTGTTAGGTTCAATTAGATCTTAAATGGTAGATCTTTCCTAAAGCCTCAGGAAAATCTAAACTTCCTTTTTAAATAAGAAAACGCTCCCTGTATCTTTAATTTTTTTGGGAACGTAATTGTATAAGTACTCTATTTGCTATATAAATAATCATGCGACCTTATTATAAGGGTTATCATTAGCAAAAGAAATTTTCTGGCCACTAGACTGAAACATCAATTAATTGTTTAAATATATTAGAAATAAAATACTGTTCCTTGAGGAACTCCGTAATCAATTAAATCCTAGATCCTCAAATCTAAAGCTTCCAAAAGAAATTTGTGATGGACAAATTGGCAACAATTCTCATAGTTGACTACAACGTTGATATTGACTTAAATAATGATAATTTGGAATATCAACTACAAGACAAACATTTGGATGATATTGATTAAAATGATAATTTAAAATCTTAACTGCAAGACAAAGATGAAATAGAAGACCATTCAAGTAAACAGAGCAAGAAAGTCCGATTAGAATAATTGTTTTTTTAAACTGTTTGATTTATTTTTTGTATTATTTTTTACAGTAACATTAAATTTATTATTTTTTTAACATAAAAATATATCTGTCATACTTATATTTTTAATAACATTTTACGAAAAAAAATATTTTAGCAAAATAATGTATTGTATTTGAAAATAATTTGTTTAAACAATAATGTAGATTCAAACTAAATGAAGCTAAAAACATTTTTATTAAAAACTGCTGTAATATAAGTATAAAAAATGGTTTTATTTTGTTATAAATAAATAAATTGATGCATTATTTTAATTTGATAAAATGATTTAAGCTTTTTTGTTCGTGTTACATCGAGTTAAAAAAAAATGATGAAAATCGCCTCATTAAAAACTGAGAAAATCAGTTTTTTTTCCTATCTATTTTAAATTTTAGATTTCAGTATTTCCTTATGAATTTTTTTTCTATTTTTCACGTGCTAGGACAATTATATTTTTTGATTTTATATACGTTATCGATATTTTAAAGACATAAAAAATTATACCAAGAAAGATCTCTAAAAAACAAAGGTGCTTATTCAAGAATTACCCTCCTATTGTTTATTTTTTTTTTATTAAGGATGTCCTGGTAGGTAAAGACCTAAATACAAATGTACCGAGAACATCTATTGAGGCAGAAGAGACAATTTATTAATTTGGGATTTACTGTCCTGCAAGTAGTGCAATCTGGACACCCTGGGGAGGAAGGTACGATTGAATCGATCCGTTATCGATGTCCAGCATTGAACAGTATAAGGTTGCATGGAGCTGGCACGTCGCGTTGCTCTGGCTGGTCTGACAAGTGGAGGCATTATAGAGCGGTGTTCTTCTGAGCAAAATCCGTTTATGTATCGGTAAAACAAGGAAAGATCAGACACTGCCCTTCGGTGGGACAATGGGGCTAGGTTTTTGGTGATACTGGTGTCGTTTATTAGTCGAACTGCTCTTCTTTGTATTGCTTAAAATACTCCGATGCTTGACGGACCCGCCGAACCCCATACATGCAAGCAGTATTCAAGATTAGGTATTATTTGGGATTTGTAATGAGTAGCTAAGTTGGATGGAAAAAAATATTTTCCTGCTCTAAACAGAATTTCTTTCCTGCTGCAGTTGCTATGGATGCAATATGTTCGTTCCATAGTAAGTCCTGGGAGATCGTTATACCAACCAGCGTAATAGAGTCGCCCGCTACCAGTGTCTGATCATTGATTGTGATGGATGAGTTGCGTGTTTGCCTCTTGTTGGATGTCTTTGTCTTGGAAGCGTTGAAATTAACAAAATTCTTTTTTCTCCACTCGTCTACAATTTTCGTTGTGGATCTTCTGTTCTCTTTCAGAATATCTAGAAGTATGAGACGGTTGTGCGCTTTGCTACAGTGTAAGTTGCGTCATCTGCAAAACCATGTATCGGGTTATTAGTGGCTTCTAATAGATCATAATTGTGTAATAGGAATAGAGTAGGAGCTAGAGCCGATCTTTGGGGAACTCCAGCGTTGATCTTGTAGAGGTTGGAAGAATGTCCATCTACAGCAACTTGCATGTGCCTGTTGGAGAGAAAGTTGGATATCCATCTACAAACTGCCTTCATACGGACTCTCGCAAAATCTTTGCAGAGTCCATATGAAGGCAGTTTGTTCAAAAGAGCTGCATGCCACACTTGATCAAATGAATTTGAGATGTCTAGTGATACTATTTGAGTCACCCATAACGGTGGATGTAAATGTCGGTCAACTTTGAAGACTTGTATCATTCCAAATACAAATTTTAAAATATCTATCAAGATTAATAAGCAAGGGTCATTTTCAAAATATTGATTTATATTTTTTATTTGTTTTTAGTGGCAAAAATTCCCCAACTAAAGAAGTAAATATATGCAATTATGCCACTAAGAACTTACAGAGAAGATTTAAATAAGGGTAATCAATTTTGAACTTTCTAACCAATTCGATCTTGTAGAAAATTTAATAACAAAACATTTTCTTTTGTTATAACTTTTTTCCAAAATTCATAGTTTAAAAGTTTTTTAAAAAAAAAGAAGAAAAAACTCTGATTTTTTTTTGGATATTTAAATATGTTGCGCAACTTTTTCAGAAGAAGGATAGGTAGTTCAATTATTGTTGTATAAGCTGTTTACAACCAATTTCAACAAAAATTAGCGGCCAATTTAAAACAGATTCGCCCTGGTCTATCTAGTAATTGTTTTTTTCTAATATCATCTTCGTTACTCATTATAATAAGAGTAACGATATGTGTATGGTCTACTTTAATAATAATTAACTATTTTACAGGTGATAAGGGGTTTATAATTATCATTTTTTATCTTTTTATTGTTTTGGTTTTAGTGTTGGACATTTAAAAATCTGTCAATATATCTTAATATCTTAAGTATTACTACACTTTTTTAATTATAACTTTACTTCGTTAAATCTCTGGGGTATGAAAGTATGAAGTTATTACCGTACAAAATTCAAAAATGTTTTTTAATTACGTACTAGTCAAATTTTATTAATTTTCAGCTATTTTACATACATTGTACTACGTGACGCCAACCTTACCTACTGGCAATGTAATGGCAATATACATTGGGTACATTAGTTTTTTTTAACAATATTGGTAGGTAAAACTAACTAACATTTTAAATCTTTTTTATTAATACCACATGAAAAAATATTTCTAAAAGCTATAACTCAGATGTCTGTATTTTAAAAAATAATAGCAAAAGATATTTTTAATATTTGTTTAATATTCTCATATTTAACTTCAATTGAAGATGTTCGATGTTATAGAAATATGTTTTAGGAATAAAGTTTATAAAATACACTTAAATTCATATTATGTAATTTTAAAATAAAACAGTAAAGTAACAAGAAAGCATAGAAATTAGCAATTATTTTTTTACCTCCCAATAGCAGTTAGTCTGAACTTAAAGTAACAGTTTTACTCTATAAAATTACCCATAAATAGTAAGTGGGAACTAAAACAAACTGGATCTAATATAATAAGTTACTACAGAAGTTAAAATTCACACGGAGAAACTTCTAAAAGATGTCTGGAACTCTTTGTTTCAATTTGGTTTTATCTTGTACTGAATTCCAAATAACTCACCGTACACATTCCGGCGCTTGATATGATTAGAAGGATGGGAAAATGCTGCTGGACACCGCGGAGACTATAAAAATCAGTGCCTACGAGCGTACTTACTAACATGCAAACTAACTTTTATTATTCTATAGTAATCGCATTAAGACGACATTGTATGTACACAGTGTTTATGTATACTTTCATACAAATAATTATAATTTATTAGATTAGAAATTTAAACTCACGGCATGTGATACTTCGAAAACAAGATAATTCTCATTTTCAAATTTCTAGTTATTGCAAACAATAATATTAAGTTGGATAATTTTATTGACGAAATCGGCTAAAAACAATAGTCACGATCGTCTTACTTTCCTACTTATCGACTTTTAAGTTTTTTTTGGAACCTTAGGTATTTTCAGTTGCAATAACGTTAAATAATTTTTTTTACATAAATAACATTGTATTCTTTTATTTGGTCCTTATCGTCCGTCCCATATAGTCTTCATGAATACATCGTTTATATTCATCACAAATCCGCATATCAGCTATTCGATCCACTCTGTATATAATGCATTACCAAGATTGCTTTGAGGCATAACTTTTCTTCTAAGTAAATTTTTTTATGTAACTATTATTTTTATTTTTGGTTCTGCTGCTTTTTGTCGTTTTTATTTGTGATTTTTTTTTATTATTAGGACTTTTTTTCTAATTACAGCAATAAATGAAACCTGATTTTTTTATAAAACAGTTTCTTTAGACACCTCTTAAGATATTTAAACCTCATCGTAGGTTTTTTTATGTTGTGACACATGGAGGATTACAAAGCTAGCCCTGAAATGCTCTTCTTCTTGATATATGTTGGAATCCTCCTAGGGGGCTGGAGGCCCGCTTTTCTATGACTGTGGCGTCATTTGGGGTGCATAACTTTCCATTTGAAGTGCTTCTAGATAGGACGCAAACTTGGAACAAATGCTTTTTTATGTATTCTTTATACATGCTGGTGTTAATGCTTTGTTTCAAACGAAAGAAAACAGAAATATTTGTTTTCCGAGGGATCCGTCAGTGTTTTTGGACCAATATTGTTAGTAAATTGCTTTAACAGCCATTCTTACTTTTCTGACTTTCTTTAAAAAAAGTGTATTATTTTTTTCTTTATATGGACTTTTGGATGTCTTATTAGCATCTCCGTCTTTACAGATAGATATTTTTGCTCGTTTTTCCCAGTCTACAATAAAAGTAATTATAAAACATACTTGATTAACGTTTGAAATAATATCAATCAGTACCCTAAATACTTTTGGCAGTTTATAAAAAACACTTGCTTACGTCTCAAGGTTCCACTACCGATCCGCATGAAATTTGCAACATATTCTCCAATTATTTTGATTCTGTTTTTGTCCCTAGCAGTGCTGGTAATTTTAATAAGAACCATATTAATACTTCCCTAAATATCTTGAATTATAATATTACACGCGAAGTTATAACACAGAAAATTGAAAATTTGCCTGATAAATCTCTAGTCTCTAGTTGAGCCTCTTTACTAGCTATTCAACAAATCACTTATTACCAGTCAATTTCCCGACAAGTGGAAAATTATTACTACAATTCAGTTGAGAACTTAATAGGCCAATTTCTAAGGTAAATATCTTTAGTAAGGTATTTAAAACTATTATCTTTGACTTTCTTTACTTTGACGTAAAAAACATACTTAATATCAAACAGCACGGCTTTATGAAGAAACGCTTCACAGATACAAATTTATTTATATACGTTGAATACATACTGAAAAGTTTAAACAACAGGCAGATTGTTGATTCCGTGTATACGCATTTCAGCAAGGCTTTCGACAAAATCGATCATTCAATCCTTGTGCGAAACTTGCGGAACTCGGTATACATGGATGCCTGTTAAGATAGTTCGACTCGTATGTCAGAAAATGATCAGAACAAATAACTCTAGGTTCCTTCAAATCTAATGTTGTAGTTGCTACGTCAGTGGTACCTGGGCCCTTTACTTTTTAACCTATATGTTAACGATATTTCTGCCTGTTTTAAATGTTGTAACTTGGTTATATATGCCAACGATCTTAAAATATACCATTTAATTTCCAGTAATAAAGATAGAATTAAATTTCAACAAGACCTTAATAATTTCCATAATTTCTGTAAAAAAAAATTCGAAAAGAGATTGACCTTAAAGGCCATCCTTGCAACTTCCCGCTAGTTTTAACCGCAAAGCTATAGTAACGTGACGTATTTTGACATTTTTGACTTTTTTTTAAATGTTTAAAAAGCCATAACTTTTTAACGCCTTATTCGATTTTGATGTTCAAGATGGCATTCGGCGCAGTTTTTGAGACCTAAAAACGTTACCGGGAGTGCAAAATCGGTTAGTCAAAAAATATCTAAGTTATTGAAAAAAAAACACTCTTTTTGAAATTTTTCGACAACGATATCTCACGAACGAATTAACCGATTTTAATTTGCAAAACGGCATTCGACGTGGCTTTTTAATCTTGAGAGCTGATTAGGTTATGAAATTGATCGATGCAATAGCCAAAAAGATATGCCCAAAAAACATAATTTTTACCAATTGTTTTTTTCGGTTATTTTAAAATTTCTCGAAATCTACTGGCTCGAATCGGTTCAAACTTACAGGGAATCTAAGTTAGATGGAACTCTTTGGAATGCTTTTTATTTCATTCCGATCGGTCAAACAGTTCAAAAGTTATAAGAGGTTTACATACATCCACACACACACACACACATCCACACGTACATACAGACATACAGACACCCTCGTAAAAATAGTCAGGGGAGGTTCCTAAGACCTCAAAACATTGAGATCCGATGAAAACTCGATTTTCGAAAAACGGGGTGAAACCAATAACTTCCCGATTTAAAAAAAAAATTATTTTTTTTTAGCGGGAAGTTAAAAAATTCGAAAAGAGGTTGACCTTAAAGGCCATCCTTGCAACTTCCCGCTAGTTTTAACCGTAAAGCTATAGTAACGTGAAGTATTTTGACTTTTTTGACTTTTTTTGAAATATTTAAAAAGCGCGTTATTCGATTTTAATGTTCAAGATGGCATTCGACGAAGTTTTTTGAGACCTAAAAACGTTACTAGAGTGCAAAATCGATTAGTCAAAAAATCTGAAAAAAAAATCTTGAATCTTGAAAAAAAAACACTTTTTTTGAAATTTTTCGACAACGATATCTCACGAACGATTTAACCGATTTTAATTTGCATAACGGCATTCGATGTGGCTTTTTAAGCTTGACAGCTGATTAGGTTATGAAATTGATCGATGCAATAGCCAAAAAGATATGCCCAAAAAACATCATTTTTACCAATTGTTTTTTTCGATTATTTTAAAATTTCTCGAAATCTACCGGCTCGAATCGGTTCAAACTTACAGGGAATCTAAGTTAGATGGAACTCTTTGGAATGCCTTTTATTTTATTCCGATCGGTCAAGCTGTTCAAAAGTTATAAGAGGTTTACATACATCCACACACACACACACATATCCACACGTACATACAGACATACAGACACCCTCGTAAAAATAGTCAGGGGAGGTTCCTAAGACCTCAAAACGTTGAGATCCGATGAAAACTCGATTTTCGAAAAACGGGGTGAAACCAATAACTTCCCGATTTAAAAAAAAAAAATTAATTTTTTTTAGCGGGAAGTTAAAAATTCGAAAAGAGGTTGACCGTAAAGGCCATCCTTGCAACTTCCCGCTAATTTTAATCGCAAAGCTATTTTGACGTTTTTGAGTTTTTTTTTTTGGAATGTTCAAGACGGCATTCGACGCAGTTTTTTAAGACATAAAAATGTTATTTGAAGTGCAAAATTAATTAGTAAAAAAATCTCAAAAATTAAAAAAAAAAACAATTTTTTGAAATTTTTCGACAACGATATCTCACGAACGAATCAACCGATTTTAATTTGCAAAACGGCATTCGACGTGGTTTTTTAAGTTTAAGAGCTGATTAGATTTTGAAATTGATCGATGTAATAGCAAAAAAGATATGCCCAAAAAACATCATTTTTACCAATTGTTTTTTTCGGTTATTTTGAAATTTCTCGAAATCTACCCGCGCGAATCGGTTCAAACTTACAGGGAATCTAAGTTAGACGAAACTCTTTGGAATGCTTTTTATTTCATTCCGATCGGTCAAGCCGTTCAAAAGTTATAAGAGGTTTACATACATCCACACACACACACACACACACACACATCCACACGTACATACAGACATACAGACACCCTCGTAAAAATAGTCAGGGGAGGTTCCTAAGACCTCAAAACGTTGAGATCCGATGAAAACTCGATTTTCGAAAAACGGGGTGAAACCAATAACTTCCCGATTTTAAAAAAAAATTTAATTTTTTTTAGCGGGAAGTTAATAACTTGTTTTAAAACATAACTAAGTGTTATTACATACAATTTTCTCGTAGCAACCCTGGTTTAAAGGCCAATATTTACTCAATCAATAATCACATGCTCTATCCTGTAGATACTGTTAGAATTTTTTCTTCGTGGATTTGGGATAAGTGGTAAACAGCAGACAAACTTAACAATTTATTGGTAAACAACTAAATAACAATTTCTTAAACTAATTTACACAACTTTGATACAGTCACAATTACTAAATAACTTTTTTAACACAATCTCGTACAACAATCCGCACTTTATCGCCTGCTACTAAGTACATTTACAATTCTTTTTACAATCGCATCCCGCCTACTATTAAAATTACCACTACTAATACAATCACAATTATTACTTATCGCCAACTATTATCATAACAACTGTTCTTCCCTTTGTCCAAAGCGGTTCCTTATATATAAAATCAGTGCTTTCTTAAAACATCTACAAAGATCCCACAAAAACAATTCTTCTAGAACAGAATAATCTCGATCGATTCACCAGTTACTCGAATTCTAACAACACCTCACACCTCCGTCTGGGCGACTGATCCGGACTGGTTCGTAACAATACTATAAAAGACCTCGGCTTAATCTTGGACTCAAAACTGATCTTTGACAAACACAATCTTCATACTGCGCTAAAAGCCAATAAACATTTAGAACTGGTTTTAAACTTCGAAACCCTAGTAGTGTCAGAACATTATATATGGCACACGTCAATAGCATTTTAATGTTCGGTTCTGTAATTTGGAATCCTTGTTACTCTGTGTACATTTCTAAATTGGAATCTATTCAAAATAGTTTTATCTCATACTGTAGGTAATAAGAATTTTTTTCCAGATAGTAAAAGTTGGAACTTGAAACTAATTCCCCTTGAACACAGTAGGCAAACTGCGGACGTTATGTTTGTTTATAAAATTATTAACAATAATATCGATTGTATCAGTACTATCAGTATTACCAATTCTATAAAATTCCATATTCCTTCTTATGCCACTAGAAATCATAACATCTTTGATTTTGACCAAGCATGCACTAATTATTTCTTAGCACATAGAATCGCTAAAACCTATAATAAATTGTCAAATATTGTAGAAGTACCTAAATGTCTTCTCTTACAATGCACTCACGATTAAGAAATTATTAAAAAATCACTTGTTTGAAAATAAATTATGTGTTCATTATTATTTCTTGTTTACATATTAGTTTTATATCGATAAAAATGTAAATATTGTATTTTATTGTGGTGGATAGTTACTTGTTTGGGCTTGTCTTGTTTGTATTCCGAAAAAAGAAATAAATAAATAAATAATACATAAATAAATAAATAAGGAGAAAGTTATGAAGAGAATGCTAGGACAGATTGGCGTTTTTAACCGATAGAGGTTAATTTAGCATTATTTACTTCGTGTTCATTTTTTTATATCGAAGCATGCATATTTCTTTTGTATTGGACTACAAGAATGTACTGGCGTTTTTAAAAAAATATACTTTAAGTTATCATTTATTAATTTGCAAAAATGGAGATAAAATGATAAATTTAAGATATATGCAATAGGTATTCGAAAAAGTTCTAATGGCAACACAGCAAAGGAATATCTTTCTTGATCGTGTTGTTCACACGCTACCGGCGGCAGTAAACCGGCAAAGACCCATCAGCAGCAAAAGGCGGCAAAATATAATACGGAAAACAATAAACGAAAAATATTGGCAACGGCCAAGCGATACGCTGCCTCGCTGAAACAACAACGAACCATAGTCGTTTAAAATAAGCTATAGCTTTAGAATTAACATGCTCTGACCACGGCAAACGGACATCTAGCCACTGATATAATGATAATTTAACTGAAATATTTGATTTTCCTTGAAGATAAAATCAAAGTTAAAAAAAGTAAATGTTTATATCATAGCTATAGAACTTTTATCTCCTCCCTCTTGCCTGACTAAAATTTGCATATAAATAAGTCTACTTTTTAATATTCTATTGAAATATTTGCTATGCACAAGGTATAGAAGTATAATTCATACTATTTAAATTTATTAGATAATAATTACTGTATAATTCTAATTAGAAAAAAATTGATAGATTTGAAACATTTTAAATACCTAACTGAAATATCTGAATAATAAGGTGTTTCTGACTTCAAGAAAAAGTACCGCTTTCGATACATCTCAGGCGTTATAAAATTTTTTTTCTGATGACAGGTATTTACCGAAGTATGCAGCGTGAAATTAAAACAACATTATCACAGACCAATAACATATTAATCAAAAATTCAAATTCGATAAAAAAAGTAATAGCCGGGCGCCTTCGTCTAATCTAGACGATGTTTTCTCAATGCATTGCGAAGTTGTCCAATTAAAGATAATTTCAAATTTCAGAATGACGGACAACACCAGGTATTTTGATATGAAATTAAGTAATTCCAACGAATCGTGAGCCGTAACGGTTCCGAAATGATCTACAAGCATTTGATCGTTTTATATCATTTTTTATTAAAAGGATTTGTGCAATATTATATTTATTCCTAAAATAGTTTTTGTGTTTTTTTTAATATTGTAATTATATTATATGTAATTAGTTTTTGTCTGTCTGTTCTCAACAAATTATATATTATATTTATAATATTACATATATATAATCTATTAATTTTCTTTAACCATTTTAATATGTTTCTTTTTATTCTTGGGTAGAGGTCATTGTAATAATTAGTAACAATGCTTTTACTACAACGTTTTGTACATCCTTTATTGTGCTTTTTTAATCCTAAAACACATTAATATAAAATCGTTATTAAAACATTATTTCAGTAAAACTAATAACGATTTTATATTTATGTGTCATCGTCTTGATATATGTATTTTTATCTTTTACATTGTGAAATTAACATCAATACGACCATTCTCATATAATGTAAGTAAGTTTGGAATTTGTATAATTTATATTTTTTTACAAATATGATTACTATTAGTAAAGGGGCTGCACCGGTCCGAGCTCAAAATCGACCAATTTCCCATGTAAATCTCCATAAGAGAATCTAAGGTTCATTTCGGTAAATTTTTGCTCTTTTTGATACTGCGCATGCGCGACTTATAATTTGAATAAAATTTCATTGTGACGTTATTGGAATGGTCGGATGGGACATTTTTTCAATGGGGGGTATTTAGGAAGGCCCATTGGCGCATCTATACTTGTAAAAATTGGAAGAATAGTTAGTAGACATTCGATATTTGATTTATAATACATAGATGGCGTTTTATTTTTCATGAAGAGTACTGCACAATATGCAATTGACAATTGATTCATATTACATAGATGGCGTTGGGGATGGGGGAGTACTCCGATTGGTACTTTTAACATTTGATTCATATTTCATAGATGGTGTTTTATTGTTTATATGGAGTACTGCTTTGGTATAAATTTGCCATTAGATTCATAATACATAGGTGGCGGTTTAGAATTTTATTTAAACGGAAAATGAAAGTGAATGTATTTTATGTTTTTGAAAAAATGTATATTTGTGTTAATTATGCAAGGTCTTTCTTTTAATGATTTCCATATATGATATTTTACATTCTAATAATGAAGGTAATAATTACATATAGAATTTTTTTATTTAACTGTATATATACTCGATTCGGATACCTACTAGGTAAAGTATTCAATTTCTGTAAACAACTGTGAATAGTTTCTTTTCATTCAACTTTTAAAACAAAAGTAAGTTATTAACATTTTATTTTTATTTTATTGATAAGATATTTATTTATAAATAATTTTAGATGGATCTCAAACAAATAAATGCAATTTCTATTATAGAAAACATTAAAAAACCTATAATAAAATTAAATGATATGGTTTTGGGACAACCACACAAAATTATAAATGTTAAGGTTGTGAAAAGCAAATTTGGAGAAACGATTTTAGTGGAATTGGAGGAAAACGTAACGTTTCTTCCTCAAAGAGTAACGGAAAAATATAAACCGTTCATTAATTATTTTGGAGGTGAAAAATATGGATTAGTATTTAGAGGTTCAATTGATGTAGGGAAACCGCATCCAGCTGCTTCGTTTGAAATTGTTGAAATTTAAATTTTAGTTTTAAATTATTTATTATTATTGTTATTATGGATAAGGTTGGGGAATTAATAAATAATCATATAAAAACAAAAATTACGCTAAGTCCAGACAATGAAAATGAACTTATAAGATGCATTAAAATGGATTATCAAAAATATTTTCACATCGGTTAATGTCGGTTTCTTTCGAAAAACTTTACTAAGCTTGTTACATTGAATCGTACATTTTGTATCAGGGAACTATGAAATTGAAACGTGTTTTAAACATCGATTAAATCCGTATTTTTTCGATAAAATTCGTTGTGGTCAGTAGGTACAACAGTGAATAATTTATTTTGTTTCAGACTAATATGAAATTAGAAGATATTTGCATTAGGAAAATTTGCGAAAATATATCTGAAGTTAATACTTTTATTCGAGACTCAACGTTACCTCAATTTTTAACATTTAAAATTGTTAAAGCTTATAGAAAATACAAATGGAGATTCATTCTAAACAGCATAAAAAACACTGTTTTATGGAGCTTCGATATTCCTTTTGATATGTTATATAGAAGAGATGTTCCAAATGCTATAGCAAGATTGACAGTAATTGATCATTCTGATTGGAAAACAGAATATGATAAGTCTGAATATTGTATTTGGACTAATCGATATCATATTAAAAACCTTAATTTATGGTATTGTCGTTCCTGTTACAAACATTTTTTGGGTATTTTAAAAAATTATAATATAAATATCAATTTAATAATTTTAAGAGATCATTTTCATTTAGTTTGCAAAATTGACTCCTTACATTGTATCTATAGAAATAAGAATATGTGGTGTCAAAATAATTTTAATCATTTATTGTTTGGACTTAAAGAAAAATATATATGTAATTTTGAACTTCATGATTCATACTCTTTTTATAATTCTGAACCACGGTTCCATCGTTTTATTGATTCAGGTGATAGCGATAGTGATGATTAGAAATACCAATTATTGTATGTAAAGGGTAATATTGTAATAAAATACTTTATTTTGTAAATGTTTTATTTTTTATACCTTACATTCTTCAATAGCTAATTTACATAAATTACACTTTGATTGTGATACAGGTGATCCATCTACATGAGTTTGCCATTCAGGACGATTATGATGTATGTAACAAGGTAGTTGTATTTGTAAATAAAAATTATTTCTATATTCGACGGGTAATTTGTGCCAAGCAAATAAAAGGTCTGAAGGTGAAACTTTTTCAATTATATACTGTAACGGAAACAATTTAAGTTCTTCTTCACTAAACTCACACAATCTTCTCTTAAAACTCCAATGATCTTTTAGTGGACAATCACAATTATATGTGTTATGTTTATTCATTTTATTTCAAAAACTAAACAAAATTTAATAACCTCTTATATATTTATATAATTCCCACTCTATAATATAAAATTCTACAAAACATTATTTTTATTTATCCAAGAATTATGCGATTTATCCATTCCTAACCATTTAACATACACTTTATTTCCTTTTTTTCTTAAAACTTTCTCAACTAAATATGCATTTGGATTTTTAACTTTTTGTAATTCTTCGGTATAGAAACAACCTTGAATTTCTTCGTTTCTCGAATCTTCTAACAAATATGTTGTAGGATTGGTGTAGCGAACTTTCCGAATTTTAAAAATTTCGTTTGTCCACAAAGGTGTGTAACCTTTTGCAAAAGCATGTCGATACTTGCTAATTCTAACGTAATCACCTATTTTAAATTTATTTTTTCGAGGATCCACAGTTTTTAAATGATTAAATACTTGAATAAGTTTAGCATTGTTTTCATTTATTTTACTTGGCATATATCCAGTTGTCGAATGTTTGGTATTGTTGTATTTTTCAATAATGTCTGGAAGAATATTTTTCCACTTGTATGAACCCTGTAAACTAAATTGTTTCCATATTAATGACTTTATGGTTCGAATTGCTCTCTCTGCAATAGAAGCTTTTAAATTTGAAAATGTACTATAGTGGTTTATACTAAATGATTCCATAAGCTTTTTAAAGTTTGAATTATAAAATTCTGTTCCATTGTCGGTTTGTAAATTTTTTGGTGGTTTCTTCATTTTAGATAAAATTATTTTCATTGCATTAGTCACATCTTTACCATTTTTCGTTTTAAGTGGTTCAGCCCAAATGTATTTACTAAATGCATTAATAACAACCAAAATATAACGATAACCATTATTTAATTTTGCATAACGGTCCATAATAGCCAAATCAGCTTGGATTAAATCATTTAAACCTTTTACTATAACACGTCTTCTTTTGTATATTTTTCGTGCAGGTTTGTGAAGCTCGTTGACAATTTGAATTTTTACATCAGACATTTTTTTCGAGAGGACACTGTAAAGTGATTCTTACAAACACATTATCGCTTGAGTTTAATTTAAATGAAATCTTATCTCCTATATTTATATCTAAACCTTTTAACTCATGGTACTTGTACTGAGTGCCATTTACTTCAACCAAATTAGAAAATGCATAATGTTGAACAGATTCGATTTTTCCTTTAACTGAAAATACATATGTTGTGCCACCATGATCAAGCACATAATATTCTTTATTTAGGGTTATTTTCTTTTCTCCTTTTAAAAAAATTAAACATTTGCTGTGAAACGATGATGGATCGCATACAAAGTATAGTGGAGCTGCTTGTTGATTATTTAGTGTAAAGTCACTACAAGCTTTGGAATCAGTTAAAAAATGTGAGCCAAATTTATTAATAGGCATATTTATTGTATAACACCTCCTTCTTTAAGTTCCTCTATAATTGATACAATTTCATTGGTGTGACCGTTATTTCCAGCAGCCTGGGATGCTATCAGTAGTTGTAACCGTTCTACAAGTTCATTAAAGTCATCAAAGTATTTATACTCTATCGGTTTCCTATTATATTCCAATAATGTTAAACCCTCACCAGTTTTCTGTTGTTGTTGTTGTTTAAGATTTTTTGTTTTATTTCTTGTAAGTATGTTTGTTAAACTTGGTGCAGAACTTATCCTAGGTCTATATGGTCTACTTTCTAATCTTGGTTTAATAACGAAATTATATTTGTCTTTAATTTTACTCTCTATTTTTCTTAATGGTAATTCGGGGTTGTTATCTTTGTGTAGAGCATTTGTTCTACGTAGAATGTCAACATATTCGTCTGCATCTTTTGATGTAAAAATATTAGTACTTGCTTTAAACAATAGCTCATAGAGTCCTGGTGTGCCCTTGTATTTAATTCCTTTGATTTGCATATCAGGACCAATAAAATCTATGTTAGAGTCACCAATAGAAATTTTGTCAGTTGTAAGATCATGGTGAACTCCTAAAACATTATCAAAATTTCCTTCAAAATCCTCTATATTTCCTTTAATGTAATCTCGTGGAAGCGGTTCCGAAAAACTTGAGTAATAATCATCCATTACATATGGATTATGAAATATTTGTGTAAGTTCATTCAATGCTGCAGCATAATTTGGTTCATATTGTTCATTAATATCATTACTTTCTGGTATATTTTCAAACACCTCTTCCGGGCCCGAAGTCAAGTTTTCAACTGCTTGTGTGCTAGGAGCCATTGATAAATCATCATCATTAAACGCTATTCTATAGTTGGATCTTTTGGGTGCATAGCTACGATCTCCTAATTCATAAGATGACACTTCAACTTTAGGGGAAACCGTTTCTTGTTTAATTGGATTAGATTTTTCCAAATTACTTATCAATTGTTTTAAAGGTTGTGTTATAGGTTCATAATTTTTCTCTAAAGTGGACTGTGATTTAATTATATCGCTTTTTAAACTTTTATATTTCTTTTTTAAAGCTCTTCGCGATTTTAGTAGCTGTCTAGTTAAATGAGTGTTCATCGTTTACTAATTATATATCACATATGTACGATTATTTATATAGTAATAAAATTATCAAATTCCTTACGATATCGCCCATTTGACATTGAACAATCTTTGTCAACCACTACAAAGCTGTATTTATCTTTCCAGCAAAGATTGCATAAATCTTTAAATTTTTGAAAAGACATATCGTATATGTGATCATCATATATGTGTTTTAAATTTGTCATATCCTGTTGGAAAATTACCAAAAGATTTGCATTGTCTCTAAGCATTCTTTTATTCACATAACTGTATGTTTGACATATAAAAAAACAATCAGTGGATTTATGTCGACCAAAAGAAAAATATTTCTGAATAATACTTTGATCACCAGTGGCAACATCATCAAATATAACAAGTGAATTATTTTTTATATCTTCCGGATTTGGCACATCTTTAGGATTACTATATTCATTATAACCAATTTCATTTAAAGGTTCTAACAAATTACGTAAATATACATATTTTGGTTGGTGTAATGATTTTGAATATAAATATATATTTTCAAATCTTAAACCGTTTGGATGCTCAATTAGAGATAATAATACGTTAGTTTTTCCACACCCCGAAGGTCCGACAATTAAACATCTTTTTGAATTGCCTCCAATTAAATTTCCGTGTTTCTGTATTATTTGATTTTTAACAATATCATCATGGTTAGTGATAGGAAGAGAGAACTTTTGTTTTTTAAGAATCATCGTTCAAATTTTATGAGATTATATATAGAGGTTGTCGGGTTATACCACCTCTATATATAAGAAAACATGAAGAGAAAAACAAGTAAATTTAATTCGAGTCGAACCTTCAAGCGAACAACAACAACATCAACAGGTGCTGGGCTATTAAACAGTATTATTAATAAATTACCTTTTGAATTACATATACCGGGCTACGAGTATTGTGGACCGGGTACAAAATTACAAAAACGACTTGATCGTGGTGATGAGGGTATAAATATTTTAGATAAAGCTTGTAAAGATCACGATATTGCTTATTCAAAAAGTGTTAACTTAGAGAATAGACACCAAGCAGATAAAGAACTAGAAGATAAAGCGTGGCAACGTGTAAAATCAAAAGACGCTTCATTAGGAGAAAAAACTGCCGCTTGGCTAGTTACAACAGCAATGAAAGGAAAACGAAAGTTTGGTATGGGACTTAAAAAGATGAGTAAAAAAAGAGGTGGTGCTCTTCTAAAGAAACGTACTAGAAAAAAACGTATTATTAAAGTTCCAAAAAAAGGAGGTTTTCTACCGCTATTATTACCCATACTCGCAGCGTTAGGAGGATTGGGAGGGGGAATTGCAGGGATCGCAAAGGCTGTCAACGATGCAAAAACAAACAAGCAACAACTTGAAGAACTTAAACGACATAATTTAGTAATGGAACAAAAAGGAAACGGTTTATATTTAGGACCAACTAAGGGTTATGGTTTATATTTGAAACCATATTCAAAAAACTAAAATTACCTCAACATGCTTTAACAAATTTCGATTTGATAAAGTATGTAAAATTGTTAAAAATACCACATTTTCGAGGTGTATTTATGAACGACACATTACCAAGAAAAATTAAGAAATATGAATGTGGAATAATAAATTTAGATTCTAATAATAGTGAGGGGACCCACTGGACTGCCTATGTAAAACACAATCAAAATGTTGTTTATTTTGATTCATTTGGTAATTTACCCCCACCAATCAATATAATAAAGTATTTTAATAGTAATGGTAATGTTAAAATAAGGTATAATTATGAAAGACTTCAAAATTTTAATTCTTATAAATGTGGTCATCTAGCCTTACTTTTTCTATATAATCATTACAATTCAACGAATCAGTAGGTGTAACCAATATGTCATACAACTTTACACTTTCCAATAATTCATCACTTTTAAGTTATAATTTTAATCCACCAATATATTTAGAAGAGGATATAGATTATGAGATTGGTTTAACTAATTTATACACTTTTAATTCAATTCCCAATATTGATGAAGACAATAATGTGTTCATGTGGGGAACTATATTAAAAATGAACACTTTTAAAATTCCAATTGGATCATACGAGCTTAACGATATAACTCATGTTTTACAACAACACATGAGTGAAGTAGATCCTAAGGCTGAATTAAAAATGATTCCTGATATGAATACATCCTGTGTATCTATTATGTGTAACAGAAACATTTCCTTTAATGCAAAAAATTCAATTGGTCCTCTACTGGGATTTAAAATAAAAAGACTAGAGGCAAATAAAACTTATATATCCGAGCCAGTTAAAATTTTAGACACCAATGCAATATGTGTTGATTGTAATCTAGCTTCCGGTTCGTATATAAATGAAAATCCAGTTCATATAATTCATCAGTTTTTTCCAACAGTTCCATTTGGGTATAAAATAGTTGAATCACCACAAAATATCTTGTATTATCCGGTTAACGTTAGAGCAATTACAAACCTAACAGTTAAACTTGTTAATCAAAAAGGTAAATTAATCAATTTCAGAGGAGAAGAAATAACTCTCAACTTACATCTCAGACGAAGAATTTAAAATGGTTTTAAATTTTTCAAAAACTAATCTAAATCAAAATTACTATAAAAGAAATTCCAAAAAAACATCTGCTGTCAGTTTAAAGAAAACTGTTGTTTCACTTACACCAGCAAATCGATTGTTTCTAAAGTCATTGGGTTTTAAAGTTTTGAAATAATGGAAACGCTTCAAGTCATGCAACAACCTTTCAATGACACATCAATTGAAGATTATCAATTTCACTCGTACCAACCGTACATCCCCGGTAATCTTAACTATAATGATGAAATAAGAATACCTATCTCTGACCTTGACAGTTTGACAGTTCCTTCTAAATCCATTCTTTATGTAGAAGGTAAGTTATTAACCCAGGACAATACAGTTCCTACAAAACTGAAATTTGTGAATAATGGTATAGCATTTCTTTTTCGAGAACTAAGATACGAATTAAATGGAGTTATAATTGATTCTGTTCGTGATGTTGGCGTTGTATCTACTATTAAAAATTATTTAAGTATTAACGAAAATCAAAGTGTTCAATTAGAAAATGCTGGCTGGTTTCCCAAAAGAACCGATTTACAAACTATTTTAATTGATTCTGATGGAAATTTTAACGTTTGTATACCTTTAAGAATGCTTTCAGGTTTTTTTGAAGATTATAAAAAAGTCATTATGAGTATGAAACAAGAATTAATCTTAATACGGGCAAATGATGATTTGGATGCAGTTGTGTCAGTAGATGACAAAGAGCACCCAAAAGTTGTGTTAAATAAAGTATTATGGGAAGTGCCGCATGTTACCCCTAGTATAGAAGAACAATTACGATTAAATAAAATAGCTGATAGTAATGTGGATTTACCCATCACGTTTCGATCATGGCAACTTATAGAGTATCCTTCACTTAATAATTCAACTAGACATACTTGGGCTGTCAAAACAAGCACTAAAATTGAAACTCCTAGACATATAATTGTTGCCTTTCAAAAGGGTCGTAAATCTAAAATTACTGCAGACATGAGTAAATTTGATCACTGTACCTTGAAAAATATTAAAGTGTTTTTAAATTCTGAAAGATACCCGTATAATGATTTACAGTTAGATTTTAAAACTGGACGATTTGCGGCATTATATGAAATGTACTCAAATTTTCAAGAAAGTTATTATCATCAAATACAAAATCAGCCTATTTTTAATCCACAAGACTTTAAAAAAAATGCTCCGTTAATTCATATAGATTGTTCCAGACAAAAAGAAATCATTCAAAGTGGTTCTGTGTTTTTACGAATTGAATTCGAGACTAATGAAGCAACCACTACCGATGTTTCTGCATATTGTTTAATATTACACGAAAAAGAATTTTCCTATAATCCATTAACAAAAATTGTAAGACAAAATTAACAGTGCGCATGTCTCTCAAGGAGTATAAATTCTAATATTTGAGATAAATAGAATTAGTTCATTATGAATCGTGAATTTGAATATAGATTACAAAAATTATTTAAAAATATCTCATTAATAAAAAAACAAATTAAAGTTTTTGAAGATAGAAAAAAGATTGAAATACTGTTAGAAAAGTTGACTATATATGATGTTGGTAATAGATGTTCAAGGTTTTAAACTAGAAAACAATAAATTTATTGTTAAAGAATTGGCTGCATTTGATGGAAATCACATTACTCATTATGTATTTGCACCACCATTTCCATTTAGAATGCTATCACCAGATATTGAAAAACAAGTGACGTGGCTCATGCGAAATCACCATTGTATAAACTGGAACTCAGGATATACAAATGTTTTCAAATTTGGTAACATTATTCAAGAGTTGACAAAAAATGTTGACAGTGTTTTTGTGAAAGGAAAGGAAAAATGTGATTTTTTAAAAAAATTTTGTAAGACACCAGTTTTTGAAGTAGAAGAACATCCATCTTTGTCACCAATGGAACCAAAGTGTATATATCACATGTCAGAAAAATGTATATGTGCATTAACAAATGTCTTTTTTATATATGAAAATTTTATTATGCAAGAAAATTAAAACACATAAAATATTTTTTACTATTTATTAAAAATAAATATTTTATATTTATAATTGTTTATTATTACCAATCTTCCTATTCCCAAGGCTTCTCAGCCGATTCATCAAGTGGGTTACTTTTTTTAAGTAGTTCAGGATAATAATAAATTACTTCTAGTCCAAGTGTATATATTTCAGGGTTCAAATATTTAACTGTTTCCAATATTCCCAAAGACATGTCTTCTTCAGCTCCCTTTAATAAACTCATTACTAGTGGAAATTCTAAGTCTTTTAAAACATTTAGTCTAAATTGAATTAGTGGTGAAATCTGCCATAATTTTGATAATGAATTTGTGCTTAAGCGTATTCCAGCGTCACCACTGTAAATTCTTATACATTGTGGTAATTGTACAAATTCAACAGCCAATCTTCCTATATCTATTGAATTAATGCTGTTTGCTTTACATATAAAACTATTTATTAACTCCTTGTTAGCTATTATATCATTCCATTCTTGTTGTGTCAAAACTACCGTTGAATTAATTTTTCCACCCGAAATTATAACACACGGAGCAAACTCGAAGTCCACTGATAAGCAAATTGACACAAACTTTGATTTTCTCGAATTTAAATAAAAACAACGTTCTCCTAAAAAAACACCTTTTTGTTTATCATTCATTGTTTTTTAGGCACTTTGATGTTGTTTTCACAGTTGAAACATTCACTCTAAGAATAAAATAATTAAATTCTAATTATTTATAGTTGCACTATATGTATCTGGTAACCTTGACTTAAATAATTGAATACATATCTGAATAATATTGATAATTAATAATAAAAATAAAATTACATAAGATATAACATATAATTTAGAAAGTTCTTCAAAAACATCATCATTTTTTATGGGTATTTCTTGATTTACAACCTGCCATTTATCTTGATCACCTTCAGAATTATCCGTAAATATTATTTTTAATTTGTAATTGAACTGAGATGTATTACTTTTTGGGATTTCTATATGATAGACAGGTAATCGACCACTGTTTTCTTGAGCTATACTTAACAGTTTCCAAGAAGTACGATTGCAATCTTCTTTACTATTTTTCATATCAAAACATATTGCCATGTGTTTTACACCCTGAGGAACATTGGTATACAATATGTTGTTTACAATTGCCACCAAGATAATATAATTTGTTTTTAATAACACCATTTTAATTGTGTAGGTATATGTATTCACATATAGAGATTAAATAATACTAAAATAAAACACATTAATATAGTGGTTAATATTAATTTTATTTTTATATAAGAGAAGAAGAACCAAACCCATTTTCCCCTCTTTCTGTACAATTTAAAGTATCAACTTCAACAATATTTGGAATGAAACATTTTTCACAAATTATTTGGGCAATTTTATCACCTCTAAAGAAGTAAACTGGTTCGTATGTTGAATTGTATAACAAAATTTTAATGGTCCCCCTATAGTCTGCATCAACAACTCCTGCAAAAATTTCGATCCCATTTTTTAAGGCTAATCCTGATCTTGGAGCTATTCGACCATATGTTCCAGAAGGAAATTCCATTTTTATTAAACTATCTACAAGCACTCGTTCCCAGGGGGGTATTACAAAATTTATTGGGGTTTGAATGTCACAACCAGCAGATTGAGAGGTTGCTCTTGTTGGAATAAATCCCTCTCTACTAATTTTAACCACCTTCAAAACCTTAAAACCACAATATATAAATTTCAGTATAATAAGTAAAATCAAATATCTTACTTCTTTTTCTTTATTTTTGATCTTATCAAACTCCTGCTCAAAACAAAGACATTCTTCTTTACATTTACACATATCTACGGATAATATATATTATTAATTTTTGTTTTAAAGTGTACACCACTGGACTATACGTTAACATAATGATTCATATTATAAAATAAATATAAATGTTAATAACTTACTTTTATTTTAACTAGTTCAACTAGTTTTCTTATTTACTCAAACTGAATACTTAGTTTACAAACCTAGATTATATATACTTAGATGAAAAAATTCTATCTACCTACTATCACTTTTCTACAATAATTCCATATTTCAATAAATTAAATTATCATTAATTAATGCAATACACATCTTAAAATCTTAACTGTTTATTAAGATTGTGTAATATGTAATTATTACCTTCATTATTAGAATGTAAAATATCATATATGAAAATAATTAAAGGATAGACCTTGCATAATTAACACAAATATGCATTTTTTCAAAAACATAAAATACATTCACTTTCATTTTCCGTTTAAATAAAACACCATCTATGAAATATGAATCAAATGTTAAAAGTACCAATCGGAGTACTCCCCCATCCCCAACGCCATCTATGTAATATGAATCAATTGTCAATTGCATATTGTGCAGTACTCTTCATGAAAAATAAAACGCCATCTATGTATTATAAATCAAATATCGAATGTCTACTAACTATTCTTCCAATTTTTACAAGTATAGATGCGCCAATGGGCCTTCCTAAATACCCCCCATTGAAAAAATGTCCCATCCGACCATTCCAATAACGTCACAATGAAATTTTATTCAAATTATAAGTCGCGCATGCGCAGTATCAAAAAGAGCAAAAATTTACCGAAATGAACCTTAGATTCTCTTATGGAGATTTACATGGGAAATTGGTCGATTTTGAGCTCGGACCGGTGCAGCCCCTTTACTACTATTGTAGTTTCCCTGATGATGGGTATGTACATACCCGAAAGCTTGGATTAAATATTATAAAGAGTACACTCTCGTTATTGCTGTCACCCCAATATATTGAAAATTTTATTTCCTGACCAGTCAGCAAAGACTACCCTTTATATTGAAATGGATCCTCCTTCTGGAACACCTTTCTTCAATGAAATTATCAGTCGTGGATTCCAAGATTTTTTAAATTAGTTGTCCTTAAATTCAAAAATTATAAATATAAAAAAAAATTCTTTCGCTTCTTTCTAATTCTTTCTTCTTCCGTTGTTCAACTCTTTCTCTATATCTTCCTCTTCCTACTATTTTCCAACTCCTTCTTGCTATATTGTCTTTATATTTACCTCTTGCCTTTCTGCTCTCTTAAAATTTCCAATTCTCTGCTTTTCTGTACCTTCCAAGTTCTGTTTACTTTTTACTTTTTTCTATAACTTAATTATTCTTTTCTTTGACTATACATTTGTTATTTGTTCTTAACTTCTAAAAAAATCAAATTCAGTTGTACTTATGTAATTAAAAAAAATTCTATTGCTTTTCTTTTAATGACAAATTTTTTTCAAATTCAATGACAGTTTAATCAATAATAATCCTCCTAATAACGTAACAATACAAAAACAAAATAATTTTACAAAAAACATCTAAATAAAAAAAAAACTTAATCTATACAACCAATTTACAAATAATGGATCACGTTCCAACATTTCATTGAAATCCATATCAATATATACACTATGTCCCACTAACTTGGAACCATATGGAAAACTTTTTCGTTATTAATTTTACGAAAATAGTTATTCTTCATAAACAGTTTTGTATGTTCTAAAATCTAAAATACAATCATCACATATTTAATTTTTTCAGTCGTATACGAGGTTTATCAAAAAATATCAATTCTACTTAAGAGTGAAGTACCTTTAAATTTGACAATATTGAAATTTGCTATTAAAAAAGTTGATCAAAACTAAAAACATTACGTTTTTAAATATACAATTACATACATTTAGATAAAAATAGTTATTTACGTACCAAGGGAAGTAAGTAGATGTTTGCAGTCGAGAAAAGATATTAACACTTCAAGACTGCAAATTACTTACTTCCCGTGTTGCGTACAATATTTTTTCTACTACGACGCGCATCTATTTTAAGTATAAGTCAATATAAATGTTCGAGAAACATTTGTTTTGGTGGCATGCACCTTTACAATTAAAATACTTTTTTTGTGCTCAATGTGATCTACCGTCATCTGTGTAAGCTCACTTTGCCGACATGCTCCACATATTCTCATTATGAAGAGCCACCTAAAAGTATCTTTTAAAAAAATAAAATAAAAGTACTTTATTTACAGCTAAACCATTTCAAACAATAATAGAAATAGAAAAAATATATATAAAATAGTAAGTCTAACAAAAGATAATAGAAAAAAAAAATCACATCCTCAATAGTACAAATAGCTTTAGCGTTATGTTTGCTGTAATAATTTTTTGAACATAAAAAACGAATTGAAAAATATGTCACAATGAAAGGGCAGGTTATTTAGTTCACGGGATAAACGCGTCACTGGACTGTGACGCCCATAATTAGTTAAATGAACATGTTCGTAAAGTATTGGTCTATTTCTAGCCCTAGATCCAATATTAAACTGAAATAAGGCCAGAAGTTCTGGATAATTTACTACTCCATTCAACAACTTAAATAAAAACAACAAATCCGCATCATGCCTTCTCTTTTCGAGAGACGAAAGACCAGTTATATTACAAGCTTCCCCGTATTCTATATCAGTCCAATTGATGCCTAACTTATATACAAAATGCCTAACAAACCTCCTTTGAACTCGTTCAATACTTGCAACATCACAGTTATAAAGTGGACACCAAACTGCTGAACCATATTCTAAAATTGACCTGACAAGGGATAAGTAAATAAGTCTGATACTGTTAACTGCTAAATCCTTGCTGTTTCTTATTAAAAAGCCTAGGTTCTTTAAAGCTCTGGATGAAATGTTGTCAATGTGACTTTTAAAAGTTAATTTAGCGTCAAATAAGATTCCAAGATCTCGTATCTCATCTACTCTTTTAATCGTTTTATCATTTATTTTGTAATCAAAAGAGTAGTTTGTTAAGCATCTTGTGAACGTTATTGCGAAGCATTTTTCAATATTTAATTCTAATAAATTTGATACTGACCAGTTATACAATCTATCTACCACATTCTGCAGAGTAATACAATCATTAAAATGTGATATTTTTTTAAAAATTTTTAGATCATCGGCAAACAAAAGATAATCTGCCCCATGCAAAACTTGCGCAATGTCGGCAATAAATAAATTGAATAAAATAGGTCCGCAATGAGAACCCTGTGGGACTCCAGAAGGAACCTTTATTAAATTAGAAATAAAATTATTAATCTTAACACACTGCGTTCTGCCGGAAATAAAACTGTACAGCCACTTTAATATATGATCATGGAACCCTAATAGAGCAAGCTTGGCGATTAACAGATTATGGTTAACACGATCAAATGCCTTTGAAAAATCTGTGTATAATGTATCCATCTGCAGCCGACTTTCAAAAGCATTTAATATTTGGTTTTGGTAGCACAGTAAATTAGTGATTGTCGACTTACCCAGTGAGAAACCATGCTGTTGCTGAAGGGTACTATTCTTAACCGACCAAGCAATTTGTGTTGATACTAATCTATCGAGCAACTTTGGTATTTCAGACTGAATAGATATTCCTCTGTAGTTACTAATGTCCTCCCTATCTTCTGACTTATAAATGGGTGTAACAAAACTATTTTTCCAAGAATTAGGGAAGACAGCAGTATTAAGTGATAAAGAAAATAAGTGATATATCGGAGTGACTAAAGTACAAATACATTTCTTCAGCAACCCCATCCGGACCAGAAGACGCCTTAGATTTAACATGAGACATTCCATTAAACACATCCTGAATCGATAAATTAAAGTTATTGAAATCGAGCAAGTTACTATCATAATTGAGCTTAGGGATATGAAAAGTATTATTATTGGAATACACTGAGGAAAAATATTTTGCAAAAAGATCTACTGTGGAATTACCATCACTACTAACTTCCCCTTTAAAATGCATTACGGATGGATAATTGACCTTTTTTCTGGAATTTTTTATAAACTTCCAGAACTGTGCTGGATTTTGCACTATGTCATCATTAATTTTACGAATATAATTATTGTAGCATTCAACTGATAGCAACTTGCACTGATTTCTTAGAAGAGAAAAATATTGATAATCCGCATTGCTATTAGATTGTTTATACTTCTTATGAGCCTTCTTTTTTTCAACTGTCATTCTTCTGAGCTGATAATTAAACCATGGAGGAAAATTTGTTGATTTATAACGTTTTAATGGAACAAAAAGATTAATTCCAGTATGCACAATATTATAAAAATTATCTAGAGCAGCATTTACATCATTACTAACGTCAAACAAACTATTCCAATCTATCCCACCAAAATAATTATTTAATGCAATGAAATCACTATTCTTAAAATCATAATAATATGTGTCATATTTAAATCCTTCCATAGATTTATTTGCCTCTAATTGAAAGCTATAAGAAATATGATGTAAAGAATCTTGTAGAACAGGATCCTCTGAATGGGTAATATACAAATCATTACAATGAGTAAAACATAAATCTAAAAATACACCACGATTATTAGGTAACATATTAACTTGTTGCATATTTAGAAAAGAAAAACACTCATGCACTACAGATGTCGGCGAATTAGGAGGGTATTGTACCCTGCAGACACCATTCAAATTCGACCAAACTGCCTCTGGTAGATTGTAGTCACCACAGATTGTAAACTTTGTATCCTGATACTTGACCAACAATTGTTCAGCACTCTTCGTATGATCCTGATAAGCTTCAAACATTGTATTTGGAGGAATATATACCGCACCAGTTATATGTTTTTCCTTGCCAACGTTTATTGCAACAAATACCTGATCGTAAACTGTTCTTAATTGATAATCTACATTCACAATAGTCGATAAAATTGTATTTTTAACCATAATCATTACTCCACCACCTCTATTTCTCTCTTTTGAAGACCGATCACATCTGTATATTACATAGTTCGAAAAATTTAACTCCGAGTTACTAATATCCGGGTACAACCAAGTTTCAATTAAAATAATAATGTCATAACAACAACACTCTAAAACCAATCTGATTTCATTTATTTTCGTACGTATACCGCCAACATTATGAAAATAACAGTTTATTTTATTTAGTTTTTTGAAACCCCATTGTCTCTTTTATTACTCCCACGGTTCTTTACTATCTCAGGTGTTCCGCGAATATATCTAACCAATATGTCGTTCTCTCCATTATTTTTTCTTTCCTCAAACTGATCATAAACTCTTTTGATATAATCTCTTTGCTTAATTGTTAAATCAGGTTTCAATTTTATATTATCCGGTAAATATTTCCTATTTTTTACACATAGAGATGCCAGAGATGAATCAGAAAATATAACTTTAACTGGTCTCGGTTTTGTGCCTGGTTGCCCTAAACGAACGTGTTTAAACGGTGCTTCGATTTTAATATGCTTCAATATCTCTATAATTTTAGAAAGATCATGTGCAATTTTATCATGCATAATACAACTATGTAATTCAGGGACATTATATATAACGATGTTCTTAGATCTATTCATCCTATCGGCCATTTCTTTATGTATATCTTCAATATTATCATTGTTTTCTGTTGTGATTGTATTTATTTTTTTTGTCAAATCCTTGACCTGATTCTCCAATTCATCAACTTTATGCACGACCGTTGTTAACTTTTTTAGTTCAGTTTCCATAAGTGTAATCTTACTTTGGTAAACATTCATAATCTTTTCGTTTTCAGTTTTTATGAACAATTTTTGTTTCTCTAAACTTGAGTCAATATACTCCTTAATCTTATGAAATAGTTGATCTTTAGATTCATAATAATATTCATAAATATATTATTTTTTATTTACCTTAAGCATTAAATATTCTCTATCAGGAGCTTTATTCAAAAAACTGTAAACGTGTTTCTTATCTAATAATTTGGATTTCTTTGGAAGCTATTCAACATTTTGTTTTTTTAGAAACATTATTAGTTTTGCAAATGTACTTATATCTATATTATGATTTACTTGCATCGTAGTTTTTATCATGCTGTAGGTATATAAACCATAATATTGACGCTTTTAAGGTTTTTGCTTTCTCTGTGAAGAAAGCATTGTGTTTTCAGTAATTTTTCCAGTATTGTTAGAATTCAGCCATTTCATAAAACTTGAATATTCTTTCTTACAACGAAACTTAGATTTATTGGGAAGAAGGTTTCTTTTAGTTTCATTTGCTGTCTATAGACAAGAGGAGTGTTTTAAAATTCGCTCTCAGAATCCATGGAGTCAGAATCAATCAATTTAAAACAACCATTTAAAAATATGTACTATAAAAATAACAACTATAATTTAAATTTGTCAGCTGTCAAACAGAATAGCTTTGTTTGATTCTAAATCTAAAAAAATATAAATTTGTATATAATTTACTGAAAAATCATTGCTATTATACATATTAATAAATAATTAAAAATCGCAATCCAATTATAAATTTATAATTTGTATTTGACACTTAATTTTGAGACAATTCGTAGTTTACCCTACGAACATAACTTATTCTTTGCAGACGAGTTGTAACCAATCAAAATCGTGTAAAGTAAAAGTCCCATGGGAGTTTGTTTTACATGTTTCTGATTGGCCAGAATTGTATTTTACAATCCCGATGAATGTTTATGATCACTTACATCCCTCAAAATTATCATGTAAAACGCTATTTTACAAAGTGGTAGGAGAAAAAATAAGTTTTGTTATTTTTTACTAATCTTTTTATTTTGAATGAACATTTTCATATCTTTTTTCTAACAATTTTGCAATTTAAACACGTAATAAATGCATGTCCATTTATTTTGCAAATAGGAACATACATAACTCGTGCAACTAACATAGTTTTATGACTGGAAATAAATAAATATTTATTTTTCTCTCATTCTACTAATGCCTCAACATATCATTCTATTAGCAAATTCACGTAAAACATTCCTTATCATTTGTGAAGAAATTTCCAGGCATGTTTCTGAAATTATTCTCTCCAACTGGTTAACATCTTGAAACGGCGCTTTCTCGTAAACATTTTGTTTCAAGTAACCCCATAAGAAGAAATCAAGGATATTTAGGTCAGGGGATCTAGCAGGCCAAAAAATATCAGAATATCTGTGAAAAACTTTTTCATGGAACATGTGTTCAAGATATTCCCTAACATTCAATGTAGGTACTGTGGCATGTGGCACCGTGTTGTTGGAAAGAAATACATAGATAGACGTTGTTGTAAGGGTAGTTCATCCATAAAATCACTGGTATGAGTTTGTAAAAACGGTAAATAACATTCTTCGTTCATAGCTTGGTGAAAACAAAGGTCCTATTAACCTGTTCTTAGAAATGCCACACCACACGTTTGTCTTAAATGAATATTGGTCACGAGACTTAATACCAAAATTTGGATTACTGTCAAACCACCAGTGACAATGTTGTGACAAGAACGTTCCATTTAATAAAAACGTTGCTTTATCGGAAAAAATTATATGCCTTGTAAAAAAAAGGTCCTCTTCTAACTTCATTTGGACGAGACAGCAAAAATCAACGCCTATCAAAATCCCTTTCTTTCAATGTGTGAATGATTTTTGGGCTAAATGGCTTGTATTTATTTAGTTTCAAAATTCTTGCCACTGTATTTTTACTTACAGTTTGTTGCATCAACAATTTCCTTTTGCGCAATGAGAGTTTTGGATTCTCTATCACAGACTTCATAACTTCAAACTGCGTATTCTCATTGGCAACCAACTTTTGGCGTTTTCTATTAAAATTATTTTTTATACTTTCAGTACTCTTGAATTTATATACTATTTTCGTAACAGTGGAATGATTAATATTGTTATTGGGATGTCTTTTAGTAAAAATAATAGCTGCTTCTATGTGTTTTATAATATTCTCCCACAATCAAAACAATTTCAATTTTATCTTCATTACTTAATACTGCAGGCATTTCTATTAAACTTTATAAATACTTTCCAACAAATTTGTCTGCTTACAACCGATGTTTTAAATCTTAATGTCAATTATGTCTTGCTATAAACAATTTAAATGTTTATCAATGCTTTCTAGATTTTACCTAACTACAGCTAAACTTGCATTGATATTGTAAGCAAAAATAAAAGAAAATATTTAAAAGTAGTTTTTTGGTTTGATCAACTTTTTTTTTATATACGACCAAAAAATTTAATATCTGATGATTTTATGAAGAATACTTTTTTTACGTAAAGTTAATAATAAAAAAGTTTTCCATATGGTTCCGACTTAGTTGGACATATTGTATATAACATGAAATGTTACTAAAAAAAAATTCTTATCTGTGGTCTGATCCCTTCTACGGTGTCTTCTTCTGGTCGACAGTAATTCCCCAAATTCAAGTGTGCTGAAGTCTCGGTTTAAGGAAAAAAACAGTATCCAATATAATAAAGATTCCGCACGGGTATCAAAAAGTAAGCTTCTTCGATATCAAAAAGCTTCTCCAGTATTAAAAATCTTCTCTAGTAAAACTCTCTGAAAAACCCTAATACCATAAAGTTCAATTAGTGATAATTTAATAATGCCAAAAAGGTTTGAACCAGTAATTACAATTTTGATGTCATAACAAGTGCTTAATTAATTAACAATTAAATCAACAACCAAATTTATAGAATTATTACAAAAAAAGGGAATAGATCTAGTATTCACTATCAAAAAAAAAAATACTTAAAAAAATAGAACAAACATAGATCGCAGATATCTACCTAAATATAGGTAATAAACAAAAGGATAGAATAAAACAGGTGCATTCGTGATTTATAATTATAAATTTAATAATAATAAAAATAACTTTAACACCCAAAGGTTTTTAAGGGTTAAAGGTAGATTAAGTAGTCGACTTCCACTTAATACTTTTAAACCATCACATACATTAAAAAAAAGTTGTTTTCTTCCTACTGTGAAACCAAACGAAAATGTACCCAGAAGAAACGATTTTGTTACTCCAATTTGTGGCTTCAACGAGTAATTATCTTCTTCTACAATTATTAAACAAGAAGTATTTACAAACAAAATATGTGTTCGAGTTAAAAATTAAAAGATGCCTTCCTTCTGGTCGTAGTCGAAGGTAGAAAAGGGATCTGTCAGTCCCGATTGTGTTCAATAAATGACGGTAGTACTAGATGTTAGTAGCTATAAATTAACAGTAGTTCCAAATTATATCATGAATTCAATGTCAATGGTGACAGGAAAATACGAAAATCAATGTAAACAATTTACACTTGATTATTTTTTTCACCTGTCAAAATATCACAATTTTGTGATTTCGTCCAATGAAAACGCTTAATCTTCAATGTTTTATGCTAAATCTAGCCAATCATTCCGGTTTATATTGATAAAACCACTAAAATTATAGAACTGTCAAAAATTCAATAACAATATTGAACAATCAAGTTTCTTTTTTATAAGTACCTTACTTTTATTTTATAAATCAACATTCATTTATATTATCTAAATATTCTGAAATATATTTTGTTATTATTATTATCACAATTCAATTCATCTAAACGATAATGAAAAATTAAATATGTAGGTACTCTAAAACTAACCTGCTTCCTGGTTCTGCATCCATTTAAAACTTTTATATGCCTACAGGCAAATGTGGTCTTGTAGGTAAACTTTAAATAGATATACCTAATAATTTTTATTTTGGTAATTTTCTCTTTAATAGGGGAGACCGGGGTATTGTGGGGTACTTAAGGTTCATCAGCTAGAAATGTGGATTCTATTGTCAAAATTACTATTTTAATAATTAAAATGACTTACTTGGCATGTTGTCAATCATTTGCCATGATGGTTTTATTGCTACATCCTTGTAATCGATAAAATAAAATATTTTCCTTAAAAGTCGTTTGCCCCGCTATGCCCCACCATAGGGGGCAAAGTAGGGTACTTGTTGGGGCAATGTGGGGAATAGACTATTTATTAAAGGAAATCGTACAGATTGTTTTATTTTTATTGATCAGCTTGACAGAAAAACACAAAATATATTCTAGGTATACGTTGTTATGTTAATTAGATGAGCTTAGGTGCACATGATACAAAGATGCGTAGCTTCATCATCCTCATCTTCTTCGCCGGCATAAGAGCATTGTGCCCAACGACTGCACTTCCGGCATCGAATCCACCCTTCATTGGACTGAGACCACAGGTATCCACAATACAGGCACTCAGCATCCTCGTCATCGTCAGAGGATTCATTTTCAATTTTCCTCAAAGTAACTTTAGCTTTTTTTATTTTCTTTGTCGAAATCTTTTCCGATTTACCTTCTAAGCTCTTCGTTATGTTTCTTTTGCAGGGCTTTTTCGCCTGTGTGTTTTGTTGTTCAATCAATTCGTTTTTGTAAGGTGATTCCGTAATTATCGCTGTTTTCTCTCTGCGTTTTGTAACTCGCTGTGTTGCCCGTACTGCTTTAGGTATGGGCAATATGACTTCAGGCGACAATCCAAAGGCAGATCTTTTTGCTATATTGTTAATTCCGGAACATCCAGGTTGTTGAGAGGTTGGTCGAAGAGCCGGTTCAGGAGTCTTCCGCTCATTTCGTACTTTATTCTTATTAAATTCCAAACTTTCAGGTTGTGGAGAGTTTGGTGAAAGAGGCGGTTCAGGAGTCTTTTGCTCATCTCGTTCCTTGCTGATATTTTTCTCCAAACATCCAGGCTGTGCAGAGTTTGGTAAAAGAGCCGGTTCAGGAGTCTTTTGCTCATCTCGTTCCTTGCTGTTATTTTCCCCTGAACATCCAGGTTGCGGAGTGTTTGGTGGAAGAGCCAGTTCAGGAATCTTTTGCTTATCTCGTTCCTTACTGTTACTTATTCCTGAACATCCTGGTTGCGGAGAGTTTGCTCGAAGAGGTGGTTCAGGAACCTTTTGCTGCGATTGAACAATCGGAATTTATGGATTATTAGTTGTTTCAGCCGGTGCAAAATCCGCATCCGTAAAGATGTAAAGAGTTTACAGCAGTTGTCATAGTGGCAGCAGCAATAAACGCCTGTCCAAACAATCTGGCAGATTGAAATTGGGTAACCACTCGGCCTGGATGTTCTCGCAACCATTTTTTGACCTCATTGCTATAGTAGGTGCTTAAGGGTTTCATAAATCCAACATCCAGGGGTTAAAGGCGGTGTGTGCAGTGGGGTGGGAAGCACAGCAGGACAACACCATTTTCTCGAGCTATATCAATAACTTCGATACTTTTAACATAAGTAGCGTGCCCATCAAGCAACAAAAGTACCGGGTCTTCTTTGATTGCATGCGACCATTCTATAAATCTTTTTAACCACAAGATGAACAAATGACCTAGTATCCATCCAGACTCATGACATTCTCCCCAAGCACCAACCGGTGCTCCATCTAATAATTCTGGCCTCATTCGCTTTTTGGGAAAAATAAACATGGGGGGCATATAACTTCCAGCAGCACTGAAGCAAACAATCGTCGATACGCCGGTTTCGTCAACGTTGTAAGTGCGCTGCGGCGTAATTTTGTATTTATCAATGGCTTTTTCAAGTAGGTTAAAAAAGTTACCAACTACAACCCTGTTGAACCCCATGGCCCTAGCTGCTAACGTTGCTTCCAGTTTTCTATAGGTTATATCAGGATGTCTTTTTAAAAAACCCCTCAGCCAGTCTGCGCCCGCCATTTTGAGTGTTTTGTTAAAATTGTGGGCAATTTTATTTTTCTCGGCTAACTCAACCGCTAGTATCCGAACTTCAGTCGACGTTAGGCCGTAAAATCGAGCCTCCATTAATTTTATATATTCTGCTAATTCGGTCTCTTGCTCCACGGTAAATACAGTGACATAATGGCCTAATTTCTTTGTTATAGTCGTGATATCGGGATTGCCCCTGTACTTTACAACATACCGTTCCAGTGTAGTTTGTGGCACATTGTATACTTGCGCTGCTTTTTTGTATCCCATTTCTCCGGAAACATAGCTATAAGGACAGCATTCTTCATTGCTTCCAAAGACCAAGAATGCTGTTCTGTTTTTCTCTTATACGTCTGAACCATATTGTTCTGTAAAAAAAGAAAGTGCGCCCATAAACAAAACAAAAATTCAATAAATATGGGGCATAGTGGGGCACTCTCCCACTTTGCCCCAATCGACTAACCCGCTTTGCCTCATATGACGTAACTAAACAAACATGGCTGTGACTTTTACCTTTGATTGTATTCGGTCGTTGTATATATGTGATATCAAGCTTGAATCGGACCCCAATCCGTAGAAATGACGTTGAAATTTGTAACACAAATATTTAACAGGTGGCGGCAGTGTGAACTTTCACTCAATAAATAAGAAAACAGCGTATTTTCGTAAATATTTCGGAACAAAAATGGTCGACGATATAGCACGATGATTTCACACGCAGGTCAACTGGCAACAGAAAGCCGTTAGCCACGTGACTATAAAGCCATCGTGCGGTCAGTTTTCGAAGCTGTAATGGCGCTACCCCACAATGCCCCGGTACCCCACAATGCCCCGGTCTCCCCTAATATAATTGTATAAATAGGTATAAAAATAAATATTTATTTAAATTATAACCCTGTTTTCACGACGCTCACGACAACTGACAACTGTCAATACTATCTAGTGTACAGGATAAGTTAATAGAAGGGGTAACGGCATTTCGTTTGTGTTAATTATGAAATATACGTTGTTCTAGGAAGTTTTTTAAATAAAGTAGTTTTTGTACAGAATGGTTCAAAAAATAATCTTCTCAAATATCACACGTCCTGTAATATTTTATTAGATACATTTTTATTTTCCAGACTTAAACTTTTTTATTTTAGGCAAAACTACTCAAACAAACTGGATATGATAAAATCACTCGTCCTACGGACTCGTGATTTTATCACATTTCAGTTTGTTTTCGTATTTTTGCCAAATAAAAAAGTTTTCGTGGAAGCTAAAAATTTATCGATAAAATTTTAAGGACTCGTGGTATTACCTTTGATTAAATTAATATTATAAGAAGAAAATAAAAGATGAAGTAAGTAAGTTAAGGAAATTGTACA
This sequence comes from Altica lythri, assembly GCA_964028335.1. Classification (NCBI taxonomy): domain Eukaryota; kingdom Metazoa; phylum Arthropoda; class Insecta; order Coleoptera; family Chrysomelidae; genus Altica; species Altica lythri. The sequence continues at coordinate 19,928,398 of OZ034805.1, forward strand.
GTTGATGAAATACGTATTTTTTCTTATCTATAGAAACTTGTTCTCAATCACAAAAGCTACCATAAATACAGTAAAAGACAGTATACCTAAAATTCAATGAAAGGAGAAATGGAAAGGTGTTTGTTGAAGTTCAAATTTTGAGTGTTACATACTTTTCGGACAATTTTGTTGTTTGTTTTTTTAAAATTTTAGTGTGTTATTGTGTCTACTAAAAAGTACATTATTTTGTGAGTTACAGCACCCTAGGGGCCTTAGAGCTCCAGAGAGATCCCATCAAAGTCTCAAAAATGAGACATTTTTTATTGACAAAATAAATTCGTACGGTTTGTCGAATCAGCTTATTCGAGTAGAGAACTACTGATTTATTGAAGAATTAAAAAAGGTAGACATAGGGTCCAACCAAGAAAACTCAAATTAAGCGTTAATTATATCAAGATCTGCTTTGAAAAACAAATTGGTGCAATATAAATTTGATCCAGTTTGAAAAACAAATTTTTGCAATATAAAGTTGACCGGACTAGGTATCAGAACTATGATAATACGTAGAAAAAATTAACATTTTTAATTAGCTATCTCTCCAAAAATATTTAACGGATTTTAATTTTTTCGATGGAATTTTTAAGGTCGCTTTAACAGATAAAATTTGTTTTTTTTTTGAAAATTGCACTTTTTTGAAATTTTCAACGTTAATGCTGTGGGTCGCAAAATTCAACGTAAATGCCTAGTAAGTTGAAATTTTTACTAAAAGTAGTTCTCGCTAATACAAAGAAAATGCTGGTTTATAAATCAAATTCGGTCGTCAGGGTCGTGAGATACAATAAATTAAATATAAGTAGGTCAAATGTGCCTTATTTTTGGGTCTTTGACGGGGCCTCTCTGGGGCCCTAAGACTCCTAGAGAGGTGTAACATTTAGAATTACATTTTATAATACACACAACAACATATGTACCAAAATTTGAAAAAAACTTTATGATCTTCACATTATTAAATGCTTTATTTTGAAATTCTTTTGGTTTTTGACAAAGAGGGATAGTTTACACCCTCAAAAACAATAAGCACATATCTCCTTACCGAAGATTATGATGTAGAAGGTAAAATAAGATTATTTTCAATTATTTATAAAAATCCATGCGTCTTTAAAGAAATCGGAGCTTATATCTTATTTTTATTGGTAGACTGGACTTATTGGAGAAGGAAATATTCCCACATACATAAAGTTAAGGTAACAAACATGTTACAAAAATAACTAATTTAGGCACAATTTAAAATCATTGAAAACCATTTAGAGACTATTATGCACCAAGATGATTTTTAAGACTAGGTTAATATGTTAAAAATAAAAAAATGGTGCAAATTAGCTTAGTTTGATAAATACGAAGAAAAAAAAGTTGGTAGTGACCATATTTTAGTTTACTTCTTATAGAAATATTTATCCATATACTAGCTAACCCGGCGGACTTCATACCGCATAATATTGACGTCTTTCTTCCATTTCTCGTTTTTTAAATTTTTTTTATTTTATCGTTTTCATGATATTTTCTCGTTAGTTATCAGGTTTATACTATTTTTTTCGTTGTATTTTCTAATTTTTCGATTAAATATGTATATTAGATGCGCCATAGTACTTAATTTAGAATTTCTCGTTTAAATATATGAGATATTAACTGAGCGACCTTCCAGTGACGCCATTTTACTTAAGTAAGAATTACTCGTTTAAATATGTCATATTAACTGCGCCACCTTACGGTCGCCTCATAGTACTCAATTAAGTAGTAATTGCTCGTATAAATATATAAGATATTAACTGCACCACAAGCAGCCATCAAAGCTCTGAAATCAGATACAATCAGTTTAAAGATGGTCTGGGAATGCCTAGGCAAATTAAATGAACTAGGACAGAATAACACTGTTACCCTCCTATGGGTTCCAGGACACGTAGGAATAGAAGGAAATGAAACAGCAGACAAGCTGGAAAAAAAAGGAGCTGAAACCCCATACATGGGACCAGAACCATCCTCTGGAATCAGCAGTAGTACAATCTTAGAAAAACTAAGGAAAAAAATGAATAGCGAAAAATCCAAGTACTGGAATGATCTAGAAGGACTAAGACAATCGAAGACGCTCCTGGGAAACTATAACCAGAAGTGATCTCACAGCTGTCTTAACCTGAGTAAGAAAAACCTCCGAATTATAACAGGAATACTAACCGGTCACAGCCGATTAAGAGGACACATGAAGAAACTAGGATTAGTAGATGAAGCAAACTGCAGATTCTGTGAGGTAGAGGATGAAACCTCAATACACATACTTTCAGTATGCATAGCAATAAGTACTTCTAGGGTCAAATACCTAGGGTCATACGAAATAGAAAGGGAAGAATTACCTAATTTAAAACCCAATGATATCCTAAACTTTCTAAGGAAGATAGGACTAGAAGAGCTGCTATAAATCTGAGAAATCATCAGAAATATAGCAAGAAAAGGGGGACACAATAGATCTTATAGGTTGCAGGTGTATCTGTTACCCCTAAACACATACATACATACATACATACACTGCCGAGCATAAAATTAGGGTCACCTCGTAATTTGCATTTATTTTGAAATCTTTTAGTATTTTTGGATTTTTTTTTGTTGTAACATAGTATACTGACTTTATAAAATGATTTTGTTGTGTTTGCTTGAATAAAAGAAAGTTTTTGTTCTTTTCTTCAAAGTTTATTGAAAATAATGAAAATAAAAAAATTTTACTTAGATGAAACAAAAAAAAATTAACGGCTTCAGTAGCGAGTATTCCCTCCTCTGGCAGTGATTACAGCTTGCAAACGACGAGGCATGCTTTCAATTAGATTTTGGCTAACATCCTGCGGAAGATTGTCTCATTCCTGCACCAGTATGTCGCGAAGCTCTCTAGAATTTCTGGGAGCCGGCACATGTCTCCGTAGACGTATCCCCATCTCATCCCAAACATGCTCTATCGGATTTAAATCTGGACTTCGAGCAGGCCAATTAAATCGCGTGATTTGAACCTCGTCAAGATAATCAGTAACTATCCGAGCAGTGTGGGGCCGTGCATTGTCATGCATAAAGGTTGCGTCTTCTCCAAGCGTAATCATAAACGGTACGACATGGTCTTCTAGAACCTCTGTGAAGTACCTATGTGCAGTCAAAGTCCCATTCTGGATGAATACTAACTCTGTCCGAGCTTCGAAAGATATGCCTCCCCATGCCATAATTGAGCCTCCACCAAATGGAAGTCGCTCGGCAATACACGCTTGAGCATATCTCTCGCCTGGTCGTCGCCACACTCTTACACGTCTGTCGGATCCCGTAAGACAAAATCGCGATTCATCTGAAAACAATACGCGCTTCCAATCCTCTATTGTCCAAGGCAAGTGTTCTCGTGCAAAATTCAACCTAGCAATTCGGTGTTCACGGGAAAGCGGCGGCCCTGTAGCCCTAGTCCTAGATGATAATCCAGCAGCATGAAGTCGCCTCCTAACTGTCCACTCACTTACGTTTACATTTCTCACTTCTTGCAGATAATTTCGAAGGGAAACTGCCGTCTCAGTTCGGTTTCTCAAAGCAGTTGAAACTAGGAAGCAGTCGTCTCTAGCTGTTGTAGTCCTTCCTCGTCCTGAACCGGGTCTTCGAGTGAGCAGACCAGTCTGTTCATACCGCTGAAACACTCGTTGCACACTGGAGAGACTTACACCAAAGTTTCTTGCAGTTTCGCGCTGACCGCGGCCTTCTTCTAGAGCCGCCACAATTCGTGCCGCAACAACAGGATTTATGGCCATTTTAATTCAATTTCAATGACAGCAGAATAATCAATCAAAAATGTTTGCAAAAAAAAACATGGAAACAAAACATATGCCGATAATCGTTATCAGGAATTTGGGTAGGAGGCCCTTTTTTGCCAAAAACTTTGAAAAACACAACAATTTTTTTTTATTCAAGCAAACATAACACAATCATTTTGTAAAGTCAGTAGACTATGTTACAACCGTAAAAAAATTCGAAAATACTAAAAAATTTTCAAAATAAATGCAAATTACGAGGTGACCCTAATTTTATGCTCGGCAGTGTACATACATACATACATACATACATACATACATACATACATACAACTGCACCACTATACAGTAGCGTAACCCCAGTAGCAACCTGCCGTCATAATGACGTATATTTTACGGCATCCGTTACGTCAAAGTTACCTTAGATATGACGTAGGAATGACGTAACAGTGACGGGCCTAAGTCACAGCCCAATGACGTCAGTATTCTGACGTGATATTGACGGTAAAAAAGGACGTCACAAAACCCAAATTTGCTACGTAAATATGACGTTAGATATAATGGTTGAATGTTGCACCTTAAAAAAAACTCTTATACGTTTAACACAACCATTTATTATAATAATATATAGGTACATATATACTTTCAAAACGATAAAAATTTCTAACTAAAAAAATTATAATAGGTATAATAAAATTTAACTTCAAATGAAAACTAACATTAACCTATCGCTTTTAACAAAGTGTGTGTACAAGTGGAAAACATACCCATTGATCAGGACTATTTTCTGATGGAATAACCATAGCCTTCGCCTTTATATCCTTAAATGACCAGACTTCTAATATTTCGGATAGCCCACAGACCAGAAAAATATCTAAATATATATATTTTTGATATAGTTGACTTCACACTTTTCAGGATTGCCCTCATTTTATGACCCTTTTTTGTAGTTAAAGGATTGATGATAAAAAATAAACAAAAATACTAGCGCAAAACACATTTTTTTAAAATTAGTTCTCCAAATGCAAACTTTTCATTTCTTTTCCCATAGAAATTGTACAATGCTGCCAATTTATCTGTGAGAAGACACTTTAAGACTTTATTAGTTTTAGAAGATATATCCGTTCTTCCACCTAGTGATGCGAAATAGGCACTCTGCAATAGAAACAATAAGTATAAACGACATGCATATTTTAAAAATTAGGTTAGTTTACTTTTTTAAAATATCCATGACCAAGGAAATTTTTTTTCACGTATTATTATTATTATATTTTTTAAAATAACTTACTAGATCATCAAATTTATGTTCCTGTAGATATTTTTCCAGTAATAATAACTTGTCATTTGTTTCTAACGGCAGAGAAATTGGTAATTCAGGATTGCAAACATTATATTCTGTGTGGTACTTTTTATCGAACTTTTTTAATATTTCTGTATTTTGTTCTTTAATTGTTTTTAGTAATTCGATAACCTTCTTTTCAAAACCTAAAAGTATAATGGGATTATTATTTTTTAATCATTTTAGTCAAGGAAAGCGATAGATTAGTCCCAGAAAATACTTAAATTTTTATTGACTTACCAACAGACTGGCCCCCAAAACTATCTCTTTGATATTGTGTCTGTGAACAGTGTGAACACACCCAGACTGTTTTCTAAAATAAAAATATATACATAACATGAATATATAAGTACATATCTATACAATAAAAGTGCTAATAAATAATTTAACTAATAATAAAATACACTTACCATTTAAACATGTAACGGAACTACTTGGAATGCCTATAGAAGTTTGTAAGATTTCACTTTTTCGCGGTGTAAACCATCCTTCATGAACCACTGCCAGTCCACCTCCTGCACTCTCACTAAATTCCACAACAGAAAACATCCTTTAGAATATTAAGAAGCAATAATGGCGATCAAAATTAACACAAATAATTAAAAAATCCTTTGATTATTCGAGCTTCGAAGTTGAGGTTAAACATGCGTTGTTACCATGTTACCAATACCAACCCAATGTCCCAGCCGATGTTTTACCAACCGAACCACCAAAAGGCGCTATTTTCAAATAATTATCAAAATGATATAAATTTTAGAAATAACTAACTTAAATGCGAATAACAAGATTTAAAATATCGAAAATATCCGCTTTTACTTAAAAATGTATTCGACTAATCTAAATATAATTATGTATTTGTAGTGGAAATATTTTCAAACTATATACATTCATAGCAGGTAATAAAGTACTAAGCACAATTGTTATACAAATCCCATGCCTGATGGGTCGGATTTGCCACTTTGATATTGGGCACAAAATCTACCCACTAATGACGTACTGGTTTCGTCAGTTAGATGACGTTTCTTTAACGTCGATAAAGTAACGTCATATTGACGTCAGATATTGGTGGCCTGACCTTAGTGACGAAAAATCACCTTGTTGTGACGTCAATATGACGACAGCTTGCTACTGGGGAAGGTATTTTTCTGGCTTTCTGTCGTCCGCAATTTTTTCTGTTTTGTTTTACAATTTTCCATTTCATTTTAGTTTGTTGTTTATCTATTTATTTATAAATCGAAATTCAACACCATCTACTGGGTTTTTACACAACCTAGATTTTGAATAATTTAGAAATCAAAACAAAGTGCCATCTACCGGGTGTCTATCTCACCTAGATGTGAAAGGTTTATAGAGTTACATTAATTAACGTAAACTGTCATCTATTAGGAATTTGTAGAACTAAACAATAAATGTCACATTACTACATATTTATTTATGTGGAAAAAGTCATATTTTTTTATAAATTTTCTTATATGAAAACATTGTCCCGGCAATAAGGATCAAATAAAAAAAAATCATCCAATTGAGTGCAGTCGTTCTGAAGTTATGCGCGTACATACATTTCTGCAATTCATTTATAATTATATAGATTGATTGTATAGAATTTCATTTATACTGTTTATTATTAAAAAATTGGATCTAATTATATCAATCTTTACACTCTTAGAACCGGAAGATATATGCCGTTGTAGAATTCTACTCACTAATTAATGATGAATTTTCTTGACTCGTACTAAGTAAATTGTTAAATTAACCAACGAATCCGCGCTAGATCTCAACATGGAATCGTTTCAACTAATTGTGTATGCAAATCTGCACTAATGCTGAGAATTTTTCTTTCAGTTTTTTAGTTTCAACCGTTTTCTCTTTCTCTATTTGCTTTTCTCGCTTATTTATCGACGACAAAAGAAGAAAATAGAGCGCACACAATGTCTCTTTTGTTTTTGCTTTTATTGTACTTGTGTAGCGTTAACTAATTACGTGTGGGTCGTATTGGGGAAGTGATAACAACAAATTAATGCGTTTTTGCTGGTGTATATATACATGATAATAAATCTGTTAAGAAGTGTGTATAAATGCAGTAGTAGCTACCTACCGAATATTTTTCTTTGTTTTACTTATACATTTAAACAACAATTGGTTTTATTAATTAAAGAAATTATCGTATATAACTGTGTCAAACGTTGTTAAATTTAATTTATGAAATCAGTTGGTGTTTTCGTGTATGGTTTTATATAATTTTTGAAGGTATGCGAGAGACAGTAAAAAGCTTTAAGTAGGATATAGGTACATACTCTATTACCGTGGTAGGTGAAAAAGCGCACGCAATGTTTAGTTCAAGACGTGACCGACTTATTAATATATATTACATACATATTAATGAGCACAGTTATTGTGTATTAATTATTTTTAAAGCAATGATTCTGTTAGGACTTTATGTCGAACTTACTGAAAAAACAATCTCAAAAAGCGTTACTCTATTTATTGTAATACCGTCGCCTTCTTGTTCTTTTGTGGCCTTATTGTTTTGAATCTTAGCAATCTTTCTAGCTATAATTATTTTATTGCTTGGTGATTTAAATAAATTATTTGTTGTTGTCGTCAAGAACCATTTCCTCAGGTTTTTTGACCATGATATTCTCCTTCTCCCAATTTCTCCCGAATACTTTGCCTTAAAAAATATTTTAAATCTATATTCTACCTATATTTCATAGCGTTTTTTATTATATGACAGATATTTTAAGTTTCTCTTTTTAGTCGTGTAAGTACATCACTTCTTTTTTCCCTACTCTTCTCAGTGCAGTCTTAATGGGTATTATGTCCGTTCATGATGTCTTTATGATTCGTCTGTATAGAAGGATCTCAAAAGATTAAATTTTCTTTTCCATCGTTTCCATGAGTGTCTAGCTTTCAACTCCGTAGTATAATAATTTTTAAAAAATTTAAGAACCTTAGTTAAATGTTCATAAATGAAAGTTGTGACTTTTACAGAGTTTGGACATGTTGTTTAATGCACTAATATAATTTTGATTTCTTTTACTTATATACTTCATTCTGTTTGTTCATAACTGTTGCAAACTGTTTAAACTGTTAAGAACAATAACGGTGTCATCAGCATATCAAATGTTATTTAGCAGTATTCCATGCTTGCAATTTTGCAAATCTTCATTAATTATTTCCTCAATTGTTCATTGTTGCTGATTGGTTCAATACGCATTTTGTATTATACGCCGGTCTTAATCATCCATTTGGTACTGTGTCAAATGCTTTTTGGTAGTTCACAAAGCATGTGCAGATATTACAGGTCATATTTTTGCATCGCTGTTATAATACTTGTAGACTAAACAGTGGTTCTCTTGTTCCTACGCCTTTCCTGAATTCAAACTGTGTCTTGTACTTTCTCTTCGCATAGCTTGTACATAGGTATATTCTTTTATATATTTAAGAGAGACTTTTAATACATGGCTCATGAGGCTTTTTATTTTCCTCTTTTTACATTTGCTAAAATTTCTCTTATCTTCATATGTACGTTTAAATCATCGTGTTCTCTATCTGTTTATTAAGGGATCCTATCTTTTCTTCTATATTTCCCGTTGTATCATCGGTTTTTTTTTAATTTTTTATTTTATGTTTTATTGTCTATTTCTTTTACTTTGCTACATTTGAGTTTTCTGATGTCGTATTTCTTTAGAGCTTATTGTATTATCTTTAACTGCGTTTTAGACTCACCACAAGAAGATTGTGGACTGATTAAATATCAGTGCCTGGGTAGTTTTTTACACGGATTAAATTATTTCGATATCTGTTGTTAATGAGTACATAGGTTTTTGGTTTCTTATCATACCGTCTTTTCCGTTGTATCTTAAAAATTTTCATACAGTTTAAGTGGTAGTTTGTAGAATATGTTTAGCACAATCAGATCGTGTTCAGCTGCAAAGATTCTTATTGTTTCTTCTCGCTGATTTCTATCTCCCAAATAATGATGGTCAATATTTATTATATACCTTGCTTAACAAACAGTTTAAAAGCTATTATAGTTCATAAATTGCTAATGCTTCTTTAATTCAGGTATCATTTTCTTTTAACAATAGCTAAATTTCCCAGTTCATTGACATGATTAACTGTGCCAATATAACTGCAGCAAGTAAAAAACGGGAAACACAGGAAATAACTGAGTAAAATATAACATTTTATTAAAGGAACAAACACGCACATGTCAGAGAGGGCACATAATACATCCATACGTACATCTTTCCGGGCTGAATGATAATAATATATTATTCTATTAATTACTAGTCAACAGTATCTTTGTGAATTACTATTATAAAGCTGTTAAGCCTTTTCGCGCGGCTGCTGATGATGTATTATTAATGAAATCTAATTATCGTTTTAATGTTGTTTAGAATTTATACCGTTTTTTTTTCTTTCATTCGAAAAATGATATGACAAAAACATTTATTATATACAATACGATTAGGACTAAAATAAATATTAAATGAGTAACTTTCTTTGACACAATATTTTTAAACAAATTCTACTTGGTTTATAATACTGTAAAGACTTTCATTGGATTCAAAAACAGTCACATAAAAATTTAAAATAGTTATTTGTGACACAAGGACGGAAAATGACATTTTGCAAGAGCGAGTAAAGTTGTGTAGCCGAGGTGCGTAGCACCGAGGCGAAACAATACGAGCACTTGCAAAACATTTTCCGGACGTGTAACACACACTATTTTTTGGTCCGACTAATTTTTAATATTTTCAAAAGTTTTGTTATGTTCAAGAGTTGACCGCTTGTGCTACCTAAAGTAAGACCAGTGACTAGAAGACAGCCGACAGACTGTCAGCTGGTATGACGTGATCTTCGGGTAGATATAAGCGCCATATTGGATGTTAATATTATAGTTGTATAATAACTTGTTTAATACTTAATATACGTGTTCAGCAGTTATTAGTGTTTTAATTAACATATGTTGCAAATACAACAAGTTCAAAAACTTTTTACTTTGTAACATACAAGATTAGATGTTTATTGACATCTATTTCACGATTAAAAGAATTAGTAATAAGGAATGATTATCTGATAATCGATTTCAAGATCCTTAATTTTTATACATACAAATACTGTGCTAATAAGCAGCACAGTAAAAATTGTTATATTGAAAATATTAACATTAATATCTAATAATTTTATATAAAAATAGCAGGAACAATGAATTTTACTATTGAGAGGTTTTTAGTTGGGTGTGGACTTTATCACACTGGGTCCCTTCAGGTCCCGGGCTTAGGCCCAAAACGTCCCTCCGTGTTCTTTTTCTTTGGCCTTAGGTTTTGGTGGGTGCTGAGGCTGGAGGGGAGTTGCTCTTAAGTGGAAATGCATTGCTCACGCCCTGCCAGTGGGAGGTGAATTGCCTGCCGACAGGGACCCGAGGGAAAACTGTTACTATGTGGGGGTTCACTACTGCTGGTGGAGTCAGATGACCTTGCAGGGCGTCCCGTGGAAGTCCCAGCAGTACCATAATCTTTGATACCGTTAAATTGTCTTTTGTTATTTCCCGGCGGAGGTCCAGAAGTGGGTGGGAACTGTGTTCGTCGTTTGCTGGGTGAGAGGGCTTTGCATTCTGTATGGTGTGAGGTCCAGGGTTGTGTAACCATGACGCGATTAACATCTTTCGCGAGGTCGCCCTTGGAATTGTGCATTGTTACCGCTCACCCGGTGGGCTTCGACCACGGTTCGCCGATACGGATGGACCGACGTTGTTTTAGTCTGGTGCGTACTTTACGCACTGGGTGCTTGCTCCCGAGTTTTTCTCGAAACTAATTTTTCTTCTTTCCTAGAGGTAACGTGTGGTAAGGTTTCGTGTTCTTGAATTTTATGTCGAGAATTTTTTTATTATTTGTGATAATTACACCAATCCTTGTGGTAACTTCTTAATTTATTAAATGTTGTATATTTTTTTTACCTATTCACCAGTTTTTTATTATTATTTTTTTAATTTTTTTAATTTTAGTAGTTTCACTTTATAAAAAAAAAGAATCTTCACTTCTTTTTTTCCGTCAGGTTACCGTGGTGTAACGTTTACAACGTTATTTGTGGCCTGGCCTATAGACTATTAATTTTTATAATTTGTGGGTTATTGGAGTCGACGCGTAGACTTTATCTGTTTTGAGAAGGGGAATATTTAGTTCGAACATGGGAAGTGTTGCTATTTTAATCCTTTTCATTTTGTGCTTTTAAAGCAATCAGTTTCTTCTCATTACCTTCTCCCTTCGGTGAGTAATTTTAATTTGTTATAATTTTAAGTATTAATCAAAATTTGGTGAATTTATTTTTAGTAGTTTTATTGGATATTTTTACTAACATTTAAATCTTTCGATTACAATCATTTGTTAAGAATCAGTTTTTTATTGAGTTAAAAATATATAAACATATCAAGTGATTAACTTTTTTCTCTCTCGAACTTTGGAGAAACCTTGGATGATTGTAATCGAAATTAAGGTCTAGTGGGACGGAATTTTGACTGTTATTATTTTAATTCATAGGGCCATTTCCAATTTGTGAAGGGTCCATAGTGAGGGCTTTTTGAGCCGAAATGTTCCATCTGGACAGTAGACACCAAAGTCAGATTGTTGATCACAACTAGAGTCATTCCTCCAATAATTTTCAATTGGGAGAAAACATCTTACCATCGGCACCATTAACCGGTGCTTATCAACTACCGGAGGTCTCAGTATTCCGTCCACCACATCGATTCCGAAGAAAACAGCAGAAAAGATAAGAAATTATCTAATCACTTTTTTTTTACTAATATCTTAAAGTTTCTTTCAATAACCAATTTAACACTGATTCTCTTTTTTATTTGTATGTCTGTACTTGGCGCCCTTATTTATTTTTTTGGGGAGAGTTAAAAGAGAAAGCCAGAAGGAAGCCACGAACCCTGGAGCTAGCCAAGGGTATTTTTACGCTACAAATTTTCATAATCGAATGATAAGTAGTTGTAAATTGACATAAATGTCAAATTTTATAATACAAGTTGTGAGAGAAATTAAATGTAAATTAGAATCCTGCCTACCTTTAGAAAATGTTAAAGGTAAGTTTAGTATATTATACTCTGTTTTTAAATAAATTTAATTAAAATTTGTATTATTCATTATGTATTTTTAATGACTTAAAATTTAAACTCATAGCGCCATCTCCTTAGATAATCTAAAAGCTACTTTGCCGGCCTAGGCCGGAAAATATCATTTTCCGGACGATTTTGAAGTAATTAATTGTATTGTTTCTGGACGGAGGACCAAAAAAATATGATTTCAAGTTTAAAAGTTAATATTTATTTAAAAATAATATAAGTAAATAGACATCGTTTATTGTTTGCCGTTTTTTTTCCGTTTTTTTAATGTTTTTTTTTTAGTTTTTACTTTTTGTCGGCGTTTTTTATTACCACTTTTTTAACAATTCATTAATTTTTACAATTTTTAAGATTTATTACGTTTTTTTTTAAGTTCTTACGGTTCTTTGAGATTTGAGTTTCTTTAGTTTTTGCCTTTTTTTGGTTTTTAAGTTTTTTTTTAACTTTTCACTGTTTTTGAGTTTTTAACAATTTTTTAATATTTTGACATTTTATGTTATTATTTTTAACTTTTCGCTCAATCAGTTTTTTGGGATTTTAAATTTTTTACCTTTTTTTGGTTATTTAACGTTTTTATTTTATTTCCTAATAAGTTTTTAGTATTTTATCAATATTGGGGTTATTCAAAAAGTTTTTTTAATTTTTAAAGCTGTTCCTGTTGTTTGTATTTTTAAAATCTTTTTTTGGAATTTTTACAGATTTTTAAACGTTTTTTTTTCGGATTTAAACGTTTTTTGATTTATAAATGTTTTTGAGTTGGTTAACGTTTGCATTTTAATTTTTAATTTTTTTTTCACGTGCAAATCCATAACATTCAGGAGGAATCGATCTAAAAAGGAATGAAAGTATGGGATTGTAGAAGCTGCAAAAAATCTAAGAAACAGTTTTGTTATGTCAAGGCATAACAAAATAAAGCAGGTAGTTGGAGAGAACATCTGCGAGATGAAATAAGACCATGCGCTCAAATAACTGCCTAAGAAAACATCTAGATAGAAATGTAATAACATGGAAAAATGCGAATCCTCAATAAAAGCTTCAGGGTTGCAACTGATAGGTACAAGACTTAAAAGGCGTTCAGGAGTAGGAATTTACAGAAGTGACGGACACGTAAAAATTTCTGACCCTCTAAGAATATATGTATCTGTGTTTCAAGCAGAAGTATATGCAATCTTGCAATGCGCCAGAGAAAATAACTTTAAATCCAAGCAAATCAATATATGCGCAGATAGACCGTTTGCTATTGAGGCTTTAAAAAACCCCCAAATGGTCTCTAGACTACTACACGCATGCCAAGTGGAACTCGATATCTTAGCGAAACAAAAACACTGTAAAACTGGTTTGGGTGTCAGGACATTCAAGGCAACGAACAAGCTGTTAAACTAGTAAAAAAGTATTTTACGGTATAGAACCAGCCATTGTGTTATTAAAAAATTACGGTCCGAACCCGAATTAAAGGATAGATCCGTAGATACCAAAACAGAAACATACCTCTAGACAAACGAGATGTGTATGAAACATAGGTGTGTCAGAAACACATTTAATCCACAGATATCAGCTACAAGTCATTAGAAGATTCCTTAGAAGCCATGCGCCGGTCACGGGACACCTTCATATCATGAAGCATTTTAATGAAGACATAAGCTGCAGATTATGCGGCAGGGAACCTGAAATAATTTAACACATACTGTACCATTGTAAAGCACTAGATCGCAGGAAACTCTCAATTTTTAAAGATGGCCTTCTCATACATCTGGCACCCATTCTTTAGACCAGTACAAACTCGTAAAGAGTACCAAAATTCTGGAGAAGGTGCCATATAAAGCAATATAAAGATAACAGTGGTCAAAATAGTCTGCTTTGTAGAAGATGTTAGAACGATATTGTTAATGTATTTATATGATTCACTATGGCTAGGTGGCTTGTGCAAGTTTTGTTATTTAAACATGCTTTTTACTTTTATAATAAACTTTTTTTAAATAAATTTGTTAACCACATAAGTGTAACGACATAAATAATAAAACTGTTGACGAAAACTCTGGAGTGAATTTTTGTAGACATAAAATAAAATTATAAAAACAACCTTTTAGTATATAGCTACTTACTCATACATACCTATTTAAACACTTTGTTTCTATGAAATATTACCCATGTAGTTTAAAGCACATGCCTATAAAAAAAGTTAAAGCATAAAAGCATCTTCTCCTAGTCAACAAGAAAATAGAAAATGAACTTCTCCAGTCAAGAACCATAGTTAACGTTCACACGTCACATTTACTTGTTATAATTAATCAACTCTGGTTACTTTTCTATACAACGTGCTCGCGTTATAATTATTTAAAGGAAAAATGGCCAATGATTTATTAACAACACCAATGTCTTTGGTACCTACTATCAGTGACGTCGCTATTGAATTTTATTGATAATTTTAATCAACGTTAAGTCCTCTTCTTACAGCATATAGATAAATATTAGCACAACAAATAATAAACTAATTTTGAATTATTAAGATATGACTTAATATCTATATCCATAAATAATTAAAGGATTTAGATTTATTAATTTATTTTTTTTAATTTATTTATTTATCCTAATTATATCATTACTTTGTTAGTTGAAAGGAATCAGGAATTATTTTAAATCTCAGCGCCGTTACTGTATGCTCTTTGCAAGAAAGCAAGAGAAAAAAAGAAAACTGGTTACTTAACTAGGTGGTGGCAGTGGGATTCAGAATCGAATAATTAGTATTTGTTAATAAACATTAATCATTACTGCAAATAGAACTAACCTTACGAAGACGATGCGGTTGCGTGTATATGAAAGGGTACTCAAAAGAAAAACATTACAAAAAAATACTCAGTCTACTACTTAGGTGTCTGCTTGCATGAACATCTTAGTAAAAAATTAATTTATTTCATGTACCTAATGGGTTTCTATAAAAACAAATGGATATAAATTTTTCACTTAGTTGCTTACGTAATTATTAGAAAATAAATAACTACAAAATATGAATCTCGTTTAGTATTTTACATCAGGATTTAATTTTTTCCTAGAGATATACAGTGTAGACTCCATATAACGTCACTCGATTTAACGGAAACCCTTAAAAGCGTCGAAATCGATTGCATTTTTTTTAAGATGGAAGCAGTCTCAAGTAAAGTTATCGTGCGTACTGTAGTTTAGTTAGACTAATTGTACTTCTTGTATTGTTTTATTTCACACAGGATCATGGTACCTACCCTCTACTAGTTTGTACAGGTCTCAGGAATGGGTGCCATACGTTTGTGGAGGCACTTTAAAATCTTCAAAAATTTGGTGTCTTCTGAAATTCAGTGCTTTGCAACTGTACCGTTAGTCTTGGCGGGATCTGTTTTGGATTGGACATTTTCGGTAATAGGAAGCCATATTTTTCCTTTTTCTTTCATATGTGCCCAAATATCGATATTCACGATATGCGCCAGTCGCAAACCCTGTTCTAAATTTTTTACATAACAAAAACGTGTATAATTCGGAAAATATTACTCCCAGAGAAAAAATTATAAGTAGGTAGTAAAAATTTTCGCTATTTTTTATTTTACACAATATTTGGTACGTTGGAAATTAAAAATTCAATGTTTATTGTTGGAAAAATAGCAATAATTGGAAAAAAGTACAAAAAATATGAAGTTTATCTTTTAATTGTTTTCGACCCTCTAAACTTGACTTACAACCTCCATATTTCGCCTTTAAAAACCTTTTAATATGATTAAAGCATGTGCCAAATTTCGTTATAGTTTTTGCATAATAATTTTGCAATCCAGCCTACTGAAAAGAAAATCGCAAATTTTCAAATTCATACTATGCCCGAAATAAGGCTCTCATATAGTCGCCAATTTTTTTACATATTATATAAAGGAAGGCTTAAACTTTCAAACACTTTTTGTAAAATTCAAATCGATCCTCTAGGAGAGCCTAGAAATTATTTTTACCTTTCATACATTTTTTGGGCTTATGTACGAACTTTAAACACATTAATTTCACAATTGATGTACCATAAACCGCATTAGTTAAAACTTTATATAAAAAGAACTCGTAAAAATAAATCCTCTATCACCTACAGTTAGGTAGACGACAAAATTATGCCAACTTTAACCTTCAACATCTCGGCAACCAGTAAGCTGAATGTATCTTTTTTACAATAGAAGAGTCTTTTAATGTTCTTCAAGTGTATTAATTTTGAAATTAATATATTTAAAGCTCGTAAAGTTATTCAAATTATTTATAAGCTCAAAAAATAATTAAACGTTTTAAAAAAATTCTAGTGGATCGTTTTTTATTTTTCAAAAGTTTGAGCCTTTTTTTATATGTAAAAAAATTGGCGACTATCTGAGAGCCTTATTTAGGGCCTAGTATAAATTAAATAAATTAAATTTGCAATTTTTTTCTAGTATTTGGATTGCAAAATAATTGTGCAAAAATTGTCTGACCGATTTTATGAGAAACTTTTAATTTTGTTCCGATTTTGGTAAATAAAACAAGTTAAAATGGTGTCGTGGGACACCAGGTAGGAAGGAAGTTCCTTCGGCTAATGTAGAATCGACACATAACACTACTCGCTTGCGTATACGACTGTAGCGCCTGCGCACGTCTCATTTAACAGTCAATATATCAAAATCAGTGAAATCTTGGCGTTAAGAAAGAAGCTTCTCTAAAATTCAAGGTGAGCTTTAAAGAGTAATGTATACATTTATTTTTTATCACCTTTCCTAACTACTTTCAACTATCAAGAATTTTAAAAATTATATCTCATATTACTTTAACAAAAAAAGGTAAATATTAAGAGATATATACAAAATCCCTATCTCCTCCAAGCCTGCCGTAAGCAACTTAGTTCCAAAAATTTAGCGACTGGTGCATATCGTGAATATTGGTATTGGGCACATCCTGAAAAGATTTTACCAAAAAAATGTCCTTCATGGGGTGCATTTCGACAGATACCGATTGGTCTACTTATCTGTTTAACTGTTTTAGGTTCCCTGCTTAATAATCTGCAGGTTGGGACTCCTCTAAACATTCCTATGGTTTGCAGGTGTCCCTTGATAGGTGCATGCCCCGTCCTGTAATGACAGGTAGAGGATTTCTGTTGGTTTTAATTTCTGTTTAGTGTTTCAACTTCTCTGGCACACGTCTCTTCAATACACCTTCTGCTGTGTGCTTGGCCAGAGATATGTTTCCAGTGTTGGTTATGTTCTCTACTGCTCCAGGCTTTTATTCGGCTTGGTATCCCTACAGCTGTCTCTGGACCGTAAAATCTCGTGTATAATCCTTTTTTTGCAAGTTTAATAGCTTGTTTTTTGCATTGTATTTCTTCATGTCCTGGCACCCAAATTTGGTTGACACTGTTATCATCCGCCAAGATATCGTTTCTACTCGACATTCGTGCATTAGGTTGGAGACCACTAAAGGAGTCTTTAAAACCGTCTGACTATTTGTGCATATATTATTTCGCTTAGTTTTGTAATACCTCAAATTATTTGTTTTGTAGGTACGTACATTGCAAGATTGTCAGTGTTTGAAATACAGATGTATATGTTCCCAGAAGAACAGAAATTTTTACGTTTCCGTCACTACTGTAAATTCCTGCGCCTGAACCTTTCAGTCTTAGTACCGTCTTTGTACCAGGTATATCCCTGATGCTTGAATTAAGTGTTCGCATTTTGCTATTCCTTATAACAACATTCCAAGTTTAAAAATATTAAAGTAGGCCTTGTTAGGGTGATGAATTTCGCACTATATATTTATTATCATTTTAAGTTGTAAATACACTGTTGCCATGTCCTCAATAAATTAATAGTGTTTGAGACAATAAATAAAGTAACAATTAGGTCCAACAGAGTCACTCTAGCTAGTACATGACAACGTTCATAAACTAAAAATGTGCAAGACCAGTACATGTATTAGTTCATAATTGATGGTCCTTTAAATGCTTCTATTCTTCTACCCTCTTATCTTTATTACTAATAATAAATTTAGTCTTTGTTAGACTTTTGAGTAACGCAATAGTTTTTGGTGTTGAATAGTGTGAGGTGTCTAGTCTATTTTCAATATAACATAATTTTAGAAGAGAAGAAAAATGTCAAGCAGTTAACATATTTTTGACGTGACAACGTCTTAGAATTCGATGCATCCGGCTGCACGCACTAAAAAACATGATTAATGCGGCGTTACCTCGCTCTGAGGCGTTCCATTTAAAACTTGAAGTGCAAGCGAGAGCTCTCTTCCTCCTACTATGAGTGAGTGATTTTGTGGTGCTTCCTAGTGCGACATTATGATATTACAAATGGTTTCAGCTATTTTGATAAGTAAAATAAGACAAAAATTCCTACAAAATGTTATGCTTTGTTACCTATCCAAGGTTTTAAATAACGGTTCTTTTAAAATGAGTTTAATAGTTTCAGTGCAATGATTCAGCAGAAAGCAGATACACTAATTGCAAAATAAACAAAGTATAAAAAATGACACATACAAAATTAAAAAAAAAAACATATAGACAACAAAAATTGAAGCAACAGATTTGGTTAAAACTATTGTCACGTTAATCTGTTCGTTATGTATTTTCAATCCACTTCCATAATCAAAGGTGGAATGTTGTACGAAGTCCAGTCACGTCAAAATAATTTCTTCTGTATGTCTACAAATGTTTTCACATGTCGGGTGTATATTGTCTTAACGCTTCTATCCAACTTTTTTTAACCCTATCCCTGTCCGAATATAACGAAGCAATATGTTTTTCATAGTACGTATTTGTAAAGCTGCGTGCCAACTCTATTGAATTATATTGACAGTGGTATGAGGGTTGCTTTAATATTTCATCTACTACATATGTCTTATCGTTACTTTTGTATAGTTAAATTATTGTGTATAATTGTAATTTTTTGTCAAATTCGATGTTATTGCAATATCTCGTTTGTTTTGTTGCTGAAAATGTAGGTGGTGTGTTAAGTTGTACAGAACGAAATGAAGCATTATCCATGACCACTACACATTTCTCTGAAAAAATGAATAAAGCAGGAATGAGTTGATTTACAATCCAGTTTTTGAAAATATCACCGTTTACAGTTTTGTGATAGTCAATGTCAGTACCTATTTGAAGACTAATACCAAGTCACATTCATCTAATAACCTACTATTCGTTCCTGTGTGTACAATTGTAAATCGCTTTCCTTTGGATTTCACATGCAATGGATTACTTTTTAAATCAGATTCCTGTAGCCATTCATGCGTTGGAGTACAATTTTTTTATATCCACGTTTCGTCTAAGTACACGAATCTGATTATTTCATTGCGCTTTTTTAGTTCCATAAATTTCCGAAGGAAAGCGGTTTTGCTAATTTTGATGTCTTCGCTTACTTAAAAATTTTCGCCAGTTCACTTTTTTAAATTTTTATCCCATTGATTTTGTATAAATTAGTACGTTCACCGTTAAAATCTCTTAAGCTTGTGACTTGCAGTGACAGGTAACTTTCAAACACCAACATGACAAAATCCACACACCAAAAAATGAAAAAAAAATACGGGAAACTCATGGATGTACTGCCATCTATATTTCCCGAAAATAATTATAATAATTATCATTACAGATTCCTAATCATCATTAGATTTATTTAAAAAATTATAGGAATACGGGTAACAACTTTGTTTAAATTTAATTTAGAGTTGAATGTTATTTTAATTTTAAATCTATACCAATTTAAAAATTAATGCAACTCAACCCTTTAACAAATTTAAAGAAAGTTGTTACAAGCCAGAAATAAATAAAATACGAATTGTTGAAGAAATAAAAAGTTTTTTACGAAGAAATTAAAATTTAAAAATAAATAGATAAAATAAAA
Source organism: Altica lythri (assembly GCA_964028335.1). Lineage (NCBI taxonomy): Eukaryota > Metazoa > Arthropoda > Insecta > Coleoptera > Chrysomelidae > Altica > Altica lythri. The sequence goes on from OZ034805.1 coordinate 19,948,537, forward strand.
CCAAAGCTTAGGAAAAAAGAACTGTCTTCTAAATTACCCTCCGAATTAAAATCTACAAAATAATAGACATATTATTATAAAACTATTAACATTAAAATAAAATGCTTAGGTACCAGGTAAATGTAAAACCGGAAGAGAAAATTTCTTTAATTTTCTTCCATCTTTACATATAGTTATCCAAGAAATGGATACCACAAACTACTTTGTCAGCCATATATCTTTTTGGGTTTTCCAAATAAATTAGGGTTATTAATCGGGTGCAGCCAAATATTTTGTATGCGTTCCTCTGCAGGAATGTAATGTCTGTAAAATATATGTATATAATGTATGTATATATATTTTAAAATTATTAATATTTATTTTAAACTTAACCTACCTAGCATCTCTATTATTATTACAATTAGGAGCAGAGCATGGTCGGACTACCATTTTTATTAACACTATTATTAATATAGAACAAACCACAAATATAAATAAAAATTTATATAGTCCATTTCATCGTTTTTGGCCGATAATCACTGAAATAGGATTAAACTGTCATCCAAGTTACCAATGGCGGAGAGACTTTTTTTTATAAATACAGTGGTAAGTTTCTGAAACTATCAGTGTGGTTTGAAATCTACAATAATATGACATAATAATAATTCAATTCTTCAACAACGAGCCGTACATGACGTTTACTAGAAATCTGAATTAAGTAAAGACTTCCGTATTGAATACTTTTTATCTACCGGTGAAACAAGATGCAGTTACGTAAGTGCTGTATTAAAAAACATACGTCCTCATTTAAATTTCAAACTTGCCTGTATCTGAGAGAGATGTATCTCTAAATTTACTTCGAGTATGATTTCTGTCATCGGCCAAAATCGGTGAAATGGATTATACTAGGTGTAACTACATGTAAACAATAAAGTCGGCATCAAAACTATTTGGTCTGTGTCAAAAATGGCAGAATACAAAGACATAACCTGAATCAGTCAACAAACGAAATAAACGAAAATAAACTAAGAATCGCGAACGAAGCCGACTGACCATGAGGGAAATCTAGATGGCACTACAAACAGTCTTTAATTTTTACAAGTATAAGTTCATACTCCCTGACAAAAACCAATACCAACATGAATAAATAAACAAAACAGCCTGCTAGATAGGTATTATTAAACATGGGATCATGAATAAGTTTTCTCACAGGCTGTAAAAGCCCATCCTTGCCACTCTCTTTAAGATTACGTAAATAAAAGGTGTTTATTGGTTTAGCTTGTCTTTCAAATAATAATACACACCATATAGCGTTGTACGCATTCTTAATAATTGCCAAAATTAGTTAAAACAAAACTGCGCAGCTGTGCACGTTCATTTGTCGCTTTATTATCATTGCTTATAAACTTGACTGTCGGCATTATACATACCGACCTTTATAGGAAATTCGTTCTGGTGTGTACAAATTGGAGTTGTTAGGAGTCATGGATAGATTACTCAACATTTTCGTCATCTTAGTTGTTTACAAACTCTGTAAACATGGCAAGTAAAAAAAATCACTGTTTACTGACAAAAAAGTTATACTGATAGGTACACTCACTAGCGGCGGAGAGAAGTTAAGTGACGGTTTGGATTTAGTTGTCCATAATATGGAATAATAAAGAAATATCTATATATTTTCAAAAAATTCGTCCATATTTCTCAAGTAAAAATAAATTAAAGTCTCGGTCTCAATAATTATATTAAATCTTTTAAAACTTTGTCCTTTTTCGGTCAGATTTCATTACAATTAGCCAATTTTTTTAAAAAACATTTGATTTCAATAGCCTTCAAAACAAACAATACGTTAAAAAAACACTTAGTTCATATTAAAGACAAAATAGACAAATTTTCAAATTCAGGTGTCTATGCTCTAAAATGTGGAACTTGCGAGGCAGTCTATGTTGGACAAAGTGGTCGAAAAATCTCAACGAGAGTAAAAGAACATTTACCTTTATTTAGCAAGTACAAAAACAGCGAAATAGTTGAAACAAATTCAGCATTTGCCAACCACTTGTTAAATACAAAACATAACTTTGATATTTAAGAAAACGTTGAGTTATTACATCATTGCGCAAAAGGTAATAAACTGGACCTCTTAGAAAAGATGGAAATCACAAAAGCTAAAAAGAACCCTGTTTTATTATGTGTGAATGATGTGTTCAATTTCAAACCATCATTAATTTTTAATAATTTATTAGAATGAATATTTCAATCTTTAATTTTCTTTCAATCTATTGTTATATAAAATTTAAAATTTCATTTCATTCTACTTCATTTCAATGAATCTTTGTATTCGTTTTAGTTTAGAATCCTTCAAAATTATTTTGTTAATTTTTGAAAATAACAACGATTCCATAGATTAAAAGTTGGTGCACCGTTATTTTAAAAATTTTTATTTTTTGTATTGTGTAGAGACCTTTAATTTTTTATTTTTATTTTAATTTCAATTGTTTTTATTAATTCAACCTAAAAATTATGTTTGTAATTTGTCAGTGAGATGTATGTTAAATGTAAGTTTATTAATTTAATTATTTATTGTACTCCAGCAATTATTATAATTATATTTTAGAGGTCTGATGATGCTCGTATGAGCGAAACGCGTAACTGAAGAATAAAGACTACTTTTATTGAGACCGAGACTTTAATTTATTTTTACTTGTTATCTATATATTTTATCAAGCAATTCTGACTTACTTAAATACTATGATGCGCAGTCATATCTTATATATTTAAACGAGCAATTCGTAATTAAACACTATGACGCCACCGTAACGTTCCGCAATTAATATCTAAGTACCTGGATAACCGAGCTTTGCTCGTGTTATGTCAGTCAAATTTTGCAAGCATCTTACTTTAGCAGCACGTGTGGGACGAGAGGAAACCTGATTATTTTCATGACGGTATCCTTGAAATGAGTCTTCACTGTAAGAAGTTTGAGAATCCTGATCAGTTTGATGACGATGCTCTTCTAGGTGTTCTTGAGACGGGTTGCGGCTTCGTGAAGTTTTAGGCATTTTTAAGTGAACACGTGCATTAAGAAGACACAAATAACATAAATAAACACTTGATTTTCTTAGTCCAACCTCAAAGCAAACACTCATTGACTTCGTGTTACTTAACAACGCCATCTGCTAGAATAGCTTTAGCTGTTGTTGTGTCGTTAAAGCAATTAGTTGCTCACAATTAAAAAAAATAGTATTATTATTCGCCAATAGATGTCAGGAAGAGTCATATTTTTCAGTTTAAGTTGATTATTGATAAAACACGAATAAAATGACATTTTTTAAAAATGATTCCTAGCTAGATCGATTTATCGCCCCCGAAACCCCCTATATACTAAATTTCATGAGAACCGTTGAAGCCGATTCCCAGATTCCAAATATTACGGCGGACTTTGAAATATCAAATGGCTTACTGTCATTACGAAAAGTAAGTAAACAAATAATTATTTCCAATGAAACATCGTAATTTATTAGTTTTCTACCCAAATGTATTGATCATGTAAATCTATAGCGTCGATAATAATATTTATCTTTTTTATTTTCCGTCTAAAATGTCAAAATCATTAAATTTTAGGTAGTACCTATAGATGGGCTTTATCACGGCGGACTTCACATGAAGTAATTAAAAAAATAAATAAATATAATCGATTATCGCATTATAGATGATAATAATATGATTATAATGCCGTTAATAATGCAGACGTTTTGTGTATTTTCCGTTAAACATGGCCAAATTAATAATTAAAACTGTTTTTCAAGCAATCACTCATGACATAACTTTCCAACCTCAAACAACCAACAAAGGTAAAGAATTAGTTTTGGTTTAACATGTGCAAGACGTAAACATAAAACGTGATGCTTCCTACAATATATCTACTAAATATAGCAAATATTTAAAATGTTGCTTTTTAAATTGGCTTATTAGTTTTTTCTTCTTGATTGCGATTATATATCCACTAATTTACACGTTGTTCTCGTTTCCAACTTTTTGTGAAAATTTATAGAATTTCTGATCACTATTTTTGCCATTGTTATTGCAGTTGACTGTACAGCAGGTTTCGTGACGAAGGTTTATTTACTTTTTAAATCGACGCATGGATAAGTGAAATCCATGTAAAATCCTTAGTAAAAAGTGATTAACCGTCCGCCGTAAGTTCCTTTTTTAGCCACGGTGAGCGCTGCGATCGATTCGTGGTTCTCCCACCCTATCCTTCGCACCCAGCGGATAGCGGTACGAATTCGCCTGATAAGCTAGTAAGTATTCTGTACAAATGTATTCTTGAACAATTTACAATTTGTTAGAATAAAAAACAAGTTTTAATTAGTGGTTATTTATATTTTAAAAATAAACTTTGTAAAAATCAGTACCTAGCATTCTATAATACAACAAATTTTTTTTAAAAATAAAATTTACGAGCATAAATCTGCCAAGATCATATTTATGTACGTTTAAAAACGTATACATATCTAAAATCAAATTTTTCTTACAAAGTAATTTCATAGAGATATTATCGCTCTATGTTAACTTCTATTAATTTTATTTAATAACCAGCTACCGATTATCATCCTGCAATACTAAGTCAAAATAAATTGGATTTTTAATGCAAACTAGATGATGAATGTGATAAGCAAAATTGTGTGGCAAATTATATTAAAAAAAACGAAATAAATATGAACAATTTTATATTAAAGCAAAATATATTACAGTTCATTCGAAATAATATCTAGAGGTAACTAATTAAATAATTAAATAAAACCATAAATATTTTTATTGAAAATATGTCTATATGCTACGCTCACAAAAATAGTCTATATAATACTTTGCAGCTATTTCAAAATGTTAGCATATACAGATTTAGAATAACAAAAAAACATATAACATTGTGTTATGTTTATTTTCCTTAAATGGCAGTATTACTTTCAACAAAGTATTTTTTCCAAAGAACACATTTTAAATTTTGGCAGTGATATTTGTTAGTATGGCAATGTTTTCCAATATCACAAATACATTTTCTAAATAACAATGCAAATTTAAAAAAAAAATAATATAAAAAATTTATGTGGATTATAATAAATTATCATTTTTCCAAAAATTTGCATATATAATTTAGTTGTTAAATTCCAGAATTATGAAAAATAAAAAATTCCCGAATTATTCTAATAATTTTTAACATTGATTTAGTTAATTGTTTTATTCTTCGCTGACTACGATTCTAATTTTCAATGTGAGTGGTCTTTCGTAGGTTTCGGTTTCTAAAACTTCATTTTCTGGCTTACCGTGGATCATTAATTCAAAATTTCCAGATTGCTTTAATCTCCTTTTGAAATGTAACGCCCAAACTCCGTGTTTTTTAATTAGTTCGAATTTTTTCTCTTCGTTACCTTTGACAATCTTATACGTCATCGGGGTCTGCAAATACACAAAAATTTATATCGATAAAATCTTTATATTAAATGATAGTTTCAATATAACGATTTAAAGAATCTGTAGAATCCATTGAATAAAAGATACCTTTTCATTTTATAAAAATTTAATTCGTCTGTCGAGAAACGGCGTATTTTTTATCATATTGTAGATAGATAGTTTATATTTGTTTAAAATTATTGCGTATATAAAAATACTAACAAGCAGGTCAAAAATGACAAAGAAGTTGTCTTAGCGATTTTGTTAATTAATTCGTAAATTGGTCTTGCATAGACACAGTTGTATCCAGTACGTTTTCTAAAATACATTTTCTTTGCAAAGGTGTATCAAGATTTTACGAGAGGGTCGAAAGTTTACCGTTTCCAACGAAATTTTACCATATAAAAGGTTCTCGAAAGTTTACCTTTTTAATAGAAATTCACCATATACAGCTAGAGCTGTAATATTCCACAAAGATTTTAAAAATTGTCATTAGTCATTCCTTCAGATTTTTGCGCCATCAGCTGGACTTCCAGTGAGGACACCATTTTCACCATTCAACGTAAGTGAAAGATCAGGCAAATTATTGATTATTAACAAATAACATTTTTAAGATATTATTACTGATTTAACGATTTTTTTTGTTAATAAAGACCGCAAACTGATGTTAGGGTATTATTTGTGGAGTTTGTGCTTGGCACCCTTTTCACTTAATTTCAAGAAAAACTGGAGAGCAATCCATCGATTAAGGTAAATCCACTTTTAGTCCCGACGCAAAGAATGTATATACCTTCTTGTAGTCTTCATCGTTAATACCAATTAAAAGTATAATGACTATTTACAAAAAAAAAAAATATTTTTAAAATCTGCGACACTACACATGTTATTGCAAAATTTTTTAGTAATCGGTTTAATTAGAATAAATAGGAGTAGTGTTGTAGAAGAACTCCAAGTGGTACCTCTAATTTACAATTTTACTACTATTGTTATACTTGTAAATATTTATTTTATTTTAAAACATTTTACCTTTACAGATGGTTGTAATTTGATAATCCTAGTTCGATGTCTAGTTTGGGACAGATTAATCTTTATTTCTAACTCCTGATCATGTTCACTATGTTTATGTCTCCTATGTCTTCGTTTTGCAATAGGTTTTTCAAACAAATCAAATATATTCTCAATTTTAGATGTATTTTCTACTTTACTATGTTTAGATGATCTTCTATGCCTGCCGTTAACCTAAAATATTAGACTTAACTATCTAGATCGTATAACTGTTAATTCTACGTACTCTACAAGAAAAGCAACCCTCTGTAGTAATTAATTTATCCTTTGGGCCAGATGGATAATCCTCATCTATTGGATAAACCGGAACATCACCAATTTCTTGTCCATAACCGGTGTACGCTGGTGTTATTGTAGACAAACAATGTCCTTGTCCAATTCGTTGGTATCCATGAGGACAACCACACATGTATCCTACTCCTTGGCTACTACATCCAAAAGCACATGGAGCACCAGAACAACTAGCACTTACCTAAAAAATTAAAAGTATAAAAATATTTGTATTTCCTATTACAATAAAAAATAGTCTACATTTAGACTATCAGTGCTATCAACTTATATATTATGTATTCTAAAATCACAGTTAATAGTTACACACCCCTGTAAATCTTATTTGTTATATCTTTTGCGTCTTCTTCTTTCTCTTAAAAGTATCATTCGTTTACAACTGTCTGTATTTAATGTTCCTCTTTTCTACATGACCAAACGATCTTAACCCATTTTCTACTCTATCTCTCCTCGTTCACACTTTAAACACAACATCTTCATTTCCGCCACAAACTATCTCTCTTGCTTTTTCGTTATTGATTGGATTTTTGACGCTGGTATTACAACTCTTTTGCACATTCTCCCTTTTATTTTTGCACTAACATTTCTTTCACATAAAACTCCATTAATGTTTTTTCCAGTTCATATATACACATTTAATTTTATGATTGGATTTACTTTTTAACCCTTAATTCTTTTCTATACTCGAGCCGTTCAAAAGATGGAATTCAAGGACGCGTGATCAGTGACTGGCCGGCAAAATCGGACGATGCAACGCCATCTAAACTGAAATAACGAAGCACAGTTTACACTGTACTCATACCAGAGATAATATAAACTGTAAGCATCAAGGGTGGGTACTTTTTTGTTGAGTGGTGTAAATCGGACTTGTGACGTTGGTTGGGGAGAGTAATATTCAAAGAGTGCGTGCCGTTCACGTGATCATTCCATCTTTTGAACGGCTCGATTATAGTACAAAACCGAAATATTTCAAATACTGGACAGCTGTCTGCATTTGGTACTGCAAATTGATTTTAGATCCATTCGACTTGTCTGTTGTCATATACTCAGTTTTCGTCCTATTCACTGGCAACCCTTTACTCTCAAGCGTTTTTTTCCAGTTTTTCTTCCAGTCTTCCCTTCCACAAAATCTACAATCACAATATCATTCGCATACATCACATTCTATGTGATATTACTTCAGTCCTACCATTCATCACCATACTAAACAGATAGTGAAGCTCCACATGCACCACAAATCCGTCCGTAACCCCAACACTGCTTTTTATTCTCGGTTTTATTTTCTTATATTTCCTCTTCACACTTTTTGTCTCGGCACTCGGTCATATATGCTGTCTCTAAGTCGATGAAATTAGTGTGAATATTAGGCTTCATTTTACAGCATCACTCGTTCTTCTCCCAGGCATAAATCCAAATTGCTCTTTACTTATACTGTTCTCTTCTTTTAGCCTCTTCTCAACTATTCGTTCCCAATTTTTAAAGTATGCGACATAAGTTTAATGCCTGTATAGTTACCACATTTTTGCACATTCCCCTTTCCTTGATAGATTGACACAACCACGGTTTTCCTCTACTCACTCGGTATTTTCTTTTGATTCAACAGTTTTTGAAAGAATATCTCACTTCATCCTCACAAAGCAAATACATACATCTGCTGATATCCCATCCGCTCCCACCGCCTTTCAATTCTTCATCTTCTTCATTGCACTCCCTAGACATGAGTCTCACCATTCAAAGAATTTAAATATCATCTTTAAATATATCTCTCATTTTTCTCGTTCAGCTGATTTTTTTGTTATATTTCTTCCATTTTCTTTTTATACTATAAACGTTAAAAAAACTCTACCTCTTTGTATTTAATTTGTCAGATACAAGTTATGTCTGTCGAAATTTTATCTTTTTTTAACTATAGGTAATTAAAAAATTATCTGTCTTTTTTATTACTCTCAAAATTCTCAAAGATCTTTTTCATTGCCTTTGATTTTGCTTTTACCACTGGTTTCTTTGTATTTTTCTTTGCAACCTCATATCCTCTTTTATCTATAACTTACACCCTTATGAATTCCAATTGTTTTTCATCACCCTCTTTTGCTTTAACAAGTTTTTGTACTTTCTCATTTCACCACCACGCCTCTTTACTTTCTACTGCACCTTTTCCTTATGATTTTCCTAACACTTTTTTTACTATTTTCTTAACAAGATTACTATTTCTAGTCCATCTTTCATTCATACTAATCTCTCTTAACACCATTTCTTTAAACTTCTCAACATCCACTACTTCACCTTCCTCTCGTTTCTTCTTATTTTCTTTGGTTTTTCTGAATGTTAGATATCCTAGATATAAAGAAAAGTCTCATAAAATTGTAATTTTAAATACCTGGATACATATGTTTAAGTTTGGATCAAACTGGTATCCATCGGGACAACCACATCTAAAACTACCAGGAGTATTAAAACAAGTAGAACCACTGCAAGGACTATTTTGACATTCATTTTCATCTACACATTGATTAAATGTTGGGTGTAGAACATAACCTTGCGGACAACCACATCTGAGAATAATTAGAATTAATTACAAAGCTAATTATTACAAGCTGTACAAGCTATACCTGTATCCTCCAACGAAATTTTGACAACCTTCTTGGCACTTGCTATCATCACTGCACTCATTTACATCTAAGCAGTATGTTCCTGTTTTATCTAGCTTAAATCTCCTTGGACATATACATTTGAAACTACCCAAAGTGTTGACGCAACGTCCTGGTTTCGGACATACTCCTGGCTCTTCACATTCATTTATATCTACAATATATTTATTTAAAACTTTGGTATAAAAGCAAAATTAATAGATTTACCTTGGCAATTATCACCAACTTGATTGTATCCTTCGTCGCAAGAACACTTATAGCTACCTTCAGTATTAATACAGTTCTGTTGACAAATATGTTGTCCTGTTTGACATTCATCTAAATCTCTGCAGGTGAATCCATCAGGATTCAATAGAAAACCAGGGGGGCATGAACAAATGTAACTTCCTTCAGTATTTTGGCAGTTGTACTGACAATGTGAGGTATTCGTATAACATTCATTTATGTCTAAAAAAATATAGTTAAAAATATGGATGCTTATTTACACTTACGTATTGCTCTTTCTTTAAAAATGTTTAGCTAATTTGTTAAATACATAATCAACTAAATTAAATAATTATTTACAAATTATAAAATGTACAAAAAAATAAAAAAGGTTGCGTCGATTCACGGTGATGGCGATGCAACTAGCGAACAGTGAAACTTCGTGGATTTTTGGGGTGTGGTTTAATCAGCTAAACGTCTTTGTAGAGTTCGAAGGCTGTTACTTGTATGTATGAGCTTCTAGGGCGTAGTTCTGGTGATGCTCACAATTGATGGTGTCAGAATTCCTCGTAGGTCTAGTTGTAGTGTAACAGACACTTAACATTTACCAGTCCTTCTGGGTATCCGTGGAAGTGGTGGAGGATTCCTTCTCTTTGGCGTTCGTGTCATGAGAGATTGTAATTCGAAACTGAGCGTATGAATACCGCAGACGGATCTCTCAATATTGTCGAAGACTAAGAATACTACAGGTTTCAACTGCCGCAGGAGGATCAGTAAAAAGGTTCATGTCTGGTGTGTGCTAACTCCATTTACTTGGTGCGTTGATTTATCACCGTGTTGTCACAAATGCAAAAAAATTATACAATATGATTTGTGTAGATCGAGAGTACATAATTTTTATTTTAAAACACATTTTGAAATGAGTATTGACCATGGAAAAGGTCCAAATGATTTGTAATATTTTAATTAAAAAGGAATTTGAAAAAGAAAAACAAACAAATTTATTTGCGATTTTTACACTGTAAAATCTATACCCTGTACTCTTGCGCTGTATAAAATTTATTTGTTTAAGTTATTTTAGCCCTCAAAAAAATCGCTTACCTAGACAATAGAGTCCTGATGGATCAGGTCTATATCCTTTATTACATATACACCGGTACGATCCAAGAGTGTTTATGCATTGTCCGTTACGACACAAATCGGGAATGGTCTCACATTCATTTACATCTGCAAGAAAAAAACACATTAGATTGAAGGTCAATTTTCTAAAGAGTCTATATACCTTTTCCATCAACAAGGAAACCACTATCCAAACAAAGTTCTTGATATTGTGGAGTATACCTGGAGGGACAAAGATCACACTGTGGACCCCAGGCTTCGCCCATGGAACAACAGCAGTCTGCCATAGTTGAGAGTTTTGGTTCATTATAAGGAGCTCTGCATCTTCCGTTAACTAATTGCCGGTAGCACATGCCCTGTCTTCGATCTGAAATTTAGACAAAATTTAGACTTTACGATGATACAGAATTAATTGACAAATTTTATTACCGATGCAACGCTTTCCATCTGGACTTGGCTCGAAACCGTCATCACAATCGCAACTGTAACTTCCTTGTGTATTAAGGCATCTTCCATTATTGCATAAATCTGGATTTGCACATTCATTAATATCCACACAATCATCTGTTAAAGCTACTTTACTAAAACCTTCTGGACAGATGCAAGTGAAACTACCAATTAAGTTCTTGCACATAAATTTACAGTTGTTAGCCGGAGTGCTGCATTCGTCAACATCTAAATGAAATTCAGATATACATATCGTTAAAGTATAAACAATTAAAATAATACCTGTACAATGTCTACCATCTGGAGCTAGTGCGTAACCATAAGGACAAATACACCTAAATGATCCAGGAACATTATGACACCTAAAGGCACATTGATTTCCTATTTCATGACATTCATTAAGATCTTCACACACCTAAAATAGTTAATTTTATATTTAGTGTATAATATTATAAAATTTATTTACTTGTAATGGTCCAGGTGCAAATCCGTCATTACAGTTACATTCAAATCCTCCTATAACATTATTACACGTTCCATTTCCACAAATATTGGGAGTAGATATACATTCGTTATCGTCAATACATCTTTTTCCAGTTGGATCGAGTACATATCCAGAAGGACAATCACATCTAAAGGAACCATCAGTGTTAACACATTCTCCTCCATCACAAACATTTGGCATAAGTTCGCATTCGTTTAAGTCACTTCCTGTATCCATTCTACCTGGTCCTTCAGGACACATTTTTAAAAACTCAGCTGCATATAGAAATGAATATTACTAATAAGCTTGTGTTTAAATGCACATTAAATAATTACCAGAACCTTCAGGTGGGCAGCTCTTGCAATATCTTCCCCAAGCTGCTCCTTTTGAACAACAACATTCTTTAGCTGTTATACTCATTCCTCTTGGATCCATACATTGTCCTCGATTAAATGTATCGTAACATTGTTCTTGTCTTACATCAATACATTTCATAGTTGCCTATAAGCATAAAAATGTAGTCTTAAAATGATATAATAAATAAAGCATATATTAGCTCTACCTGTTCCAAAATGAAACCTTCTTGACAAGTACAAAAAGCACCTCCATCAGTATTAGTACATATTCCATTTTCACATATTCCTACATTAACAATACATTCATCTATATCTTCACAAACACCAGTGATAGCACTAAGTTCATAACCTTCTGGGCAGGTACATACGTATGAACCCATAACATTGGTACATCTACCAGGTGGAGGACAAGCACCAGGAGTCTAATATTTAAAGAAAAGAAACAATAAGAAGATAATATTAAGAGATGCTAGAAAAAAGTACCTCCTGACACTCATCGATGTCTCTACAGTTATGTTTATCATGTGTTAATACATATCCACTAGCACAATCACAGTAGAATGATCCCAGAGTGTTCCTACATCTTCCGTTTCGACACAAGAAAGGCATCATATGACATTCGTCTATATCCACACAATCATTATTGTTACTGAGTTTAAATCCTTGATTACAGTGGCATTTATAATTACCCACCATATTTAAACAGCTACCGTTGTTGCAGATGTTGGGATGGCGTTGGCATTCATCAATGTCCAAGCAGGTATCTCTAAAAATTTAATTATGGAATGATCATCAATAACTGTAGATGCAGCTGACACAAAATAGGTTTGCATACTTTAAATGAATTCAGGAGTGGCAATGATGGGCTTTTAACAGGCTTTAAAAAAACCTGAGCAACATTTTTGTTTCCAGGACACAACAAAATAAAGCAAGAAATTTAAGAAGATATCTGGGAGATGAAATCAGATAGTATGGTTCCCAAAAACTATGGGTTTGTTATATACTTAAATAAATCGTAACGCTTTGCCGTAAAATTATTTATAAAATTAAGGACAGAAAATAATACAATGTAAAAAAACAGAAATTTTATAAAATATACCTTGTTGATGTTAAGAGATATCCGGTTGGACAAATACACTGAAAACTTCCCTCCAAATTTTTACATTCACCATTTTGACAAATGTGCGGTTTTTCTATACATTCATTAATATCTATGCAATCCATGAAAGTGGAACCGTGTTTATATCCTGCAGGACATTTACACTCAAAACTTCCAGGAAGATTAATACACTGAGCATTTCCTTCACAAGGATTACGTAAGCATTCATTATCGTCAATACATTGGTGAGAATTTTCATCGTAAATGTATCCTCTAAAAAGACATTAGTTTTTAAAGATTTAAAAAATATTACTATAATATCTTTGTTAACACTCCCTACTTTACTTTATATCCCAGTAAATATTTTATGTGCTTACCTATTGCAATTACATTCAAAACTTCCAGGAGTATTTAAACATTGTCCATGTTTACACATAGATGGCATCAATTCACATTCATCTATTTCCACTGTTTCATTTGTGATTGGATTTACAATCTGACCAGGTCTAGCTCCACATAATCCAATGTAATCACCTAAAAATTAACTTTTTTGTAAACTGAAATGTTATTAAGTTATCAAATATCAATAAATATATTAACTTAGAATTTAGGATATGAGTTCTGAAGTTTGATATAAATTAGAGTCATACAGAAAAAATAAGATTCAAAAATGAGTAGGTACATGTCTTTTAGGTTTATTTATTGTTACCAAATAGAAACACTTTCAAAATATTATTGCCGGTGTCATAAACTATAATTACATGAAGATAGGTTTCTACAATCTCTTTTCAAGTATCTACTGTTATCACCACGTTTTTATATAATTCGTAAACAGTATCCTATAAATATTCGCTTTTCTATTATTTCGTTTCTTCCCATTTGTACCAAACTGTCGCATTAAAGCAGTCCCGGCCGAACATCCTGGAACGGAAGAGATTGGAGTGGAATGGAAGGGGACGTAAGATTATGGAAATTATAATGCAAGACGCACATTATCTTAGAATGTACTAAATGGAAATGACATGAAAGAAAAGGAAACGGAACAGAATGGAAATTATGAACCTTCGCACATTAGCACAAAATTCAGAAGCGTGTAAACTTCGACCAACGTTTTTATGTTTTGAATTTATTGTTGTCGTTTTGCAATGTACTGCTGAGATGAAGAATTTGTGGTGATTTGTATAGTTTTCGAAGAAGAGGACTTTAAAATGGTTCCATTGAATTAACTTAAGAAGACAGAATACAAGAGTTTTATCATCTATTACTGGATCTTTTAGAAGTTGATTAAATTTTTTTTAAATACTACCGAATGTTCAGCAGTAGTTAGTTGATGGTAATTTAAAACTTACTACTACTGATATTGGAGCTAACGGTACAAACATCGATTTGACACTGTACATTAAAAAAATCGGGTCCAAAAAAAATTGCAGAATATTTTACTACATCTGAAGAATTTGTTCCATGCTGAGATGAACAAATTCAGAAAGGCCGAGGCAGTTTCAATATTCGTAGTAAGGTTAAAAATTCATTGATGGCTATTTTTTTAATTATGCTATAAACTTCCTAAGCATTTACTTTCATTGTTTGATTGTCATAATTTTTTACTCACCAAGTAAAGATGTAGATAATAACGAATCTTATTAATTAATAGCTATTTTTATTTGAAATTAGGATTATTTAACAAACAAACAAAGCTGTGTTATAATTTCCGTCAACAATACCAGAAAATAGAAATATCCTTGATATATCGGATTGTTCGATGAGCAGCGACGAAGATTCACCTGATAAATCTATAAAAACAAACAAACATCCCTGGCAAAGTATTAATAACAAAAGAAAAAGACATAAGGAATTTAAACCTATAAACCCAAACACAGAAGAAACTACAACGTCCAATAGAATTCGATCTTTAGAAAACATCAACGAAATAAATAACGATTATGATGAAAGAAACGCAAAAACAAATGAAGTTTCAAAACAAGTTAATCCTTCACCAATATACATAATGGAGAGAATGATATTAAAGCCATGAAAGAAAATTTGGCAAGCTTAGTAAAAAATGAAGAATACTTAACTAGAACGACAACTGAAAATACTGTAAAACTCATTCCAAAAGAAGCAGAAACTTAAAGAAAAATAGTTAAACATATAAGACAAAAAGGACTTGACGGCCATACATAACAGCTTAAAGAAGAACGCGCATACAAAGTCGTAATCCAAAAAGAATTAATTTCCAAGGGACATATGGTTAGAAATATCTATATATATAAAAGAAAGTCGTGTTAGTTACACCACTTATAACTCAAGAACGGCAGAACAGATTTGGCTGAAAATTGGTAGGGAGGTAGCTTAGAGCCAGGAGATGGACATAGGATACTGCTCATTGTTGCCACTCGCCACCAGGTGGCGCTGCAGAATAGCAACTTCTGTCCTGTTCAACCGATTGTCATGAAAATTGGTATGTATATGTATTTTTTCACGGAGAAAACGAATATGCTATGCTCATTGATGCCACTCGCCACCAGGTGGCGCTGCAGAGTAGCAACTTCTGTCCTGTTCAACCGATTGTCATGAAAATTGGTATGTATATGTATTTTTTCACGGAGAAAACGAATATGCTATGCTCATTGATGCCACTCGCCACCAGGTGGCGCTGCAGAGTAGCAACTTCTGCCCTGTTCAACCGATTGTCATGAAAATCAGTAGGATGCTGTATTTTTAATGGTTAATATGAATGTGATATTCGTATTAATGGAAGTTACCACCAGATGGCGCTTCCATTAAACGAGCAACCACTACTCATTTGATTACTTTATATCACGCCACCGTAAGGTGGCGCAGTTAATATCACATATATTTAAACGAGCAATCCTTATCTACCTATATATATATAAAAGGATGTTTGTATGTATGAAATCGATAGACTCAGAAACTATTTGACCGATCAATATTAAAATTGGTATGTACATATATTTTTCCACGGAGAAACTTTATATGCTATGCCCATTGATGTAACTTGCTACCAGGCGGCGCTGTAAAGTATCGACTTCCGCCCCGTTCAACCGATTGTCATGAAAATCAGTATGATGATGTATTTTTAATGGGAAAGATGAATATGATATTCGTATTAATGGAAGTTACTAGCAGATGGCGCTTCCATTAAACGAGCAACCACTATTTATTTGATTACTTTATATCACGCCACCGTAAGGTGGCGCAGTTAATATCACATACATTTAAACGAGCAATCCTTACTTAAGTATTGTGACGCCACCGGAAGGTGGCGCAGTTAATATCACTTATATTTAAACGAGAAATTCTTACTAAATTACCTAAGTATTGTTATGCATCTTATATATTTTACCGATAAACTACAAAATAAAACGAAAACAAAATGGTATAAACCTGATAACTAACGAAAAAATATGATGAAAACGATAAAATCAAAATAAATTAAAAAAAAAACGAAAAATTGAAGAATGACATAAATGATTTGCGGTACGAAGTCCGACGGGTCAGCTAGTAATTAATATAAAACATAGAATAAGCAAAGTTCCGCTACCACTATTTTACATATATCTAGAGCTAAAGAACAACAATAAAGATATAGTTTTGTATCAGAAAAGAATAACCGTTGAACCGCCTAAGAAAAGAAGAGAGGTAATACAATGTAAGAGGTGTTAAACTTAAGGAAACTCCCACACATATTGCATAAAGCCATATAAATGTGTTAAATGTGGTCAATCGCATAACACAAAGAGTTGCGAAAAAACCCAAAAAATACTACCAACAACCCAACTGTTACCCAACAACAAAGTCAACATCCACCACGATCACAAGGAATTTTAAACAATGCGACCATACGACCAGAAAACTGTACATATGCTGAGAGTGTACAGAATAATTCTAATGAGCACACAGCAAAAAATGAAGATGAAAATTAATCGTCCACATTATCCACTTTCCCCAACCAATTCAAAGAAATGTTTAACCAACTGTTGAACTAAAACAGTATGATTCTGAACATGCCCACCACAGTCATCAGTAAAGCAGTTCACTAAATCACTGATAATAGCAGCTTGAAACTCAAATGGTCGCTCGAACCATGTTCACGAAATCACGTTATTTCTAAATATAAACAAAATTGACATCCTTTTGATCTCTGAAAGCCATGCTACAAACAGAACTGTGATAAAGATTCCCAATTATATGATTTATTACGCTAACCACCCTGATGGTGGAGCACATGGAGGGTCAGCCATAATAATTAGAAATACCATTTATCAAAGTGAACTAATTTCATACATAACTGACAAGATCCAGTTTACAAAGGTAACAGTTACAAATTTTAGTGGCTAATTACTGTAGCAGCAATATACTATCCTCCCATACATACATTCACAACAGAAGAGTACAAACGCTACTTCAACACTTTAGGATCTCACTTTATAGTTGCCGGAGACTGGAATGGGGTTCAAGGATTACAACAAAAAAAGCAAAAACTTACTTGGTGCAATTCAACAAGAAAATCTAAACCACTTATCAACCGGAGAACCAACGTATTGGCCCACTGATAGAAACAAAATACCAGACTTGCCAGACTTTGCAATTACGAAAAAAATACCTGACATACATTGCAACATAAAATCAAGTTTTAATCTCTGTTCAGATCACAGCCCCATGACTGTTAGTACTGAAGTACTGCATACAGAACCTGAACCTAGATTATGTTTAAACAAACAAATTGGGAAAAGTGCAGGAACACATAAACTTTAATATCAACCTAAAATACGACTAAAGAAACAAGAAGAAATAGAAGTCGAAGTCCACAATTACTTATGCAGCAAGCAGCTTGGAAAGCAACTCCAATACACCCCTCCACAAAAGCCGAGACCAACATACCACTCCGCATCATAGAACTCGTCCAAGAAAAACGAAGAGCTCGTAGAACATGGCAGCGTACCATAAATCTTGATGATAAGGGACATCTCAATAGACTCACCCATAGACTCCATAATGCCATATGTGAATTTAAAAACGAGACATTCAACTATTATATTAAAAATCTCGAACCGAACGACCACTCATTATAGAAGGCCAAATATGACAAAATCTCCACTTAAACAAGAAAACAGAAGCTGGGCTAGATCCGACAGTGAAAAAGCGAAAGTTTTTGACACTCATCTAGGAAACTTTTAGTCCAATAGACCAACAAGAAGATGACGAAATCAACAGCTTTCTTGACGTCCCCTGTTAATTATCACCGCTAATTCGTTCTATTAGGCCATCTAAAGTAACAGAGCAAATAAAACTCACAAATCCGCACAAGGCACCTGGATATGATCTGATAGTAGGTGAAGTTTTGAAACATTTACCTAGAAAAGCGAAAGTTCTTCTTACCACTCTATTCAATCGAATGATTCATTTCTCCTACTTTTAAACCGAATGGAAGGTCGCTCAAATCATTATGATCAATAAACCGGTAAACCTCCAACTAAAGCAGCATCTTACCGACCAATAAGCTTGCTACCGTTATTATCTAAAATTTTTAAACGACTCATACTAAAAAGAATAAAAGACAATCGACCCTGATAATTTAATACCCAACCACCAATTTGGATTCAGGGAGAGTCACTCAACACTTCAACAGTGCCACCAAATAGTGAACCTTATCAGGGAGAATCTAGAATCTAAGAAAATATGTGCTGCACTATTTTTGGATATACAACAGGCATTTGATAAAGTGTGGCATCAAGGATTGCTTTTCAAACTTAAAAGAATCATGCCAAGTCAATTATATTTACTAAAATCTTACCTATTAGACAGATATTTTAACATTAAAATAGACAAAGAAAATAATAACTACCAACTTATTCCAGCTGGAGTACCACAAGGTAGTGTCATAGGCCCCTATGTTTATCTTCTTGTTTACACTGCAGACATCCCAACAACAATTAACACCGAACTAGCCACCTTGCCGATGACACAGCATTCTTTGCACTGGATTTGAATCCCGTCGTAGCTGCTGATAAACTTCAACGCCATCTCGATCTGCTCCAAAAAGGGCTCAAAAAGTGGAACATTAAAGTCAACAATGGAAAATTAGTACAAATCACATTCACAACAAGACCAATCGTATGCCCTCAAGTTACACTAAAATATGATACTATTCCAATAAAAACTGAAGTAAAATACCTAGTTCTTCATCTTGATCAAAGATTATCTTGGAAAACTCACATTAGAGCTAAAAATCAGCAACTATATATTAAAACTAGACAAATGAATTGGTTCATTGGTAGAAGATCTTAGTTATCGCTAGAAAATAAATTAACAGTTTACAAAACCATATTAAAACCTATATGGACCTATGGGATAGAATTCTGGGGTTGCGCGAAATCTTCAAATATAAAAATGTTACAGACGTATCAGTTAAAAACGCTAAGAATGCTAGCAAATGCCACTGGTATGTTTCAAACCTGATACTTAACGAAGACTTGAAAATACCATATATCACAGAAGTCTTAAATCCACAAGCCACCAAGCACAGGAAGCTCAACGATGAAAATAAATTCATTATCCACATTATTCACAATTCCACCAATGATCCACAAGCTGAGAGCAGATTTAAAAAGGAAAGTGATAAAAAAGGTGAACCGGCAATGTCCGGCAACACCTACTAAGCCAAAATCGGAGTCATTATATCTACTAAATACTAACTTAATGTTGTAGTAGATTGTAAATAAACAGGTTTCAACAGGGGAATCCCAATGATTCCGTTCCGTTTGTTTCCATTCCGCGCTATTTCGATGCAGCCTGCTTTACAATTTATAAATGGATAGCAATTAAAATTAACTTGCTATCCTAGATTACCTTAATGGTGCAATAGTGAATTTTACAAACAGATATCCAGTTAGGTGCGTGTAGCTATCTCTGATAGCATTCTGTGTTTCTGAGCCTAAAGCGTTTATATTATTAATAGAGATCATTGCATGATAATTGACTGTTTATTTATTTATTTAAAAAATTAAATTGTGCGAAAAGTTATCGTTTGCGTAATGTGAAAGAAAATTTTTTTATAAAAACTTGGGGTAAAGTTTTTATGACAATTTGAAATAATCTATCTTCATTTAATGAAATAAATAGATCTTGATTTTTAACTGCATAGATGCATAAACAATTCAGTTTGATCTCATATTTTCCTATTTTGTGTTTGGTAACAGCACCTTAACAAGATATTTTTATAAAATTTAAAAAGTTGACATGTTTCCTATGCATGAAATAAGTGAAGTAATTTATACCTACTGGTGCCTGCAATAGGACAGGGTTCACATGGTTGACCCCAGGCTTGACCCATGGAACAACAGCAAACTTTTTTTGTTTGATTCTGCGTCATTGGAGTTGAACATCTCCAACGACTATAGTTTAGGAAACATAAATCTTTCCTCATATCGACACATTCACCTGAAATAATTTTTTGGATTGCTAATTTCCGATAATGATTAAGAATGTTACTTACGTCGTCCTGGCATAGGCATGTATCCTTCTGGACATTGACAGTAATATTTTCCTGGTTCATTAACGCATTCACCAACGTTGCAAATGTTAGGATTTTCGAAACATTCATTAACATCAATACACATGAAACCTGTGGGATCTAATCTATATCCTTCATTACAAGAACACATGAAGCTTCCAAAAGTGTTCGTACAATGTCCATTTTGACAAATGTTTTTATGTTCTTCACATTCGTTAATGTCTTCTAATACCACCTAAATAACAGAAAAACAGATAGAGATTTACTTTTACAAACACAATTTTAATAAAAATGTATTTTTCTTTTGGTAAATACAGTTAATCTTACCGTAATATCATTGGGTTTATATCCCATACCACCAGGGCATAATTGTTGATATTCCGGACTATCTGGAGGTGGACATAGATCACAGTTAGGACCCCAGCCTTGTCCTACGGAGCAACAACACGATGCTTTTGTTACATAATCAGCTGTGGGCGCTAAGCATCGACCAGTACCATCTACTTCTAGATAACATCTCGATGTTCTTCTATCTGTAAATTTTAAAAACCTTTATAGGATACAAAGAGATGGCTGAAAATTATAATTTTACCTATACAAGCGTTTCCTTCTGATACCAAATCATGATGTGGAGGACATAGACATTTGAAGCTACCATCAGTATTCGTACATTCCCCATAGAGGCAAGATTGGGGACTTTCACATTCATCTATATCCGTGCAATTACCACCAGAACTGTCGAGTTTGTAACCATCGTGACATTCACAACGGAAGAAACCAAAAGTGTTTTCACATTTTCCAAAAACACAAAGGTTGCTGAACATATCACATTCATTTATATCTAAATAAATAGAAATACTCTATAAAAAATGTTTTAAATAATTTACAAAGCCTCTAGTAAGCAAAAAATTAATAGCATGATACAGTAGATACACAAATAAAAAACTGTTACTGATAAATGAAGTAAAGAAATAAAAAATTAGTATGTTCTAATACCTGTTTTAGTGATGGTTAGTTAGCTACTTGTTAGTGTTTACTATTCGGTGTTATTTACAATTTTGTGGTAGACTCTTCTGCTTCACATTTGAGTTATCCACTTCCTCTTTTTTCCGGAATTACTTGTTAATATTCTAAAGCGTGGCTTAGCTATTATGCTAGGTTAATTCTAATTATAAAATAATAAATAGTTAAAAACAAAACTAGTTATAAATTTGCTACCTTACGTTATTACATTAGTATTAGCTAACATAGATTAAGTATTTTTATAGCTTGTGTTAAATATCAGTCTATGTTATAATTGATATGTAAACTAAAGCTGTTATATTAATACAAATTTCACTAGCTTGATTTTATTACTGACCAACACAAGATTGTTCGTTGCCTTCTTGTGGATGCATAAAGCCCATTTCACATTCGCATCGGAAAGATCCTGGGTAGTTAACACATTGACCATTTTCACACAAAGTTGGATCGTTGGAACATTCGTCGATATCGTTGCATTCGTAGCCATCGCCTTTAAAGCCAGCATCACATTCGCATCTAAAATAAAAAAAAAAGTTTTACTTGCAACAATAATCATAACTATAAATATTAAATATATTAAAGGGCTTTAGAAAGAAAAGTCAATGCTGTATAGAACAACTTATCATAGACTTCATCATTATGAAGCAGACAGAAAACAACAGCAAAATTTAGACATGTGCATAAACTACCAGATAGCCTTTGATTCGTTACCACGCACTTAGTTATAACATATAAACATTGATTAATTACATAAATTAATGAAGAATTATGCTACAATCTTAAACAAGTTAATAATTGACAATCTGGAATTCAGGTAACAAAGCGATAGGAACCAAGACTACACACTCTTAAGAAAGAACACGCCCAACTAGTATCACGAAATTTATAGAAGTTAGTACAATCTATTTCACCATATCAAAACCAGCATCCCGATGACAGAATCTGCCAAACGCATACCACTATAAACAACAATAGCTTCCAACCACCACTATGACTACTTTTTTTACTAGACAACTAGACCATTAAACCTTTGCCCTGTTACGCTGAGAATCTAACCGTTACCGACCAGAGCGCCCGAACCTGATAAATACCATAGACCACGACCCTTCGACAAGAGCACACCTGACGCACACTATGATTTACAAACCACCACACTCGATGTGACTCACGGACCACGATGCCTAACAACTGAAGCCGACCATGGACCACAGACTACGACCCATAACGTGCGTCCCATCGTTCGCGACGCTCAACATCTGACAGTAACTATGGACTACGTGAACACTCGGACGCCGATGACCACTCCCCGCCACGCCGCGCCGGACATGTGATTAGGACCGCCGATGGTAAAGACAGCCAAGTCATAGGCAGGTAACTACGGACTTTCAAACTGTGGGTAGCAGATCGTTCCAAAAGACCAAGCATGAGCTAAACATTAATGTAGGTACGTGTAAAGACATCAAAGTCACTATTTACTGCAGATTTAAATAGCGTTAATGCATTTTCGAGGAACATGTTACCTAAGACAAAGATCATTCTAACGAATGTGATTGGACTTAAAGAGAACACTAAGCAAAGAATATTTTAAATGAAATTAAGGAGAAATTAAAAAAATGTCGCATGAATTCTTTAGTAAACGATTATATGAGATATCTCTCATGTTTTCGGTTTCCTAACCGAATAAAAATATAAGACAGGGCACAAAAAAAGTGACTTAGAGTTTGCTGTTTCAATTGTCGATTTGACAAAATCTCTTTCTCTCATTAACGTTATGCTATATGTACTTAGGGAGAAAATGAGTAAGTGTCACATGTGACATGAGTTGAATTACACGACCGAAAAATGATTTGATGGCTAAGCATTGATAGCTTAGTTGTTAGAGCGTTAACGCTGCGACATTTTTTTAATTTCTCCTTAATGGCCGGGTGTTCTAAAGTCCAATCACATTTGGGAGAGTCATCTTTGCCTTGTTGCAATTAGCGTTATTAAAGTCGGTAGTTCGGTAGGAAATAGTGATTTGACGTCTATGAGCAGATTTAACTGAGGGTACATTTTCTTAAATTTTTTGCGAGGTACCAATCGTTTTTGTTTCCTATACATTCGGATTCAACATTGTTAACACTGTGTTTTATAAGAATTATTAATTGGTATTTTCATAAACAATGACACAAACTCGTGCATTTCAGGAATCCGATATTGTGTGTTATTTAATGAATGATTTTTGTATTTGTAAATACCTAAATGATCCATCATTATTTATACACTGAGCGTTTTGATCACATCCACCGTTGTTAGTTAGACATTCATTAATATCACGACAATTAATACCATTTCCAGTAAATCCATCTTGACAGCGACATTGATAAGATCCCTAAAAAAATTGAAAATCATAACTTAATCATAAAATATTAGTTCTACAAGTAATCCTTACTGGATTATTAATACAGTCAGCATTATCATCACAATTGTAAGTTCCTAAATAACACTCATCTTCATCAGTACATTGTGGTCCTCCTTCAGGTTTAACAGAGTATCCTTCTTCACATCTGCAATGGAAGGATCCCAAAGTATTTATACACTCCCCAGCTCCGCAAATATTAGGATTTTGTTTGCATTCATCAATATCTTAAAACAATAATATAACATGAACATTAATAGTTATTTATTATACAAGGGAAAAAAGTATTAGATTTTAGCTCGAGGTTGTGTTGTCTCCCGACGCAAAGCGGAGGGAGACAAAAAACCGAGAGCTAAAATCTAATATTTTTCCCGTGTATAATACACTATTTTTTTCTGTGACGACGATTTAATATGTTAAATAAAATCAGAAAATTACTGATGCAAAATTTGAATTTTAAAACTAGTAGGCTTTTGTCCTTATAGTGACAATTAGACCTGCGTTATCAATCAACTATCTGTCAAGAAACCTTTATTTATGTGTATATATCCGGGAAAAAAGTACTCACTATTTTCCCATGGTAAAAAAGTAATAATTTCATAAAAAGTGACGTTTTGTGACCCGTTAACAGAGATAAAATGTCAAACTTTTTTCTCGTCGCAGAAAAAACACATTTATTCGTTATGGGTTAGTAATATAACAAGAGTTAACCGCAAGTATAAATTTTTCGAAAAGTATAGATAAAAATTTAGTAGCAATAAAAATGGTGAATAATTTACAAGATCCTATTATATAATATAATAAGATTCTTTTTTCAGCCTAAACATTTAACTACTGTTTCAACCACAATTTCTGTGATTCTGGATATAATAGGCAAGTAAAAATATCTATTTTAAAAATGAACATTTCTTAAGGCAGGCCTGACCGTGTATGTTTTGCACGGAAAATATCTCGGACAAAAATCTACAGCAGACCTAACTGTATATAATTTCAATGGAAAAACATTCATCATAGCGTCACGCTCACAAAATTCTATAACAGTATAACACGTTGATAATAGGCTATATCCATGCGCGTCGAGAGAGAATTGAGGTATGATGTAAAAGATAAAGCTGGTATAAATAAGTCTATA
Source organism: Altica lythri (assembly GCA_964028335.1). Taxonomy (NCBI): domain Eukaryota; kingdom Metazoa; phylum Arthropoda; class Insecta; order Coleoptera; family Chrysomelidae; genus Altica; species Altica lythri. The sequence goes on from OZ034805.1 coordinate 19,973,761, forward strand.
TCTAGGAGAACCTGGTATATATTTTTATTTAAAATTTTAAATTACACCTAAAAGTGATACACTATTAATTGCGTAAAAATTTTGGAAAGCTTTAAAAAACAGTGAAACAGTCAGAAAGTTTAAAATTAATTAAAAAAAAACAAAATAAAACAGAAAAAAAGTTGAAAAATTTAAAAAATATTAAAATAAAATTACTAAGGTTGTGAAAAATTGTTATTTAATCATATATTATCGTTTGAAAAACCGAACTTATTTTTACATGCAAAGTAGAAGCTATCTTTGTTTCATGACTGTTAAGTTTTTTTTTTATAAAAAATTTAATTTTAATTTGCATATAAAAAATAAATTAAAATATTAATTAATTTTATACCTTTGCAAGAAGTACCACTAGGTCCAGCGAATAACCCTTCAGTACAGTGACATATATAACTGCCAATTGTGTTTGTACATCTACCACCATTACATATTCTTGGATTTTCTTTACATTCATCAATGTCTGCACAAGATTTTCCGTCGGTATTCAGAATATATCCGGTACTAGAAGTAGGTATTTAAAAAAAAATATAGTGTTTTCCTATATAGTACCTACCCACAGGTGCAAGAGAAGCTACCAGGTATATTGACGCATATATCGTCACATGGTTCATCTTCACATTCATCAATATCTGAAAATAAATTTATAAAAACAATGCTAACCACGAAAATCATTAAGTCACACATACATTATCACCAGTATTATAAAAAAAAATTGACTTATACTAAATATTTATTTAATTGATGTGACTTTACTGATCTAGTAAGTAAGGCTTTTGGTATAAACAACCAATAAATAAGCTTGCCTAAAGTTGGCTTACATACATACTATGCGTTATTATGTATACAGATGATATTGTGATTGTAGATTCTCTGAAAGAGAGACATGAAGAAACGCGCTTGAGAGTCAGAATGACGAAGACATGCCAACACATGGGACAAACGGACTTAAAATCAATCTGCAGAACTAAGTGCTGCTGGCTATCCAAAACTTTAAATATTTAGGGTCTGTGCAAAAAAATAAAGTGTTAAAGAGTGAGATAGACTAGATGTGTGTGACAGAAATGTGAATGGACAAAAGAGAGTTGTAAGACCCACATTGATGTATAACTCAGAAACCTGGTCAATAATGAAAAAGCAAGAGAGAAAGTTAGAAGTGGTCGGGATGAAGATGTTGCGTTGAATGTGAGAGTTAAGAGTTACAATGAAAGTGGGACAGCTAAGCAAAAAAATCAAGGATAATAGGTTGAGATGGTTTGGTCCTGTAGAGAGGATGGATGACAAATATGTGAGTAAAAGAGTAGATGAATATAAGATTAAAGGTGAGAGGATGAGAGAAAGATCGATGTTGTGGTAGGTAAATAAAAAAATAAGGACCTGAATGGGACAAAATGGAAACAAAAGGATGCATTGAGTAAAACATTTTTTTATTTAAATAAGTGCTGTTTTGTTTCATTTACGAGGACCAAATTGATTAAAACGCATGTAAGTACAGTAGTAATTTTTTGGGTTTACTCTGTTCTTTTTTTCATGTTTATGAAATAAATAAATAATTTAACAAATAAATACCTTCGCAATGTGATTTTTGTCCTGTCTGCCTGTATCCTTCATTACAGATACATTGATAAGTTCCCATCATATTTTCACAGACACCATTAGAACATATGCCACTAGATCTCGAGCATTCATCAATATCTTTGCAGGATTCTTTGTCGGATGATAGCTCATGTCCAAAAGGACACTCACATTTAAATGAACCTTCGGTGTTTATACATGTGCCACCTCTGCAAAGGCCTGCATTTTCTTCGCATTCATCGATGTCTAAATTTAATAAATGTACATATAACAGTTACTCGTCATTTTAGACGTTGATAAATAAGTGCAAATTCTGATTTGACGACAGGTATTTTCATTTAAATGTTCTATTTGTTATTTGGTTGTTGGGAATCAAAAAGTAAAAATGTTTTTTGTATATTATCACACTAAGACTTACCCATACAAATCTGCATAGGGGCCATAGTTCTATACCCTTCGTTACATTCACAAATAAAATCTCCTGGGATATTTTTACAAACTCCATTGCCACATACGTTTTCAGTTGTTAAATTACATTCATCAATATCTACAAATTAATAATATAGTATCAAATATTTATTTCATTAATCGTTTGCTTACCAGTGCATTTAATCTTATTATCATCGTAATCGTATCCTTTATTACACCGACAGCTATATCCACCTACTGTATTTTTACACCTTCCGTTTTGACAAATACCAGGAAAATCAGTACACTCATTGATATCTTTTTTATCTAAGAAACCTAATCCTTTTGGACATAGTTCGTTAAAAGCTGCAGTCCCTTGTCTAGGACAAGCTTCACAACGGTCACCCCATGCTTTACCAATCTGTGAACAGCAACAAAGACTTCTGTGGAAGAGACCATCAATTGGACTGGTACATTTTCCATGTTTGTATCGCGTGTAGCACTGCTCCTGGCGTATATCAAGGCATTTAGTTCCTAAAATATATAATCTGTTGTAGTAGTCTAGATATTGCGCTTTGTTCTTACTCAGAATTATGTTTAAATATTAATAATTTAAATTCAAATAAGAAAGAAGAAAAAATATATTTTATATTAACGCGGTTACAAAAATTTGTAAAAAGTTTCTCTAGATGAGTCAAAACAATAGTGAAAAAATATTTACTGATAAGGTTTACATATCACGCGTATTCCTTTGTAAGTCGTAAGGTATGTCCTAAAAGTTTTGGCACAAAATATTTATTGATTTTTTTAATGAAGAAATTTATTTAAACACTAACTACTTAACATCATTTACAACTTAATACTTAAAAACGCAAATTTCTTCGATTTTCTTTGATGAGGTCCTTGACGAAAGTCAGACAAATTTTGCGAAAATTCGTCGTCTTAATCGATCTTTATCTTGGGTTTCCTAGCCTACATGCTAAATCTTTTTAAATAGTATAGCTTAATATATTCTTGTTTGTATACTTTCTAAAATTTTAAAAATAACAAAATTTTCAAAAAATAAGATATGTGATGTTGTCGAAGTCAGTTTACGGTAAAAGAATACAGCTTGGTTGGACCAAACGTCACGTTGTTTGCGAACAAACTAAAGTGATTTTTAATATAAGTCTGACTATTCCAAGTTTTACAATATCATACGCAAATTTCTTTTAATGTCTCTCATGAGGTCCTGGACGGAATTCAGATCAATTTCTCTTAGTATTTCAAAGATTCGCTTAACTGTTCATCTTGCGCTTTCCAGCCTTGATGATAAAATTTTCTACACAGTAAGGCCCAAAACTCCTCTATTGAGTGAACGTGCGGCAATTTTTTAGGATTATCGTTTTGAAGAACAAAAGGTATAGTCTTTTTGAAGCCAGTTTTGGGTATGATGCTAGGTTTACACAAAACATAATATCGTCATTAACATGATGTTGGTGGACAAGCTGAAGCAATTTGGCAAGGCAGTTATCAATATAAGTTTGACTATTCAAAGTTTCACAATACAATATGCAAATGTCTCTCATAAGGTCCTGGACGGAATTTAGATCAATTTCTTTCAGTTTTTCGAAAATTCGCCATCTTAATTGTTCTTCATCTTGGGCTTCTTAGCTTTTATAATAAACCTTTCTAAATAATAAAGCTTTAAAATATTCTATTGGGCGAACCGAAACAATTTAAGAAAAACGATAAACGTAATTAAATTTGGAATTGTAATGAATCTAATAAAAAATATTTGTACTAACTTGTTTCATCTAGTGTTAAACCAGGGGGACAAGAGCACGTGAAACTACCATCAGTATTAACACAAGTTCCTCCTCCTCTGCAGATATCAGGATTTAAATCGCATTCATTTATGTCGGTACACACTTTTCCATCGGATTTGGCATAACCTTTAGGACAATCACATTCATTTCTATTGCATCTCTCGCAAGGAGAACCCCAAGCTACTCCTACTGAACAACAGCATTCAGATCTCCTACTTAATTGTGGTAAGTCATTCTCACAGCGACCTCTGTTAAGAGTTGTCCAACAAGATCCTTTTCGATTATCTGAAATTGTGTTTAAAATATAAAAGCTATCCTAATTTAAAAAAAATATTTATATTACCTATACATATTCTTCCTGTGTTATCTAGAATAGATCCAGGATCACATTCACATCGATAAGAACCATGCGTATTTATACATTCTCCATTAAAACAAGCTTCAGGTCCCAATTCTCTACACTCATCGATATCTTCACATACAAAATTTCTAGGATTGATTTGTGTTCCGGTTGGACAAATACATTGAAAGCTTCCAGGTGTATTCCTACATTGTCCACCGCTGCAGACCTGTATAATTGATCTAACAATTCATAATGGACAAAGCTCACAACGAACTTAAAAATATCTATTTCTAGTATTTCCAAATAATATTGTTTGTACATTTGCGATTATCTACTTTAGATGGGCTTCTTGATAAAAATATAACAGGAAAATGGAAAGAATATTACGAAAATCTACTAAAAGAGGAAAATGAGATAGGGGGGATAAGGGGGATTAAGAGTGTGGTAACTTAAGAGGCATTAAACTGATGTATTATTTGAGAAAGAATAGTTAAGAAAAGGCTGACAAAAAAGATAAGTATAAGTAAAGAGCAACTTGAATTTATGCCGGGGAGAGGAACGACTAATGCTGTTTTTGCTATGAGAAGAACAATGAATAGATGTCGTAAAATACAGTGTGATATCCACGCGGCTTTCATAGACTTAGACAAAGCTTATTACCGCGTGCGGACACAAGAAGTGTAGAGATGTATGCAAGTAAAAGGTCTGCCGAAAAAATATGTCCAATTAGTGCAAGAAATGTATGGTTTACTCGCAACCATAGACATATACTCGCAACAGTCGTAAAATTATAGGTTTACAGAGACTGCACCTAAAACATGTAAGCTTTTGTATACTGGCGTACTGTCATACAATTAAAATAAATCTGACAACGTCAGAAATACGTACAGTAAGAGGTTTATAGAGTGTACATGTGTGTATGTAATGTTAGTTTGATACACATTCAGTTTATTGTCGACCATCTTTACTTTCAGATTAAATAAATAAAAATATTAAAAAAATGTCCTAATGGCATTATCAATTGCGACACAAAAACAATTTTCAAAGGAAAAAGTCCTTAACAAACGCAAAAAGCAGTGTAAGCAATGAATAATGCTAAAAAGCTGAAACTGGAAACACAAAATATTGATAAACTGTGGAGTGGTTGACACATGGTGGAGTTTAAAAAGTTCTTTGTGTCAAAAAGGTGATTTTAAAAGGTTATGTTACCACATTCACCAATATTAAAAAATATAAAACTATTTTATTAAATCAGTTGTTTATTAAAAATAAAATTTTGTCACTACTAAAATTTGTTATTTTCATATTTATCTTTTAAAATTATAAATTCCTCATACTAATTTTTCAAAATTTTATTTCTTAACCTTTATTTAGGTCAGTAAAAATAGCATTTAACTTTGCACTAAATTTCCGATCAAAATTTCTTTTTTTATAAGGTTTTGGATAACTTAATGAGTATAAAATCACAAAATACTGACAGATCCAGGTCACGCTAGAGGCGCCATCTTGAAAAAACATTTTCGGCCGATATCTCGGAAACTATGCACTTTAGAGCACAAATCATACAGACCCTTATTATAGAAAATAAAATTTTGCATCTTTTGTTTCCTGTAACCTTTTTTGTAAAAACTTACCGTTTACGATTTATGGCCCATTTAATGAACCGGTTTTTCGATCGCAGCCAATAACTCTTGAAAGATTAGATTAATCAATAAAATGCATCAATCCATTTTTAAAGATCTGTTTATTCTCTACAACTTTTGTTTTAAACTTTTTGAAGTAAAACTTCTTTAGCGACACAAGGAGTAAAAAAGTTATTCTAACGGACGTGACGTCATTCTAATAACAGAAACCGGAAACAAAACCTAATACTGACACGATTTTGCATGGGCGCCGGCAGCAGGGTGCAAGAGGGTGCGCTTGCACCCCCCTGCTATGAAAGAAAATACCTGAATTTACCAGAAAATTATATATTTTTTTAATTTTTTTATTAAATTATTGTTTGAATAAAAACTAAAGGCGTCGCGGTTGCTGTCCAAATCATTCTACATTCTATATATATATATTAGATCATAATAGTGTGTAGATGCAGATGCACCCCCTGAAAATAATCTTGGCGGCGCTCATGCGATTTTGCCTCCTATATGAAATAAAATTAAATCTGTAATTGTATGAATTGACAGCTGATCATCTTGTCAATCGAAATACATTGTATAAATAGTTTTTTGTGTATAAAGTGTTTGTATTAAATATGAATAAACAATGTGGATTTATTAATGAAGAAAGTGATGAAAAAATATTGATTGAAAATGAGTGAATAGGTAGGTACTCTATATGCATAAATTTTATTTTTGGTGTGTAATTACACTATTTATACCTAATTATTTATACCTATTATTTATACCTAGCTATTTTCGTTTTATAGACTTAAAGAGCTAAAAAGAAAAATAAATTGTGAACGTCAAAGGGGATATTATAAGCGCCAGAAAGATTTGAAGAAAAATGACAAAAATGAAAAAATGACGAGACAGCCACATTCATTATGATTTGATTAAGTAAGTTTATATACATACATACATATTATGATAGTAAATAATTGTTTATACGGAATCTTTACGTTGAGTAAAGAAGCATGTTGCACGTTTTTGTTCATAAAATAATAATATTCAAAATATTTTAACACTTTCTTATACTTATTTTAGGTTTGGTTAGGTAGCCATAAAGGCCATAAAACCACTAGTCAAGATGGCTGACCTTTGACCACCAATAACAGATCCTTCGTAGACGTGAAGGAAACAAACTTAACTCAGGATTTTAAATTTTATGGAATATGCTATAAAATGCTACAAAATGAAATGGTTATCTAACTATCGAAGGCTCTTGTGTTGTGATGTATTACAATAAGGTAGATACAGCTACAAAATCACACATTCTAAACGTAATGTGTGTATATTTTTAATATTGTTTACCTATTATTGAAGCAAAACTTCTTTAGGCACGACTAGGGGTAGATTCTAACGAAAGATTCTGATGGAAGTAACTGTATAATTTCAGCTATGGGAGGAGTTTAAATTTCCGAAATTTATTTATGAAATTTTCAAACGGTTTCAAATACATTAATGGTATTTATAGACTAAAATCTATGTTTCACATTTTAGTTATCATAAACCTATTATTTCATATATAAAAAAAATAATGATAACTTTCAAATTCCTATTTCTAATGAATAATATAAATATAACATCTCATTTTTTTTGTAAAGTATATAGGCAATAAATATGATTGAATTGTAATTAGATATTTATTTTCCGATACGTACGTCAACAAGTTTTACTTCAATCGCGCGTAAAGGTTACACGCACACTCTTTTTTTTTTTTTAATGTCCATACTTTTTGAGTAATAGGACGTTTTATGTTGGACTACCGAGCGAAAAGTTGAAAATTTCAAGATACGCATAGAATATAATAGTACAAATTCAACAAATAAATTAAAAAAATATCCCGATTGTTTATGTAGTTAACAAATAATAGTTCAATTCCTTACCTGCAATCGTAACGAACATTTTTTATTTTACTTAATTATATTTCGCTGCCGCGTCACCCACCGAGCGTCGACATTTCTTCATTAGACGTCCTATAACTCAAAAAGTATGGACATTAGAAAAAAAAGTTTAAAACAAAAGTTGTAGAGAATAAACTGATCTTTAAAAATGAATTGATGAATTCTATTGATTAATCTAATATTTCAAGAGTTTTTGGCCGCGATTGAAAAACCGGTTCATTAAATGGGCCATAAATCGTAAACTGTAGGTTTTAAAAAAAAGTTTACTTGGAACAAAAGATGCAAAATTGTATTTTCTATAATAATGGTTTGTATGACTTTTGCTCTAAAGTGCTTAGTTTCCGATATATCGGCCGAAAACGTTTTTTCAAGATGACGCCTCTAGCGTCACCTGGATCTGTCAGCATTTTGTGATTTTATGCTCAGTAAGTGATCCCAAATCTTATAAAAAAAAATTTTGAATCGGAAATTTAGTGCAAAGTTGACCCAAAAAAACGGCTATTTTTACTGGCGTAATTCGGCTGATGGCATTTGAATTTCCGCGCCTTAAGTGAGAGACCTTTACAAGGTTGCCAAGTTGTGATCATTGCGCGCCACCACGAATCATGGGCTTCCAAGATATTTTAATTTACAAGGCATTTGTTATTAAAAAATATCGTAAGAATCGTTTTCGAGATTTTCAGAAATGTATGCGATTTTTTTTATACACGGCATATTTCCAACATGTAAATTATACACATTTTAATTGTTCATATCTCGTTTCTCAGCCTATAAAAAAAAATTAAATAGAGAATACTTTTATAAACATTATATTTCAATTTAATTGAATTCCTAAGAAAAGCCCATTCATGAGTGAACCATCTAAGAAACAAAGACGGAATTGGCGGTGCGTGTGTGGCTCCACCAGGGGTTGGTTTTGAGCCCAATATCTGTTTAGTATGGTAATGGATGTTATGACTAAAAGGATAAGAGGCGAATCATCATGGGATATGATGTATGCAAATGATATTTTGATTGTAAATTTTGTAAATGAGACACTGGAAAGAAAACTTGGGAAATGAAGTAAAGCGCTTGAGAGTAGAGGGTTGAGTGAGAGTAAGACGAAGACTTGTATATAAGAACAGACGAGACAAATGAACTTTAAATCTTTCTCAAGGACCAAGTGCAGCCAGCTGTCGGACACTTCAAATATTTAAAGTGTGTGCTTAAAAAAAATAGAGGGTTAAAGAATGAGATAAATCAAATAATTAAGTGAAGACGGATGAACTGAATAAGAATTAGTAGAATTTTGTGTGACAAAAATGTGAATTGGATAAGACTGTATAAGAGAGTTTTAAGACTATACACTCAGACACCCGGTCAGTAACAAAAAAGCAAGAGAGAAAGTTAGAAGTGACGGAAATGAAAATGTTACGTTGAATCTGTGAATTAACGAGGATAGATAGGGTAAAAAATGAGAGAGTAAGAAGTACAGTGAAAATGAGACAGCTGTGCAAGATAATCCAGAAAAATAGATTAAGATGGTTTGGCCATGTAAAGAGGAGGAATGAGATCTATGTAAGTACAAGATTAGATGTATGTGAGATTAGGGGGTAAAAGATAAAAAGGAAATTAAAGTGAACGTGGATAAAATAAATGAGGACCTAAAAGAGAAAAATTGGAAAAGTGGAGACGACAGGATGCATTAAAAAGAGACAGGTGGAAATAAATAATCGGAGATAGACTTGGTAAAAGTAATTTGTTTACATTAAAATACTGTTTTTATTTTAATTGATTCACATAGGGAACAATTTATTTTTTACTTACCAACTCTTCAACCTCACATTCATTAATATCTGTACAAATTTTTCCTGTTTCATCAACCTCAAATCCTGGATTACAAATACATCTGTAGGTACCAATCATATTTTCGCAAGCGCCATTGAGACAGATATTGGGGTTTTGAGCACATTCATTAATATCGTTACCGTCGAATGTTGAGCCTAAAAAGAAAATGGTATAGTAATTTAAATAAAAATGTTGGCAACAAATTACCGGGTCCATGAGGACAAAGTAAATCGAAATCTGTAGTTCCTGGCATTGGACAAGGTTGACAGGTTGTACCCCAACCCATTGGTTTTCCAGAGATAATTGTACAGCAACAACAACTTGATTTAGTTACAGCTGTTGTAGATGGATTAAAGCAGAGTCCATCGCGATATTCTTGATAACAGAGGTCTCTTCTTGTGTCCAAACAAGATCTTCCATCAGGTCCTACAATGTAGCTACTAGAAAGTCATTCCATTTATAGTATTATCACTTACCCAGGCTAAATCCAGGATGACATTCACATCTAAAACTTCCTGGGGTGTTATAACAAGATCCAAACTGACAAGGATTATTAATGCATTCATCGATATCAGTACAGTGTCTTCCATCAGTACCTAATCGGTATCCAGAATCACATACGCATCGGAAGGATCCTTCCATATTAATACACTTGCCATGATCACACATTCCTAAGCAGACCCATGTATCAAATTAATAATTTAATTGTATAAATCGTGTATTACCTGTCGAAGAACATTCATCCAAATCGATACAGAATGTGTTATCTTCAGATTGTATAAAACCTGGCAAGCAAACACATGTGTATGATCCCTGTGTGTTCATGCATCTACCATTTAAACATATTCTTGGATTTTCATAACATTCATCAATATCTATACACGCAAATCCTGTTGGCGATAACTTAAAACCTGGTTTACACTGACACTTAAAGCTTCCATCCATATTAATGCAAATTCCATTGGTACACATTCCAATTTCAGCGCATTCATTGTGATCGGTACACATTGTTCCATCTGGAGAAACATCAAATCCTGGAGGACACAGACAAGAAAAACTTCCAGGAAGATTTGTGCATCTGCCATTAATACATTTTCCTTCACGACATTCATCAATATCTAAAAGAAAATATATATTTTATAAAATATATACAATATATTTTGACTGACCTTCGCAAACGTTGGAACTGGTCAATCTATATCCGGCGTCACATATACATTCATAGCCTTGTATTGTATCAATACACCTTCCTTGTCCACATATATCTGGTCTTAAAATACATTCGTTAACACTGATTTGCCCTATTTGATTACCACCAGGTATTTCTCCAGGAGTAATATCAATATGAGCTCCACCATGATCATGATGAGACGGAACCTCACAAAGTCTACGATGTTCATCTGAAAGATATTATTGTTTAAGGAAATATTCGTTCATAGAAGTCTTGTTACTACCTTCTCCATATTCAGGACAAGCGATACATTCCTCTCCACTATAAGTAGCCCAACCCTGCCCCATATTAACTCCACAGCAACAATCTTTCTTAGAGAGTCTCATATGTAGGCTATTGCTACAAAATCCTTGTGGTGACCTATTGGTATAACACAGGCCTTGTCGTCCATCTCAAAAAAAAAGAAAATTATTATTATAGCAGTAGATAAGAGTTAAGACATAAATTCCTATGAACACTCGGAAACTAGAAAATTTCGTTGATATAATACAGTCAGAAACGTTGTTGAATTTTATTTTGTTTGGCCATCTAAAACATGGTTAGGAAGGGATTTTAGCCGATTTGTAAAATATTTATAAGTCCTGAAAGTGGTCTTTTACTGGACAAGTAGG